>CANTUZ010000026.1:67015024-69415024 GCA_947846985.1 Fratercula arctica | reverse complement strand
CTAATTTGTCCTGTTTGCAGCCCGTGTAGCATATGTCAGCATACAGATGCTTTCAGAGAAGCATCCAGTTTTGCTGATTTCCCAGAAAAGATATGAAAGCTTCCCTGATAATGCTATTCTGTAGGCAGTTCTTATTCACTTATGTGCATATGCTTAGGTCTGGCCACCTTTGGTGCTCTTTTGTTGTTTTCAAGGTGTCTTGTGTCCACACAAGCAGACACCCTTTGCTTGACAACCCGTGGCAGAGAGTCTCTGCCTATGATCACTTGCCACTTCCTCCTGCTGCTGCTGCTGGTCTCAGGGTCTGCTGGCATGTCGGCTTCGGAATACGTGCAGAAAAACAACTCTGCCATCACAGTCTCCCAAGTTCTTGCCTAACACTTTACTTACGTGATCATAATGCTTTGAAAGTATCAAGCCCAGTAATACTTCAAAAACTCTTGAGCTCTGCACCATAATGACACAAATGAGAAGAATTTTATTTATTAAAAAAAAAAAAAACAACACCACCAAAAAACAAAGAAACACAACAGCACAAAACCAACCAAACAATAAAATATGTTAATGTTTTTGCAAATTTTAAGAAGACAGTGATTAATATCCCCTATTGACAGGAAATCTGTAAGCAAGTCAGGATTTCCTGGTTTTACTCATTATTTTACTCAGCTTTTATAAAATGAAATGAGTAGCTTGGCTGTCAACTGTTAAGATAGCTCTTGCTACAGAACTTAAAAAACCTTTTTACACAAAGATTTTATGCCATGCTTGCAAAGAAGAATGAAGAAACTAGAAAGTGATCTCTGGCAGGTGCCAGCCAAGTTGGGATGAAAAGATAAGGAGAAATGTTTCATTGGCTACTCTGTGTCTCAGAGGCTGGCAGAAAGTGAGATCACATCTTCTGTGGTGTCACTATTTCTGAGACTTCCCTGGCATGCTTTAAACTTCATTCACAGAAAGAAACACTCTCCCAGAAGAAATACAATCTTTTCTTGGAGACCATAACATAAAAAATGACATGTATGCTAGCCCAAATATACTCTGAATGAGAGTGTTACTTCATAAGACAACATGCAATTACATCCTACCTACTGTTCCATAATGTTGCATGCAACTACGTTGCCTAGATAGACAAGCTCACATGAAGAGCATGAGGCAGTCTGTAGAATTTTCTGAAGGAAAATAATGATAATAAAAAATCCCATGAAAAAACACCAACCAAATCTCCTCCATTTCAGATTTTCCCCCACAAGATATGAAATAGTTTAGATGGAAAATGACAGGTTTTTTCTTTATGTAACACTTCTACAACAACTACATCTTCTACTTCCAAAAGGACCAATTAAAGAGGCAAGGGCAGTACTTGAATTTGTACTTTTGTCCCATTACCTGAGCTGTCATCTGGAAATGCTGACCCAGGACTACTCCTTCCATTTTACCTCTCTGTGAGAGAGGTCTCTTCTGTTTGGAGAGGTTTGACTCATAAGATGTCAGTGGTATTTTTCTGTTGATCGAGAAACTGTTTTGGTGATTTACTGAAAAGACAGGGCAGTTCAGAATAAAGGAGATAGATAAGACAATTGCATTTTTTTGGAGGAGAAGAGAAAGCAATAAAGCACCTAAAAGGATACTCTACATGACTGCCTCGAAAGTGTCAGTGAAAAGCTCACTAGAGACTTATACATGAAATACAAATGTTGAAATATCTTGTTATATTTATTATGATTACTGTTTCCCCATGAAGATTTTCCAGAGCTTTGTTGAATGCCTAAAATCCAAGGACAGAGCAGTTCTTATTTTCACTTTTCAGTCTTCATCTAATTTTCCATTTTTAAATCTTTCTTAAAATTTAATTAAAAACAGGAGCCTTTAATTGAAAAAGTCTGATATGAAAAGAAATCTGGTTAACTTATCATATAGCATTATTCAGAAACAGTAGAATGTTATATTGTTGTTACACAAATCTCTACATTATGAAATGATTATGTCATCATATATTTAAAGGATTCTCCTCCTTCTTTTTTTCTTTTTTTTTTTTTTTTTTTTTTTTCTGATTTTCAACCCATTCACTTTATCATAGAATTATAGAGTTTTGATGGTTGGAAAGGACCTTTGAGATCATTGAGTCCAACCATACACACACAAAAAAAACCCCCAAACCTATAATCTCTGCCACTAGAGCATGCCCTGAAGTACCAAATCTACACGTTTCTTAAATACCTCTAGGGATGGTGACTCAACCACCTCCCTGGGCAGGCTGTTCCAGTGCCTGACCACTCTTTCTGTAAAGTAATTCTTCCTAATATCTAATCTAAACCTCCCCTGCCACAGCTTCAGACCATTTCCTCTGGTCCTGTCATTATTCACCTGGGAGAAGAGGCCAACACTCACCTCTCTACAACCTCCTTTCAGGTAGTTGTAGAGGGCAATGAGGTCTCCCCTCAGCCTCCTCTTCTCCAAACTAAACATGCCCAGTTCCCTCAGCCTCTCCTCATATGACTTGGTCTCCAGACCCCTCACCAGCTTGGTAGCTCTCCTCTGGACACGCTCCAGCACTTCAATGTCCCTCTTGTACAGAGGGGCCCAGAACTGAACACAGCACTCGAGGTGAGGCCTCACCAGTGCTGAGTACAGAGGCACGATCACTTCCCTACTCCTGCTGGCCACGCTGTTCCTGATACAAGCCAGAATGCTGTTGGCCTTCTTGGCCACCTGGGCACACTGCTGGCTCATGTTCAGCTGGCCATCCACTGCACCCCCAGGTCCTTTTCTGCTGGGCAGCTTTCCAGCCACTCTTCCCCAAGCCTGTAGTGTTCCTTGGGGTTGTTGTGACCGAAATGCAGGACCCTGCATTTATGAACTGCCACAGCTCTACTCTTAATTGAGATATTACCACATTCTTCCACTTTTCTTTTTATTAACAAATCTACCCTTTCAAGAGGAATATATATACAATTTTTCAAAGAACTAAATTCAGATTTTGTTAGTATTTACTATAATGTTACCCTCCTCACTGAAAAATTTGGTTTTACTTCTTGACTTTTATAAGTTGAACTAAATATGTTTCAGAATCAAACCTCCTGCATTATTTTAGTGTTGGCTTTATACATCGTCTTGTCACAATTAAGAGAATATCTTTTTGTTTTCCCATTATTTTATTCTCCAGTTGTACTGGGTTTCCATGGCAAGGTTTTGGTAGTAAGGGGGGGCTGCAGGGATGGCTTCTGTCCCCTTGTCCAACAGAGCAAGTTCCAGACAGCTCCAAGAGGAGCCCACCACTGGCCAAAGCTGAGCCAATCAGAGACAGTGGTAGCACTTCCATGATAACATATTTAAGAAAAAGTAAAAAAAAAATGCTTCACAGTGCCTGTAAGAGAGGAGTGAGAAAACGTTAGAGAAACAAGTATGCAGACACCAAGGTCAGAGAAGAAAGAGGGAGAGGGGGTGCTCCAGGTGCTGGAGCAGATGTTCCCCTGCAGTGATGTAGGTTGGCCCCCTACAGCCCATGGAGCACCACAGTGGAGTAGATATCTACCCAGCAGCCCATGGAGGACCTCATGCTAGAGCAGGTGGATGTGCCCTGAATAAAGCTGCAGCCCATGGAGACCCTAAACATAAGGAGGTTCCTGGCAGAAGCTGAGGCCCAAGGAGAGGAACCCATGCAGGAGCAGGGGCTTTTAGATTTGTTCTTATTTCTCATTATTCTACTCTGGGTTTAATTGACAATAAATTAATTAAAATTTTCAAGTTGAGTCTGTTTTGTCCATTATGGTAATTGCTGACTGATCTCCCTGTCCTTATCTTGACCCACAAGCTTCTTCTTGTATTTTCTCCCCCTGTCCTGTTGGGGAGAAAGAGGGTGAGAGCAGCTTGGTGGCCACCTACCTGTCAGGGTGTCAGGGGTCAACCCGCCACACCAGTTCAAATGGTCATCTCACAAAACTTCGACAATTGCCAGAATTTACTGGCATTCTGGAGTACAGATATTCTGCTATATTCTTTTGGCAAGGAGCTCTTGTCGTTTGTCTCTTTAGATGCATTGTTTCTAAAATGACTGAGAGACTAATAGTGTAGTACGAACGGCTTACTATCCATGTAAGCACATATATACTCAAAGCTACACAGCATGCAAGTATTCTCTTCTGCTTTCAGTGTGATAGTTTTTTCTCTGACATAGGAACACTAAGCACACAAAAGCAATACAAAGAAAAGCCGATGATTTCTCCTTTGCCCTGTGCATTGAATTATTCATTCAGGATACTTCTGAATTTGTTCCAAATAATTCTTCTGTACTACAGGGCTTTAAAAATATTTCTTGGCAGCTTAATGAAACCAAAGAAAGCTTTTAAACTGAGAAAGAAATCAGTCTTTAAACATTATTCTAAATTTTAGGACTACTTCTGTATATACACGGCTAAAATCCTTGTCCAATGGATACTTATGGAAGGAAAACAGTAGGTTTAAGTCACTTTCTCATTAAACCCTCTGGAGCTGAAGGAATTTTATTTCATCCCTAACATAGACGCTGACTGCCAATGGAAAAGTATGCACTGTACAACATGGTGCTGCATAGAGATCTTAAGACCTGCTCAACATAAACCTGTTTAAATATAAGAGGTCCTTCAGCTCCACTGCCATCACGTTCCTCCCATAGGTGAACCTGCTGAGAAATGAGCAGGCTGAGAAGCTGTGTGTGTCACCCAGGCAGAGGCATGTTTGTGCACAGCTTTCTATTCCCAGTACTTTTGATAACTCACTGGTATCTTCACTGATAGCCTCAGGTATCCACATTATGCACGTTACCCCCTCCTACTTTGATTATTTTGAGGAGGCACCGCCCTTTTCCTATGGTGGCACGTTGCTTAGACCAGCAGGTCCCAAACTATGCTAAAAGGTCCTGGTAGAAATGTAGTAGTAGTCACCAAACTCTACTTCTCCATCCTGACCACTTGAAAGCAGGTCACATTAATCAACCAAAGATCTAATAGAAGAGTCAGGGTTTGGCTTTTAGGAAAGCTTTGTTTCAAACTTCATAGATTTTGAGTACCAAAGAAAACTACCCAGCGTACCTTTGTAACAGACGTGAGAAGACACTTATTTTCTCAGATTGCATGCAAATTTCATTCATATAAAGATACGTATGCATGGAGGGAAAGAAAGAAAGAGAATAGTTTAAACTCTGACTCAATCTTTAACTAAGTTGTATTTCTGACTAGAAAATGGGGACTGCTGTTGAACTGACATTATAAGATTGTTGGCGTGCTTTTCCAGAGCTCTGTTTTGAGACTGCATTGGGAAATGAAGAAAACTTCATGTAGCATATACCAACATCATCTGAATTCATGATTTGCTCCTGTGAATATGCAAGTTTTCATAATCGGACCGGCATGTATTTCCTTGGTGCACTTTAAAAGTTGCAAGTACGGGTACAACAGGACATGAGTTTTTCAGTCCCCATAACAAATACTTTTGTCACAAAGAGTACAGTAAAGAAAATAAAGGAACGAAATAAAGCGAAGTTTAGCACCAGCCCTCTACAAAAGGAGAATCTGCAAAATGGAGCTGAGAACTACACATTCAGTAGTAACACTGTCACTGAATGTGAGCATTAAAATATTTAGCATCAGCACAGTTCTGTTCAGCGGCCACTGTTGGGATCTTCATTCTTCTATTTCTTCTGGAACTGTCTCTGCTCAGATAGCGAAGACAAATATTCCTCTATTTTGTACATAATATCAATTTCCTATTCTACTATTGTTTCCTAATGTCTAATCACCAGGTGGTGGTGTAAAATACAATTCACAGGGTGCGTTTCATGCTTACCATGTCCGACAGTTCCCATTCATTGGATGGATTGGATACTTTCACCTAACTCTTTTCTACCATTTCCTCTACGCACATAGACAACTACTGACAGTGCCTGAATGATGAACTCATCTCAGGAAGCCCAAAACCTGCAACCATACTAAGCCTGACCTACTATTTAGTGCAGGAATCAATCTGTCTCCTGTTGACCAGCCTGGGTAGATGTTCATGAACCAGCTTGCAAAGTACCTTTAGCCCTATAGCTGTCTGTACCAAATGAATTCTCTAATTCACTGTTGTTTCTATTCTTGCAGCACAGGCATAGATATGGTTTACTGTCCAGACATGGAAACTCTAGAAGGCAACCAGTTGTTTTGAAAGTGTGAGAGACAGAAACAAGATGATAGTTTTCTTCATTCTTTTCTTGCACTTCCTTTTCCACATACTGTTATTGTCCAGATTTGGGCAGAAGACGAGAAATGCTTCTTGGTTGAGCTCTTTACCTGCCCCAGCCACACATGAATCAGCAGAAGTCAGTAAAGGCTGCCTGTGTTTTGGAATATTCTTATGGTGTTTATTCAGGTGTTAATAGATTTAGGGGCAGGTATCTTACATCAGTTCCCATTTCTGATGCTCATTTACTGCGACATCTTAGTTATGTCCTTTGCTGTGTAAGGTGTCAGGCCTTTGTTATACATGACTACTCGCACCAATTTTACTTAGGATTGCTTTAGAAATGATGAGTGACCTTCTATCATTTGAAAACTATTATTTTAGTTTAATATTTTTATGGCAGCTACTGCAGGATTTTAAACTTTCTTCACATCGTTTTTTACTTTTTTAATTTACAGAATTGGTTGAAAAGAGAAAGATAGAGGTTTTTATATACACACACACACATACACAGATATAGACAGATGATAGAGGTAGAGATAGAGATAGGCAGATGATATAGATGATATAGATATAGATAGATATATAGATCTAGATAAATATAGATAGATATACATAAACTCCACTAAATTGTAAAGCCTACTTACTTTCAAAATGCAGAACAAGTTCCTGAAATGAAAGCACTGTCCCAAAAGCTTGTTTGTTCAGAAAAATAGAGCCCTAAATTCTGAAAACTGTTTTTTTCTGTAAAAGTCAGATTTTCCGCTGAAGAAAAACAAATTGAGGAGTGTGTCTAGACAGGTGGTGGGTATGCAAGAATCTAGGAGAGATGGAATAGAAAAAACTGTGAAAAAGCAGAGCTTCTGTTTAAACTGCCAGTGTTTCCCTTGCAGAGCTACATAAACTTACTTTGTTCTGTAAGATTAAGAAGAATGCTGCAAAAACATAGTTACATATCCCACAATTTTTTTGGTTATGTATTCCCATCATGACTTCTTGAGATGCGGGAACAAGCCACAAAATCGAGTGTTACATTTTGAATCTCCCTGAATTTATGCGGATTGAAATTTGATGAATAAATACTTCCTGAAAAGGAAGCTTTGTAGGTAAATGGCAAATGAAGCTTTTTAAGGGACAAAGCATTATTACAGTGATTTTGTGGTGAAAAGTAAAATTTGACCCCTACAGCATCATGTCTAAAGTGACTTCTCTGAATTGACTCATTCTAAGATATGACTGCTTTATTGTCTGGTGTCCTTTGTGATCCTAAACTTCATTTCTTTTACATGTTCCTAAATTTTAAGATTTTATTTTAATGGTAAATGAAATACTCCATGTCTAACAATGTCACATATTTTGATTTTCTATTTCTGTGACAAATATTAAAATCCAGCTACCAAACCAAATTATTTTTAAAAACCTTAGGGAAGAATACTTGTTTTCTTGTCATATTAGAGGCCTTTGTTACTTGTCATTTTTTAAACAACAGATTTATTGATGAACTTATCACTCCTAGCTCCTTCTTCCCCCATAGTTCTCCAAAATACACTTCAACTGTCTGCATAGTCATCACCAAAGTCAGGCCTGTGATATGACTATTTCTTTCTCTTTTAAAAGAGATACTTCCAAGCAAAACAAACAAACAATAAAATAAAATAAAATAAAATAAAATAAAATAAAATAAAATAAAATCATGTATACATCCTTATCCACTATATGGGTAGGAAATGGGACAGGTATACACCCAGGTCAAATGGACAATAGCCATTTTAAAAGGATCAACTTGGTTCATCACCTCTTGATAAGCGCTCAAACCTCACTCCTCACTTATCCTGTTTGTCTGCCCACTGACAGTCACCAGTGGAGGAACTGGTCAAATGTGGTGCCTCTTCTCTCCTGTCCCAGGAAGGCATTGCCACTAGCTGCTGCCCAGGAGCTCCCAGGACATAAGGAGACCAGACAGGAAAAATGCCTGGCCTCCACCCTCTTCCCTTTTCCCAAATCCCACTCTTGTGCTTCCACCCTCAGTAAGTTTGCAGATGACACAAAACTGGGAGGAATGGCTGATATGGCTGTGCTGCCATCCAGAGGCACATCAACAGGTTGGAAAAATGGGCCCAAAAGAATCTCATGATGTTTTGCGAGGGCAAGTGCAAAGTCCTGCAACTGGAAAGGAACAATCATAGGCACCTGCATATGCTGGTGGTTGTTTAGCTAGAAAGCGGCTTGTCAGAAAAGGATCTGTGGGTCCCCGTGGACATCAAGTTGGACATGAGCAAACCCCTTGTTGACCTGCAGGACACATCAACTCCTCCTCAGGACCTTCCCCTTGACCAGCAGGACTGAAAAGACACCCCCAGGACTCCCGTGCCCTTGGCTTTCATCCCCTGAGCCAAGCAGTCACTGCTCCATGTCTCCCTGACAGCATCACTGGTCGCCATGAGAGAGAACATAGACTAGTCCAAGGACCAGATAAGCACCAGCAGTCTCTCCACCATGTCCAAGCCCCTGCCAAGGAGCAGCCCCCCTCCACTGCAGGCCAGGTCAGCAGATGGAGTACCCATCCCTGTGGCAGAGAATTTCCACCTGTGAACACTCATCACTTTCTCCAGTTGCTGCTGCTGGGGTTAGGCTCTGCTGGCATGCTTGCTTCATTAGTCACAGTTTCTACCCCCTCCACTGTTGTCAGAACTCTCTATCTGATCTGTAGCTGCAGATTTACAGATGGAGCAGGAGTGGTCTTCCTGGTACAACAAGTTGCAGGCCCCCAGGCTTCACTGTTGAAGGAGTCTGCATTTCCCTGTCTAATAATCACAGACTCTGCCTGTCCCTCCTTTTGGAGAGCTGAACGGTTTGGCTCTTCTTTGGACATGACCCAGCTGAGCTCCTTCTCATTAGATCTGACACTGCTCAGGCTGCCAACCTTCTCCTGCAGTGACTTCACTTGGCAATAGAGATCCTACACCAGCACACGCTCCCTGCGAACAAGCGCACCACCACCCCCACCCCGGCCTCGGTGAGGCCCCATGCCGCTGCACTGCCTTCAACCCTACACCTGGAGATCTACACCTTTCATGAGAGCCCTATCCAGATTGATATGTCTGATGTGCCAAGGTATTTTCTCCAGTTGATGTCAGGGACAACGATTGGTGGTGCCTCACCACCATCACTGAGCACGCATACACTGTTCTTAGCAGATTTTCTGGCTCCTTTTGTATGAACAAATTGATCAATCTGCTGTCTGCTTCTGTTAAAAATCATTCTCTTAGAATATCCTGCATGTCAACTACATCCTCCTCAACACACTTTCCGTGGATCTTTACTGAACAGTGTAAGGTGTCTGTGTTTGCTTCTATCTCTCCTGGTATAACTTAGAGTTTTGCATACAAAACCCATACACAATACTTTATCTCTCCATATTATAGCTTTCTTTGAATGTGGCATTAGTTCCATGAACCACAAAGTTTTTTCTTTCCCTTAAGAATTTTTTCTTTGTTTTTAGGAGTACTGTCAGGTATACATAGCTGGCTCTGCCAGCTCCATGAAAAGCCATATAAAAGACGACTATATTTAGATGAAGTATGAGCTCATCCTAGAAAAATAATTTTCATGACACGGACTGCAGATGGTTTTCTTAGGTTGTTCATTACTTCCAGTTTTATGCTTTGTCACTGCAATCTGGCACTCTTCTGTCCACCTTACTCTACCATAAATCTTATAAAAATCTTTCTCTTGAATAAGAAAGAAGGAAATAAAGAAGGAAATTATCATTCTGTATCTGCTTTTTTAAACAACTGCAGGTGATTGTTCTCTTTTCAGTCATTTCTATAAACGGGGGGAAAAGTTGTGCAAAGACATCACTGTTCACAGTGCTAACGGGGCTAACGATATTTATTAACATGACTCAGCCTTACCGTTATCTGGAGTTGAAATTCATTCTGATAGATACTACATTTGTTGCTGTCAGAGTTTTTTAACTTTCTTATGCCCTTCTAGTTCTTGTCTAAAACTGATGACACTCAAATCACAGTCCCTGGAAACGACCTAAAATGTTTGAAAGTACATGTGGTTACAAACCAAGTTTTTTCCACTTTTTTTTTTTCTTTCTCTATGCTTTGATAAGAAAAAAATATTGATGTTTTTCCCTTACATTTAATATCTCTGTTTTTGTGTGTTCTCCTGATGCTCTTGGAAATTCTGCAGTCAGAGAGACATGTAAATGAATTCACATGTAAAGCATTATGGGATTCTGGTGCACTGATGCATCAGTGGGAAACTATTAAGTCAGCAATGAAAAATCCCAGCTGAAAACATCAAGGGCTTAATCAATCAGTCAGCTAGCCAATTCAGTTGACTATCTCCAAACTCATCTCAGTCTGTCTGAGTGCTAAGCATGACTGTAAGCAAAAGATAGGTCTAACTACAGCAGGTAACAGCTTTCTATTTCTTTCATATATATAGTGGGTTTAACATTAATTTTAATATTCCCCAGTTTAAGGACTGAGACAAAAAATCAGTCCCTTCCAACAGTGTTCCTACACAACATTATTTGCAACTGAATTTAAAATGTTTTAAATGGACTTTAAAAATAACAGACTTCAGAGATGGTCCTTCACATCACACTGAATTTTAAAGCACATAATAGTAATTCTAATAGCATTCATTAATATATTTCTTTAAAGAAAGAGTACTTTTCATTTGCATGATTAAGAAAAGTCCAGGGTTTAGGGAAAAAAATAACTAAAATAATACATCAGATAACATGACAAACATGAAAAAGGACAGAAGAGCCAATAACAATGAATTTCAGGGAATACGTGAACATTTGTGTATTAACTCCTATAATTTCTAACATTAATTCTACCCACCTATATGCATGTATTATCAGGAACCATAAATGTGTTTTTAAATGCTACTGTGGACAGGTTTGTTCTCAGCATACAAACTGTCCTGACTCCAGACACAGCTGCTAAATCACAGCATCTACTGGATGAGCACTCATAACACTGGAATTTACAGTGTATTTATGGTGCTTTCTGGTAGACAGAGGGTGGACAGAAGCCATCCCATCCTTATGAAACAAACTCGTTTTCAACACTGGTATAGTAGAGGAACAGAGGTGCCCATTGCTAAAGAACTGTAGGCATCGAACAATTCCCCTTGCATAGTTAGGATCCGGAAAGGGCCTCAAATACTCAAATACTGCCAGTGCCTCATTTTTCTGCTTGGACTTTTTCCAGGTGCTGTTTCTCCTTTGGGAAAATACTTATTCTGAGTCATTGCAGATGCAGTGTGTTCATGGAGCATTCAGAGTTCACTCTATCAGCTTTCGTAAGCATTAGTGTTATAGCACTTCTAAGGTGCTAAATGAATATCCACAGAGTGACAGAGGTTTTATAGGAGGTTTCTGCTGAAGCTGGAAATCAGCCTGATGCAAATCCCTAAAGAGGTCAAACATAAAAAATTGTCATGCTTGGGAAGAAGCTGTACATCTGAGTTTGCAAGCTGCCCAGCAGAAGACCGGGAAGTGTGTAGTGTGCCCAGCCTCCCAGTTTCAGGGGTGGGACGGACGGCTCAACACCTCGGCAGCTTTCTCATTTCATTTAATAAGAAGGAAAGGTGAAGGTGGACATTCCAGCTTGGGGGGAGAGGAAGGGCCTGGGGGAGAGGGCTGTGACTCACACAACCCCAAAGAGCAATCCCCAGCTCCCATGCAGGTTTTCACTGTGGTCCAAAGAAAGTAACCTGACTCAGGAACGCCTCTTCCCAATAGATGTTAGACATGACTCATTAGTGGAAGGTGATCCCTTTATAGTCTAGCCAAAGCTTCTGACTGGGAACACTGAGCCTTCGGAGACCCAGCTCCTTCTGAGCTATCTCTCCTGCTGTATCTCAGAGAAGGTACCATTTTTGTACTGCACCGCATACTATAGGAATACATTTACACCACTGTGCATGGAGACTTGCAGTAAAGACTGCTGCCATGATGAATGAGAGCCATAACCTCCCTCTCATCACATGCTATCCTGGAAATTTCATTACAACACCTTAAACTCTGGAACTACATTTACACGCCTCTTTGTATACAGTAATGGCATTCCTTTTCATTAGCGCCTGCAAATCATCTTTTGCTGAGGGCTGTCAACAGCAATAGCATTAGATTGTTGGTACACTGCTGATTTTTATCTGCGAGGAAAGGTAATGTTTTAACTGAGATTAGAATAATTTTGGAAAAAAACTTGAATCCTTTTGCTCATCTGTAGCAACAAACTTTCAGCTCGTAGAAATAACCACAGGTCTATTTAAACACTGTGTTGTATTCAGATGAGCTACAATGATTTAAACCATCTGGGGATCTGGTTTATAATTTAAGAAGTGACTGTCTTTAGGAAAGAGTTAATCATTAAACAGAGAGTCAGAAAAATTAAGGTTAATTTCTTTTTTTTATTGGTGTATCATTTTTATAGCAAAAGCAAGAAAATAGTTCACCACAGCACTGATATGTCAAACTGCAATTCTCCTCTACTTAGTTCCCCTAATGTTCACTAACTCTTCAATAACATGGATGGAGACCTAAAGTCTCTTTCCTTTGATGTTGTAGCTGTACATCCACAAATGCTAGCAGCTACAAATCCAATCAATACCTTAAACTTAAACGAACTCACTCTGGTGAATTCCTGAGTTTTGTCACTTGATAAACTCTTTAAGCCCTTCCAGCATCAAGAAAGGAAATAAAAAGTGGTGATGTGTGGACTTCCTTAGCAAATTTATTTCACTAGAGTTAATTTTGTTAGGGCTCAAAAATCAGTCTTTGCTCAAGTAATTTTTCACTTTACAAACAACAAAATACCCAGTTAATCTCTCCTTCCCTGTTACCCATCTGGGTCATGATCATTTTTTGAGTGATATTTCATTAGTTTCAGAGTGTTTGTTGAAAGTAAAATAAAACATAGATTTTTTTTTTATATTATTTATGCTTTGAATATAATGCAAATTTCATGGGAACACATAGGTTAAGAAATGTGTGAGCCAGATTCAAAAGTATAACGAGAAGTATCGCAGGAATAATCAATTCAAAACCAAAGGGGGCTTTTAACTGCAAACGTTGTGGTTTACAAGTGAATTAATTGGTTATGTCAGTTGTGCCTAGGTGGCCAAGTCATCATTAATTTAGCTTACTCTAGTATAAATCTGTGCGCTTATTAGCTTTTCCTATTGTTCCCTACACACTTTCAAAATAAATTTCAATCTGTACAAAGGAAAGAAAATCAAAGAAATTTGGTACAGATCATAGACATCTCTCTTGCAGATTCCTAGAAATCTTTAAGAAAACAGTGCTAAGTAAGTGAGGTATCCCTTCTTTACCTTAAGAGGTCACATGGGCCTGATAGCGTAGAAAAGATTTCCATAAGGAAAATGACAGCCATCACCTTCCTAAAAGAGCCTGGATTGACTTTCAGATAATACCACTACACATAAAAACAACATAAATATAATAATAAAAAATATTACACTTCCTTGATGTTGCTCAGGAGGAATGTCCAGGAAAAAAGGGACCCAAAGGCATCTAATAATTTTTAATAGCTGGCCATGAACTCAGGGGCAAATAAACCTTTAATCTGTTATCTGGACCATCAGATATATTTGGTACATATTCTCACAAAATTTGGAATGTTTTCCTGTTGTACTGTTGTACTGTATTTAGTATTTAGTTCATAGAATTTCTCTCCCTCCTTCCCCTCCCCACATACATTGTTGGAGCTACTTTGAATGACATTAAACATTTATTGTCTAAGTTCCAACATTTTCTGTTTGAAACGACTAGCAAATTTTTTCAGTCTTCTTAATGTAGTAGTGTTTCACAGATATAACCATAACTGTGCTATTTGCTATGCAGTTTAAAATGTTAAAAGTAGGATGTACAGATTGTGCCCTAATGCAGGCCGCATCCCTGTATTTGAAATTAATAATTAATTGTCACTTAGTACAAAGGTACTTTGCCCACCACTGAATGCATCACAGGTTGTTCAGGGTTCACAGCTAATCATGAGTAAAGAATTCCATGGTAGACAACAACATTAATCCTCCCAGCCTTAATCCTACTAGACATCACCATCCCAGTGCCAGCAGAAAGACCGTGGCATCAACTGAAGAATGGTTTGCCGTGTAAGATGCAGATGGGCTTATTTTATGCACATCTGTGCTACTTGGGAGCGCCTCCAGCACAGTTGCACAACAGATTTATGCTGCACCAGGTATTGGTGCCTAGGGAGAGAAGCACAGCCTCTGTAAGACTATCGCTGGGAAGTTAGAGCTAATGGCTTTTTGGTTCTGTTTCCAGATCCATGGTTAATTCATTCTCTTACAAGCTTTTTTGTTGCAGCTGTGAAATGAGTATCAGGGACAACCACCAGGACATTCACTAAGTGTACATATATAATCATTCCCTGTTTAAAGTAGCAGAACTAGGCAGCATAGGTTTTGAGCTGGCCAAGTGTGATCTGGCACACACCTGGGAAGGTGGTATTTGGGAATCAGAGTTCATGTGCGTACACAGAACTGAACCAGAATTAGGTGGACCTTTATGATCTCTGCAGAAAAAAGATTCACGGCTTCTATTATTGTTCGTTCCACCCATAAAACTTTACTATCCTCACCTCCTAGCTTGTCTACTTCTTTTGTGTCAGGACTTCAGTAATGCTTCTGCCCCATTTCATGCCAGTTTTGGTTACTTAGGTATTAGATCTGCCATAGTCATTGGAAGGAAAACATGCAAATTGGGTTGAGAGAAGGTGTTTAGTGTCGGGACAATTTAGGCTGGATCATATCGTGTTCTTTCATGGGAATACCTGTGGGCAGCACCTGCCTAGTTTGCCCTGACTTAGAGTGAAAATTCCCTGAATTACAGATTTTCCCATGAGCAAAAGGCAGAAAGAAAACACTATGGACAAAGCTGGATGAAGTTTTCATTTTTAAATCAACATAAAATGCATTTTCATTTGATTCCTTGAATTTTTTTGACAGACTGATAAACGTGAAGTGTCAAATCAATACATGTGGCATTTTTTTTTTTTAAATACTTTATGGAAAGAGAAGTTTCTAAAATTCTTCTGTTTTCCTATTTTTTTCTAGTCTAAGCCACATTTTTAAAGGAAAAATACTCTAAATACTCTGCACAATTTTTTTTCATGTGTCTAGGACTGTAGAAGGAGTTCTTTAATAATGCCTGGAAACACTGAAAGCTGGAAAAAAGATAAAAAAAATAATGCTAAGGCAGGTGAAGTCAATACATGTGCAAAGTCTGTTGTACCCCTAATCCTCATAGATCTTCTTTTTTCTACCTCATATCCTGATATCCCTACAATACTAACACTTATACTCATCTTCCCATAATCTAAGTCATAAGCAAATAGTGAGTGATTGCTAAAAGCTCCTTCTGAAGAGTCTAATACATACGAAAGTGTGCGCATACGAGCTAGTGAGCCATAAGTGTCCTTTGAAAGAGCTTGTGCTCCCTGTCTGTGGACAGATATTTAGATCATATCACGAGTTTCTCCTGTTTATTTTTGTTTGAGCTTTTTCACATTTCTGGTAATCTCTCCCTTTTTTTCCTTCTGGGCAGCTGAAAATCCAGCTATTTAAACATGCTTCACTTCTCTTTCAACAATATAGTTTTCCCTATATAGCAAACGTTCTCTAATCAGCATGTCAGTTTCCTCTAAAAAGGGAATGGATGTAATATCTGTCATGAAAACTGAAGGATGTTTTCTTGACTAATCACATATGGTATCTCAGCTGAGAAAATGCTTGCTAGCAGACTATAGAATCTTTAAAATATAAGGTAGATTTTCCTGTCATGTCTTACCTATTTTCAGTACACAATACAGCCAGAATAAGTACTAGCAAGACAGCAGCACTGCATACCTTTCTTGATAAATGGAATATAAGAAGCTAGTGTCAGTCACAGCACATGAGGGTAAAATCTGTCACCAAACCTCCAACTGGCCCTTGGACTTACCATGAGACTGGATTGATAGTAAGGGGAAATGAAGGTAAGAAGCTTCGGCAACATATACAGTGTTCATTAACACTGTGAAAAAAAAAAAAAAACAACCCACAAACAAAACAACCGAAAATAGCAAATTTGCAGTAAGCACACCAACATGTGTTGTTCAATGGGAAAGCTGTCATCATTCCTGATTATAATATCACATTAAGATGAACACCCCCCACTTGTGGGTGTTGGTTGCTGAAAAGCTGAACATGAGCTGGCAATCTGCGCTCGGAGCCCAGAAGGCAAACAGCATCTTCAGCTGCATCAAAAGAAGTGTGGCCAGCAGGTCAAGGGGGGTGATTCTACCCCTCTACTCTGC
This sequence comes from Fratercula arctica, assembly GCA_947846985.1. Taxonomy (NCBI): domain Eukaryota; kingdom Metazoa; phylum Chordata; class Aves; order Charadriiformes; family Alcidae; genus Fratercula; species Fratercula arctica. The sequence continues at coordinate 69,398,456 of CANTUZ010000026.1, read as the reverse complement.
CCTGGTGAGACCCCACCTGGAGTACTGTGTCCAGCCCTAGGGCCCCCAACATAAGAAGGACATGGACCTGTTGAAGCAGATCCAGAGGAGGACCACAAAGATGATTCAAGGGCTGGAGCACCTCTGCTATGAAGACAGGCTGAGAGAGTTGGGGTTGTTCAGCCTGGGGAAGAGAAGGCTCCCAGGAGACCTTATAGAGACATTCCATTACTTAAAGGGGGCCTAGAGTAAGGATGGAGAAGGACTCTTCACTAGCAAGTGTAGTGACAGGACAAGGGGTAACGGTTTTAAACTGAAAGAGGGTAGATTTAGATATTAGGAAGAAATTCTTTACTGTGAAGGTGGTGAGACACTGGAACAGGTTGCCCAGGGAAGTTGTGGATGCCCCATGCCTGGAAGTGTTCAAGGCCAGGCTGGATGAGGCTTCGAACAGCCTGGTCTACTGGGACATGTCCCTACCCATTGCAGGGGGGTTGGAACTAGATGTTCTTTAAGGTCTCTTCCAACTCTAACCATTCTGTGATTCTATGATTCCAGAGAAATTAGCTGGTTTATAGTCTGCACATTTTAAATGGAAGTCAGACTATGCTCTCTTTTTCCATTGAGTCTGGTTGCAAAAATTTACCACTTTGACATAAGCTAAGTCTTGTATTTGTTTCAGAGAGACTTCTGCAACTCATGCACTTTCTCTGGGTAAAAAAGGGAAGAGGAAAAAAGAGAAAAATATTTTAAAAGTGCTACTCTTGAAACTGGAATACAGACATTAATCCTTTTGAAATGCATCACAGGAGACCTGAAGGAGTGAAATGTGCACCTTATGTAGCTTAACAGCAAAGATGACATTTGTAGTCTCCAGGTAAAGCTTGCCTGTTCAGAAAGACATATTTAACAACGAAAACTATTTACCGTTGTTACTCCTGTCACCTTTCATCTGCAATGAATCCCATCTCAGGACCCATAAACTTCATTTTAAATATATACCACAATGAGGGACAGATATCTGCTGTTTATTCAAGTACAGATCTGGAATGAATTACTCCAGCAAATATCAACATTTTCAAAACAAAGGATTCATATAAGTATTACAGTGATAGAGACCCCTGGACAATGCAGATACATTATCAAATTGTTACAGTGTCCTTCATTAATAAAGATTTGGTGGTTGTTTTTTTTTTCTTCTCACAGCCAGGTTAAGGCAAAACTCACACTCTTTATTTAAATCCAGAGCCTTTTCATCTCATAATTAGCACCATAGTTCACAGAGTCTCTAGTTATGTGCTTGGTTTTACAAATCTACATTTAACTAATGAGCTTTGCAGTGCCAAAATCATTAATGAATCCTTGGGTTCTGAGGTCTTCCTTAATAGCAGCAGATTAAAGCAGAAAGGTAAGGTCACTGTTTTTTGCTTTTGGTTAGTGTGTGCAGACATGCAGCATCAGTCTTTTGAGCAGGGGAGCTATTGAAGCAAAAAGGTGAGATAACAGAAGGGCCCATTAGACTGTAGATCACTGGAACTCCCTTTCTGAGGTCAGGACATAGTTACCTGATAAACGACGTGTGAGGTTTATTTGGCATTTCAGCTTAACTAAGGCCCAGCTGTAGTCACAGAAATCCTGAGAAACAGGAGTTCTGGCTTTTTCTTGCAAAAAATCACAGGCCCACTGCCACCCCTATTGGAGTTCAAGGATTTCCATACTTATGCAAGCCTTCCACTGTGGCACAGTTCTCAGCATTTCATAGAGATATTTTATTCCTCGTAATAGTACACAATAAGATGGACACTGACTTGTTCTCCAGAAATGATTAAAAAATAAGCAGCATTGTTATGTTTGGTTGCTTACATAGAGAAAAGTTGAAGTATTTCAGCTTCTACATATGTGTATATACAAATAAAGGGGAAAATTATAATTTAGCTAAAATACTTCAAACACTGTTACTGTGAGTGCATTATAACTCCCCACTACCCACTGGGAAAAAAGGTCACTTGGTCTCCAAGTACCAATGGCATTAAAAAAAAACCCAAAACCCCAACCTTCAACGTCACTCTGAATAGTCATTCCACACCTGCATTTTGAAAAAGAAAGGTTAAAGGCAAACAGTGACACTAAGGATTTACCTCTCTAAAGATTTATCTTAATGCCTCACTTCCCTCAGAAGTGACCAGTGATGGGAAGCAAGGCAACATGGTATACAGAAGACTTCAAGAAAATAAAGTACTGGAGATATTTTGTACCTGAAATAGATTAATAATCATCCAATTTCAATCCTCACAGTTAAAGTTTATTAATAAAGACATTTTTCTTTTTTTTACATAATTCAGAGACTGTCAGTTATATAAATAATCCTCTGCAGTGCATTAGTAATAATATGTACTTGTTGGTTGCAAATTTTTTTCTAAATAATGCTTTTGCTCTAGGATCTAATTAAATCTTTTGGAAACAACGTTATGAGATTTAGGATTATACAAATTGAAGCATGTCTTACATCTGTGATTATGCTTTACTGTTTATTTTATTCTTTGAAAAAAAGTAAAATTAAATGGAAGCTTAAACAAATTGTTTAAAATGTGGGTAGCTCTATTGATTTCAGCAGGATTACTCAAGAGCTTCAGACTAAGCACATCACCGTGGGTTTTTTTGAAAACAAAACACCAATTGCAGGTGGTTATTCTATTAAGACAGCAATCTTCATACTCTCACTCACTCACTCACTTAAGTAGGGTAACATGTCTTCAGGTAGACCTACCCTGGAAAAATTATGCTTGTCTAAAGTTGCATTTTTGTTAAGCTACAGATGTACCTTCTCCTTAGGTTACAGATGTGTTAGTTTAAAGAGGTTATTGCTGGTAACTGTGGAGCAAATCACCTGAGAGAGGTCCCAGCTTCTGCCACTTCAGATGAGCTTTCCCTGGCCTTTCAAATTCAGAGTGATCTAACTCACCTGGGTCAGGCTGAAAAACAGCAGAGCAAAACAAAACTTTTGCCTACGTCTGTCGAGGGGTAGAGGCAACTGCTCAGAGCGACAAAGGGGTTGGCACTTCTCAAAGAAGGAGAACCACAATAAAGGCTCCAAGGGGTGAACCAACCAAGGGAAAGAGATCAGAAACAAGCCCTGGAGAGCAACTTCTCTGGTAGGCACAGTGACAGCCCTACAGAGAATGTAGCTCAGAGCTATAGCCTCTGTGAACTAGACACCAATGTAAATGCTTATTGTGCTGCAAATTCCATCTGTCTGCAATGCCTTTCTCCAAGCTGGGGTGAGTTAATTGGCTTTGCACTGACTTAATGGCTAAACATCACCAGATAGATGTGCTGTGCTAGTAGGGGGTCACCCTGAAGTGTGGCATCGAATATTGGGAACAGGCAGAGAGAATCTCCCTGTTATTGTCAAGGCAAGTTTTTGCCTGCCATGGACAAGCAGATTGCTCTTGCTGATTATCTGAATCTCCAAAGCATCAGGTCATACATTAGTAATGCAAGCACTTCCACATCAGCATTAAGGAGAGTGAAAAGCATGTTTTACAGTAAAGAGTGGAGTTAAACACAGCCTTGAAAGCAAACATAAGCCAGCTTGTAGCAGCCAAAGTCTTGCCTACTGCATAGCTTTCTATATCTATGAAAAATGTATGTGAAACCGTCTTTCCAATTTGGGAATACTTTCTGCTTGTTTACACAAATGTCAATGACTCCAAAATATTTAAGGCAGTATAAAAACGTGCTCACAATGTTTCATGTTTCATATTCTTATCAGGACAGCTGGGGGGGACCCTCTGATAATTTCAAAGTTTATGGTAAAGGATATACCACAAAAATAAAGGAATTTGGCCCCCAAACAACACAGTTGTCTCCCAATGTTCCCAGGTAGCATCAGGGAAATGAGGAAAGGCTATGCCCCATGACTTTGACACAGAAGAACACTTTTTGTTAATTAGATAATAAAACAATGTAGCCCTAGATCACATAATCGGTTGGGTTGAAACATTTTTAAATTGAGATGAGAATAGGGTGATACATGTAAAGTTGAGTAGCTTACCCATTGAGAATTTTAAGAGTGTGTGTGTTGGGTAATTGGAGCCTTAATGGTACTGCTAATATGGAAGTGATGTAAATGAACCATCATTCAAACAGTGGTGCTAGTATCAAGTGCACTGCGGGATACTTAGCCAAATGCACACTACCAGTTAGGGTATTTTGGCACTTTTTCTAAGGCATTACCTTAGACATCTGTCAGTAATTTTGTTATGCTAGACCAAACAAGACTGAAAGGCTGAAAAGAAGACAGTACCACTAGCAAGAATTTGTTTTGAACACTGTTTCTTGTATTTGAGTAAATACAAATGGTAAGGTTGCCTTTGGACAGGCCAAGCATAACCCTCGCGGCAGTATTAAGGTGCTACTGAGCCTAAGCTACTCTTAAAATGAAATTCCCTGGTATCCAAATATTAAATATGCTCCCTGGCTTTTAATAGAGCTCTCTAAAAAGTTTCAAAATTTTGACATTCCACCTAAAGTCCAAATGAAATTCCCTTGGGGGAAAAAAAAAAGAAAAAAAAAAGGTCATTTCCAAAAGAGCACTCATTTCAAAATTAATAGCACAGCACCCCAGGCTAATTATTTTCATGTATTCACTGAACCAGCATTGGCCAATCATTCATGATTCTGCACCTAACATAAAAAATGGTAAACTAATTTTGAAAAGGAAAGCACATGTCTCTGTTTCTAGTACTCAGCTTAATTCTTCTTTAAAAAGGTACAAATCATAAAATATATGAAATAGCTGTCCTTTCACTCTTGTCATTCCAAATATATGTCAAACTAGGTATCTAGGAAGTGATCCAATCTGCTCAAAAGCAAAGTACATGGAGTGGTCTTGCTACTTATTTCTGACTAAATGCAACTTAATTTGATATACAGTGATATACAATGCAGTTGTATTGCCAAAACAGCATGAAAGAACCTGAGAGTGTGAAACGCAATAGTTTGAGGGATGTTTTTCTTTCTCTTTTTAGTTGTGAACTTGAAGCTTTCATGTGTGGTAATTCAGGAGATCACATAAAAGGGCATTTAAAAAAAAAAAAAAAAAGAAACACTACATTAACACTACATTAACAGGGTTAGTTTGTGATTTTTTTTCTCTTTTTTTTTTCTCCACAAAACTAATTTGTAAAACAAACACAAGACCTTCAAGAGTGAAGTGCATGCAGTGTAAAAGAAAAATCTTGAAGAACTTTTTTCTTTTTAGATTGACTCTGCTATATTCTTTAAATATTATATTTTACTTTCTGTATTTTTCTGCGATTTCTTGCAAAAAAAAAAAAAAAAAGGCAATTATTGCCCAAGAGGGTTAAGAAATATTCTTATGTTACTATTATTTTTTTTCTGAACAAATTTCAGGTTAATTTCTATGTGAAAAAGAAGTTGTAAGTGAATATAAGAATGTAGGATTAATTACAAATGAAAGATTATGTCTTGAAATGGATCATCCCTAACCCAATTTTTTTAATTAAGACTAGGAATACAATCAATAAAAATGAATCACTCTATAACAAATCAGATACATCCATATCCATGTCAAAAAAAAAAAGGAAATTTAGCAATAATGGGTCAGTTAGTTAGAGAAACATTAAAGAGTGTCCACAACTCTAAATAAAGAACAGCCAACCTGTTGAGATGTATGGACACATTTAAAGTGCTGTAATAAAGTAGGAACTTTTTGACAATGCTGAGTATGTTTATGAGAACAACCATTTCTAAAATGTCATATCTGGTCCTGGACCAAGAGTTAACACCACCACTTAATCTCTGACCCAGTAAGGTAATTAAACTAGTACTTAAAATCAAGCTAAAGTTTAAGTACATTACTGACCTGTGGCTGTCAAGAAGAGAGAAGAATATAAAAATTAAAGTGACTCTTTTGGCATCGACATAGTGGTATTGCAGTCTCCATCACCAAAATCTAAAAGGTCAAATCAAACAGGTGTATCGTGATTTCTGTCCAGTTCAAAGTATTCAAATGGAAAATTGGTTTTATGAACTTCTAATGTCCATCTCATTAGCCTGTCATTATTCACTTGTCAAGGAAGTTGAAAGGTTCAATAGGACTCTTGAAAATGAGTAAACAAATAATGAAATTAACTCAGCTGGGAATAGTAAAACTACTTATTTTCACTCATTAAAATCTGACAACTTCCTCAGGATTCCAGAACTGAATTATGATCAATCTAATATCCTTTATCATACATGTTTAGAAAAAAAAATACTACCATGAAGATGAAGCTGAAAGAACAGGTAATAAAACCAGTTTGATTTATTAATTATTCTTATTTGAAGAGTACGGTCTTTTATTTCTTATTTGTTTTACTACATACTGTACTCACTATTGATGAGTCACATTTGCATATTTACTATTCTATTGAGTTCTGTGCTCAAAACTCTGATTTCATATAGACATTTGGACAAGTGTGAATTTATACAATTGTAGGCATTGTCAGACTGTAGCCACTTTTACAGTGTGGCTGAAGTGTAACAAGTGTTAGACAAATGCTTAACTGTGCATTTGAACTTAGTGATTTTCTGTATCTCTTCTCTGTATCTTAATACGTCGTATCTGAGGGGAACACTGCACTTTCTGTAATGTCACATACAATGCAGCTGACTGAGAAGATGGTCAAGAAAGGGCATTAGGTAAACTGAAATGTAGTCTACAGGACACAGATCTGAAGCATTGCAGTGGTCTAGTTTTTGTACATACAGACTATCTAGATTTCTGCCGTAGAAATGGCACAGAAATATGCCCTACCAGGGCCATTCTTCTTATCACTGACTGGTAGGAACAGAGGATCCTTTTGGTGAGAGCCACTATACAGCTCATGGAGAACTGTTTAAGTGAGAGGGACAAGAAGAAAGGCAGTATGTGAATAAAAAAAAAAATAAATAATTGATTTTTTTTTCCAAATACATTAAAAATTATTTTGTGTTCAGTTTGGGAAATACACCTTAATTACACCTCTTTGCATCTTAGTGCAAAAGTGTAAGCAAATGCCTGTCTGCAAGCACTGCAATAACTCTTCTGAAGTGGGTAAAGATATGCCTGCTCAGGAGTTGGAAAAGAATGGCAACTAAGCCCTACAAGGGGCAAAAACAGAGGGCTTCAAGGTAAAGTCTCAAAACAGAGGTACAATTTAGATTCTGGACTTGAAACATCACGGCTGGGAACATCTTCTCTATCATGCTGAACCACTCTATGTTGCATGCCTGGATAAATCAACAAAGTTACAAAAATTCAAGGCCAAGTTGTAAGGATGTTGAATGTCCATAAAGATGAAGCAGATAGAAAAGGAATTCCATCACCACCTATTCAGTCCATCTGGTGTAATGAAAAAGAAGAAAAAAAGAAAAAAAAAAAAAAAAAGAAGAAGAAAAAAGCGCACCGCATATTTTGATAGTCATTATTTCACTAATCCTACACACAGGTGGAGCTTCGTTTCAAGTAAGTTAATAAGCCCAGATGGAGGACTTAGATTATAAAACTATTCCAAAAGAAATCCTCATAAGCCCTCCAGGGTTAGACACTAGTTCCCAGTCTGTTTCAAGTAAGAAAATTCTGTCTCAAACTCCTTTGCTAACAAACTTCTACTAAAAACCACCACCAGGCTCTGAGAAAAAAAGTAGAAATGTTTCTACATCCATAATGGCCAGTAAAGTGATTTAAAAGTGCCCTTTGTAAAAACAGGGGCTAGAAATGTAACAGAACATAGCTAATCTGGTAAATCAGAGTTGGATGAGTAATGGATATTTTTCAGTACCTACTGTTGATCCATCTGCAAAAAAAATCAGAACACCCCTCATATACCAGTTAATCCATTTTAGACAGATGAGAAGGGCCATTAACAAGGAACAGAAGAATGAAGAAGTTTGTTTATCTTGCTTTCCTCTCTTAAAGATTAAATTCTTACACAAATGTAATTCAACTTGTTTCTAGATTCAGGACCACAAAAAGAAAATTCCCACTGTAATCATATTGCAAAGTCTGACACACTTTTAGTATTCAAGAGTAATTCAACTTTTCACACACACACACCCACACACACCCACCCTCCTTATCTATAATTGTAAATCCACATGCTCTGTCTTCATAGGTCTTTAGGGAGTGAGCAGACAGTTCAAACGTGTTGACTCAAAGCCAGTGACTTAATTAATTAAACTTATGCTACATAAATAATATATTGAAATTAAACCAACATAATGATAAAGTTCTTATGCATACAGTAATCCCTTTGGCTTCATGAAGGCTCAAGACACACTATTTTGGACTCAAAGCCACCTTAAAAGATTGTTTTTTTCATGAGCTTCTTGAAGTATGGAAGCCCTTTGATAGAACAGAATAACTACAGGTGGGTTAATAACATCTTTTCACTAATCCCCAGTGAAGTTTATATGCAGTGAAGATTTAGACCACATGTCCGTGGTTTTCCCATTACTGCCAGTAGGTTTTTTCAGAATCATTTGTAATCACACCAACAACTCCAATTTCCTTTCTATACCTCTTTTTTAGCTTCTCCTTCTTAGTCTAAAAACTTCTTGTGTAGAAAAAAAGGATAGTTGATTGAGTGCACATTAGGAGAAATTTTTCTCAGAAAAATATTTCCAAGCTACCAAAAGATGTATTTCTATTTCTAAAAGGGCCATCTCAGGGATTTTACTCTAGCTACTATACCCATAGCAGCGATGTTAAAAAAAAAAATGCATGCAAACAATCACAGTTTGAATTATAGATATGGTGAAAACATATTTAAAGGGATTGATGGTGTATATTAGAAAACAGCCTGAATAAATTCAGATTATAGTACTTCCTGCATTTTTTTTTCTAGACTATTTTGATTTTTGCCTGCAGACCAAAAAAAAAAAAAAAAAAAAAAAAAAAAAAAAAAAAAAAGAAAGATTACATACAGTGAAATTAAGTGGAAAAAACAATGGCCAAAATCCTCACTTGTGCATATCAAGACATATCAACTGACATTTTAGCAGTGGCTAAAATGTACAGAGCAGATTTTAAAGTATACTTTCCAATAAGAGTAAAAAAAAAAATCTAAACTATTGAAAGATCTCTATATGATTGTAAATAAGAAAATGCCATTTTAATATATGAAACATTAACTGGAAATAAGCTTATGCACTGTATAAGTTTTAGATAGGAGCATTACACAACTATTTGTTTTCAATCAAGTTCAGTAAATGATGAATTTTTTTTCATGGCAGAAAAATCTAGCAAAGGCTATGTGAATCTGGAATTTAATTTGTTTAACATAAGAGCCAGTCAGTATTTGATTGATTCAAGATGTAGAAAGGTAGTAGAGCTCAAAAAACTGTGCATGAAGTTCTTGATTAAACAAGACAGGAATCATAGGGTTGATTAATACAGAGTCATACCACCACAACCAGTTCCAACCCATCAGCACTGTGATACTCAGGGAAAGGACATAAATTTCTGTACTCCAAAGACATCAAAGTTTTTGATCTCAGCACCACCAAGAAGGAATTTAATTTTCTTGTTGCTGTTATAGTCTACACTCTGAAGTATACTTCCACAGGAAGAAAATGGAGCTGTGTAACTCAGAGTACAGAGAATTTCCTCATCTATAACAGTCTGGTAATAACAACATTTCTATAAGGGTATATGTTCCCTTCAAAGGGGAACTAGCACCTACCTGATAGTTCCTCTTTGCTACAATGCTGCATGTAAATGTCACAATAAAATATTCTCACCTCTAAATTCTTCGAGGATTTTAGGATTATCATAGATTTTACTTTCTTCTCGGGAATCATTCTTCCCCCTGTAAAATTATGAGATTTAAGAATCTGGACAGGAAAATATCAGAGAAAATTCATGCAAAGTTCTTCTCAATGTTATCTTTTAGGAGACTGAGGTTTGCCGTTGGTAGGTCTTTGAGGGTCCAAAGTCACATCATTGTAGCATGGACTAAGAGCATTTGCAAAACTAGCTGAATAAATTATAAATAATATTCGGTGGTACAGAAATAAAGAATCATAGAATCATAGAATGGTTTGGGTTGGAAGAGACCTTAAAGATCACCTAGTTCCAACCCCCTGCCGTGGGCCGGGATACATTGCACTAGATCAGGTTGCTCAAAGCCTAATTCAGTCCATTTTAAGAAGACAAAAAAAAAAAAAAAAAAAAAAAAAGAGCAAACTTTTCAGAAAAGAAAAAAAATTGTAAGTAACAAGTGGCACAATTTAATTTTATAGGTGAGTGAATTTTGGAAGTAAGACTTTCATGGTGCCTGTAATTTAACATATGTGTGGTTAACTGGTGTATCAAGTATTTCTAGACATATATAAATAAGACACCACTTGCAGAGTTTTCTCTTGAATGATCTGGTTAATCATTAATCTCTCTAGTCTATCACACCATAAAGGAAAGTCCTAGGAAAACCTTTTAACTTCTTGAATAGGTCCTGGGAGGCAACACTTGAAAAAATAACTCATGGATTGATTTTCTTATCATGATTTAAAATTGCATTAATATTTATTGCCTGAGGAAGATAGCATAAAAAAGTTAGCAGAAGAACAGACTTGACAAAGTAGTAATAATATTTAAAAAGAAATTCCTCATGATTTTGACTACATCATTCTTCCACAGTAGCAAAGCAATCTAAAGTTACTACTAAAGCCAACAATCTGCTTCAGTTCACTGGGATTGACGGGGGGGCAAAAATATCACAGTCCTTCATTGATGTTTTGTACTGTATTTTCAATGTGTAAACAAAACACAGATTTATAGGGAAAAAAACCTCAAACTGATATCATGGTTGGCTTGCCCTTGGGCCTTCTGTGTAGGGGCATTCATTAGACATGGTGCTTGAGGAATTCAGTTGAAATTGTTCTGCCACTGCTATGTGGCCTGAGCTGATGCAAGCTTCTGGGTTATTGCCTGATATTCCAGAAGTGAAGCAATGTTAAAATAAGCTTCTCTCCAATTCCAAAAATAGAATCATGACAATCCATGTATGTTACATGGAATCCATGCCAAAACATCAAAATTTGAAGAAATAATTATATTTGGATAAAGTAAACTAGCACAGCATCATCTGCGGTCAATGCTCATACCTTTGAAAACCTCTGAGTCTCAGTCTTAAGTCTTCTCATCTCTTCTGTTCCCTGTTTGATTTTCTTAGTCCTGGGAGGCTCTGCATTTAATTGTGTCTTTTGAAAGACAAGTTTTCTTTAAAGATGTCTCACAAAAAAATATTTTATTTGCATTTTAAGCATAAGGAAAAGTGATAAAAGTCTTTGTTAGCATAGATTTGTTTCCAAGATAAATAGACCAGCTTATTTACATCTTAATATGTTTTGAAGAACAGGAGACCTATCAGACAATTAATAATACAGTAATAATACACTGACAATTCCTATCTTTTTTTTCCAGGTTTAACCATGTCATCCTGAAGGGAGCAGAGGGCTGATATGCAGACCAAACCCACTTTTCAGAGAAGTCTGCTGGCTTCCTGGGGCCTGAGTTAAACACATAAAAAGAAAACTTCCTTCCCTGGTAAGCCCTTCAGATTACTACCCGCTACTGATTTTTTCAGACAGGCAGCCATGAACTGATAACAAGAAACCCAAGAGTGATCAAGAGAGACTTCCAGGCCTTTGCACGACTGGTCAAGGGGTCAGGAGCGCAGGTGTTGTGTGGTGTTCTCCTCTGTCATTCCAGTCACAAGGAAGGATGAGGGAAGCAACAAGAACAGCCAGCAGATCAATACCTGGCTCTGAGCCTGGTGTCAGCAGCGGGACTTTGGGTTTTTTGATCACAGGTCAGTTTACATGACACCAGGTCTGCTGGAGACGGATGGGGTGCACCTGTCTCAAAGTGGGAAAAGGATCTTGGCACAGGAGTTGGCAAGGCTCATCAAATGGGCTTTAAAGTAGATTTGAAGGGGGAGCAGCAGCAGAGACGCGAGGGTCAATGGTGGGTTAGAAACTACGGCTGCACCTGGGAATGGACAGGTAGGAATTAAGACTTCTCCCAGCTAAAAGGTGGCAGGATGAGTAGCCCAACTGAAGTGTTTCTACACTAATGCATGCAGCATGGGCAACAAACAGGAGGATCTGCAAGCCATTGTGCATCAGGAAAGCTATGATGTAGTCACCATCAAGGAAATGTGGTGGGATGACTCACACGACTGGACTGCTGCATTAGATGGCTAAAAACTCTTCAGAAGGCACAGGCAAGGAAGGAGAGGAGGTGGGATGTCTCTCTATGTTAGGGAGCATTATGAACGTCAAGAATTTAGTGATGGTGACTATAGGGTTGAGTGTTTATGCGTAAGAATCAGGGAGTGGGCCAACAAGGCAGGTATCGTGGTGGAGTCTGTTATAGACTGCCCTACCAGGATGAAGAGGCAGATGTGATATTCTATAGGCAGCTGACCAGTTTCAGTAAAATTTGACAGAGATATGTACATCTCAAAGATAAGCAAGTTTTTATGTGAAAATAGGTAGCAAAACTCCTAGCAACAAGTGATAGGACAAGAGGAAATGGCCTCAAGTTACACCAAAAATCCATTTTGTATCTGGTTTTGCTCATGGGATAACTCAAGGAAGCTAGTGATATAGACAATAGCTGAATACAAACCTTGTGAAGTGACATAGAATCATAGAATCCTATAATTGCCTAGATTGGAAGGGACTTTTAAGATCATCAGGTCCAACCATCAACCTAACACTGACAAAACCATCACTGAACCATATCCCTCAGCACCACATCTACCCATCTTTTAAATCCCTCCAGGGATGGTGACTCAATCACTTCCCTGGGCAGCCTGTTCCAATGCTTGACAACCCTCTCAGTGAAGATTTTTTTCCTAACATCTGATCTAAACCTCCCCTGGCGCGACTTGAGGATATGTCCTCTTGTCATATCACTTACTACTTGGGAGAAGAGACCAACACCCACCGCACTACAGCCTCCTTTTCAATTACAGCTTGCTTCTTTTACTAAAATGTAATATGGTACATGCTCCAACCTGTAATGTTAGAGTGGAGTTGTGAGTCATAAGTTCATAGGGTACTGCCAGGTGATAGCACCTTATTGTGGTGTGAGACAGACCTCACAGGGTAAAGTAAGACAAAGGTTTCACACCAGAAACAAATTTAATTTGTATGGTTTGAGCCAAGTAAATAAACTTGGGGGCGGGGGGGAGGAAAAAAAAAAAAAAAGGGAAGAAGAAGTTGTTCAGCATAAGACTCAAGAGAATATCTTGGGTTTTTTTCCCCATCTGTCCTTATCATAGTCTCCAGCCCTGGATTTTTCAGTCTGCCAGGCTGTTTTATAACTCTAATGGAGCAGTTTGGATTCAGGGGTCCCGCTCTACAAACCAAATCTGCTGAAGCTGGTTTTGATTGACACTCTTTAGACATTTCTGTTCCTAATTCCTACTCCTATATTACTGTCTCAGAGCAGAATGTCTTCCCATGGACTTCTTTTTGCACAAAAGAAAAGAAAAAAAAAAAAAAACCCAAACATTTTGCTGTGTTTTGCATGTTCTCTGTGAGACAGTTCTCTGGGCAATTAGTAATTAGAATCCAATATAATAGGTAGGAGTTTGCTTCCATGCATGTTTATGCATCCATATGACTGCATTTCTGCCTGAAAAAGCCTTTATCAGTGGAGCGTCTCAACTATGAGGAAGATATTAGGTTTTGTCACTGAGAAATAAGCAATACTTAAAACAATTCTCAGATAACTATGAGTGTCAGCTACCTCTTGTAAACTTCCTGTATTACTGTAGTGCACCTGATCTTCAAAAGGCTATCAATGCCATTTGAATATTGCCATACTGCCTAAAGTGTAAGAGAGAAAGAATGGTTTACACTTTCCTGTTTGTAGACATTAACTGCTTGTGTGTATTAAAATGTAGGCACCAATTGCTCCTTGGAAGGAGACAAGCACATGTGTGCATCTGCATGACCTCATGAAGGTCACTAGTGAGCCCATGGGAGAAAGCTTGATCTAGAACAGGGTTTTGGAGATTCCACAATGTGATAAAGTGCAGAGTTCAAATGGCAAGAACTTGATTAGCTCAGATGAGCCTGTAGTAAAAGTCAGCAGTGCATACTTTGCATCTCACACAACATGGCATGGACTAATGTTACACACAACTCTTTTCGGAAAAGGTAATAATATATGCTAAATTCTAGAGCTGGCATAATATGCACTATTAGAATAATAAGTGAAAATTACAGAGGTGATTTAATACTAATGCTTTGCCTTGACAAAAATGCCAATAGATTTATTTCTTTTAACTTTAACAACTGTTAACTGTCAGGTAATATCTACCTCTCTGGTAAATGTTGTTGAGAATGTTGTTTCCTCTTAATGGGTGACTACTGAGTTCAGAAAGTCTATGTTGGTTGGAGGCAATATGCATTGTACTAAGTACTCATAAACCTCATAACCTTCAGTTACTCTCTAATGTAGCAATTTAATAGCTTTTTGCATTTTTCACATAATGTTAGAGGCTGTGAACATTTTGTCTGGGGATGCGCAAACTCATTATTACCAGGTATTATTCCGCCCCATCCACATTAATTCAGCATCGCTGAGGTTTTTCTGAAGAATTACTTGATTAGATACACCTGGCACATTAGGACAGTGTAGAACTGAAAATAGTGAGGTAGAGGAGGAAGACAGGCATTTTTTCTGTGTATATAACAATCTGCTGCTGAGCCATCCATAGTAAGGAAAACAAGCAAAGAACTTGGATGCAGACTCTGGCAAAATCACACCCAAGCCAAGAATGACTGAAAAATGAAAACAGGATGGACTGCATTTATGGCTGGGTTTGGAAAGAAGCATGATACTTCTTTAGATGAATAGTTCTGGTAATTTTAGAAAGTGTTGTCGCTTGAATAGCATTATTTCACATATCTTTTGGTGATAGTGATGGATGGATTTCTTAAAAGCTGGGAAAGAAACAAGCTTTCATTACCAAGCTACCTCCACATTGGGAAAGCAACGATTTGGAGGACATATAAAGGGCTTTCCAGAAATGTGGGTTTTGCTTTATTTCACCCAGACTGAAGGTCTGTAGTTGTAGCAGTGCAATGCTCTGGCCCAGGTTCAAGGCTTTCATCTGTAGCTGTTACTGCTGTGATTAACAAGTGCATTACACTTAACAGCTAAGTCCAAGACTCTGAAATATCTTCCAAAATTAGATCTAAGAAAAGTCATCACCTTACAGTCTTTAGATTATTTTGTAAGACTGCTTCATCACTCAAGCTTTCCCAAAGGACCAGAGTGAAAGCAATAAAATAGGATTATAAAACAACAGTCTTTCACTAAAATGAGAGGAGTGCAACCGTCATTTTTCTTCAGAAACAACAGCTTATCATTTTACCTGGCATAAGAAGGACAATTAATTACCACTTTTGAAATATTTATGGTGGTGTTTTAATTCTCTACAAAGTGTAGACAGGACTGTGACAAGTGCTCTGGAAATGTTAATAAACTAAGTATACAGTGGGATGGTGTGTGTGTGTGTTTTATAGATACATTAATTTAATATATATATAAATTACACACGAGGAGGTGCTATGCTTAGGAGTTCAGAGACGTGATTTATTAACTGAACACATCTCCTTTATCTTCTTTCCAGCTATCTGCTGCCAAACTTGTCTTTGGTGAAGTTTATTCCAGCATCCAAATATTTGAGAAGCATCATTTTCCTCCTAAAACTGGAAAATAGGAATCTTGGAAAGTTTCTTAGTTGTTTTTGTTTGTTTCACTCTGCTTCTCCCTATCCAAGTTATACCTGCCTGAAGCTTGCAGTGAACAAGAGTTGGTTTGCATTCTCTGGTAGGTTTTCCTATACCTAAAAAAACCCCTGTCAACATAGTATCTACATCTTAACAATGTAAACATTAAGGCTAAATAAAAGTAAGCTAATAAAAAAAGAGATTCTCAGTTTAACAAAACATCGAAAGACTTAATTGTAAGCATTAAAAGGTGCTACAACAGGTGTTAAAACCCAACAAGCTAATGTAATGTAGGTTTTAGTTTAACCTATGACTGCACTGTCTTATGCACTCTGAAGAACTTTTGAAACACGTGTCATAGGAGTGAAAAGTAAATATCCTAAATGAGAATACATGCAATTTACCCACATATAACTGGCAATACAACAAATTAGGTGAAGAACTTAGATCTTTAAAGCCTTTCCCAAATCTTGAGTAATCATGATGTCAAGATTTACACAGAGGTATATTGAATTATCTCCCATTTTATCTGAGCTGGTTTAAGTTTAGGGATGCAATTCAGTTATCCTGAAGAGCCTGTGACAAGACCTTCCCATCACAGCATTATTTAAGTCATGGCAACAAGAGGAATGAGACCAGACAGCTGGAAAAAGGTCTTCCATTTTTGGAAGCTGACCTCTATGCTGGTATCTCAACTAGTCAGAAGCAGACTCGAAACTGTTTTTATTATGACAATAGTTATAGCAGTCCTGTGGCATAGCCATATGTAGCTAAGATGCTAACGAAAGAGGGCAACAATACACATTTTGCTGCTCTGCAACAGAAATGGAAAATAAGTACGCGGTGAGCAGGATGGATATAATTTCTAACTCAACATACAGTCTCTAGTAGGCTGAAATAGAACTTGCAACTTTCTGGTGCAGCTACCAAGCTGCCAGTACTGGATTAGTTGTTCCCTCTGAGGATGGGTGGAAATTTCAACTAAGCAGGAAAACAGTTCTCTGCTTCACTAAGATGGAATGTAACACTACAAAAAAGGGCTTTCTTGAGATCTAGTATGTCTTGTTCAGCACACTATCCCCCACATACTCCACTTGAATGTGTTAATATTTTCACACCACCTTCACATCACCTCCACAGCACTGGGAAAACATTTGCCAAAGAAGGATTCCAAAATCCCTTTTTAATTTAGTCATTTTCTCACCCTCACTGTTGTGCCTCTGTACTCTTTCTGACCTCTAACCCCAGTTAGCATCACTTTGTAATTTCCCTTTTAAGCAAAATGTTAATGAGTCGCCCTACTGCAATGTGTACAACAAGAAAGAGAAGAGAAACCATGCACATATTGCCTCCTTCAGTTATTTGCTTCACAACAGCTGGATAGGGAATCTCAAGAGAGTTTGCTTTATTTAAATGCATATCCAATTTTATCACCATCACTTCACGTGAAGGTCATTCAAGTCTCCATTGTTCAGCTGTGGTTTTTTGTATTTGTTGGTCTGTGTGTACCTATTGTGCTGACCACTGCAAGTTACTACCTACATAAAAACCAAACCCTTCAGTATTGTTTAAGCTGCAGGACAAAGTTTTATGTTTAAAGACAAAAGTCATCACACACTACTTCTCTGTATTCTATGACTTGGAAATCACATGCACTAGGTCATCAGGCCACCCTGGACTGGCCAGCATGGAGAGTACTGATAAGACTGCCAGTGTACACAACCTTTTTACTTGCTCATTTAAATGAGCTAAGTACAAGAGAAAAATAGAAGGAAAACTTGATAATACAATTCAGGCCATTATTTCTATCTTTTCAAATTTGTAAAAGAGATGCCAACTGCAAAAGGAATGTTTAATTACAATTCATAGATATTTATAACACACTAAAGTCTAGATATTTCAACTAAGATTAGCCTCCTCCTGCAATCATAATTGTAACAAGGGACAAACTGTATGTACTGAGGTTAAAAGCAGAAAACGCAAGACGACATGGGGAGACAAAACACTACCACCAGGACCAAAACGAAATATATATAATGTAAATATCTAAATACTGGACATTAATTACAAGCTGAAAGGAGCAGTAAAGAAAGAAAAAAGAAATGGGAAAGGAGCAGATATGACTTGTCCAAAACTACATTGATGGAAAGCAAATTGGTTGGCAAAGTAGAAGTCTGTAAAGAATCAACACTACTACAAACTGGGGACTATTTTATGATATATTATGAGAGCAAGAGAAGTAAGTGTATAGTACAGGAAAAGCTTTTGTCAGGACTAGAATGAACACCTGTTCTATGACATACACGATGAACATTAGCAATGAAAGGAAGTGTTCTATTCTGTTAATAGGTAAGGAATGGCTTTTTTTCCTGCCATCCCTTGCCTATTTGCATGCAATATAAATTATGAATCATTATGCATTTTTGATAGGATTTTTCCCCCAAACTGTCTGCTTTCTGCAGAATTTTTTCAGCTCTTGTTGCAACACATTTTGATCAGAAATGAAAAAGAGCTGACTCAGCTCCCACATGCTAATTTTACAATGCCACCAAGACACCTTAAGAATGCTGTATTTTGGGTGCTTCACACTCTTATCTGATGCAAATGGAGTCACACTGTACTTCCATTATGTTCCACAACCACCAAATGAGAGGTAACATGGCGGGCAGGGTATTCTCCCTTAGAAAATTGATATTTTCATTAAAAAATAAAAAAAAAAAAAGCCAACAATGGTTTTTTCCCTATTGAAAATGTTATCTCCTTTATCCTCTGAAAAAAGTAGAAATGTGTGTCTGGTGCCTTCCTAGAAGCACAGTTTTGGTGTTGCTGGACTCACTGTTTGGGGTGTAGTTCATAATGCACCTCAATCTCCCTCTTTGTTGAATCGCTAGGACACGTACCTTGGAATTCTCCGGTTACATTTTCTTTCAACTTACTTGAAAGAGTCTCATATCTGGGAGGTGAAGAAGAAAAGAGACATGTTATTTGAAATAAGAAAAATACGAAGTGAAGTCTTTCCAGGACAAAACTCAGGAAGTTCCTGAGTTGTTTTTCCTGTGCTACCAGTAGAAAAAATTGTATGATATGATGTAATAGTTTACTTGAATTCTAAAGTAAAGAGCACAGAAATTAGGGGATGGAAATTGCCAGCAGCACCAAAAAACACATGACAAGGAAGCAGGTGAATTGCTGAGTTGTTGAAGTGTGTTAAGTGTGCTGCATTGGCTCAACTCTTCTTCAATTGAAGCCAATGGCACTGCTTAATTGCAAATGTCGTTACACACCTTTCAGGAAAATGTTTTGAGAAGCCAATCGCTTACTTCGGCTTAGAAATTTTCACATTTTCAACACAAATGAAAAAGAAGTCACAATACTTTAAAAAAAAAAAAAGAAAACCCAACAAAACAAACAAACAAAACATGCAAAAACAACAACAAAACCAAAACCAACTAAATGTTAGTTAAAGCATGTAGATTATTGCCACAGAGGTCCACTGAAGTCAATTGATAGCTGATGCCTTTGAAAAATGAAGCTTGATATTCAGGCTAGGCCAACATGAATGGGTGACTAGCACATGCATCTCAAATGCTACTCATAGTTCAGTGGTTTATACACAAACAGCCACTTGAAATACTGAGTTTCAAAATGAAATTTAACCTGGGAGAGACTGCAAAAATGCTGACTTGAAATAGGCAGGAATTTCCAGTTCTAGAGGTATGAAGGAAGGGTTTGCTAGAAGTGGTGCCAGATAGTTAAAAGGAAACATTTCAAGAACATTTAATTGAACATATTGAAACTTGAACAAGATATAAATACCCCAGCAAAGACTACCTAGCTTTAATAAAACCAATAAATATTAATCTTCTCTTGAAGAAAAATTAAGGTCCCTCCTTCATATATGTGCTTCAGATCAGGAAAAAGGTTTAAGAAACCTGTGTGTGGCTGACACACCATCAAGCTTCAAAACATTAATTTGAAATTATGATGCTGATTAGTATAATCTAACTTTTACTTTGCCAGTACTATGCCAAATAAACGCTGGAGGTTCCTCTTGTATATCAAGAAACACTGTTTTAATGTAAGGATGACTGAGCACTGGAACAGTTTGCCCAGGGAGTGGTGGAGGCTCCATCCTTTCAGATATTCAAAAGCCACCTGGACACAGCCCGGGCAACTGGCTCTAGCTTGCCCTGCTTGAGTAGGGGGGTTGGACAAGGTGACCTCCAGAGATGGGCCAACCATTCTGTGATTCTACATTCAGTAGCGCAGTGCCTTCTGCTCACTGCAATAGCTGTATTTCCAGAGCTAAGAACAGTGAAATGACCTTATTTCAGTTTCTTGAATAGATCGTAAAGAATTGTTGTCAACCTTTGTTATTCCCAGTATATTCCAATTCCTTCTTAGGTATTGTATACTTAGGTATCTGCACATGGCTGCAGTTTTCAGAATATATTTATGTTTTCTGCTTAGTTCTCTTTTGGCAAATCTTTGTTTATTTTCTGAAATATTTTGAAAGGATTTGTCCTTCATGTAAAGGATTTGGATCAAGAATCTGGGCATAGAGCCTGAGATACCTTCAGGGGCCATTCTTTCTCTCCTGTCTTTCACACATGTTTTAGAATCTAAGCACAACTGTAAATTGGAAGTGACTTTAATATATATTTTATAAGCACTTGTAGTACATCCTGTGCCAAGTGAAGAGCCACGTCCTGCCAGCATTTAAGTGCATCCAGCCTCTTCCTGAAAGTTATGCTTTTCTCACCAGTTGTTCAGAGCACTGTGCTAGTCTTGTTTGAACTTCTTTTTATCTTTGGGGCTATGTATAATTCTGCATATTTTCCTTCACTCTCACCTTTTTTTGCAGAATGACCTTATCTACAAATCTCTACCTGTTCTGTTTGGTTTATCCCTGAATTACATAGGTACAAGAGATCTGTCTTTTTTTACTGCAGATTAACGCAAAACACCTAGCATGAAATGAATGGCCTAAATAATGTTTACTTCGTGCACAGTGGTAAATGAATAAAGTAACTTTAAAAAGTTTTCTTCTACATTTTTAAAGCCTTCATATGAAACAGACTACCTTACTGACTCTTCCAGAATAAGTCAGTACAATCCCTTTACAATCCTACCACTTTGACCATTGATTCAATCAGTATTCTGCTCAAATGTATGTAATTCAAACAAACATACAAGCAAGGCAACTAACACAAGCAATTTTGTCATTTCCATGCCAACAGGAGAAAAAAGGGAGGAATAAGACCAAGAGAATCAAGAAGAAATGTGGGGTGGGGGGGAGGGCTAGAGAGAGGAAGAGGGAGGGAGAGAAGAAGCGAGAGAGGGAGGGAGAATTACACAACTCCATTATATGACCTTCTATATAAAACTCTACCATGAAAGACACTGGCATTTTTTAGAGACCATGACAGTATTCACAGCATCCCTTCATGACGTTAAGCCTTTTCATATAGTATCTAGTTAAAGAACAAATATTTCTGTTCTCAAATTCACATCTTTTGTGTAATGATTCCTCTTTTTCCAGCAATTTGTCTCTCACATCAAGAAATCAACTCTGAAGTGCACTGGAAAATGTGGACCAGGACAAGGCAAAGATATTGAATCGAAAGGGAATAGGTGCAGCATAAAAATCTGTGGAGGTATGCGGAGCAGATCATAAATTCTGTTTTTGCTTTACAGAGTAGCTGTGTATTGCAGCTGCACACTTCATTCACTGAATTCAGACATAAAACTTCCCCATTAACTTCACACAGGTTATAACAAAGACTTGGTTCTGTAGCTTGACTACAGAAACGTTAGGAAGAAACTCAGCACATAAAAATATCTAACAAAAGCTTTCTATGTCTGCACAAATTAGTCTTTCTACTGCAATTTGTCAGGATTGATTTCTCAAATATTTTTTTAACAGAAGAAAGCAATGCTTTCTAAAGTAATTTTGAACATACTGTTTGTTAAACCAAGACTGAAATTCTCACCTAACAAGGGACATATTGCAAATGCACTATTTAAAGGAAGGAACACAGTGCTGGTGGTGATTAGAGAATTCAAAATATATGTCTTCTTAAAATACAGAAAAACATCACAGTTAATTCAATATTTGTAAAATAAAAATTCATTTTGGTTTCAGTTGTTTTCACTTGCCATTTTAAGTAGTATAGCCATTTTAAGTAGTACTTTGGGAAAATACTTCTATTCTTTGTCAGGGTCCTCCTCCCAGTCCCCTTTTCAATATAAATAGACTATAAAATATAATATTTTCAGATGTTGCTATTCTCAGTTGTACTTGATTAAAAAAATAAGTCTTTCCTGGTGAATATAAAGCAAGCTATTTGAAATTTGAGGCATACAATGAATGCTGTAATAGCCTCATCAGATCAGAGTAGCAACGCTTCAGTGACCAACATTCCATAAAGAAGCCAGACAAAATACTTCTGAGGAGGGATTAAGAAACAGAGCAGTGACTGGCATCAGATAAATGAAAACCTGTACTCCTCAGTAGCGGAAGAGAGAGTACAAGTCTCTGAGGGTAAGAACATCTTGATATGTTTGGAGTTACATTAGCCACAATGTGGGCAGCTCTGCTAATGTTACCAACAGATAAAGGGGGTAAAAAGATCACTCTAGAAATAAAAATGAGATATCATGCATGTGGCCAAAAGGATTTAATTATGTGTTTGCTTCCTCCTACCCTTGACTCCTGGATTTGACACAAGCATTCCCATGACTTGTGAAAATGTTGCATTAGACCAGCTATTCCTTAAGAAAGAACAGAATTTTCATCACTATATGGAAACACAAAAGGAGAAGTAAAGGCCTTCAGATGGAAAATCAGTAGCAAACATGGTTTCATTTAATTTCATTCTATCTCCAGTATTTCCACTGTTTTTTGGTTTAAAATTGTACTTTTTTTCTTTTTAATTTTATTATTATTTATATTTTACTTTAAGACTATATTATAACACTCCCTCCCCGTTTTGGATAAGGAAGGTTTTACAATATAAAGAGAAGATTCAATATCCTTGAATTAAATTCCCTTTTATTTTCCAGAAAGTATTATTTACAAGTCTAATTGAAATATGAAGCAATCTAAGCAAGGTCCCTCTTGTAAAACCAGGCCAGAAAGTCATGTCCAGAAGCAAGGGTGAACCTCCGGACCTAGTTGCAAGTCACATCTTCTGCCCTTTGGAATCAGAGCTATACTGGTGTGTCCACAGCTTTGCTGTTTTTGTGGGAAAAAATCAAGGAACTGGAATCAACATCTCTGTTACATGAGACAGAGAAGAAATCAACACAACAAAATGTGTGAATTCCCTTACACTGGCTCTTAACCAGAGTAATAACCAGACATTCGCTGAAGCATTTAGCAACGAATAACTTAAGATCCCAAATTTCTTCTATGAAGAACAGGGCACATTCTTTGCCTTCACAATCTGCTCAAACTGCTGTACACTTCAGGAACTGAGTGTCCATGTTCAAAGATTTAGAGGAGACATATAGAGAAATAGTAAAAAGTTTTACTGAAGCCATAAGCTATGCACAAAGTACTGATGTCCCTTGCGAGTTTCGTGCTAAAATTTCCTTCTGTTCCATTATTTCACTGTTTCCTTTAATTCTCAGCCTTGATGCCAGAGTGACTACTGTCTTGCACATTCCCTGGTAGACCTGGTAAGTATATGTTCCTGACCAGGTGGGTTTTAATCCTCTAAGACACACCACCTCTGTTGCAGGTGTAACAGGAGAGCTTTCAGATGTGGCTAATCCTTAAAATTGAAGCATTTTTTATGTTTCAATTTTAAGAATAGAGCATAGCCCCAAACGTCCCTATTGATATATATAATTAGAATTAAGGGAAAGATCAACACAGGAGAGACCATTAGAACCTAGCACCAGCTTAGGTCAGTAAAAAAAAAGGTTGTTATATTAAAAGTACGAGACAGCCACCAGGTTGGCATATATTCTTGGAAGATAAAGAACACGAGTTGTTCACTGATTTTAAGGAAAAGGAGGGAGAGAAGGAAATAGCACAATTCCCTACAATTCATTGTAGATGAGATCACAGATTTTTAAGAAGGGAGGAGCAAGTAATGATGATCCCATAAGAAGACACGGAAAACATTTCCTCTGTCAAAATGATGCAGACATTTTAGAGCTATGTCCAGGTTTTGCAATAAAAGATATCTATGATTCTATCAAATCATTAAAGAGAAGGAAGTAGATTAGTGAGACCTATGAAAACATGCAAAATAAGTCTTCAGAAAACACACTATCTTAGCATACGCATGTGCAATGCTCATATCTGGAAGCTCGCAAGATGAGGTTACCAATAAAGATGTGCCACGCAGCACGAAGTGCAGAGTTAAATCTGAGAGAAATCTTGTTTAAAATTTGAGACACGATGAAAATCAGAATTCCTCCTTCACCACACACCAACTCATGGATGTCTTTAGGCTTCCAGAAAGCATGCAGCTCACTCTTTATTTAGCAGTCTGACGTGTTTTCCATAAGCCTGTGTGTCATAAATTCATATATGCCAAGATATAACTAACTGTGCCATGAAAAAAACCCTAAGCCCTATCATACCACCTATCACGAAAAACCTGACCTAGGGGGTTGGAGGGGTGGGAGGGGGTTTTTTGTTTGTTTTGTTTTGGATTTTTTTTTGTTTGTTTGCTGGTTTAGGGTGTTTTGGGGTTGTGTTTTGTTGCGTTTTTTTAGTAATATTTTAACATTGCTATAGATAAAAGCTTAAAGAAAGAGAAGTATTTTTAATATACTATGCCATTAAATCTGTGAAAATCTGATTACTTTTAACTGTGTGTATTTAACAGATGTGTATCATTGCTTTAGATTCCTGTTGTTTCATTTGTGATTTTGCTATCTTTGTAAGAGTTCTAAGCAAATATTATGTCATTATTAACATTTTATAGGGTTTTATTTTTCTTATTTAAGTTTTACTCTTCTCAAAAGGAGTTGATAATATGGTCTAAATTAAATGTTTGCAATCCTCAGTTGAAAGACAACATTTTAATGGAATTGGGTTGGTAGTCCTAAAAGTTGCACCAAGGGAACAGCCTCTTTTTGGACTTCTAGATCAGAATCTGACTGCAGCAATGGGGGGCTCAGCCCAAGGCAGCTGCTCAAATATTTATTTGTCTCACTTTTTCCGAGTGTTTTGAACTTCCACAGTGTTGCTTTTGATGACACTGGTATCTCAGCTAGCTGTACCGTGATCAATGTAGGCATAAGCAAAGTGTCTCAGTGAAGACCAGGGACAGACTGCACCAGCTTTTAATTCTTAAGAAAACCCCAAAAAAATGTCTTATTTATCCCTTTCTACATGGGTATTCTTTGAAGGGAGCAATGATTAATTTAGTAAATTTTTAAATGGGTGACTGCATGTTCCAGCTGAAGAGACAGAAACTATCGGACTTACTTGACTAGAGAGTGAGACTACGCTGTCTAAATTGGCATTTTTATGTCAGGTCTTAGGGCCCATGACTTTGCAGATGGAGGCTTCTGCTTTTTACATAAATGCAAATGGTACCTGAGCTGTAGCTGTTAGAAGATCGAAAACCTCTCACATTTAACTCAAAATAAACCACCACCTCAAAACCCTTTAGCATGTTTCTTTTGTTCCTGTTTTCCACATCCCAGCCAAGACATAGACACAAGAACTTAGGCAAACCAACTTCTGGGCACTCCCATTTTTAGCAGGTACTTGTGATTACTTGAAATAAAGACGGAAAGTCTGTATGAAATGCACCAAATATTCTTATATTTCAACATACTACTTTGTGCAATGGCATCCACTAATAATTCCTGCTTCTTAAAAATTGTATGTGCTGCAAAAACATCTGTAAGGCTCTGCAAGCCATAGATTTGATTGTCCTATATAGCCTGTATTGTCATATCATTATACGATGCTTTCTATTTCCAGTAATTTTCTAAAAGAGATATTTATGTTTTATAGAAGGCAAAGTTACTCATTTATACTCCTTGACTTGGGGTCAGCAGCTCCTGACCTTACCTGCTCCTAGTTTGTGGAATGACCCTGGGCAAACCTTTTCATCTTTCTGTGTAACACATTCCCCATTTGTAAAGATTCAGACTTCCGCTGTGAAGTGTTTGGTAAAATGCCATTCCACTCCAAAATCATCATCATCATCAACTGTCTTCACCTCAGAGAGAAAACGGAGGTGGTTAGAAAATTTGCTCAAGGAAATAAGGTATCAATGTCAGAACTGTGATTTGAATGCATTTATTTGCTTCAGGATTTTTCAATGGCTAAATTTGGGGAAGTGAGGACAGAAGACAGAGAATTTTGATGCCTCTTGTTGCTAGACTGAATTACTTAAATGAATTTATAATAAGGAAAAGAAGGTTGTATCATTGTGAAATTACATAAGATCAAAAGAAGAGTTAGAATACTTTCTATATATTCTCAAA
The DNA here is from genome assembly GCA_947846985.1 of Fratercula arctica. Lineage (NCBI taxonomy): Eukaryota > Metazoa > Chordata > Aves > Charadriiformes > Alcidae > Fratercula > Fratercula arctica. The sequence goes on along the minus strand of CANTUZ010000026.1, from coordinate 69,372,215 downwards.
TATATAACAAATGCATAAAAGGAAATTTCATATTCTTTAGCAAGAGACTTTTCTGGAGAAGATACTCTCAGTGCCAATCAACACAAAAAGCATCCTTCATTATAAAAGTGTAAATAAAAGATACACAGATCGTCCTAGTGTTCACTCTTGTGCTTCTGCTGTTATAGTTTTTTTTCCCAAGTCTCTCCTAAAACAATTACAGCAATTATTGAAATATCTTTTTTCTAGAATGATAGCACCCTCACAGCTCTTTAAAAATGTCTCATCTACACACATAAGAAAACATTAGCATTGCACTTTGTCAGATGGGGAAAGTGATTGGCTAACAGCACCCAGTAGTTCAGGAACAGAACTGAGATCCATCTTAGCAAACTGCACGTATGAAGGCTATGGGACATTCTCAGCTCAAGTTAGTGGTGTAGTATCTTAGTGACAACTTCCCTTTTCCTTAGGACAGTCAAAGGAATTAAGGAAAGCATCTCTGGAGGCAGAAGGACCTACCTTAGCATGACTCTGTCAAAAAGGCTGCAAACCAGCAGCAAAACCAGGCTGGAAACATCTCGATATTTCTTTTGGGTAGAAACAGAAACAGAAACAGGTAGACATTTCCCTGTTGCTGTAATACTGATGTCTCCTGCTCTGTTCTTACACAATTTTTTACTTTCTTCTCAAAACCAGGCCATTCTGCGGATGGAAACAAATCTTTATGGGCATTGTTCTGGCTACTGTTCTTTTCCAAGTCCCAGAAGGACAAAACCAGTGTGAAGCAACCTCCTCCTGCAGCAGTGGGGGAGTTGGAGCACAGGTGGGTCTGGGGGGTCACCTGGTGGATGAAGGAGACAATGTGCAAGAGGACTTGGGCATCTGAGGGCAGAGACTGTCATCTCCAAAGGAGGAGGAACAACCAATGGATTTCTCTCTCTTCCCAGCATCAAGAGCCCCCAAGCATATCAGGGCTAGGGCTGGGACACATCAGGGCTGGGACACTGGACCACGGGTGGGGACGTCACTGGGACAGTCCTGGGCTGACACGCCACTTCTGATCCCAGGCCTGGGGCAGTGCCAATAAGGCCCATGGGTGCACCCTGCCAAAACAGTAGCAAAAGGAACCGTGCCATTTTTGTCTGGGATAGAGCTAAATTTCTTCATAGTAGCTTGTAGACTGCTATGAATACCTGTCTACTGATGGGAAGCAGTGGATGAATTCATCATTTTGCTTTGCTTGCGGACATGGCTTTTGCTTTACCTGTTAAACTGCCTTTATCTCAAAGCAGGAGTTTTCACATTTTTACCCTTCTGATTCTTCCTCCTATCCCACTGTCAGGGAGTGAGTGAGCAGCTCAGCCAAGACCAGTACAGGAACATATTTCATGCATCAGAACACAAAGCGCAATTTCTTTCTGTAATCCTCTGGGAATAAAAATAGAGGAGTAAGGCAAAAAGCATTACATAATGACATTATAGGAAAAGCAAGATAAACACAACTTTTTGTTCAGAACACACCAGTTAGATGAATATTATCTACTATAATAATATCATTAAGCACAAAGCGTAACAGAGAAGTTAAATCAATTGCAATATTAATTACAGTAATTATGCATATTATAAGCAACATGTATTTCAAAAGTTTGATTCAAATCTGCTTGAGAAGGGAAAGATTATTCATTTGTTCATTCTTTAATATATCACAATAGCTTTTATTTTGCTGTGATCCCTATGTTGGTATTTAAACTATTGGAATGAAATGTGATCATTTCATGTTGTAAATTATAATGTCAAATTATCTCCTATATTGAGGATATCATGCAAGCATTAAATACTGTCCCTACAGTTGTTGCAATCAATAAACTGATTTATTCCAATTGAAAGCAGATGACTTTCTGAGAACCAAAAAAAAATCCAAAACCCACAAAGTTACACTGGTTTTTTTGTGTGTATGAGGGATTTCAGACTTTGCAAGAAGATGATAAGCAGGTTTGATGTCACTACACACAACGGGCCTGGAAAATTTAAGATTTACCGTCCTTAAGGCAATCTTGACAAGTTCTATATACTATTATGTACACTTTTCTTTAATACCCCATTTTACCTTCTAACAGAAAATTGTTTGGTAACTACAAATAAAAAGTACCATGGAGAGATGACACAATGATGATGATAACGATGATGATGATGATGTTTTATTTGTCTGAAATAGATCACATGTATCTTCAGTGTCATAAGAAGCATAAGAAGCATGTTTAGAAGAATCAGAATTTAGTTGAGCAGGGATATTACAAGTCTTTTGCTGATTTAAACAAAATAAATCCAAATATTCACTATAAAAGCCTCCTTTTCTTCCCTTATATCCAGGTCTCTCTTCTTACAGTTTTCCTTCATTCACTGACTAGGTTGTGTATAGGCTGTATTTGCTAGACAATTTGAAAGAATGGAAAAGGAGATAGCTTTTTCTTTTTGTCCTATCTTTGTCTTTGAATTAGAGATTGCTAATAATACCGAGATCTCAGCTTCCTGCATTTGATATAAAATACAAATTATTTCTCTACATATTCAAAATTGAAATCCTTATCAATGGGAAAACGAAAAATAGATAATGATTAAAAGCAGTCTCCATTTTGCACAGAGAGCCTTTTAATAGCTAGCAAAATATGAAAATATGCTTAATATTAAATCAAAAAAGGAGCAACAGATAATGACAGGATCTAACCTTTAAGCATGTCAGTCAGTATGGAGGCTGACTGGTATTCTTTGTTTTAAAAAGTGAACAATAATACCCTTCCTGGGATTTCATATACAACCATTACTTTGGATTTGATATTTGCCTGGTTTTTTCTCTGTATTGAGGCGCTATCTTTAACAATCTGAAGAGCACTAAGCAGTTTTATCAAGCATATTCAAAGAAAGGAAATTTTCTCCTAAGAAGATTTGATTGTCAGTTTCAGCAAATGCTTTACAGGGCACCTCAAAAACACATCAGTGTAAGACTAGCAAAGTTACAGAGAACCAGTTCTAAACTTACAGATAAGCAAAACAGCTGGGAACTGTGAGAATTTGCCCTTCAGTGTCAGAATGACATTTTGCCATTTGTCAGGTCAAACCTACAGAATTCAGAACAAGAATCAGTCTTTTCCCCAGTGCTGAAGGGTTATCCTGGACTGATGATGGACCGTTTTGAAAACTGCTTGGGAAGTAGGTCAGCCTAGAACTTTCCTTTTGGTCCAACCTTTTGTCCAGTCCAATATATTTCACCAGTTCTGAAAACATCCCAGCATCTTCAGGTCTAACAGACAGACCTGTGGATACGGCTGTCAAAATTTCCTCCTATGGCGGCAAGCAGAAAGGGGGCATAAACATGCAGGGTTCTGGAAAGGAAAAGGGAAGGAGAGGAATAAGTGAGGTTTCAAGGTAGAAGAACATATTTACTTCCACTATGGAATCCTTGTGCTTATTTATTTGGAAAATTTGTGCTTATTTATTTCAAACTGTAGAACATTTAACAGGAGATCATTGTGTTTACATCACAACTGGAAAATACGATATGGATAAATTTCCTTCTTTTATTGCCAGAAGGGAAACTGAATCAGCTTTCTTTAAAAGCAACCACTACACAGTTTCACTGTACCCAGAGGGACTACATGAGCGTTAGCACTACTGGTCTCTGGCCTTTTCCCTAACAGGGTTACATTAATTAGTCTTGTGCAACTATAGAAAAAAATCTATTAATTTGATGAAACTACTGCAGATTTACACCAAACTGAGATAAGAGCATAACCCATTGTATAAAATGGAAGGAGTCCTATTAGGATGTCATTTACTCTTCTCTAGCTGCAAATGAGGTCTTCATTTCTAAATGTGAACAAAAGTCAATAATTTGCTATGTTACGAGGAACATTAGGAAGAACACTGGCCTTCCCGGTGAGTTCTTAATTAACTGAACAATTTCAGTGCCATTAAGCACCTCTTCTGCAGCAAGCAAGACAGATTTTTTCTCTTGAGTGGCCACTAATGAAACCCTTCTGGGACAGCACATGGCATTTAGGACACTCCAAAGTGCATACACTCCACAAAGTGCTTTCCCTTGTGAGTCTACTGCATCCCTTTTCTCTGTCCTTTCCTAGCACTTTGTAGCATCCCATCAGAACCAGAGGTCATAGCTTCTCAAGTGGCTTATCATTGGGTTCTAGTTTTACTTCATCTTCTCCAATACTGCACCCTTTCTCATCTCATCATGGAGAGTCAAATCCAGAACAGGGCATGGATAATTTAATTAGTTTCCTTGGACATGGACAAGGCTCTGCAGCTTCATGTCATGCTGGGTGTACTTTCCCCTGCACCTCCATGTCCTTGAGTTTTGCCTTTGCTTCACACAAGGATCAGAAGGCATGAAAATAATTTCTCCTTTAAATTACTATTTGGAAATTGTGCAGGGAAAACACAGGGAACCATTTCAATCTCTCAATGATTCCTTCAGTGTTCAGAACATCTCATCTGTCTTCAAAAATGCACCTAAAGGTATTTGAAGGAATAGATTATGTTTTATGCAGGTAAAAAGGGATTTTCACATTAGCTAAAGGAGTTCTCCAAAACATGGTGGCTCTGGGAACCCAAATTCTTTGGATCTGTGGAAGATCGCCAGCTTGAATTGATAAAGCAGTATTTTATAATTAGTCAAAAAAGTTCAGGAAAAAAAAAATGAGTGGAGAGAGACCAAAAAAGGTATATTGAACCTGAATCTTAAATAAGTTCACAAATTAACTCTGTTCAAATTCACAAAGTTAAAAAACTTAGGGGATAATGATTAAATTAGGGCTAGTACATGGGCTGAGGTTCAGTAGTTCCCACTTAAAACAAGCCATGCAAGCAAATCTACTGTTTCTAGATTTTTCGTGCTGCCATGGTCTGGCGAAAATTCCTTCTGTCTTCAAAAATTGCACATGATGCTGTTTTCAGGGAACCTAATACTGAAAATACACCTCTCTTGTAAGGTTAGAGATGAAGCTCAGCAAAAGAACAGAAGTGATTGGGGATTGGATCCTGCTAAAATTAATTTGGAGATCCTACATTTGGCCCATATATTAAATGTAAAATACTCTACATACATAGATAGTATATAGTCTTTGAGAACATCTTCCAAGAATTAATGAAAAAAGAGTGTTTCTTTTTGTTTACGTTTGTTGTAGGCATGGATACAAACACAATGCCTGATATTAGAGAAACAAAAAGTACAGAACATATGCAGAAACAGAAACAAAGAATGGGAAAATTTTAAGGCTTTGTCTATAATTCATATGCTCAAGATATAAACCAAATATGAAAGTATGAAAACTGAAAAAGGAATAATTAGACCAACAATAAGCATAAAGTTTAATGAGCACTGAGAGGTTATTTTGGCAAGAGAATCATAGAATCATAGAATCATACAATGGTTTGGGTTGGAAGAGACCTTTAAGGATCATCTAGTCCAGCCTCCCCTGCAGTGGAAATATTTCACTAGATCAGGTTGGGCAAAGCCCCATCCCACCTGACCTTGAACACTTCCAATGATGGGTTATCCACAACTTCTCGAGGCAACCTGTTCCAGTGTTTCACCACCCTCATCGTATGAATTTCTTTATGTCCAATCTAAAGCTATCCTCTTTCAGTTTAAAACCATTACCCCTTGTCCTGTCACTACAGGTCTTGGTAAAAATTCTCTCTGTCTTTCTTTTAAGTACTGAAAAGCTGCTATAAGGTCTCCCCAGAGCATTCCCTTCTCCAGACTGAACAACTCCAAGTCTCTCAGACTTTCTTTCATAGGAGAGGTGCTCCAACTCTCTGACCATTTTCAGGGCTCTCCTCTGGATCCACTCCAACAGGTTTATGTTTTTCCTGAACTGAGGGCCTCAGAGCTGGACACAGTACTCCAGGTGGGGTCTCATAAGAGCAGAGTAGAGGGGCAGAATCACCTCCCTCGACCTGCTGGCCATGCTTCTTTTGATGCAGCCCAGGATGTGGTTGGCTTTCTGGGCTGCAAGTACACACTGGGGGCTCGTGTCCAATTTTTCATCCACCAGTACCCCAAATTCTTCTCTGCAGGGCTGCTTTGAATCCATTCATCACACAGAATATGCACAATACCTTTTATATTAATGTCAATGTTTTGGTGGCTGCAAAAAAAACCAGCGGTTTTTGGTCTGCATATACTTCAATTCAATTTGAATGTAAATAGCAATGGAATTTATTCTGCACCACAAGATTCAAGAAGTTAACATTTTGATGTCTTCTTGTCTGCAGATCAGTAATACGTGTAGCAAATACATAATGCAGTGAGCCTGCAGTTCTTTTTATTTGGTCCATTTCATAAGGAAAGAAAGATAAATGAAACTTTCTGTATACGAAAGACAACCTTCCAATTAGTACTTTGTAAAATTTATCAATATTTTGCCTCATTTTGTTTATAAGCATCCTTATTCTGGCCAATATTTCATTTCATTGCTGAATAGCAGGGTCAAAATCAAGTGAATATCATTTAGTCTGGCAGGTTATTTTGCTAAATTAAGTCTTTTTACAACATACAAAAAGTTCATCTATGAACAACCAACTGGATGGTTGCTTTACAAGCATTTTTCTAAATTCTAAAACAAGAAAGGGCATAGAAACATTAGATTTCATGAAAGACACTGATTTATGTTTAGTCAGCAATAGAAGCAGCACTGTGAAATGTTAGAAATGTGTCAGAAGCAGCAAAGCCTGACATCAAGCTGTTTATCTTCCTTGACAATACCCAAGATTGTGCATAATAATTCCTTATCTCAGCAATTTATTAACTGTAATGATATAGAATAATAGAATCATAGAATTGTCTAGGTTGGAAGGGACCTTTAAGATCATTGAGTCCAACTTTGCCATCATCGAGAACACACTTATAAAGATGTCCTCAGACCAGTGTTCCTGGACTTCCTTTATAAAATTCGTGCTCTGCTCCCTCTCGTATTAGGAATAAAAACATCTATACTCATGTTTTTAATATCCTCTTGCAATACTGCTATTGTTAAAGAAATTAGTCCATAAACTCAATTCATTATCAGGACTAGATGGCAAGAATACTTTAATTTGTCCTAAAATAGTCATGCTTTTTAAGAAAAAACTCATAACTACTAGGTCATATGGTTTCTTTACATAAACCTTTCCAAACTACTATAATTGAACTGGTACAGGTTTTGTTGAGATTAAATATTCATGAAGCAGGTTTTATTGGTTTTAATTAGACGTGAGTACACAAATTGTAAGGGATAATTTATTTGGTCAGGTTGGCCTCCTTTTTCTTATTGCAATTATTTCTGAATATATCAGTAATTCAAAACTATTCATCAAATAATTTCAGAAAAAAATCTTTATTTGTCACTCATTTGTGGATTATTTGATCAGCATATTAAATGGTAACATTTGAATGGTTTTATCTGGCCACATGATACAGCTCTTTCTCTTCACTGGATGTGTTTTAATTAACAAATCAAGCCGTAATTATCAGTTCTGAAAGTATATTGATTTCCTAATTTGGTTTAGGTTGGATTTTTTTGACAACATGTGGCATAAAATCCTAAGAAAGCAAATGCAAATACAGTATAAACATATTTAGTTTAATAATTGGACCAGTTCTCAGAAACTAAAGAGGATGTGTACACATCTTAACCCTACTTTTAATTTAATATAAGCGTTGGAATAGAAGAAACGTTGAAATAAATCCCGATTGAAAAATATATGTATATGGACAGAAAGTAGTCATATATATAATATCTTTTATTTCCAATCAGAAAGGAGTAAGAAAATGTGATGTGATCAAGTTACTTGTTTTACACAGCTCTGAGCACCAACTGCAAATAACATTAAACCAAAAATTACAGTGATGTCATTATCAATTATTTGAAATCCAAGAGACCCTAAAGCCATTAGGACGATGACGAAGAGCACTATCATCTTAGTTCTGAAGCTGACAGTCCTATCCCAGCTCTGCAAAAGAGGTTACCATGACCCACAGTTTGGCCCCACTAAAAGCACCACAGGCACTGCAGAAACTCATAGAGGGCTCCTCCCACAGGCTGGCAGTACTTTGTAGAGTAAAGGAGAAGCCAGAAAAGTGCACTCCTACCATGCCCGCCGCACAGAACAGCAACAGCCAAATTACCTGTGACAGATATAGCTCTGGAATCAGCAGCAGATAGCTGCACTGCTGAGGTAGTGCAGTTAAGTTTATCTGCCCTGCTGAGAGGCATCATCGCACAGCTCATCTTCCCACATAAAACGGCACGGTGTTGTCAGGGTCAGTTCAGTCCAAGGAGTACAGACCCAATAGGCTGTACCCAAGCGTGCTGAAGGAGCTGGATGGTGTTCTTGTAAGGTTGCTCTCAAGGTTGCTCTCTAGCACCTTTGAAAGGTTGTGGTGATCAGGGAATGTCCCTGAAGACTGAAGAAGTATAAATGTAGCCATCTTCAAAAAAGACAAAAAAAGGAGGGTCTGAGGAACTACAGACTGGTCAGACTTAGTTCAGTGCATGCACAAATCACGGAACAAGTCCTTTTGGAGCACAACTCTGAGGGCAATATGGTGAAGAAGGTGGCAGGTAATAGCCAGCATGGATTGACAATGGAAGAACCATGCCAGTCCCAGATATCTGCCTTCTGTGATAACAGCTGTACTTGTGGGTAAGTGGAGAACTCTGGATGTCCTTTACCTTGACATTAGCATAGCTTTAGTCACCACCTCCTACAGTATTTTTCTAAGTTGGGATGTTATGGTCTGGATGGGTGCACAACCAGATGGATGAAAAAACAAACAAACAAACAAACAAAAAAAAGAAAACAAAAAGAAAAAAAAAAGTTGGATAATTTGACTCACAGAGGGTTGGTTAACGTGTCATGCTTTGCCTGGTGGCTGGGAACAAGCTGACTTCCACAGCAGCCTCTCATCAACGACCTGGGGAGGTGACAAGGTGCATGCCTGTCATGTTTACAGGACATCCCAAAATGGGGCGCACTCGTCAGTGCTCATGAGGGCAGAGCCACTGTGCAGGTGGACTAGGACCAGTGGGAAGAAGAGGCTGACAGAGTCTCCATGCTGGTCAGGCCAGAGCACTGTACAGCTCTGTCCCTAGGAGGCAGAGCCCCAGCAGCGATGCTGGTGGGACTAGGGGCAGCTCTGGGCAGAAGGTTCTGGGTCCTGGTGGGCAGTGAAGTGAGCAGGGCCAGAGAGGCTGGAGATAAGGCAAAGCTTTTCCTCCATAAGGACAGCTGGGAAGGGGGGCTGGGTCCCAGGGAGGTGGTGTCATCCCCTCGTTGGAGGGTTTCCAGCCCCCATGAGATAACACCCTGAGCAACCTGGTTTCATCCTGCGTCCAAGCCTGCTCTGGGCAGGAGGCTGGAGTGGAGAACTCCAGAGTGCCCTGCCAGTATGCACACTGTGCTGCAATTTTGGCTCTGCCGTCAGGTAACAGACATATGCTATGAAGTTGTCCCTCAGAGACCATCCTTGATGTGTAAAGGAAAGTTGTAACACTTGCTTCTCCAAACAGAAGACTGGTCAATATTGATGAATCAAATTGTAGTTCTTTGCAGTCTGAAATGAAATTTGCCTCTGTACCAAGCACCTCCAGAAGATTCATGACCTAGTAATCCCTGCTCTCAACACTAACCCAGTGACTCTGCACTACACTGGCCCTCTGCACTATTTCATCTTCTGAACCATGTGCTTTTGCAGAGGTCATTCTTACAACTGTTTTGATACTCAATTTTTAGTGGCTTACTCTCTGCAAGCTAATTAGATTTTGTCACTTTGTGACGATAAATCTAAACAGTATAAAAAGTTTAATGTTGTATGACTAATAGTAATTTCTGAATTTAATACAGTGTAGTGCTCTTCAAGAGAATAACACCATTTTCTACCCTGCTCTTAAAATTTTAAACTCTCCAGTTCCAGGCTTCACCCAAACTGAGGCAATTAAAATGTTTCATTTCATATATAATGAATAAAATTACTTTCTTTTTTTTTTTTCTATGAGGAAAGAAGAGTAAAGGTAAAATTTTACTGCATTAAAATTGCTATCTTCTAAATAAGATTATCTGCCATACTAATTCATACTAGCTTTCATATTTCCAATATATATGTAAAAGCTAAATAAAGCTACTGACTAATTCTTTAGAATGACATCTGGAAGTTACTCTTGCTTGGATATAAGCCTCTCGTTAAAATGTTATGCCTGATGTAATCTCTGACTTTACAGGTAAATAATAAGAGCGTTCTTTAACAATCCTTAATAAAGAGGAAAGTGAATGTCACCAACTAAATGTAGAAGATTTTTAGTAGTCTACTAAAAAAACCCAATACATAATTCTTGTTCTTACTCCTCTTGCCTTGGTATTTTTGACATAAAATCATTGTGATTCTAATGCTATTTGGGTCTTAACAGCAGAGAGTTGTACTCTGTCTTTTCTTCTTAAAAACAAAAGGGCGGGGGAATAAAAGAAGCTGGTATTTATAAAATGAGATAATGCTAGAAAATAATTAAAAATGATCATTGAATCTAAACCTAACTGAAGAAACTGGAAAAAATAATATTGAGTTCACTTTGTATCAAGGTTTAGAAGCAAATAAAGTAAATGGAGAAGGAGGGAAGAATTGATAGCTTTACTGAAGTTGGTAGCAATCTGACCCAGATTTCACAAATAAGCCAATCACTGTGCTTTCATGATATGTTCCGTCGTGGACTATTCTGATTTCCTGCTTTTCTGGAAAAACTTATTTTGTCTTTCCATCATTTTTGCTTCAGCAGCATTGACATCAGCAGTCAACTTTCAATTGTCCATGGTGTCTACATGCACTGAATATACTTGCTGACTTTTGGAGCCAGTAGTATTCCTATAAACTTCATCCAGCTTTGGATTTGTCCCCACAGAAAGAATGACCATGTCCTAGAGAGTACAGTGAGGCTTTTCAACACCTAAAGAAATATAATTTTCACTTTAAAAAGTATTTTCCCGTCACTCACTTTTTAACTTTTACAATGATTCAGAGTATACATGAATTTTTACAGTTTCTTGTCCAAAAAACAGCTAGACAGCTATCTGACTTCATTTTCTGTTGTCAGTAGCCAGATTCTGACACTGCTGATGACGTCAACTAGCACATTAAAGCCCTCATGGTTTAGAGAATTGTAAGCTATCTACCTCCTGCTCAACATCCACTTTTTGTAAGCTTGTGTTGATATGTAAAATTCACTCTAAGTGAAGGGGGAAAAAAAAAAGATCCTTGTAGCTTTTGATCTATTATCTGCATTTATTTTCCAAGGCACAGGTATTCATCAGTGACCACCACATCCTGTGATTTCTAGACATTTCTCCAGGCACTGCCCCCTGACTGGCACACTCCAAGTCTGACATTTGAAGTGCTCCATGCACATGCAGAAAGCACAGGCTACAATGTACTTTCCTTTCATATTTCAAGTAGGAGCCTCCCAACCTCAGTACCTTTTTTGTCCTCAATTGCTGCTCTTCTTTAATGTCCACATCAAACAGTTGGCAGTACAGTGAATAAAAGCGGCAATAGCTGCTGCTTTCTGCCCAAGTTCTGTGACAAAGCAGCTGACTTTTGCTGTATCCATAAACTGGCCATGAAAAAGTCAAGACTGTGCTCACCACCACAAGAGCAAACCTACTGAAGTATTGTTGACTTTTAATGACAGCCATAGTTTCAAGATAAATTTCCCAAACCAGTCAGGTTTGCAGCAACTCTTTTCTGTCAGGGTTAGTTCCATGTCTGAGTTTCACCACAGTTTGGTTGAGCTTAGTATTTTTCTATCTACAAAACTCTTCAAAGAAAGACAAAGAAGATTGTATCTTTTGAGTGACTCTGTCACTGGCACTCACTAACATTCCTTATTTATGCTTAAGAACAAGGCGCTTCTGTGGATTACATTAAGGGTTCAAAATCATATTCTTTTGTGCAAAAAGAAATACAGCAACTTTACAATTTATCAACAACTCAGGTAGTGTTCCTGAGTGATCTCTCTGGTACTGGTTATCAGCATTTCACTGCATGTCAAACACACTTTTGCACCATTTTCATGATCTTTTTCCCCGACTGAAACTTCCTGTTTCCTGTACTAACTTACAATCTAGCCTCTAGATTTTGTGAGGCTTTGTTTTTGCTACTAAATGCTGGGCAGAAGCTCTGTGTCTACAAAATTATGCTCAGATTCCACCTGAAACTGGGGGACTTTTCAGCTCACTCAGCTACAGTTGCCTCCTGAGTTTTAGGGTCACCTGTACTGGAACTGGCCCCTGGCTTTATCCTCCAGCCAAGTTTCTGTCAGATAGTAGTCTCAGACAGCAATGTCCTTGCTACATAAGCCCGGCTTACTTCCTCCACCCAGCTTCAGCAAGCAACTTATAGAGATTCAAGCTGTTAACTTTTCCAGGGTGAGGGAGACCAAGCTTCTGGGGAGCCTAGTGCTCAGTGTAGAGTGTTGACAGAAATGTCCTACACAATATGCAGCAGCCAAGCTCTTCAAGAAGCAGTGGAAATGCTTTAAAATAAAGAATGCATGGGGGAACAGCTGCACTTCAATGCACTTACCTAAGAAGGTACTTGAATTGATCCATAAAACCGAAAATGTGTGACAAAGCTAGCCAGCATCAGTTCTGAAGCCCGTGGTAAGCTTAACTTATCAATATCGTGTTATTTTCATTACATGGTCTGTCAAAATTAAGTTACATTTTAATTATTCAAAACCAAAAAAATATATATGCTATGCTATGTTATGCTATGCTATGCTATTAATTTTAATTTGAAGGTCTTTGTGTAGAAAATGTCTGTGCAATTAAGAGGAGAGAAGAGCTATTTAGAAGTTTTGGGGTTTCTGTATCACCATTTAAAAGCCCTCTACAACATATGGGAGTGGTAAAATGCGTTGGGAAGGGGAGAATTTATTTCACTCCAGTGAAATAGTATTTGGTCTATATACCAAATAAAAAATTAGGTGTACAGATTTTCTTCCATAAACTGCTGAAACTGACATTGGCTCCAGCAAACTCACAGCAATCGATAATTTGGCCCTAGATGACTAAGTAGAGTCAAAAAGTTTAATTCTCAACAAACTGTACAGTATTTGCAGAGTTCCAATTGCATTTAAATCACAGGAAAAGGTTTCTAAAGACTTGCCTTTGAACAGCAAAAAAGATGGCTCCTCAAAAAGTGCTAAAAAAGGAAGACTAATACATCAAGATCTCTATTTGCTTATCAAAGCTTTTGAAGACTTGTATCTGCTGCTAATTTGAAATAGTCTTAAATGCTATCAATGGGATATTCAGCTATGTAAATATACATAACATACCAATCTAAACAGAGGCAAAATTTGCTATAAAATGTGTGCTGGTTTTGGCTGGGATAGAGTTAATTTTCTTCATAGCAGCTGGGGTGGGGCTATGTTTTGGATTTGTGCTGAAAACAGTGTTGATAACACAGGGATGTTTTCATTGTTGCTGACCAGTGTTTACATGGAATCAAGACCTTTTCTGCTCCTCACACCTCCCCACCAGCAAATAGGAAGGGAGTGCACAGGAAGTTGGAAGCGGACACAGTAGGGACAGCTGACCCCAACTGACCAAAGAGATATTCCATATCATATGACGTCGTGCTCAGCAATAAAATGAGAGGGGAGATTGACAGAGGTCTGCTGCTCAGGGACTGGCTGGGCATCAATTTTTTAGTTGAGCAATTATTTTTGAATCATAGAATAGGCACATAGAATAGTCTGAGTTGAAAGGGAACTTGGAGGTCATCTAGTCCAATCTCCCCCACAGTGACCACGGACATCTTCAACTGGATAAGGTTTCTCAGAGCCCCATTCAACCTGACATTCACTGTTTGCAGGGGTGGGCAATCTATCACCTCACTGAGCAATCTGTTCCAACATTCCACCACCCTCATTGTAAGAGATTCCTTCTTTTTATCTAGTCTGAATCTACCCTCTTTTAGTTATAAACCATTACCCTTTGTCCTATCACTACAGGTCCTGATAAATAGTTTGTCCCTGTCTTTCCTGTAGGCCTCCTTTATATATTGAAAGGCCACAATAAAGTCTCCCTGGAGCCTTCTCTGCTCCAGGCTGAACGACTCTGACTTTCTCAAGCCTGTCTTCATAGGAGAGGTATTCCAGCCCTCTGATAATTTCTGTGTCCCTCCTCTGGACCCAATCCCAACAGGTCTATGTCTTTCCTGTGCTGAACACTCCAGAGCCAGATGCAGTACTCCAGGTAGGGGCTCACCAGAGTGGAGTAAAGGGACAGAATTTCTTCCCTCGAGCCTGCTGGATACACTGCTTTTGATGTAGCCCAGGATGTGGTTGGCTTTCGGGGCTGTGAGCACATACTGGTAGCTCATGTCCAGCTTTTCGTCCACCAGTATCTCCCAAGTATTTGACAGCAGGGCTGCTCTCCCTCCCTTTATCCCTCCAACCTGTATTGATACTGGGGGTTGCCGCGACCCCAGTGCAGGACCCTGCACTTGGCCGTGTTGAACTTCATGACGTTCACACAGGTCCACTTCTCAAATTTGTCCAGGTCCCTCTGGATGGCATCCCTTCCCTCAGGCATGTTAACCACACCACTCATCCTGGTGTCATCTGCAAACTTGCTATGGGTGCATTCGATCCCACTCTCTATGTCACTGATGAAGATTTTGAACAGCACTCGTCCCAGTACAGACCCCTAAGGGACACCATTTCTCAACGAGCTCCATCTGGACATTGAGTCATTGATGACTACCCTCTGGATGCGACTATCTAACAATTTCTCCTCCACCAAACAGTCCACCCATCAAATCCATACTTCTCCAATATAGAGAGAAGGACGCTGTGTGGGCCCATGTCAAAGGCCTTACAGAAATCCAGACAGATGACATCCATAGCTCTTCCCTTGTCCACTGATGTAGTCACCCCATCATAGAAGGCCACTACATTGATCAGGCAAGACTTGCCCTTTGGGAAGCCATGCTAACTGTCTTAAATAAACTCCCTGTCTTCCATGTGCCTTAGCATAGCTTCTGGGAGGAACTGTTTCATGATCTTCCCAGGCACAGAGGTGAGGATGAGAGGCTGGTAGTTCCCAGGGTCGTCCTTTCTACCCTTTTTAAAACTGGGTGCAATGTTTCCCTTCTTCCACTCTCCAGAGACTTCACCTGACTGCCATGACTTTTCAAATATCATGGAGAGTGGATTGGCAACTACATCAGCCAGCTCCCTCAGGACTCTGGGGTGCATCTCACTAGGTCCCATAGACTTCTGTATGTTCAGGATCCTCAGATGGTTGCAAACCTGATCTTCTCTTACAGTGGGAGGAACTTTAATCCCCCAGTCCCTGCCTTGTGGTCCATCCATTTGAAAGGTGTTGGGAGAGAGGTTGCCAATGAAGAATGAGGCAATATAGTTGTTGAGTACCTCAGCCTTTTCCTCATCCATTGTTACCAGTTTGCCAGTTTTGCTCATCATGGGGGGACGCTTTCTTTGACCTTCCTTTTCTGGCTGACATACCTGTAGAAGCCCTTCTTATTATTCTTTGTGTTCTTGCCAAGTTCAGCTCCAGACGCTCCTTGGCCTTCCTGACCTCATCCCTACACAACTGGGCAGCTTCCCTATACTCTTCCCAGGATATCTTCCCCTGCTTCCACTGCCTGTGCATCTCTTCCTTACCATCTAGTTTGATGAGCAGGTCTCCACTCAGCAATGCAGGACTTTTGCCTTCCTTTCTTGATTTCTTACATCTGGGGATCAAAAGCTCTTGCGCTCTAAAGAAAGCATCCTTAAAGAATTTTCATTTGCATGGCTTGTCTTTCTTTGCTTTTATTTCTCTCTGTTTGTTATTTTCCTTTAAATTATTATTGTTAATAATTTCAATTATTAAAATGGTTTTATGTTAACCCCCGAATTGTCTTACTTTTACCCTTTCAATTCTCTGCCCCCAACTGCTGGGGGGGAGTGGGCAAGTGGCTGTGTGGTCCTTAGTTGCTGGCTGGGGTTAAAACATGACAAAATGCAGCTGAAATAGTGTTTTGGTTGAGAAACTTCTTTTCTCACTACAAATTCAGATATCTCAAAGGTGACATTTTCAAAGGACTGAATAAAAAGCTTTGGGGATTTTCTGAGTTAAGACGATGGCATCTGAAAGATATTTGCTATTTCAGTTCTATCGGTTCAGAAGATTTTCAGCAGTGAAATGAAGAATGAGAAATAACTTCTCGGTGCACAACTACCAAATTGTTGTCATGAAGCTTTCAATAAGTTGTTCATCCCAAAGCATATCAGCTTGCCAAACTACCTCGGTAATGGAAGTCTGTCTTTCACATGGCTCAGAACTGGGCTTTTAAATTATAACTTTAGAAACACTTCAGCATCAAACTGTCCAAAGAAGAAAAAAATGTATAAAATTTTTTTGATCCCTTATGAATGCGGTGGTTCCCTGAACAGACTAAATAGACTACAGCACACAGTGCCAGCTTAGTGTTTTTGGAAGGAACAGCACAGCAAAATGCATTTGCAATCCTACTTAAGGGTGAACTGACTCAGACATTGTATAGGTAAGTATTGGAAGTAGACCTTCAAGAGTCCTTCCCTGCTATAGAATATTGTCGTGGTTTGGCCTCAGATGGCAACAAAGAACCACGTGTCGCTCGCCAAGCGCTTCCCGGTACGGGAAGGATCAAAAGAAAAAGGCAAAACTCTTGGGTTGAGACAAAGGCAGTTTAACAGAACAGCAAAGGGAACAAGAAAACAACAACAATAACACCGACAGAGAAATATACAGACGCGAATACGGAACCGCCGCTCCCCGCCGCTCCCCGCCGGTCCGGCCCCGGGACGCGCCAGCCCGCTCCGAACCCGACTGCTGCCCCCTCCCTCCTTTTAATCTCAGGGTGGGCGTGGCTCACATGGCATGGAATACTTAACCCTGTCCCTGCCGGAACCAGGACATTATCCACCCCTTATTCCATACCATTTTGCCACGCCCAGATCTTACAGTTTTCGGAACATGTGACTGTATACCCGGCGTAGCTCATGCACACAGTCCATGGGCCGAAGATGCAGATCTTGAGGAAGTTGCTGGGCGTCAGCTCTGATCCCATCACCACTTTGCTTTACTCAACTGTTCATCAAAGTCCATCTGTCCTTAATTTGGGTGATTCTTACTGCAGTACAGCCAATAGCAATTATAGTAACGAGGACATACAGTGACAGTGTTGCACACGATTTGATTCATTGGCTATTCTCCCCCAAAATCAAGTCCCCATGAGGTACACATCGGACTTCCCCATCCTGCCGCATTACCCACCAAGTGCACCCAGGTCCTTGGGCAAAAGCAATCCCACGGATGGGTTTGCCTCTGCCTGAGGCAGGACTAACCCAGACTGTCTTCCCCAACATATTCTTCATGTGCACTACGGGGACCTTATCCCCTTCTACAGTACGTGGAAGTTTTGACTGGGCAGGGCCAGCCCGATTGGTAGATCCCCTGGTATTAACTAGCCAGGTAGCCTTTGCTAAATGTGCATCCCAATGTTTTAAGGTCCCACCACCCATTGCTCTCAGTGTAGTTTTTAACAGTCCATTGTACCGTTCTATCTTCCCAGAGGCTGGTGCATGATAGGGGATGTGATATACCCACTCAATACCATGCTCTTTGGCCCAGGTGTCTATGAGGCTGTTTCGGAAATGAGTCCCATTGTCCGACTCAGTTCTCTCTGGGGTACCATGTCGCCACAGGACTTGCTTTTCAAGGCCCAGGATAGTATTCCGGGCAGTGGCATGGGGCACAGGGTATGTTTCCAGCCATCCAGTGGTTGCTTCCACCATTGTGAGCACATAGCGCTTGCCTTGACGGGTTCGTGGCAGTGTGATATAATCAATCTGCCAGGCCTCCCCATATTTATATTTCAACCATCGTCCTCCATACCAAAGAGGCTTCAAACGCTTGGCTTGCTTGATTGCAGCGCATGTCTCACATTCATGGATGACCTGTGCAATAGTGTCCATGGTCAAGTCCACCCCTCGGTCACGAGCCCATCTATATGTCGCATCTCTTCCTTGGTGGCCTGAGGTCTCATGGGCCCACCGAGCTATGAATAGTTCACCCTTACGTTGCCAATCCAGATCCACTTGAGCCACTTCAATCCTGGCAGCCCGATCCACCTGCTGGTTGTTCTGATGTTCCTCCGTGGCCCGATTCTTCGGTACGTGGGCATCTACGTGGCGTACTTTCACAACCAGATTCTCTATCCGGGCAGCAATATCTTGCCATAGTTCAGCAGCCCAGATGGGTTTGCCTCTGTGCTGCCAGTTGCCCTGCTTCCACTGCTGTAACCATCCCCACAGAGCATTTGCCACCATCCATGAGTCGGTGTAGAGATAAAGTACTGGCCATCTTTCTCGCTCGGCGATGTCCAAAGCCAGCTGAATGGCTTTCACCTCTGCAAACTGGCTCGATTCACCTTGTCCTTCACTGGCTTCTGCAACTTGTCGTGTAGGACTCCACACAGCAGCCTTCCACTTTCGATGCTTTCCCACAATCCGGCAGGACCCATCAGTGAACAGGGCATATTGCTTCTCATTTTCTGGCAGTTTATTATATGGTGGGGCCTCTTCCGCACGCGTCACCTCCTCCTCTGGTGACATTCCAAAATCCTTGCCTTCTGGCCAGTCCATGATCACTTCCAGAATTCCTGGGCGACTGGGGTTTCCCATTCGAGTTCGCTGTGTGATCAGTGCAATCCACTTACTCCATGTAGCATCAGTTGCATGATGTGTGGTGGGGACCCTCTCTTTGAACATCCAACCCAGCACCGGCAGTCGAGGTGCTAAGAGGAGCTGTGCTTCTGTACCAACCACCTCCGAAGCAGCTCGAACCCCTTCATATGCTGCCAAGATCTCCTTTTCTGTTGGAGTGTAGCGCGCTTCGGATCCTCTGTATCCCCGACTCCAAAACCCTAGGGGTCGACCTCGGGTCTCCCCTGGTGCCTTCTGCCAGAGGCTCCAGGTAGGGCCATTCTCCCCGGCTGCGGTGTAGAGCACATTTTTCACATCTTGTCCTGCCCGGACTGGCCCCAGGGCCACTGCATGGACTATTTCCTGTTTGATTTGTTCAAAAGCTTGTCGTTGCTCAGGACCCCATTTAAAATCATTCTTCTTCCGGGTTACTTGATACAGAGGGCTTACAATCAGACTGTAATCTGGGATATGCATCCTCCAAAAACCCACAATGCCTAAGAAAGCTTGTGTTTCCTTTTTGCTAGTTGGTGGAGACATAGCTGCTATTTTGTTGATCACATCCATTGGGATTTGGCGGCGTCCATCTTGCCATTTTATTCCTAAGAACTGGATCCCCTGTGCAGGTCCCTTGACCTTACTTCGCTTTATGGCAAAACCAGCTTTCAGAAGGATTCGGACTATTTTATCCCCTTTCTCAAAAACTTCTTCGGCTGTGTTTCCCCATACAATGATGTCATCAATGTACTGCAGATGTTCTGGAGCTTCACCCTGTTCCAGTGCAGTCTGGATCAGTCCATGGCAAATGGTGGGGCTGTGTTTCCACCCCTGGGGCAGTCGATTCCAGGTGTACTGGATGCCCCTCCAAGTGAAAGCAAACTGTGGCCTGCACTCTGCTGCCAAAGGGATTGAGAAAAATGCATTCGCTATATCAATCGTGGCATACCACTTGGCTGCCTTGGACTCCAGTTCATACTGGAGTTCTAGCATATCCGGCACAGCAGCACTCAGTGGTGGCGTGACTTCATTCAGGCCACGATAGTCTACAGTTAGCCTCCACTCTCCATTGGATTTTCGCACCGGCCATATAGGACTGTTAAAAGGCGAGCGAGTCTTACTGATCACTCCTTGAACCTCTAGTTGACGAATCAGCTTATGGATGGGAATCAGAGAGTCTCGGTTAGTGCGATATTGCCGCCGATGCACCGTTGTGGTAGCAATCGGCACCTGCTGTTCTTCGACCCTCAACAACCCCACAACAGAAGAATCCTCCGAGAGACCAGGCAAGGTGGACAACTGTCTAACTTCCTCCGCCTCCAAGGCAGCTATGCCAAAGGCCCATCGATACCCCTTTGGGTCCTTAAAATACCCTCTCCTGAGGTAATCTATACCAAGGATGCATGGAGCATCTGGGCCAGTCACAATGGGATGCTTTTGCCACTCATTCCCAGTTAGGCTCACTTCAGCCTCCAGTACAGTCAACTCTTGGGATCCCCCTGTGACCCCAGAAATACAAATGGGTTCTGCCCCTCTATAGCTTGATGGTATCAGAGTACACTGTGCTCCTGTGTCCACTAGAGCCTTATACTCCTGTGGGTCTGATGTGCCAGGCCATCGAATCCACACTGTCCAATAAACCCGGTTGTCCCTTTCCTCCACCTGGCTGGAGGCAGGGCCCCTCTAATACTGGTCATGGTATCCGGTACTCACTTCTTGCAGAAATGACTTGGAGGTTCCTTCAAGAGGATCAGAAGCAAGATCAGGCCTTATGGTCTGTCTGGGGAACTGCCCACTGGAAACTGGGGCGGCACTTTTCCTGGAGGGATCTCCTTTTGTGGTTGTCCTTCCTTGCAACTCCTGTACCCGTGCCCGCAGGATCCAAGTAGGTTGTCCATCCCACTTCCTCATGTCCTCTCCATGGTCTCGCAGGTAGAACCACAGGGTGCCTCGTGGTGTGTACCCTTTGTACTCTCTCTCTTGAGTGGGGAAATGTCTGCTTCTAATAGCTGAGATGCTGGCCCGTACAGGTGGGGAGTAGGACATATTCTCTTCAAGTTGCTGAACCTTCCGGGACAGTTTCTCCACAGCTGAGACAAGGGGGGAAGAGAGGCTTTCTTCATATCGCCGGAGCCGGCCAGCCACCTCATCGACCGTTGGTCCTTCTTCACCTTTCCATTCCATTACTGCCAGTGAGTTGGCATATGACGATGGTGCGCTCCGTACAAACTTCCGCCACATGGGCCTTGTGCAGTGCACCTCATCAGGATCTGTGGGCAAGTCTGTGTTGTCCAAGTCATAATAAATCATCTCCCGCACGGCTAATTCTCTCAGGTACTGGATACCTCTTTCCATGGTGGTCCATTTGCTTGGTTGACATACAACATCTTCACTGAAGGGGTACCTCTCCCTCACGCCTGACAGGAGTCGCTTCCAGAGGCTGAGGGCTTGGGTCTTTTTTCCAATTGCTTTGTCAATGCCGCCTTCCCTAGACAGGGATCCCAACTGCCTGGCTTCCCTACCCTCTAATTCCAGGCTACTGGCCCCATTATCCCAACACCGAAGCAGCCAGGTGACAATGTGCTCGCCTGAAAGTCGGCTAAAATCTTTTCGCATATCCCGCAGCTCACTCAGGGATAGGGATCGGGTAATTATCTCTGGTTCTGCCTCTTCCTCCTGTCCTTGTGATGGCCCTGGTTCATCGTCATCTCTTACTATGCGAACCGATTTCTTTGTGTACTTCTTCTTTTGTATGGGGGCAACGGATACTGGCACGGGTTGGTTCCCTGGTTCAGCAGCAGTGTCTGTCACCGGGGTCGCAGTAGCCGCAGTGCCTGTCGCAGGGGTCGCAGTAGCCGCAGTGCCTGTCGCAGGGGTCGCAGTAGCCGCAGTGCCTGTCGCAGGGGTCGCAGTGCCCGTCGCAGGGGTCGCAGTGCCCGTCGCAGGGGTCGCAGTAGCCGCAGTGCCCGTCGCAGCAGCACCTGCCACAGGGGCCACAGCAACCGCAGCGCCTGCCGCAGGGGCCGCAGCGCCTGCTGGTCTGGTCTCTGTCCCTTTCCCCTGAGGGTGCTGCATAGCACTGAGCAGTGCCTGGTAGACACTAGCCAGGGCCCAGCACAGTGCGGTGAGTTGTGCCTCTCTAGAATAGCCACAGCACTTTCCCTTCAGATATTCTACTATTCTATCAGGGTCCTGTAATTGTTCAGGGGTGAAGTCCCAGACCATTGGAGGTGAGAAGTTCTCTAAGTACCTGCCCATGTTCTCCCACCTGCCATGCCACCCCTGACTGTCCAGCCTTGGAGCAGATCTCTGGGCGGTAGTCTTAAATAGTTGTTTAACCCTAAACGAGACCTGGAACATATTCAGCAAACATAACACTAGGAACATGCTGGTTTGAGCATCCCAAGGATATTCAAAATTCTCAAAAGCTGTCATACCTGACTCAAAGGAGAAAAGGGAGGCAAAAGAGCTGGGGAAAGTGTCCCCCCCTGTTTCCCCCATAGACTGGGTGTAATTATTAATGAATTCTGAGAGGTGGTACCCAATGTACGGACAGGAGAGCAATATCACATAAATGCCCCAAAATAAACGTCTAACAAGTGATGTTATCATATCATAAGCCGATATTGCACAGGACAGCAAAATGATAATCCTCATCCCCCTCCCAGAAGTAACAAATATCATCACAGGGAGTGCATAAAAACACATAGGAGTTTACATAACACAGCCATGAGAACAAACTAAGCAACATAGTGACTGGTGACTATTAACAAATTCGTTTTTTCAAGCTCTAGTTAGATTCTGTCGTTGTCTCAACCCTTCGAGCCCCACGTTGGGCGCCAAAAAGGACTGTCGTGGTTTGGCCTCAGATGGCAACAAAGAACCACGTGTCGCTCGCCCAGCGCTTCCCGGTACGGGAAGGATCAAAAGAAAAAGGCAAAACTCTTGGGTTGAGACAAAGGCAGTTTAACAGAACAGCAAAGGGAACAAGAAAACAACAACAATAACACCGACAGAGAAATATACAGACGCGAATACGGAACCGCCGCTCCCCGCCGCTCCCCGCCGGTCCGGCCCCGGGACGCGCCAGCCCGCTCCGAACCCGACTGCTGCCCCCTCCCTCCTTTTAATCTCAGGGTGGGCGTGGCTCACATGGCATGGAATACTTAACCCTGTCCCTGCCGGAACCAGGACAAATATCCATGTTCAGAAACAGATCACAGGCTTTTTAAGCCTTTGATTTCATTTGAATTGGTTCATTTAGTATCAGGTGACAGTTAAAAGGTTGAATTTTCCCAGACATTTAGCTTTTCTTGTAACTTTTCTTTCAATATCTGAATTCCCACCACTATCCAGGAAGAACAGTATGTCTGCAAAACTTTGAAAGTTTGAAGACTAGGTCTACAAATCACTTTGTAGTAGGGATCATACTACCTTTTCTGGGATTATTTAAGGATTTTTCACCATTGTGGCTTATCTACCTCGACTGTATGGGCCCATAGATTAACTCCCTATACTTTGATGCATCCACTGCCCATTATTAAATTTTTCACATCTAAAACTGACAAGCAATTCATGCTCCAGTCCTTGTGACAAGATATAAAGACTCCATTCATGCACAACATTTTCAATGCAGAGATCAATGTACTCTGAAGTAGAAATTATTGCCATAAAATAGAGGTAACTGTTGAATAGGTCTTGTGGCTGCCCAGCCAGCAACTAGGACCATGCAACTGCTCTCTCACTTCCCCCATGCCCCGACTCCCCCAGTAGGGTAGGGTGAAGAGGGAGAAGAAGAGAGGAAGAGAAAAAAACTCATGGGTTGAGATAAAGACAGTTTAATACAACAATAATGGAAAATAATAATTATAATAATCATGGTAAAAGAATATAAAAAATAAAGTAATACAACATAAATCACTCTCACCACCCAGTGATTGGTTGCCCAGCTCACCCCAAGCAGTGATCACAGATTCTTCTGCCCAGCCAATGCCCATTTATAAATACTGAGCATGACATCTATCATATGGAATATTCCACTAGCCAGCTTATCCTGTCTATGGTCCCTTTCAGCTTCTAGGTCCCTTTCTTTCAGGAAGCTGAAAAAGTCCTTGATGAAGAGAAAACATCACCTGGTTACAACTAAAACAATATGCTTTATCATTATCATGATGATGATAATGCCCAAAACCCAACAGCTACTAGAAGGAAAATTAACTCTATCCCAGCTGAAACTAGAACAACTTTAGAATTGCTTTTCCTTTTCCCCTCCTTCTCCATCATATTCTACTTGTAACTTGCTAGCTGATCCATCATATGATGGATGCAAGACACAGATTGCAGTTTATCTTCCTGCTTGAATGCCAAAAGTTAACGTCTTCCAAGATCATAATTCATAATGCAATTACCAGTACAAGTAATCTGGTAGATGTTCTCTGGTGAATTTTCAAATAAAGAGAAGTTTAAGTCCAACATTCACAAGAGACTGCATGAATAATACCAGCCACACCTTCTGACCAGAGAGATTAATCTGATTTTTTTTTTGTTATGCTATTCATCACCTTTCTTCAGAGTAGATCTAGTATAAAAGTAAAGATAACAAATATATTCTGAGTCTGGAAATTAGATCTGTATCTAGGAAACAGAACTTGTAATCACAGTGATTTGATAAATGATGATCTGACTCAATTGCCAAAGATTTTCTGATTCAATAACATGAATTAAGATTTCATATACATTAAAAAGATGCTTCATATTAAACATTCTGTAAACAGGGATTTACTGTAATAAATCCATAGCCAAGCAACATCTTCAATGTGTCCCTGGCTTCACATCATTGTCACATGCCACCTACCAGCAAAAATCAAAGTCAAACAGAAATCCACTGCCATAAGGAACAAAAGCCCTGTTGGGCCTTACTTGGGGAGCACTCAGGCTGCAAGACCAGCTCAGGTGGCCATTGTAGTCACTGACTCTTTGTACGTTTGCTGGCAGTTTAATGCAGCTCAAGCATTAAGTTAGCAGTATGGATTGGTTTAAGAATAATATTCCTCTAAAGCCTTCTCTCAGTAGAAGTTATGCCTCCTACATTTTAAGCAGAAACACAGTGATTAACAGCGTGTTGGTTTTGTTCTGCTTTCCATCCTGTTTGTGTTTTCCATGAAAGATCTTTTTACATATTAATTTGTTAACATGTTATTTTGCATGATGCTTAGAAAGAGAGACTGCATCATTAGATTATACAAATGAATTATTTTCCTTGAGCTGTACCATTTATTTGTGTTAGGGCAGTGCATGAAAACTTGAGAGTATGCTCTCTGATACTACCATGCTCATCTCCAGAATCCTTCTTTAAGAATGGATCAAGAGTGAAAATAAACCCTGTCTTTAATTAACTTCAAATTAAAAAAAAAAAAAACTTTTTTTTTTTTGCATTATCTATAAGAATGAATATGTATATTATTTGTGCTTTTCAAGTTCTGAAGAAATTACCAGGTATCATTATTCAACCACTAATGACTGCAGAGATGCTTATTCAAGCAAAGAACATTTACATGCAAGACTGCAGGAACTGAGCAAGACTTTGCTACTCTCTGATTAAAGGAATTGATTTGACTGGAGGAAGAGTGACTTTAATTAGCTGTGCAAATGCCATTAATTCCAATTAATCTTCTCACAGTGTCAAGACCAGAATCCAGGGAGAAAATAAATTGCAGTAAATCAATATAACTCTTGTTTCTACCAGGAGCAGGTACTTACAGAAAAAGGAATGTCTTTTATAGTTGTCTGCATCAAGAAGTATTTAAACAGGACAGTAATTCAATGTACCAAACCTCTCAATGATTCTTTATAGACTATTTATATAGCTCTTTAATTGCTTTTCATTTGATGGAAAGTATTTAACTTAGTACTTTTGAGAAGTATTCCAGTAAAAAATTTTCTCAAAACACCCACAAGTAGAACCAAGTTTTATTTTGCAGAGAAAATTGAGACATGGATTTACAAGATAATTGGTTCTATTTACAAACCTTAGATAAGCACTAACTCGCACTTAATTTTCATGGGGCAGATAAAGAAAACCGACCAGCCAACTGACTCTCCAATATAACTTGAAAACCTGTCTCTGAAAGAAAGCACTTGGATTTCTTTTAGACACCTCTTTGAGAACCAAGACCATGAAATTTTAACCCTTGAGGATTTCCGTGCTGCTAGTAGCAATGCATCAGATCTGTCACAGTTCTCAGATTTCAAGAGCAGTGTCTCAAAAAGAGCAAAAGCTCAAGCCTAAAAGAAACAAAAATAAATCAAACAAACAAATCACCTCAGAGTTGTGCCACTGAAATGAAGTGAAAAGAGCGCTCTGTGTGGGCAGGCAAGCACAGAACACCTTCCACATTTGAGAAATATTGCAGCTATGCTCTTGCAATATTTTGCCCTATAAGAACTTTTTTGTATCGCACTGCACAACCATGTGATGAATGAATGGAGGAGGGTAACCATCTCTTAGAATATATATAACCCTCATTTTTAAAAAGAGAAAAAAGGAAGACCTGGAGAACTACAGACTGGTCAGTCTCACCTCTGTGCCAAGCAAGATCATGGAGCAGATCCTCCTGGAAACTCTGCTAAGGCACATGGAAAACAGAGAGGTGATTGGTGACACCCAACATGGCTCCACTAAGGGCAACTTGTGCCTGATGAATTTGGTGTCCTTCTACAACGGCATTACAGAGTTGGTGGATAAGGGAAGAGCAGATGACATCATCTACCTGAACTTGTTCAAAGTATTTGACAATGTCATGCATGACATCCTTGTTTCTAAATTGGAGAGTCATGGATTTGATGGATGGACCAGTCAGAGGATAAGGAATTGTCTGGATGATTGCACTCAATGAGTCGCGGTCAATGGCTCGATGTCCAAGTGGAAACTAGTGATGAGTGGCATTCCACAGGGGTCAGTTTTGGAACCAGTGCTGTTTGACATCTTTGTTGGCAGCATGGACAGTGGGAATGAGCGCACCCTCAGCAAGTTTGCTGACAACACAAAGCTGTGTGGTGCAGTCAACACTCAGGAGGGAAGGGATGTCATCCTGAGGGACCTGGACAGGCTTGAGAGGTGGGCCTGTGCAAAACTCATGAAATTCAACAAGGCCAAGTGCAAGGTCCTGCATGTGGGTCACGGCAATCCCAAACACGAATACAGGCTGGATGGAGAATGGCTTGAGAGCAGCCCTGAGGAGAAGGACTTGAGGGTGTTGGTTGACGAGAAGCTCAACATAAGCTGGCAGTGTGTACTCACAGTCTAGAAAGCCAACTGTATCCTGGGCTGCATCAAAAGAAACATGGCCAGCGGGTCAAGGGAGGTGATTCTACCCCTCTACTGCACTCTGGTGAGACCCCTCCTGGAGTACTGCGTCCAGCTCTGGAGCTCCCAATATAAGAAGGACATGGACCTGTGGGAGCAGGTCCAGAGGAGGGCCACGAAGATGCTCAGAAGGCTGAAGCACCTCTGCTGTGAGGACAGGCTGAGAGAGTTGGGGTTATTCAGCCTGGAGAAGAGAAGGCTCTGGGGAAACCTTATAGCGGCCTTCCAGTACTTGAAGGAGTCCCACAGGAAAGATGGGGAGGGACTTTTTGTCAGGGCCTGTAGTGATAGGACAAAGGATAATGGTTTTAAAGTGAAAGAGGAGAGATTAAGATTAGATATTAGGAAGAAATTTTTTGCTGTGACGGTGGTGAGACAATGGAACAGGTTGCCCAGGGAAGTGGATGTGGATCCCAACCCTGGAAGTGTTCAAGGACAATCAGTTGAATAACCTGGTCTAGTGGAAGGTGTCCCTGGGGCAGGGGGTTGGAACTAAATGACCTTTAAGGTCATTCCAACTCTAACTATTCTATGATTCCATGACAAATTGAAAGAGGGTAGCTTTAGATTAGATATTAGGAAGAAATTCTTTACTGTGAGGGTGGTGAGGCACTGGAACAGGCTGCCCAGAGAAGCTGTGGATGGCTCATTGCTGGAAGTTTTCAAGGACAGGCTGGATAGGGCTTTGAGTAACCTGGTCTAGTGGAAGGTGTCCCTGGCTGTGGCAGGGTTCTGGAACTAGATGATCTGCAAGGTCCCTTCCAACTCGAAACCATTCTATGATTCTGTGATTCTAAAATAGCCAAAAGGCTTGCTTCCCCTCCCCACCCCAGTAGATTAAGAACAACCCTCCAAAATTTCAGTGAAAGTAACCTACCAAACTGAGCTACAACGCAGAGTTTCACAATGCATGCTAATATACATAACCACAGCACAGCTTGCCTCTCAGCCCTCAGGTGTGTTTATGCAGAGGTTTCCTGCTTTCAGCAGCTGGACAGACAGCAGTGTCAGAAATTGGAACCACAGATCACTCAATAACAGCATATGTCAGGTCACTGACATCTTCAAGTGTGCTTCCTCCTATTAATGCTGATTTTCTTACAGAACAGGGTGCACTTGAAAACAAAAGACTAAAACCAGATTCAAGGGGCAACTCTCAGGGATTTGAGAGCAACAGTGGGACTTACTGACCTTGTCCCGGGGAGCTGCCTGAAGCCGTAGGTGGCAGGGTGGCTGCCCCACTCCCTGGCACTTCTTTCCCTTTTCTGATTAACAGTGCCTAGAGGAATCCCAGGCGGCTGTGTCCCAGAACATTATTTTGCAAGCAAAACATCTATAGCGCAAGAAACACAGACTGCCTTCAACAGAACACAGTTCTGGATCTGGGTAGAAAAGCCACCATGCTATGAAAAGCTTCAGCAGCAATAAGATTTTCCCATCCCTTTGTGCTGTATAAGGATAGCAAAGGATTGAATACGTGCACAGAGCTGAGGTTTTCAGTTATGGATACTGAGTTGCTACTCATATAAATCTTATGAGCAAAACACTAAAGTCTGTGTCCTTCTTGAAATGTGTACCAAAACATAAGTAAAACCCTCTAAAACACTGGTCTGTACTTAATGGGTTTATTAAAGCTATATTAAATATATTTAATAAATATTCTGATGTATTTTAAAAATCCTTCTTCCTCCAAGAGCAAATATAGTGCCTTCTTTAGATGGGTAGTTTTAGTCATGTAATATTATACAATCAATATGAATGTTCATGTCTGAAAAGGACGAAACCAGAACTTTTACTCGAGATTTTACAATAGTTTTTTAGATCGATTATGTATTGCACTTGTTTTCCCTTAATAAAAATTTTCCTCAACTCAGAATGGCTTTTTGGTATCCATTATTGTTCCGTCTTGACCTCTCCCATTTTCAACATATGATTTACTATCTTCTGTTGCTTTTAGTATTGAGCAATAACAACAATGCTCAGTGATATTCTAAGGTTTTATGATGGCATCAATCACCATAGATTCTGGTTATCGTGTTAGAGCTTTGTTGTTTGGGTTGTTGGTTTGTGGTTTTTTTGTTTTATTTTGTTTTGTTTTTAAAAAAGGAGAAGGAATCAAACAACAACTTCTATTTAACTTGAGAAAAAAAAGTTTCACTGATCTCAGCATGACTCCTGAAGATTAGCAAATATGATTGCTCTTTCACTAGGAGAATATGATATGCAATTAAATGACTGCTAACAGTCAGACTGTGAATTTGTGTCTGAAAGAGAATTTGGCAGTCATGATGTCCAAGTCATCTGCCTAATTTTTAGTCCCTGATTGGCTAAGAATTTCAGTTCCCTAAATCATGTTATTAAGACTTGGCACTGTGACTCTATAAGGAAACTGGAAGGTGCGAAACTTTTTAGTCAACTGAGATGCAAGAAATATACACATTCTGAAAAATGTGAGATCCACTACTAAGGCTGGCTGGAAAATGAATATGAGAATTAATTTCAGAAAAGGAGCAGAGAGTTCTTCATTGAAACAAAATTTGGGTTTTTAAGCTGTTTCAGAAATACTTTACTTCATAAATAACTCTTCTGCAAACTATGCATGGGTGACTTTCAGTTTCTAGAATTTCTAATGTGCTTTGTGAGAAAGATTAGAATTTTTTTTTTTCCTACTCCCTCCTTGGCTTAAATGGCTTAGTCGATGAATTAAAAGAAAAAATAAAAATTTAGCAATTTTGAAGAGTGGTATACAGTTCATAACTGCAAGATATCTGAGAATGACTAAAATACTATCATTTACTGATATCTGACATTAGCAAAAGTTTCTAAGTTTAGAGAATGAGATGGAAACTTTGATAACTATTCATAGTTGTTACTTATTACAGTAAAATTATTTATACAATAGCATTGGTAGTCTTCCACATGGATGATTACACGGTGGACTCACAACATCATTGCATGGGAAGACAGACAGACGTAAGCTCATCAATATTTGCAACACAAAGATTAGTCTCACTGAACGCTTTTAACTTTTTTGCTAAAAACATCCTGGCAGTTTGAAGGCTTCTCAAGTAGATTTTTCTTCCTCCATTTTTCCCATGCTGTATTATGCAGTGTATGATATGGGAACCCCAACAGCTTTCACCCCGCTAGGTTCTGTAACTGTGACAGCCCAGAGACCTTACACTCCTTATTCAGTTTCTTTCATCATAGCTTGGAACAGCACAGAAAACTGAGTTATGTTAGTTATGAAAGAACATAGAACACAGAAAAAGAAAAAGGAAAAAAAAAAAGATACACAACCTAAGGGCAATATTTCTTTCTCAAAATTGGAGTTATACCACAATTTGTAACAGCAGCTTAATCTTGAACTGGCTTAGAACTACAAAATCTCATTGACTTATGTCCTTCCTTATATTAAATTACAAATTAGAACTTCATCTACAGCGCTTGTTACAGAAAATCACCTCTTTAAACAGCTCATGTTGTACCAGGCTACTGAGCTCTATAAAAATGCATGCAAACTTTTTCCATCAATAGATCCAATAAAAACTGCATTCTCTTCCTTCATGGTGGAAGTCTGCCCAAGGCTAGGAGAGTTCAGGAAAAAAAATAAAATCAATATCCCTAAATGATTATAAATCTGTGTTTTTGCAGTGAACATTTCACAAATCAGAACTCAATAGCTTTGCAAAACACTAGTTTTGACCTTCATAAACCTATCTGGGTTCATTACTTCCATAAAGAATTAAACCCAGATCTCAGCAGGATTTCTCCCCCTTGAAACTATTCCTTCCAGCTGAGTATATGTAGCTGATTTATTTTCATGTCTGTCATCTGCTCTAAGGATACGTCAGCAGGATTCAGAGTGTCTTCACTGAAGGTTCAGTTCTTGGAAAACTCAGGCATACTCAACTAATCTCAATGTGGCAAAAACTATATGCTTTAGAAATTGTAACAACAATCATAGGAAATGTACAGCTTTTCAGTGAGAGAGTAACAGCTTTTTTTTCGCTTTTTAGTTGTTGGACGATAACATGTTCTTACACGTACCAAAGTTACAGAAGAGTTTTACAGGTACTAAACAGTCACCTTACTACTTAAATTGGTACAGCTGATCTCATGGGAAAATTCTGTTTCTGTATAATTAAAAAACAAAACAAAACAAAAAAAACACCAAGATTGTTATTTGATATACTATTGTGTATTTACTGTGGTTAAAAAAATAAGTCTCAAGTCCCTCCACAAAATACTCTGAATATTTAGTTAGAGGTTGTTTTAACCCTTGAACACTTTTTCCTTGTCATAATAAGTTGGGGTGTTACCTTTCACAACGTGCTAAAAGTCTTCATCCAGTACAGCTGTCCTAGTGTTGTCATTTATCTACTCCATATTCATCTCCACTCCTTATCTTGGGTTCACGTTCATGGTATGTAATTTCTTTTCCCTCCTCATGCTCTCTTTGACCGTGCATCATTAAGGCTGTCATTTGAGAAGAAACCACACCCCTGTAACTTAAGGCTGAGCACAAGATTCACTCACAGTTCCCATGGTTTGCTATTGCACCATTAGCAAATACATGTCAATATCAAATGGATTCTGTCCAGGTATTTCTTGAGTCAGATTTAAGAACACTAATTCTGTGATGCAGTCTATCCACAGAAAGTCAACCACTTTCTTTTGTTTTGTCAGCATTCAAGAGGAAAACAACGCATCTGGATAAACATTTTTGAAACAGTATTATTAAATCTGGGCATTCAGGGAAAGTTCCCTGACTTCCCCAGAAATTTCACAGGACATAAAAAAAAGAGCATATTTTAGAAAGGCAGTGCAAGACAACTGCTACGATAATAAATTTCTTGCAAGAAATATGTTGCTATCCATTTCTCTTCAGACCTTAACAATGTCAGGTAGATTATACATCTTCCAGAGAACACTGTAAATCATCCTGAGTCTAAAAGCATTCCCAGTAAAGTTGAATCCCCCAGAGCTTTAAAAGAGAATCACAGAAAATACAAATGATATGGGGGAAAAAAGGAGTATAATGGCAGATGTGCCATGTATGTTATACAACCTACAGTGATGCAGAAAACAGTATATCTGCATGGATATGTATACCAGAACATACCATACCATATCATATCATACCATACCATAAAGACAACATGATCAGTCCAAACATGCAATGAGTCTGAATTGTTCACATCCCATAAAGCAAAATTAACTAAGTATTAAACCAGAAGAAAATATACAAGATAAGCTATTTTTTTTCTCTGTGTTTGGGTGATGATTGGTGACAAATATACAGAAAGCTAAACTTCAGTGCCAGCTATCACCAGCAAGACTCCATGCCCAGTTTTGATCGCTAATATCACACAGTTCAGTGAGCATGAACAGAATTACTGCGTTATTCCTGTCAGAGAGGAGCTTACTCCTCTCTGTCTTTCCCTCAACATTTGGCTTATATGCGAAAGCATGGAGGTTTTGTACAATAATCTCTATAGAAGGACCAAGAAGAGCTTAGAAAATAACTAAGTGCTAATGAAAATAACAAAATACATCAAAAGACTGAGGAATTATTCTGTGTGATCCTTGTTCTAGGAAGAATGCATGGCAAGTGATCTAAACAGAAAGCTATTAACAGAGAATGTCAAAGGCAAAAGTTAACGTTTTCCCTCACCACATGCCTTCTCTAAAAATTACAGATGCAGAATGATTGGTGGCCAGCAAAACTGATAAAAGGGCTATACAGCCATAATAATGAAAACAACCCAAAAGTTAATTGGAAAGTACTTGAAAAAAACTAGTTGCTAATCAGAGGGGACTAATGATGTTCATGCTGGGAAAGGAAGGGAAACAAGTTAAGCGAGCCAGGGAGCTATAGATCAGGCTGCTTATCTTTGCTGGAAAGTCTGGAAATGTTAATCAAGCAAATCATTCGTCCTCACCTGAAAGGTAACGAGGCAGAAGGAATTGTTAGCAGAGTCTGGAAAAAACTAATGGTGTTTTAATTTTTTCGTGCATGAGAAGAAAGGCAGCTGTCTCACTCCCCGCGGGACTGACCTGTGGCCCTGACACAATCTCTTATGACATTTTCAGAGGCAAACCAAGAAAACGTGGGTCTTCAGACACATGTAAATTAGGCAAAATCTTACTCATTTTAACTGGGGAACAAAATTATAACAATGTATCAGGGAAAAATTTATCAACGGCTTCATGTCAAAGGATAGAATAGGGAATTTAAAAGCGGAGTTTTCTGGAGCTCTGTCAGGAATTATATAAACATAAATGATCCTGATTTTGGATGTGGCTGTGGGATTCCTGCCTTATAACATTCTTTCAACCTTGCTTATTTGTGATTCTGTAATTATTAATATTCTTACCTACATGAATGTCCACACATTTTAAAATAAATCCTTTTAAGGGATCATTTTCAGGGATATCTTGTTGCATTATGCAGACAAGCTAAATAGCATTTACCTTCTTAATTTTAAAAAGGAACACTTCCTTTAATTGATGTTCCTTTTTTACAAAATTAAACCATGAAGAGTGCTAAATCTACTTGCTTGCTTTCATGCCCAATGCTCATTTTCTGATATGACTAGGAAGGGTCAGGAGTTTTTATTCTCTTTATGGTGTCTGCACATTCTGATTGCTGTAACGTCATTGTACCAATAGGGCATTCAATTCACCATTCAAGTAACAACATAGAATATGTATAAGCTCTATATAGAATATTCTAGATACATATACTACAAATATACTCCAGTCGTAGTACACGCTAAGATTTGGTTGATATGTTTTGGGCAGATATTTTCATTTTCTTTCTTACTCCTTCACAGGAAAAAATCATAGACTCATGGAATAATTTGGATTGGAAGGGACCTTTAAAGGTTATCTAGTCAAACCTCCCCTTCAGTGAGCAGGGGTTGGGGTTTTGGTGGGGTTTTTTTGGGGGGTGTGTTGTTTGGTTTGGTTTGGTTTGGTTTTTTTCTGGTATATTTTTTGTCTTTTAGCTGAAGAACTCCTTCAAACATGAGAATTACTCCCCAGAGAATGTTTGGGATTAAAGTTTGAAAAACAAAGCAAGCCAGCCCTTAGGTGCTGAGGTCCTGAAGCCCAGCAGGACCTGACCCAATTCAATGGGGATGATGGTCTGCCCTTGCTCATCTTTGGATGGATGATAAGTACCAGGTAAGGCAAAAATTATATCCCCATTAGATTCTGAACTCAAGCTCTTTCAGGAGCACTCTTTTTTCTGGTGTAACGGACAATGTACTTCTCATTAACACCAGTTTGCAACCTGAGACATTGAGCTGAGGATGGTGGTACAAGAAATGGATAAAACACAGAATTATACACCCTATACAAATTATACGTGCATTCTGAGTATTACTTTGGTTTTGCTTGGAAATTAGGTGCTCTTTTTCCAAAATTATTTAATGTTTTCATATGAGCTCACTAGCATTAACACAACCATGGGTAATGAGAAAATCAATTTCTTACAGAGCAACAAGCCAGGCTGACAGCTGACTTGAGCTGGCTTCTGTGCTAAGCATGACTCTGGTTTTGCAGCTAAATACTGTGCACTGTCTGTAACGATGTATTTGAGATGCAATTACCTCTAAGGTAAGTGCCTGAATACACATTGCATCCTTGTTGTGTGGCTGCACAGAAATTCATGGCAGTGTTCGGAGATGTTATTTTCAATATGATAAAGGATAATTTAGTATTGCTTTCTATTTATGCAACAGTATGAATGCATTACATCTATCCTTGAAGTCAGGTGCCAAACCTGTTGTTTGTTGCAACACCAAAGAAAGGGCTAAATTACAGTGTAGTTCAGAAAAGAAAAGCTTTTGCATAGTATTAGCTAGTCATAAAGAAAAATCAATGTAGAGAAACAGTTTGAACTTGAGTAATAGACAGATGTAACCTTGAGTAATCTAAAAAGAAATGGTATCAGCAGTCATAGTTAAAGCCAAACTATAACAACATAACTGCTTTGGCTGGTCTTTTTACCTTATTTTACAGGATACTCCTTTGAAGACTGCCACCTTGAAAAGAAAAAGCCAGATCTAGTGATAAAATCGTTGGGTTTAGTCATGTTGTTTTTAACAGGTGTGTAATATGGAGGAAATATCAAGAAGGTAAAATGTTTGTAACAGAGAGGAAACTAAGTCAGTGCTACCTATACATAAGCAGTTAAATTTGAGCTTAACTATTGGGTAAGAATGCAAATATGAGGGTTGAGAGAGGATAAGGAATACCAAGATATAATAATTGAACCAGAATTAAAGTAATATGAAAGAAAAAGGCAAAGATAAGTATC
This sequence comes from Fratercula arctica, assembly GCA_947846985.1. Lineage (NCBI taxonomy): Eukaryota > Metazoa > Chordata > Aves > Charadriiformes > Alcidae > Fratercula > Fratercula arctica. Next base: position 69,336,739 of record CANTUZ010000026.1, on the reverse strand, counting down.
AGAGGATACTCATACCTGTCTGATAACTAAACTTAACAGCTGTATTCTAGTGTTTTTGAAAGTTAACCTTATGTAATGGACCATCCTAATTAGTATGGTAGCATATTCTTTTTAAAGGAAAAGAAAGAAATAGATTAACATTATAAAATCTGTGTATAAATACAACAACTGCTGACGGAATCTAAAGTATAAAACTTGTATGTCTACTATACATTAGAGAGTGAACCGACAGTTGGACAAATGGAAAGACTGTCACTGAGTATAGTGGGAGGTCCTACAAAGTGAAATGTTCCAGATTGGGAAACAAAGATAGCAATTAGTCACAATCCTCAGTTGCTCTTGTCTTCAATAGGTACTCAATGGAAAACTGAGTACCTTGTTCCAGTCCTGCGGAGACTAATCTGGGCACTAGATGCACGTATGTGCACGTGCATATGTATTCGTGAGTATCACTTCATGTATTTACAAAGGATGCAGCACAACGCTCACAGAGAAGATTTCCCAATCAGCTTGTATAAACCTGCCTATGAGATCAGGACTTAATTGTAAAGCCTTCAAGCTGTCTGTTGCCATCCTCACCACATCATTAGTACACATAAGAAGGGATTTGTACAAGAGTCAACAAATGAGTAAGCAGGTAAGCCATCACAGAAGGATAACCAGTGACCAAGGTTATGAATAGTCAAATTTTGTCCAGTCATGAACCCATTGTACATCTAAAAAGAAAGTGTTTTCCTTGGATTGGTGCCCTCAAGGCTGCAAGGGCCGCTACTTGTGAGAATACATCCAATTGTAATGTGGTTTATAATAATTATGTGGATTTTTATATGGTTACCTGTGGTGTACCACATAGCCTCATCCAGTTGCTATGAACGAGTTGGGAGATGCCTGTCTGCAGGATCAACTGCTGCACTCAGAGGAGGTTTGATATGTTGCTGGACTGGCATCATATAAGCTTCACTGACCCCATTATATATATATCAGGTCAACACAATCCAAGGGTTGGAGAATGATAGACTGAAGTTCAACCAATAGCACTATCCAGATGAAAATGCCACATGCAATTACTGAGTTTATAACGTAAAACCCTTAACTCTATAGACCTGAAGTACCATGTAATAAATTACTGCAAATGATCAATAAATTAATAAATAATAAATTAGACCACAAGATTCCTATGTCAAGTGTTACCCCGTAAAATGAATGCAAATACCTCTGCATTCTTCCATCTGGACCAAAATTAATAATCCAATCTAACACAGTATGTCCATGTCCGAGTGATACCTATAGTTTGTTAATGAAGTGGCTATGTCATTGCAAAAACCATACCTAAATAGTCTAAATGCAAAAGCAAGGAGTGCAATGTCAGCCATGAAAAAAAAAATAATTTAAACTGAGCATGAGCAAGAGGTGGTAGGTAAATGAGAGTGAGGGCAAAGAGGAATGTCTGGAACTGAACTTCTCATTTCTCCAGCAACAGTCTGCTGCTTGCTAGCTACAGCCAGGACAGGAGGGTTGTAAATTTTGATAATACCTGGAGTAAACAGAAGTGGCATATCTTGGTTGCTCCAATTAATAAAAGAGACGTAAGACAGAACCAGCCATTAGGAGTCTGTGCTTCTGCATGTTGAGTATGTAGGTTGGGAAAAACAGCACTTGGGTTTCTGGATAGAAAAAGAGACCAAGCAGAGGGGTTCACAAAACCCGTTTTCACAGCACTGTAATAAATAACAGTGTGTCAACGTCATGCTTGTCTTACTGCAAACATATAATTTCCAGTGAATGAAGATCCCACCTAAACTGAATCACTAAGAAATGATGATGACAAAAAAGATTCCAGACTCCATTTTAGATACAGAAAGACATGATTTTTTAATATTTTTAGGCACTCCACAGACATCTACATGTACATATATAGTGTACGTTTCTTGGAAAATGAGTTAATACCAAATAAAAATCCTATGATGGATTTTTCAAGCTGCAGGAAAGGCACATTGGAAAGTGCTACCTTAGGCAATGTTTCCTATGCTAGGGTTGTATAGACATTCTCCAGAGCATGTGTACTTGCAGGCCCCAAACAGAAAAATAATATTTCCGTACTGCATTTGATGGAGTCTGATGTTAAAAGGCACCAATATGATGAAGGTCTGAAGCTGCAAAATTTTACTCCTATTTACATAGCAAGAGAAAGAAAAAAGAAAAATAAAGGTTAATAATGTATTGTCACTAAACAAAACTTACTGTCTCATAGTCTTAGATTGTAATAACAACATTCAAAGCACACACATTTCTCATTCATTCAATGTACTTTGGTCAGGGCAAAATACAGATACAGCATAGGAATTAAATGCTTAAGATGTTTCCATGAAATAAATATTTCAACTTTCATAAGAATTTAGCCACCTGAGAAAAGACACAGAAATAAATCTTCTCTAATGTCTATTTAAAGTTCCAAATTCTCTATTTCTGACATTGCATCTTTCTGGGGAAAAAAATAATTTAAGGGGAAAATGCTATATTATTTTATATTCCAGTGGTAACAGCCAGAATCTTTGCAGGATCCAAGGCTGCTTTGATTTAGCATTTTTTTGCTTAGTACTACTGAAGCAGACCAGGATTTTAAATGTGCAGTAGGACACAGCACAGATGGTTTTTACAAGAGAAAATGGTAACCTAGAGAAATATATATTGGTATATATGTGTGTTCAAATTACACGACCAATAGAAAGGAAAAAAACAGTATGTGGTCCACAAAAAAAAAAAAAAAAACAAAAAAAACCCAAACAACCTTCTTTGTAAGTTATATAGGCAACCAGTAATACAGTCAGAAAGATTCAAAATGAGTATTCATCTATTATCAAAGGAGTAAAACCTCCAATGTCTAAGTAACAAAGTGTGGGGATCCAAATTCTGCCTCCCTCGTTCAGATTGGAAAATAACTTGTCCTGGGGGCTCTTCTGAAGGCATATTTGCAGCTGTATGCTCAGGTTCTGAGGTCTGACAGGAGGAAAAATTCTGTTTTCTCTAGATATCAGGATTATTCGTTTGTAAATGCATTAGAATCATAGAATGACAAATCATAGAATAGTTTAGGCTGGAAAAGACCTTTAAGATCATTGAGTCCAATGGTTAACCTATCACTGCCAAGTCCACCACTAAACCATGTCCCTAAGCACCACATCTACATGTCTTTTAAGTATCTCCAGGGATGGTGACTCAACCACTTCCCTGGGCAGCCTGTTCTAATGCTTGACAACCCTTTCAGTGAAGAATTTTTTCCCAATATCCAATCTAAACCTCCTCTGGAGCAACTTGAGGCTGTTTCCTCTTGTCCAATCGCTTGTTACTTGGGAGAGGAGAACAACTCCCACCTTGCTACAACCTCTTTCATGTAGTTGCAGAGAGAGATAAGGTCTCCCCTCAGACCCCTTTTCTCCAGACTGAACAACCCCAGTTCCCTCGGATGCTCCCCATAAGACTTGTGCTTGAGACCCTTCATCAGCTTCATTGCCCTTCTCTGAACATGCTCCAGTACCTCAGTGTCTTTCTTGTAGTGAGGGGCCCAAATCTGAACACATTATTTGAGGTGTGGCCTCACCAGTGCCAAGTACAGGGGGACGATCACTTCCCTAGTCCTGCTGGACACGCTATTTCTGGTACAAGCCAGGATGCTCTTGGCCTTTTGACCATCTGGGCACAATGCTGGCTTGCTTGATTATAGCATTAGAGACAACTCTTAGAGAGTTAAACAGTAAAACTTGTTTACATAAAATAAAGCTCTTCGTGCATAACAAACAAGAAAGGGTATAATAAATGAAACATCTAGGTGGTACATATCTGAAAGGTCACTGCTGGGCAGACTGAATTTTTTAAATTGCTTGGTCACAGTGGTCTTCCAGCATCATAAATATGTAAGACAGAAAAGTAACTAGGTAGGGAGGGACTGTGGTAATCACACAAATCAGTATGAGAAGCCCTCTTTATTTCAGTAATCACCTGGAAACATTTGTTCTGTAAAATCTCCAAAACTCACCTTCTAGTTTAAGCCTTCCCTATTTCTCCTTGCAACTTGTATTTCCATTTCCTTGCTTCAACCTCTTGGAATGAAGAAAATCCTTTGCAATGAATTTGGACTATGAATAGTACTTGTACTAGTACTAGAACATGTTTCATGACTTCCATCTCCAGGGGAAAAAAAAAAAAAAAAAAACAACTAGCATATGAGGCTGCAAACAAGGAGCAGTCATTCATCTTTTCCTTCTGTATTTTATATATATTAAAAAACAGAATTTGAGATGAGACCTTTTACTTTTCAATGAAAGTTATCAAATACATCGTTGGTATTTTCTTATTTGCAGAGAAGAATGTGCAAACTTTTGAATTGTTGAGGCTCCTTTCTCTTCATTCAACAATTTTATTCTAAGAGAATAAAACTGGGGTGCGGGGGGGAGGGGGAGGGGAGGGTAGAAGGGATGGACTAGGTAATTTCTTTGAGCAAAAGCTTTCATAACCCCAGAATAATGAACTCCTAGAAATTCCATGAATGAAACAGAAGTGAAACTCACGTCTGGAAAATATTTAGGTCATCTTAATAGGCCTTCAAATTAAAGGAAGGGTAATTTACAAGAAGCTTGAGGGGATTTCACATAACTCCTGATATATTTTGCAGAACTCGTTAAATCTGTTATTTAATCTAATTCATTTATGCCCATTTACTTCCAATGCCCCAGCACTATTTACCTACATTTAAATGAATCTACCTTGTACAACATACAGTGCAAAAATAGCCAATGCAAACATAAAGAGGCACCTGAATGCTGACACTTCTCCCACTCCTCAAAATCCTCTCTTCTCCTGATTTATCAATCCACTTCTTCATGGCCCATTATAAAAAGTGACTAGGATTTCCACATAATATATTGGCAGGATGCCCTGCTTTTATAGTTCTCTAGAAAAAGATCCATATCTACTGTTCAGAACAAGCGGCAGACATCCTCAGTCCTCTAGTCTGCTGCTGTCACGTCACAGTCCCACTACAATACACATGGCTATTTCTTGCTGTGGAAATGTAATAACTCACTTTTTGAAAACGGCTTTGAATGATGGGGATATGGAGGTATCAAATGCTACAACAGGACTAGTTTAACCATTTTCCCTGAAAAAAAAAAAAGGCAAGTTTCAGTCTACAAATCGAAAGCAGTTTCACAATGGCACTGCAGCAGAATTCTAGATTGTTATCATTATTCTATATTTCTCATACTGAATGAAGATGTAGGCATTTTTATGGACAGACAAGAAAAGAAAATCCTTATTTCAAGAAACTCTCAGGTCAAATGCAGAGAAGTAAGTCAGTCTGATTTTCCTTACAGAATAATTGGTGTTACCAGAACCAGGATGGAAAAAGTAGTCACATGCAAGGGTCTTCCCAGACAGAAATTAGAGATTTTCTAAGTGACAACAGGGACTGCACAGAGAAGCCAGAGAGAATTAAAAAGTTCAGTGAAAGAGGATGCATACTGAAAAGCAGGGAGGTAAAGGTAAATTGGGGAAAGAAAGAAAAAAGAAAAGAAAAACCTAAAACCAGTGAGAAGAGTAAACATACAAATAGCTTTGGGGGTTGCGGATATTACATGTGCTTTTTCTTAAGCTGTGCACAAACCCTCATGTGTCCATGGTCCCTTTGCTGGCTGATGTTTTGTCTCAAACCTTAGCAAACTGTCTCGGTTATCAAACATTTTTTAGGAAAAGAACTATCCCCAAGAACATTAGCATGAGACCAGAGTGTCTCCTTCATTCATTACGGGATTTAGAATTTTTTTCCAAAAGGTAAAGAACAAAACAGATTTACTTGAATTGTCACTCACTTTGGATTGGAAAAGGTTAAAAAGGTAAAAAGAAAATACTCCATAAGCATCTCTGCAAGCACAACAGATTTATGTCCATGAAAATTTTCTGTCCATGACAGGCATGACAATTTACGTCCAGCAAATACTTATGTAAGTTCATTGACAAAATGGTACGATAAACAGAGGATGTGACGTAGCCATCAATGCATGCTTAAAAAATTTCAGACATCCTTTCGCTCTGCTTCGATGCTGAAATCTAGTCACCTCAGTATTACTTCCCTAGTTTCATCACTACACTCTGTACTGTAAATCAGTGTTCTGTGCTACAAATCAATGAAAGAAAGTTTAAACAAAGAAAGTCTAATCACTGAGATGTTAATGGGGAATGTCTCAGGCTTTAGGTATGCTGTTCAGAAATATAAAACATGTTTTCATTCTTTGTATTCTCTCTCACGCTTTTGTAAATATGAAACTGAACCTGTGACTCAAAAGCCCTTCTTACACTCTTGTTTTTCTTCTGGTTTTCAGAGATTTTTCAGAGAGTTTGAAGAAGGAAGAGTTGTAAGGATGGAATATGCTATTTTGATGCAACTATATGGAGGAAATAAGAGTTCTCTAAAATAACAGTTACTTCTGAACAGGGTTTTATTAATGTTGTATTTATTTGTTGGATTCCTTTTAGGAGCAAAAAGTGATATATCAATTAGAAAGCATCACATTAGCAGCACAAAGAACAATTGTTTCAGGATGCCACCCACCTACCACTCTCAAGTACAATGAGAATGTCAGTCATGTTGATGTTTTGCCATGATAGCCTACTGAACTAGCCCACATTGTTCAATTCTTAACAGAAGTCGTGATCACCTGCTTCTTCATTGAAATCAAACATCAAACAGACTTGCAAAAATCTCATCTAGGAAAACAAAACCAAGAACAAATGAAGGCAGCTCTCTGAATGTTTAGCCTATGATTTTCCTGCCTGGTCCTGTATTTTATCCCTCGGACAACAGTCAGGGGAAACAACACAGAGAGAACACACCTATCAAGCAGCAACAAATTTTGAACTGTTCTTTTATGCTTCAGTAGCTCTCCCTCTTCATTAACTTAAAAGTACAGCCATCCTCAAGTGTTGCATTCCTTCCCTCTAATCTGCCATCCTTTCCTTCTCTATCTTCATTGTTATCCTAACAATGCTCATATGGCTAAAATAACTGTCAGGGTCATAAATCTGTTTGTTGAGAGTTCAAGGCTGCCGAGTGGTGAAACAGTCTGCAAACTACATTAGGCTGAGTAAACCGTCTTCTTCAAAGAAAGATGATAAATAAGACTAGGTCATATGGTGATTCTTAAATTGGATATACATGAATTAAATGTGGTGATAGCAATATGTTTCAAAGTGCTTGTGAGAATAAAAGAGCTCCAATACCACCTAGTGTCAGTTAGATACACTGTCCTTCACTGAACATGGAGTCAAAATGGTGGAAGAAAGGGCAACCATAATGTGGAGTCCCGTAAAAACAATGACGGGGGGGAAGAGAGGATCCTGCCAATATGCAGGAGAAAAATAGAAGACATGCATTAAAAATATCTTCCTCAGCTCAACCAAGTTAAGAGAAACGATTACTGTGAAATGCAGCCTACAGACCTTGCTTTTGGGGACCTTGCTGATAATACGTAGCTATTTCTTAACTCTTTGACAGTGAGACAATGCTGAAGGACAAAAACTTTTAGAAGGCTAAAATTCAGATACAAGTAAGTCACTGTTTTGGGATCCAAAAGTCCTGCACTGAATTTTTCAATTCCGGTACAGCCTATCTGTGCAATCTTTGACAAATTAATCTAAAAAATGGAAATACGTTAAAAAATTTACTTTTCCTCTCCTCTTTTCTGCTGTGACAGTGAAAACTTGGTAGAAAAATGGATTTATCCTTATACTTTGAGGTGACATGACGTGTTGTATAAGCAGTTGGGGGTTTACTTCTGGAGTAAAAAAAACACCTACCTCTTTCTGAAGATATTTGTCTGAAATTAGTTATAATAATTTGCCATCTCATCAAGAGATGACGTTCTTGCTAACCAAACACTTCATATCCAAAACCCTTTTCTATTTCTATACTTTATGTTATTCTGTATTTACTATTCCCCCTTCTAAACAAATATACTGTGTATTTTTCTATTGCATACCTAATTGGATACTGTAAACATTTCAGTCCTCTGAAAAGAAACACAGCCAGAGACAGAAGGTGTCACAAAACATTCCCCACAGCCTGACTGGACTCAAACACAGATTATCTGTGCTGACAGGTGCTGTTTCATCAATCAGCCCTCATTTTGGCAGTATCTCCATTCTGGTTTTCTCCAGATTTCTCTTTCTTTTAATTCAGGACCTTCTTGTCCCTTACACTGGGGTTGTGTCCTTGCTACCCAGACCCCTAACTCCCCCCATGTGTTTAAAACTTCCTTCTTAGCTACGAATTTCCCACATTCTCTTTACTAGGAAATGGCGTTGATAACCTATTCTTTCAACCCACACATTCCTACTATAAAGGAAACAAACAAAATAGAACTAAAACCAACCCACAGCATTTCCTGAATGTCTAGGAGACAGGAGGTTTCAATACAGTACTGCAATTTTCCCATCCAACGTATTTTCCATTCTCCCAGTATCTGCTAAAGCCATTCCCTCTGTCCTCTGTTCCTCAACTCCCAAAACAGAAATGACCATCTTGTAGGACTGGCCTGGCTTCTAGACCCTGTGAGAAAGGTTGTCCTATGAGAGAAAAAATTTCAAAGTAAGGACAAGAAGACAGGCTGGAAAGCAAATGAAATTTAATTGCAGCATTCAAATACACAAAAATCTATGCAAAAAAATAAAAGGAAGGGAGCAATCTCTTTTCCTCATTCATTTTGCACAGCGTAAAAGAAACCAGTTTAATACCACAGCAGAAATGTTAGACATTTGGAAGACTTCCCCATGCCCAGGACAGGCAACCTCCAAGGTATGTTGTTTGGGGACATCACAGATTTGCCTGTGCTGGATATTTTTAAAAGCACCCTAGAAAGAAAAATAAAAAAGAACCTTAGAAAAAGAGTAGCACAGACACAGTTAGTCTTTCATTTGGGCATATCTCAAGCTATTGTAATAAATAGACATGCTTCTGGGGTTCCCCTATTGCTCTACTATTCCATGATTCTATTACTAAATATATAAAGCTGTTTCTACATTAAAGTGTATAAGGGTGATAAAAGAAGAATGATTATCAATCGGATAGTACATCAACAACCTGGCAGCCACACAGGGAAGATTAACATCTAGATGATTCAAGCTCCATTAGAAACTAATCAAAATCAAGCCATTTCAAAATTATTTTAAGGTAAATTATCAAGGTTAATGACCTGCATAAAATATTCATATTTTAATGTATTAACAGTTCTTTGGATGACATTTTTAAGCAATCCATTGTGGCTCTTATTGTATTCCGGACCTATAAATTTGTAACAGTAATAGCTATTACTGTAACAGAGGAAATATTCATTCTCTGTTCTTGTATTACTGGATTCCTTTAATAGTCAACAGTTTAATTTAAACAGCTAATTTAAGGTAAAAAATATTATAAACAACACAGGATTCTCCTTAAGTCAACAGATACAATCTCTTACTGACAGTAAGATACCTTTGTATTCTTTGTAGCAAAGTGAAAACCAAAATTAAGATAACACGAAGCCAATTTAACAATCACCCATGGCAAACATGAGATAGCACCTTCCCTTAGATCTGCCAGAACACTTTCTTGTTAAACTACTAACTACTTTAACTACTAGTTACTTAAATTAACTACTTTGTTGTAGTTGTTAAAAATTAGACGAGTTTTTAGCATCACATACGCAGGTCAAATAATGGAAAAGCCCATTCTCCTTTGTCTCAATCTCCCTGGTGGCTCCAACTGCAGCAGCATCACAAGGGAAGACAGATCCCTTTGGGGCTCTGCCTTTTGCCCTCTGAATTCACAGCCCCCCTGTGTTAATTCAGACCAAAATCACCAGCAGTGTGTGCTAACATCAACGGCTGTGGGTGACTGGAGCTGAAAACAGAGCAGGCATTCCTTTCTGCCATCCTCCCAGATGGCTGATGGGAGTGACCCAGTGTTCAAACGCTACAGTGAAAATTGACAGTGACTTTCTGACACAGGTCTCACCTAATCTCCTTGCAGTTTTTTTTCAAGGTTAAAATAAAAAATGAAAACAAGTGTATCTTTTACAGCTGTTTTTGCACAGTGCTTTTTCAGGTGTGTACCCGTCCAAATGGCATGTATGTAAAATGCATTTTAGAAAAAGTTGGTTGTTGCGAACCATCTTCTTTGCCAAATAAAGAAAACCAATGATTTGCAAAAAGTTCAAGCTGAAAAATGAGAAAAAGGATCTTTTTCATTTGAAGGGTGAAAGAAAAAAATAATGCATGGTGCTCTGTTCTGTTGCTTTTAACTCACAGCAGACACCTGACCAAAGACAACTCACAAATGTTAGTCTGCAGAGGTTCTGCAGCCAAGAAAAGACTGATAAGAGTTAATTTGGTATCAGCAAAACATCATTTTAATGATATTACAAATAGAAAACATTAGAAATGCCTCCTCCTATAATTCAATTTGATGATTTTGTAAGAATAGCAAACTCTGTAAGAATAGCAAGAATTAACTAGTGCATATGAATGCCCATTATTCACAGAGTTATTAGCTGTTGAACAGGGGAAGCTGAAATGGTAGATTGGAGGGTGCACACATCAACTTCAAAGTTACCTCAGGGTTTAAAAAAAAAAACCAAACACTGAGCAGAAAAGAGAAGCTGAGGAAAAAGAAAGACTTCCATCCAGTGGTCAGATGGCTAGTGGCAAGCAGCAGGATCCCCTGACAAGTAGCCTTCTCTCCAGTACAGGAGGTGGAGATGATGAGGAAGATGATGAAAATGAACCTTTATACATTCCTTCCTAGTACAATTAGTTTTCATTGAGATCAACACAACATCCCGATTGGTTGTTTCTGTTTATGACACTATTAGTGCTGATATTAGTAGTATTATTATTATGTAACTTTTAGGTAGGTAGGTAGGTAGGTAGGTAGGTAGGTAGGTATCTAACTCTAAGATAATATTTACTGGAAAGTGATATGACTATTACCCATTTCCTACCTCCTAGGGTCTAATATGAAGTTACAGATGAAAATCTATAAGGCAAAGGTACTTTAGTGTACAGTTATGAACTGGAAGCTAGAAAGAGAAAAGGTAAAGACACAGGGGAAGAGCAGGATGATTTAAACATCAGTGGCAATCACTATCCACAAGAGACAAGAAGCAGCAAAGGTTCAGAGCAGCAATGCCAAGGGAAGACAGCAGCTGGGACATCAGGTTAAAAGCACTGCCAGGAATCCTTTGGGTGTGCAGATGAAAGACTGTGAAGTAAAAAGGTAGGCTACAGAGTTGCAAAGGGAAGTCCCACAGCATTACAAAGGCTAAGGCACCAAAAGCACTGTGCAATAGTGCAACATCAGTCAGCAAAATGAACGTTTCACCACAAAGAAAACAAAGCAAAACAGAAAACTCCAAAAACTCACAACATAACGTTTTTCTGCTTCTGTAAGGAATATGACAGAAAACACTTCAGATCACCACTGGAAGAGACACTGTGAGACACAGAAAAAAGAAAAAGAAAAAAAAGTTATATTAATTTCACCAGACCTTGACTCAAAACCAGCACACAGTGGGAGTATCTGTGATGTGCTCAGATAGTCAAGGAAATAAGCCCTTATCCCAGGTGGCAGCATCCCAGTGCACCAACTAACAGCAAAAGGAGACAGTCAGACAAAAAAGGTAATTCAGAGCAAGGCTGCATATCACTGACAGATGGAAATTAACCTGCTGGTTTTGGCCTGATCCATATCACTCTAATTGTCTTCCTCTTACCTGACAGAAGTTTGCCCTCCAAATGCATGACTGCCAAACATGATGGCTGCTAAATTTTGTGTCCTTTGATGTAGGAGAAAAGGAAAGTACCAGAAGGAAACATTTTGCCAGAAGAGACCTTTTCTTTAAATGTCTTTTGCTTACAAGAAGAAATAACAACGGGTCTTTTTGTGTCAGATTGCAAAGCTAACTTCATGTGAGTTACAGCAGAGGGAGGGCTTTCATGGCATATGAGTCAGTCCATTTTCCCTCTTGCCACATTCCTTCCCTTCCCTTCCCTTCCCTTCCCTTCCCTTCCCTTCCCTTCCCTTCCCTTCCCTTCCCTTCCCTTCCCTTCCCTTCCCTTCCCTTCCCTTCCCTTCCCTTCCCTTCCCTTCCCTTCCCTTCCCTTCCCTTCCCTTCCCTTCCCTTCCCTTCCCATTCCCTTCCCTTCCCTTCCCTTCCCTTCCCTTCCCTTCCCTTCCCTTCCCTTCCCATTCCCTTCCCTTCCTCTTCCCTTTTCTATTCCGTTTCCCCTTCCCCCTCCCTGTCCCCTTCCCTTCTACAAGACTGTACGTGGTTCCCTTACCTACTTTATTGTGGTATGAACAATTAAATGAAGTTGATACATAAATCTCAAAATGAAGTAGAACTGCCTGTGTTCATTTGATACCACTTAACTCAATTGACTTACTTTTTAAAACTTTTTTTTTTTAAATTTCTTGCTTTTCATTTTGTTTTGAAGTGATCTGCAGAAAATGAAAGAGGGGAAATTGTGATCTGGGATTAACACCCACCCCTCACACCAAAAAATCCCCCAAAACCCTACTTACTTTCACTGGGTTTTGGCTTTTTTTTTTCTCCATTAAAGTTGATTTTTACTTTAAAGACCAGATTTGCCAATTTAGAGGTACTTGTAGTTGAACAATTACCAGGTAACTGTCAAAAGGAAATTTGATGTTTCTTTGTCCTTCTCGAAACAATCATCTCCTTTATATCTAGACTCTATTCAGGGGCTCAGCAGCAATCTCTCATATGTGTTGAAGATCCACATGTTCAACGTTCTTTGCTAATAAGTAAAAGAGCAGGGAAACAATCAGTGAACTATACAGGACCCCCTTCTGTGCTCCAAGTTTTTGGACATTAAAATTCAAAAACTCCTTTTAAAATGAAGCATTAAGACACATATTTTTCTCCAATAAACCAGATATTAATCCTACAGTTAATATCTGTTGCATGGAAAATTACGGAAAATTATAAAATTTCCCCACCATTAGAAATCAGTAGTACTGTAACTACCTAAAAGCCTGCACTCACAACAGCTATTTTTCTATTAGGTTTAGATGAATTTTCTTTTTTTTTAGTTCTGAAAGCACCATAATACACAAAGAATCTGTTGGCTTAAGAAGAAACTTGTATTCTGCACCATCTTTACACCAGGGTTATGTGAACTCAGGAAACAGGCCATTATATTTTGTTATTAGAAGAAGATCTAACACAAACATCAACAGAGCCCTTACCACTGATTTAATCACAGTCCATAGAAAACAGGAATAAAAATAAAAAACAAAGTTTGATTCTGCTACTTACAGACATAGTAATTCTTACACCAAAAGGTCCTGCAAATGTTAAGGAAGTGTTCACAAAACTCTGAGTGACCAGAGGAAGCAGAGGTGCTCTCTAGTAATTAAACTGCTTAAGAGACAGGCAGAGCTAAGCTGGCATTCATGTAGAATCAGACATTAATAAACTCAGTTCAGCAGAGCATACTGTTGACTTTGCGCAAGAAGCATTAGCCATGAAATTTACTCAGAATTAAATGTGTCCTTTTTGGATAAGGATACCCATTAAATCAATCAGCACACATGTTTTAAAATTCTGAGTAAAGACATGATAGAGAAGAAGAACTAAACAGCAGCAAATGAGTGAGCTAATCATGTAATGAAGCTGGATTAAAAATGAGGTAGCATTCTGAAGAAGGAATATGATCACAAAACCCTTATAAGAATACAGACAGTGCATCGCCTTAGCATATATAATGTTTTCTGCACCAATGCAATCACCAGATTTCAGAAACATCAAACTTATCTGGGGGTAGCTTATCCCACCTTTGCATTCTTTGGTCTGCCTCCGAAGGAGCTGGCACTGCCAGAGGCAAAACCAAGAAAAGACAGGCAAGGCCTAATCCACGGTTATACTCTCTTTGCATCTCTATCATTAGCATCCCTGTGACACTCAGCAAAACCAGGAAGGCACCAAAACAGAGATTATCAACAGCCCTGAAACCTCCCTGACCCAAGTGTGAGTTGAGGATCTCTAATATCTGTCATGACTGTCCCTTGCCCATAGCTGAATCCTGTTGTATGATCATTGATTTATGCCCGGTACTGGTATAGGGCCCATTGCACTGACTTCCATGCCTGTCACTAGGCACACAGACAACCCGTAACAACATAAAATACACCTTCACAGGCAGAATATAAATATAATGCGTACAGGCTTCATTTTGTCATCTTGGTACCAGAACATACAAGCTGTGCAAATTTAGACGAAAGGTCCAATAACTTCCCTCTTTGCATGGGCTCAGTGATAGGACCAGGCAAGTCTGGGGACATGGAGAGACCTTCTCTCAATTCCCAGCCAGTTCCTTCACATTAGCCCAACTGATGAAGTAGTTACTATTTCAAGTTTGCTCTGTATAGCATGATGCATTATAAAGCTCATATCCAGTAAAGAGAAAAAAAAAGGCTACATGCTTATTTATTTGTACAGACATGTTGGCAACTGACTGTTTGCCCTAACAATATGTATCATCTATAAAATTAAAGTGCCAAAATATACTGATTATTCAGGGTTGGAGGAAGTTGACAAAGCTTGAAGAGCTACGGAATGTTATCTTTTTTCCACATTACAGCTTCCAAATATAATGGGGAGTGCTCAAGTATTATAGTAAACGTTACTAAACAGATGACAGGAGAGTGGGTAATAGATGTCTTTCCCGGTACAGGTGTTTTTATCATTTTCATAAACAACAGAATTGCTAAATGAAGTCTGTCTTGTTGATTCATAATCCCATTCAATCACCCATGGCTTGCTTTTGGACTGCTTGCTTTAACTGGATACTAATGTATAGAGCTGTCTTCTTGCAGCCCTGTCCTTGCAAGCCCATGTCTTGCAGAGTGTTAACCTGCTGTACGTTAAGACACCATAATACATGAATTTTCCACCTCAACTAATAAAATAATGCCACTTATATTGGTGAAATCAAATATTTCTTGTTCTCCCATAAATATACCAGAAGTTTATTATGTACATGCTCGAATACAGATCATAACACCTTTGCCAAAGCTGCCTCCGTATCAGTAAATCAAATGGATTATGTTTTAATCACTTGCACTTTTATCGCATCTCCCATCCAAGTCAGTCAGAGAGAGGCAGTGACAAAGAGTTCATCTTTGTAGCACAGGAGATACTGATAAGTTAATACTCATGCCTTGGCAGAAGGAGTGTGTAGGAAGGGTACCATCTGACTTGTTCATGGCTTTTTTACCTTCTCCTTTGTAACACAAAAAGGAATTAGCTTAGTTCTGCATTGAAGATGGCAAAGTCATGTGTTTGAATGACAGCTGAAAGTACAGTTTTGTATTCAAAGTGTCATAACTGGGAATGAGTTGATCCAGAGCCAAATATCACTGCTGAATGACAACTGTGCAACAAATGACAACTGTTACTGACTTGCAAAAAGACACATCCATTTTTTTCTGTTCCCCACAACTCAGTGAAACAAACAATCTTAATGACATAAGCTTTGAGGCCAGAATGACTTACATGGGAGCGGCAACTAGAAGCAAAAATGCTGCTTATCAGCAGGTGAACCTGTACATTTGGCTCTTTGAATGAAGTCCTGGTCTCACTTATCATAATGGTGTTGATTTTGTACGGAAATTTTTACAAATATACCTTCTTTAGAAGGTTAGTACCTAACACCTAGAGGAATTAATTTCATGATCTCTGGATCATTCATTTCCATACCATGGCATAATCCTTGCAAAAAATTTTTTTTCCTTGCAACAAATGTGAGTGTGAGAAAGGTAAGACAACAGTGAAAACTTTTGGAAACAAATGAGCTGACCTGCTTCTGTATTTCTAGAGCATCTGAGATAACAGTCTGTTCCATCCATTGGCATACTAGAAGTTCACAGCCATCATTGTATATGTGTACAAAGCCATGATCTGTGAAACCATAAGAAGACCTGTGCCACTTTCTCAATCAGCCTGTGTTCAGCCCCCCTGAAATTAACTGGATTTTGTTGATGATAATTTGAGGAAAAAGGAAACAAGAACCCTGTGAATCCCATCTGAGCTCCTCTTAACAAGGCAGGTTTGAATTGAAAACCCAGTGAAATGGATAATTCCTTTCAAAGACTCCAGTGCTCTTAAACTTGTCATATATAATACACTGAACTAGAAAAGTAGTATTATCATGTAAAGTTTATGGTTAGTCTTTAAGAAAAATTAGTTCAGAGAGAGTTCTGAGTAGCTTGTCTTGCATACTGTATACATAGCTGAGTGAAAAGTTATATGCAGAGACAGAGATAAAGCATAACTTATACCTGATTTTTGCATAATGAAAAACTGAAGAGATTTAGACATCATAAACATATACAGTATGTGTGTAGTCCTGGTGAGAAGATGAAGATAGCTAGAAGTCCATAGAAGATGTTTAAAAACTTTTGTTTAAATATAAACAGAATTTTGTCATATGACATTTATTTTTTCTTTCTTTTTTTTCAACATTTAATGACTTACTTTTTTGTTTCATTGGCCTATGTGTTCTTTTAGAAAGAGAGTGAGATATCCAGATGGTGATGCTTAGAAGTTTGCTTCATGAAAAAGGTCAACTCCAAGATGCTCATTTGTTACAGGAACCAAAATGTCAGTGATAAAATTGTGCAAGATGTGATGTATCCATGTATAAAAAGGCCATCCCTCCAGAGAGTACAAATTGGTCCAGCTCAATTGGAATAAATACATTTATATCAATGTGTATCATATGCCTTATAGGAACATAGGTCATGCAAGGTGGTAGAAAACAAAGTGGAAAGACAGCACCTGTATTGTTAACAGAATACCAGAAGGGATTTATATACAAGAGGACATCCTAATCTTACCACAGTCCATGGGCATTTGCCCTAGATTCCAGCTGGGAGCAGTAGATCTTGCCACAACCCCAGTCCTTGCTGCATTTCTGTCTCTACATGGGAAAACTCCTCACATTTTATAGGAAATACCTTCTTCCTTACAGAAAAGTACCTATCGTCCAGATTTGGATTCAGTCATGGATAAAAGTAATTGCTCTTATTGCAAGGTTTGAATGTGAAAAACAACAAATGAATTTTTTGAGTAAGTTTCTTCCTCAAGACTACACTTCAATATGCTATGCGACTAACCTTTTGTGGTTCAAAAGTGAAAATGAACTGTCAAAAACTGTAAATAAAACGTGGTATGGACCAAGATTTTTCTTCCATTTGCATGACAGGATGTTCCTGCACTTGGCTTAGAACCGAAGTTGTTTTAGCCCCTGATCTTCAAGGACAAGCCTCATGAGGCTGCCCCAGACCCACCAGGTGGTGATCATCTACCAGCTGTGACTATCCAAGGGCAGATGAGACAGATTTTCTGCAGTACAGCAGAAGCAATAGACAAACTACCCAGCCTTCTGAAATCCTGCAGAACGAATGCGGAAGCCAAGACTGACCTTTAGAGAGAACTGAGACCCACGAATACCTACCTTGCACAGATAACATGTGCCTTTACAAAAACTGTGCTATAAGGTGGAGGAGGAATTCCTGGGGAGGAATAACCCCATGCACCAGTACAGGTTGGGGGCTGACCTGCTGGACAGCAGCTCTGTGGAAAGAGACCTGGGAGTCCTGGTGGACAACAGGATGACCATGAGCCAGCAATGTGCCCTTGTGGACAAGAAGGCCAATGGCATCCTGGGGTGCATCAAGAAGAGTGTGGCAAGCAGGTTGAGGGAGGTCATCCTCCCCCTCTACTCTGCCCTGGTGAGGCCACATCTGGAGTGCTGTGTCCAGTTCTGGGCTCCCCAGTTCAAGAAGGACAGGGAACTGCTGGTGAGGGTACAGCAAAGGGCTACGAAGATGATTAGGGGACTGGAACACCTCTCTTATGAAGAAAATCTGAGGGATTTGGGTCTTTTTAGTCTGGAAAAAAAGACTGAGAGGTGATCTTATCAATGCTTATAAATACTTAAAGGGTGGGTGTCAGGAAGATGGGACCAGGCTCTTTTCAGTGGTGCCCAGTGACAGGACAAGAGGTAACGGGCGCAAACTTGAACATAGGAAGTTCCACCTAAACATGAGGAGGAACTTCTTTACTTTGAGGGTGGCAAAGCACTGGAACAGCCTTCCCAGAGAGGTGATGGAGTCTCCATCTCTGGAGACATTCCAAACCTGCCTGGACACATTCCTGTGCAACCTGCTCTAGGTGACCTGCTTTGTCAGGGGGGTTGGACTAGATGATCTCCAGAGGTCCCTTCCAACTCCTACCATTCCATGATTCTGTGGAGTTTACTGTTGATTTGCAAACATGTTTTCACTGAAGCATACCTCCTGAGGTACTGAAGGAAGGGGAAGAGTGAAAAGTAAAGAAAGGCCTGCTGAGAAGATTATGTATAGTTTAACCAACTTTCCAATAAATTCCAATAAATTGTCCAGAAACTTCCTTTTTTTTACCAACTCTTCTCCTTCTAGTAAACAAAGTACAACTTCTTAAAACATCCTGATATCAGGGAGCCAGACAGGAGAGACAGAGATGGAGACAAAGACCCTTCAGACAGACAACAGTTTGGTGCTGGCTGTGACAGACTGCCATGTCACCAGGAACCTGGATCACTGCATCACATTAGAGAATGTTCTGATCAACAGGTTATTGATCACTGCAGGGTGGCATATAGGTTATGAATGGGAGCTCTATCCCATAATGTATCATAAGAGTGAACTTCATACCTTTTCTTTTTAATGAAGAATTAAAATAAACACTTCGCAAAACAGAATGTGTGCTAGTTTACTTCCAGTTGCTATAGTTCAGCTAGAGATATATGAATACAGTTAATGGTTTCTTATATGAGAGAACAGTCAGATCAAGAAAGCAAAGAGTGTTGCAGTTGAGAAACAGTGATTTCAGACAGAAACTGCAGCTACTCAAGCTAGGAAATTGTATCAGATCCCTTGCAAAACAAGAGATTTCTTCGTACCCCTGCAGAATTGTACTGAATCAGTGAGTCTCACACTGCCTGCTCTTCAAGCATCTTCTTCACTGAGCTATATCCCTTCAGAGAGCTGCTCTGAGACAGCTGGATTTTTTAAAAACTGAATATTTAAGACAGGTGCTTCCCTGGGGCACATTCCCTGCCCCTTACAAACCTTCAGAAATGTTCTCATGGATGTTTCTCGCCAATGAGAAAAAAGGAGAAATTTAAAAAAAAAAAAAGTAACCATTTTCTCATCAGTCATGTTACTCACCATAAAGCCGAGAATTCCAAAGCACCATACTCTTAAAAAGTAATACATATAAGTAATAAATAATAGTAATAGACAATGTTTGTATGTTTTAAAATCAGTTTACAAAAATGTAGAGCACCTAAGGTATTCCTTAAATTAAATTTAATGTTTACTATTGCTTTTATTAAACTTAGACAGCAAAATCAGACCAATTAGTTTCAAAATGTTCTGCGATAATTACAATTTTAACTGGAATAAACCAAAATAAGATAAACAGAAATGCAGTAAAGTTTAATAGAAATTATCCTTAAAAAGGTATGAGAGAAGCAGATCTCCCCTTCTCCAACTAACCTCATAACATGCTTTGCCAAAAGTATAAATCTGTGACATTCCATGTTTATTTTCCCAAAACCAGGTGTTAAGATTAACCCTGTAATACTCTCCATTATAACTGGAAGTATTTAATAAAACACAGTCTCAACAGACAAGACAGAAGCTGGAATCTGTACAACTCCTGAATCATTCTTTTGTTGCTTCCCACATCTGCTGCCTAGAAACATCACAGTGTGCTATAGGTTTCCACTAATATGAAACAATGTATGTGCTAAACATAGAAACCCTTGCTAGTATTCATACTACAAAAAAACATGTGTCCTTCTATTTCTGGGTGTCATGATTTAATCCCAGCCAGCAATGATGACAACACAGCCATTCACCCACTTCACCCCCTCCTCCAACTAGGGTAGGGAGAAGAAGAAGAAAAACAAGAAAAAAACCTTGAGATAAAGACAGATTAATAGAACAGTAACAGAAGAGAATAATTAATAATAATAATAATATAATGGTAAAAGAATATACAAAATAAAGTGGTGCAATACAATTGTTCTCACCACACAATGATTGATTGTCCACCTTGTCCAGGGCTTCTGCGGATTCCTGACCCCTGGCCAACCCCCATTTATATACTGAGCATCATATCTGTGGTATGGAATATTCTGTTGTCCAACTTGTCCTGTCTATGCTTCCTCTCAGCTTCTACGGGAAGCTGAAAAGTCCTTAACTTAGTATAAGTATCACTTAGCAACAACTAAAGGCCAGGTTGGACAGGGCTTTGAGCAACGTGATCTAGTGGGAGGTGTCCCTGCCCATGGCAGAGAGATTGGAACTAGATGATCCTTAAGGTCCCTTCCAGCCCCAACCATTCTATGATTCTATGAAAACAGTATGTGTTATCAACATTATTCTCATACTAAATCCAAATCACAGCAGCTACTTGGAAGAAAAGTAACTCTATCCCAGATGAACCCAGGACACTGGGAAACATGAAATATCAGCTTCTGCCCTCTGTTTCATCTTTTTTCATTCAATAACAACTTCAGTGTCTTCAGCAGGATTTCACCCTTATAAAATGGACTGAAAGCAGAGCAGCATGTCTAGAATATAAAACGGAAGGATTTTTCATTTAATCCCCACTAGCATTTGGAGTATACTTTGAACAATGAATGTTGATAATTCTTACCATTTTATCCTCATTAGAAGCACCACATATTCAGCTTATGCAAATGCATCCCTTTCCCTCCAGCTTAGGTGCTATGTGTGGAAAAAAGCTAAAAGAAAAAGGATGCAGCATCATTTTGTGTTCCAAGGTCATCAGCATTATCTCTCAGGAAGTGACCAGTGCTTTACTAAAAATGGGCTGCAGCCAGCCTACTCTGGTGGCCAACGTGGTTTGCCAGGATGAGCCGTGACTTGGGCCAGGTCTATATTGTGTGGCAAAGCATGGCATAGAGCACTGCAAGGCAAACTGGAGAGGTCTGGTGTGCTCCTGTGCAGCAGTGCAATGTTGTATGACAGCAATGCTGGCCCAGGCTCCCTGAAGCACAGGGCTGTACCTTATCTTCCAAGTCCTGCCATTCTCTGAGATTAATTAGCTTCATAGTAGCACTTTTTTTGCTTTTTTTGTTTGTTTGTTTGGGGTTTTCTTGAGCTAACAGTGAGTACCACTGTGACCCACACACTTGTATAGCATAGGGATACTCTCTGACAGTTCCAGTACAGTCCCTCATGTAATGGGAAGATTAAATAACATCTCTGAAATGGGGAGAACTGCGTAAGAATCATGAGCACTAGTATAAATGACCACAGAGTTAATTAAAAATTGTAAAGGCTAAACTGTTTGGTTTGGTGCCAGTCACAAATACAAGCAGCCTTCTTCCCACACCCTCTGCCTTCAGTACTTACTCAGCGATTTGACAGATACGCGATTACACAGCATCCATAATGCACCACGAGCTGAAATTTTTCAAGCACACCCAGAAGAGCAGAGTGGCGTGGTGAGGGTAATGCATTAAAGATTTTATAGCAGAACCATTATATTACACATTTGTAACTGCTTGCCAGTAATGCTTATTCTGTTCACTATGCACACTGCATGCATCATTATCTTGACATACAGTCACTGGTAGGCAAGAAGAAAGGACGCTGTCTCTCAGTTGTCACGTGCCATGTTTCACTGCCACTGAATTGCTGCAGAAAGAAAGTTTCACTATATACTTGCATATATTCCAGATACATCCACAAACAATCCAGAGAAAGACACGCTTCTCATCAGGATTCACCTTTGCATAACAGATGCCAACAACAGAGTAAGAGTTAAAACGTTGGGGCAATTAGTCTAGTGACCAGCTGCAATACAATTTGAGACAAATCCATTGCTGCTATTGCCATAAGGCTGACTGCACAGACTTCTTGTGAGAGTCACAGAAGAGTAGACTGCCCTGGAGTCAGGACACAGAGCAGCAAAGCAACTATTTCATAATTGCTGTAGGTAGCTTCTGAGCTACTATTAGTCATTACAGCCCACTGCTGGCTTGTTCATCATTTACTGCTCCTGCTGGCCTTAGAGAACCATGGAAATATTCAGCACCTGAGGAGGTCTGAGATCATACTAATGGGTGTCATCAGAGCAGAATGGTACGACAAGAAAATTAAAAGATTCATGGCATCAGTTTCCCATTCAGAGAAAGTCAGTGTGTAGTTTGCCAGACCACTGGTAGTTTATGCCATCCTTCTCTCCTTGTCCTTGCAATGTGGTACTCTATCTTATCTTCATATCATCTCTAAAACACTGGAAAATAAATGTCTTTAACAATTTTTTTTTTTTTTCCAGAGAACTGAATAGGTCTGTAATCTTAGAAAGCTTTCCTCAAATTCTTCAGAAAAAGTCACATAAATATACTACCACATACAACACCTTGAGCAAAATAAAAGCAGTATTCATTCAAAGATAATTGTTTTGAACCAACTCCTATGAATTTTTTTTATATGTTTTCATCTTTATTCATGGTCTTACTGCATCCTGAAAAGTAGAAGAGCTGCAGAGCTATAAGAAGTATTGTAATTATGATATCTGAAGCCTGATAAGAAAGATTTCTAGGCTCAGTACTATTTCTAACACAGTTTTGCAGAGCTGAAAAAGGGCAGTATTCAAATACTATGAAAGTCTAAACAGTTATCTTCTAAGTGTGCATCAATGCCTCTGTCATTGAAAACCAAATGTGTTAATACTCAGATAGATTGCCAGTACTACTTATCACCAGTATAGGTCTGCGGTCAAAAGCTTACCAAAGCCTGCTAATGAGCTCTGCAGGCTCAAATGATTTCATTCACTGGCCATTAGATACAGCTGAAAGAAGACATCATCATGCAAACCTTCGTGGGCTCTTGCCCAAATTCTTATCTTATTCAATTCAGGGTAGAGGCAGGTCATTTTCTTTTCTCTGATCACTGCATTTGCTGAATGGCACTGCTTTTCTGAAATGGAAATCAATTTTTTAGAATAATTCTGGCCAGGTAAAAAAAAAAAAGGAAGAAAAAGGAGGGGAAGGGCAAACAATTTGAAATAAACACAAATGCTTGGATTACTTCTATATGAAACAAATGTTTTGTTGCTACTGAGGTAAAATATTTGATTTGGAGAAAAAATGGAAAAGACCATCTAAAATAGTACTGGGGATCCTGGTTCATCTCAGGAGACAAAGAATAACTTTATAGCCTGCTCTATAGCAGAACCTGAGAGAACCCTAAAGTATTTCAGCGCACAATATCAATTTTGAAGTAACCTGGAACTACAAAACCACACTTACTAATTGTTACTAATTTGTGCCTGTGACCTGTTGTCCTGGTTTGAGGTAAAACAGAACCAACTTTCTTTTCAGTAATTTTACTTCTTAGCTAGATCTCCTCTAACTCTCTGAAATTAACAGCATGTCGTGTTGAAAACGGTTTGTTCAGAGTGATAAGACAGTTTGTGCCAAGGAGTGGTATGCAGAAAGGCTCTTGCTTATATTTATTCCTATATCAACCAAGGTCAGCTAATCTCATTATTTGCCCCATTGGAGGGTCAGAAACGGAAAATCGTAAAGAGGTCCCATCTGCAGGGAGGAGCAGACAGGACAGGTGACCAAAAATTGACCAACAGGGTATTCCATCCCATCTGCCCCATGCTCAGTATAAAAGCTGAGGGATCAAAGGGTCAGCCTCTTTCTTCAGTGGCTGATGTCTGAGGAGGACCCTGTCTGTTCATCTGCCTTTGATCCTGATCTGTGTGTTCCTGACTCCAACTCTGGAACCCAGTTCCCACCCGTCGCTGAGTCCAGCCTGTGACTTCCCCAGTGCCTGCCAGTGACATCATCCCGGAAGCGTAATATAGTTTTATATATACTGCATCTATTTCATTATTTTCCTTTTTATTTTATTCTTAATATTTTATTATTTTAGTTTCTTCTAAACTCGTAAATCTCTTTATCTTTCCTCCTCCTCTCCATGCACGAGAGGCTGGAGGGGAACATCTGTCGCCAGCCATTGGCTGATTTGTCCAAAACCACGACACCTGTGCTGCATCTTCATGCTCCTTAAACAAAAACTTTTTTTCATACTCCTTTTCACTTCAGACTAGAGAAACAGGTTGAAGTTATAAACCCCCTTACTATTTCTAAAGTAATTACCTAGCATTTTATTTATTATTCTGTGATGTTATGAAATCTGTGTGATGAAAACAATACGAATGGCAAACAACATATTGAGCATTTATGTAAAACTGTTGTAAACTTGCACTTGGCAAATTCAACTCTAATTTTTTTTTTTTTAATTATCTGTAACTTGATTAGATACTCAACAAAATACAAATTTCTGAAGCAGAAAAAATTGTCACTTAGTTTGAACAAAAGCCTTCTATATGTGAAAAGACTAGACATTTTCTCATTATCTCAATTACAAGGATTCCTGCATAGGCAACTCCATATTCCCCACTACAATTAGAGAATGATCAGGTGTTTGTGAGTCTGAAAGGAAATCTGAAACTCCGTGATCTTTTTTATAGAGCAATGCAGTCTGTAGTTTTGATTGGCAGACTTTAACGTAGACATATTAGGCCTTGGTTTTATCTTCTGTACCTTCACACCTCTTGAGTTCTGCATTGGGTTTTGTGTTGATTTAAAGAATAGACATGAAGTTTTTAAAGGAATCTCACAGCTGTATTAATATTTGAAGCACATTACTTGTATTTTACTGTTGTATGAGCCACTATAAGAATACTGATTTGCACTTAGGCCACCACAGTTAAATAGGAGTCTGTGCTGATGACTTTCTGGAAAGGAAGTAATACCCAAATGATACTAAAATTAATAGTAAAAAGGCCACCACTGAAGTAACACTTCTGCAATTTCTTCACAGGCATTTTATAAAGCTAGAATGAATTATGAGATTTTCATTTGGAAGAAAATATAGTAAAATGTAAAGTCCAGTCAGCAAACTCTGATAAGACGCTCATGAATTAATTCAGATTTTGACTGGATCACAAAGACTCAAATGGGCAAAACAGGTCCATCAATTATTCTGGACTACATCTTTTGTTCCACAGACTGTTTTCATACAGTACATTAAAGATTTTCAGCTTTCCTCCCATAAGCTGTGTTTTTATAGGCATCATGCTGATTGTATCTGTCTGCATTTCTTATCCTCACAAACTTGAATTTCTTGATCAGTTGCAAGAAAATCTGATGGAGACTGAAGTCTCAAAGGTATGAAATTTCTATAAATTCAACTGTGTTAGAGAACGCTGTAATTGTACATTTAAGATGAAAAAACTATGATTTTAATACCCGTACTTTCTGTACATTTGTTGGTCAATCAGCTTTGTTACCCCAGGCCATTCATCCCCTTTATTAGTGGGTAGAAGAAATTTAGAGGGATATAAGAGACATTTAGACCCTGCACAAGAAAAGTAGTGGTATTTTGGGGTCAGAGAGGAAGCAGAGGATTACTTCAGCACCGAAAGTGTTGCACGAAGAAGAGGCAAACTGATATACCTAGCACACCTAGCCCGTGAAGGATTGAGACCAGTAAGAGATCGGGTTCCATGAGCTCCAGTATTCATAGAACAATTTAGTCTTATTTTTAATAATAAGGTACAAAGCTGTAATATTATCATCATAGGCACATCACATCACTTCCTTTTTGACAATAGCAATTCATGGTTTGTTTAGGAAGAAATATTTTTTGGCAGCCTTCCCAGTGATATGTATTAGAAATGACCTATAAATCTTAAAAAAGCTTGCATATTCATAACTAGAAATACACATTTTATTAATAGCTCAGTAGCAAATATATAGATTTGTTTAGCCAAGGTTCATAGGTACACTTGGAAACTTTTTATCTTGGCTATATAAATGATGGATCATCTTTCTTCATAAATACTGTGAAGATGGAAAAACCTATTTATGCGTATCATGTAGAAACAATATTTAATCTGAAATTATTCTGTAAACAATATTTCTGATAATAAAAGTAGTTAGTGTAAAATTATTTGATACCTTGCATTTTATTTTTCTTTTTTGCCATGATGCTTTTGAAGAAATAGGCATAGAACAGCAGTGAACTTTTATGTGTCATTTGGTCTCATATTTTTCCTAAACTACTTTAGTTACGTCTTTTCACTCCTTCCCCAAGACAAGTCATTTCTGAAAGCCTGTGAGAGAAAGACCATGCTACTAGAATCAGCTGTACTCCATAAATTCTGGATAGGAGCAGTTTTGTGATTAATTCACCTGTTCCTTATTCACACCTCTTAACTGAGTTCTCTGTGTCAGGAAATAAATTTTATACAGTTCATTGTGCATCAGTTATAACGTGCATTAATCACCCTTGTACATCTAACACTTACTAGCACAAATAGTCTAGTGAGAGGCTTGTGTCCCATCCTTTGGGCATGAAGAGTTTTATTTAATGAGCTCCAAGGCTGCTAGAAATACACTGCAGAGTTACCAAAAGCAGTAAGAAAAACATTTTACACTTGGTGTTACTATAGAAATGTGCCCAAAGCAGGGAAATATGTTTTGCTCATTGTAATGAGTTGTGGTATATAAAAGGTTAATTCAGGGAACTGCAGAAGTGGTCTGATTTTTCCACTTCTGGTGAAACAGGAAAATTATGAGCGAAGCATATGATAATTTATTCATCATGTGGCCCAATTCTTGATTCAGTTTATAGCTGAAAGCACAGATTAAATACACCATTATAGTCACAATGAAGTTCTTACAGTATTTTATATGAAGTAGAAAGACGGATTTATCCCTGGAAGTGGGAGCAGAATAAAAAGTGCTTGTTTGCTAGATAAATACCCTAACAAGTAGACGACAGAGTGAAGGTCCTTTTCTTCTTTGCTGTCATTGTGAAGTTGAATTTCTTTATTGCATGGGGTACTTTCTCTAAGTGGAAATTGCCTCTCCTTAAATGAGCCTGCAGGTTTGTAGTTAAGGACTCCCCTTGTGTATGACAGATATAGCCTCATAGCCCCTTAAATTGATGAGGCATTGAGCCCAAGTTTTTCACCTTATGAGTGAGTGGAGCAACTTCTAAACTATTACAGAAGCAGCTGAAGAGCAGCACTACTTTCTTCAGCTATTGTGTAAAACACTGCAGTTTTTCACAAAAGATTGCAGAATCACCTGTCTTCAAGGAAGGCTGCTCATTCAGGATATGAAGATTGAGAAAGAATTGGAATTCCAGGTGGACTTTCAAATGTGTTTCCTCCATCCTGAGAGTTTCCAACTGTCTGGATGGGCCCTGGCAAGACCTTCTGCTCTAATTTGGATCACAGTTCCAAGGAGCCCAACTTCTGCACATTTTATTGGCTGCCTACTTCACAGCTCGACCTGATGTCAGCAGAATGGAAGAAATATAGTATATCCATCATTGACTGGATTCAGTACTCAGTTTCTAGACTTTGACATTTGCACAGCTGCATGTTAGAAGCATAAGAGTTCATTCTGGGTCTCACCCTCAGTTTCTTTTTTTAACACTGTTCCCTTCAAAACCCAGTTAACAAGTATCCACAGGTAAGCACACCATTAAATAATACTGATTATCTTTAAACCCCTCAGTCCTTTTAGTGAAAATATTTCTACAAACACAGGCTCACTATCCCCCAAAAAGTTTTCAACCTTCATTCTTAAACTTTTAGCAGCCTCCCAAGCTCTACCATTGAACAGACGGACACACTTAAATATACACTTCATTTCCTAGTTCAGCAGCAGTTTGGGGCTGGGACCTCTCTCACCGCTGTCTCCATGCAGCACTCAGCCTAATTAGCCCCCATTATTTAGGTTCCTCAATGGAATAGCACTATAAAAGAAAACAAAACAAAACAAAACCGAGTAATATGTTATCAATATGAGTTTATGACCTTCCACTTGCTCCTTTCTTCCACCTTGTTATTATTATTGGGTTTTTATTGGACATTTTCACATTCCTCTTGAATCTTTTGTAGAAGTTTAACTCCAACATTCCTTTTCTCACTGTCTCACAACAAGTTTTTCCCTCCAAACAGACAGAACCTGCCCACAGAAAGGCAGAGGATGAAAAACCTCTGAGACTGTTGGGCTGTGGAAGCTAAGAAGGAGAACAACATCCTACACCATCATGAATAAACACTCAGCACAAAATGTGAGGAGGAACAGAGTTTGATCATGCTCAGCACAGTTGTTTTCCCCCTCCCCCAGGCCAGAAGTACCTCTCACCATCAAACATACACACTTTATTTACGCAGCGTATATGGAGGAATCCACTCACTCCCAGGTCTCATGCTCCAAAAAAATCGTGCTGCTAGTTGCAGAGCCATGCAAAAGTTAGCTTCACAAGCACGTAGATTATAGCAGCACCCAGGAATTTCAAGCATCGGCAATCTGTGCGAAGTAGAAGACGTATCCCAAACAAAATACACTAAAGAAGCCATGTCAAGTTTCTTTGGGTTTGGCTCTTGATGGTGGTGCATGTGTTTCCTTCCTTTTTTTTCACTTCCTAGAAAAATCTCTCTCGTTTTACATTACTGTGATGGATGTTAGCTACCTGATACCAAAAAGCTGTAACTTGCTGAATATCCGGATATTCTCATAACTGCTTCATTGCATTAACATCAGTTTCACACAGCAATATTTATCACCTGTAAGCACTGCTGTATTCTAGAAAATACAATAAAAACAACCAGCAGAAAAACTCAGAAAGATTAACATCAAGGAGATGACTTAAAGAGAGATCACTTTGCAAGAACATCACCGTACGTTGAAAAGGGTTCATTATTAGCCTCTTTGTGTTGTTAAATACATCAGTTCTCATATGATCCTCAGAACAGACAAAATGGATGAGTGTATCTAAAATGGAGGATAAAAAGTGGGACCTGGCAATACAACAGAAAGAGTTATAGAAATAGTAAAAGCTGCTATGGAAAAGGGTGAAATATGAAGAATATTCTGCTGTCTAATACTCTGCAGGATTAAGGAGAATTTGAGGCTCCACAGAAGTCACTCAAAAGATTGCTGTCAAATCCTGAAATGGAAGCAATCATTCATTCACAAGTTTCCCTTCTAGACCTACTCTCCATGAAATTCAGATAACTGTTCCCCTGGAGCAATGCTGAGCTGCCATCTGGATATGCCTCCTCCAAAAGCAGAGCTAAACCCTATTAGATGAGGCTTTTTTTTCCTCTTTTTTTCTTCTGCTGCTGCTACTGTTGATCTCACCCAGTTACAGTTAGGTAAGAGGTAGGCATAAAGTACAGTGCTTTTGCTTCCCTGCAGGAAAAATTGGAACTGCTTCCACATGGGCCCTGCTTTACTAGAACACACAGGGCTGCAGCAAAGAGCAACAGGTGAGTGGTGATCAAGTGCTGTTGCCATCTCCATGTATGAAAAGAATCAAAGAAACCCTTCCAAGTCATCAGATCCTACTGGCATTCCAGCAGCTTTAAGTCAGACAAACTAAAAGGGTCTAGGTCCAAGAAAGTTCACTCTACATACATCCTGGGTTTCTGCACCTGCTAATCGCCACTGGGCCAAAAGATAACAGGGATGGTTCTGGGCTAGCTGAGCTAGCTAGGTCTGAGGAGGAAGTTCCTGCACCACTCCTTGAAGAAGCAGTACAAGTACCATGCATAATCACTCTGGCTACATCTCTGAGAGAACCCAGATGTGTGTATTTATGTATTTATTAAAGGATTAGACTTGAAGCCTTGGAAAGAGCAAGAATGACGGGGGAAAAAATGGATTAATGGATTTTCTTTTCACTAGATAATATGCAGGTCACATCAGAGCTGACAATGCCCTTAGTTGCTGTGTTTAAAACAAATATATCAGTTTTGTCAGGCTTACAGCAGAAGAAAAATTACTGTTTCATTTACAAAACAACTAGGAAATCAGTTGGACCTCAAGCCATCGCATAACTCTGACAGTTCCTAATTCTCCCCCCTGCCACTTTTTTTTTTTTTGTAAACTAGTATTTGGATCAGACAAAATTCATCTTCCCTCATCAATGCCAGTATGGGAAGGTGCAGTGGGTTGACCCTGGCTGAACTCCAGGTGCGCTCGAAAGCCACTCTCTCACTCCCCTCCTCAACTGGACAGGGGAGAAAAAATGTAACAAAAGCCTCACGGGCTGAGATGAGAACGGGGAGATAGATCCTCAGCAATCATCACCACAGGCAAAATAGACTCAGCTTGGGGAAATTAATTTAACTTATTACCAATCAAATCAGAGTATGGTAAATGAGAAATAAAACCAAATCTTAAAACACTTTCCCCGCACTTCCCTTCTTCCTGGGCTCAACTTCGCTCCTTATTTTCTCTACCTCCTCCCGTCCAGTGGTGCAGGCGGAGGGGGAATGGGGGCTGCAGTCAATTCTTCACACAGTCTCTGCCACTCCGTCCTCCTTGTTCTTTTGTCCCACTACAGCATGGGGTCCCTCCCATAAGTGACAGTCCTCCACAAACTTCTCCAATGTTAGTCGTTCCCATGGGCTATAGTTCTTCATGAACTGCTCCAGCATGGGTTCTTCCACAGGATGCAGTCCTTCAGGAACAGACTGCTCCAGCGTGGGTCCTCCATGGGGTCACAAGTCCTGCCAGCAAGCCTGTTCCAGTGTGGGTTCCTTTCTTCACTGGTCCACAGGTTCTGCAAGGAGCCTGCTCCAGCACAGGCTCTCCAAGGGGTCACAACCTCCTTCGGGCACATCCACATGCTTTGGTGTGGGGTCATCCAAGGGCTGCAGGTGAATATCTGCTCCACTGTGGACCTCCATGGACTTCAGGAGGACAGCCTGCCTCACCATGGTCTTCACCACAGGCTGCAGGGGAATCTCTGCTCTGGCACATGGAGCACCTCCGCCCCCTCCTTCTTCACTGGTGTCTGCAGAGTTGTTTTTCTCATATATTCTCACTCCTCTCTGGCTGCTGTTGTGCAGCAGTTTTTCCTCTTAAATATGTTCTCACAGAGGCATTACCACCTTCACAGATGGGCTCAGCTTTGGCCAGTGGCGGGTCCATCTTGGAGTTCTCTGGCATTGGTTCTATCAGACACGGGAAGCTTCTAGCAGCTTCTCACAGAAGCCACCCCTGTAACCCCCATACTACTAAAACCTTGCGATTCAAGCTCAATGCAGAAATGTTACTCTTTCACCCAGGAGCCTGGGAACATTCTGGTAGTTCCAGATATTTTCATACTTGTGCCAAAAACGACTATCCTGCTTGTAAAAGTTTGATTCTGAGCCGCTCCTCCTAACTTGAACAGCCTTACCCTCCTGCAAGGTTCTGCTCTTGCAGGGCTAGAACTAAATATTAAGTAGTATTTTTCCCCTAAAACTTTCTCAGACCTTCAGTACAACCTAATCTGAAGAATTCTTTTCATTTCAGACCATGTCTCCACAATCACAAAGCATTGTGTGTAACAGGGCAAAATACTCCTTTTGCAAAAAGGAGAAGGAGATTGACCTTTGTCAGCATTGTGCTTAGTGCTGGGACACAGAAAAAGCAGACAGCAGGAAAAAGTGGAAATGCAAAGGTGCACATAGGATGTTTTCTCTAGGACACTCAAAATTCTTCTGTAGCAGGAAACTGGAAATGTTTCCTTTACTACATTCCAGCCAATGTGAACCTGAAAAATGTTCAGGTATTCAGATAAATTGAGCTGAACTCAGGCAACCCAACTTACCCTCTCCAAGATCTGATTCACGCTCCTTATTATTTAACCCACTCCTTTTCTATTTGGGTAATTGAGGAATTGATTTCAACCAGACTTAGCCCTCTGGCAAAGGTCTATACAAGAGATATTAAGCCAAAGAAAATACAAGGGTAATTATCTGTTTAAGAGCTAATGTACTGCAGCAGACAACATATTTGTGATACATACTGTAGTCCACTTGTTCTGACAAACTCAGTAATATACTGCCCTGTTCCTAGAAGTATTTCACCCCTTCATATGTATTCTTCATATAAATGCAGCACTGTCAAGAACATGTTGTGATAGGGAGAAACCCACTGTCACTATTGCCTGTCACTGCATCTACACTTCCACATTTTAATGAATGACCTTCACTAAGCCTACACAATACCTTGCAAGAGTAAACCTAAAGGATGAATGAATAAATCCACACT
Source organism: Fratercula arctica (assembly GCA_947846985.1). Lineage (NCBI taxonomy): Eukaryota > Metazoa > Chordata > Aves > Charadriiformes > Alcidae > Fratercula > Fratercula arctica. The sequence continues at coordinate 69,304,456 of CANTUZ010000026.1, read as the reverse complement.
GTAGAACCGGTTAGAGGGAAAGAAGAGACAGAAAGGGAGTAAAACCAAGGAGGTATTTCTAGTTATCTGAATTCTTCTCATCTGCATTTTCAGGAGGAGTGTGTGTTGGGAATTAACACTGTCTGGGTTGTTTCACTTGCAGCAAACCAGAGCTGTCTCCACTTCCAAAAAAAAAGTATTTCAGTCAGTTTTGTCATGAGTGCCACAAAAGGCAGCGACCTGGTGATTGGCGATAAAATGAAAGCAACGACTCAAAGCTGAATGACCACAGTAATAGACCTAAATATAAAAAAAAAACAAAACCAAGAGACTGGAGGCAGAATCAACAATACTAAAGAACAATTTTGTCGTTCATGAGCAGTGTGAAACAACCTTCAAAACTGCAAAACTGAAAATGCAATAGTTGCATTGCTTTTCCAGTCTTGACATTGAACATTGATCCACTTTGTAAACTGTTTGTCAAAACAAAGTCCAAAATATGAAACCAAGAAGTATACTGAATGCTTCATAGGCCACAGCTGTTTAGAAATATTCAGTCTGAAAAGTTACATTGAATTGAAGTGCTATCCCAGGAAAAGCAGAACCCAATCCTTTAGCAAAATCAAAACTTTACCCACAGCTTGTTAAAGACCATATTAAACTGAGAAGAAAAGGTATGTTCGCTAGTACTAGCACTGTGTGGAATGGCAGAAAATGGTACACTTATTCCTGATTCACACATAAACTGTCAACGCTCAGTCTGTACTTGGAAATGGCAGGAAGGACCTAACACTAAGAATTTGCTTTTGGCTTGTTTGTTTATTATCCTTTCCAATACTGATAAAGCTCCCCTCCCATTCATCCCAGGACACAGGTTTGCAATAGAGAATGCAATTTTGTAACAACACACTGCATAGCTATTTGAATGAGCAAGGTTCCCTGATTTACTTATTCTCCTTGAAAGAAGTAAAATAGTCAAGGTCAACAGTTATGGTTGACTCTAGCTTCCTTGAACACCAAGTGGAATGAAACAAAATGGGTATACATTATCTGCCTACTACTTCCCTTTGCAGAAATGGAGAAGAACTGCAATTGCAGATTAGGTTCCCCACAAAAACTGTATCGGAGCAGGAATTTACACTGAAGCACATAGTTACACAACTATGTGAGGCTGGAAAGATATTATTCTAAAAGAAATGAGGAATCTGTAATGCTGAGAATGTACATGAAAAAACATGCACAATGGCTATTCCAGTCTTAATCACCACCTAAGCAAGTTCTCAAGAGTCAACAATTCTGGATTCTCTTCATACAGGCACCTCATTTTTAACACCAAGTCCAGAGGCAAACTCACAAACACATTTTGTTGTGGTGTATAAACATGAGATGCAGTTTCAGTGTAGCAGAAAATTAATGAAGGTATAAGAGCACTTTTGTAAATGCCTTTCTATATTTTACAACGGTGACATTGTCACTGAAGTTGCCAAAATAGGCTTTCCCAATCATCCCTGCTATTTAAGCATCTCCAGCACACTAACAAAATGAAAAGCATTAGCTTGATGCAACTTTAGTATACTTAGAAACGTAAAAAATGGGTTAAAACATCCCACTTTGTATTAAAATTCCCATGTTTTAATTAATGCACTTCTGAAAAAAAGCTTGCTTAAAGTCACATTGCAATTCACATTGGAATACATTTTTTGATTACCAACTGCAATGCTTTTATCTCACACTCAGCACTGAAACTGTGTTGTTACTTCACATTAAGAATTGTCAGTTAATTGCTGTATGTTAACTACCTCTCTCTATAATGTGATTTAGCCTTATACTAAATGCCACACATTAGCTAACTCAGAAAGAAGAACACTCTCCCTTTACCTTCCCCTGCTACCTGGAAAGCTGACTGGAAAATGTTTTTCACAGCTTTTCCCAAAAAGTCTAAAAAAAAAAAAAACAACAAACAAAAAACAAAACCCACAAAAAACTTCTTTTGGCAAATGGACCACCTAACATTCACAGAGCTGTGGAATACCTGGAATTAAATTACAGCAAAGTGGCAAACTCCACCGTGGCTATCCTCCATGTTGCGATATTACTGACTTTATTCAGGGATATTTTCTTGTCACTTAAATATAATTTTGAAAAAGTTACTTCCTAACCAAACCTTACGTGGCTGTCAAATCCATGGTTCCACTCCCTCACTTTTCCAGTCTTCAAAGTAAGCTTTAATGTCTCTAAAAATAACTTCTGGATATACAAACACAGTATTTGTAGCATCTGTACTGCTTTTTCCTACTAATAGTATGATACTGAACGTAAATGGATTTACCAAATGTCTTAAGCTAGCCCCTTTTTCATACAGGTAGTTGTTCTCAAACTTGCGCATCAGTTCTTTCTGAAGCTTAAGTACTGGAAACTCAAGTCCAATTACTCAGTAACATGATACACAAGACACAATGGATTAGGTACTGCAGGCTTTAAGGTAGCTGAAAATAGGGATGCTTTGTTTGTAAACTGTTGTATACTTCAAGGGAAACAAAACGTGTTCATTGCTGAAGCAATATTTCCCCTCTTCCCTCATTTAATTAAATACTGTCTCATTATTCTTATTAACTGATCAGGTCCTGGTATCCCACTTGGTCAACATTCAGCACAGCCACAGACGCCCATATAAAGTCCTGATCTGAGAGCTCTTCATCCCCACTTGGCACCAGCATTTCCAACTGCATATAAGGAAACTGAGGAATCAGATGTTCACCTTAAAACTGAGGCAAGGCTCACAGGCTTGTCTTCCTATGGGACCAAGAAAGGGTGCCTTAGAAGTGAAGAATCACATTGCTCAGCCATACTTCATCCTGCAAGCAATTTCTCAGTCCTTAGAGAATACAAATCTTTGTTGAAGCAGTTCCTGTGTTCTTGGCTACTCTTCTTTGCAGTTTAGATGATTCAACACAAGGAAGTTGCTGCCATCCTTTGTTTTAACAGATCTGCAGCTTTTACAGTTCAACACCCTTTCCCACCTGGAAGAAAATGAATCCCAGTTTTTTTGGCTTTGCCTACATATTTCTTTTTCAAGACATTCAGTCAGCACTCATGCATTTTACGGCTGCTTCCCTGCCAAGATTGCAATGCTGTCACATACTCTCCATCTGACTGTTGACAGTACATTATTTTTTTAACATTTACTGAAACTTGAAACTTTTTCATAATATTCTATTAATTTTTGGTGATATTTTTATTTTTCTGACTATTTTAATCATCCTTAATACTCTACCCTTGCTCCTGTACACTTTTCATCATCCTAACTGACATCTGGAACAATGCTGCCTTTTCCTTTAATAGCATCACAAACCACCTCCTTTGGCCAATATTGTCTCATCTGTTTTGTTCTGATTTTACAAGGGATCTTACTTAATATCATTAAAGTACTTGGAAAATACCATTGCAGTCAGTGAAGTTGATTAAAGAGATACGCCATACAACATCTTAGCTGATCTCTTTCAATGTGATGGTTGCCATGTTCTCTGAAATTAATTTAGAGGTCCCTCCTCACAATTGAAATTTGGGTTTGTAACACTCATTTGGTGCAGAAGCAAGATTTGAAGCAAAACTCATATCTAGAAATGCTCTTACCCGTGACCTGCTCCAATCCTTTCTCTTTCAGGAAGACTCCCAGGTGAAAATCTCTTGAGGAGTTTGCTCACAGGCCATTCATCCTGGCTCTCATCAATGCAAGTAGGGACCAACGCATTCTGCATTCAGGGAGACAGACAACTGCCAATTTTACATGAAAAAAGGAAAAGTATCCCTCACTGGAAGTCTTTTAAAAACAAATTTAAAAGGTGAGATGTGGCAGAAACCATTCATCCGAGGCAAAGCACGAGAGCTTGTTAACTTGCTGAACTGAGGCCTTCTTGTGTCACACAGGGAGGGATGTTACACACAATTTCTAGTCATGTCCCCACAACTCCTGGAATAACCATAAAATTCGATGTGCTAATAAAGTGCTATGAGATTAAATAATAAAGAAAATGATATATCACTGCAAATGGATATTACTGCAAGCACTGCATGTGAGTGGACAGCAATTCATCACACAGAGCATGACTGGTTGCATATTGTCACTCTCTTTCTCATATATATTAAAATTAATATCCCTCATGAATTTTGATGGCTCTTTTCCACCTACTGTTTGGAATATACAATGTTTTTCCACCGGCCACTTCAGAGCTGGCTGCCAGGGCCTTGGAGGGAACAGAAATGCCAGGTCTCCAGCACCAGCCACAGCTGCCCCCACAGGCCCAGCCCCAGGACACGCTGAAGGGAAACTAACGCCCCGCCCCTCCCAGCTCCCATTGGCCCCCAGACAGCTTGCCCCTCTCCCATTGGCTATTGGCACTATCACCCTGCCCCTATCGCTGCACAGCCTTCCGTGAGTGCCCGCCCCACGGTGCTGCCATCCTGTGGACCTGCAAGTGCTGCCATCTTCAGCCTCTCGTGGGTTGTGGTGGGATGGTCCTGGTGCCCCTGGGCAGCCCTTGCCTCACTGCTACTCTGATGGGGTTGTGGACACTGCTTCTCTGACCAGGGCCCAGCCAGGAGCTGAGCTGACCTTGCTGGGGCACAGGGTCAGACTGACGCCTGTGCCACCCCTGTCTTCTGCCCCCATGACCAGGCCGGGCTGTCGGGAAGCTGAGCTGAGAATAGGGCAATACTTAGCTGCTGGGGTGGCAGGAGTCATGGGGCCCTGGGGGCTGCAAGCCCATGGCGTGGTCCTCTGCTTGATCTACGTCTCTCACCTCATGTTTCTCCCCTGATTGTGTGGGGGCTTCTGCCCTGCAGTCTGTCATCACAGCCTGCATGTGCTGGGTGAGAGCTGCGGGATGAAGGTGGTTTCTGTATGAATCCTGTACATTCCTCCATCTAAACCATCCAAACACTCAGCAAAGCTTTTCTACTTACCAAATCAAGAGGGCTAGCTAGTATTTTGAGCCACAAGGACTTTCTGTGAGCAGGGAGCAGGTTGCTCCAATATGAGGCAATGCTTCAGGCTCCAAGTCTCTCTGCAAGCATAAAGCAAGATGCTCTGACACGGGAGTGTATACCAGGCCTTACATCCTGCGAGCTCAGGGTTGTACCTTCTGTTCTCTCTGGGGTATGGCAGGATCCATCAGGAGGTAGGATGGGAGAGACTTTAAAACATATATTTGGAACTGCCTCTTCCCCTGTAAAGAGCCTGAGCAGTGAGTATATAGCGTGGCACGAGTGATGCCAGGTTTATACTTGGAGATTTGGCTGAGATGAGAGCAAACAGCTGGAACAAGATGCACCAGATGTAAAGGGGTGTATTCTTGTGTCTCCCATTCTCTGGTCACGGGAATAGCTTTTGGTCATCAAAAGCTTCAAATCTGCTTTTAACTGGCAAACCTGACAACCAGTTAAGCACTGGTTAGGCCATTCCTGTTACCAGTTCAGTCATCCTAAATGGTGAGCAAGAACAGTTTTGGAAGAGCTGAGCCATCCATAGAAAACCTAGGGAACCATGATGTTCACAGCCTCCTAAATGGGCCCAGTAAATGGGCCTCCTAAAAGCTGTTGAGATGTAAGATCCGAAAGTCCTGAGGAAACCAGCAAATGAAGTTGCTAAGCCACTATCCATCATATTTGAGAAGTCATGGCAGTCCAGTGAAGTTCTCACTAACTTCAGAAGAGAATACATAACCCCCATTTTTAAACAGGGAAAAAAGGAAGACCTGGGGAACTACATGCCGATCAGTTTCTCCTTTGTGCCTGGCAAGGTCGTGGAACAGATCCTCCTGGAACATATGCTAAGGCACATGGAAAATGGAGAGGTGATTGGTGACAGCCAATATGGCTTCATTAAGGGCAACTACTGCCTCACAAATGTGGTGGCCTTCTATGATGGGGTTACAGCATTGGTGGATAAGGGAAGAGCAACTGACATCATCTGCCTGGACATGTTCAAAGCATTTGACGCTGTCCTTCATGACATCTTTGTCTCTAAATTGGAAAGACAGGGACCACTCAGTGGATAAGGAATTGGCTGGATGGTCACACTCAAAGAGTTGCAGTTAACGACTCAGTGACCAGATGGAGACGAGTGATGAGTGGTGTCCCTCAAAGGTCCATATTGGGACCAGTATTATTTAACATCTTTGTTGGTAACATGAACAGTGGGATTGAGTGTGCCCTCAGCAAGTTTATGGATGACACCAAGCTGAGTTGTGTGGTTGAGACTCTAGAGGGAAGGGATGCCATCCAGAGGGATGGCAGGCTTGAGAGGTGGACTTATGAGAACCTCATTAAATTCAACCAGGCCAAGTGTAAGGGCAGGCACCTGGGTTGGAGAAATCCCAAACATGATACTGGCTTAGCAATGGGTGGAGTGAGAGCAGCCCAGCGGAGAGGGGTTAGTCTTGCAGGTGTTAGTCAATGAAAAATTGGACATGAGCTGGCAATGTGCACTGAGCAGCCCAGAAAGCCAACTGCATCCTGGAATGCATCAAAAGAAGCATGACCAGTAGGTTGAGGGAGGTGATTCTCCCACTCTACTCTGCTCTCTTGAAATCCCACCTGGAGGACTATGTTCAGCTCTGGGGCCCCCAGCATAAGAAAGATGTGGACTTGCTCAAGTGTGTCCAGAGGAGAACCATGAAGATGATCAGAGGGCTGAGAGACTTGGGGTTTTTCAGCCTGGAGAATTAGATGCTCTGGGGAGACTTTATAGGACCCTTCCAGTACTTAAAGGGGGACAGCAGAAAAGATGGGTAGGGACTCTTTATCAGGGACTGTAGCGATAAGATGAGGGGCAATGGTATTAAACTGAAAGAGGGGAGATTTAGATTAGATATTAGGAAGAAATTCTTTACTCTGAGGGTGGTGAGGCACTGGAACAGGTTGCCCAGAGAAGCTGTGGATGCCCCTTCCCTGGCAGTGTTCAAGGCCAGGTTGGATCAGGCTTTGAGCAACCTGGTCTAGTGGAAGGTGTCCTTGCCCATGGCAGAGGGATTGGAACAAGATGATCTTCAAGGTCCCTTCCAACTCTAACCATTCTGTGTTTCTATGATTCTATGATCATCTGAAGGGATGACTAGGAAGACTACTGGCTTCCCCAAGGTTTTGTACCAGAGAGACCCTTGATCACTTTGTGCTTCTTAGCTCTTCATTTGCCTCATGAGGTCAGGAATACTTCCTTTGTTCCAGCCTATTTAATTTGCCCCTTGCAGTCTATAACCCCCTGGGTGGTAACAGCAGCTTCTTGTAAGGAAATGCCAAGAGCAATGGAAAGCTGGTCTCAAAAAACACTTGTAAGTTCTCACCCTTTACCCTGTCCTGATAATTGTATCAAAAGTCTGAGCTTTCAAAATTTCTTTGGTTGGTAGAGAGGGGATTGATCTCCTCAGTAAAAATAGGAGATGTTTGCAGGAGAGATTTTCACTTGTAGACATCCCACACTGCAGCCTCTTTCACACATACTAGTTCATCATGGTGATGATACCTGGAATAATTGCCCGGCAGATCTTTCCCATGCATAGCAGCTACAAGGACTTTTTTTTTTTTTTTTTTTTTTTTTTTGCCAGTTGGGGAAAAAAAAAAAATAGAAAAAATAGCTCCTCTGAAAGGAAAGAGGTAGCCAGATCTTTGCCAACATCTCTCATTCTCTCATCTGCCCCATGATGCTTCGTCCTGTCTCTGGGACCTTCCTCATAGGGCAGAACTGTGCAGTTGCCTAGATCTGCCCAAAGGATGAGGAACAGCAGGGTTTAATGCTGTTGTTCCTTTTCTTGCAGCTCCCAGGCTGTGAAAGAGCTCTGCCTGTATATGCTCCTTGGGTAATCCCTGCCTGGGAGTTAAATCTGTAGTTTAAGCAATCTTTGCTGGACATTCAGCCTAGTTTGTGCCATGAGCACTGGGGGCTCAAGATTTGAATGTGAAGGCTTGACTTCATAGAAGTTAGTGGAGTTTACCACTCCAAAAGGGGTGCAGGCCAAAAGCAGCCTCCTCCCAATGTAATCTACTTAGAGCAACAGCTAGATCACAACCCAATGAAATCACAGTCCACTTCACCATTCAAATTTGTTTCTGTCTCTGAGGCAACGTTTACTTATCACAAGGCCTTTCTGCACCAATGTAACTGTTCTTCCACCCCTGCCTGCATACCCTGCAGGATCTTCTGGCTATATTGTGTGCAATAGGACCAGCATCTGAGGGAATCTTCAAACTAGCTGCCAGTGAGAAAACGTTCCACGAGATGAAGGAGGCCCACAGCAAAGGAGGGGATGGTGACCTCCAAAGCCAGCCTATATACTTGCTGGCAGAGACTTTGAAGATGAGTTCTTCTGACTTCCAGCTGTGATAGTTCCTTACTAACCTGTAGACTCATTTCAGGAGCTGGATTTGGCCTACCTGGGACTCCAAGGCAAAAACACAAGAAAGACAGTTTTGTTTTCTGCTTTCTTTCTTGTTCCTGTTGTACTGGACTTAGTTTGTCATGTGCCTATGGGAAACTTATTTTATTTTCTTCCCCTGCGTCCTTCTTAGGGAGGCTTACTGAGAGAACGGTGAGAAGGAGAGCAAAAGGCAAAGACCTTGGTCCTGTTAATGGACTAATGCTGGTTTTCCTAGCATGTACCCTAGAAGCTCCCTGCTCTGTCAGTGTTGATTGGTACCAGTGAGATCAGGTAGCTGAATCCAGCCTGCCTCCTTGTGGGAAAGAGTCACAGGGATGCTCCCTCTAGACTCAGCAGCAGTGCTCAAAGCCTCATATGAAACTCTTGGCATGGCAGGACTTCCTCTGAAGCATCCCCTCAAAAATTCTTTTAGCTGACCTCTATGAGCAAGGGAGCTAGCTTTGGAGAAGTCAAGCAAGCAAGGCAAATTGGGAGGATTGAAAAAGCAAGCTTTGCAAGCAGTCCCAATGTTATGGAGTTACCGGTAGAGCACTGGGATTTCCCTGCAAGTTGACAACCTCATTTAAAAGTCTATCATTTAAATTAGCTCGGTCTAGGTTGATTTGGACATAAGGTAACATAGGAAAGCATTTCTCTGGTTAGAACACTTCTATAAGGCCTTTGAGATTGCTTCACAAAATGATTCTCATAAGAAAGGGAGAGAGGTTGCAGTATCTTAGTGAAGTGAGTCACTCTGCTGTAGATCAGGCATGGAAATGAGAAACAACACCAGACTTCATAATTGAAAACCAGGAGACCTGAAAGCTGAAGCTACATAACACAACCACAAGTTTTCATGTGCCTTAGGAAAGCCTCCAGTGAAACATTATAGGATTTATTAATGTTATTGATCTACTTAACGACATAGGATTCTGCAATGCTGACCTGTTGGTCCAAATCTTAAAATTAACCTCATGCTGAGCTGCCTTTGGGGATTTTTGAATGGCACTTCTGCCATTGACTGAGACAAGTCACTGAGAAAAGCACAGACTTTTTTTAGCAGTGGCATCATTTCTGTGAGTTTAATGGAAATGCACTTCCATAAAGAAGTAGCAGCCACTGAATTTATGCACTGGTGTCATACTGCATTTGTGTTCCCCTAGTGTGGCTGACAATTGCCTAGAGCAAATCTCTTCCTCCTCAAGCAGTTGCTTTCTCTGGCCCACAGTATCAGCCAAAATTCTTCAACCAGCAGGGTGAATTTTGGTAGTCTTGCCAGTTGCATTGGGCCAAATATGCTAAGCCCCATCAAGGGCAGCTCCCACTGTAAGTGCTGATGAAGACTAGTGACAAGGTACGCTGAATTTACCAACCAGCTACACCCTTCCAAGCTGATCAGAGCATTCCTGTTGAGAGGTAGTTGCTGTCTCTCTTGAACCCTTGTGGGGGAGTTTCATGTGAAAACAGACATATGGCTGCAAGGGTCAAGTATGGGAAAGTGTTTGATATGTTTTCATCCCGTTGTGGTTTTATGTGTGCAGATTAAGATGCTGGTGGAGTTCCAGGCCCCAATACAGTCCACAAGAAAGGTCTGTGTCTGTACACGCCTTCAGGTGACAGAGCCAGGCTTTGCCCACCCCAGAGAAAGCTCTACCTGCCAGTGAGAGGAACTAGACAATTTTATGCTTTCCATTTCAGACCATCCTGCTGCCAATGACAGCAACATAAATTCAGCTCTCAAAAATACATTTTAATTAGAAATCACCAGCATGTGCTCACTGAAATATCAAAGGGAAGAAAGAGGTGGACACCTCTGTCACAGACCTTTTATCTGTGGGCCATGCACCGCACCCAGCCAGTCAGCATTTGCATTGGAGTGGTCCCATGGTGATGATTTGAGGAGTGAACGGGAAGAGTGAGAATTAAGAGTCCTCTGACCTGCAGTTCATGTGGGAAATGGGTACTGTCCAAAGCACTGCCACAGCCATAGCTCAAAAAAGCTCCCACTTGGCAATGTTCTTCTGTACCTCTGTTAACCATGGGGTCTTTGGAGAATAACTCCAGAGTCCAGCTCTGTCACACACTTGAGTTCTGTGCATTCAGGTACAATCCAGGACCTAGAGGGAACTGAGACACTTGAGTACAGGACAGTTCTGCTGTCTTCTTCCTAGGCCCCAACAATTCCTTCTACAGGGATAAGGCTAGAAACCCCTCCAGCTCCCATGCACGGTTGCCTGAGCTCTGTGAGCTGCACAGGGAGCTGCTGCCATAGGGATTCCTCTTGGCATGGCAGGGCTTTCCCAGCAGCTCCAGGAGAGGCTTGATGCCACAGCAGTGCTGCTGGGGGTGCTTGGGGACAGAATCAGATGCAGTTTCATCAGGGATATTAGTGAGATTTTCCGTGTGGGATCATAGTAGTGTGCACAGAGTGCAGGAAGGTCTGGGGATGGAGAGGCATGGTTTCCTTCAGTAATATGAGAGGAAGAGAAGAGCAGCAGGCTGGATAAAGGATCATCCTGGCATGTGATCTATGGACCAGAGTAATACTTCAGGCCCTGTCATAGGAAAGGATGTGTCCTGGGCATTGCTCACAGCTCCATTTTTCCCATTGAAAGCCCTGAAGCAGGCACTGCTGAGAGTTGTCTCCAGGATCCCCTGCTTCTGAGGCAGATACTTTAGCTGGCTGAGCATCAGCACCCAGGCACAGGGACCTCTCTCACAGGGGCTGAGTGGGGCAAGAGGGTTCAGCATCTGTAGAGAGTGGCCAGAGTCTTTCCCTTCCTCTCCCAAATCTGTTTCCACAGACCATTCTTCCTTCAACATCCAGCTCCTCCAGTGGAATAAAAGGCACCAGGCTTAGGGAAGCAGGGTCTCAAGAAAGCAACCTCAATGCTTACCCTGCCTCTGCGTGTTCCTGCATTGCAGCAGACCTGGGCTCTTGTGAGACCCTTTGGAGCTGATGGTAACAGCTGTGCCCACAGTCAAAGCACAAGTTCAGGCTCCGGCTGAACCTGCAGTTTCCGAGGTCCAAGTTTCACATTGACTTTCAGATTTTCATATTTGCAGTGGAGTTTCATAGGTCCCTTTTTCTTTCCCAGGCAATTTCTTTCTCTCTTTCTTTCTATCTTTCTTCCTAGGTGTCTGAGTCTGTAATTGCACTTTGTGCAATTTTTATGCAGGCCACTGGGCATGATATTTAGTTTTAGCAAACAGGTCATTTTTAAATAACACATGTGCTGCAAATTATTAAATGAAGGAAACCTAGACAGTACTGTCCTTGACTTCATACACACTGGTCAGTTCTCTGGCATGGAAACAATAGTCTCAATCTCAAAGTCCAGCTATTTGATGCCAGAGCAATTAAAAAAGCATAACGAAAACACTAAACCACACCAAAGACACTAGTACCATTTTTTTTCAAGGAGACGGCATTCTGAGCTGAAGCTGGTGAGCAGTTAACTTGAATTTTTCAGTGGAATAAGGATTTCATCAAGTATCTGAAGTATGACCTGAGAATGAGGGAAATCCTAGAAGCTCTTGGATTTTCTGTCTTCCATTTTCCTAGATTCATTCAAGGTCCTTGCAAATAAGGACCCAAATTGAAGTCAGTGTAACAGCACTGCTCATCAGTGAGCTATTGTCAGGAGAATGGAGAACTCATCAGAGATATGGTTTGTTCATTGAGGGGGTGACTCATTTACCTCAATCTAGTAGCACAGATGTTTTAGCATATCTGTCATCCCATAGGTGATCCATCTGCCTGAAGGCCTTAGCTGCCTGAACCTTCATTTCTGTGATTTGTGATTTTTTTGAAAATATGCTTGGAAGCAAAGCCCCATTAAAAGGAAATATATAAAATGTCTGCATCACCACAGAAGTAATTTCTCAAATATAATGTTTTCATGGATATTTATTATGAATGGCCGTGATAAAATTACATAGACTGTGGACACTAGCATACTAATAGCAAAGTGAAGTGACAATTATTAGGGTTTTTTTATTTTTATTTAAAACAAGTTTCATCTCAAATCAGTAATTGTTTAAACATGGCTAGTGCTAGTTGATTTTCATCCCCTCAGTTCATAAAAGATTTCAAGTGCTTTATTATAGTGTAGCTATAAATCGTAAACATGTAGTGGAATGCAAGGTGCTCTGACTGAGGGGCTTTTATACTAAAAGAAAATTGGAAACACGACAGCTAATCTAGGTTTTTTTCCTGTTGATGTGGCTGTGGATGGTACACAGTGATGCCTCATGGAGACAGCAAAGGCTTCATCAGACTGAAGATAAGGGAACCCCATGTAAGTGCACAATTTGCCACAAGCCTCTCTAAACTTGGAAACAATGGACACAGATATTCAATCTGTTTTTCCAACATTTTTGAGAAGCCAAGTGTTTTGATGAGTATCAAGTTTCAAATTTTATTTATTTAAAACAGTCTGACCTTGACCAAATTCATTTAGCTCTCATCCTTCAGTTACAACAGTGGTGAGGCAACTTATGTACTTGGGAAGAAGCTTTGAAACAGAATGTAAAACCCCAGTTGTTGTGGGGCTCAGTTAGATCCAATGCAAAGCAGGAAAGGCAAGATTCTTCCCTCTTAATGCTCCTGAAGGTTTCAGAATTCCTGTGGGAAATCTCACTAAAGACTTCAAGATGATTTCTTGCTTGCAGGACTTCAAATCCCAGTTTTTTGAGCTTCACAGAAGAGCAAAGGCTTATATGTCTCCAAGGCCAAGGCCTACACTGCACACATAAACACATACCAAACCTTTCATTCAACATCTGCTTTTGGAAGAAAAGTGTACATGTGTACACATGCACACATGTACATCTGTTTGTTTGTTGCCATACACGTGAGTGCAACTACTATGTAGAAAAGCAATTGAAGTTTTTCAATCACGTTTCAGTAATCTGTTCAACCATTCCGATGCATTCTTCCATTCAAAGACATCGGAGACATGGCTTCACCAAAACCGTTTTAAAAACTATTTAAAGGTCAGGGTTCTCCTTAGCAGAAATGTATTTTGAACTTTGTATACCTGGAACATATCTGATTTTTCAGAAAATCTGAAGTACTCTTTAGGATGACTAATGAGTTTCTGGATGCAGCCACTCAATTTTTTTCTTCTAAAGTATTACTTAGCTTATCAAAGATTCTGATTCTATGATATTAGAATTTCCAATATAGAAGGACTTGGGAAAAACAATTAAGATTAGGATCTCTTGCACCAAGGCATTCTCTGCTAGGGAAATCACTGAGATATTTTAACAATCCACCAAAGAAATCAAATTAATTCACTTGTTCGTAGTCCAGCTTAAGCAGTCCAAGATGCAGAAACTTTCACAGAAGTACACAAATGCCATCTTAAGAAATCCAAGGTACAAAAGCTTTGTATGTCACAAAAGTACATAAATGCCAGTTATCCTAAGAAACACTAGCACATTTTAAGCCATAGGAAACAGGAGCTATCAATTCATACACAACAAAGTATGATGGAACACATAGAGATACAGAAAAAAACTTGTCAGAAGTCAGTAATAGACCTAGTAATGGAAATCTGGTTCATCTACACTAAAAGACTTTGCCTGGTAGACTGAGTAGCTCATACTTTCCTTAAGCTCAGGGTGTGCAAGAAGGCCATAGATAAGAAATTTTTTTTCTATAAAAGAAAAACTTAGGAAGCATCCACATGAAAACAGACCAGTCTCTCCAAGAAGGCAACATGGCCTATATTAGCATGAACAGACAAATAATCAGAGGCTCTCCAAAGGACTTACCAAAAATATTAGCAAATCATGACAGCCTTCTCACTTTCAATACTTGATTTTAAGTAGGTCATGTTTTTATGACCTTTCACTTCAGTCCAACATAAAAATATTCTTCATAAGACACTGTGGGATAAAAGCTCTGTTTTTTCCCTCTGTTTCCATTACTTTTTTTTTTTACTTTTTTTTCTTTTTTTTTTTCTTTTTTTTTTTTTTTTTGATTTCTAGCAGGGACTTTCTATGTTAAAAGGAGAGAGATTATTTGCAGGGATGATATTTACCATATGCTCACATGGCAGTTCTCAATTGCAAAGCTGTATTTTGCAAAAACTAGCTGCTTATGCATAATTTTTTCTTTTATCTATCTTAATTGACATTACATTGACCAGACTGATTTACACTAGGAAACCTGAAAAATAAATTTGAAACTGTTCCTAAATGCAGGGAATAGCCTTTTGTGTTCTTGATGTTTGTGAAGTTCAGAATCAAAATAGCTAAGATAAAACATTTCTTCTGATATTCTCAGCTGTGGATTAAGTACTAATTAGTTTCCTAACTTGTAAAAAAATGCTATCATTGTCCATATTTTACATGTCTGACAATCCTTCCAAAGTGTGCCAGTATTTAAAATACACTGGCCTTTTGATAGTACACACAAATCAGAGATGAATGGCTGACTGAGATGAGCAGGCAGAAGCAGCAGACAGAGGATTGCGGAGGGGAAGAGGGAAGGAATTTGAAGGAAAACTGGAAAACATCCTCTCATAATGCCCAGATACAGGGGTGAAACAAAACCTGCTAGTGAATCAGTTGTTCAAAACAGAAACATACCAACAGCAGATAATGCAAGTGTTACACCTATCTAAGTAAAGTAGTTAAAAGAGGACGTCTGCTCTGCAGAATGCAGAGAAAGAAAGAAACTGAGCTAAAAATGAAGAAAGCTTGCTTAGTCATTACAAATACTAATGATGAGCTTTTCTTTTATTGCGCCAAAGTCTCCATGCAATTTTGAATGACTAGGGCCTGTCTATTGAAGCAGAGTTTAGACATAGTCATGCTAGATGTAGAAGCAGTAATTTGGCTTCTCAAGGCAATTTAACGTAATAGTTTGGGTTTCAGCACCAAGTAACTTAATCTGACTTACAGTCACAGCTTCTGCAACTTGAAACAAACCAATTTATTTTCTATCCACAAGGTGAAAGAAAAAGTGTGCCTGGCACTTTCTTAAAAAAATAAAATAAAAAAAAAATCTTACATTAATCTTTTGTATGTTCACAACTAGGTACTTTGTTCAAAGCCCACTTGGGAATCTCCCTACTACTTTGTAGTATAGATGCACTGCTGGAACACCGGTAATTTTTAGTGAGCTCATTGGCTTTGATGCAATCTTCTGTACTGCTATAACTTCACTCATACAGAGATCTCATCTGACACAAAGAAAAAATTAAATCAAAGCCAGCTAGCATAGTGTGTCTACCTATAGCTAGTGAAAAATACACACAGAAGCACACACAAACACACACAGCCATGCAGTAGACATCTGTGGATTTAAGTCCTTATACACATATCATATGCGGGTTCACACTTGGTGGAAATCCACAGTTCTGTGCCTTTGAGCAAAGTAATCTACAGTGTTAAAAGTGCTAGAAGTATGCAGACATCACTTCATTTTTTGTTGTTTTTTGGGGGGTTTTCCTCCAAAATAAAACAAAAACAAACTACCAAAAAATCTTTCAGTATTGGAAGAACATTAGGACATTTGAAATAACATTAAAGAAGCCATTCACAATGAGCCTGAGGGAAGCAAACCACTACCTTTGGCAGTTTTGCAGTATGTACTTCCAGAAACAATCCTGTAGAGATTTTGAGCTATAAGACAGGATATATGTAGGCTACATACGGGAAAGGTAATTATTTGGCAGAAGGAAAGAATAGATAGACAGCATGGTCCAGCGTAGTTTCATGATACAGAACGACTGAATAAAAAAGCCCGAGGGTAACTCAAAAGGCACCTACTTTAGGCCCATCTTTGCAGCACTATTTAAAACTATTTATACTGTAGCTGTGTTTAGAAAAGAGAAAAGAAGAAGAGCATGTGATGCTGATCAGGAATATCATAGAACCACAGAATGTTTTGGGTTGGGAGGGGCCTTGAAGATCATCTAGTTCCAATCCCTCTGCCATGGGCAAGGACACCTTCCACTAGACCAGGTTACTCAAAGCCCCATCCAACATGGCCTTGAACGCCTCCAGGGAAGAGGCATCCACAACTTCTCCAGACAACCTGTTCCAGTGCCTCATCACCCTCACAGTAAAGAATTTCTTCCTAATATCTAATCTAAATCTCCCCTCTTTCAGTTTAAAACCACTACCCCTCCTCCTATCACTACACTCCTCATAAAGAGTCCCTCCCCATCTTTCCTGTAGGCCCCCTTCAGGTACTGGAAGGACACTAAAAGGTCTCCTGAGAGCGTCCAGTTCTCTAGGCTAAACAACACCAAGTCTCTCAGCCTGTCTTCATAGGAGAGGCGCTCCAGCCTCTCATCATCTTTGTGGCCCTCCTCTGGACCCGATCCAACAGGTCCATGTCCATCCTGTGCTGAGGGCTCCAGAACTGGACACAGTACTGCAGCTGGGGTCTCACGAGAGCAGACTAGAGGGGCAGAATCACCTCCCTCAACCTGTAGGCCACACTTCTTTTGATGCAGCCCAGGATGTGGTTGGCTTTCTGGGCTGTGAGCACACATTGCTGGCTCATGTTGAGCTTCTCATCAACCAGCACACCCAAATCCTTCTCCTCAGGGCTGCTCTCAATCCATTCTCCGCCCAGCCTGTATTTGTGTTTGAGATTGCCATGACCCAGGTGCAGGACCTTGCACTTAGTCTGGTTGAACTTCATGAGGTTCACACATGCCCACCTCTCAAGCCATGGTCATCTGGATGGCATCCCTTCCCTCCAGCATGTTGTCCACACAACACAGCTTGGTGTCATCAGCAAACTTGTTGAGGATGCACTCTATCCCACTGTCTATGTCCCTGACAAAGATGTTAAAGAGTACTGGTCCCTGTACCGACTCCTGAGGAACTCCACTTGTCACTGGTTTCCATTTGGACATTGAGTCATTGACCACAAGACTTTGAGTGCGGCCATCCAGCCAATTTCTTATCCACAGGGTGGTCCATCCATCAAATCTATGTCTTTCCAATTTAGAAACCAGGATGTCATGCAGGACAACGTCAAACACTTTGCATAATTCTGGGTAAATGATGTCTGTTGTGCTCTCCTTATCTACCAACTCTGTAACCCCCTTATAGAACGCCACCAAATTTGTCAGGCGTGACTTGCCCTTGGTGAAGCCATGTTGGCTGTCAACAATCACCTCCTTATTTTCCATGTGCCTTAGCAGAGTTTCTAGGAGGATCTGCTCCATGATTTTGCCGGGCACAGAGGTGAGACTGACCGGAGATATCATCAAGAAGATCCAACAAGAGAAAATTCGGTAGAACACTTTCTCCTCAAAGCTTATCAACTCAGTGAAAATTGAGTTTTCCTTTTAAAATACTAAGGAAGAAGACATCACCTGTTTGTGTGTGTGTGTGTGTGTGTGTATATATCACATAAATATATATATAGATATATGTTTGCAGAGGCCTCTGGATCAATAATTCTACACCCACACACCTTCCAAACCTCAGGAAGAAGCAGCTGAATGTTTAAAACCAGTCTTCAAACCAATTCTCAGAGATATTAAAGGCATGAAGCCGAAGTAGAGAAGTATCTGCAATATTGTGTATCTGTAACTGCAGTTAGTGAGCATTGATAGCAGTTCTATTGAATTTATTTGCCTCTCTACGTTCCTCTGTCTCAGCCTCTGTGGTGGAAATCCTTCACTATTTTTAGCTTCTTTGGCAAATATCTTCTCCTCTTCCCTTGTGATCTGAGTCCAAAGATCTAGAAAATGCTTCCTTGAAGAAAGAATGTCTTAGCTGGGGGCTATGACCAATTGGCTGTCACCAGCCAATAACTTATACTATCATTTTGGATTAAGGCTGGTGCAAACAAAAAAAAAAAAATATAAAAAAAAATCCAAAACAGTTTCCTGAAGGAGATGAAGCTGGGGGAAAAGGAACATAATTGCCAGTACCAATCCTATGATCGTTTTATATCCTGGCAGAAAGGCGAGAGCTGTGCCAGAGAAACAGCGATCTCAAAGTAACAAGCTGCGTTTGCAGAAAGGGCTGGTGTTGTCACAGAGTGCTCTGGAGGATTACAGCCTCACAAAGGAAGAGCTGGGAACCAGGCTGCTTTTGTTAGCTTTTGCAGGTCTTGTTAGTGCTAGAGAAAAATATTTATACTCAGACACGTTCACAAAAAGAAGAGTCCTTAACTTATATCTGTCAACTCTATGCAGCATTCTTCAGAGAGAGATTAAAGTCTGCTGACTTGAGCTTCATGAATGATTACGCTGTTTCAAAACACATGAACGCAGACATCAAAGCAGAGTCATCAGGAGAAGAGGATGTACCACCATCTGTAGGGAAGCCTGAAAGGCAATCAGATAGAACAAGATAACTAAAAAGAGATAAAGTTGGGCTGGGAATAGCCAACCACTGAGGAGTCTAAAAAATGAAATAGAATGAAATAAAACAGAAGCTCAATATGGTGCTTCAACATTAAGAGAGAATTTATTTTCGCTACAGGACAGTATGAGATTCCCAGTTTACTTATTTCATGCAGAGACATAAAGTTGGAACATTTCTCCCTTTTTTCCCCCTGTTGTTCTCCAGTTAGACTCATAGAATCAGAGATTTGAGTGAGAAGGGACCTTTGGGAGGTCACCTAGTCCAACCAGCTCATGGCATGGCCAGTCAGATGAGATGATTCAGGGCCTTGTTGAGTTGAGTTTTGAGTGTCTCCAAGGATGGAGACTCCACAGCCCCTCTAGGCACGTATTTAAGTGTTTGGCCACCCTCACAATGAAAAAGATTTTCCTTTTATTTTATTGGAAATACCCATGTCACTACTTGTGTCCGTTGCTTCTTGTCCTATCATTATGCTGCTTGTTCAGGTGTACACACAGTGTCACAAGAGAAATGACCACTAGAATTTTTAGACAAGGAGACTACACATCAGAGTTGAGTCTTTGCAGGAGCGTTTGTTGATCCTGTGTTGCTGCAGAAAGAAAAAGTAGTGAATTTTTTAGTCCTGAACACAGGTAATTAAAAGGAGGGCATGAAATTTCTAGACTAATTGTATTTCTCCTTTGAGCTCTGAGTCCTATGTGACTGCCTGAAGATATTCTCAGTGGTTGCTCTGTACTTCAGCTATGTGTATGGGCTGGTGTAGAAGGAAAGCCGCTTACTCCTAATCTTGACAATGTCACTGCAAGGATTTCACTAAGACTGTGGAGCTTTTGACTGAACAATGATACCAGTTAAAAAGTATGATTTGATTAAAATACAAGAAAATGCCAAGTGAAAGGAGATAGATGTACTTTTTTTGTTACCATTTCTCTACAACACACATGCTGACTAGCAATTTAGCTCTGATAAATATGTTTGTACAGCAAAACACTGCAGCTCAAAAAGCTCATTTTACAGACTCTGTGTGTGGAATCATGTTGGATGTATATAAGTGGTTTTAATAAAATTACAGAAACATAAAATAAACTGCCAACATAAATGCAATTTCAGAGGAGCAGTTCATCTCCTGGCTTTGTATTTTTCCAACATGTAAAGCAAGGAAGATAAAGCTTGCTGATATTGATCTCAATGCCCAGTCATAAAAAATTAAAAGTTATCTGTCAGTAAAAGAAAAAAGAATGTTTTCCATTTTGAATAGAGAGCTCTTGAGTGCTTGTGTGAATACAATTTACAGCATTAATAAAATCCTCTTACAAATATTATTTTTATTGTTTCTTTCTGTTCTCTGATTTAATAAAATACTCTGTAGTGCTTACTTGACTTTCCTGCCCTTAGATGTGCTGGAATATTTAACTACAAGTTTGCATATGTATGTCATTTCACTGGGTCCAGGATACCAGTACCCCAACTGGTTTTGGGCTGTAGCAAAGTGGACTCAGTGGAAGTTTCTCCTTTGCTTCAGTGTACTTTGAAGCAGAAGGAAGTGGAAATAACCCTCCATAGGCATGGTGAGTGGGACCTGGGCAGCCCTCTGAGCTGGCTACTGATTTGGGTAACAGGATTTACTTCTTTTTTTTTTCTTTTTTTTTTTAACAGCTCAGTTTAAGAAATGTCTGTTTCAATGTAAAGACCTTCTTTGCACATGGTGAAGAAGACAACTGTCTAGGTGGTGGTACTGTTTCCAAGGAAAAGAGAGGCAGATATACCTTGATCTTCATGAGGTTAATCCCTGGATTTTATGTTGTATTAGAGATCTATGCTAATGTACTGTGAAACCAGTGACACTGAAGTTGGAAATTAAAGTCAGGTCTACTGACTGTAAAATCACCTTTTTCAGGAGAGCAGGCAAGCTTCAAATATCTTCTGGGAAGGTCCACAAATTGTCACTTCATACAGCGTGCACGAACCCATCACTTACACGATAATGTACAAACAGACCAAGAAGGGAGATACCCACTTTGTGAAAGAAAGCATTGTGGTACTGCACAGGCAGATAGGTAAATACAACTTACGTGAGGTGGTAGGAACAAAATAGGAGCTATCTGAGAAACTGCCATTTCTTAAAAGCCTACTCTAGCCCCAAAAGCCTATCTTGCCTTTCCGTGCCACTCAGCGGTAGCATGGTTTATGTCCTCGTTGAGGGTAATATGAAGAGCAAAGCTTTCTAAATTGCTCTGCTTCTTCTTCTTTACTTCCAAACCTGCTCTTACGTGTCCACTCCTCGCTCTCCTGAGTATTTTTTTATCTCCCCCCTCTCCAGTAAAATACAAACTCCAAGGTAGCCTAAGAAGTCAATGTTCTCTCAGATGTTGTCACAGATATTTAATAAGGATCAGCTGTTTCCTTGGCATAGTAGCACGCTGCCTTCAGAAATTTAACAGTAATGGCAATAATTCACACTCCCATGAATCCAGAAGCTGTTCTTAATCCTCGGTGGTGGTGGTTTATTTCAGAAAGGTGATTTAAAACTTCGTTTAGTCACCAGAGCACTGCCATCTAGTGCTAATCCCTAGAAATGCAAGAAAGATTTTGTAACTGCAGAAGTTCACTCTGTTTGCAGGGGTGATGGCCCCATCACGTAAAAGTAATTCAGAGCCGCAGTTGTAGCTGGAAGTTGAAAATTGCTGATGTAATTTGGTATAGGTAGTGATTGGAAGGCTTTGACAAGCAGAGAAAAGCGCCTGCAGTACGGACCTGCAGACTGGATGAGAATGAATATCAGAGGACGGTGCAATTACATTTCTGCTCTTGGCATGCCACGCAGCCATCAGATAATTACAATTGCAGCACAGGGAACAGACCTTACAACCAAATATTGGGGAGCCTGTTTGTCTGTGCACAAAGTGATTTGCTTTAATGAGCATTTAAAATTGCCTGAGATTCCCTACCATGCTCTAGATGAGGGATCATATCACCCTGAGTGCTAACGAGTGATGGGCTGGCTGTGCTGAGCTATTCAACCAGTGTGCTTTTTTAGCCTGTTGCAGATGCAAAGCAAGCTTATCGCTCAGCACCTGGGCCTGCCCTCATGAAGGCTTTGTGGCTTACTGAGCAAGTTGTAACTCCTCCAGGCAGGGCAATTTGCTCCCCCTAGTTTCACCTTTCCAGACTCTCAAGATCATCTTATTTTTGTCAAATTTGATTAAACCTAACTTTGCTAAATATGATGTATTTGCTAAATACTTCCTTTAGCTGCCAATATGTAGCATAATTGGTGTAGAAATCAAGCTGATTACAGCTTTTGGGGGACACTGCTTACTAAATGCAGATTACAATGCCATTCTCAACTTCAGAAATAATTAAAATTTGAACTATGGTGTGTCAGGGTTAGACAATCAGCTGATGTAAACCGGCTGTGGAGTTCTCGATGTGCAATCTGGTGAACTGCAGGGACAATCTGTAGAGTGAATAGGCAAACAACATGAGGAGATATCCTCTATATTATTTCATTTAATTTAATCCATAGGCCTATGAAACTTTTCCTTATTTTGCATGTATACAGTAACTTATACTAAAAAATGGTTTTGTCTGTTTTACAGTGTAAATCATGGTTTACTCATTTTTTATTAAATGTTCTATTAAAGCAAAAAGGCTAGCGTATGAAAAAGTAGATATCTATTACTGCTCTACAAATTTATCACCAAAGTCTTATTACAGCAGTACACATACAAAGCACCACACAGCTCAAGATGAAGCTCTGCAAACCCACAGACTGGCATCTCAGTTGGTTGGCAATTCCAGCTAAGCTGATTTGTTTCTGACTGTTTGTGACAGCACCATCCGTATTTGCCAGTGATGTTATTTGCAAGAGGTCTGGTCTGATTTGTCAGACATTCACAACTACTTGGGAAAGTCCCAGGAAACCTGTGCAAACAGTTCTAAGTCAGCATGCAGACTCACTGACCATGGGCAGGAAGGAGGATTGTAATTGCAGAAGCTCTCACATGATTGTTTTTTCCAAAGGACCAGACACAGAGCAGTGCCCACTATCTAGGCGCAGCACTGACCACCCATGCTTGTGTTTTGTGCACACTAGTATTGCACAGACATGGAGAAGCCCATTATGGTAAGAGACCTTAACATACTCAGGACTGCAAGAACTTGAGAGAAAACGCACACATTATAGTTAAAAACTGGTAAAGTACCAGCTTTCTACTGCCTTTAAGGCCATTAGCCCAGTCAGCTGTATGACATACATGAACATAGGGCCAGCTTACTTTGCAGAAGGCAGTGCAATTCACCCTTTTCACAGGAATTAAATACTGCTCAGAGGTTCAGTTTATATGAAGCTCTTGCTTTGGTTGCTGTTTCTGACACTCTCATGAGACTAGTAGTAGTAGGTGGGAGATATGTGCTCCCCTGGTAGAAACTAGAGGCCAGCAGAGTATTTCATGTATCACAGGATCGTTGTCTTTAGCCAGTTGAAAGCCATCACCACGATGCTCCTACATCTTTGTAACAGTATCTTCCGACAGTAACTTCTGGATCACTGGCAAACTTTTAGTGCTGTGGGTCAGCCACAAGACATTTCACTAACAAACATAAAGTAAAAAGTGAGCCACTAATTTTGGCTTCCATGGTAGTATTGTAGTTATCCAGCTTTACTTGATATTGTGCCTAGCTTGTATCTTCAAAATGTTCTGAAGGTATGGGAACAGTACTCTAATCCAGCCAGCCTAAGTTGGAATTCAGATAAATTATTTCCTGAGAGCCACAGCAAATCAATCCTTATTTCACTTTTACAGTATGCTTGTCCTGAGTCAGTATGACTTGATACCATATCTGTTTAGGCTTCTTGTGTAGTTTCCTGTACTCCATTCCTACCCTGCAAGGACTGTCAGCTTGGAGCAGACTTAATGCAGTTCTGCTGGTAACCAGACAAATAAGAAAACATTGCAGTGCCAAATTAATCCACTTTTTTCCTTGCTCCATCTTCGTACAAAACTTAAGTGCTCAAGTGCACCCATAGTCTGTCTGCCTACTGGGGCTTCTTTAAGGACCAGCGAAATCAGAGCTTTTACCCTGCTTCATTATCTCACACACTGTCTCCCTCCCTCAGATATTCACGCACACACACAATTATTTGCTGCCAGTCAGCATTCACAACTTGTTGTTGTAGTTGTTTTGCCTACCACTATTGGGCTTTCTTTGGATCACGTTAAGCTCTAGAATTCACATTTAGAGTAGGGTAGGAGAGCTCTTAATGGTAAGTCTTGTTCTTTCACCCCAAAAGCTCGAGATGCATATGCATGTATCAGAGAACTGGGAGAAGGGAGGAACTAAGGCAGAGGTTTTCAGGGACATGTCTGAACTCACATACAAACTCTGTGTTTAACAGGAAATCAAAAACATTTCTGGTTTCAACAACTGGTTTACCTACAAGAAGCTTATTTGCTGTGTTCCCGCATGTACACTGAAGCTCATGTTAAATATGAATGCATTTCTAAATGCCACCAAATTTCCTGGGGGCCACAAAAAAGATCAGACACATAACCGTTGCTGCCACAATAGTCATTCAGATGCCGACATTTGCTTTTCAAATTGCTTCTGCTGTTTTACTCATTGTCAGGCAAAGAAGCATAATAATTAAACCATGTTTACAGCCAAAATTCACCAGTTCAGCACGTTGCATTAACTTCTTAGAAAAGTAACGTGAGGTGAACAAGTTAGGATGTTCCCCAAATTCATCCATTCCCCATCATCAACAACAGTCACTCTTGAGTTGTGGTGGTTTGGAAAAGGCTTTTCAGAGTGTCACTTTGTGGAGCATATAAGATGTAACATAGTCTTACAGACAAAATAGTAAAGAGGTTCTTTCCCCCCGTATTGCTAGTTTCCTGAGTAAGCTCAGCAAGTCATTTATTCTAGATGTTCCTCAGCTTTTCAGTATGTACAACTGGAAAAATGCAAACATATACATACCAGCTTATTTTCTAAAAACATCAGCAGAAAAAAAAAAATAATCATCAATATAAAGGCATTTACCACTCAGTAGTACAACTCTCCGGTCTGGAGAGAACTAGTCACAGCTTTGGTCTAGCGACCGCGAAGGCTGCTATATTTGGATGGGAGAATTTCTTTTGAGAGAAGGACACAGTGTCTAAACAACATTTGTAACTCTTACCTGGTCACTTAAACTCACTTCCAGATCACAGGCCCCTTCTTCTTACTTGGTGCAGTAGGACCCAATGTTCCCAAATCAGTGCTGAACCCACAACATTTCCTCTGGCACATTTTGTGCTCACTTTCAGAGCCACTCTTGAGAGGTACAACAATTCACTTTTCTGGAAAGTGACAGCAAAGCCAAGTAACACACAGCGTTGTAAAAAGGATCTCTAAAAGACACCTCACACTTTACTATGACGGAAAGATGAGATGAAGTATGCAGAATGTGTATTTTCCTCTGTGTACCACATTTTCCTGCCCTACCTACACAATCCTCTTTCTGACAGACAGATTTATTATGCCAAACAAGCACCTTATTTTAGTCCTAGAGCCCTCTGCCTTGATCTAAGCATGTACCTGAGGAGTGTGTGGGTCCAGCATGCCAATCATGCTGGAGTGACAGGAGCATTGCTCATCTGTCAGAACACAGGGTGTGCAGAAAAATAACATCAGTACCTTTTATATTATTAATGTATTCCCATGCAGAGTCATGGTTCCAGCATTTAGGTCAAAGCCCATCCCCTAGTCTGATTTCTCAGCTCTAGCATGCATCCCAGTATCCAGAGCATCCCAGAACTTCATCACATTTAACATAATTACTTCACAATTGTAGTTATGTGGAGAATTAGTGTGTTGAATGGAGAGGGCAAACTCAGTCTGAGGAGATGATACGAATATTCAATTCCAGTAAGTCTCCAGCTTAAAAGCTGTTCTTTGCAGAACTGAATGCTACAGAGCTGCACTTCCCAAGCTTCTTTCACGGATCATCATATCCATTTTACAGAAGAGGCAGCTGAGGAAAAAAGACTTTCATTCAGAGAAGTCTTACCAGTTCCGGTCTCTTTCTAACTTCTTTCTCAAAGACATATACTTCTGTATTTTTCTCATCCTATGGGCAGAAAATGTGTCATTCTATTTAATTTACAGATTCTTGCTCTCCATTTGCCTGTCAACATTTTTAGGATAAAATAGCAACAAGGAACAATTAAGATTCTAAAAAAACCCATACACTTTCCAGTGGATTGTAAATACCAGTTACCCTTAAGACCAAATTTGACTGCAACATTCCTGTAGCATTTGGTTGAGAAATCTGTATTTACAAACCTATTCATCTGAAACTGTTTTTACAGATCACTGCTCACTTATGAACTGTAGAGGAGAAGTAAAAGTCCCAGTAAAATTGATAGAATTTACATTTGTTGCCTTTCATTCTTCTGTACATGCCTTAAATTAACCTGTTTTATGCCACACAGCATTGCCTGAACAGCAAGCCACCAATTAATAACTTTTGTAGAATTAGAAGACACAGATTATGGAAGAAAATTCGAAAATGTAAGGAAACTATTATTTGCAGCATATTTCCCCAGTTCTTAAATGAATGACAGTTATGGGAATGCACAGGGAATACTTGTCCCATTTTGTCTTCTGTGCTCCACAACTTTCATGGATATATCAGTTCCTTAGCATAGTTTTCTTCTTATAAATAAAATGTGCTCAGGGGGTGGTCCCTCCCTCCCTCCCTCCCTCCCTCTCTCCCAAGTTATATGTTGCCATAGTTACATTCAAATTTCCCTCCCTCCCACTCCCCCAAGTCATACGTTGCCATAGTTACTTTCAAATTTCATAAAGAGCTGTTTTCCCCCATCAATCATCTCTGCAAAAGGACCAAGGAAGAAAACAACATGTATTTCTTATCCTGTAGAACTTCAATAAAGAAGGAATCACTGAACATCATTACTAAATCATGGAGAGCTCCAAATTTTCCTACAGCTTCTTGTTGTAAGAGAAAACAATGTTTACATCTACAACTTGACTGAATAATAACAAAAAAGAAAAATCATGAGCCAAAGCAAAATAGAAAATAATATTATTAAAAGATTATATTATATTACAATATGTTATATTGTAGTAGATGTAATAATCTGTCAATATAATTTGGAAAAAAAAAAAAAAGGCTTATGTGTTTCCTCTTTTTCTCCTGATTTTGAAAAGACTCAAACTAAGTAGAAACTGCATTTTAAAAACTGCATATTTACAGTGAGTCTTGGACCAGCCAGTTAAAGAGTTAAAACTGAACTTACCAAAATGGCATAGACTCTCTATTACACAAGAACATGAAATCTAGTTTCCTTGTGATGAACTATAAAATATATTTTCTGCCTGGATTCAGATGCTTTTATCCTGTCAATATTATTTGAATGACAATAAGTGCAACAACTGAGGTTTCTATTATGCCATATCATTTTAGCACACAAGCAAAATGGATCTGGATTTGAATAAATTATAGCACTTCTTAATGTAACAGACGATCTGCCAAAACAAAACAAGGACTGGTGGAGGAGCTGAAGACGATGATAAATACTTGAAACCTGTGATGCTTGGTTGGGTTAAATCAAGCAGTACATCCATACTTTTAAAAGAGCTAAATACCAGTTTGTTTTTTCCTAGTTGTAGATACACATCAGTGTGCTGTTGTGCGATTGTGCTCTGCATCACTACAGACCTGCTTCAGTGAGACTACAAGTCTTTACAATAGAAGTGGAAAAAAAAAAAAGAGCAATGCCTGTTTAAAACTTCCTAGACTAGCCTCACTTGACTAAAAATATCACTTGTACTAGTGCAACTTAGTGACAAAGGCATGAAGGAAACCATAAGCCCCAGGTCACCTAGCCCCTAAGAAATCCCAGTGGTAAAGTAGTGAGAGACCAGACTTCAGTGGAGACTGTTATGGTGCAGTGGAACAAAGGGAAAATAAGTGGAAAAATGCCATAGGCAGGCCTGAAGCACAGTTTTGCATGAATTGTATTTGAAAAGTATTTCTATGAAAATGACTGTTAAAACATGAAGTGGAAGTTTTCAGTTGTAATAATGGCTGTCTAGGCTATTTCGCTCCATTTTAAATGTGCTTGAGGTTGAGAGTTTGCTTTAGTGAAAGATAAAAGGTCCCTTTCAGGACCTGAGGAGTGAAGGTCAGATCCTAGGAAAGAGAAAGGCTGTCAAGGGATTGTTGTAACCTCTAAGTGTTCTTCACGTTCTCCACCTCATCATCCCACCAGCCCATCAACATCTTTTTCTCTCAGCAGCTCAGTGTTGAGTTTGGATCTGTCTTCAGTGGAACAAAACAAACTCATCCCATCAACTGTTCTTGGAAATGTTTGTTTGCAACAAGTGCAAAGAAGAAAAAAATGTTTTCAGGAGCTGTATGCAGTTTGAGCCTTCTTTAAAATGCTGGGAAGTTTGATTTGGAAACTGCGATGGAGATACTACAGGAAAGTTAATAGGTAACTGCTGAGAACATTTTGATCATATCAAGACTGAAAAATTTGAACACAGAGCAAACCAGGGAGGGAGAAGAGAAGAGAGAATATGTGTCTTTGATCATAACCAATTGTGTTAAGGGAAATACGGCCAGATCCAACAGCCTGACAGAGGCAACGCTGCCACAGCTCCACGCCCCCAGGTCTGACCAGCAGCAAGGCTGAGCATGCATCACCAGAGGGCACATGCATACAACCACACATATATATCACACATGTACACAGCAGCCACATGGATCAGTACAGCCAAACACACAGGGCAGTCACACAAATCCAGACAGCTCCAGTGGCCTCATCCTGCTCCCCTCTCTGGGTGAGCAGGATGGACATCTATTAGTGGGAACTTATATATGTATACATAGACATGAGGCGGATGCCCCCAGCAGCTGGGCTCAGGCACTCTGTTTACCCTGTAGCTACCCCTTGATTTCAGTCTTGATGAGCTTCATACATGGACTGTGGTACTGAGGCTGGTAGGAGTCCAGACAGGTTCTCCCTTCCTCTGAGTCCATAATTCGGCTTCCTGGTAGCCATTGTGCCCCTTTGCACCTAAAAGGTTGTGCCACATTGCATGAATAAGAGAAGGTAGAGCATTCACATTGTAAATAATATTTTTTTTTTTTTTTTCCCAACAAGAAGCACAGGCAACAATTTCAGAGTGAAGCAGTAGAAACTGCAAAGTTTGTTTTCTGTTGTTGTTGCTGAATTGCTCAGTTTTGATTAAACCTTTAGATTTGTTTGCAGAATTAGACGTGTGCTCTCCAGTGATTTGGAATGGGTTTTTAAAGCGAATAAGGCGGGATGGATTGCAACAGATTAGTTTTCCAGAAGGCTATTATAATCTTTTGTGCATCAGGTGCTGTTCCAGAGCTAGCTCAGAATGATAACTGCTGACAGCAAGTCAATCAAAGCTCTCTGTGATAAAAAATTGGAAGTTCCAGTCTGTTTCTGTGCAGAAATCTACCTTAGCAGTTGTCCAGCACCAGCACCTGTGTGGTTCACAGACTTGGGATCAGCCTCTTGTTCTGCAGACAGAGGAGTCTCTGCGGGCGTGCACAAGCATAGCAAAGAAGAAACCTTGCAATAAATGACTCTGGAGCTCTCCTGGCTGTCATTACTCTGCCTCCCCCCAGCACATTCACAGTCGTAAAAGCTGAAAATGCAGCAGAGGAAAAGCAGCAGCACAAGTGTACTACTTGCTAAGCACTGAAAGAGTAATTATGCATTGGTAGATGAACCAGCAGTGGGAATTGGATGTTGCTGTTTGTGGAAGAGAATAAGGATGAAATTCTAAGAAAATAAAGCATTGGGAAAGAAAGAGAAGAAATGTCACTGTACTGAGGGATGGAATAATGCAAATAATTAATTCCGTGTTTGTTCAAATATTTGAATGAATAGCTGTCAGAAATTAGTTCCTGAATTTCAAGATTAGACTGTCAAAGCCAACTTTCATCATGGCACAACATGTGTAGAAATTTTCATACTTTTTCTAGCTGAAGAAGTTTTTTTGTTCATTTCTTAAGAACCTGTTCATCTTACCTTTCACTTTGCTGATCTTCTCTGACCTCTCTACTAACTCAAAACGGTAAGTGTGGTAGTCCTGAACATTCAAACTTTTGCATATCTCTCTTAACCTATAGTGTCTTGCTTCTAGACAGTTACCGAAACAGCAGAGGAAAACCTGGCCTGTGCACATTTGCATGAAAGATCCTTTGGGCATATTTTTTCAGTTTGTCATATTTTAGAGTAACTGTAAAACAGATGTCATTTAGCAGTAACTAATTCAAATAGGTGGTAGCTACCAGAGGGAATCATTCTTTGAATTAGCCACTATAATGGCTTAAACACAAAAAAAGATAAACTGTGACTCTCTTCATCAGCCACCTGTTCAGGTAAGCTTTGAGACAAATGTTTATCATGAAAGGTCATGGAGATGGTCATGGACAGTAGTTTAAATCTGTCACCTGCCCATACCTCATAATACAGATATTTACAGCAAGTAAAAGTAAATGTCTACTTCCAATTTAGTATATTAGGTAACAGCAGCTTTAAACTGCTTACCACACCTCCTTGTGTAACTGAGGCCACATTACTAAAAGATTATGTGTCACAAGTAAACCAGGGAATGGTATACAGTGAAGGATTTTACATAAGTTTCTGTGGAGTTATGCAATTTGAAAAGAGGGATAAATTATCAAGTTGTTGTTATGGGACGTTAGGAGCGTTGCCACCTGCTCCTGTCTGGGGCTCCCCCCTGCCCAGCTGCTGGAGCCCAACCTAGTGCTCCAGGACCTGGAGCAGCAGCTGCTGCTTTCCTGGTTGCAGGTTCAAATGATGATGAAGTTGTGTAGCAACTTGCTAGTGGGTCCAGCTCGACGCTCGCTGCACACACACAGCACTCACAGACTCGTCCCATCTGGTCCAGCTTGATGTTTACTGGCGAGCACGCGCACGTACACACACCACGCACACTGGGGCTGGGAAAGATACAGGTGCTCACCCTCAGCATAGGGGCTGTGACCCACGGTCCTATTCCAGCCACTTGTGCTGAGCCCCTCACTCGCCTCACTCGTGCTGGTCTCCCCCAGTAGCTGGATTTTGGGACACACACCATTTCTGCCCCATGGCTGGAGGGCAAAGACCCCCCCACTCTCTCCAGTAGCTGATGCTGAGACCCCACTCACTGCCGGAGCCAACACCACTGGCCAGGGCTCCACTCCAGGAGCTGGCACTCCATCTCCTCACACAGAGTGGTCTCACCAGTAGCTGACATGTGGTTCTTGCAGCACACACACACAGAGGATGGAGAGTGAGATTACTCAAAAAAGCTAGTTAAGAAAAGATTAAATATGAAGATATAAGAAGATGGGACAGGCTGTGGTGGTCAGGTGCAGGGCTCAGCCAGACATGTGAACTGACCAGCCCCATTTTACACACAACCAGCCCCTGTTACAACTTTTCTCCCCACTCCTGCTTTGTTCCTCCCTTCTCCCCTTACCCTGCATGTCCCCCGTGGGTTTGTACAGCTCTGTCAATTCCTGCACCCCTCGCAGTCCTGGTTTACAGTCTTATCCCTCACAAAGTCCAGGTTCATCTTCCTGGAAGTGGCATCTGTAATTTCTTGATAGCCCATCCACTCATCTGGCTGTCAAGGTTTGTTTCTTGTCATTTTCTCCATGTTTGTTTTGTCGGGTCTGTTTCTCTACGTACTTTGTCTCTGGCTTCCTCCTTATTATCCCTTGTTGCATTTAAGAAAGTCCCATGTACAAATACCATTAAAGGAGCAGACACTCTCCTCCCACATACCCTTACAGATTCCTCCTTGAATGGGGGAAAAGTACTGATGTACTCTGCTCTATAAAGAGTTTAATTCATTTTGTGAACAAAAAAAAAAAAAAAAAAAAAAAAAAAAAAAAGCATGTATTTTCCTTCTGTAATCCTTTAAAATATATCCTTAGTAGTGATATTCCTCCATTTTTCTGCCAGATCTTGCCTTTACCTATCAAATAACCAATGTTATAAACCTTCTGTTATGCTGAATACCTATAAAATTTTCAGTTATTGCTACCCACAGTGTGAATATAGAATAGACACATTTTCTTTGGGGATTGGAGGTAGGAGGTGGGCAAGACAGTTTTCCAGTATGGTCTTTGCAATGATGTAAATGACCCCTCAGCATGTTATAAATGCAGATAATTATTTGGTTTTATTGTTTTCCCTTTTGCCCAAGCAAATGTGTGTCCTTTTTTCTGCTGTCCTCCATCGCTTGAAGGTACCATGGCAAATAGAGTCAAGCCAATAAAGAAGAAGTAGGATCTTTACATCAACCAAGTCCTCTACCTTTTAACTGGACTTGTGATCATGCTGCTACACAAGCTTAAGTGTCTCCCAGTCCCAGTGACCCAACATCAGGCAGCAGATTTCTGGCTTCTTTGGTACATTACCTGAAAACTGTGCATCTGCAGAACTACACATCAAAGTTAATTCACACACGACATCGAAAAAAACTATTTAGTAGAGAAAGTCATGAAGACAAAAGTGCTCCCTGTTGCACAAAGCAAATATGTTTATTACATAGGGAGTTCAATATTTTGCATGTTTTGCAAGCTGACACACTGGAAGAGGGTTGGGGGAAGAGAGGGGGGGAGAGGTTGTGGCAGTTTGCTTATTTCTACATTGAAGAGATGAGGGAAATGAAAAAATATGAAGAGTTAACATACTGCTGTAATTTCTGTAGGTTTCCTACTGCACCTTTGTCTCTCACCATCTTGCAAATTTACAGTGAAAACAGAGAAAGCTGACATCTGCTTCCACTTTTAAAAAAAGGTCTATGTCCCAGCTAAAGGAGCTGAGCACCCTATCGACAATTGTGAATGTCGCGATTTCTATTAAACTCTGCAGGAGTGGAACGGGGAACATTCAACCCGTTTGCTCTGTGATATTTTCTTTACTTCAGGAGTCAGTACTAAGCAGGAAGATATATTCAAGAAATAGAATATAAAAGAGGTTCAGATTGGAGTTACTAATTTCTTTGTCACACCTGGGGGGAACAAATTTTAAATGCTATTTTTTTTTTTCACACAATATATAAATGCAGAAGCACACAAGTTGTCTCAGAAATCAAAACCAGCTTCATGTAATACTATCATAGGATAGTAGTTGCACCTGAAATATTCTAGATAATAATAAAAAAAAAATTGTAGGGAGAGATAACAAACCAATTTTGGTAGCTGAGAAATAAAGAAAAACTCAAAGAATGGGAACTTTTGAGAAGGAATTGACCACATGGCTGTAAAATGCAGAAAAAAAACCAGTTCTGCTGGTAGATGAACCTTAACTACAGCAAGGCACTTACATATCAGAGTATCCTCTCTGTGGGAAACAGCTGTGACGCTTAAAAATTCATATCCTAGCTTATTCCTCACAAGCATACCCATGTAGATAAGCCCTGAGGTTACTTTAACAAAGCCAGAGTAAATTTTCTGTTTAGAAAAAGGCCTAAAGCATACAAATGAAAGACCAGATTTTCAAGTATCCAGCTGCTCCTGTTGTAAACAACAAATGCTGGTTTTTTTCCAAATCCAGACAATGAGAATTTCGAAGGCTCATGATAAATTTGTGTTCCATCAGCAGTGGCTGGTCTCATCTGATCTACACTAATGTTAACAAATATGTCTTTTTCACTTGCCTATGCAGTATGAAGTTAGGACATTTTTTGTAAAATGTCCCAAGGCCATGGAAGTATGAAAACTGAGCAATAGTAATCATATTTCAGAAAAAAGACATTCTTTCTTTAAAATGAAAAAAGTAGGAAATATAAATATTCTCAAACACTAAGCAAAGAATATTTAATTTCCAGTGCACTGTATTTCACCCAGCAGGTTACAACTAAGATAATTTCCATTTGACATCATAGAAGAAAACTACTTAGTGCAGACAGAAATATTAGATAGGAAAATGAGGGATAAGAAAAACTGCCTGAGGTGGGGTTTTTTTCTTTAAGTTCGTTCAAGTTTTTGCTATCACCAGAGCTGCAGAAGAAATGATCAGAAGGCTTATAGAAAAGTTATTACAACTATTTGTGCTCTAATATTAAATAGAAGCACAATGCAGAAAGTTGGGTACAGAAAGCTTCATGGAAAATTTTTAGGAAAAGTCTCACTAATGAAAGGAGCACATGGTTAGTTTCCAAGAATCAAGGGAAACCTTACACAGTGAAAACAGCTCTGATTTCTGCTAGAAGAGAGAAAGGAGACTGGCAAAGTCAGAGCAGATGTCAGCTGTCTTTTATTTGGCGTTTAAAACTGTCTAGCACGTGCCTGATGACAGCAAATGTTTTTTTCCTCCCAACAAGAAATTTTGGAATAACCCTTTTGCTTTGATATGAAGCTGCAGCCCATGTATCAAGTAGGACATTTGTTCAAGGCAATATGCATGCAGTCTAGGTTACTAATGCCCTAACTAGACACAGCTTTAACCCATTCATAATCAGTTCTCCCAATCAGAGCACCCCCTGCCTTCGGGCGATAACAGGATTTCTGTCTTGCACATTCTTTACTTAGTACAAGTAAACCCAAAGATCTTGCTTTGCACTTGTCAACCATCAGCCTTATTGCACTACTTGGCTTGTGATTCAATCCCATGCTATTCGACAGTTTTGCTGTGTATCTAATTGGACATTAATTGTAACAATATAACTGCTGAAGTCTGAAAAAATCTAACTACTAGAGAAAGTTAGAGCTCTAATAGAAATGTCACCTGGCAAATAAAAAGCAAGCACAGCACACAACTTTAAAAAGTTATTTAAATTGTGAACCTCGATGTCTAATTATCCGCTGTGAAACTGAAGCGCAGGACAAGAGAATTCAATTATATCAAAATAAATGTGATTTCTAGTAGAATGCTAATGACCACTCCGCTTCTTGACAGCACGCTCTGACAGCACCATACACGCACAACTTCATGCTAATGAAGCAGTGTTTATTGCCAGTGTCCTATGGCAGCCTTCTTGCTAAGTGCTATGTCTAAATATAAAATTAAGGTTTCATTGAACAAAACATAATTTAGTGAGACTAGCCATTTGTCCTAACCTCAGCCTCAGAGCAAACTAATATGATGTAATCTAATCTAATCTAGTCTAATCTACTCTACTCTAGTCTAACGTAGGGTAAATTGTAAATTAACCATATGCAAAGTGGTGTGGAGGTGTTCTGGTTAAATCATTTTTGTGTTTGTTTAGGCAATTAAAAAGAAGTCTACAAATTAGACTGATGATAAGCAGTGTGCTCTTTAGTACTGTACTTCCGAAATTCAAACTGGTGACTATTTTTTTGCTAGCTCCATAAGGATTTTCTTCTATGAAATGGGTGGTCATGAAAATCAGAAGAGTCACAGAAGAAAGAATTGCGGAACCTCAGATCATCAATACTTCAAATCTTTCTAGTGCTGGTAAGCAGGTAAGCAACACTGGAAATATATTGAGTGTTAATATAATCTGGAATATTAACACATTCCAGATGGTTTTATCATGTGCTGGTTTATGATTACAAATCAGCACCAGACAGATGCAAAAAGCCTGCCATAAAGTTTAATTCCAAACCAAATGTCTCTCTGTTTCTAAACTACACAAGTCCACCCTAGGCCACTCCTTCTAAAAGCTGCAATTAATTGTGTTGGTAAAAACATGGAAATAATACTTTTCACTGTAGTTTCATAAACTGACAGTTCACAGGGGGTATGCTTTTCCTCATTAAAGATGTCATCTTCACTTATGACATTTATTGTCACAGGATGATAAGGTTGAAATGGAAATTTGAAGATCACCTAGCTTATCTCTTTGCATAAGGCAAACTCAGCAATATTGATTTAATTCATGACAGATGTTTGTCCAAGTTACAGTTAGAGAAACTCCATATCATCCTCAGACCATTTATTTTATTATCTACCATTAGGAAAGCTGTCCTAATGCACAATTTAAATCTCTCTGTCTGGTTTTCTACAGCTGATAATTCTTATCCTATCCTTCCCATGCACACAAGACAGACCACTTCTTTTCTGCTTGAGGCAATTCTTCTGTTCATCAGTGGAGTATCTATGTTTTCACCCTTCTTTAGATGCAAAGTGCTCAGGTTTTCCTGCTATGATGTAATTACCGTACATCTGAAAATTGTTCTTATCCCCTGGATTCTCTTATTTGGTTTGTTATATTCATGGACAACAACACCTAAAATTGTGTGATTTTTATCATATGGCAGTTTACTAATTCAGCTGCTTATTCTTAGATGTATCCCAATGGCATATTCCAGCTTTCTGTGTGAAAGATGACCCTCTGCCATGACATGGGGTTTTTTTATGCAGAAATGAGGATGTGAGGTTACTAATAGGAGTCCAGTATGATTGAGATTTGCTAAGGAAAATAGGAAGGGAAGGGAAGAGAAGCTGATAATGAACATCATTTGATTTTCCTTTAAGGAGTACTTCATCATGAGCATAGCAAGTTAAATGAAAACAGTTACTTCTTCAAGGCAAGATAAACAATATTAGGACAATTTTTTTCAATATACTCCTAAACATACTTTCTTTCATTCTAGGAGGAATCCTGTCTTCTGGAAAAGGGAAGTATTGGACCCTACGGAATGAAGACCTTAGAAAAGAAATAACTTAGTGTCAAATTGCAGATAAAAAAAAAAATCTCATTACAGATGAAAATAAGTAATTGTACTCATAAGAATGATCTTACTCAACTATACTGCACATTAGTTTCATGGAAAATTAGAGAAAATTTCATATGATTTCAATGCCTTATTGTTTTCTGCCTGCAATTTTACTTAGAGTTAACAATGGCTGGGGTAGAAGGAAGGGCTATATTTGGAGGATTCCACTGTCCCATTTTAAATAACAGTTCCAGCGAATGTGCCAAATGTTTCCAATAGTTCAGCTTTCTCAGTATCAAGCAGCAGCTAATATGAATATAATTTCTGTAATTACCTTTGCATGCAGCAGAAGTGGTAACTTCAATACACGTATTGCAATTTGGACTATGACAAGGTTAGTGCCAAGTTACATGGACACCTAAAATAGATTACAATAAATTATTTTTAAAATCATTAAAGCTATGGATTGGGTATTAATTAATATTTTACTTTGGTCTTTTACTCTTTTATGGACAATTAAAGCATGCTACAATAAATCAATATAAGCAAGATATCATTACAATTCCTTCTCAGATTCCCCCCCCCCCCCCCCCCCCCCCCAGTATCAGGAAGTTCAACTGAGGTTTGGATAATAAAAAAGAATGCTGTGAGAGATCCTAAATATTATTTTCTTGTCGGTAATAGAGAGCTCAGGTGAAATATATGGACTTTGTTCCAATTACTATTTTGGCTGAAATGATTCTCTTAGTTCTCATTAGGTACGGAAAAATGATCATCAGTACTTTGGCAATTAGGCCAAGTGTAATAAAGTGCAAATTCACTTTTTATGGGTCCAGTCTCCACAAAAACTCTCAGAAACCCACAACCCTGAAATGTTAGAAGGCAACTCCATATCTATATCTTCCTCCATCTGCCTGTTTGATGGAATAACAATTGATATTCATGTCCTAATGATACTGCTGGTTTGATAAAATTATGCTTTTTTAAAGTCCCCATCTTCCAGCATTTTAAGATAAAGTTCTTGGTGAAAAATAAGGTCTGACCACCTTTCCAAAAAACAAGTTTCATGGTAGGAAAGAAGCTTAGCAACATAATCCATGTATGTGAGTTATTAAAAAAAAAAGAAAAAACTGGAGGCATGCCTATAGAAATCAAGAGCAATGGCTAAAGGAAATAAAAGTATCTATATATTCAGTTGTTTCAGTGCCATGAGGTTCATGCAAGAGTAATAGGAGTGGCAGATGCTTGGAGTTAACTTCAGTAAAGATCATGTTCAGCTGCTTCTTTTTTATGTTTTTATTTTACTCAAATGTGAATTGGGGATAAATTCAAAGATGATCCCTCACAGAAACTAGTTTCTATACTTATTTATTTATTTTGTATTATTTCATAGTCCATGAAAGCAGCAAAGATCATACTTCAGGGATTTCTCTTTATGTATTCTGTAATCCTTTTACATAAAGAACAATTGATACCAGTCTTAACAATGCTTCAGAAACTCATTTCTGCACTTTATCTACCAATAAACACTGCTGAATTATTTTTCACTTGACTCAACACAAACACAAACTCATGTTTCAGTAAAAATATAATCATTCTGTACACAGGAATTTTTGAGTCAGTTCTCTAGTAGCAGCTCATGTCCATGTGAAGACGCCTGGGGGAGATGCCTTCTGCGTAACAGAAAACAGCTAGGGATGACAGAACAGCACTACTCTGTTTTGTCACTATCCAAAGAATATTCTCAAGTTGGTCTCTAATCCTTCTGTTCATCACTATAGTGAACATCACCTAATATTTCTCCATGGCACATGTAGTATCTGCTGTCACTGCATTTGTGCTTCTGCAGTAGGATTTGGAAGGTTCAGGGGGAGAAATAAGACCCTTTCAGCAGCAGCTAAGAAGTGATCATCATCTGTTGTCCACAGTTAGTAGCAGAAAACACTCTTGCATGGGGTGATAGGAAAACGGCCATCAAGGAGATGAATAGTTTCTTACAGAAACACACTATCTACTACTAAAAAGTATAGCACGTGTGTATAAATCAGATGCTTATTTAAATTTAGCCATGAAAACTAGACCAAAGATGCATGAAAAAATGTTCTTCCATGCTTTGGTAGGATATAGAGCATTTTAGCTCCACACACTGTTATAAGCACTTACCTATTCAAGATGTCAGTATTGTATTTTAAGACTCTCTAGCTTTTGCAGTCATTAGCTGCACATGACAAAGCACCAAAATGGGGATAACTTGATGCTTTCTGTATGGGAAGCACTGTCTATGCTGACTTAATTAATTTTATTGCCTGATCTACTTGCGAGGAAGAGACGAAAAGATAGAATGCTAGCTGATGGGTGAAGCTCTTATCCACCCAAGTAGAAATTGAAGGAGCCATTGGATTTATTTAGGTTTAAGTTCTGTGCAATGCTCATTTAATTTGCCTAAGCAAACAAAGAAAGGCACCTTGGCGTCTTTGCAAAGGACTGTCACTACAGAAGAGTTCTGAACTCTTCCTCAATGTTAGTTTAAGAAATTATGCAATGACTCAAACAAAATTCAAACAAAAAATTTCATTTCCAGGAATAATTTTGAGTACTATGACCTACAAGAGTGAAAACATTAGCTGCAGAGGCATGTTTGGAACAAAGACATAATTTTCTATAACTGATAGCTTTCTCCTCTCACTCCTACTCTTTTCTACTAATCACAGTAGTCGCTCTGCAAGACAATAGCACAGTAAGGTGTTATCTTTAGATGTCAAGTGCATCTGTGAGAAAATATGAATATGAACCACACTGCTCATGTATCCTTCAGGAAATATTTCAGTGAAGGTTCAGCAAAACAGTGATTTTCCTGCCCCTGCAACGTGATGTAAATCAGTTTGTTCAAATTCTGCCATTCTCTCTCTCTGTTGTAAAACAGTTTCTCAGCTTTATTAGAAAAATAAAATGCATTTCAAAATCATGGTAATGATTGCATTATGTTTGGACTGAATAAATATTAATTTATTCCCTCTAATTTAAGGTTTAAATAAATCTGAAATATAAATGTTACAAAACTAAGCTGACCTTCTTACAAGCCATAACCCCAGCAGTGTCACTGAAAGCCAAATGTCATCAAGATATTTTTAGACATTTAAGAGGATACCAGAACAAGAATGTATTAGGCATCTGAATTAGAGTGAAGACTGTAAGAAAATATAGTAAAAGAGCAAAATGATAACAGGATAGTGACCTGAAAGCAAGAAAGAACTGAGGCACAAAACCTGTCAGCAGTCTCGGTATTCTGAGAAGAGAAACAGTTGAGCTTTTGCAAGCTGGAATTCATCTGGCAGCCAGTCTACAGCATGCCTACAGAGCTAGACTTCACAATGTAAATAGAATTATAGCTAAGAGGATCTGCAAAGCTTACTGTTTTGTGCTTTTACATGGGTATTTGTTAATCTTAATGGAATACAGCCAATTAAACTTTATTGTCTTATAAACATCCAAGTCTATCCCCCTTTTGTGAGTTCCTTATACTGCTTTCACAGCTATTGCAAATGTGCCATTTATAGTGGTCCATGAGAAGGAAATTCAAATTGTGTATTGCCTTATGTAACTAAGTAATTACACATTATTGATTAATCAGCTGATTATGCTTCCTTTGTTTATAAGGGATTTAGCCCAACTGTGTCTGGATTCATTACTCTGAAGAACTATGGAGGTTATATCCACGTGCTTTAATTATTTCCTTCCAATCCTGATGCCAATCTGTCAGTAAATGTTTAGTGCTAGGAGCATTTACCCATATAAAGCTGGCTTTGTTTCCATTAATATGTAAGAAAGCAATTCTTGTTTATGTACCTTCTTCAGGATTGCTTTTTATTTTCAGTGGAGTTTTATCTTGGAAAAAACACTCAACTAATTTATATTCAGTTTTGCTCTTCATCTTAATTTTACGCTACAACTCAGTGTCAAACTGAGCAGTATCATCTAAAAGCAAATTCTGGCCCATCATTTTTTATCTCCTGAAATCTCAAAAAAGTGGCTTATACTTAGGTGTTTGGGATTTATCTGCATTTATTCAAGGTAATTTAAGTACTTTTCCAAGAAAGAGTCTCATGGAGTTCCTTCTCTGGCATTACCCCAGGGTGGATTTAGCGTATTACCTTTACAACAATGATCTCAGTCTCCCCTTTGGAAGATGTTAGGGTTACCTAACCCTAACCGCTCTCTTTCCTACTCTGTCTCCCCACCACACACCCATATGCCCACAACTTGAGCTACAGTTTAATTGAATTGTTCCAGCCAACACAAATCTGAGTTGAAGATATGATTTTTCACCTGATCTGCACGCAGTTCTTTATGTGACCCAAAGCCTGTGACTATTAGACACTTGGCTGCAATGCAAAGGCCATTAGCCATCTAAATAGGTGAAGTGTGGCAAACCTTTTAGAGTCTGAAATAAGGGTCAAATTTGTAGCATGACTTGAAGTAACAGTTTCATTTATTTCAGAAAAATAACATAGGAGCTATAATTATTTCTTTTCAAAAATCTCATTTAATATTTCATAAAATGTTGGGTTTTGAAAATTGTTTACTTGGTAGCGATTAGCAGAACTGTAATTTTCATCTACTGTTTATTATTCATGAGGATTAACTATCAAACAGCTATGTAAAAAAGCACAACACAGTGCTTATGGTTCTAAAAAAGTAACCATTGCAAATCATAGATGTTGCTAGACAGTGTCACAATTTTTTATGAGTGAGATAACCCATGTTCAGACCCCAGTGGGACGTATGCCTAACTGCTGTTGTTGAAAAACTGGTGAGCTCAAAAACTCAAATGCTATGAAGTTCTGGAGCTCTGTGTACAGAGCATGTTTTTCTCCTTCAAAAGTCACAAATTTCCAGATGATAATTGTAGACAAACAGCTATGGCAATAAGGAAAGTTTTTGAAAATCTTCTTAATGTGTATTACTGAGGCAATTTTTCCTCTTAAGGATACCTCGGGGATTTATAAAGTAATGCCCAGGTGCATGGCAGATATGGATTTTACAAGCCAGTCCTGAAAGGTCATTGTTTTGCAACCAAACAATATAAAGGAAGTATACAAATACTAGTGGTAAAGAGATACGGTGTAGAGAAATAGTTGCTGCCAGTTTTCCTCAGATTTTTATTAGTTGTATATCAATTAATTGCACACATTACCGAATTCTACTAAGTAAGCAACTAGCCAAATATAGGTACTTAAGCAGAGATTCACAGAGTGGTAGGGGTTGGAAGAGACATTCAGAGATCATCTAGTCCAACCCCCCTGCCAAAGAAGGTCACCTAGAGCAGGTTGCACAGGAACGTGTCCAGGCGGGTTTTGAATGTCTCCAGAGAAAGAGACTCCACCACCTCTCTGGGCAGCCTGTGCCAGGGCTCTGCCACCCTCAAAGTAAAGAAGGTTTTCCTCATGTTCAGATGGAATTTCCTGTGTTGTATTTTGTGTCCGTTGCCCCTTGTCCTCTCACCAGGCACCACTGAAAAGATTCTGGCCCCATCTTCTTGACACCTGCCCTTTAGATATTTATAAGCATTGATAAGATCCCCTCTCTGTCTTCTCTTCTCCTGGCTAAACAAACACAGGTCCCTGATCTTTTCCTCACAAGAGAGAAGCTCAAATCCCCTCATCATGTTTGTAGCCCACCGCTGGACTCTCACCAGCAGTTCCCTGTCCTTCTTGAACTGGGGAGCCCAGAACTGGACACAGTACTCCAGATATGGCCCCACCAGGGCAGAGTAGAGGAGGAGATGACCTCCGATGACCTGCTGAACACACTCTTCTTGATGCACCCCAGGAGACCATTGCCCTTCTTGGCTGCCTCATGGTCAATTTATTGTCCACCAGGACTCCCATATTCTGCAGAGCTGCTCTCCAGCAGGTCAGTCCCCAACCGGTACTGGTGTATGGGGTTATTCCTCCCCAGGTGCAGCACCCTACAGTTGCCATTATTGAACTTCATTGACAGTCTTGTCTGAATTAGATCTGGTACTGTATAGATCTCAGAACTGAGAAAATTTCCAGCAATTGAAATATATTTTTAAAAAATTACATAGAATGCTCAGTTTACATGCCAGTGTTAAAAACACACCAGGTTGAAACAGCCAATACCACTCATATGCCATCTTTCTATACTGCTACACAAACGATACAAGTATCACACTACCACTGGCAAGCAGCTAGGCATTTTTACATAAATAAGCAAAAAGTATGGTCTGTCAAAGAGAATTACATTTGAAACACCCCAGCAGAGCAATACTTATTTTGATGAAACAAGGCAAAGGCTCCTGAAGATGGAAATACCTCTGTTGCCTTATGATTAAATGTTTTGTGGGCTTTAGATGATTAACACAAATCACCATCAAAGTGTGACTTGGCAAAAATTGGAGCTCATGTTCATATTTTAAGAATAAATGTAGGTTTTGCCTTTGTACCACAGGTGAGCAAAGTAAAGAATATAAATAGGTATACACACAGAGAATCTCCAGATAATATCAAGGAAGGATTTCAGTGTCAGGACAAGAAACCAAGGTTTCTCTCAAGTTTTTATTTCAGTTGAAATGCAGCACATTCACAAAAAAATTTCTTTCCAAACAACTCATCATTAGAATATCAAATTTACTGCCACAGTAAGCTACTGACGCCAAACAATTCACAAAAATGTAATAATTCTATCTGATTGCAATGCTTTCCTACCGGTTTCTCTTTCAAATAATTGATCCCAGGTTATATTCAGTGCAGCAGTTCCAAAAGCATTGACGCTTGTTTTCCAGCCTAGATTCCCACTTGTTAGAACTTGTTCGATCTACTGTAACATCCTGTTATCGGCTCCTGTATTCATGGGCAAGGCCCAAACATATACTCTTTAAAAGATGTTCTTTCCTCAGTAGTACCCCGGCTAGCTGCAGGTTTTTGTAGACTAGTTCATATTCTCTCTCGTTTTGGCTCTCTATTCACAGGGACAAATTTGTTTCATCACAACATTTGCTGGAGGAAATGCATTTCAGAGCATAAGAGAGGACACAGAGAGAAAATCTGTTTTTCCCAGATGTCTATTCTCCATGAGCAACCAACCTGTTTATAACCATTGTCCAAAAAGTCTCACCTCTGAGCGAGCTACCTTGAATTGGATTTTACTGACAACATGGGCATATATAACAAAAGAGAACACTTTGGATT
Organism: Fratercula arctica; assembly: GCA_947846985.1. Taxonomy (NCBI): domain Eukaryota; kingdom Metazoa; phylum Chordata; class Aves; order Charadriiformes; family Alcidae; genus Fratercula; species Fratercula arctica. The sequence continues at coordinate 69,260,807 of CANTUZ010000026.1, read as the reverse complement.
TGTGGTGTTAGGACTGATCTGTACGTGTTATGAGTCTGAAACGTAACAAGTCTATTGTGCATTTGCAGTAAGTTTGGTGGACAAGCCATAATATTTTCATGTGATAAGTTCACAGATACAAAAACTATGGCTGAGTGTCACTTCACATGATAATTGCAAGACTCATCTATCTCAAGAGATCATGCATTGTTTGAGTTTGCATCTTGGATTTCTTAAGTTCTTACAAGGTTTCTAAGAAGACAAAGCTAATGGAAACAAGTAACAGAAATCCAACAGGCCCAGTGTCTGCAACTACAAACACATTTAGATCGCACAAGCAGTGGAGTCCTGCCATCTGGACCAACAGAGGAGCTGTCACATTTGCCAAAGGGCAAAACAGATTATGAACAAGCTAGTTCATGCTGGTGTAGTAAACATAAAGTCTTCCACAGAGCACCACAAATTCACATAATTTTGCTTTTTCATTTGGACTTCCAATTGAGCTGAGGGGTATGCCCATCAGCATTTAGCCTAAGAAATCCTGAAACAATACAGAGCTGCAGATGCCGAAGAACACAAGTTATTCCAGCTGACACTGACATTAATTTACATTCAATCTTTTTTTTCCTGATTGGCCCTTTTCCTGATGGCAGAATATGTCAGAGCTTTGTATATTTATCAGGCTACTTATGTCAGGTCAGACAGCAGCCAAGGATCCTTGAAAATAAATGCTTACCCATAAAACCAGGGACTTGGCCCAAAATTAAATAAGTCTATGGGGACCTTTGCATTGACTTCAATCATCTATGAGTCCCACTAAATAGTTTCTCTGAACTGCAGGACAGAACAAAAAAAAAAAGAACTAAAAAGAGGTAGCTGAACACCTTTGTGTGCACGTATAAACTATAGAAGGTGAAAGTCTTGAGTTACTGCTCTATTTCAATTAGAAATTTAAAAAATCAAAGGGTTTTTTGTTGGTTTTTTGTTTGTTTGCTTTTTTTCACAGTGCTGACATGAAATCAAATGTCAGACTTCATTCCCTCTCCACAAGCATTTGACAGCCCATTTTTGGGTGGCTACTCATGGGGTTTTGAGATAAGCTTTGGTCTTTATGACCAAAATATACAGTGATTTTAACACAAATGATGCTTAACCTGTGCAAAGTGTATTTTGAGACACATCCATCATCCACTAAAATGGCTCTTTCACTCTCAGTACCTTAGAGTGATCATTGATCTTAGTATCCTGTTTTAAGAACTGCAGCTCCAGGCTTTGATGACTTGAGATTCTTGAGATCTTGATTTTTATTAAAGTACTTAAAGAAATATTCCTTTCTGTGAATGCCCTATCTTTTCCAGAGCTGGAGGATCCTGTCCAACTCCTGTTGAAGTCAATAGGAAGTGAATTTGTTTAGATTTGGAGCACATCCTGGGAATTCCTTGAACCAAAACTTTGCATAAGACTTCTAACAGTTTATGATGATCACAATGGTTGTGGTTCTCTGTAGAGTTAATCATGACTGTGTATAAAAAAGAAAAAAATAATAATTAAATAATTCTCTAATAAATGTCTGATATTTTTCCACCCACAGATCCCTACTGAAATAAATAAGAAACTGAGCCAGTACTAGGGTGGTTGAATTCAGTTCTAAGGTCATATATTATTTGCCTGTTCATGTGTAGCTAAATTACTGTATTAATTTCACGGAAAAGCAAGAAAACTAAGTGCCTGAGACCTGGAACACCATGGCGGTCATTAAAATCCTTAAGAAGGGGCTTTGTGCTTTAACAGCCCCTTTGTGTTTTAACAGCCTGACATCAATAGACTATGGCTAAGTTAAGTAAAAGAAGCCCCTCAAAAGCATCCACACACTTGCTACTCAAGTCACTACACTAACTTATAGCACTGATAAGGCAAGTTGAAGCCTGTCCATAATCAATGATAGGACTTCCATCATAAGAAAACAGAGGTACAGAGGCTCATACAGGAGAACAGATGGGTGACTGCTTAACCAGACATCCATCTCTGTGAAAATGTAAATCCCACAATCAGAAACAAAACACTCCCAAGGGGTCTGCTTCTGCATCAACCGTGCCTTGGATGTTTTGAGAGCATTCTTTAAGAATTTGCTTCAGAAATGAAGAATAATTTGTTTGGTTTTGCCTAAATGAAGACACTTGAATTTGCTTAGCAGCATGGGATATCTTCCTGAAAAACCTCAGTGATTCTTTCACACCAACTATCGCATTTGTTATGAAGATCCCAGCAATCCTACCGTTGTTTATAAATGGTGACAATGTTTAGATGATTGTTCAGAAGTTCTGAAAATTATGTGTCATTTCTATCATCGTGGGGAACAACTTGGCAGTGAAAAGGACTTCCCATGCCAAAAAATAAACATTTACCAGTATGAAAGATAGGTTATACAATTAAAAAATAACAACCAACCAAACAAAAGCCAAGTGCTTTTTAATGGCGGGGGGGCGAAAGAAAGCAAACACCAAACCTTGAAAGTTAAAGAACTGCTAGGATGTCACAATTTATAAATGCAAGGTTTTCTCAAAGATTGCAAAGTTTTATTGTATTTCAAGGCTGTCATGAAGTGGACACTCTAAATCTCTTCAAATAATTGATTTTACACCTGAGGAATGGAAAAGAAATTTAAAGCAGATTAACTTGTATTTAAAGATTCATTTTTAATTGCCAGAACTTGAAATGTGAAAACGTATTCTGATCTAGGTTTGGCTTAGCTGGTGAAAAAACCTTTAAATGTGTTCATCTTTATGTACTTCAGCAAAATTGAAGGAGAAGGAGAATTTGATTCACTTCTCATGGAGAAACTGTAGCAGTTTTTTAAAAGAATACTTGTTGAATCCTGGACAGAGGTAGATATCACATCTCCCAGAATGGTCTGTGGATGTGGGGCTGTTCTTACATTCAGCACAAAGCAACAGAGCACCAAATGAGAGTGTGAAGGTCTGAATGTACCGAAGGCAGCTTTTAGTAGGGGAAACCTGGGGATGGGGAGAAGTCTCTGGGCTCTAGGGACCTTGCACTGAGGAAATGAACCTCTTTCTTCCTTATCCTTGGAGAATGCATTGACCACCAGGCTCTTGGATCAAAAAAGAACCTAATTCTTTCACTACAATTTATTCTTATATGCTTTCATCTTCATTTTCCTAATTTTTAAAATGAGAAGGCTCCTAATATATTATTATGATTTCCAAGATGGTTAGTGATTTCTTTTTTTCTAGCCAAAAATATTCAGAAGCAGATTTGCACAGGCTTTCAGATGTTCCAGAACCGTTGAGTCCTTTGATAAATAAAAAATAATTTCATAGGAACAGGAAGAGCTAGATAAGACAAATTCTTTTGTATTGTCTCCGAGCTGCTGAGCACATATTTAACATGAGTAGTGTGACTAATTCTGTTTATATCAATAGAATTATATGCCGTAGAAAAGTTGAGCAGAGAGTGAATAAATATGGAACTAAACCCAGAGATTTCCAGAGAAAGTATTTTTTTGCAGTGGGAAACCGAGACTGCCTTTGACAAAGTGTGAGGAAAGAAAAGAAGCAAGGAGAATCCAATTAATTTCTTAATCTTGTAAAACTTCCTTTTCTTGCAGGCTTTTCTTCACAAGTGTTCCCACTCCAGGGACACCTCTGCACAGAGAAATCTTCAATCAGTGAGATGCTTAGTTTAAAGTTTTGAATTGAGGAAGGGGGATGGATGAAGAAGTGTGTGGGTGACTTGCAACATTTCCGCTTAAAAGCCAGATCCGCGCAGGCACCTGACCAACCTATTTGCCTCATGAGTATAGAATTTTGAATCCATTCTGAATGCCAAAGATCCTCTAACCCCAGCAGACATTTATTAATTCAGTGTGTAAGGCATCTAGATCTAAATTACATGCACACAGGTGCTTTCTTAACAATATCCATTTGCTTTTCGTACCACTAGAAGGAGGTCGTACAGTACAGAAGGGTCTGAAGGGAAAGACGCCCTGCTATTAATGAACACCTTTACCAGATCAAGCATATAAGGAGGATAGGCCTTGTTTCTTTTTGAAGCACTGTGCAGATAAGCAGATTTAAAACAGGAGCATAACTGGCAAAATATGTGTGAGAGAGTTGAAGTCTGGCTCTGTAGGTGACATTCAGACACAGGGACTAAAGTATTCCTGTTTATTCCCTTGAATCAGTCTGCACTAGTTTTTTCAACTTTAAACTGAAAAATCACTCAAATGCACAGAGTTTGTGATCTCTGATGTTTTTCCATTTCCAACAAGACAATTGCTTTACTCAAATAAAAAGCAAAGGACATACTCCAGACTATTGAAGAAAAATAGGTGCCTGGATTGCAGTATAGACATTATCTGGGCTTGTACAACTCCAAACACTGTCCAGAAATTTTTAGGGAGGATGAACAGTAGTGCTAAATGTACAGTAGTTGAATTAACTTATTTAAGACACCATTTAAAGTCGAGACAAAGAAAAAAGCATACAAAGGTGAAACATTACCAACAATATTGTGATATAACTTAAAGAAGACTTTACTGAGGGGTTTTGATTTGACTGTTCATACAGAAAAATCTTTTAGGCAAAGGGAAAAAGACATTCACACTCTCCCAACTATACCCCAATGCACCACCCAGCATTATACTGCAAATACTCTAAGTCATATTTTTCATGGGATTTGAATACTTTTTTTAAAACATTGCTTAAAATGCAGCATAGCATGTGACGAAAGAAATAAAGAATACATTACAAAAAGTTTGTTCCTAAACAGCATCCTTGTGTAGTAGTAACACAAAAGGCTTTGTATCAAAAGAGTCTGTCATGAACAGAAGACAAAAGAAAAACTTCAGGGTAAGGTCTGGGAAGAAGGAAATAACCTGGACCAGGACAGATTTATCTGCAAAGAGTTAATGAGTTCAGGTTGTGCTCTGTAAAATGCTAAACTTCAGGAGCTACCATCAAAATCAGTGCAACTTCATGTTGCCCCATAGCCTCCTAGGCTGGATATCTCATAACTGTTGGACAATGAACAATTATCATAGCTAAAAGATTATTACCTGCAATCCATTGATTTTTCTTTTTAATTTTCTAATACTTAGCTTGGCCCTCTCCTGGATGAGACCAAGGCTTGGGGCTTTGTAATGACACCAGCTCTGATTGGGCTGGTGGATCTGATACAAATCTAAGAAAATTCCAGGTGAGCGCTGAGAAATGAAGAAGCTGAATGCCGTCTCTCGTGAGACATATAGAAGAATATCTGAATTAAGAGGTCTTGGTACTTAAACAAGGCTTCTTGAAGGTCTGAATGTTTGGTAGGTGAAAAACTGTGTAATTTTCTACAAGAATATATTTGCTGCATGTTGCATAGAAGGACTTTCACAACTGCATGACAACCCATGTCGTCCCACATTGAAATCATCCTCCCACTCCTCCCATGCATTTCTGGGTGCCTGGGTCTGCCCATATCAGTCTTAGAGGTCATGTTCCAACATCCTGTAAGATCGTTTTGTCTTGCGCCTGGACCTGACTTGTCTTCAAGGTGAACTCTTTTCTGTGGAGGTCTTTTGTCCTACTTTGCAGCTAGCTAGAAGAACTTCAAAACCTGACACCTGAATTAGGAACAAACGAGCATCTGCCTTCCCAAATCACTTCTGGGCTGACCTCAGTGCACAAGAACTCAGAAAAGCTGGTCATTCAATTCCACTTTCTCTAGAATCAGTCCTCTCCCATCTACAGTTCCTCCTGCAGATTTGCAACAGGCATTTGTCACAGCATAAAGCAAAGGGAAGGACAAAGAGTTTCTGACAGAGAGCCCAGAGGAGGTAAGGTAGCACAGAAAAAGGCATAACAAGGTCCCTGCAAAGGATGTAACATTCCTGGAGACAGATAAGACCTTCAGCTCCAATCAGGTTACTGTATTGACTCACACTGGGAATCTAACTATTTACAAGCAAAACCACTTCCTTTTGCCTCAGTCTATAGGTTTATTACTATCATTGAAAGCCACGCAATGACTGGTTTTTATCAATGACCAGTTGCACTTTACGAAACATAGGAAGCATGCTTTGTTCCCCTTCTCACTGTCAGCAAACTGATCGAGGGACGAAGGGTCTCTGTGCACAAGCTATGCAGAGTGGCCTCACTGAGGAGGAGAAAAAAGGTGCTATTGCTCTCTGCTGGAAAGTGGAACAGATTACTGAAGGCAAACATTTGCAGGCTATTTTGCAGAACACAGGATCAGTTATAATGATCAAAAGCCAGGAGTATGCACAGAGACAGACAGCAGTAGGGGTGGCTTGAAGGGGAGGCAGACATAGTTTAGGTGTAAGGAATTAGAAAGATACTGAAACAAAAGCTTAAAAACGGGTAAGGGATTCATGGTAGCAACTATGAGGAAAACTTAAATAGCAACATGTAGAAAGTAATATTAGAAATAGATGCATATTGAAAGAGTCAGAAAGGGAAAAAAGTTACAGAATAGAAAGTCTTCTCCTGGAATTACAGAAAGACAATCCACATTGTATTGCAAAAATAAGTGTTAATATCCCTAACAAGCTAGAGAGAACCACTGTTTTATCCTGCTCTGTGGTCTTCTTATCATCCTTTATACTGTTCACAGGTGGCATGTTTCCGTAATAAAACTGGCATTTGGGTTTTCTGGGGTTTTGTTTTGAAATAGCTAATGGAAATATTTGAAGTTGAAAGACAATTTAAAAAAAAAAAAAAAAAAAAAAGAAGGGGAAGAAATTAATCATTTGGTACATAGCATCTTTATTTTAGAGATGGGAAAACAGAGGCATAGAGAGGCTAAAATGTGTTTGTCATTCTACATTGAGTCGGTGGAATAAACTGGAAAAAAACATTACCTGTTAAGTTTTTGATGGTACATGGGGAGCCTGAACCAGAAGTCTGTCAGAGTAGATATCTTTTCTATATTTATCATTTCTTAGGGCATATAATGTTAAGTAATTTCTCCATTAATTCAGCTGCACATCCATTTGGAGTCCCTGTCTGAAAAATAGGAATCTTAGCAACCAAAAGAGTCTCTCTCTCTGCTTTGTAAAAGCCATTTGCAAGTTAAAAAACTAAAGCTATCCATCTGGATGTTTGCTTTAAAAACTGACGTTGAAAAGATAATATTAGCCTGTCCAGTCCTCCCCTCCACAGACACCTATTATTTGCCGCACATCTACTAGCTTGTAGATTTGAGGTTATACTGTCCTTAACCACAGCTTCTTGCAGTTTCCATCGGACCGTTATTCTATAGACAATGAGACATAACATTAAAAATACATGGTACACCTTGCCCAAATTATCTCATTGTTCTGGCATTACAGAAAACAGGACGTGTGTATTTGGAAAGTAACTTATTTCCTTCTCCTAGTATAGGTATCCTTAATTCCTTTGTAAGTTTGTTTGTTTTAAACAAGCGGATTTCTCCAGTAGCACAAGCAGTATTCTAGATGCACACAGAGTCTCTCTGGAGAAATCTAGACTCTTTTTTCTCCTGCTCCTGAAAGAAAATCTTATGTTTTGCAGCTCCATATTCCACTAGATGTTTTAAAGCAAACAAACAAAATAAACCTGAAAGCACCACTGTATATCACTGCCAGCTGATGGATTGATTTTTGAATGTACAGAGTGGAAACAACACCCCAATCCTATTGAAAATCAACAAGCACTGGGGGCCAAATTCAGGCTTGAGCATTTCCTCCAAATTGCACACAATTGCCACTTCCTAGGTTTTTCTTTCTATTGCCAAAGTATAGTATCAGCAATATTTTTCTCCCAAGATATATTTGTTTGTATTTTCAAGCCTAAAATCTCATTTAATCTTCCATTCAGATATCTTATTTCATTAGGTTGACTTTTTATTATATCTTTATCCTTATTGATGTTCATAAGTTTTCCCAATTTATTATGTCCTGTGAATTTCATTAGCATGTTGTTTGCCTCAAGTGAGAAAATAAGCTTGTGTAAATGAATGGTATTTCTCTCCTCACTTCGGTGTAGTTATGCTGATCCACAGCAGTGGAGGGTCTATCTGACTGTCCCTGGAAGATTGTTAATTGAAACTAGAAGTGAACAATTGACTGCCGTATCCAGTGCACAGAATCCCTACAATTATACCCTGATCATAATCCTTCAAATCCAACTGTCAATCCCTATAAGATACTCATGCACCGTCTCCTCAGAATTACAGTGAATTAGTATTTTCTGCAAGAAATCCTCATTTGGGTTAAACGGATAGAGTTGTGATACATTTCAGTGAAGCTGTACCAGTAGACAGTTCAGCTTGGTCAGTCAAATGCTATTCTAAACTGCATGCATCAGTGAATCATCTCAAGGGGAACACTGGTTTTAAGAATATGAATCTTTTGGTGTACAGGAAAATAGACCTGCAGGGGTCAAAATGTCTGTGCATGAAATAAATGCACAGCTGAATCTGGATTGAAAGCAATATCTGGCCCTTAAAACATTTTCAATCTAGATCTCCAGTTACTTTCTATGTAAATGTTAACAAAGTTCAAAATGAGCCAGAAAGAAATTTGTAGTAATATTTATGGTCTTAATATTTATTAAGACCAATATTATTCTCTAGATCATGAATACCAGGCAAATAGTTAAAGAGCTGGCATATGAACACTCTTAGATTCCACAGTCTGGAGGCCTTAGTAATCTTTTTGTTCATGAGATGAAACCCGTTTGCTTCATCAGTTAGCCACAGTGAACAACTAAGCAACAACAAAACAGAAGCTAGCTTTCACATAAAGTTGAAAAAAAATAACGCAAAAATTATAGGTGTTAAACCTACTGAGACTGACTAACATGTAATAAGCCAAGCCAGCGTATTTTGTGTTTCAGTGATTGCCATAAGGACTGCCAAAACTGTTCTCAGAATCACACCTTGTGAGGCATCCCATCTGATTCTACAATATTTGTTTGATTTAGTTTTCCCCATAAGTCAATAAAATCCCCCCCAGGATCAAAGAACATAATGCAAAGTTCAAGTAGGTATTTTATATACAGAAAAAAAAAAAAAAATGCAGAATGCTAGAATTTAATGTGAATCAGAGGGCAGTTACTTGTCACAAGTGTTTCTAGGAGAGATTCTGTTCTCTTTAAAGGCAAAATATGGAATACACAATGAGATTATAAGACTACTTACCAGACAGAAGAGAAATTAATGTAGTGAGTCCCAAACTGTTTCAAAACAGTCACTTTGAGACTGCAGTTTCCTCTCTGTCAAATATAAGGAGCCAAATGGGTAGAAGACATATGGTCAGCATGGTCTACAGAAAGGAAACTAAACAATGAGGAGTGCTTTAAGGGAGAAGAGGATCACGGAGAAGTGTATTTGTGAACACTGTTTTCATGCCTTGTGTTTCTTCATCCCTCAAAGAGACTCCTTAATCTCAATATATCAATCAGTTTGAAAAGGCCTCCTGAGGAATAAAAAAAAAAAAAAAAAAAGTTAAAAAAAAAAAAAAGTAGGGCTTCAGATTCCTGTTTCTGGAGCTGGTAAATCCTGTGTGGGTTAGCCATGGAGAGTGAGAGACCTTAGCACCAAGAAACATCAGTGTTGTTTCCCTGCTTCCAGAAATAATGGTCAGAAAGGACATTTCACTGTAGTTCTCCTGGTAGCCAGAAAAACAACTGACACTGGGGGCAGAGGAAGAGCTGTGGAGGTAAAGGGAAAGGGAAGGTGGAAGGAAAGTACTATGCACAGTGCTCATCAATTGCTACTGGGCCCATACAAACCAGAATTAAAGTGTATGATATTCATGCATCCCCTGACAGTTTATCTATGAACTAAAGGACAATGTACTTACTGCTACAACAGCATAAGCCATTTACTTATGCATAAGGTGAGGTAGACTTTAGCTCTCATCTTAAGTATGTTCAAATAACAATCTCTCTTCTCTCTCTGCCAGACTTTATTTCCTATTTCTGTAACTCCAAGGCTACAGTCTCTCTCTTTTTCTTTTTTTTTTTTTTTTTTTTTTGAACAAAGCACCACACACAGGGAGTTTATTTCATTCGAGATACTTTTATTCATGGCTCGTCAAGTGTTAGGTGACAGGGAAAAAAATAACTTGGGAAAGTTCAGGAAATCCAATTGTCTCACATGTAGTCCTGCTTCATACCAGCACATCCAGATGGCAGGTTCTGAGAACATGAACAAGTTGTACATTAACACTGAACTTAAGCCAACTTGATTTTCAGTTGTGCTTGCTACAACTTTATCAACCTTAAAATAGCGACAATATTTTTCAGAGCTAACCAAACTTACATTTAAATCTGATAGTTGAAATATGAGGCAGAAAAGGAAGAGTCATGTCCTGCTTCCTTTGGGTACCTTTACAAAGTCTTGCAGGCAGATGTCCTACCTCGCTTTGTCCGTACTCAGAGTCAACACAAATCTATATATCTACTGTCAACTTGACAATGAATCCAAACTAAGCCCATGAGTTACTTTAACTGAGACATAGCACCATGTGATTGCAAATACACCACCAGTGCATGAGAACTGTGAACATGTATCTGCCTGCAAAAAAAAATGTAGACATACCCTCTGTCAAAAAAATAAAATGAAACTGCACTTCATCCCTATTGGTGTAAAAATCACTGCCTCCCATGAGATGAATAAGTCACAGTGCAAAGCTTTACCCCAAAAAGGAAGAAATTGGGAAAAAAAGGAAAAGGATTTTGAAGGAAGGAACTGTAATCAAAGTGGGAAAAGAAGAATAAAATGAAGCTATGATATGACACTGTGGAAATATGTGGCCTATTGAGGGGCATGGGAAGCAGGAAGAGCATTGAATGGTCATTGTTTTCAGAAGTGGAAGCAAGGATCAAAGAGAGAAACTGCAGAGGAACAGTGCTACTAGGGGAAGGTCAGAAGAGCTCATAGGGAAGCACTGGGAAGAGACCAGCTTTTGTTGGTCTGTTGGTTTTGTCAGATAAATAATTACTGTGCTTATTAAAATGGTTTTGCTGGTCAAGGAAGAAAAGCAAGGCCAACCTTTGCCATTCCCAGCTTGAACTCTAGGCATGTACTGTCAGTGGCCAATGCCAGGTTTGGGGCAGAGGTGTGAGAATGAGAGGGGCTGAGAAGGAAGCAGGAATAGTTTCCTCCTTCACTTACTGGGAGGGATGGCCGTCTTCCCTTGTGCTCCCCCTCAGCATTTTCAGGGCTTGCCTGAATACAGCAGGCTGCAGCAGGATGGAGCTAATCAAAGAGAAAAGCGTCATCCCCTGATGACACAAACACTCTCATACATCCGTGATTCTTAGCAACAGCAGGAAGAGAGATCTGGGATTTTGGTGTGTCAAGGTGTTGTTTCTTTATTTCTTTATTTTAAACGATAACTTCTCCTGTGGCCTAACCAGAGGCTGCAAGTTGTTACTTCAGATAAAGATTTTTACTCCATCATCTCTGCTTAACCATATTTGCTTTTTTGTCAAAAAAATGGCTCTAGGGACAAGTACAAATGATCAAGAACCCCCTGCTGTCTACATAAGAATTATAGAGGTGTATAGAGACTGTGGGCCTTTCTCTATAGGAAAGTCTTCAAATCCCTTTGCCATAAGTAACAGAATACACAAGAGAATAAATAAAAAGAGAAAAGCATTTTGATTACTGGTGCCTTGTTCATGCACAAGAAACTGCACAGATAAGAATTATGGGATTTTTTTTCCTCCGCATGATTCCCTAGTGAAGTAGAGTTGTGTATTTATGCGTGCATATATGATGAGGTACAACACTACACTGGGCTACAGGAAAAAACCTAAGGAACAGCAAAGACTTTCATTTAGGCAAATATAGTAGAAGGGCTCATCAGGCTGCTTGGGATTCAGAGACTGTGGAAGACCAACACTACTACAGAGACTTATTTTCATCAGCTGAGATTTGCCTCTATATATATGTGGGATTAGAGAAAAATCCTTCCAAGAAAACCTTTTAATAATAATCACATTTAGAAACCACTGAAAGTTCTTTTATGCTTTGAAATTAACACATCAAGTCCCATTGTAGCTGATCATGCAACTAAAATAGGGAGAAATGAAAAAAAGACATACATGTATTAATTCCATTTTCCCAAAGGTAAAATAGTTCATGCTAGAAATATGATAGATTTGAATAGTAGTTTTTATGAGCATTTTTGCTGTAAAGTTTTACCAATATTATTGGTGACTGAAAAATGAAATATTTTATATTCATCTGGGACCAAACAACAGAAGAAGCAAGTGAAACCATTTTCCAGTAGTCTTTACTGCAATAAAACATGGCAAAGGATATATTTTTGTAGAGCCCTGAACTATGGACATGAACACGTTTGCTCTTCAAAGACAAGCCACTTTTTCACAGATGAACTTAAGTTATACTTAGAAAGGGTTTACCATCTTTTCAGAAAAGAGGAGAAAATTATTTTCCTAAAAGATTTCCATAATGGACATAGGATGAGTATGCTTATAAATAAAGTTTTGCAGTGCAACATGGATGGTGTGGCAAAGGGTCAGCCTGTGCTGGCCAAGGAGCTCCCCATTCCCCTTTCCTTATCTGAAAGAATCTCCACCTCTTCTGACCAAAGAACTGTTTCTATTTTGCATGTAATCCTAATGAAATTTATGGCAGATTGAGGTGGGGAAACAGAAATGAAAATATCTGTTTTATAAGTAGGAGTGCATCTTTTTGACATACAAAACCATCCACATTAGCTCCGTCTAGAGGAGTTTACACTGCATCCCAAAAAAAATTAGCTAAATTTCTCAGCTAGACTGTATTCACTGCTACTGCCAGGAAGTTTAGCTTGGAGCTGGACATTACAGATATGACCATTTGTTACACAATGACAAAAAAGTTTAAAGGGAAGAAAGTTGAGAAATTATAATTCAAATATTATATACGGTTAAACTGCACAGGCAGTGGAAGCTGAGACAGGCATCCTGGGAAGAGTACAGAGATGCTGCCCGGTTGTGTAGGGTTGGGGTTAGGAAGCTGGAGCTGAGCTTGGCAAGAAACGCAAAGAATAATAAGGGCTTCTACAGGTATGTCAGACAGAAAAGGAAGGTCAAAGAAAGTGCACCCTCACTGATGAACATGACTGGCAAACTAGTAACAATGGAGAAGAAGGCTGAAGTACTCAATAACACTTTTGCCTCATTTTTCACCGGTAATCTCTCTTCCCACACCTCTCAAGTGGATGGACCAAAAGGAGGATAAAATCCAAGCCACTCTCTATATCTGGCAGCCAGGTGATGGTGGTGCAATTGACATGCCTGAGGGATGGGATGCCATCCAGAAGACCCTAGACAAACTCGAGAAGTGCGCCTGTTTGAATTTCATGAGGTTCAACGAAGTCAAGTGCAAGATCCTTCACCTGGGTTGGGGCAACCCCCGGTATCAATACAGTCTGGAGGGATAAAGGGATTGAGAGTAGACCTGAAGAGAAATACCTGGGGCTACTGATGGGTGAAAAGCTGGACACGAGCCAGCAATATGTGCTCACAGCCCAGAAAACCAACCATATCCTGACATAAACCAAAAGGATTGTGTCCAGCAAGTTGAGAGACATGATTCAAGAAGGGGAAGTGAAGGGTGCTGCACCTGGGGAGGAATAACCCCATGCACCAGTACCAGTTAGGGACTGACCTGCTGGAGAGCAGCTCTGTGGAAAGAGACCTGGGAGGCCTGGTGGACAACAGGATGACCATGAGACAGCAATGTGCCCTTGAGGCCAAGAAGGCCAATGGGGTGCATCAAGATAAGTGTGGGAAACAGGTTGAGGGAGGTCATCCTCCCCCTCTACTCTGCCCTGGTGAGACCACATCTGGAGTACTGTGTCCAGTTCTGGGTTTCCCAGTTCAAGAAGGACAGGGAACTGCTGGAGAGGGTACATCAAAGGTCTCTGAAGATAATTAGGGGACTAGAGCATCTCTCTTATGAGGAAAGGCTGAGTGACTTGGGTCTTTTTAGTCTGGAGAAGAGAAGACTGAGAGGGATCTTATCAATGTTTATAAATATCTAAAGGGTGGGTGTCAGGAGGATGGGGCCAGTCATTTTTCAGTGGTGCCCAGTGACAGGACAAGAGGTAATGGGCACAAACATGAACATAGGAAGCTCCATCTAAACATGAGGAGGAACTTCTTTACTTTTAGGGTGGCAGAGCACTGGAATGGGTTGCCCAGAGAGGTGTTGGAGTCTCCATTTCTGGAGACATTCAAATGCTGCCTGGACACGTTCCTGTGCAACCTGCTCTAGGTGACCCTGCTCTGGCAGGGGGGTTGGACTAGATGATCTCCAGAGGTCCCTTCCAACCTCTACCATTTTGTGAGTCTGTGATTCTGCCCCTCTACTCTGCTCTGGTGAGACCTCACCTGGAGTACTGTCCAGCTCTGGACCCCTCAGCACAGGAAAGACATGTACCTGTGGGAGTGAGTCTGGAGGAGGGCCACAAAAGAGGGTTGGAGCACCTCTTCTGTGAAGACAGGCTGAGAGAATTGGGGTTGTTTAGCCCGGAGAAGAGAAGGCTCTGGGGAGACCTTATTCCAGCCTTTAAATACATAAAGGGTGCCTACAGCAATGATGGGGGCAAACTTTTTAGCAGGGCCTGTAGTGATAGGACAAGGGGTAATCATTTTAAACTAAAAGAGGTGAGATTTAGATTAGATATAAGGAAGAATTTTTTTACAGTGAGGGTGGTGAAACACTGGCACAGGTTGCCCAGAGATGTGGTAGATGCCCCATCCCTGGAAACACTCAAGGTCAGGCTGGATGGAGCTTTGAGCAGCCTGATCGAGTTGAAGATTTCCATGGTTATTGCAGGGGGTTTGGACTAGATGACCTTTAAAGGTCCCTTCCAACTCAAACTATTCTATGATTGATTCTATGATTCTGTGATTTTATGATTCTAGGATAAACCATGTTTTCCAGAAAGATTAAGCTGCCATTCATTTTAGGCAGAGTTGTGGTTGTTCGTTGTCTCCATTACCAAAATCATGAAGCTGGAACAGTTAGAGTAGCTGAACTAGTTTAGAGCTCTGAATTTAGGCTTACTTCATGCTGGTTGTTGTGAAATGATGTAGAAAGTTCATGGAAGTATTATGCGAGTCAGCTAAGTGACCAAAGGAAAGCTCCCTAACTGATACAGCAGAACAAACCAAATGAACCAAAACTAAACCTCATTTACAGAAGTAAGTTCAGAAAAGATTTTCTGATTTGAGAGTTCCAGCACCAGGGTTGCCACTGTCAATAAGATATACAGGTAGCGCTTGGGAAGGAAATGTGCAAAGCTGTAACAAAACTTCAGCAATGGTTCTTTGTCAATATCCTGACCAAAAAGCTTTATAGTGGCTTGTCCATTGCAGCTGTGTCATTATAAATTGCAGCATGGGAATGTGCTCAGATAGTTACCACTCAGCCAGTAAAATCACAAGTGTTTTACTTTCTGTCTGTGGGTTAAAAGGATTCTGTTAGTTATGGAGCTTTTTAAGCAGCATAGCTGCCAAATAACTCAGCTGTTTTTATTCCCAGATCTTGCAGTTAGTGCACTGAATTCATCTGTCTACGAGTTTTTGTTCAACGTGTTTTTTGCAGGATTACACAATGCACATCATACAATATTTGGTCTCTTGCCCATGAGTAAGTGTCTTTGGATATAAAAAAAAAAAAAAAACAAAAAAACAAAAAAACAACAAACAGAATGAAACAAAGTGAAACAGAGCTTTTGCAGTAAAACTACCATCAACTAAATTATTGCTCTTAGTAGAAATCATGCTGTCAAACCGTCTCCCTCATATGGTAAGATAGTGAGAAATTACTGCTAACAGTTACACAGCTACTACAGGGTCTGCACATGCAGATGTAGGTGACTGTAAGGAGATTGCAAATATATGGGAAAAGTAGTAGGTATGGATACAGAAAGATGAAGAGAAGGCTTATGCAGAGAAAAATATTTTCAAATTATCATGGCTTTACCACTGTTTTGCATGCAAGGGAAAGTCATCTGACTGAAATCACCTATGGCCACTACTGTGTTTTGGTCAACTACAAAGGAAGGAATTTCAGGAAAGAAGGGTGTTACTAAAGCTAGCTAGTTGCAGACTGATCACCAGAAAATGCTGATCTTGGAAATGCATTATTATAATGCAGAATTCCACCTCTGGAACTAGAAGCTTGGTCCTCCAGTTGGCAGAAGTAATAGGATGTGGTCTTCAAATAGCCCAGCCATGATAGTGGGACATGGCAAGGAGAAAGGATTTTAGACATTAAGACAGAAAATAAAGCCTCAAAATTGAGCAGAATGAACAATTTGGTGGCAGCTATGCTCTTGGGATGAAGAGAAGAGAGGAGTGCGGCCTTACCTTATTATAAGAATCAGTTTTTCCAGACCCCAGCTGAAGTTTTGGAGACTAGGTTATACCCTGCTAACGCAAAGGTATTGCTCAAGCCAAATCCTCCCACTGCTTTAAGTGAAGAATATAATATGAGGACCTAGATGAGAAAAAACCCTATCTACAAGCACACACAAGTACATTGGGACTAGACCTGCAATTGGCTCCAGAGGCAAAGATGGGTTTGATGGTTTGTTTAACACTTTTCTAACTTAATTACATCAAGTTTCCACTTATTTTTATGGATTTAAAATGGTCCTTCAACAGCAGAGCACATCAGAAAACAAAAACAATGAAAAACCAACCAAACAAAAAACCCCCAACCAAACAAAAAAAAAGCCTCTAGGATTTCTGTAACATCTTTCCATCTTCACCAAAGGCAACTACCTAATACTAAAAGAAAAGATAAAGCTCCGTAATAGACATAAGACAAGCACTTAGGTGCAGTAGAAACGAAGACTGCAACTACAAGTTTGTTCTTTTTATATTGCTCTCTTACAATATATCAAACGGTTCCTTAATTTGTATGTTCACTAGCTTTTCAGTTTACTGTGTTAGTTTAGAAATCAGGATTCTTGAGACTTTATGACTTTCTCTAAGCACAGCTGCATCACCCATTTAGATGTTGATTTTGAATGAGATTGAAACCAATGATATACTGTGGCTGGGTATTAGTGAAAATCCTTTCTACACAAGAGTCATCAACCAAACATAGTAAGTGTAAATGTTTTTTTCAAAAAGCAGGACATAGGAAATAATGTCCATTAGATTATTGTCTCACTGTGACTACTAACATAATTGCCACTTGTACAAGCACTCAGTGATGCGAAAGAGGTTCAGCCAGTCAGTCACAGATTAAGCCTTTCCCAAGTAACAGGTATTCCTGTCTAGTACACATAGCTATTTTTCTTCTTCAGAGACTACTACTCATCTTGTTACCGATTCTCTCTCTGGTCATCACCTCTGTTTCCTAGATTCCAAAAAATCAAGACCTGAAGAGCTTTTATCGAAACTCAATAATGTTATCTAAGTCTATAAGAGATCAGTAAAGTCACTTTCTGTATTTACCCCATAGTTTTTTTGTCATTATCTGGACTTTACAGATATTGATTCTTTCACGTTGATTTTTTTCTCTCTTGATTTAAAACACTGAAACACGAGAAAGTTCAAAAAGAAAATAGATATCAGATCCAGCAGAACACGTTTGGGAAGAACAGATTCCTGTTTCCTTACAGTCCCCAAAATGTACATCACACTGACATTCTTAAAGTCCTACTTGATCATATATTGCTATTTTTTGCATCCTCCAAAAGCTGTCACTGAAGATGAGACATACTAAAATATGTAATTAAAAATAGGAGAAAGAAATAAAGAGAGAATAAGGTACAGGACCTAAACCCAAATCTTAAACCCTGTGCATGTATAAGTAGTTGCCTGGACAACAGAATTTTTGTTATTTAAGTTATATTCCCAACAAAGGAATTTCCTGAATCAGATCCCTAGAACATACCAATATCTCATTTTGGAAACAGACACTAAAATAAAAATAATGCCTTTTATGTAAAGTCCCTTGAATACCTTTTACCTCAGCCTTCTTTTTTTTCACTCTGTTAAGGTGCCAAAAAATGTGTGTTGCAACATAGGATTGCAATTCTATCTTGCATAAGGTTACAGTATTTTGGTAACATTGACATATTAAATTTTTTTTAGCAGTTTGAAATATCAGGAGAAAACTCTTAGCATTATTATGCTAATTATCATCCTGAGTCTAAGAGTCAATGTTTTCTCAATTTCATTGGTAATAATAATCATCAAACATAAACAGCAGTGCAACTGCCTGAAGCACTATCTGGGACTTAGAGTCCCTTGTTCCCTTATCCCTAAGGTACATGTTGCATTGCTCATCTGTGGTGACTCTCTAGAAAGGAAGAGCAGAACAGAGAAGATTTGTTAGGAATTTAACCAAGAAAAGTTTTTTTTCAGATGAGGCAGTGAAAAAAGCATTCAAGAGGAGAGGAAAGTACATGATGTCCAGTTTGATGTACAATAATTAATCAGTTAATTTACTTCAGCTTTTTATAACACTTGCTGATTTCAGGTGACAAAAATCTGAATTGTGAGGTGGAGAAAAAGTGACTGATTTTGTGCTATGATTCAAAGAGTTGTTGTATCTTAGCTTCATGCTGAGATGAGACTCAAGTGGGCATTAGCCTTTCCTCCCTGCATGTTATTCTCTGGTGAAAGGGTGACTGTCCTTGGAGGCAAGATAAGAACTGAGAGGTTCATCCTGGGACATCACAGGGTCCCCCCTTCTTGGATGGCTCTTCTTGTCCCATAATTGCATAACAATGTTTAACACCAGAATAGGTCAGTCAGATCTGGATTAAAAGTGGCAGAAAAATTCATGTAATGTTTAGATCTAAACTTGAATCCGAGAAATCTTTAGGTTCAAAAATGTTCTTTTTCTCTTTAGATAATAGTTTTGTGTGAGATTACGTTATTACTTCCTAGCATATCCAGCAGCTACAGTACTAGACTGTCATGATGTCAGTCAACTATGGGACCCTGAAAATAGGGAAACTCTCTAATCTTACATGAGGCATTACATTTTTTTAAGGGAGACAAGCATTTATTTGGATAGACAGGTAAACGGAAGTAGGATAAATAAACTAATGTCAGTTATGCCTTTTGCTTATGCTCCATTTGGCTCAAAGAGGCTCAAAATAACCCCTGTATATCCCCTCAGTCTTTGCTATGACCAACACAGGTCAAAATAATGTTCCTAGCAGAGTCAAATGACAAAGACAGGAAAGTTAGAGGCACAGCACCTCAGGTCAGATTACCATTAGAGCAATTTGGATGCAGTAAACTCAAGCTACAGGAATATTGTAGCTCGCAATTGGCATGCATCTGGTCTAGTAGGAAATAAAGAAAATCATTACTGCTAGTATCCCAAAGGGATCTCCAGTATACTGGAGATGCTTCATCCGCAGGTGACACAGAAATGCTAACTGCTCCCTGTCACCAACAGTTCTTTGCCATCTTCAATACCAGTCAATTATCAAGCTAGTAAATGGTTCAGTACAGCACAAAAGAAAAAAATCAGGGCAGCATTTATCCTACTGCCAAACTGTACACTGTAGATGTATCTGAAAGTGGCACGAAGTTCAAATTAAATAGTTAATCTGAAACAATTCCTCCAAAATTAGTCCTGCCTATCAAAAAGCTCTTTAAGTTAGGCAGCCAAATGATGAATCACCAGAAACTGGGTGCCTTATTCCTTGACTGATTTCTTTTTTCTTTACGTAAAAATTTAAAATGTCATGAGTTGCCAACAGCTCTCAGCATAGTAATTTTTTTACCATAGTTTACATCTATATGGCTTAATTAATTTAAGCACTATATCAGTTAGTTTTTCAGAAAACTGTTTTAATAGCCAATTTTACAAAACAAGGAAGAAAAAAAAAAGAAATTCTAGATAAGTATAAATTTAAGCAGATGTAAAGTGCACAAGTTTTGTTCATTAGCATAATAGTCACCATTAAATGTCAGCCACAAATGTTTTTTACCTGATAAAAACAGATTATCCCAGAATAACTGAAGAAATTATGTATAACATAACCTACCTTCTCACAGTTAAGGTCAAATTAACAAATCAGTGGGTTTCTAGAGAAAATGGCAGCTTCATTTATTGCTTAAATAAAGTTCTGTCATACATAGTGCTATTTGCCTGGGTAGTACCTTAAATTGTTTGAGAACTTTCTTCCTGTAATTGCTATGTGTTAGTAAAATCTAAGATTTGTGGGTCTTCTGTGTGATACTGGATCTGAACAGACGAGAACACTGACAGGCCAGAACATGTCATGCTGAAGAGAAGTAAATAGTGATATGACCTCTAAAAGGCTGGTCTAGTTGTCAACAAAATGGGTATATGGGTTCTCCCCTCAAACTCCTCTAATAGCGGTAGGAAAATTCATGACAATACAAAATGGTTACAAATAAATGTTACAAGCTACCTGGATATTAAATGCAAACTGCTTTCTATTCCAGTGCAAGAATTTTTGCTGTAATACAGCTCAACTGTTTGCACACCAACTTTGTAACCATTTGACAAATCTCAGGAAAAAAGCAACCCAAATCTTTATGAACATACATTTTCTTTTGATAAAGGTCATTTGAGAATGTGAGGTCATGTCAGCAGATGTTAGACCTGGAGTAGTAAGCATTGTGCAGAAATATTTCAGGTTACTGCTTCAGGTGGACAGCCAAGGCAAGAAGCCGTATTATTCCTGTGTCTTGTAGGAGGACATAAAAGGCCAAACCTTGTGGTCTTTTTTCTTTTTATATAAATTAGGCAAGCAGAAGCTATGATTTGTCCCCAAAAACCTATCATTCACAATGTTGGTTTGAATGGAAAGGTCAAACAATGGTGATAAATATACATAATATTGTAATGTCATAATATTGTCAACAGATCTTGGAGTCAAGTCCACCACCATCCAGGTTACTATTCACATATAGTAATGCAGTCTCACTTGCAACATTATTTGAAGCTGCAGCAGTAGTTTGCAAGTGCAAAGGATGCTGTATGTGCCATATTGTGTATAGGTGCCTGCATTTATAAAGGCAAGTCACTTCACAGGGGTTTGATATTCCTATCTGCAGAAGATAGCTTTTGCATTTTACCTTCATACTTGGTTTCCTCCTCTAAGCCAGTACATCACACAGCATTTCCTAGGGCAGTAGTTTTTGTAAATAATTTCAGCTTGGACACCCACAGCCCAGTGTACTGAAAACAAATTACTAGTTTTCAAAATCCATTTTGAAAGCACAATTGCCTCCATTTTAGAGTGAGGCAATTTAGTTTTGCAAGGATAATGCAGTGCATAGGTTTTTTTATGTCATGTAGATGCTTAATTTCTGTTTCTTGCATTCCCATTCTTGGGTCAGTATAATTTATTTACTAAGTTTCGTGCTGCTGAGAAGAATAATTTCTTATAATTATGATGCATTTTTCTCTTGATCTTCTGAAGAAAGTTGAAACATACATACACTGGTGTGTATATATGTGTCTAGGAATTAGAAAGGGAAAGGTAGAATATTTTGCAGTCACTGTGTAACAATGATGAATAGTATATTGTTGCTTTTCTTAAAGCATTATTCTGACATCTGTACTAATTATATCACAATCCCATTTAAAAACAACCCTTTTTAAAAACAGAAATGTGCTGCCTTTCTGATACACATTGATTCCAAACCTATCACCATTGCATTGCTTGGTTTCAGCATGGAAAAGAATTATTACAGACAAAAATTGCTTCAGCTATTCATGGCTAGAAGAAATCACTTTCTGTGATTGCTCTATTGTAATATCATTTTTATTTGAGAAAAAATATTTGTTTTGAGGGAGCAAGTTTCTTTCTTTGCTAGCTTCACAGAACTCTTATTTTCTCTGGGTCTACTTTCTTTCCAACCTGCATACAGGATACTATTCCATATAGAAATTTTGTTGACATACACTCCATGCTATTTGTCCAGTTTACAGAATCTAATTAAATTGGTGTTCACTCTCAATAACATTACATGTATTTCTTATGTAGGAGAATTTCAGTCACTTCAAGTACTGGCTTCACTTCAGGTTTTCCAGAGACCTAGAGTAATTTGGAAACCATCGCCATGTTCATAATCTTGTTTTGTTTTTTAACTGTCCTGTACATCTCTCCACTTCAGTTTGTCAGAGTTTATTAAAAATATTTCTCCAAATAACTAATTAAGGAAAATCCTTGTGTTGGTGGTGTATACTATACATTGTAATATGTCATTATTATCTTTTCATCTAAAATCAACTCAATATCAGCATTGCTTGGTAGAATTAGCAGGGGAGTCTAGGAAGTAGGAAGTAGGTCTTGTACAAACATAACACAACATTGTTCCTGGACCGAAGTCTCAAAAGACTTTACAAGAAAATTTTTTGCCACTTAAAATAAGGATTAAATTCAAAGATCCTGTACTTTAAGTTCATTACAATTCTGGCAAAACATGTCATTGCAGGAAATTTTCATAAAATGTTTTGTTTGGAAAACAGATCACTGAAACATCTTGACTTATCCATGTTTTCAACTAGAAATTATTTAATTTTTAAACGTACCTATAAATGTTTAAAACTGAAAATTAAATTAAACTTTAACTTAAGCCACATTTTTTCCTTTTCGTTTAACTGAAAATATGAGGCAGAAGGAATCATTTTACAACTTTGAGATTTTTCTTAACTTTTCATAATGAATACAATACAGGTTATTCTAACATATCCACTTGCCTTCTAACTGGAGAAAAGACAAAAGAAAAGGGGAATGATATGACATTTTCTCCATTTCATTGATATTTAATTCTCATATACATAAAGAAACCAGAAATCCTTTGTGAATTACCAGCTACTGTCCCCAGCAAGTAAGATCCCAAAATATACAATTGCTAAAACGTGAGTAGTTCTAAAGGGTGCAGTTCATATGGCAAAAGAAAAGCACAGAAAGTGATTTGTCAATCTAATCACTGTTACTTCAATTATTTTTGCATCTGTTTCTCTTATATTAAAATTAATGAGAATATTGTGACCAAAATTCTATAAAGCTCTATTAAAATGGAAAAGTTTGTTAAGTGAAATCACCAGAAAAGGGCCTAGAAAATTCCATAGACCTTTGGGTCCTTGTGCATCAAGCGACTAATGAGAGAGGAAGAGGTATTCTCTGAGTTTGATTTGAAACTCTTTCCAAAATTACTTTGGTCTTGCTGAGAGTCACCAGAGCAAGTGCTTCTTTGTCAGATACCCGAACTTACAAGGGAATCTGATGGCTGACTAAAGACAATGGTGACACCAGGAATGAGTGAGATTCGTAATTGAATGCCATCAGTGTCCTCTTATTTTCTGCAATACAGAACTTCCATTGTATTATATGGGTTTCTTTAGGCTTCTAAACTAAATTTACCGATTTCTGCTAAGTTGTCTTAGCTAGATAATGCTGTGTCATGACTCTCCATACTGGGAACAGAGATAAGCCAATTTGATGGATCTTGAAGAGAATAGTTTCTCAAAGACGCTCACTAAACCTCAAAACTTTTACCTTATAGGTGGATTTTGCAAAATATGTCATAAAAGGACTGTGAGCTAGACAAAACTGTAGTGAGGGGGCAGGCAAGACTATCACCTGCCCCCTCACTACAAGGGAGAGATGTCACCTCTATCTCTTTTTGGCTTACTGCTTCAGGGGAAATAAGTTTCATTACATAATTTGATTTTGCAGAAGGTCTTGGAAATGTTACATCCACTTCTAGAGGCAGGCTTACCATGACTCCAAAATGATAGCTGATTTATTGACAATTAAACAGAAAATCAGGTTTTATTGTCATGTCTGAAGGAGTTAGCAGTTCTTCTGAGCAGTATACGCTGCCCAAACAAGCTTCTACCAGAAAAAAGATTCATGTGTCAAGATATTTAGAAGTTTGCAGCTACCATCTCTATCAAATACTAATCACCATTGTATGTCTCACTGAAAACAGCAAACCTTTCTATTTTCTGTTCATTTTAACTGTAATTCGTAATCTGTGGTTATAAGGACAAATCTGTGTTCCCTTCCTAAATTATCAGCAAGGCAAATAAATGCCAAATCCTGTACTTGGGGAGGAACAACCCCATGCACCAGTATATGCTAGCAGCCACCCAGTTGGAAAGCAGCTTTGTAGAAAAGGACCTGGAGGTCCTGGTGGACACCAAGTTGAATATGAGCCAGCAATGTGTCCTTGCTGCAAATATGTCTAATGGTACCCTGGGCTGCACCAGGAAGGGAGTTACCAGCAGGTGAAGTGAGGTGACCTTTCTCCTCTGCTCAACCCTGGTGAGGCCACTCCTGGAGTACTGGGTCCAGTTCTGAGCTCCTCAGTACACGAAAGACATGGACATACTGGTCTAGTGAAGCACCATGAAAATGATGAAGGGACTGGAGCATTGGCAAAAATGGCATTTTGGGACTTAACCACTATAAATGCATTGTCAGGTGATCCAGACTTCTGGTGCCTAATTTGGGATACAATGGCTCTAAAAGGAACTGTGTTTCCTCTTTTATATTGTGGATCTTCAGATTAAGAAACCTGCATTTTAATTTTTTTCCTCCAAAAGTCATCAGAAACAACATGCTGTATTCGAAAGTATCTACTCTTACTCTAAATTTTCTCTCCACAAGTGTGAAATGAAGATTCTTCAGTTTTATAGCAATTTTTATGTTTTGGTAGTCCATGGATGGATGGAGTTTGACAGTTGTAAAATGTTGCAGATTGTAGACCATGTCCTACCTAAATTACCATGATTGTTTATGAAAAGTACTTTTAATAAAGCCGGATGTGTTTGGCTTGTAATGTTAAAAAAAAAAAAAAAAAAAAAAAGAAAAAAGAAAAAAAAAGAAAAAAACCTTGATTATTGTGTTCAGTTTTGGGCCCCTCACTACAAGAAAGACATTGAGATGCTGGAGCGTGTCCAGAGAAGGGCAACAAAACTAATGAGCGGTCTGGAGCACAAGTCTTATGAGGAGCAGCTGAGGGAACTGGGGTGGTTTAGCCTGGAGAAAAGGAGGCTGAGGGGAGACCTTATCTCTCACTACAACTACCTGAAAGGAGGCTGCAGCAAGGTGGGGGGTTGTCTCTTCTCCCCGATGTGAAAATCTAAATAAGATGGAAGCAAACTCTCTTCCCAATGGTGCCCAGTCACAGGGCAGATGGCAATGGGCACAAACTGAAATATGGGAAATTCTTTTTAAACATAGGAAAAACAGAGGTATTTACTTTGTGATCAAAGTCTGGAGCAGATAGCCCCAAGAGGCTGGGGAGTCTACAGCCTTCAAAACCTGACTGGATGTGATCCTGAGCACCTCCTCTAGGTGATAAGCTTTTTGAAAAGCACATGGATTTACCTGGAGACAGTGCAAGTTTCAGATTAGTCTGCCATGCACTGGGCAGCCTCAGCAGCAAGGTGGTTGCTGCGAACCCTATTCTGTAAAAAAGTGAAAAATAATGTAGGAAAAAATAAAAAAAAATGCAGAGACCTACAGGGGGAAAAAACACGCACAAGAACAATGTACAGATCAATACATAAAAATTTTTCTACAGAGAGAATGTACTTTGTAACATATACAGTGAAAACTAGTGGGGTTTTCCTGGACACACACATACATTATCTGTAAGTAAGGGAGGTATGGTGTTACAGCCTTCTTTGTGGCTGTAAGACCTCTGGATGGCAGAGCGATACAACTCCTGTGAGCTTCCTCCACTTTGGCAAACATCAAGCTCCAGAATTCAAAGGGAACATAATGTCCTTCCTACTTGTCTGACCTTGTACCCCCAGAAACTTCATTTAGTATATATTTGCTACATGATTTCTGCAGTATCTATATAGCATAACTCATCCCTGTGGTCCCTACGCATGAGAATAAACTTCTAAACATTATTTTATATATAAAAAAGATACACTTTTCTACATACAAAAAAATACACTTTTTTCCTGAAAAAAAAATACAGTTCATTCTTTTTTAGGGCAGTAGGAAGATGTTTTCTATGCTAGATGACATTAGACTAATACATAGTGACAGAAAAGATGTAAACTCCATTGATGTGAAATATACGCTGAAGACATTTTTTTCACTCAGTAATAAAAGCGTACAAAAGTTGGAGAAAGTTGCTATGTGCTGAAAAATAATTTCCTTTTTATGAATTGTTTATTATTAGCTTCCAAAACAAGACATCAGTCCTCATAAAAGTGGCTGTAGCGTCATTTGTTTCCCTGTGCCTCAGCTAAAAGGAGATGTAATTTGCCACATGCCTCAAAGGCTTATGATATAGACAAAGGGATTTTGTTGTTGTTGGCTTTTTGGTGTATTTTTTCTGGTTTGGATTTGTTCTGCTTTTTTCCCCAGAGGAAACTAAGGCAAAGCACAGCTAATGGAAATTTTCATCTGTAGATTTAGAAAATTATATAGTTATAGCTCATAGACAGCAGGTGAAATCTTGCATATCTTGGTCAGTTTTTCATAGAGCATAAAGGAACATTTACTCCTACAAACTAAAGGTGAAGATTTTGTAACCCAGCTGCTAAAACTCAGTTCCTAATCCATATTTCAAAACTTACTGTAAAAGTCCAGACTTCCAGAAGTGTCAGTCAATCAGCAGCTCCTGATGTTTTCTTCATGGTCAATACATTTGAAAACCAGATTTTTGTTTTTTATACCCTGCATGAGTACTTAACAATCTCAATTTAAAATCCCAAGAAGGAGAATCTAGGACAAATTTTCCTTTTTTTTTTCTTTTTTTTTTTTCTTCCATCCCCTCCTTCCCCAACAGGAAGTAATATTGCACATTGGCAACAAAAAATTGGTCTGCCAGGATAGGAGCTATTGTGCCCTCTCTTGGTAAATCTAATTTCGCCATGGACTTTTCATGTGATTCTTTGAAGTTCCTGAACTTCTGGAATTTGCAGGAGCATTTTTGCTTAACTTAAACTCCTTTGAGAATTCCCAGTCCAGTTGCTTTTAACTTCTCAAACTCCAAGAATTTTTAGGAGTGGACTCACAGGATCACAGAATGTTTGAGGTTGGTAGTGTCCTTTAGAGGTCAACTTGTCCAGCCCCCATGCTCAGACAGGGTCACCTACAGATGTTGCCTAGGACCATATCCAGTTGGTTTTTGAGTATTTCCAAGGATGGATACTGCACAACCCCTCTGGACAACCTGACTCATTGAAAGTATTTTGTGAAGAACTTGCAGATCAATTGTGTCTGGAAAGAGAAGAAAATTCTGAATATCACAAAAATAGAGTCAAGAAAGTCTTTCCATCTGAAACAACATACACTGGACTAAATTATGGTTCAGTTGAGAAGCCTGCATTAAGAAATATAATCAGTGTGCCTTTCTCCATTAACCTTCCCCAAATTAAATACGTATTAAACATACTTATACAGAGACAAATTTATCATTGAATAGTGAAAGTTAACTGCCAACTACTAAGGTGCTCTCCCTGTACCATCTTTGACTCTCTGTGACCAGAAGCTGCAAGCTCTGTGAAGCCATGTTTGGCTGTCTTTTGCCAGCGTGGATACCCTGGAGAAGATGCATGCAAGTTCTTCAAAGCATTTTGCGTGCTGTATTTCAGACACACTTGACCATAGTATGTCAAATACATATTCACACAACAAAATGCTTTTATGCCTTTAGGTTCTTCAGATGGCCTAAAATTAAACCCTATTTTTTCCTATAAAGGCAAAAAAAGGTCCAAAAATATGATGTTCTATATTTATTAATATCTTTTTCCAGTCTTAAGTTCATTTCTGCTGATGAAGTACAAAATTAACCTATAAACCAAGGCCTCTCAAATTGACAAAAATGGGGCAACATTTGAATGTGTAATTTACTGATCAGTATGCAATCTGTATTAAATTCTTTCAATGAAGAAAATGAACAGAAAATCGTGTTTTGGAATTTTTGTGGGGGAAAAAAAAATTGACAATCATTTGGTTTCTTTGATTTTTTTTTCCCTTTCCTGTGGGAAAAAAAAAAACCAAACCAAAAATATATATATATATATATATATACACACACATATATATATACACACACACACACACAAATATATGGGACATTGTTTTATTGGAGTTTTTGTTTGGTTTTTCTTCCAAATG
The DNA here is from genome assembly GCA_947846985.1 of Fratercula arctica. Classification (NCBI taxonomy): domain Eukaryota; kingdom Metazoa; phylum Chordata; class Aves; order Charadriiformes; family Alcidae; genus Fratercula; species Fratercula arctica. The sequence continues at coordinate 69,232,696 of CANTUZ010000026.1, read as the reverse complement.
TGAGGCCAGATTTTTGTTTAGAAATATTCTCCTTTGCAGTAATTCTAGGGAAGAAAAACACAAGTTTTAATGTTTAAAAAATAGCTTGTCCATTCTGTGATTCTGTGATTGTCTTAGAAGATAAAGCAGGCTAGATTTTCATACTTTTCCATGTTACTGTTGACTTGTCATTCCTGGCAGGCTGCATCATGTTAGAGAAATACTTTAATGAGAATGGTTTCTGATTTTATCACTGACAAATCCTCACCGAAGGGAAGTGTTTGCAAATCTGTGCTCTCTTTCTTGTTAACTGGCCTGTTCTTCAGTCCTGTAGTTCTCTTGAAGGTAGGCAAAATTTACAAGACAGAAAACACAGAAGCCCAGTTTATCTGTAGAACTTTTCTTTGTAGTAGGGAAGAATGTGTGAAGAACATGTCTCTGGTGAGTCTCCCAAAATCAGAGGATCAGCTCAAATATTTTTAGATAAGAAATTAACATCTACACTGAAATCTTGCATATCACAAGCTGCAGAACCTCACACTACTTGGTTCAGAAACTGTAGGGACTTATTTCTTAACTGTGGTTTATATTTTAGAGGAAGCAAAAATCCAGCTGATGGGAAATCTAACAATTTCTTAGATTAGCTCTCCAAAATGTATGCATCTTCAGGTTGGAGGGCCCTACCATTCTTTGCTTGTAAAAATGAATGTTCTACAACAGCTAAAAATTTAGGTAGAGGTAGAAAGTGTAATTTGGATTCTGTCTTTATGTCACAACATTAATGGAAAAAAAATTCTAAAATCAGTAAACAATAAGCAGATTTTCCATAATAGGACTACACACTCATTAAAGTCTATTAGAACAGCAAAATAATTCTTGCATTTTTCTACCACTCAATTGACAGCAGTGAGGCCTTTGGTATTATCTAGCTTATGTTGCGGGTTGAGTTATTTTAGGGTGGGGTGGGGTGGGTGTTTTTAAGTAGAAGATGAAACTGAGTCCAGAATCTCACCAAAAAAAATGGAGGAAAGGGAGGGCTCATTACACTCTCTGGAACTGTCCGGTTTGGATGGTAATACACAACTTACCAATTCCTGATGAAGAAGGAGAGAAAAGAAATGTACCCAGCAAAAACCAGAGGTATCAAGGAAAAGACACATGTGTAGGGTGGAAAGGGAGCAGGTAACATCCCATGGTAATAGATGAGAAGTGATTACTGGATCTGTTGTAATTATTATTTTATTAATATATATTTATTATTACCTTATATATTAATTAATTATTAATAATATATATTAATATATAATTGAATCAAATTAAAGCAGTAAGAAAGCAGAAGATGATTTTTAAACTTTCTTTTGCCTTGTCCAGCCATCTACATACGTGTGCAAAACGCAAAGTGTAACATGTTACTTTTTGAAATGAATGGCATTTAGCAGAAATGCATAATCATGCAAGATGCCAAAGTTCTCATTAGGGTTCAGTATTTTGGCTTTCGGTGGGTTCTTCTCTGCCAGCCACGGCAAGCCACTATACCCTTCAAAATGGTGGGCCCACTGCTCCCTACAGCATAGCTTCCCATGTGAGTTTGAGTTACGCACTCCAGGGAATAACTTGGCCTTATAAGTTCATTCATTTTAGAAAGCAAGATATGGGTGATTTTGGAAATGTTGCTCTTGCCATAAACTTCAGTGGGAAACAACTGGATCAGTTGTTTTCCAGTGCTCCTACTTATGTGCCACGCTAGATTAAGCTAAATTGTATAACATTTACATCTTAATACATTATAGCTATTTTCTGTTTATGACCATGTAGTAAATTTTCATTGCTGCTGATTTTGCTGAACTGAGTTCAGATGAACAGTCCTATTTACCTGGAAAAATCTGACTGCCTTACCAATCAGTTCCAATAAGAAACATTGAAATACTGAAATAAAATTCAAATGTCATCTTCCTATGCTTTCAGAAAGCCTCTGTTCTTGATACAAAACATCCAATTAAAAATGGTGTTCTTTTGGTTTTAAACCTGACACTTTCAAAAAGGTAACCCACAATGGACCAACAATTCAAATAACCACAGGAGACACTGAGACATACTTCACCTAAAAAAAATCTCATGATGCTTCCTACTTCACTATGCTTTTGCAGGATTGAAGTTTCTGTCTTTTATTGTGTACAAAGTGAAAGGGGGATATTGTAGAGTCTCTTCTTATGTTAACATGTTTCAACGCATTCAGCATTGTCAGTGAACAGTTCGTGGTCACATGCCTTTATTTTTATAGTAGAGAGGATTTGTTTTATCTGTCCTGCTGTCCAGAGGTAGATGGCTTAAATAACCTGATCTTTTTCTTAATACAACTTCTTTTTTATTAAAAAGCCTGCATTACTAGTTTTCTCCTTATATTCATTTTACTTTATAGTCAATTGGATGATTTAAAATGCGATCTTGGAAAATAAAGGAAATTCACACTTGACTTAAATGTAAATCAGCACTCTCTTTGCTCTTAAAAATGAAGGACTCATGGACTTTTTCTACCTGAAAAATCTCTTTAGACTGGGAGACTGATAAACAAATACAAGATTGAAGCTATTTCATGCATAGCCCCCTCCCTGTTCTTTTCCTTTGCAAAATACGGGGGCTGTGCATTTTAGCACATACACAACTCCATCTGCAGCTTCAGCAAATGGTACATGGTCCTAACAGCAGGCAAAAAGCAAGCCTTGGAGAATTACTATAAAAACAGAGCATTCTGTGCCCATCCAAAGAACAGAGCTAACAGGGTATTGTTTAGTCAAACACTAAGGGTAAAAAGTCAGACAACTGAATTAGATAAGAGGCTCGATGGGACCCCAACTTCAAATTCCCTTAATATCCTTTTTTCTAAAGGTCAAACATTCAGGATGTTTTAAGATTGATTTGCTACGGATGGATAACTTGTGTTAGCTCAATTATAAATCCTTTGGTGGGTATAGATTCTTGCAAACTCTTTGCCTTGCTTTTCTGCCCATGTTTTCGTAGAGTTGACCTTAACAGTCAATTGCGAAAGTTCAGTTACTGCCCTAGCTTTGTAAGCATCTTTTTGCTACCATATTGCAGTTCAAAGCATTCAGTGCTCACAGTTCCTTTTTGCATGCTGAATTGTTCCTGCATGAGAAAGTATTGCTTTCTCTATGGAAAACAAAATGGGTAGCTGTATTCTCTTTTGCTGGGTCTGATTTATTTTTTTTTAAATTGCCTGTCTTTTCTTAAGCAGGCCGGTTCTCAAATGCATACACAAATTCTCTTATTCTTTATCTTTGCAGCTCAGTATCTGAAGATCAAATGGAATCTGTGAACAGAAGCTCTTTTGGACTGCAGAGCTCATTCACACAGATGCTACAGTATAGCATTCTTCCTCTAAAAAACCTGCTCACAAAAACTGAAAAAAAATACTACTCCTCAGCAAAAAAAGAGGGCAAATGTCATTTTCATGAAGGGTTCTTACAAGCAGAGACAAAAAGATAAATTTTCAAACTCACCAAACTATTGTTTCCTAATCAATGTTTGCTACTTAGAAGATTTTGCATGGCAGAGTCAGGTTTCACCTTATTTTTTTAAAAATGTATATTAGTAAGATGAAATATCCAAATGAAATTTCAGGTAACTTTTAAATCAGAAATTAAAAATGAAGTGTGTCACTTGAAAAATTAATAAACAGGTCTCTTTGACATTCTTTGAACTTTTGATTTGGTTTTCTTCTGAATCAATATTCCAGAGAAATTGACCCAAATTTGGACTATGATTAGAGTGCAGTAGAATATGGTTCCCCTAAACTTTCCCTGAATATTGTCGTGGTTTAGGCAGATTGGCCAATGATGGACAACAGATGCTCTCCCCCACCTCTCGCTCCAAGGAGAGGAGGAGAGATAAAGAGATTTATGAATTTAGAAAGAACTGAACTACTTTAATGAAATATTAATAAAATAAAAAGGAAATAATGAAATATATACAGTATATACAAAACTGTATCAAACTCCTAGGATGATGTTACCAGCAGGCACTGGGGAAGTCCCAGACTGGACTCAGTGATGGGATGGGTGGGAACTGGATTCTGGATTTGGAGCCAGGAATGCATGGATTGGGATCAAAGGCAGATGAACCCCTCTACGCTTTTCCACTTCTGACCCTCCAACAGGGCAAATAACAAAGTTAGCTGACCTTGATTGTTATAGCAATAAGTATAAGCAAGAGCCTCTCTGCACACCATTCCTTGGCATGAACTATAAACATTGGTCTTATCACTCTGAGAGTGAACAGTTTTCTGCATGATATGCTGATAATTTCAGAGTTAGAAGAGGCTTAGCTAAGAAGTAAAATTATTGAACAAAGTTGGTTCTGTTCTACCTCAAACCAGGACATTCCACTCCTTATTCCATACCATTTCTATCGTGCTCCGATCACCAATGCTTTTATCTATCAAATCTAGACATATATAGATAGATAGACAGATAGATAGGTACATCCATCCATCCATACATACATACATACATACATGCAGGTCACTCATTTATGATTTATCTGTATACACAAAAGTTTGCTAAGTCCATTTAGCTCATAACTGCCGGATCATCCAAAAATATTAATTATATTCTTAGATCCACAACGCCTTGGACCACCATAACAGCAGGTTGTGAGGAATTTGCTTTCCAGCTAAACATGACAGCTTTTCTCTCCCTCGAGCACAGACAAAAGACAGAAACCAAGTGCAAAAGACACTAGTCATGCTGGATAGGAAACATATGAGCATTTCGTAAGTCAGTCACTGTAGTTAATGGCTATCTCGTACAACACTTCAAAGTATATCAGAGTGCAAAGTATATCAGAGTTTACAAATTTGTGAACAAAATAGCAAGGAAGTCTTGGAGGAAGTTTAATTAGCTGGACATCTCCTGCAGCCTAGTACACTAGAGCTCCATTAATCATTGTCACATACCTCATGAAGCTATTTGTACCTCTGCCACCTCTTTTGCATAAAGCATTAGAGTAAAGCAGAAAAAAGGTAACATCTGCAAGCCTCCTGGCAACGTGGGATGCCTCTTCATACTCACTTTGGGAAGGGCTTGCACAAGGTACAACACTGGAAACCAGCAGCCTTTGAGCTTTGAAAGTTCACCAGATGCTGTGGCTTATCTTTTAAACAGAACTAACAAGTTACTCATTGTAAGACAAGAGGAAAAGTGAGAGATAACAAAAATAAGACAAGGTAAAAAAAATCAGGCCATGTTTGAGGGAAAACTGCTCTGCCTGTGATAAAAGGACTGATTTTATCAATATTACAAACTACGTGACAAAGGACAACTGAGTCTTGTTTTCACAACTGAAGATTTATGTGCTGGTCCCTCAGGTGTGCCCATTAATACACAAATCTGATCAGATTTTCTCATTTTTCTCATTCCTCTCTATGGAGTAAGCGGTCCTGCAAGCATACAGAGCTAGAACAGTATTTCTCAGAGTGAAAAATGTAGTGTGTTAACACACCATTAATTCTACTGTTTTATGAATCCTTTCTTTCTTGCCATAGGATAAAACCAACCTGCAGTTTTGAGAGGTAAACAATTAAAAATATATTATTTATTAGAAATTCAATAAAGGAGGCTGCAGGCTCTGGACCAGTAAAAGGAATGTTGCACGAAGGCTTTGACAGAATATTTTACAAGTGTTTGGTTTTTTGGAGCAAAGAGCCTAAGGTCTGGGAAACAGGTTTATTAGATGATTATAACAATTTTACAACTCCTGCAAAGCCGAAGTCCATTTTAAACCAATGTTACATGTAAGGGTTATTTGTGCCCTAATATGCCATGCTGTTATGAGGGACCAGTCAAATTTATCCCTAACTATTTAATTTGAAAATCTTAGTATTTTGTTTTCTTTTCCCTATACACAAGACAGCATAGCAGGGTGAAAGCTATAGACCTCTGACTGCTTTTAAGCTGTATGCCTTCGTGTCAGAGACCTCCTGCAGCCGATGCGACAGGCTGCTCACTGATCACTGCCTGCAGACAACTGCTCTATGAAACCTTCCTGCAAGCTGTACAACAAGGGGTCGTGGCTTGGATGGGAAGAAGCCGTCTGGGTCATGCACAGATTTAACTCCCCAGACTTAACAGAAAAACTGCAAATTAGATCTGGCAGAAAAGGATGCTGCATGCCCTTCTCTCTGTTGCTCCCTTACTACAATGGTAGATCATCACATCTCCAGTCTGCCCCACCAGACACGGAAATATCACCATAAACTGATCCAGCAGCCTGCTTGGGTCAGCGGGCACTAAGATACACACGGAAATGTGGCTGATGTTCAGAGCAAAGTCATTCCAAGCAACCTTCAGGTTACCACTTAATGGTAGCCTTGAATATCAAGGGGACTTGGCTGTCACTCCTGTAAGTTCAGCCCATGGGCAACCTGAGAAGGCTGCAGCCCCCAAGAGAGCCAGCTGAGAGCACAAAAGCTGGCAGCACCTGGGTGCATGTGGCAGGCATAGAATCATAGAGTCGTCTAGGTTGGAAAAGACTTTTAAGATCTTTGAGTCCAACCATTAACCTAACACTGCCAAACCCACCACTAAATCATGTCCCTAAGTACCACGTCTACATCTTTTAAATACCTCCAGAGATGGCGCCTCAACCACTTCCCTGGGCAGTCTGTTTCAATGTTTGATAACCCATTCTGTGAAGAAATTTTTCTAATATCCATCCTAAATCTCCCCTGACACAACTTGAGGCCATTTCCTCTTGTCCTATCACTTGCTACTTGGGAGAAGAGATTGACCCCCACCTCTCTACACCCTCCTTTCATGTAGTTGTAGACAGTGATAAGGTCTCCCCTCAGCCTCCTTTTCTCCAGGCTAAACAACCCCAGCTCCCTCAGCCACTTCTCATAAGACTTATGCTCTAGACCCCTCATCAGTTTTGTTGCCCTTCTCTGGACACGCTCCAGACACCTCAATGTCTTTCTTGTAGTGAGGGGCCCAAAACTGAACACAGTACTCAAGGAGGGGCCTCAACAGTGCTGAGTACAGGGGAATGATCACTTCCCTAGTCCTACTCACCGCACTGTTCCTGGTACAGGCCGGGATGCTGTTGGTCTTCTTGGCCATCTGGGCACACTGCTGGCTCATATTCAGCTGGCTTCAATTCAATACCCCCCAGGTCCTTTTCTGCCAAGCAGCTCTCCCACTACTCTTCCCCCAGCCTGTAGCACTGCATGGGATTGTTGTGACCCAAGTGCAGGATCCGGCACTTGGCCTTGTTGAACCTCGTACCATTGGCCTCAGTCCATCGATCCAGCCTGTCCAGATCCCTCTGTGGAGCCATCCTACCCTCAAGCAGATCAACACTCCCATCCAACTCGGTGTCATCTGCAAATGTAAGGTGGTGCACTCGATCCTCTTGTCCAGGTCATTGATAAAGATATTAAAGAGAACCAGCCCCAAACTGAGCCCTGGGGAACACCACTTGTGACCGCCCGCCAACGGCCAAAAATGGATTTAAGTCCATTCACCACCACTCTTTTGGTCCATCCAGCCACACAGTTTTTTACCCAGTGAAGAGTATGCTCATCCAAGCTATGTGCAGACAGTTTCTCCAGGAGAAACCTGTGGGAAATGGTGTCAAAGGCTTTACTAAAATCCGGGTAAACAACATCCACTTTCCCTCATCCACTAGGCAGGTCACCTTATCATAGAAGATCAGGTTTGTTAAGCAGGACCTGCCTATAAGCTTGGTCATGACTCTACCCAGCCATACAAAACACGTGTGACTATGTGGTTAGAGACAGACAGCCTACTTTTGTTCCTGACACTGGCATTTTTGACAGCTGGCTGTATTTTCAAGGGAGAATTCTCAAAAAGTTCAAACATCCCTGATGAAATGTGGTTTTTACCTGAGTTTTCTTGGGAAAGACTGTGGCCATTTAATATGCTGCTTCTAAAGTGGTAGGTGTGATTGTTCTGCAAGTGAAATTGTTAGATATAAAGAACTTTTTTATTTTCTGCCTCCTGGCAAACCCCACCATAGTGCAGGCTTGCTGCTGGCAATATTTTGGCTTACAAAGAAAAGCAACTGCTCTAGTACTGCATGTATTAGGGAACAAAAACAATGAGGCTGATTATGTTCAGTTCAGTACTGAAGTTGTTGATAGATCTATATGTTACATCAGCACAGACAAACATAGCCGTCCATTCTGGAGGAAAAAAAAATATAAAGTATATTTATATCTATGTCTGTAATGAGGCTAACATTGCTTTCTGAAAATATCTAAGTGTTAAGAAAAACATAATTTATGCAAAGGAATAGAACTAAAACACTCCAATTGTTCCTCATTTTTAGTTCTCCAGAGCTGCTTAACCTTCTAGAAAATGAACTGTGATACTTTATGTAAAGTTTTGGTACCCTTGTTTTTGAAACTAGCAACAACACAACAAGCTCCATCACATGTAAATATCTACATCAGGGGTTCTTGACATTCCAATTTCACATTTGTGAGGATGACAGAAGACATAAAACTGGATTTTTAAACCTGAATTTACGCAGTCATGAGGAGTATGAAGAGCTTACCTCAGGATGAAATGGATACAGTAAATTTGGGCTCACAAGGACTTAATTTAAATGCGATTTGGTGGATTTTTTTGCTAGCCTGTCTGCTTTGCAATGGAAAACATGTTCCATGTAAACAATTTGGCTCCTGTAGGGGTTGGGCTAATGTCTATGCACTTATGCAAATCTGTTTCACCAACATGAATTTCAGTATCCTACAGAAAGAAAAAGAGCAATATGCTTGCAGTTTTCTTTAAGGGTGAGATAATTCAACAGGTATTAAAGACTTTTGAAGAACTAGCCACCACTTATTATTTGAATAAGAATACACATGATTTTGGTGCTAACTACATTTTTTAGTTGAAAACTCTTCTGAGTTACAAACTTGGTGGGCTAGGTATAAAAATAGATACCATATTTCTAACTTGGAAAATCTGTTTAAATACTTATAATGTTTGCATGTATGTGTGCATGTATAGCGGTGAAGACTTTACATTTAAAATGTATTTTGAAACTGTGTGTATTTACCATATTGAACTAATTAATTCATTTTACCATTAGCTAGTAGTTTGACAAAGTAGGCCTTGTCCTGTGACTGGAGTCTGACATAAAGTCACTTGTCATTCTAGAGACTCTGAGATTCTAAATATATATGGAAAAAAATCATTTTTTTCTCTCCTCTGTGGTGATTGGTAGAGAGTAATTTAAAAAAGCAGTGGGAGTGTCAGAAAGGGACTATCCCTGGCCCGAAAAGGAGATGTTTTCTCCCTGAATTCTATCAAGTCACTCTATGCTTTCCAAGTGAGCAATTCTGTTAATTAAATAGGCTGCAGGATAGCAGCAATATTGTTCTACATCATAATTTTTGCTTCTGTTTCAAAAGTGTTTTTTTCCTGCTCCAAATTCTGCATTATTACACTGTAGAGAAATTATGCAATTGTGTAGGGAATCTCAGGCTTGGGTAGTAATGTCACTGCAACAAGCAAAAAGAGCTTTGCAGCACTGGAAAGTTAACAGTACCAGAAACAGGTAGTTTTGTTTTACAAAACAACTTTAGAAAAAAAGAAAAGCGAGCATAAAGCACAAACAGCAGGATATATAAGCTTCAGCATGGGAGGTTTATTAACTGGAGTAATTTCTTTTGCTATTCCTATAGTCTTAATCAGCGTGCTTATCAGCATTGCTAACATATTTACTTTCTCAGCACCCCTCTGTGTAATGGGAGCGTTTCCAAGAGAAGAAGCCAAAGTTTCTTGGAAGCTGAGGACTCTACAAAAAAGCAAAGTTTGCTTCAAAGCCTCTAGACTTTCAGACTCATCTTTGAAAACAGGGAAAGAACAGACAGGTCTTTTTTCCTAGCTTATTCACTGAGCTCCATCTTTTAAAAGCACTTTGATAAACATCTCAAAGTTTAAGGTTAAGAAGGTGTAACTGGTGAATTTGCTCAGTGAATCTCCCTGGAGCCAGGGAGCTGCTCATCTCCCTCCGGCTCTGGTTAGCAATTGGCTGGAAGGAGACCATGATTTCTGTTCCTACTGGCACTTGCGATTTGAAAGAAGCCAGACAGGAGATGTGACCCCTGGAAAAGAGGGTTAACTGAGTCTATATGCCAGCAAGATGTTTACTTTCTCTGCCTCAGTCCCCTACCGCGTAAAGTACAAATAATGACATTTATTTCCTTCTTTTTGTCTTTCTGTTATAAAGCTGAAGTCAATAAACTCCTTAGGACCAGGCTGTCTCTTTGTAGGTATGTGTTCTGCACCTAATACCACAAGCATTGCCCCTTAGAGACTTCCAACAATGCAAATATGTTATTATCTGGCTATTTACAAGCAGGCTGGACAACCTGAAGATTTTCATTCAGTTCTGTGGGTTTAAACAGCCCATAATCCCTGTAGCCTGGGAAGCAAAAAGTTGTTGCTGTCCTTAAATGATTCCTAGATAGACAGAAGTTTATAAGTGTATTCTTTTTCAAGTGGGTCATCTGTAAGATCTATCCAGACAGATACATTTAACAGGTTATGAAAGATCTGTTACAGATGAGTGGCTGGGTATCTAAAAAAAAATCTTTTGTGATTGTTAATTTCCAGATCAAAATGGATCAAAAAATAAATTAATAAAAGTACAAATTTCTTTTAAAAATATCCATGATGGCTACCAGCATTTCTCTAAGGTATTTCACAGCAGCTTCTCTCTTCAAATGGCACAAAGTAACAGATTTCTGAGGCTGGCCCTGAAAAAAAGTAGTTACAAGAAGAAAGCAGACCAGTTTTTGCAGCTATACCCACAAAAAAATAAGAGTAAATAAAGGCTTTTTCTCATGCCACTTTCCACTGATAAAGGATACATCAAGCACAACCCTTAGAAAAAAAGAAAAAAGAAAAAAAAAGATTTTTCTCCCTCTGAACAGCGCACTGGCTCCTACAGTTTTTCAGGTGGAATGGAAACGTGGAATCAATGTGTTTCCTAATTTTCACTATTTTCACTCCCCAGCAAGTCAGAGTGTTTAGAAGAGAGCTGCGTTTCCCTCATGGGCCTGGTGACATTGGCGCACACTTTTCACTGTGAGGAGAAACCACAGCGCTGTTCAGAGATGGAAAGCAGACCTCACTGGGAGGCTTGGGAAGTGCTGGTAATTGGAACAGAAGATTGACTTCAACAGCTTTGTCTTCTTGCAAAACTGATTTTCATGAACTGTTAAACATGCTTTAATTAAACAAATTCTCAGAAAGATGATGACTGTAAATATCCTCGACAAAACGCTCCTGGTAACAGAAGCTTTTTCCAGCTATGAAGGAATTCTGATAGTCAGCCCATCTGCGCCTACTGTGGATGGAAATGGATTTTAAAATCAAACAAAACACAGGAGCCATTTAAAAGTAGGCTTTTCAGTGACCCCAACCTGGTCTATTTTCAATAGCTGCACTTCATTAAAGGCTCAAATGACAGGCTTAGATACTAAAGTCAATACCTTCAGAGTAGTCCTTCAAATGTGTGTCTTTCTAAGGTTTTAAGCTGTCACCATTAGCAAAGTGTCTGGGTTTCTTCCCTAAGAAATCAATAGCAAAATGACCAAGAGAGTCCTATGGTTTACCATATTTTCTGGTATCTTTGTTTGAAATCTCATTTAATCTGCCTGCTGTGGGGGTGTAATTTACCATACCATAGGTTTAAGAGCAACTTTCTTAGTTCCTGCTAAGGATATCACCGCCATATCACTGCCGTCAGTATCAGGTTCCACATATGAAATATGCATATACACACCCAGGTAGTAGACTTAAATATCAGTAGTACCTATGTGATAAGCAAATTATTCAGAGATGCCTGCCCTCCTGAAAGATGGAACAATGTCCTCAAAGTATCAAAGCAAGGCATAAAAAAGACATAAAATTCATCATTCAGTCTGACAACCAGCCCACTCACATATCAAAACTCCTGCCCAATTCCTGAAGGACAAACTGGGAAAAAAATTCATCCCAGGCCTATGCCATAGTCATGTGTTAGATATCCATGGGGTTGAAATGTACACAATGAACACGGAGAACATTTCAGAATCTGTCCATAAAATGGTTTCTCTGGAGGAAATAGTCTAGTAAAAAAAAAAAAAAAAAATCCTTTCAAGCTCTCGCTTGCAATTCTTAATTCTGACCTTTTTTATCCACAAACATAAATTCCAGTTAGAGGCTTCTCTGTCCTGTGTTGAGGAAAATCTTTGCTTAATGTACTGCGTTAACTCTGACCTTCCAGGCTTTACGCAACTGCAACTATTATCTTCAATAACTTGTTTATGCCTAGAGAGGTTTGATCACATTTTCTCTTGAGCCTCAGGATCTGGGCTTGGCACAATTCATTGTTTTAATAAAGTCTATGATAGTCTTTGTGTTTTAAATCTACACACTGGCCTGCTAATGTCTTTCATCTCAGACCAGAGTGCAGCACTGTTCCAGGTGACACTGCCAATACCTCTGCTATGCCTCTGAAATGCCCAGGGTTAAAAGGACACCCTATAAACACAGATCGAGCTGCAAAAAGTGTAGTATCTTCTCATTGACCAGACTGTGTTTTCGGTGCTTATTAAATAATACGGCAAGTTACTCTGTTTGGTGTTCATGAAGCAGATTTTCTTCTAGTGCAGAGGGCAGGAAAAGCATCACAGAAAGGATGACAGAGTCTTCAGGAGGAGTGAATTCAGCATGATGGTTTTCCAAGATGAGCATAGGAATACCAAACGTGTATGAAACCAGCACCTCCCCATCCCTCACCTGTCTCAACTTTTTGGCAAGGAAGATATTCATCAGTGACATGAGCATTCCCAGTCTCAACTGGTGTAATTCAAGACAGTTGTCAACTATCTACAGCATCCACTGATGTCCTGTCCCCTTCACCTGTACAACTGGCAGTTTAAAGTTCCCAGCGCTAAGCTTACAATTAACTTTTGACTAAATATTGGTAAGACACGGGCACAAACAGCCACTGCCAGTAATCCTGGTGTAAATTCAAGCACACAAAGAGCATTCACAACAGAGAAACACAATGAAAACATGTAGGCATAAGGTTCCCATGCAGAAAAGCCTAGCCGGCAACATGCTGCACTGCTGGATTTGTCACATGGGATTCAATTGCACTACCAAACTGTTTTCTTTTTCATGAAATGTGTTAAGTGCTGAGTTTTTTCTTTCATCAATTTGAGTCTCATTCAAGAGCATGCATTTGTTTTAGAGATCTGAACAATCATATTGCTCCTGGAAAGCGGTGACTGTCCTCCACTTCAATTTGCCAATGAGTTCCTGCAACAAATGTACAAAAGGCTCTGTTTTCGTTATAAAATTCAGGGCACGTGTTATGAGAGATGCAAAGAGGGAGTGTAGGTTGTCCCTCTAATCTTGTTTTATTAACTGGGGTACATAGAGCTGCACTGAGTTACAGAGCTAACAGATATATATCCACCTTGCTTACCTACCTGCTTGCAGTGATGGTGTTCCCCAGTGGTATGCAGAAGACAAACTTTTAAATGAACGATTAGCAATATCCTGTTGCTTCATTTGCCCAGTCCATGAGGGATATGTAACCTCTTTAAGAAGGCCAAAGCTCTTTGGTATGTCCTTGTCTTCTCTCCGTAAAGGTAAAAGCCTCATCTGAGTATAGTCCTTCAGTCTATGTGACTGGAATAGCTTCTCAAGCTATTCATCATAAGGATGCTGGTAATGTTATCAGTATGCTTCTTATTCTTCAGAAGAATGCTGACAGTGATAAAGTTTTCAGTGTGAGGACAGAAGGTTCCAGATATCCTCAAATAGTATTATTTGCAGAGATGTGTCTTCAGTTAAAGAAAATCTACGCAGGAAGCAGAGCAAATGAAAAAATCTGCTAGAAGACAAAGTGCCTGAAAAAATTTAATTTCTACAAGTGAAGGGGGGAAATGAAGATGGCACATTGCAAGCCCATATGAAATATAGGAAATAGTTCCTGCAGGAAGTGGAAGTTAAAACCTTGAGCCCACTGAGGTCACCAGTGAGGAGGGCACAAAGTTTCACCCTTCTTCTCCATGTCTCCAGGATATTCCCCCAGTCTGCTGAGGACATACTGTACTGCAATGGTGATTCTAATGCAAAGGAGGTAGTGGTCTAAACTGGATCAGCAAACTTAATAACACACAGAATTTCCATTTAAGAAATCTCCAGCCACTTCATAAATCATCATATGAAATGGCAAACTAGCAATGTGATGCAGCTTGTCCTGGGACTAGCAGAAATTCAGACATGAAGGTGGGGAGCCAGCTTGTCATCTCATCTACATAAAAATGGCCAGTCAGGATTATTTCCCCCTCTCTTTTCATTTCAGTGGTTTAGCATCTAATCCTTGTTACAGGATTAATTTGCTAAACCTCAATAAATCACACATGGAAAAATAACAGCATGTTGCCCAACGGACAGCACCTTTGTAAAATTTGAAATCCCCTTGACATGTTTGTTTACTAACTTCCTTCTTCAAATTACATATCTCTTCTCTACTTATTTTTATGCATATATCTGTGAGTATATACACGTGTGATACATAGACATACATGCTTAAACACACACACATTATTATACATTCACTCAGGAGTCTGTTATCCATTCCTAATTTAAAGTGAATCTATTCTTGCTCTTAAAAAACTTAATCAAATCATCACTTCAGTTTAACGAGAAATGAAATAAAGAACACTTTTAAATGCAGTTCTCTGTAAGGAAAGCACTGAGTTTCTCTCTGCTGATGGAAAGCATGCAATACCTTGTAGAGGATGAAATGTTACATGGGCATGACCATCAGAGAAATAGATTTGATTCCTTAAGAAAGAAAAGGCCATTGCACTCACTGTGCTCAGAGAGCACAAAGCAGGTTTTATGTTTATTTGTTTGCTTTAATGTCCCAGACAGCCTCAACTGAAACAGGCTTGCAGGATGATATAGAAAATTCAGGTAGGTGGAATCCAGACCCATCTAACCAAAGCAAAACATACCCTGAAAGATTTAGCAACAGAGACATAGTAACGCTCTGATATGCCTCTCTCTCCTGTCGTCTCCCAAGTAACCAAAATATCTTGGTTAACATAGCTTTTGGGAATGGGTTTTTTTCCTTTTTTTTTTTTTTTTTTTTATTTTGAAAGGGTGAAGGAGGATAGTGAATGTATTAATAAAGCCAAAAGAATTCAAAATTTGAGAAAGACATTAAGTTCAGCTATCCAGCTGAAAAACAAACAAGCACTTACTGTCACGAGCAAAATGACATTGCTGAAATGTCCGTGTTTGTCAAGACAGGGTGCGGCACTGTTTCAGGTGACCATGTTACATTGAATAGCATTGTCATGTGAATATTTGTACTTTGGGGTCCTTCCGGAAGGAAGGACTTATAACATTCCTTCTTATGTTTTAAGTAGTCTTCACTGTCATTTGAATGGCATTACCTACTCTGTGGTGACATGAGGAACCTTGCTGCCTCTCACACTTCACAAGGGCTTTTTTTGCAATTAGAGAATACAGATGATGTGAAAGCTTCATATGTGTACTTGCACAAAACAAGCTTGCCTCTAAAAGCTGTACACTGGCAGAACAAAGTGCACTGTCACTAATGTCAGAGTAAAGGAGTTGTTGAAAACCATCAAACCCAAATAAGCAGAAAGTACAGCCTGGATTTTCAAAGTAATGCACAGGGAAAAGAAGTAAGTTGTGCCTGATGAGGTGTCTCAGTCTCCAGCATCTGCTGCTATGAACCTGTCGCACATGGGGATTGTAGCATCCCTGCACTACCATCTGCACAAATTGTCCACTTACTGTTAGCAGCATAATGCCTTCCTTTACAATTCAACCCACAGCAATTATTAACAGATTTCATTTTAGCCTCTTGCAAATGTGTACCTTATTTTCACACTTTACTCTGCCAGAAATCATATAGTCAGAATAATAGTGCAGACTTAAAGTCACATACACTCTCAAGAGCAAAAGTAAATGCTACAAACAAAAACCCCAAAAGAAATCCCACCACTCTGCTTTTTGAAAACCTGGATATTTCACTGGTTTCGAGAAACTTGATTGCTTTCCTGCTTGCATTTTGCATTTGATGTGGGTTTTTTGTGCAACAAACAGTATTTATCTCCCCTTTGTAGTGGCAAAAAATTGTATTTTCATGTTGTTCTCTTCCTGGAACACTTAACAATTAAAAAAAAAAAAAAAAAGGAATAAAGAAAAACTATAATTAAAATTACATCCTGAGGTCTTTTAATTTCCTCAGGACTTATGAGACTAGACTTAGGGAATACATAAAGTCAGCCAGCAGCTCATTCAGCCTTTCCTCTTCCATTGTGAAAGATGCTTGGAAGAGAGGCGTCTGGAGGAGAGCCTGCACTTGAGATCTGGAAGCAATCTTCAGCCCTCATGACAAGTCCACAGAAGTCCCAGCTGGGCACAGCCCTACAGAAAGGGTCAGGGAACAAAAGCCAGACTTAGATATCTGCTCTGTGACAGCATGGTTTTGCTCACCCATATCTGCTACTTACCTCTATGGCTATATGTGCAATGTAATTAAACAAGTGAACAAACAAAAAAACAAACAAAAAAATAAAACTGTCTTCACTAGAAATGTGCTTCACAGTCTAACTCTCCATGTTTACTGTTTATTTACTTGTATTTAGCCTAACTTTAACAATTAAAGGTGCCTTTAAGCATCGCTTCCTGCCCAAGCAAACATGTGATCCACTGGTAGCAACTTGGGAAAGACAGCTACAAAAATTAAAAAGTAGCAAAGCAGAGAAGTATAGGATACATCAATTTAATATTTTATATTTTATTTTATTATGTATAGAACCTTCATATTCCTGTTGCTAGATGAAAGGAGAACTAACAGCTAGCAGATCAAAGGGTGCACAGTCTGGAGGCAGAATCTGCCTTAATCCTTCCCAAAGCACTGTTAGGCACAGCCAGCCTCTGGCCAGAGAATGAGGCCGCATAGTTATACCAAGTCACCAAAACCTCCATGCAAAGAGTACGATAATTATTTTGAGTTCAATGGTTTTGTCATCTGTAATAGCCAATCTTTTTCTGGAAAGCTGATAGATAACTGTGTATGTTATAGGCCACCTAACATGGCTCCAAAAAATATTTTTTTATTTTAACTGGACTTGCTGAATCCTTCTAATGAGTATGTGTTTTTTCTTTCAGCAGGAATGTAGTAATAATGATATTTAACGAAAAATCTGGACAGCATTTTTAAATTTGGTGCTGACTCCCACAGATGTATCTGTAAAAGGTATAGGAGGAGCAAAAATCAAGATACGGAAGGGTGGGAAGTAAATGGATGAAAGTTTTCAGGAATTCTTAATAACCAGTCAACCAAACTGTCTGGGAGTCATCTATATCCCAGCAATTTCAAGAGTCAGTTCCTGAATTTATTCCTTAACACTTTCTTGGACTTCTTATACATGTCTTCATTGACTTGCAAAAATAATTAACTTCAGAATCAGTATTCCCAGATTATTATCTGTTGAGTGATTTTAAAGAGAAAGAAATACGAAATATGGAATTTAACTTCCATCATGGAACTAATAAAAACATCTAATTTTTTTTTAATCAAATAGTGCTCACAGCAGCCACTGAAACACTGTCTATACTCTGGTTAGGTAGCTATGGGCATTAAAACTATATGATCCATTACATTTTATGTAGATTTATATATACACATAAGTTTATGAAGAGAGGTTGGAAGGATATTTTAGAGAGATATGATAATTTTGTTCTGCCTTGTGTGCCTTGTTCTCCTCTAACATTAGGTGAAGATACTCAAGAGTCAGATTTCATCATCAGTTTGTTCTGGTGCTGCTTCCTGATCCAACATTCAAACCCTTCCCCACATTCAAACAGAGACTTCTCACAGGAAGACACTGCTGTGAAACAGGAGAAACAGGAAAAAGAGTTCCAGAAAGTCTGTAAAAATGGTTATGGCCACTGCAGGCAAAAGGACAGGAAAGAATATGCTACTGAAAAAATAAGTATAGCGTCTGCTAAACATGTAAAGTATTGAATAGAAGTCAGCCTGGTGTTCAGAGGTTATTCTTGCTCCCTAATCAGCTGCCAAGGACAATGCACCATATAGTTAATAGATCTAACTTATCAAAATGAAAAAAAAAAAAAAAAAAGAGAGATTTGGCTTAAATGGGCACAAAGGACAAGCATGAATCAGATCTTAGACACCAAATTTTAGTGACAAAGGGAAAAGCTGTCATAACAAAATTCAGTGTGCATGTTACAGAATGACTGAAATATAAACCTTACCATGTAGAACTTTCCGTTTATGTGTAAGTGTATACAATGGTCCACCTAAATGTTCAGAAGAGATTAAAGGAAATTATATATTTAAAAAAAAAAAAAAAAAAAAAAAAAAGACAGAAAGAAAACAAACCACAACACACCTGAATAGCAAATGGACTGTTTTTTAAAAAAATATTCCAAGTTCTTCCTCTGTAATTATGTAGTTGAGTTATGAATCTCCTTTTAATTCTACTAAATCATTGAAGAAAGATAATATTTTAAATTTTGTGGACTTTTCCACAGAGCAAAAATGAAGAAAGGGAAAAATCTCATTGAAGGCAGATGAGTGCAGGAACAGAAAGAACATATAGAAACAGTGGAAAAAGAGAGGAAAGCATGGAAGGTTTTAATGAAAATAAACCTAATATATTAAAACTTCAACTGTCCCAGCACAGCTGTTGGCATATAGCGTAGTATATCTGTCAGCTAGAATTTT
Source organism: Fratercula arctica (assembly GCA_947846985.1). Classification (NCBI taxonomy): domain Eukaryota; kingdom Metazoa; phylum Chordata; class Aves; order Charadriiformes; family Alcidae; genus Fratercula; species Fratercula arctica. The sequence goes on along the minus strand of CANTUZ010000026.1, from coordinate 69,213,871 downwards.
TTTTTTTTTATGAACTCATTTAGATTTCATATACCTAAAGAGGGAATGAAGGATTTTTAAATTTAAGTTTATGAATCTAAATGAGAAGGGCAGCGGTAAATTGGGTTTTGACACTGAATGACAAGGAATTTCAAGGGAATGCCAGAGGCCATTTTTATTATTACTGTTATTTAGTAGCTCCAACAAGAGCAGAGAAGATAGGGAGCACATTTGTGAAACCTTAAAAGCTACACTTAAAGGCTTGAATTGTATTCTATACAGGGCAGGGAATGAAGATGGACTTTAACAGGAGGAATTCTGTTTCAGGAAGAAAATTATTGCTGTCTATATTTAGTACAGTTTTGTAGAAAGAATTCAATGCTTTGCCTTAATTCCTCCTCAGAAGTGTCTTGTGGGTGGATCTGTGGGTGCTCAGCAGTACTTCAAATGAGACTGTACCTACAAGAGTGTATCTTTAGGCCTATGAAATCAAAAATACTGTTAAAAAAGAATAACTGTACATAATAACACACTAAAGAGACATAACTGTAAGACAGAACCATGAACAATTCTGTCTGTGTACCCTTACATGCTGCTGTGTTCTAAGCAAAAGCCACAGGTTGAGGGGTTTTTTACCACTTGCCTGGACTGACTACCATTAGAAGCAAAGCCACAGAACAATTCATTCATGCAAATAAGGGACTTAAATTATCACAAGTCTGCCATAAAGAGAGAGAGAAAAATGGCAAATGTCCTTTAGACCTCCAGGAAAGCTATTATAAATCAGTCATTTGCCTGCCACTGAATCAGACTTTGTCCATGTAAGAGATTTGACATCATGGAAAATAGAGTAACTTAGGATTAGTATGCCTTTAATTTTAGATATTTTAGTCTTCATACCATATAGACCTTATTTATAGTATTAGTGATTTTTATGGGTCTGCAGAGTTTTCTGCTTCTATAAACTATTTTCCCCAAACAGTCCTTTGACAGTCATTTGGTTGTTAAGAACAATGACATAAGAAAGATTGTTTTTCTACATACCAAAACTTTTTTACAGTCTTTCTTCTCTTTTCATCTCAGGCATGTTTGCTACTTAAAGTATTTTGCTGTCTTAACTACTTTGATTAAAAGAGTAACATAAAAGTATGCACCTTCCCTTACTCACTTGTAGTTCAGCACAGTAGTAACATCAAAAAGACTTGCATACTGATTTTTTATTTATTTCTGGCAAATATAGCTTATTTTCTTTGGGGAGCTATAGCAGCATAAAAGGATTTTTAAGCATGCAGAGAAAATGGCATTTGACATCTCTCAGATGTTACAGTCATGAAGGTTATAAGGGGATGACTCTGCATTTCTCTCATTTTGCTTGATTAATATGCTAGAAATCATTTTTGTTGTGCAGTGTAGCAATTTGACACACAGGAAAATTAACTCAAGCTATATTTATTACGGGTGCTGGGATAGTCTAGGGAACCTTTGCCATTACCAGCCAGCATAAGTGACTTCTCTGGGATCTGTGAAGCACTGAAGGGTGAAATTCACTGCTCTGAGAAGACTAACACAGGACCTGTCCTTCACTTCAGTGTTCAGCATAGCACTTGCAGACACTTAAGGCTTGGGTCAGTGATGTGAGCAAAAGTAAATTTTACCCTTTGTGTGGAAAGCTGTGGATCAGAAATCTAATTAACTCAGCAATGAGAGAGGGTACTTACTATGACTGAGAGAGTAAAAAAGTGTAGCAGTTTCAGGAGTATGTGAGAGGGGGAAAATATTCTCTCTGATTAGCCCGTGTCTTGGGTGAGGAATCTTTAAAAGAAAATGAATAGGAATGCCCTAAGCCCTTCCGCAGCTGAGTGGAGCAAATAACACACTACCTACATTGCTTGGGACCTATGCAAGACCATGAAAATAGAAGCTTAAGATATGTCGTCACTACTGCTAGCAGCACCTAGTGGAAATAGAGAAGACTCTATTCTATTTAAGTGTCTAGGACTATTGTTCTTGCCCTTATAACTATTATTACTTGATTTGTCGCAATGTTTTGCAGTCCCTGTTATGGATAAGAATGGAGGGAACTTTCTTCATTTGAATACTGTGTCCATACGTTCAACATTCCTTTTATTGTGGTGTCTGTTTGGTCTCTAGATATTTTTCTGTACAGGGATAACTTACTATGTAATCTGGTATAAATTCAGAAAAGTTTCTGATGTAAGTCTACATCTAAGCTGAAATTTAATTGAATCCCTGAGCAAAAAGATAAACATGAATGAACAGTCTTCGTGTACATCAAAGGAGAATCATTCTCAGATTCCTTATTTGCATCCTCTGAGTGCAAATAGATGAAGAAAACTTCAGTACAATAAGGTCTATAAATTAGATATAAATTGAGTGGATGCACTCTTGTCACATTACTTTGAAGTTTCACTTTCCTTGAAATACCTGAAAACAGTGAGGCCAAGGTCCCCATCACAAGGTCTGAGGAAAAGTACCCAAGTGCACAGCACCAGCTTAGTTGCCAGACCGATACCTAAACTGGGCCTGAAGGACCCGTGGTGATACACAAGGAAAAACTTAAACATAAGCTATCCCATAAGACTATACCTCATTTATCTACTTTCCTCTTTTTTTTGATTTTTTTCTTTTCTTTTTCTCAGTATTGCAGTCAAGAACTCAAGAGCATAGTTTCTTACTGAAGTGTACATGATTAAATCCAGCATTTTTGCTTGTGAGAAGGATGAATTCTTATCAACAGGAATGAATTGTTTCTCCAGAAGCAATGACACAAAGACTGTACAGTAGGCAGAGGGGTAGGGTGTTTGTGCAAGGCTGTATCCCACTATTTACAGAGAAACTCCTCTCTAAAAGCATAAAACAGTGTCTTTCCATGTAAGAGCAGAGCACCAGGCAGACCCATGTCACTGCACCTGCTCCAGAGTTTCACAGCATTGCAAAGACTTAAAATGGAAAAATACTTACCCAGTAAAGTCTTCTTTTGCTTTATTTGTAAAGGGATTTGTAGAACAAAAAAGGAGGAATAAGGTGTGTATAAACAAAAAAACATAATACAGAGGGACAAAATAAAGATTAAATAAGTTCCTAGATCATTGTATGGTGCCAAAATCTGAAGCACAGTGAGACTGAGCTCCTTTGCCTTACAGATTTGGAAGGAGACAGGGGTGTTTAACAGATGGGCTGGTTTTGTACTTAAGTTCAGTAATATTGGCTAACACTGTCATTTTGACGAAAAAAAAAATCCAGACTGTGTTGTTTACCTCTTCAGCTAGAAATGACAGACTGAAAGGAAAGCTCTCTCCAGTCTATGGGTTCCCAAGAAAAAAGTACTGATAGAAAAACTTTCTGAATGCAAAATCCCTTGGAACAAAAGTATTGCTGCAAGAAAGTTATCTGAAAGAGGACGCAAATGATAGGAAGTCAATCAGAAAGGGATTCCCTGTCATGTTACACGAATGCAGCCTGTAATGGAATGTGTATGACATTTCTGTCCACATTCAAAAGCAATACACACATAGTAATAAACTATGCAACAACACTACTGCTAAGGGCTTGTTTAATCCTGGAAGAGGTAAAACTTTCAATGGATAATGATGGAAGAGACCTGGAAACTGACTAAAACGGATCATATAAGTCAAATGAGAATCTGCAAGTGAAATGAGAAAAAATCAGCTAAGATTAAAAAATGAGCTAAGATTATAGACGAGCCAGACAAAGACGGAATACCATGTTACCTCTAGCAATTCTGGAAAACAAGATTGTTTACAAGGAATGGGGAAAGCATAAACACCAAGCAGGCTATTTCAAAATAACAAATAAACACAACTTCCAGAAGGTTCCCTGTAGGAAGTCAGGATTGGAGACAATGGACCCTCTTGGAACTGGGTGACTGACAGGACTCCTGGCCACCTTCACAACTAGCTACCTGACTAATTGGTGCAGAAGCCCTCCTGGTGGTAACTTTAGATGATTCTGGAGACTCCTCTAAGCTGTTTAACACCCAGCCTGGAGGATGACTTCCAGAGACTACTCTCAGTGATCCCTGCTGCCAAACTGATCAGTTTGTATAGAAACAAAATATTTGTCAAAAGTCATTTGAAACTGTTGCTGTTGAAACAGAAATGATCACATAGGGTAGTCTTTTGTATATGGGCAGTTAAAAGGCATTTTGCATGTGGTTCAGATTAACTATAATGAGAGATATCAATAATGAAGGCACATGCTTGTGCTGGGGTACTCATACAGAACCCCATCAGGGGGACTATAACTGAGCCAAGCAGGGGCTTGAGAAGTATCTCCTGATCCAGCTGAAGACAACCCCGCAGGAGACCTTACAGCAGAGACTCCTGTTGCCATCCGTACAGTGACTGATCATCTTGTTTTGGAGGTTTTATTTCTCATATGAGCATTACACTATGCCAAAATCCCAATAAAATAGGTTTTAAATATAAAAATAACACAGTCCATGACAGTCTGTGCAACAAAATTGAGTTCTATACTTTGGACTGTGGATTTCAGAGCATAATGGGCTACATTTCTAATGCATTAGGCACTTTGGTTTGGACTGATAACTGGAGATACTTGAAAAGAGGTTATTTTTTAGGAATGGGGTTTCTCCACTTGTAAAAAGAAACCCTCTTCCATACCACAAATTTCTGACAAAGAATTCAGTAACTGTTTTTGAGAGTATGTACAGTCCTTTGGCATACACAAATAGAAGAGGCCTTAAGAGCACATTGAGGTCAGCCTATCTACTGGAAGGAATCTGAAGTGGAGACTTTGCAATATTTCCTTGTAATAGCAAGAAGTGTCATAATAATGCTTTTAGACAGGCATGCTGAAACAAGGTATAAAGAATAAAAATAACCAAGTTGCATCACAGACATATAAAACTTCACTATAAATGCATGATAGATTCAAGGTGACACAACTTGAAGATAAAAACAGAGCTGGTGAAGTTCCATTAGGAGTAAGTTCACAGTAGAAAGCTTTGTTCTTATACAAAGCTGAACTGGCAAATGGAGGGCAAATATGCTTCATTCTTGCATAATTGAAACACCTATCAGTAAAATACCCAAATACAGGCAACAGCAAATGAAGAGAAGAGAGAAGCAGGAAAAAGACAAGGCAAGAAACAGTGGACAAAAACTATCATGAGGGTCTTAGACAAGAAAAACACTCTGCAGCAGCATATCTGTACTCTGCAACAATCTGGTTCCTAGAGAAAAGGTCCAAATAAATTTGGGTATCTGCAATGCCAGATTTCCACAGAGCTGGCTAGAAGAACATAGGATGTTCTACGCACAGCATAGAGCATAGTATGTCAGAGCAGGTGGTAAAAACAGATTTTGGGGTCCTACTCTGCCATTGAACTGCTCTTTAAGGCCAGGTGATTTCATTTCACTTCTATTTCTTCTCTTACCTTTTCTTGTCCCATCTTTTTGATTTACAAGCCACTTGGGCTGCTGGCTGCATATTCAGCAGCCAACACAGTGGGTGCCCGGAAGCTGAGCAAGGCCCACACACATTTATTATCTCTAATGAAGAAGCCATTCTCATACAACCTACGGTGCAGCATCCTGTTTCCCGTGCACAAAGAAATGGGTATCTGCGCTGAAGTCTGCAATCTTTGCAGCAGAGATGCCATCAGAAAGTTTGCAGGGGAACAGGTCCCCTCACAACCCTCTTGAAAGACAGCCATGAGCCAGCTGGAAAGCAACATCTGTTCTGTATGCATGAAAACACAGTTTTTATTATGGGGAGGGATGTGAAACAAATGGAGGCCTGGGAAAAACGAAGCGACACAAGCAAGCTCAAGGGAACTTGGGGGGGGATATCCTTCTGAAATGACACAGAATCACATTTCAACATCGACATTTTTTTCTTTTGGAACCATCTCAGAAACAGGAAGATGAAATTCTTTCTTTGTCAATACATATTCACAAGCACTACACTTGAAGGAGAAAAAAAAACAAAACCACCACAAAAAAAAAAAAAAAAAGACAACCGCAAAGTTTTCTAAGGGAATAACATTTGATATAATTTATTTGGGCTTCCAAAAGGCTTTGATGAACTCCCTTGTGCAGTGGAATTCTTAAAGTGCTGCCATGGACTAGAAACAGGTGGTGAAATTTGAATGCTACTGAAGTGAGAGGAGTTCTGTCATTGAATTCAGTGAGGTTATGCATTTAGCCAGAAAATCCCAGTGGGAATGAATGGTCATTTTCCAACTTGGCAAAAATATCAGAATCCAGTAATCCATGCATCTCTGCTAGGGTTGGTTTTGTACACGATAGTTATACAAATATAAATTAAACCCTGAAAACAAGGGTAAGACTGAGATGCCAGAAATAGCAACATGAAACAAGTTAGTCAATATTTGAGAAGACTTTGCAGAAGCTCTCCCAGGGTAGCAGAACAAATTTCAGTAATAAATGCAAGGTCACACCTTTTATGAGCACCGATCTGAACTACTGATCAATGCTGTTTGACTCTATACATACTAGAACAATCTAGGCCAAAAAAAAAAGGCCTGTAGTATAACTAAATATTTATGAAAATTTTTGCAAAAGAGAAACCACTCAATTTCTGTTTGAACAGATGTCTGGATTCATAAGCATCTCTTTGCTCAGGTTGCTTCTCCAATTTGGCAGAAATGACACATCTGCCCCTTCTCTCCTCCCAAGCCCAATAATTAGACACTGAAATTGCAAAGCCAGAAAGTCAAACCAAACTAACAGAAACGTATCTGTGAATAGACTCTCAGTGCAGCTTGTAACATTTACCTACTCAGAAAACACAAACAGAACTTTTCAGAGATTTCTAATTCAGCCATTGATGCAGATGAGGCTCAGAATTAGGGAGCAGACCAACATGGGTAGCATTGGTGTGCCTATCTGCTATAGACCTCCTGACCAGGAAGATGAGACAACTGGAAGAAGCCTTACAGTTGCAAGCCCTGGTCCTCATGTAGAATTATAATGACCCTGATACCTGCAGCAGGCACAGCAGAGGAGGGCACAAACAATCCATGAGTTTTCTGGAGTGCATTGTTCATAACTTCCTGAGGAGCTACTGTGGAGAGGAACCCTACTGGACCTCCTACTGACAGCAAGAAAGGACTGGCTGGGGACAGAACTTTGGGGTGACCATGAGATAGTGAACTTCAGAAGCCTGCGAGAGTGGAACACAGCAAAAAGTGGAACCATGGACCCAGGCTTCAGGGGAGTAGACATAGGCCTGTTCAGAGATCTTCTTGGAAAAATCCCATGGGTTATGGCCATGAAGAGAAGAGGGGTCCATGAGAGATTGTTGATATTCAAGGATCACCCTCTTCAAGCTCAAGTAGTGTCCATCCTGACACATAAGAAGTCATGCAAAGGTGGTAGGCAACATGCATGGATGAGCAAGGAACTCCTGACTAAACTCAGACATAAAACAGGTGTAGAAGAGGTGGAAGCAGAGATATGTAACCCAGGAGGAATATAGAGATACTGTCTGAGCTTTCAGGGATGCAGTTAGGAAAGCCAAAGCCCACATGGAGTTGTATCTCACAAGAAACATAAAGGACAATGCAAAAAGCTTGTACAGATGTATCAGTAGCAAAAAGATGTCTAGGGAAAATGTGGACCAGCTGCTGAATGGGGCAGAGAACCTGGTGACAAAAGAGACAGAATAGGCTGAGGTACTCAATGCCTTCTTTCCTTTGGTCTTAACTGCTAAGACCAGTCTCCAGAAATCCCTGACCCCTGATACCATAGGGAAAATCTGGAACAAGGAAAACTTACTCTCAGTGGGGGAGGATCAGGTTAGGGAGTACTTAAACAAAATAGACATACACAAGTCCATGGGGTTTGGTGGACTGCACCCATGAGTGCTGAGGGAGATGGCTGATGACATTGCATGGTTAATCTCAATTGTCTTTGAAAGGGGGTGGTGACTGGGAGAGGTTCTTGAGGACTGGAAAAGAGCAAATGTCACTCCCATCTTCAAGAAGGGCAAGTAGGATCTGGGATACTACAGGCTTGTCAGCCTGACTTCAATCCCAGGGAAGATGGTGGAACAACAGATTCTGGAAGCCATTTCCAAACACATGGAGGACAAGAAGGTGATTAAGAGTAGTTAGCAAGGATTTAGGAAAGGAATACTGTTCTTAACAAACCTGACAGATTTCTGCAATTAAATGACTGGCTTGATGGATGAGGGGAGAACAGTAGATGTTGTCTGTCTTGACATTTGTAAAGCTTTTTGACATTGTGTCCTGTAACATCTTCATTGACAGATGAAGTACAGACTAGATAAGAATGTATTGAGGCGGATTGAAAACTGGCTGAACTGCTGGGCTGAAAGGGTTGTAATCAGCTTCACAAAGTCTAGTTGGAGGCTAGACACTGCTGGTGTATCCCAGGGATCAATATTGAGTTCATAAACTCTTTAACCTCTTCATTTATAACCTGGAAGATAGGACAGAGTGCGCCTGCAACAGGTTTGCAGAGGGAGGAGAGACTGATACACCAGGTGGTTGTGCCACTGTTCAGAAGGACCTGGACAGGCTGGACAAGGACGTGACAGGCCCCTGTCTTCATGTTGAACATGAAGTTCAACAAAGGGAAATGCGAAGCCCAGGAGCTGGGAAGGAATAACCCCACGCACAATTATGCTCTGGGGGCTGACCATCTGGAAAGCAGGTCTACAGAGCAGGAGGTGGGGGTCCTTGTTGGGACAGCAAGCAGAGCATAAGCCAGCAATGTACCCTCATGACAAAAAAGCCCCTCCTGGCCTGCATTGCGAGGAGTGTTGCCAACAGGTCGAGAGGGGTAATCCTCCCCCTCTGCTCAGTCCTAGTTAAGCACACTTGGATTGCTGGTTTCAGTTTTGGGCTCCCCAGTACAAGAAAGATGTGGACATGCTGAAGCAGGTCTAGTGCAGGACTACAAAGATGATGAAGGGACTGGAGCATCTCTCTCATACAAGGAGAGACTGAGAGAGCTGGGACTTCTCAGACTGGAGAAGGTTCAGGGAGGGTATATATATATATTTTTTATATATAATATATATAACATATATATATATTAATAATTTTAATATATATATTAAAAAAAATACCCAATGTGGGGAGTAAAGCTGATGAAATCAGATTTTTCTTAGTGATGCCCAGTCACAGGACAGAAGGCAATGGGTACAAAATAAAATGAAACACCAAAAATTCCATCCGAACATAAGGAAAAGAGTTTTCTTACTGTCAGAGTGATAAAATACTGGAACAGGTTCCCTAGAAAGTTTATGGAGTCTTCAGCTGCGAAGATATTCAAACCTCAGATGGACTTCAAAGTCTTATTTGAAAGCAAGGAAACACATACAAAAAAATAGTACTTAAATAGGTTTAACAATTCTTTTTACATGAATAAAGCAAGAAACTTTATCCTAATTTTATAGACAGAAATGTCTGAGCTGTTAGAGTTGAATGTCTAAGAGAAGGGTAAAGCTACATCTGTGACCTAATATAGGAATGTTCTGACCAAAGCAGCAACTGACAACTGGATCTTTTAAAGCAAATATTAAGCAATCTCTAACTCAAAGTTCTATCTGTTCTACCAGCAATGCTCACCAGGAAGGTGTACTAGTACATGGGGAAAGTACAGTTGCATCCAGCTGCTGCTGCAAAATAACAAAGGCTGTAATATGCATCTGAGTGACAACCATGGTGTTCCTTGGTAGCAACAAATTCCTTGCAACATTCAGGTCTGGTTATTTCACTTGGACATTACTTCGAATACATGGAAAAGGTTGGGTCCCAAGTGCCATCGCTTAAATATGCAACTACAAAAGAGCAAATACCTGCATTTGCCTCCTTTTCAATATTGAGGACATCCATTTTTAGCAAAGAAATTTGCAAGGATAAAACATCACCCACTCAGGAAGGTGCAACTGTGTTTCTCTAAGCGCATAACTCCACCAAATTTCTATCTGTTACCATTTAAAGGTAGCTCCTGGGGAATCAACTATACAGATATTTGCACTTTAATGCTGGGTCATCAGAAAAAAAAACAGAGATAAAATAGGACGTTGCTAGAGAGCATGAATATCTCTGCCTCACGCTACACATCCCATATAGATAGAGAGTGTGCACATGAAGGCCAAACTGTGTGACTTTTGTGACAATCAATTAGGCACATAATTACAAACAGGTTCCATATAGCTGGCTTGAGATTCAGAGCTCCAGTCCCCACTCTCTATGTTGAAACATCAGGCTGCTGAACATAAAATTGCCTGAATGCACTAAATGTCATTTTTCTTCAACTAAAATTGGAAGGGTATCCTTCAGCCTGACAGAAAAAGAGTTCAATTGAACCATTTGGGAAGAAAAAGGAGGACTTTTCATACATTCACATCTCTCATTTTAGCTGGGGCAGTGTCAGGGGTGGTAGCAATGTAGGTGCATTGGGAGAAACTGTGGCAGCTGCAAAACTTTTTCTGATTTTAAGTACTTCATTCGCAGGATGAGAGGAAGCGGAGGATAAAATGCCACCAGGTGGCTGAAATTAGCATTCTCAATGTTGCTGTTCTCTGCTGATGCTCATACTCATTCCATACTGAAGCTACACAATATTGCCTGTAGCAAGATGGGTGGCGTGTTGTTTGGTTTTTTTTAAACAGGCCGTAACTATAGTAACCCTGTGTGTATTGGAGGCATGTACTCAAATCAGACTACCTCAGACAAAATGCGTTCTTCTGGAACAATTCCTGTACAGTCGAGAAGAGTGGTAAACGGCCACTAACTGTTACTGTCCCTAAAGTGACTTAAAAGCTATAGCTGGAATAAGGTCTCCATGGCCCAGATAATGCTAATGAAGGGAGAAGGAATGAAATTCTTGCAGACACTAAGTGGGTTACTTGAATCTTGCCCCTGAAAGCTATCTCCCATAGGCAGCACATTTGTATTGATGCACAGTATCCTCAATTAGCAGGGATGTAATAAGAAATTTTATTATTAATCAGGGAGCTAAGGGAATACCTTGACATATGGGTAATGTTTTTTGGAAAATTTCCGTGGTGCAGTTACATGGCAGATACAATTAGTGTCTAACAAGGCACTACATTTTTTTACAGACACATTGGGGAACAAATATTTTAGAGAGTATTTTCAAGGCACCTAATGTGTGGATGTCTGGCCTGCCAGTTGGAGAACTGAAAGGTGCCACAAAATGAGAATATTCTGGCACTTTATCTCTCAGCTGAGGGCTGGTGACATGGAGAACAGGCAAGAGGGAAAATGAAAGTATTGCAGAAGTTCTTTCTCCTAATGGCCAATTTGGGAATACTTCAGGCAATTAACAGGCAGTCTGCTGATTCAAGAACATATGAAAAATTATTATACACAATATGCTCATTTGGGATGCTGAAGAAAATAAGTCCCCAAGTTATCCAGTTTGAACATTTATATGAAGAAACAATAAATACAGTGCTGACAACAACTAGTGTCCTGGCTGGGAAGTTTCATTCAGTGAAATTTTGGCAATAATTCTAATGCTTTCAGAGAACAGCACTGGGAGGGAGTGAAATAATTCATCCCTGAATACTAACTCCACCAGCAGATGAGTCCAGCACAGACAGACTTTTCATAAAGGTAACCTCCCCTTTTTACTGAGACTGATGATTCATTAAAAAGTAAAAGACTCCCCTCCCCAAGTCTGTCTTTAAAAAAAAATTTCACAACATAAAACTTCTGTATGTGTCTTCATTTTGATAAGCGGTGTTGCTGTACAGTTAAAAATTACAGACCTTTGTCTTTTTCTTTAACATTCTGTTTATTATGGAATAGGACATATCTCAGAATGCCAAACACTAAATCTAAAACATCCCAATGCTAATAGATTTTGCTGGTTGGTGATTGCACACAGTGTCCCATTTGTAGGGAAGCAAGCATATGTTCTTACTGATTTTGTATTCTGAAATCTGTATCACCATTTATAGGCTTATTATTAATATGATCAATTCTTTTTAGATATATATATTTCCCCACAATACTAAGGTAATATGCAATCACATTCCATAATTTTCATTACTCTCTTTTTAGACAATAGGAGGCTTAAATGTCTGACTTTTAAATTAACCCCATTCTTCTGACATACTTTCAACTTGAACTGCAGGTTTATTCTGTATTGGTACACTAGACTTAAGGTTGGTTGCGTTAAAGATTCATATTGTGATACGCTTTCATGAAATAAGATATATTCTTATAAACTATATTCTGTTTCTTTAATCCCTTTCATCTCATACCTTCTAATGTCTTATTGTTCAAAGAATCCAATTTATAATTTGAATTGGGCAGAATCATTTTGAAAAATTTTGAACCCTGGCAAAGAGAATGAAGACAAAATTAGGACTGTTTATTCCATTTTCTGAGACTAATATGCCAGTTAGCCGTTGGCAATCTCTAGTCCTTCAACTCACACAACATTGTCCAAAAGCATTTAGTCTTTTGGACTACTACTCCCTAGTAGGGAGCCTAAGTTAAAAATAAAAGACTTTCCTCTTCTCCTTGGATTGCAATACACATGGAATAAAGAAAGAATAATGAAAGAAAGAAAGAAAAGAAAGAAAGAAAGGGAAAGAAAGAAAGAAAGGGAAAGGAAGAAAGAAAGGAAGAAAGAAAGGAAGAAAGGAAAGAAAGAAAGGAAGAAAGGAAAGAAAGGAAGAAAGAAAGGAAGAAAGAAAGGAAGAAAGAAAGGAAGACAGAAAGAAAGGAAGACAGAAAGAAAGGAAGACAGAAAGGAAGAAAGGAAGAAAGGAAGAAAGAAAGGAAGAAAGGAAGAAAGAAAGGAAGGAAGAAAGAAAGAAAGGAAGGAAGGAAGAAAGAAAGAAAGGAAGGAAGGAAGAAAGGAAAGAAAGGAAGGAAGAAAGGAAGAAAGGAAGGAAGGAAGGAAGGAAGGAAGGAAGGAAGAAAGAAAGAAAGAAAGAAAGAAAGAAAGAAAGAAAGAAAGAAGAAAGAAAGAAAGAAAGAAAGAAAGAAAGAAAGAAAGAAAGAAAGAAAGAAAGAAAGAAAGAAAGAAAGAAAGAAAGAAAGAAAGAAAGAAAGGAAGGAAGGAAGGAAGGAAGGAAGGAAGGAAGGAAGGAAGGAAGGAAGGAAGGAAGGAAGGAAGAAAGGAAGAAAGAAAGAAAGAAAGAAAGAAAGAAAGGAAGAAAGAAAGAAAGAAAGAAAGAAAGAAAGAAAGAAAGAAAGAAAGAAAGAAAGAAAGAAAGAAAGAAAGAAAGAAAGAAAGAAAGAAAGAAAGAAAGAAAGAAATTTAGTTCAGTTTGTTTTTTTTTTCTTATGATCAATGTAATTGTAGTAAGTAACAGATTTATTTATTTTTTTAACTGTTGTCTCCGTATCTGCTGAATCTGACCTTATCTGTCACTGGGATCCACAATATGAAGAAAAGAATTTCCTCAAGAAACAGCTCTGTAAAGAAATTATTTTACCCTGATCAAGCTGCATGAGGAGACAATCATCTGCCTATGGAAATCAAGTTGAACTGCAGTAATAAAAATCCTGTGGTGTATTGAACTGCGTTGCTATATAAGGCAGTAAAACCATATTAATACTTTGCATTATAGTTATACTTTTTATTTGTTTTGAAGAGAGTGAACTGCAGTTGCCAGTGAATTTCCTCACTTCACAAGAACTTCCTGAGCTACAAGAAACTCATTCAAATTCAAGGCTGCATTGTATAGTATGTTGTTTATCCACAAACAAAAAGACATTTGCTATTCTTCAGAGCTCACAAAACCAAGTGGATAAAGAATATAAAAAGAAAATATTTCATCTCCGTTTCACAGATGAGAAACTGAAACAGAGAGATTAAGTTTGCTCTGAGCACGCCAGCCAGAAGAACTGAAGAACAGGCCTTATGGATCAAGTCCTGTGATTGAACTACAAGACATCCTTCTTCAAGTCTACCACATCATAGTTATAGCTATTTACAAAGAAAAAAAGAAAAACTTTCCCAAAAGTTCAAGAAATGCAGCATCATCAAGGTCTTTTTCTATATCCTGAATATACAATCAGAGTTATAACTGTCTTTTTCATGTCAATTATTTTATTTTAATCTGTGAAATTTCTAAAACCTTTGACCTGTGAAATGGAAATGGATTTCCCTATAAACTGTCCTTGGGAAATTGTAACTCCCTAAACAAAAAATGATTATTTCATTTGCAACTTACTTCGTTTCTGGATGGTGACCCAAAAGTCCTTGCAACAGTCTGAAATATATCATTTTATCTCTAAGAAATGTGATGCTCCACTCATGTTCTACCACTTAAGAGGTAGTTAAGGGTAGAAATAATTCCCTATTATTATTTTCTATTTACAATATGGGAAGGAAGCCAAGAGAGAATTTTGACTCACACTGTCATGGCCAAGTGCAGCTGGAAATATTGTGCTTTTTACTAGGAAAACAGGAGGTTTTCCAGTTGTAATCAGAAGTTAACTTATGCTGGAACTTCAAGGTCCTCTGTATCCTCAGCAGCGCACATGTAGGCAGGGTGTACTATTTGCTACCACTCTCACCTTTGTCAGGGTTTTTTTCTCAGGATGCCAGTGCTACATCTCAGCGTACTTAAGGCATTCTGAAGAGGAGTTCAATAGACACACTACGAACATGTCTAATAAATAAGTGGCAAGTCCCAGGTATATTTGCTGTACAGTGCTCCTGGAAATTGACCCTGAAGGAACACCCTTCTGCTTCCAAGAAGTCTGACTAAGCATACAATTAAATAAGTGGCAGCTAAACAGCAGAATGACAGCTCTGTACTGATTTCACACAGGCTTCCTGCTGAATTTACCAAACATTTCCACAGCACCTACTGTTATTTTGACACTGGAGATGTGAGGATAGTGCTAATGATGAGACTTAATTTCGCACAAGGTGTCACAGTATAGATTAACATGTTTAAAACATAATAAACCACCGTTAAGAGATCTAGATAAAATATTTATAAAATATTAAAAATGAAAATTTCCCAAGAATCTAACTGGGATAATGATTGAAAAATGACTGTCACTCACAAGACTCCGTAGAAGGACTAGTGGCATTCAAAAATGCAGCTAGCCTCCAGCTCACCTTTGTAATTCTATCACCCCAGACATTTGTTTTCCTATTCCACTGCTCTGAAAGTCACCCACTGCAAAGCACTAAACCCATATGGAAAACACCTCCACATCACAAGACAAGTGTAACAGAATGAAAATTACGCCCAGAAAGCAAGACCTTTTGTCAAATATAGAGTTTGATTCTCGAGGTTAGATTTTATTGACACTGGTACATTTTTATTCAAAATTGTTTGCCTAAACAAGGCATGATGCAAAGTTGCTTCTCTTAGTGGGAGATTTTGACCATAACCTGGAACTTGTCCTTCATAGGAGCTCATCTGTGAGCAACCTAACACATACCACAAAAACACACACCCCACACACACCTCAGTATTACTCTGGGGAAATATACTATTTTGTTTTGTTTAGACTTGCCCTGTGCTAGTCGAGCCAGTATGCCAGCATCTTTACATTCAGAACATGGACCTTCAAGGGCTGAATTGATACCAAATCTATGACATTTTTCACCCCACCCTTTGTGAGCTGTGAGCTCCTGATCTTGATAAAGGTGCTCATCTCTCTGTGCTCAAATGCTCCAAATCTCTCCATCTGTGGTGAGCTCTTCTGAGAAGACACCATGCTGCTGCAAAAGGCACATCAGCTTTCCAACAACCAAGCAACTTCGGGGAGAATGAGGTGCTTTTGAAAAACCTTCCTTCTATGTCCTTACCATTAAGGAGAATATCATTAACAAATAGGAACTACTTCCTATTTGGAAGCTAGTCAGGCAGTAATATCTAACTTGCCTGACCTATTTGACACTAGCAGTTTTAAATTCCAAACTTAACAATACATACAGACACTTGTAAAAAGAGAAAAAAAACCACAGAATTTTAAAACCAAGACAGTAATTCCTGCTCTCTGCCAGCAAAACATTTTGGCAATCGAACATCTTCTATTATTTTGCCATTATGTGCTCTACTTATTTAAGAATAAACTTGCATTATATTAAATATACCAACAAACCCTCGAGATGGTGTCTATGGGGGGGGGGGCGGGGGCGGGTGGTGTTTGGAGGATTGGTATATTTTTAAAGGTTTATTTGTTGGGGGGGAAGGAGTTGCATGGTGTGAATAAGAGATTTGTAGTAAAAGCCAGAATATTTGCCTTTGTTTCAAATAAATAAATAAATAAATATGGATTTAGTTAATTTATAGTGCTTCATACTATCTGCTGTTGAATTTAGTTGTATTAGCACAGCTCACGACACTGCACTGAAGGGTATGTCAGTGTGTCCAATACAAAACTCATGTTGTCTAGTGTTTAGCACTCAACCAGAAAAAAACACACTGTGGTGAAATATACTGTACCTAGTGATTGCCCTGCTACATTTCTGTTGATGTTTCATGTTTAGCTGTAAGGTTCCTAATATGTAAAATTTTGAGATTAGAAAAAGTAATGATGATGAATGGCAATCTTTTATCATTGAAGACTAGCTTAGAGTCTGAAATGCAACTGTGCTAGATGCTCTACAAACACGGAGGAAACAGAGGGGTTTCAATTAACTTCTCAGATGCTTTCACATTGATAATGCACTTTTTTATAATCAGCTTTTCTGTATTAGCTGATTACCAGTACATCTATTCTCTCTTTTCTTTATGGCAGTCATACTTAGCAGCACCCTCATCGGTGAGAAATATCGGTATCCCTGTATCCCAATCAGTTCCCTTCATTTCCTAAGGATAGCACCTGCTGAATAGCAAGTGTATAAGCATGCGATGTGACATGCTCTAAATTTGTAGGTGAGGCTGCTACAGAATGAAGTGAGAGCAGTGGACATGAATTTTTTTGAGAACTTAAGAAAAAATCTGAGAAACTTGTTTGCCCAGTGTATTTCAGCATGTCTTTTGAAACTAGTTATAACGATTTGGGGCCACAATATCAGTCTCTTTATCCATAAGAGGAAAACAAGTTTATTATCTGAGCTGAGATCACATGAAGGAAATGAACCCACTGTTCATTAAGAAGCTAAGATTTTATGGTATCGTATCATGCTTTTCAATCCTGAGTAAGCAGGAGTCCCTCAACGTCTTGAAGGATCAGTGTTTAGGGAGGAGTGAGGCATGACTGCTTCCCCCATGTTACTGAATTAGGGATTTTTAAAGCAAGCCTTGGTATGTGATTAAAAAGGTCAATTTGTGTTTCTTTCTACATTTTTTGAAGCTGTGTAATGACTCTAGAGATAGACAATTTCCACGCAGAAATGTTTTCAGAGTGGAACTTACTGCTGTATAAGCTCCTTCATAACCTAAAGCCGGAAATTTTAACTCCAAATTTCTTGGCATTTCAATAAAAATCAAGAAGTCTTCTATTAATTTTCATTAGATTCATCATGGAGTTTTTTCTATATTTAGAAATAAGACCTGAGATACACACTGCAGTTTTTAACAGTGGGGAAACAGGTGCCAGACATTTTATATCTGCACATTAAACCTTCATAAAACGTGTTTTAGTAGCTGACCATTAATTTCTTATATGATTTCTGATAAATTTAAATGAGAATTTTGCAAAACTCCAACATAACTCACATTTTAGTCACTAAGATCTCATCATTTGATTTTGTCTTCAGCTCAATATTCCTAAAATAATGCATAAATCTTCTCCGTTCAGCAGTATATAGTGGTGTCTTTTCCTCTTAGAGATTATATCCACCTAATTATGAATTTAATCCCTCTACATTTCTGGTAGCAAAGTATCTGCCTTAATTGCTTTGATAAATGATCTTTTTTAAAGAGAATCTATAAGCATTTGTTACAACCATAAGTATTTTAAAGAGGAAATTTGAAAGATTCAGGAAGATTAAAGGTTTTGCAACTAAATGTAAATATAAAAGAGTGGAGCTTAATGAGTATTAATTTATTTGCCTAAAGAAGATCAAGATATTTGTGTGTAATCTTACATGCAGCCATGAAAACTAAATGACACATTAGATGCTTGCTTCCCATCCATGTCTCCCATTCACTGACCAATTGTCCCTTTTGTCACCCACCCACTACTCTAAGTTTCCTGAAGTTTACTGGGAAAATTCAGGTCTGAGGTAGGGTAATTTTAGACTGGCAAAATGAACTCTTATTATTGTAATACCCTATTTCAATGACAGATTTTGCTGTTCTGTCAGAGCTTGTGTCTCTTAAAAAGACATCAGTTTCTAGCCACTCTGCAATCTTTCCCCAGTGTTTCGTAGTCTCCAGGGGAAAAATATATCTTTTCAGCACTGATGTCACAGTACGACTTTTCAGCCAGGATGTCACAGGGCAAATTAGAGATGAGATCACTGAAAGGACAGACCCACACCACCCACTGACTTAAAATTTACAATTTATTTATTAAGTGGGAGGGGTGTAGTGGGTAGGTAGAAATTTCAATCTAGAGCTTTTCGCCTCTATTCTGTGACATTCGCTGACTTCATGCTCACCCCAGTCCAGCCCAGAGCCTCACCTTCCCCTCCAGTGGCCACTGGTTCATGGCCTCGGGTGACCAGGCACTTGCTCTGACCACCCGACATCTTGGAGCAGCATGGGGTGATTTCTCTGTGGACTCACAATTCTGTATACTTCTGGGTATGGATATTCCCCAAGAGATGGGCAAATACAGCCAAGGTCTCACTTATCTAAGTGTTGCTTTTGGATAGTCTTCACTCAATGACAAAAGGCCATAAACTCTTTTCAGTTTGGGTAATCCACATGTGCCGTGCCGAGGTTCGATTCATCAGCTGCTGCATGTTAGTAAAATAGCATGATTCATCACAAGCAGGTTGCTTCCTTCCCCATCCCCCGTGCATCTTTGCCTTCCAAGATTGAAAAGTTATTCTGTTGCAGTTGCTAAAATCTTTGCTTCACAAGGGCCAATTTCTAATCTTCATCTTGAGAGAGATACCCTCCCTTTTAGGAATGCTAGGAGAAGTATGATAAGAAGATAGCAGCCTGCCACACTAAAGAAGCACATTTCTCACTGCTAACCCGAATCCCTCAGACTCTGCAATAAGCTGCATTCATGCGTGAATTGGCACGGGGGGAACCCCCGCTTCCTTTTTCTTCAAAACCAATTGATTTCAAGTAACGGTCTTCTGAGTGGGCTGGCAGTTCAACAGGCTCTAAAATTATGAATATTTAAGCTCTTCCCATCCTTCATGGAAAGTATGTAAGTGAGGGATGGTTTTCTATAATGCTGCTTGCAGTGACTTGCATCTGCATCCCAAGTGTCTCTGGAGATAAGGCCTCTAATGCTTCTGAATCAGCGTTGACTCAGGAGACTCTGGAGTTTTTCTTTGTTTTAGAAACACTGGTCCACATCTAAACCCTGGCCTTTTCTACAATTTTCAGCGTGTAGAACATGAGCAAAGAGAAATTTTTGTACAATCATTGGTGACACTGTCCTTTCGAAAGGCAACTCCACCCCAAATCCTAGTACTTCTGTCATAATTAATATCTGCCCACACCACCATAATTCATGCTAATGTCATATGTTTCAGTCCTTTACTAGCTCAGTCCTTTACTAACTCCATGGCTTTAACTGAACAATTCTCTTCTACTCACATTTTTCACAAGGCCAATGAATCTTCCTCTTGATTGACCATGATGACAAAAAGGGACCCTTTCTTCTTGCTGTAGGTGCCAAATGCGACTTCTCTGAGTCACCAGTGCTCCTATATGCCGCTTCTCTCCAAGTACCAGCTGATGCCATTCTTTTGCTCTGCCGATATCCCAGCCCTTGTTATCACCAATCTAGTTCACTTTAAATTATGTTTCTTGCAGATATTTATAAATTTGCCTATATAATCAGTATTGAAACTTTTTCCCTTTTTTTGTTTCAAATACCCTCTTTAAAGGAAATTGTTTCTTCAGCCTACATGATGCAGTCAGGGGCTCAAATATGAAGAGACAATGATGCTGCCCTGACTATCTCTTGATTCCTGATCCTGCCACCCTCAATTTCTTCATCATTTGAGTGCTTTGGAGTTTCTATTTTTTCCCATTCTTTTTTTTTTTTTTTCTTCTTTTTTTTTTTCATAGCTATTGCATGCCTGCTGTAGTCTGCTTCTTTCAAAATGCAAATATCTCCACAGGGAATTAAAAGAACTGGGTCAGTTCTTTACCCATGCTACACACTTGCTCTGCTATTTTCGTTTTGATTTTTCTCTATTGTTCAAGAACCATGTGCTGAAGACTATTTGGGTACATTAGTCAACTATTATAAGGTTGTACAGCAGCACAGGAAGATTAATTGGTCTCCAAACAGAATGTAAATGTGTGCCTTTGAAAATGTTTAGTAGTTCTGTCTTTTTCTTACCATCCTTGACTTTGTTTTGAGTTTTCTGACTTTTGTTAAGAGAGAGAAAGTTGGATAAAAATACTTTCATTAGGTGTTATAATATCACTTATCCTAAGTTACCAATGCAACGAAGCAATCGCAGCCCTCAAGGGTGCATTAGAGTGGATTACTGTAATACCTGGAGGGTCAAGATAAACTTTAAATATCTTATCCGTTCCATCTCAGGAGCAAGCCTAAGGCATTATCTCTTACTCAGAAAACTTAAACCTAAATTAGTGAGAGAAAGAGACAGGCAGAGAATTGCAACAATCCTGAGTAATTG
Source organism: Fratercula arctica (assembly GCA_947846985.1). Lineage (NCBI taxonomy): Eukaryota > Metazoa > Chordata > Aves > Charadriiformes > Alcidae > Fratercula > Fratercula arctica. The sequence continues at coordinate 69,193,148 of CANTUZ010000026.1, read as the reverse complement.
GCAGAATAATTCTTCAGCTTTTAACTGAGGAGATACAAAATAGCATAATTATGGAATGGAAGGTAAAACACTAAAAAATCTTTCTCATTATGTGCATGTCAAGCGTTTAGCTCTAGCTTCACCAAGACCTCAGCTTCTCCTGAGCTACTCTTTCTCAGGTAATTAAAGGGCACAAAGTGCATTATGTTAGCACTTTTTTTGACTAAAGCATGAATTTCTCCACTTGCACAGGAGTCTGCAAGCTCTTCCACCTGGGATTCAGGCTAAATCTCATCTTTGCCTACTGGCACCATCACCTCTGTTTTCACATTGTGCCCAAGGTAAAAATCTAACTCCTTTGCTTGAATAGTAAAATTTTGTGCTTTTATGTTCCAAATTCGCTGGTTCAAATCTGAGCATCCCATTTGAGAGGTTGCAACTTGTATGAAAGGCTGTGCTCCAATAGACTCTGGATACACAAAGTTATTCTGCCACGACATTTTGGAACTCCTCCTTGTAAAACTAGCAGGCTCATCACCAGTGCATGGATACACACGTGTGCTGGGACACACAGTCTTGAAGGCACAGCTGTTTGTTAAAGAGAAAACCTGTGACATTGAAGCTCAACATTTGCAGCATGGTGTTACTATTTGAAACTCTTGTAAAGGCCTTTTGTAGCAGATTCAGAGACAGGCAATCAAGTTCTCCACCAGATTCAAATCCCATTCACCTGTCTTTTTTAAAAGCATCTGAATGTCAGTACCTGGATTAATTATCTGTTTTGGATAGACAAGATTTTAATACATATTTATACATTTAAATTGAAGTGATTGAAGTTTATATGAGAATTTTAGAGGATATTTATCATGATCCTTATAATGAAGAATTTTTGCCATGGGATTACTAATAGGCTTTTGGGAATGATTTTATATTATATAGAAATCCTTTGGGTAATTCATTTAGTTATGTCCTAAAGAAAATCCAATTGTGAAAAGGAATTCAGTAAAGGTGTACTAAGACAGTGCTTTGTAAAATTAATGGTAATTCATTACGTTTTAAACAAAGACACATTATTTAGGTGCATGTAATTCAGAGTCTTACTAAAAGCAACAACATCCCAAGGGATGAAAGGTATTGACTGCTTTTCTTCAAGAAAATACTATGTAACATCTGCTGGTTGATTTAAGATGGTAACGTGGCACTTATCGAGAATAGTAAGATGAAATTAATGAAAGAAATTTAAGTGAAATGTTTCTGACAGTAGAACTTTCTGTGCTGTCAATAATTACATTCTAAAGCAATATAAGCTCCATTGCCCAAATAATTTCTAAATTGTCTTTCATCAAATAATATTTTTAAGAGTGAAAAAAGTATAATTGATCTCTCATGAAGGTGAGATTCTAGTGCCATTGAAATCACTGATATTGCAGAAACCATACCTTCTCTGCTGGCTCTTCAGAAATATTTTGTCTGGTGAATTTTCTGTTGTGTGTACTGAATTATTAAAGGAAAAAAAAAAACACCTCAGTACATTCAACAGATACTTTGCAAAGCAGAAAAGAATATTGCCTTTCTTTTCTTTTCTTTTAACTTCTACCCTTCATTCCTGCTTCCTACTTAGCGAAAATGCAGCAAATGCTCCTGATGATACAGTGCTTTGTAGATGGGGTGAATGTATTTATTCAGTCTGCATTTCCACAGAAGGGACTCGGCTTCATCTGCTAATTTCAGAAAATCTCATTATTTCTCATTTGGGATAGGTCACTGGGAGACTTAGCTCACTTCAGATTCAATTAACTTTTATTTTTTAATTAGTTGGAATTTTAATATCCCATCCAGAAAGCCATGAGGAACTAAGTGTTCTCCAAAGTAAATCTGGAGAGAATTTTAGCCTAAGAGAATTCCTTGCTCCTTCTTGCACAGGAGATGGGATGGTTGAGTTACTTCACAGCTATTTGTGAAGGCAAAATGCCTTCACCTTTCACAAACAAATTCCCCCCTAATGTTTTCCTGACTGCCTACTCCCTCACCCAATCAGAGAGTATCAAGTTAAGAAGGTGATATTACATGGCTTTATAGCATTGGTGAGATGCATTCTGGAGTAACATCTGCAGTTTTAGGGCATTTTTTTTTAAAAAAAGAAGTCTGTTTAAAAGTACGGACATTAGACTGAAGACTGGAAGAAAGAAAATTCTGATAAAGTTAAGCAACTCAATCTTTTTAATTGTTTAGAAGAGCAAATCATTATATGATTACAGAAATTGTAATTATCTTCCTGGGGTGAAAATGTCAAGTGCTATGGAAAGGTCTGCAATCCATTGAAAAATGCACAATAACAATTATTGGTTTCTTATGAAAGATGAGCAATTTTAATTAAAAATTATGACTAGGTTTTATCATTGCAGCCATGTGAACCAGGCAATTATTTGTCTTTAGTGTACATTTAACCTTTTCTTTTAGTTCAGAAGATTAATCAAGTTATAAGTTGAAGGAAAGAATAAGTAGACGACAACTAGAGTTTAGTTTATAAGAGTCTATGCTGGATGACCCAATGATCCACTCTGTCTTAAAAGGCAAAATAATCCATACATAATGTCAGCATTCATCAGCACTAAAAAATCCTGCATGAAAAGGAGCATCTAGGTATCTATATTTTAATTGCATATTAATAGAATAGTGATAACATTTACATGGATATAAGTTTCTTTCAGAGCATCTGGCAGTCAACATGAACTGCACAAATGTAAAAGAAACACAAATTAAAAGTAAATTAAATGTAAAAGTAAAATAAAAAATAAAATAAAATAAAATAAAATAAAATAAAATAAAATAAAATAAAATAAAATAAAATAAAATAAAATAAAATAAAACCAAGGAAAATCCTATGTAGTTAGCACAATCATAGCACAATCAGGGTTGGATTTCCATAGATAGTTCTTAGTTGTTGCAAAGCTAACCTAAATATTAGGTTAAGTTTCTTTTTAGTAAAATGGGAAAATTCTCAATTTCTGAAAACAAGTGTTCACTGTATTCTTGTGATCAACCTAAGTAGTTTCTTGATTTATTGAAATGTCCAACTAATTAAATGTAATGCAATTAATGAATACAATTTTTATTAATTTTTTTTCTTCAATTATTTCATAGGTATGTTGTTAAAAATGGTAGCATTAGAAAAATCTTGTTTTCTTGTCACTGTTTTTCATTCTCTTATTTTGGTTAGATCACTGTCATTTGCTTAGCCTTATTTTAAAACTCAGTTCTGCTGTTTCTAGGTCATTCCTAATGAGCGTACATAATTATAGGGTTAACTAAAAGTCAAAGTCATGAGAGCTGGATTTACATAAACTTAGTTTCCAAAAATTCAGAGAAGCTTTACCTGGAAGGGTAACAGAGCTTCTCTGCCCTGGCTGCGTTTCTGGCACAGGTGGATGCATCACACACACACAGACCGAGCAAAACCTGCCAATAAGGAGTCACCTTGTATCTGTCAGTTTTAGCATTTTCTTCCTTGTGCACAGACCTTGTGCAGAGAACTGATGAATCACACTAACAGGCTCAGAACGAAGCAGCAGCATTTATTTTATTCTCTCTCTAGTCTCTCCCAATTATCCTTATTTCTGTAGCTTTCCTTCAAGACAGACCTTTCTGATGTGCCAATAAATAAATATATCAAGTGGAGATCTCTTGCATCTCGGCTGAACGGAGGCTGCGTTTATTCTGGTGAAATTGAATCATGTGAACTGTGCTGAGACACTTTAGTCCCTTTCATTCACAGTCCGTGAAGCCGACTGAGGGATCAAAGCTACCAGTGAACTCAAAAACTGGCACTTGCAGCCTGGATGAATACTTTGGGATGCCATTTTTAAGCAAATTAAATGAAATATGTGACAGGAAAGCAGGTAAGGGCCTGATAAATGTAGGGGAGAGAGGGTGAGAAAGCAGCAGTAGAGAAAATAAACCTCATGACAAAGCTTCATCCAGAAAAATAGGGTAGGAAAAAAAAAAAGCAGCAAAGAAAAAAATATAAGACCTCCAACCATTAGACAACCTTCTGCAATGGCTGAGGATTATAAGCAGCCATATATGCACCTTCAAGGAGTTCAGCTGCCAAAAAGCACCCTCAAAAATGTCCACAGCATGGATGTAGGCAGCATCTCATTCATACAATGCCCAGTACCTCCACGTCCTCCAGGGCCACGGCAGCACACAGGGCAAGAGAAGGCTGGGGAGGCATTTGCAGAAACTCTCAGGAGCATGACTGTAATGGGAAAAGGTACCACTTGTGAAGCACAACCAAGGCAGAAGTCACCCCACCGGCGTGCCCAAGTCTCCGCTGTGGCTTTGCAGTTCACTTTATGAACGCACTGGCAAGTCCTAAGATAAGGTGCTTTAAAAGTCTCTGTGTATCAGACCGATACAATGCAACGTGTAGAGTAAATAACAGTGGGACACAATGAAGAGGCAGGTGGTAAAACCAGGGCTAAATATTGCAAAGATGCTGATGAAAGGTCCAGCACACTCGGCATCCTGCCTCAGCTCTCTCCTGACAGTAGCTAGCTCACTTGTAACAGACTCACGACACGACAATATCAGACCTTTGCATTTCAGATCAGGGTCCTCTGTAAACTGATTTAGCCTCACTGTCTGAGTCACAGTGTTGGATTTCATCCTTGCTGTTTCAGCTCGGTTACATCCTCTGAAGATCTGAAGAGTTTCACCACTGGCACACTTAATCTCATTAGCATATGACAGTTAGCATGCTTATAATTTGTAGAAACTGATAAAGCTCTTCGGGCATTTCTTCTGCCAGGGATTTGTCCTTGTGTGTTTCGGAATCTCCTTCTGCGTACTGAGGGCTTTTGTAGCACAGAGTCCAGGGAAGCACCAACTTTGAAGTCTTCTGAGTACCTCAGTCACACTTCAGCTGTAAATAATTGCCTTCCCATCAGTACTCGTGTTTGTCTGAAGTTTTAGTCACAGAGGTCACTTTTTGCAGTCAGCAACGAAACATTACTTGTCTTCCGTTAATTTCCTTATCTCTCTGCTAGGCAAAATCCTCCACAGGGCTTCTAGCAGTCCGGCGGGCAGGGAACAGGGAGGAAGAATAAGGGTATAAATAATCCCTATTGGAGAACAGGATCTTTGGTAGAAAAGTCATACAGAAAAAAGGTTGTTTGATCCCATACAGTGCTTTTGTAGATCATTTCAACATACATAAATTCTAAAGTCCTCCTATAAGGGCAGTGCTCGTGTACCAGGCTAGAATTCCCCATAAGGATATGCAAAACCACCTTGTGGCTTTCCTGAAGACCCTTTCAATTTATTTACCAGAACCTAGAAGATGGTGGACTTGTTAATAAGCAGAAAGCACTGCTCACCATTTCATCATATGGTGCCACACCATTTTTTTTTTTTATTTCTGTCTGGTTTTTCACAAATTGTCATCTCTTGCTTTATACCTGGGCTTGTAAGTTTTGGGAGTTCAGGGCCTATTAATACTTTTGCATTTCCTGGACTCCTCAAGTCCCTAATATTATAGTATATAGTATACATAATAACCAATATTATTGAGGAGGCATATGGGGTGGTGATGTGCTCTCTCTGAATTAGCTTTCTAAATTGAAGAAATAACTAAGCTGTACTTCATATAATTATTGTCATTCTTGTTATAGTTTGTTTTTTTTTTTTCTGGATGCCCTTTCACAATTGCATCTTATTTATCTTTACATAAAAGACGCGAACACATGGACAATGCTGATGCCTCTACTACTTAATACCAGGGCCTAATTTTTCAGTGCCTGTTCGATTTTAATCTGTTTTCATGCCTTCTTTGAAAGTCAGAATCTGATCCAAAGCACACTTTTATTTCTGTGAAGTTCATTTATTTAGGCAGCTAGAGAATGTGATTTCCTTTAAAAATGGTGAAGAGTCGCCTTCCCTCTCCCCCCACCTCCTCCATACTCAAAAGGTTACAATTTTCTTCTGTGATTCCCTCTGTGGGGGAATGTTATATTGGTACTTTTTGGCAGCGCTGTAGTCAAAATATGCATTTAGATAGAGACATTCTGTAAAGTAAAAGCACATAGGAAGTTGGAGTTATTGATTTTTTTTCTCTTTAAATGAGGCATTTTATGACTCAAAGGATTTTACTGAAAGTCTACATTGTCTAGTTAAAGTAGCAGCAGAATTCTTATGGGGACCAAAACACAATACTAAAGGTAATTTTTTGTTTTCCTTCCAGGCTGTAAGTGTTGTTTTGTATTTGTCATCAAGGTGACACACTTTTGCTCTAATAGCCATCCTCTGCTCTTTTAATCCTGAGATCTTAGAGTGTTTCACTTCTGGCTGTTATTAACACTGTCAGTATTACAGAACCAGATGGGATCTCTCCAGTGAAATTTCTACAGTTTAAATCTAAACTGCTGCAGATGCTACAGGATCTGCCAGACCTCACGACCTCCAGGAGACCTGTCCCCTCCTCCTTCCAGGTGCCTTCTGAGCCAGGGGTCCCTCCATCCCAGCCCGAGGGATGCAGCTGTGGCTGCTCCAGCCCATGGGTCTGGCCATCAGCGAGGCTGAGTGTTGTCTCTCGGGGAGACACACACACACCTCCTCCCATGTACAGAGGATGCTAAGACTTGTGTGCCTGTGTGTTTGTCACTTTGCACGTTATTTGTTATCTCTTTTACACTTTTACACATTTTTGTCCTTAACCAAATAACTTCATGAACCAGATGCTCTCGGACTGCCCAAAGGTTTATATAAAGAACTGAAAAAGGCAGAGATTGTCAAAAAAAAAAAAAAGGATTAGGGTTATTCAGCTCTCTTATATTTTTACCAAAATTTCACCATTTGTTATGATTATGAAATGTGACAAAAAAATTGAAAGTTCATTTCAAGCCCTTTTAAGGAAACAAGTCAGCAAAAACAAACTCCAAAAGGGCAGAACACTTTGACTTTTAAACTGATACTAAATCTTTTGTGTCGGGTCAGCTCAATACTCAGATCCCTACGGCTACTGTGCCACAGTGTCTGATGTGTGGTATTTTTGTTTGATTATATTGTTCACTATGAGCCAAACTCTCCTGCTTCCCATCTTGCGCCACGCGGTTTGGCCAGGGGAGACTTTGCAGCCCTCAGAGGAGGCACAGTTTAGACAGGAGATTTGGGACCTGCAAAACATCACTACATCAGAGTGGTATGACCACAGCTTTCAAGAAGACAGTACAGCGTGACAGTAAAACACAGCTTAGTGCTGAATGGATGCAAAGTACAATGTTTTGGGCAAGGAGGATTTGCAATTGTTTTCAAGCAACTCACAGTTAAATAGTTAAGTGGTTCCTTAACGTTTTCCTGATGTAAATCTGTGATCTTCATGATAAAATAAAACTTTCTGGGTAGCACAATAGGAAATTCAGTTATGATGTAAGGATATTAAAAGCCAACACAGAAAAACAAGTGTCAAAAGGCAAAACATCATGCTTGTGGTGACAGAGGAGATACGCCCCTTGGTAAACATGGAACTCCAGATTCCTTACTTGCAAGTCAGGAACATGATAAATTTACAAAATCTTCTGCAATGCCCTCAAAGCTTAAACCTCCTGGCAGTCCAGTTGGATGGAGGTGTCATGAAAGCTAATAATCAGCACTTCAAACCCTCCAGCAGTCTCCTGCATGCCCTCCGAACTGGGAGCAGAAGGGAAGGACAGGTAAAGATGCCCCTTCTTTTTTATACCAGACACTGCCAGAGGTGTCCAGCCCAGGCAAAATCTGCTTCCCAGTTTGACTGATACCCTCTTGCTGGTAGCAACACCAAAGAGATGGATTTTGTCTTCTGGAGGGGATGTTTCCCGTGTAAACAGCTTGACAGAGTACAGTTTTCTATTTTTAGTCCGACCTATTTTGTCCTTCGCATTTCCTTTTGTGTCACGGCTCGATATGCCTGTCCAGGCAAAAAAGGTCTGGCTGAAGAAACAGGAACCCTCACAAGGGTCCTGCCATGGCAGAGACCTGCAGAGGTGGCTGTGGCAAGGGAAGCAAGCAGTGGGAAGGTGTGTGCATTCAAGGAAGCCCACGGTTTTCTTCAGTTACTCTCCCATGAAGCTCTGGGTAGTAATTTTAAATTTAGTGGATGGATCTAAGGGCATCAAAATGTTGCTTAAACACACAATGAAAGGAAAATCAAAACTATTCCTGTAGTATTAGACAATGAAATATTAAATATACAGTTCAAATCTCCATCTGGTGCAGATCAGTCACCGCCACACTGACTTCAGCAGAACTGCAGTATTTTGTAAGTATAAGTTTACTGTGTTATACAACCACCTAAATCAGACACTTGTGGTAGATGAAATCTGTTTCTTTTTCTTATTTTAATTCTTTGTCGTACCACATATTTTCTTGTTGTAAAGACAGTATTTTGATTTAAAAAGCCTTTCTGTACATTTAAAATCCTTAGATACACATTTACACCAAGATGGCATCATCAAACAGAATACAAAAAGTCGCCACCATTCAGTTCCTGGCTCTCTGAAACAGGACAAAGAGATCTGGCAGGTATTCCCATTGTCCTTGCATCTTTTTCATAAACCCTGCATTCAAACAACAGCAAAGATAAATTGCAACACACCTTCAAAATTGAACTGGGGTGAGCAAGAGCGGGAGAGGAGAGGGGGGAAATCAAGTGGTTCAAAAAAGTAGTGAAAATGCAATCAGTTTTTTTTTAAGTTTCAAAACAGACTAAGGGTCACAGCTACTCTTCTTCGTGGGAGTCTCAGATATTGAACATCTAATTATCTTAAAGCATACACATGGCAGTGTGGTATGCAATACTCAGTTTTCTGATTATCCCAAAATGGCATTGTAAATTAAAAAAATTAAACTGAATGGTTTGCTTAATAACAAGACTGGGACGCAGATGAGTTCTCTAATGAACTACATTATTTTCCTGTTCAAATTCAATTTCATATAGTGTTCTTTAAAATAAGTCCCACAGTGAGACTGATTTGGAATGTGTACGCATGTGTCCAGTGAGTAAAAGGGATCCAAAAAACTTGTGTGAACTAAGAGATGGCAGAACAGATTTTCCATGCTTATTATCTTTAATAATTTTGGGGGTTGATTACTGTCTCCCCTTATTTTCAATATCTAAGCAAGCACATAAAAAGTGGAGATTTTTTGACAGTTTTTTTTAGTTCAATAAATCTTTAAAATTCTGCAAATTTTTACACTGTTGTGAAACATTCCCAGTTGTGTTACTGTGCTATTGGGGTAGCAGCCAGTCAAATCTCAATTCCAGGATTTGCTAAAATATGTCCTGTGCATACATACTTTGTGATTTGCTCCTTCAAGGCCTAACTTCAGATATTTCATAACATAGTTTATTTACTTCTTCTTTTAAGTCTTTTTTGTTTTGGTTGGTTGGGGTTTTTTAGCCTATAAATCAATTCTCCATGACCTGAAAATAACTCCAAACATTTGCATGAAAAAACATAATGGTTACCTCTTCTAAGCTTTTTAGTGATTTTTCTTGGTCTTTTACCTAGACCCAAGAAAATAACTGATTTTTATTATCAACCAAGGGCGGGGGGGGAGGGGAATTAAAATTGACTTTGCATCAAGCTACTACAGCAATCTCACCTCCCTTGATGAAATTAAATCCTTGATATAAACATAACTGTCCAGATAGCTGAAGTCAAAATAAGATCAGAAATCAAGATACTTAAAATCAGAAAATGGCTATCCCCCTCTTAAAATAAGGAGGGCTATTTCCAGGAGGGAAAAAAACAGGTGGGGGCGGGCAAAGGGGAGTGTGGGCAAAGGGGAGTGTGGGCAAAGGGGAGTGCGTTCATTTTTGTCTGTTCTGAAATTTTATTTATATTTTCTTATCTTGATAAAAAGGATTCATCAAATTCTGTACAGATTTGGCCATGCTTAAGCTATGTTTTTTTCATTAAATAGATTGTTCAAGGAAAATTGTTTCCTTCTCTGTTTGTGAGCCAGTCCTGCTTCCTTGAAGTGATACGGATTTTTGTTTTGGTTTTAATGAGCTCTGGGTCAGGGTCTCAGACTACAGATTCATTACAGCAGGGAATATCTCATGCCTTCTCTTTTCACCTACAATGGCTCATTATAGTGATTTTTTCACAAAAAAAAAAAATTGTCTTACTGGAACAGATCATCCATAGCTTGCTCTTTGGACGAAAAAAATCTTCACTGTAAATCCTTACATTTAAGATTTTTCCTTCAGCATCATTGCTGGGTTAGGTCTGATCAGCACAGTATCAGCACTAACTCAGATACAGCTGTCAGGCTAGTGGTGGCTTTCTTCAAATAAAACTGTTTATGTGGAGGAAATATAAAGACTCCTGCCGATTTCAGTTTTGCATGAGATGATCTGCTTTGGCGCAAAAAACATTTCAACCAGTAGAACAAAGATACTCCAGATAAGCTGGGTCGCCTGATCTATCCCACGAGCAAATGAACACACTCGTGAACTTCAAATCTTCCCATGCCATGTCCCCAGCAGCAATTTGCGAAAGTTATGCCAGCCTGACAGAATGAGTGAAGCAGCCCAGAGTCAAATGCTGTTTGCTGGATCTCCCTAAACATTATAGTGCAAAGTGTTGGGTTTTTAGGAATATCTTGCCCTGCTTTCTGCCTCCATCTGTGTGTGTTCAGAGCTGGCGTTAATGCCCAGCAGTCATTTTGCCAAGCTGTTTTGACTACAGGGTTTAAAGGTAATGGATAGTGAAGGTCCTTGTGCACAGGGTAGTCTATTCAATCCCTTCTGGAGAAAGCTGACCCCACTTATGTTCCTCTTTGACAGCTGAGCAGTATGCTCAGAGGAAAAAGCAAGGCTTTAAGAAGAGTGGATGATGCCAGCAAAATTATGAAGAGGAGCTTTTGTTTCCGCCTCTGTATTCTTACTGAAAAAAAAACTGAGATGTTTCTGACGGGAACTGTAGGCATAAAATAAAAGATTGATTTTGTTGAAGGTCCGCTGAGAGTTGTGCTGAACAACAGACTCACAGATGAAGAGGGAAAGAATATTTATTATGCAGCCTCAGAGCTCACACCGCCAGGAGCTCACCGGCTCCGAGGAGGAAGGGAGCGCATGTGATGAATATATACTGACCTTCTGAAGCAGGATCTTGCACGACTTACTGTTAGCATTTTTGTCTATGAGAAAAAGTCACTTAATGTGACTGTTTACTGCTTAATGTTATGTAAAGGACAGGCTGTTCTTAAAATAAAACTTTTTCTCTATGGAATACAGTTTTATAGTGAAATAAATGGCTTCTTATTAAGAGATGCTCAAATAACTTCAGTTTTTGAGGCCTGAACAAAATTTCCAAGACCGTAAATCCTTTGTAATTTTATCCTCTTTATGCTATAATCTCAGGTGACAGGTATGAACATGTAAAGACTGATTTTATCCACAACAATTCTCACAATAGTGTGATTCATAGTATGCACAGACTGAGAAATAGGCTGTGAAATGAGAGAAAACTGCTCATGCCCTGACGAAATGAGATGAAGACATGCTCATATCATTTCTTTCCTGCACAGTTAAGTTAGTTTCAGAGCCAAGAAGGGACAAAGCTCTGGCTTCACTGACTTTCCCCATACCCCTTCATAGAGTCATAGAGATGAAAGCAGAGCAGTCAGTCCCTGCCATTTAGACAGTTGAACTAGGGCACCAAAGGCAAGTTAACTGCCATTAAAGTCAGTTCTAGAATATTTTATAGCAATGCAATTTTTATAGAAATGTTGTATAGCAGTAAACATGCAGCCACATTCAAACATCTTACTATGATTATCATAGCAATTAGGAAAAACGTTCATAAAACTGACTTTCCAAAGTAAATGTGGCTTATTTGAGCAGTTAGTTCCACCCCTTCCCCCACTTTCCTCCAAAATTTTGAAACCCAATAGTGAATTTCAGTCACATTTGACAGAGAGGTGGAGTCCTAAGAGAAACTGGGGTGCTGCGAGTTTCTGACAAGTGAAGGAAAAGATTCATCTGAGTATCTTCAACAAAAGATTGATGTCTATATCATGTGTTCAGCTATATTACCTAGCTAGAACACCTAAGAGATGGTGTCAGAGGAAAGGAGGCTTCGTAAATTCTCTACTTACTGTAGAAATGGGTTTCTTCCCCAGTGAAAAGGTATCTTATTGGTAAAACTGATAGAATATTTTTTTTTAAAATGCTTTGTTTTCCTGGATGTCATGAACCAGATGATTATAATTACCAATATTGATTCTTGCTGCCACTTGCTAAAGATTTTCTCCCAAACTCACTCTTGCCCCTTCAAAAGCTGAAAGCTGTTATTATACAGTTATTCTTCTCTTGGGCTTCTCTCTGTATGCAATTAACAATGAATTAGGCTCTCATGTGAGCACAGATGGAAATGTAAACACAATGCTCTAATTAATGGAAGGGAGGGCTTCCAGAAGAAGTACTAGGGAATTTACTCCCTCTATCCATTTGGCTGTATTCAGAGCACAGTCTGCTAGTTCCAGTTCAAAAGGCCTCTGTTTTATCAGCTAAACCAGTCTGAAAATCATCCATCATCTTCTGATGCTGCAAAGCCACATGAGTAGGTGTGGTCATGTTCTTGAACTCTTAGAAATAGGAAAGAAAAATAAATAGACTGTATATGAATATTCCAATAGTAAGTATCTAAAGGACAGTAAGTAAAAGGTATAGAGTAGAAAGTTTAATCAATGGTTAAATACATCTGACTAGAAAGTAGGGAGAAACAACAGGAAATATGAGCAAATGATTTATTCACAAAAAATAAAGACAGGTTTCTTTTTACACATACTGCTAGCCCTTACCTTGTAAAAAAAAAAAAAAACCAAAAAAAACCAAAAAAAAACCCACAAAAAAAATAACCAAAACAACAACAACAACAACAAACCAAACAAAAAAACCCAACCCAAACCTTTAAAACTTCATGCAGGACAGTATACTGTTTACAACTGTTCAGATAATTCCTCCGTCATGCTTTATATATGCCTGTAAGTGTTGACAACAACTATGAATGCTCTCTGTAGCAACCAGAAATAAATGCAAGCTGCTAGGAGACAATGTCAGCAAGGGAATCAAATGCTGCAGCCACTGAAATGAAGACACTTCAAGAGGTGCAACTTTCAGAAGGCAGGAGAAACCATATTCCCTTCTCTGGTATTTGACCAGTGGCCAACCAATATTTAAATTGTGTGTATAAACGTATTTACAGAGTCATTGTAATTTTTTTAAGCTTTTTAATACTTTAGCCCTTTCAATATCCTCACCTTTTCCTTCCAATAATTAACCTCTCTTCCCTACAAACGCTTTCTTTTACTTGGTTGTGCCACTTCATTATTCCCTCACTTACAAGGGATGCTGCACGTATTCAAGAGCAACAGGTAGCTGCCAGTGCAATCAGTGCTGGAGGCAGCCCCTGCACAGAGACACCAGGATGCTTGGTTGGTCCCTCCAGTGGTTCTCCAGGGAAGCAGCCACCCCCATCCTCACAACTCTGGAAACCTGTGAGGTAGGACCTCTTTACTGGGGTCAACGCAATGGCTTTGATTTGCTGTTCTCATTTAGTCTGCAGTGATCACGAGCTTCTACTTTACACAAGCTCTTTAGTGGGTGAGTATATAGGCCCATGGATGGGGCTGTAATGTGCGAAGAGCCTATAAAAAGACTTCTCAGTGTTTAATTCCAGGCAGCATTAGGTAGCTTTAAGCTCTAGCACAAGGTATGTAAAAATATTCTCTCTCACATTTATATCACTACAAATGATTTCATACCCCAAGACACTTCCACCTTCTTCCTTAATCCTTCATCTTGTCCAAATTCACTGCTAACATCCCTAAAGGACAACTTAACATCACCACAACAAGCATTCAAGATGGTTAGGAAGTGCAAGATCCCTTCTTTTGTAGGCAAGAGTTGAAAAAGTCAGCAGGAAAGCTGAGACTCGCTGGTTATAATTGCTGCTGCTAGGCATTCTGCCAGTTCCCTAACAGTAGGTTATGTTACATACCCTATATACAGCAACAAGGAGGAGGAATGGAAGAAGCTTAAATGTATCCTGTGTCAGTTCCCCAGCTGGTATGAATCAACATAATGTCACCAACACATAAGAATTAAGCGTTCAGCCCTGCTCAGGGAAGGTTATTTTCTATCATCTTCAAGTACTACCAAGCAGCATGGCTCACAGAGAGAAGGTTGTCAGACTTGCATTAAGAAAGTGATTGAGGAAAATATTTAACATCTGTTTTGAGAATGGGAAGGAAGACAGAATTCAATACTATGATGAGACTTAAGCTCAGCTTGAAAGGGTTTTTTTGGTGAGCTCAAGGAGATTAGTCTTTGGGAATATTTGATCCTGTAAATGTTAAAGTTGGCAAGTCTTTCCCTTGTCATGGTTTCAGCATGAAGACCCAGAACCTGAGCAGAATGCAGAAGAAACTAAGATGTAGTTAACACAAAGCCTTTGACACCTGTTATCTCCACTTCATGAATGATAAGCCATTGCAGAAAGATCATAAAATATGCTGAGATACCTGACATCAGTAAGTTGAAGGACTAACTTAACTAAACCTGGGTTCTATTCTGAAGTAGAATAGCATACTTTGTGACCCCTTAAAGACAAGGAACACATCAGGAAGTCTGTTACTTGCTCTCCAGCATGATAAAAATAGAAGATAACCTACAAAACAAAACAAACAAACAAAAAAAAAAAAAAAAAAAAAAAAGAACCCTTAGGGTCTCTCTAGTAATTTATTTTGTCTCTCACACTATCCCAACTCCATTAGCCCATGGATCTGCTGTTTTATTGTACCCTGAATATTGCAAAGAAGGTAAATTTATGGTGTACGTGGCCTGATAATTGTTAAATGAGACAGGTTCTTCCTCTACTTTACTAATCAAAGAAACAGCTTCTTTTAGTCTAACTCCCTCTACTCTCTTCTATTTATCTACTTTACTAAAATCCACCTCGGCACTAGAATGGAAGTTGTGTTGCTACTGCAAAGAAATCAACAAAGAAATAAAAGTGGTCCAGATTTTTAGACCAGTTTGAAGCAGGAATAGGCAAACTAGAACCGACAGAGCTTGAAAGAGAGCTGCAACCAATGGGTCGAACTATAAAGGAAGACTTTAAGAAACCATGTAATAAGCTATTGCTATTTTGAAAGCATGCCTGCATGTGTGTAGTTGCAGGGAAGGAGGTATTTACTTTGTTTCCCTGCTCCCATCAGGCATTTCAGTGATAGCCCCTTTCCCCTCTGTTCGAGAGGTAATCCTGCCAGGGCTGTGCCTCTGGATGTGTGCCATGTGGCAAGGTAGAACATACCCATTTTTTAGGCTGACAGTTTCTCACCTTCTACAAGCAGTAAATTAATCATGAGGATTTAATTGGACTTGGCCATATGACTATGACTATAGTTCCAGCCCTGGCAATAAAGAAATGACAGAACAATTCATTAGATACACTGCTGGTATTTAAGTCACAATGTTGAACTCAGTATCTTTCTTTTCTTATTATCCCAACAGCCGTTTGTGTCAGCAGTATCCAAGGTTACCTATATTTGCATGGAATTATGAGCTTCATTACTTTTCTTCATTCACCATCACACAGTGGGAAACTTATATTAAGCATAATCTACACTAAATTCTGCCACTCAGAAGCAGAACAGTAGTATGCACATTAATAATATGATTATGCATATATGTGTGAATATGCTCAGCCACAATACGCCGTCTCCTAGAGTGCTGTGCAGAGGGAGGGCCTTGGCATATCTAGCGCTTATGTGGCTTATATGAGTTTTAGTGAATTTAGTGAATGTAGGAAAAGCATCTTTTAAGCAGGAGGGCTGAGAGACAGTGAAGCAGGTCAGCCCCAATGAGTGTCAGCAGAACACATCACCTGTTTACATCAAGCAATTAGTACACCCAAGACCCAAACGTAATTTAAACCTGAGGAAAGGGCAGCACACTTGATTGCACGGGAGCACAAGAGAGAATTATGATACATTGACCAGCATCAAATTATTTCCCTCTTTTACTGCCTCATGTCTCTCAGTTGGGACTGAGACCCAGGCTGCAAATTGAGATCACACCTATTCATTGCTTCCTTGAACTGGAGGGGCAAGAATGTTTGTCTTGGCTGCACCACAAACCCATTCGATGAAAAAAGCAAGTGGATTGAGGAATAACCTTACTATAGGTTAAGAAGAGCAAAAAATACTATTGCAAACATTTTAGTTCATGGCACATCTTCTCCCTTCCTGTTTAACCAAGTGTAGACCCGCTGCCAGGCTCACTGCATTTCTGCTTCTCAGCAGTGCATCCAGGGATGTTCTTCTTTAGACCCTTCTGTGTTTGCTCTGTATGTTACACTGAACCCAGGCACCAGTGACAGCTCTCCCAGAGGTGGTACCTGGTGCCTAGGGTCTCCAACGTGAGCTGCTCCCAAATCCAAATCCCCTTCCCTTTCTCCCTGGTAAGTCCTCCATCTCCTAGCCACTGTGCACTACTGACCTTCTGGAAACTCCTCACTGCTGTCTTAGTCCCATTTTGCAAGCTGTCCAGTGCCACCTGTGCCCTAGTTAATCAACACCTCATGCAGGCATGAGCCAGGACATCTATAGTCTGTAAGGTCTAGTGCCTTGCCTAGCCCATGGGTCCTTTTCTCTGTCCTCATTGCCTGACCTCTGAAGGACACTGCCCTGTGAGTTCTGTAAACTGAAGCAGAGTGCTAACACTTGAGTTTTCTTTGACCCTCCTGCACTGGTAGCTGTTAAACATCAACTGCTGCACATCACCAGTGTCATCTTCTCAGCAGCCTTCCTCAGTGTCCACCAAATATGCAACTAGCAGATTCATACTTTCCTGAGCTTCATATCCCCCTGGAGAAGACCCAGCATCTGCTACACAGCCGCACTGTTCAGGAGAGCAAGTCTAGGAGGAGTTTCAGACAAAAAAGTCTGCAGAGAGACGAGGAGTAAGGAACTGTGGATCATAAACATACTTTTTCCATTAAAGATTTCACTTTTTAAGAACACCCTGACTTTCCTTCTTTTGTTAATCTGTTGTCCTGATTAACTTTTTTTATTCAGGCTTGCTCCTCAGGAGTACTTTACAATCTAATAGATGTCTTCTGGGCTTGCTGTGTGCAACAGCTTCATTATAACAGCAGAGAGACACTGAAGCTAATTTTTTAGTAAGAAGTAACTCTTTTTGTGATATTCACCAGAGCATTGGATTCAGATACAGAATATCTGAGGACTCTTCATCAATGTGACTCAGATTTTTGCAAGTTCTTTCATGCACCTTTTTAAGACTAGGGTGCTGATATTAGCTTAAAGCATTTTAAAACTGAAGAGAAAGTTTTACAAAAGCTAAGGGCATCATTCACTGGATTTCCTCAGATTTTACAGCAGAGAATTTTGTAGCAAAATTTGACTTGAAACATTCCTTATCCAATGTCATGGGAAAGAAGCAAAAATCAGGAAAAAAAAACAAACAAACAAACAAACAAACAAACAAAAAAAAAAAAAAACAAAAAAAACCCAAAAAAAACAAAAAAAACAAAAAAAACAAGCTTTAACTGCATGCTATTACACTGTAGTGAGCCAGATGAGCAGGTATTAGATAATTTGATTACAAGGCTGCTTAATAGAAGAGAAATGCCTCATTCTTCCAGGGCTGTCAAAGTTGGAACAACCCAAATCTTGTGAGATCACCAAAGAAAAGTATGTTAAATGGTTAAATCAGAAATATAAGTTAAATATCGTTAAAGACCCACCACTAAATTATGTGTAAACCTCAGATGAGAAAGTAATTGTGTTGCTGTGTAGGAACTGGAAAGCTACTATCCTCTTATTCTTTTACTTCAACTGCAGAATAATCTAAATATTCTCCCTTTTATATATCATATTCTGTTAGATTTTTTTTTTTTCCAGACTGAAAATGCCACAAGAGTACTTCCCAATAATTGTTCAATCCCACATAGGACTGTGTAGCATTTATATTGAATTCTCTTGTTATGCTTTTACACAGGACGTGTTTGCACCAGAAACACAAAGTCACAGGACATCGGAGAAGTAACAAACTGCTGAACTTTCATAATCTCCTTTTAATTGCACATATGGTTTGTTGATAATGATTCCTCATTTCCTCCTGGCTGAAAGAAGTAGGATGGAAAAATATTTTCTGGCAAAAAAATATGCCTAAAAATTAGGACAGAAACTAAAAGGAACCTACACAGATGTAGATCATCAAAATAAAGTTGAACTTCACTGCTGAATGTTTATTTCAAACCAGAATTAATAGCGATCAGAAGGTAATTTGTGGATTCTAGTCAAACAGTGAAATATCTGCTAGTCCTTTGAAATGTTTTATGGATGTGTTGGTATTCATTTCATGTGAATATTTTTAGTAAAAACTTGTGTTATTTTACAACCATTTCTAAGGGCCTCATTTTTTACTCTTGCTGATGGTGCGCTTTTTTCCTTCTGTCACTATTTCCATGAATATACAAGCTGCTTTCCTTCCAGCTACAACAGAAATGTGAAACATCATTTGAACAACTCGCATAATACTACTTGAAAAAAATACTTTTGTTTAAGCCCGAACAAATAAAAATAGACAACCATGCATATATCATTTTTACCTACATACAGAGTCCATTTCTCCACTCTGCTCATTAGTTCCATTTTAAAGGAGCTTAAAAAAGGACATTTTCTCTTTTTCTTGGGGAAATTACTGAGTACATACTTTATATGCAGATATCTTGTTTCAGCACTTGGGCTGCTTCAATTACAGTGTGATTTGTTGTGATTTACTGGTCAGTCATCTTGTTTTATTCAGGCTTATCCTGTTATACAAACACTATAAGGTACACGTTCATTCTTTTAAGATACACATTCGTTATAGGAGCACTGTGAATTTAGGTATCAAGAAAGCAGTGCCTACATAACCTCAATGTGATTTAACTATTCTCTGAGTTTCACAGACCACAGAAGAAGTGGTTGGGAAAGGCACACAGCCCTTGCAGGGGCATTATGGGTTTGGAGATGTAGAGTTTAGGTATTTTTGCAAGAGTGGTCCTAAGTGGTTCTTGCCGAGATCAGATCCTCCTGCAGGTGTGGTAGTGGTGGCATCACTATCCATTTTAGAAACAGAAAATTGAGAAAGAGGGTTGAAATCCTGGCATTGTAGAAGGCAGTGGTAGCTGGCCAATATTTTATTCAGAGACGTTGGCTGTCTGTGAGACAGCCAGAAAAGAAATCATGCTAAAATGGTACCATTGCCTAGATAGCATCCTGTCTTTCAGGAGTCAGAACAACAGCATGGAAATTTTCAACGTGCTAAGAAGCTCTCATTGTTTCAAACTTTCATTGCTCTTTAAGCTTTCACTGTGAAGGAGAGACCATCAAGATCCACCTTCTTGCACTAGAAATGTTCCTGTCTTAACTAAAGCTTAACGAGGTTAAGGGAAAATTCTCACATTCCTCTTCCTTTTTGGTTTTGATGCTTTTACTTTGCAGCCTAAAATGCACTGTTTCAGTGTTAAAGATGAGTCATAATTACCCGGATTTTCAACATATTATGGTCAGCACGATGCATATGTGTTTGTGAACAACATTATGTTTTCAGAAATGTTTGAATTACTATCTTCTGCTATATAGACTAATTTCACTAATTAACCAGTTTTCATGCCTTCACTTAATCTATTTTTAAGGACCTGAATCAGTTATCTAAGTGGGTTATCAGTTTGGGCTCTGAGATTTTTTTTCTCATATCTGAACAAAATCACACTTGTTCAGCTCTTGCCACTGTGCATCAAGCTAAACAGACACTACAGATGCTTACAGAAAAATGACTTACAGGCTAATATTTAATTAGTCACTTCCTGAAAAGGCCATGAACACCAGGCTAAGGCTAAAGTATCAGTCAAAAAAGTATTAATCTTTAAATTAGCAGAGAGGCGGCTTCCTAACCTCTGCTTTGGGTGTTAAACTCTAAAATCTTTGATACAGGGCACATCCAGTTATTGTAAGACATCACTCAGAGAAGGAAGAAATAAAGTCAGTAGCAAAACACCATACTTCGAGATCTCTACTCTGCCTGGAGCTCAGGATATCAGTGCAACCGTAGTGGAGGTCCACAGCAAGCGATGCCCAACAACATTTGGACAACAAGCAGTTACGATAATTCAATTTACTTCCCTGAGTAACTTTCGCTGATGCAGCTGTGATGTGTAGTTTAAATGTTCTTGCTATTGAACCTTCCTATTACAAAAATGGACAGTAAATTACTCTTCCATTATTGCTGAGTGCAGTCATATGTTTTAATGATGACCAAAATTACAATTACAATCTCTTATAAAAGGTGAATCACAACCAAAATATACTATCAATTCACAGTCAGCTGACAGGGATACAACTCTATGAATTTGATTTCTAGATTTTATTTAGAGAAACAGGAAAATTTGATTTTCTAAAATCATTTTCAGATTTTCTTCTTTTACTAGCCAACAAGCCAACTGTTGCTTAAAAAGCTGAAAGTAAGAAGCTGCAAATTACCATCTGATGTTTTATGAGATCTGTTCCTATATCTGAGTTTTGTCCTGTGTTCTTCAAAACCAACTAGAGTCAAACCTAAGAAATACAACATGTATCATGAAATATATTTAACTAGATCAAGAAGCAGTGAACATATGGATTTCCCCCCCTAATTTTAGGAAGGAACAGAAAAGTGTAAGGTTGCAGGTAGGCAGCCTGAAGCAGGAAAATACAAGCAAACTTCTCTCCAAGGAGATCTAGAGAAAGAATGAAAATAAGGATTGGAATGGGAAATTAGTGTGAGGTTAGAGAGGCTTTCCAAAAATTAAAAATTTAATCAGGTTGTCAGTGACAGAAGTTGAGAAAATGGGGGGGGGGGGGGGAATAAAGTTGACATGAGACTGTGGTGTTGTCGTCTTTTTCTTCCTTTCTTAGTAGAATAACATTACATTGGGCTTGTTCTGTTTTTATCGACAGCTGCTGTGTAATGCCCCCGGCCAACAAAAGCTGAAACCATAAGGCTAAAAGGTAAAGGTCACTTGGTGCTAGGGATGGCAGCAGTAAGGTGGGAGGCAAGGTCACTGACAGAAGCCAGCTCTTCCATGCAGAGCACCATAGTTACTTCTTCCGATCATCCTTATGGTCACAATTTGAATGGCAGAATGACAGATTGCCCCCATGACCTTGAGGCATTACATAAGCAGTGATGTCACATACGTGTGAAGCACCAAACAAATAAATGGGGAAACTAGAGTTTCTGGGTGAACATGTATCTTTAGACAAGTCCTCAGGGCACTGTCTCACCCATCAATGAACCCCATGGAAGAAGGATCCAGAGGAAATGGGGAAGGGCAAGGTTTTTGTAAAACTTGGGGAAGACTACAGGGGGTGACTGATCACAGCTCTTACAAAGAATTAAAGGGGACCAGAGGATAGGCTTTGTTCTGGATAAGCATCTGTATTAGCTGAGCAGATCAGCCATCTGTATCAGCTGAATAAATCAACTGGTTATTATCAGCTGACTGTATAAACCCCATGTGTAGCTGTTTGTCCCTGAGTTAGACAAAAGAGTGTAAATGTCTTCCTGTGAGCATACTATACAGACCGGTAACAAAATTGATGTTTCCTGTGAGTTAACTGTATATCACAATTGCTACACATTTCTAAGTATAATTTGTAGTTGTACTGTGATTTAAGTGCATTGCTGTATCACCTTCCTAAAGAAATATCCCACATAGTTTCAAATAAATTCAAACAAGTAAATTTTGTATGATGCATTAAACCCTTTATGTGTGGAATATCTAAAAGAAACTGGAGAGTACTGAACAGCAACACATGGTATGCCCTGTCCAGTCCTTTCTTTCCTGAGTACCATCACTGCGTTATTTAAATAGTATTTCTGATCTTCTGCTCTGCATAATCACTCAAGCATCACACTCTATTCTTTGGCTCAGCAGCTGCAACTGAATTATCCATGAAAAACTATTCAAAAAGTGCTTTACTACTTAACTCAACAGGACTAGGACTTTAAATTAATACTTTCTTTGTCACTGGAAATTTTTTTCTTCTCTTCCCACATAAATTTTTTTGCAGACTTAGCAGTTTCTGGTTTTCCTTGGTAATAGATCCAAGTTCTAATTCCCCCCCCACCCCACCCCCCCCCCCAACAATTTCATTTATTTTTCTGTCTTTAGTGCCAAAAAGGCTCAGGCTCTTAGAATTATTATAAGATGTTTTAATTTCATGCTAAAATAAAATGCCTTTTATAATTTTGTTCAGGTATGCAAGGAATATAACAATATTAAAATTTTAAAATTTGTTAAATAAAATGGGTTAATAAGAATGTTACCATTTCTCAGTTTCATTTAAAAAAATAAAAAAAGGAATCTAATGAGAAGAAATTCATAGTAGTGTCTAATTGTGAGCTTACTGCAATCTTTGACAAGAAAAGGAGTCACTAGAAATACATATGTTCAAATATTGTTTAATTCTATTGGTAAGACTCTGCAAGGATGTCAAAATACTTTAACATAATAAAGATATCATTAGTTCTACAGAGGAATGTACATATCAAATAGGCATTTCCAGTGTCAGAAGGCAACCTAGTCATCCAACTCCTTTGGGTTTTTTCCCATCTTACCCTTCTCTCTTCAGATTCTCCCATGCAGAAGAGTCACGTATGTGGTAGACTTTGGTTCTTTGCCTATGGATATGGGCGGTATAATTCCCCTTCTCTTCATTGGTGGAAGACTGGAGCCTTTATATGTTGTCAGGGTCAAGCAGAATAATTAGCCAGTAGAAACAAAAAAAGATTTTTTAGGTGACGGTGAAATGCTTCTTTGCACAGTTTACCTGGTTTGTTCTACACATCTTGCCAGAAGGCTTAAGATTCCTTCACCCTCACTTCCCTGATAAAGGTCAGTGTGAACCTTAGCTGAAAAGTTAGATGAGAAAGGGAAAATGAAACTGTAGTGTGCCAACTTTATTTCTGAATACTGGAATAGTAAGACAGATATCAGAATACGGCGCCCTGATGCAGCCCCCAATACATCAAAAAGGGTGTATCAAAATCAATAAGGTCCTGGGAAGTACTGCAAAAATTGATAGACCTGGCCCAGTCTCCCCAGAGATGAGAAAAGCTTAAGGAAGACAACTGGTTTTATTTTTCTTTAGTGATACGGGGACAGCAGGATTAGAACCTCCACGCACTAGAGAAACACCTGTAGCCACCCTGCAGCTCCATGGCAGTAGCGAGCAGACACTCCAGAGGCAACTCCTGGCTTGCTTCTCAGGCTGGTTTCTATGAATCCCTTAAACCTAATTTCTAGAAAAGGATGGAGGAGATAGAGATGCCAGCTGGTTAGACTGAATGACATATGCTATTTCTCCTTATGCTGTCAGCTTGAGTGGGTTTGGGGCAGGCCATCTGCACAAAAACAAAGGTTGTTCATGGTGAGCATGTGTATCCAGCATATGTGTCACTCCTATATTGCCTAAAGAACTGGCAGAACAAAGGACTGACTGTCTGACTTTTGATAAATGAAGGAAATAACAATTGCAGATAAAGAGATAAAGACCTAGGAAGATTAATTCACCTCACTAAAAAGCACAATGCCATGGATTTCAGTAGACTAAGTTGAATGATGACTGATTAGAAGACAAACTTAGGTATTTTGCTTATGATCAGGAGCACAGATGATACTATGAGTTTAAAAGTTATCTATGGCTTGTATCCTGTACCAAGTTCATGGTGTGTGGAAGGTGTTGCAATTAAGAGTCTGAAACTAACATCATAGCTCACATGGATAAAAAAGAAATTTACATCCATCTGGGTCAATTTCAAGCCCCCATCTTCAAGGAATAGGTCATTGGCATCTCTCCCTATGGCATGCTCTTCCTTGAGAAATAATCTGAGAACATTTTCCATCAGCTGGACTGGAGAGCCATTTTTTTCATGTATATTGTTGTCTTTCTTATGCAGATGCTGTTTCTCCTGCCTATCTCTTCTGACAGTTTCTATTTTCCTTTCCCTTATGTCAGTTCCAGATGCTGTTGGCTAAGGCTGAACTGAACATCAAGCCTACTTGCATAGCTTCATCAAAAGACCAGTACCTTTCCTACCTTCCCTGCACGTCTGTGAATGCCATCTTGGTACATGATCATGTGTTGCTGTGAGCAGAAATGTAGACTCTCTTCTCTTTGCTTTAAAATCACCATTTCACAGCACAATTCTGCTTTTCTTTCTCTTTTGGCTTTACTTTTTCTACTATACTCAAAGCACAAAAATTATTGTGGATATTTTTTTGTTTCTTTCCCTGACTAAACCCTAATTTCTTCTTTTCACAGACCAGGAGCAGACATCTGAAATAAAATGGTGAACTATGAAAACATTTTTTACTAACATTTTTTCTGCAATGGGTGAGCTTAGGCTATAGCAATATTAAATACTAAATAATTGATTCTGGAAGTTACTAAAGGCAGAAGAAAACAGCTTCTCAAATGTAGGATCTTCAAAAGAAATTATACTCACAGAGATCATCTCTAATTCTGCTATCATTACATCAAGCTAATCACCATATTACTGCTATAGTTCTCTCTACCATAGTAAAAAAAAAAAGAAAAAAAAAAAAGTCATATTCAAGAGCTCCAAAGTTTGGGTTCCAAAACACATTCAGTAAAAATACGTATCATGTTCATAGACACTGTTTTGATATTATGCCAAAGGTTTGAACTAGAAAACCAAAAAAAACCTTTTTTCATTATTTAATCTTTTATCTCATCATTTTATGAAAATAAGAAATATTTAATCTATAAAAATATTTTTGTTAAAAAGCCTGGAAATCATATGAGGGTTATATGAAGCCATTTGAAAATCCTCTTCCAGAATTAAAAGAAACATTATTATGCTGAAAGTTATTACATATATGTTCAGATGGTGGTTTTGTGTGCATTTAATGAAAGTCCTAGTTCTAAACACCAAAACAGATCCATTCCCAAGAGTTATCCAAAGTCAGTATGACCTTAGGTTTTGTTTCTTAAAAACTTCCATTTTCACTTCTTTAATTACAAGATTAACTTACTTTAAAAATCAACTTGTTAGATAATGGGGAATTGCATGTGTTTAAAGTATACAGTTATTATTGTCACTATGTAGTTCAGGAGTGGTATGTACTTATACAGGGAAGCTGAGTATGATCATATTAAATCAATATATTTTTCACTTGATTATTCTTCTGTGTTTGTCATATAAATTGGAAGGAGGAAAATAATTTTCTCTGTTGGAGCATAAAACAAATTAGACATAATGGCACATAAAAAGCAAACCATAATCACCCTCTTGAAAACTAATGCATTTTACAGGATATGTAGCCATTAAGGCAGTCACAACATTTTAAACCTACTCCAGTTCAACACGCCCGCAATCTATTCGCTTTCTGATGGCAGCATTTTGTGAAGCTGGCACTGATAATTAAATAAATTGTATGGTGGAAATCCTAAACTCATCTTGCATGGCAATGTGCCAGATTTTTCTTCCTTTGTCTTCAGTATTTCACTGAACAGTTTTTATTCACTCTGTAATATTTTGATTGCATTTTCTTTAGAGACTGGGAGCATTTCTGGTTTTTGTTCTGAACACAATATTAGCAGATGAACTCAGGAATAGTCAGTCCATGGATAGGGTAGGCATTGTACTCTAGTTTACCATAACCACAGGGACTGGGTGGCAAAGCTGAGAGTGACCGATATAAGCTGCTACGGTTGAATGCCAAGGAAACCATTGCTTCATATCATGCTCCCAGAAATACTCATTCTGTTTCATCAACCCACAAAAAAAATGTTGGAAAACCTTTCCCTGACAATTTCTTGCAGCCTACCAGATTCATTTAAGCATTTTAAGGTCAAAAGTCTTTTTTCTTCCCCCCATTCACCTGCCAGCACCAAAGGGCACACTTTCACATCATCTCTAGGCGTATCAGGATAGCTCTTAACCACCACAAATGACTTCTCATTCAGCTGATGACATGCTGGGAGCACATAAGAGATTTCTATTACTGATCATTGTGCAAAAGCAAAGATAAAGCTCTGCTTCTGGAAAGACCACAGTCAGCTGTAGGCCCCGGAGCTCCCAGGTTCATTTTCACTTCTTAAGACCATGCCCAAGTGATTTGCAAAATAAGTGATGTTAGTAAACTTGCCTCCAAGAGTGGAAGATGGGCACCACTGGAATATTTGTACTTAAAGTCAGAAGAGCCAGATTGCACTGCAAGTGACCAGATATGAAGTGCTAGAAAAAATCTCTTACATTTTAGAAACTCTGTAGACAGTGACTGTGTTTATGGTTTTGGTGTCTGAAAAACCCTGTTTTTTAAGAGCTTTAAACACTGTACATTGTCTTCAGTGGAATCTGTATTTCACTCTGTGGACATTCATTGTCTGCACACAACACTCCTAGTGACAGAGTGGAGGATTCCTCCAAAAGAAGGTCCACCTGAAGTCAGGAAGGAAGAGGGAGAAACAGCTGGATGAAAAAGTGTCTAAGCTATGATGGGGTGTGTATGCTACCATGAAGAACTTACACTTGCACACACACGAAAAAGATAAAATAGTCACTCTGGAGAAGACATAACACGTGATCTATGCACAGTAAAGGGCAAGAAAATTCAAACTGAGGTAGGAATCCTTAGACAAATACTCTATTTGCAGCACACTGGGGGTAGGATACTAGCAAAGAAAGGTTCCAAAATCCATCTGATATTACGGTTAACAAGTATTTGTCATGTTATTTAGTTTAAAGGTGATCACCTGCATATAAAGAGATGTGACAGAACCTCTGCTGGTGGTGCAGATGGATCAGACTGTCTATATGGGATTCTGATAATCTCCTTATCTGATGAGAGATACAGAGAAAATCCTCCAAGTCTGAATAAAAAGGAAATTCAGAAATATGAAGGTAAAGTGTATTCTATCTTTCTTAATCTCAACTCAGTAAAACTTTATTTAATAAAGAAGATCTTTTTTCTCTCACAAAGGAGCTGGAACTGCCCTTTTTTTATTTCCTGATAAATTTACAGTGAAATGTCAAGGCAAAATCAGCCTTTTCCAGGAGGTAAAATCCACAGCTCATCTTGAGGAAAAGATTAAAGATGACAATGTAAAACTTGCTGACAGCTTTGACTCAGCCCCAGTAACGATTGACTGTGAAATTTTTTCTCTTCTGATGTTATTGAATCACCGAGGTGTAAGCTGAATGTTTTTGAATAAAAGGTTTCATTTCTTTCTGTTACTAGGATGAACATTAAAGGTATAGTAATGTTTAAATGCACTTGGTGATGGGTGCTGAGAGAATGCATTTTAAGACAGGTAACCTGTAGACTACACATTGCCAAAGGTTTTACAGGTTTTTTAGTCTGCTATCCATTTTGAATAATCTACTGTGAATGTTTTCATCCTGATCTCTCTTCCACACACAGAGAGAGGAGACACACTCACAACAGGGCTATAACAGCAGGGCTGCAACCGAGTGTTGTGTAGCTGGGGTTGTTTCCAGTTGCACATGGTGGGTATCCAGAGTGGTACGTACCTGAGCCCCAGTCCGAAGGTTGGTTCAGCCACACCAATTGGTGTGACCCTCTGCCGAGCACCCCAGGGCGATGAGGACAGTCCAAAAAACTGGTTGGTCATCTCCCGCAGTGTGTCCCCTGGGGGACTGCCTGGGTGCCTGTACTTGGCCCCATTGAAACCAGTGGAAATTTGGCCACAGGGATCAATGCAGTCACAATTTCAGCCCCCCCAAATTTAAGTTCTTGTGGTACAAAAATGCTTGTGAGGACAGCTATTGCTGAAAGAATGTTTCTTGAAGATGTTCTTCAATTTCTCAGCAATTGAAAGCAATTTCTCAGAAGCAAAAAGAGTGGTAAACCTGTCCATGAATCTATCACTGCAAAACAGAAAGAACATTTCCTCTCATATATTTTCTCATTAAGAATTATTTGCCCACTGTTGGTAAATCAGCACTTATAATTTTTTGCAGACATTTAGCCACAATTTTTTGTCTTTTTTTTTATTCCAATTCTCTATTCTTTACCTCAATCAGACTAAAACATGTTTTTCAAGGTGTCCTGGTGTCAGGTGAGAAAGAGTTAATTTTCTTTCTAGTGATTGCCATGAAAGGGATGTCGATAATACCTGTTGGTTTTACTTGTTGCTAAGTGATGTTTACACTATTCAAGGACTTTTACAACTTTCCATTGTTGTAATGGAAACATTGTCTGTTGCACAGACAGAACAATGGAATGGCCAATGAAACATTCCATACCATAGATGTCATGCTCAGTATATAAATGGGGGTTGGCTGGGGGCAGGAGTCTGCGATCACTGCTCGGGACAGTGCCAATTCACCAGGCAGTGTGAGCGACCCATGAAGGACATGGACCTGTTGGAATGGCTCCAGCAGAGGGCCACAAAGATGATGAGATGGATGGAGCACTCTTGCTATGAAGACAGGCTGAGAGAGTTGGGGTTGTTCAGCCTGGAGAAGAGAAGGCTCCGGGGAGACCTTAGAGCCCCTTCCAGTACCTAAAGGGGGGCCTACAGGAAGGATGGGGAGGGACTCTTTATCAGGGAGTGTTATGATAGGACACGGGGTAACAGCCTCAAACTGAAAGAGGGGAGATTCAGATTGGATATGAGGAAGAAATTCTTTACTATGAGGGTGGTGAGACACCTGTTCCAGGTTGCCCAGGGAGGTTGTGGATACCCCATCCCCGGAAGTGGTCAAGGCCAGGCTGGATGGGGCTTTGAGCAGCCTGGTCTAGTGGGAGGTGTCCCTGCCCGTGGCAGTGGATTGGAACTAGGTGATCTTTAAGATCCCTTCCAGCCCGAACCATTGATTCTGTGATTATTATTATTATTACTGTTATTATTATTGTTATTTTTTCCTTTTCTGTTATTGTTTCTGTTAAACTGTCTTTATCTCAGCCCACAAGAGGTTTTTTCTCCCTTTCCCCTCCTTTTTTCCCTCTTCCTCCTACCCTTCTAGGGGTGGGGGAAAGAAGAGGAGAGGGTGAGCAAGTGGCTGCGTGGTTCTAGTTGCTGGCTGGGGTTAAACCACAGCACAAGGGTTGCCTCTGTTTAACTGTTTTAATCAACCGCTTCAGGCAACGTCCAGAATACCACTTAATCTTATGCAAAGACAGCTCGCCTATAGCCCAGTCCCCACACTGCAGGAAAATACCAATAGGGGACAACGGGGTGTTTTACAATGTGTTTTCTAGCTAACTCTTTGATGTATTTTCTACTCTATCTCCCTTCTGCTTTTCCAGTCCAACAAAGGAGACGTTCAGGTGGCAGAGTCCTGTTCCTGAGACCCAGGACTCCTCGGCTGCATCCTGGGACCACACACATGGGCTTGGGTCTCTTAGCGCAGCAGCAACACACTGTGATTTCTGCTTTGCTTTCAGAAGTGACGTGTTTGAAGTGGTTACTCAATTGAAGATGTGTTAATTTTGAAATCCTCATACAGGTTGAAATACCAAGTTTTCTTTATAGCTGCATGTGTTTTCTTTGCAGTCAGCTTAGTACCTTTAGGATGAGTGCTGCAATAACGGGATAATTAACTTGCATTTCTTGGAAAAAGTTTTCAATAAATTAGGACAGAAATGGCCCTAGACTCCCTGTATGGTCATCAGAAAGACAGTCACCTCCACACCACACTAGGTATCAATCCTAAAATTTGATAGAGCTTGACATTGTGAGATTGCTGTCCCAAATTTGGTGGTGAAAATTCAGGATAGGCAATGCTGGGCAGCAGTGAAACAAGAGGAAAGTAAGTTTAGTTTTCAGGACAGACTTGCCTCTAGAGAAAGGAAGACAAACAAAGCACAATCACTGCATCATAAGAATACTAGACATTTGTAAAAAAAAGTTATTCTAAGTCAAGCCTAGACAGTCTAGGAAAGTCAGCCCTGTAAAGTTTTGAGCTGTCTTTCGTCACCGCCTGTCATTATTACTGGTCTGCACTCCAGACAAATGCCTGGCATTTCAAAAATGGAGAATATGCGGGTGAGAGTATGACCACATTTTTATTGACATGCACACTATTTAGGCTTCATACTCTTTATGCCATCTGTAGAAATGTAGGCAACACTTGATCCATTACAGACATCACGAGGACAAAGCCACATTTTAACGAATCTCCAAAGGCAGCATATGACAGTATTAATACTTTGTGTAGTCTGCACAGCAGCGTTTTTCATCCTGTACCTGGAGTACGAAAGTCAGTGTGACCAAATCACAATCTAACGATAGTAATGTGTGCTGGTTTATCAGTTGGCACACATCAACAGAGTCCCACTAACTTCAGTATACTGATACAATTTCCATTTGCAGACAAACATCAGAAAAATCACCAATGCATTTTCTCTAAGCTGGTAGACATCAGCGTATAATATTACCCTGGTTATTCCTGTATGTCATACAGGGAAGAAAACCACATCTTGCAGAAGAGGGATAACACTGCCTGGACAGAAGTGGCTGGTGCTCAGTGTTGGCTCAGCACCAGAGGCGACCCAGGGACCTTTCCTTACGGAGCAGTCTGGGAGCAGAGGCATGGCCCCAGAGAGCCCACATGCAGAGTGAGTGTACGTGTCTACACATGCCTTGAGAGCAGTGCACAGTAAAAGTCATGCCATGGGCTTATTTCTGAGCAGAGCTCTGGATTTAGATGCCACAGCAGGTCAGATCAGAAGACCCAGTTTCACTGAAAAAGAAATAAAATTGAATAAAAAGGGAGCTTTACTACCGCCATCAGTGCAGTTGTATTTCATGCAGAATTTTGTCACACCTCTTGCCACAAGAAGCGTGTGCTCACAGTTACAGCTGCCTTTCCAGCACCCCTGCCTATAATTTCCCTCTCTGGCTTTTGTAAATATAGGTAAACAAGGGACTTACCAGGAACCCCTCACATAGAAATGCCTGGAGCAAGAATTCCTAAAACATTTATACTGTATGTAAAAGACAGCTCAAAGGTTCCCCCGAAACAGAAGTCTTTTCAGAGGTACCTCATCCCTTCAACAGCTAGATTAAAAGGGGATGGGTAGGAAAACATAACATCGGTTTCAGAAGTCCAAATGTGGTTTTTGCATTGTTTCCCTCCAGATATGCAGCTGCCCATACCTGCATGCATCCTGGTCCCGTACAGGTTGACCTTCAGCCACATTGCTTCTGTATTTCTGATATGGTTCTGCTGTTAGAAAAGCACAAGCAATCACACTAGTGCTGTTGGACCGTGTTCACCTAACTCAGAAAACAGCCAGACTCCCATTCTGCACACGTATTGCTAGATTAGATGGAAAGATACACTGGGGATATGATATACTGAGATCTGACTTCTCCATTTTTTCTTGCAACTGGAGCAAGAACACACATAAAACTTTATGTTTTCATAGAAAAATAAAGAGGGTCACTGTCACTTAAAGTAATTTAAAAGGGTTTTTTTATTTGTTTTTTTTAAATCACACTTAGGATAACCTGATAAACTAATAACTTCTACAAAGTTATTTGCTAAGACATAAACACCTGCAAATGGCAGAATATTCTTTAGCTGAACAGCTATGCAAGATGATAAAAACCTGGTGCAATCTCCAGGAAAAGCAGTTGTTGGGGATTTGTTTTCCTTTGTTCTATTCCATAATCCCAAAAAATAAGTTTGAGCTAAATTATTTGTAAATATATATACCTGGCAACATAAGAACCCAAAGAATAAGAGTGATCATGTTCTGGTTTTCAGATACTTACATTGCCTTCTGAGTTACAGTAGCATGCATATTTTATTTGCTCTTGTATTATTGTTGTATTATTTTGATGTAACTGTTTAACAGTTTCTTCACAGGAGTCAGTTTACTTGTGTATTATTTTATTGCTTTGATTTCATGAGGTGAGACAAAAGCGAAGACAGAAAATTGTGGGTTTAGCGTTGTTTTTTTATGAACACTACTTGTTACTTTGAGGGAGTCCAAAGTCACATAAGCAGACCTGAACACAATCTTACTTTTCTGAATTATGAACATTCAGTTTCAGACTCTTTGTGCAAATTTAGCTTTTGTTTCCCTTGGAGCAAATGGTGCCAATCCTTTCCTGCAGTGGGGAAAAGAATAGGGATCTTGAGTATGAATCCAACCTTTGCAACATATAATTTCTTGCTGAAATCGTTAACCTGCCTGGGACTTTTGTGCACAGCTTCTATCTTCCTAAGTAGTTTGACTTTACAGAAACTGTCCATTTGAGGAAGAGTGGATGGATTTTCTCCCCTGCTTGTATTCCACACCTAATACCTGGGTATATCATAAGAACAGGAGCATTAAGGCACACTGAGCGCTGACTTTAACTCCCAGTTCCTTCAAAATCAGGAATACGTCTACATTTTTATTCCTTTGTTGCCATATTTTCTTCACTTTTTACACATATACTTCATGGCTGTTTTCTGAATCACTTGTTCTGATATTCTCACACTACCCTAAAGTTGGATAATTTAGGGGATTTTAGGGTGGGTTTTTTTGGTGGGTTTTTTGGTGTTTTTTTTTTTTCCCTGTGCTGCTGCAAATTACATTGAATTGAGGTAAAAATCAAACACTTCTCTACAGAGGTCTAATTAAGCTCATTTTAAAATCTACATAATGTGACAGCTACTGCTCCTGTATGGAGAAATGATACTCCCCAGTTGTGCCACCTTATTATAGTTACTGTGTAATAATAGCTTCCTTACATACCATAAGCGTAAAAGACTTTGTGCATCAGCTAAATCTTTTTATGTCAATGACATAATGTGAGTAGAGTGTTGCTCCATCTGTTCGAGAAGAAATGCCTATATTCTGTCTGCAACAATGCAAGTACACAAACAGAGCCGATTTCTTTCAAATAATACACAAATTCTATGTAACTGTTTTCATTTTCATGACTGAAGACAACCTAGTAGGACAGAGGTTTTTTTTCCCCTGGTATGGCATGGCAATTAGAAGGAACACAGGAACACAATGTTCCTCTGTGCTAATATAACCAGTTGTACCTGGCCTCCTATGTCTTAAAACAGAAAAAAAATTAAAAATGCAAAAAAATCAAGGATTATGCAAGGTTTTCAGGTAATTCTTTGCCTAATATGAGAGTAATACGGAAAGAGATGTAGACTTATGTGAGTGATACAGAGGAACCTCTCCTGCTGCTTTTGATTCTGGGAATGTGGAGGGAATAAGGCCACCAAGATGGTTGGGGACTGAAACCTAGGTCATATAAGGAGAACCTGAGGGAGATGGCCTGCTTCAGGCCAGGGAAGAGAAGGAAAAGTGGAGATCTTGTTGCTGTTTCCAGTTACCTGATAGCAGATTACAAAGAAGGTGGAGGTGTGTGAGGACAGAACAAAATGCAACAGACAGGAGTTGAGATACAGGAAACTCTACTAGATATAAAGAAAAATATTTTTAGCATGAGGGCTGCCAAACTCTGCAGAAACTTTCTCAGAGAGGTTGGGGATCTCAACCCTTGGAGTTATTCAGAACTCAAATGGACACAGCCCAGAGCACCTGGACCTGCTTTTAGACACCTCCAGGGGTCCTCTCCACCACTTCTGATCTTTTTTCCAATGTCTCAGTGTGTTCCGTGATTCACTTAGCTATATTTTAGTTGGAATCTAAATCCCTTTCTTGATCCATGCCTGGAGACCATCCAGTATCTGAATAGTTGACAACCTATTGCTTTCAAGACATTCTGGAGTAAAACCAAAGATGTGTCCAAAGCCTAAAAAACCCTCACAAGATGCAGTCTAGTCATTCATGGTCTCCTGTTATTACACTAAAACATTGCCCTAGCTGAACTTCTAAATCCAAAGGAAGTTTTTTTAGAAGTAACAGCAAGAAAAGACCTTAAAGATCATCTAGTTCCAACCCCCCTGCCATGCGCAGGGACACCAACCACTAGACCAGGCTGCTCAAAGCCCCATCCAGCCTGGCCTCGAACACTTCCAGGGACTGAGCATCCACAGCTTCTCTGGGCAAATGGTTCCAGTGTCTCACCATCCTCAGAGTAAAAAATTTCTTCCTACTATCTAATCTAAATCTCCCCTCTTTCCATTTAAAACCATTGTCCCTCCTCCTATCACTACACTCCCTCATAAAGAGTCCCTCCTCATCCCTCCTGTAGGCCCCAACTTCTCGTTGAAAGTTTTTATTTGTTTGGGGATATTTTTACCATCTCTTCCTGTCATTATCTTCTTAGTTAAATGAGTGAATTACATTCTCCTGAGGTGTTCTTAAGCTTCTTCCAGATATCCTTAATCCATGCAGCTCTTGCATTTCATGTCCTTTGGGGCAGAATTTCACTGATGCTCACTACTGACAGGAAAATTTCACTTCCTCCCTGTCCCCACTCTTAGCTGAGTAGCCCGCCTTCTCCTTTCCATCAGTTTTGGTGTTCATCAGACCTTCCACTGAGGCATTTCAGGTCACTGACATGGCAGGAAATGATTATCCCCCAAATTTTGCTGTCCATTCATGCGTGTTAGGAAGTAAG
Organism: Fratercula arctica; assembly: GCA_947846985.1. NCBI lineage: Eukaryota > Metazoa > Chordata > Aves > Charadriiformes > Alcidae > Fratercula > Fratercula arctica. The sequence continues at coordinate 69,158,537 of CANTUZ010000026.1, read as the reverse complement.
CTCACAGAGGGACCCACAGGCTCCAGCAGGTGAGCTATTAGGTCCAGTCCAGCCATCTTGTATGGGTCCCTCTTTCAAAAGGACAGGTTAGGTGAATGCTGGACGTGATTAGCTGTGGTTTCATACTTTCTGTCACTACTTGCATATTTGCTCTTTGCACTCGCTGCTTGTTTTAATGTAGACATTTTGGTTTACTTGATTTCACTGTCCTGCTGAGTCTGCTACAAGGTCTTTAGTGATCGCTGCTGTTCAACATCAAAAAGGCTGTCAGGAAACATGAACTGATTGGAGTGAGGTGGAGGCTGACAACAGCAGAGGCTGGCAGTGCTCTTTGAGCCCTGGTAAACATTTCTTTCCTCCTGGCTATTCTTTCCTGGCTTGACAAAACCACCACCTCAGTATCATGTCAATCTTTTTGCACATAGTTGTGATATGTTCAGATAAGCTGCTGCTAATAAAATGAAAGGAGCAAGATTAAGACCACTGGCTGAAAATTTGGACTAGACAGGAAATGCTTAATTTGACCCAGATGGTGAAAGATTGCTAGATTATACTCAGGGAGATAAAGCACCCCTTATCCTGAAACAGGTATATTTCATTTTTTGTCTTGTTTGGTAGAGAAGTGTGTGTGAAACACAGGGGTTTACTTCCTTAGGTTGACTTCAAAAATCAAAATTCAGGTTTACCATCCTATAATTTCCAACTTCTGGGATCAACCTTATCTTGACAAAATAGGTCCTGCCCAGGTAAGGGAATTTTAGTAATCCATTTCCCAACAATAAGATACAACTAGTGGGATTTTCATCTACCATTTCTACATACAGAACCACGAGCTGTTCAGGTTTCATGGAGTATGACCAGTTTATTCTACGTATGTTTCTATTGACATAAGCATGGCTATTCCAAATTCACACTGAGTTGAGAATAACACAATGCAGTCATCCTGAGGCGAGCTTCCTATCAGCAATCCCACCATGGAAAGGTTTGCACAGCTGTAAGGAAATTTCACGGTTGGAATTGAAATGTAAAGAAGAGAGAGAATACACATGGCAGCAGCTACGCAACGCTGCAGTTTCACAGCCATTAATACTGGATCAGCACAACAGTGGGTTTTTCAGCAATACAAATTTAATGCAGGCTAGGCATGAATACAAAACTCCTTTTCTGACAAATTAGCTAGAGGACGTAGTACGGAGTTTCTGCTGGGTACAGGAGGACGGATGAGAACTGATCTGGCAGAAAGCCTCTGGGAATACAGCAAACGATTTTTGTTGCTCTTGGTTTCCTTTGGGTGCTGGGCCCCTTCTTTTTTGCTTCATAGGGGTAAGGAGGTGGAAGCAAAGAGAGAAAGAGGGGAAATAAATCTGTATCTGTTTGTGCTATATCAGCTTGTGCTATATCAGCCTTTTGTATTGTGTGTTTCATGTGGTTTTGGCATACTAAAGCTGGATTTGCTGAAAGATCAACCCATGACTTCAGAGCATGAATAACACCTGGTGGAAAAGGGGCTGTGCCTTTTGGATATAAAAGAATGCCCCCTGGTCCACTTCACAGACTGTCATGCGGGGGGAATGACAGCATGAACATCTGTAATACTGCCTGGCTCTGTATCACTAGAACAGGCATTGGCTGTATAATGGCTTAATTTTTAAAGTGTTTTGTGTTATTGCTGTATCCCACAGCCTGATTCTGCACCCTGTGAGTGAGTGGCAAAGTTACATCCACTCCAGGTGGAAACAAATCCTATTTCCCAGTTCTTTGTAAGAAAGAGAAGTAATTTCTCTTAGCAATGTGATTTTCACAATTACTCAACAAAAGCTGTTAAAACTTTATTCCTATATCACACTGTAAATGTTGTAAACATGAAGAGAAAAAAGGTAAAAGAGGCACCAGAGTTTGCAGTGCCACAATCCTCTTCCACAAATGCCATATCCCGAAGATAAAGTTGCTCACCAGAGTATCCCAGTCAAAGCCCACACAATTATTAGGCAACGTGTGTTAGATAACAAACATTAAATTTGCTAGATACTAATAGCCAACTGTAACAAGTGCAAATCTGAAGCAATTTCAAAACTTGTCAATGCTCTAAAAGCTGGTACAAGCACTGTGCCCTTCACTGCCAGCAAGGCCAGATAGCTTGAAACCAAGCACAGGGTTTCAGTGTGTAAGAAGTTATGGCTAAAAAAACCTATCTTAAATGCAGTCTGATTCAGACAAGCAGAAGTACTTGGGAAAATGTTTTAAATTCATGTCTCCAAGAGAGAGATGTATAGTGTTTGAACCACAAGCTGGGTCCCTTTGTTAAGAGGGGTGGGGGGGAAAGACAGAAAAAGCAGTAGCAGATAACAGAGGGAAACTGGAATGTCAACGCAAAAAAAGATAAAGATGAAAGAAAATTCTGTGAAGCTTAACATATAATATATGCTTTAGAAAATTCCGTTGGGGATAAGCAGCAACATCAAGGGTCACCATGAAAAAAGTATTGTGTTTATTTGGATTTTAGCTTTGTAGCTTAATTAAGGCCTTGATTGGTAAAAATTTGTTGCCTCCTATGATAGCTTTACATAATTTTAATAGACTACCACAGCAATTTTGAAGCACAGCCACTGCATGAAAGTGTCTCATCCCCCTGTTACACAACTCTGTTCCAACTTTACCTGCCAACTCTGCAGCCATTATAAATTTGTGTGGCAACCTTGAGCATTCAGGTGAGAAACCTACATTTCTTCCCCTAGATAGACTTCGCCCCACCTGTGCATATGAACATAGACTGAGACACCTTCAAATCAAAAAAGAATTTTTAAGATAGGAGGGGGAATTACATTCAGTAAGTATCTGACTCTTGCTTGCATTACCTCAAAGACAGTTCAGAAGAAACACATAGTGTTACAGAGGTCCACCATTAAATGAAGAAACTACAAGCTATTTTTAAAGTGGGAGGTGAATACTACAGTGCCTACACATTATAATTTCATAAACTTCCTATAAAATATTTAGTTCCAGTCATTAGGAGAGACAGACTATCAAACTAGAACAACTCTGTTACGGATATGAGGACATATGGATTTATCCCAGGATGTAAGAATCCCAAAACTGTTGGAAACCACTTTTTCCCCCCTTCTTATAGTTTGTTTCATTTCACTTACCATTGCATTTCCAAAGTTCTGCTGAAACTCTAAGCAGAGATATTTGAGTGTTATCACAATTAAAAAGGAAAAGAAATGTGCCTTCACAAAAGAAACAGCTTAGTGTTTATCTTGAGGGGTTCTGTCAGGCTTCAGTAAGCAACTAAAACCATTGTTTTGAACTCGCTGTTCCTATCTGAACAAGAGGTTGAAAAACACGCACAATAAAGACCATCACACGTTAGTAGTTTATCATACATAAATACAGAAAACTCAGCTGGAGAGAGTATGAACGAATGTCTTTAATAAATGGCTGTCTAAATTTAGTTCTCTTAAGTATGTGCAGAAGTATCTAATTAAATGCCATATTTTCAAAGTTGCTGAGCAACAACCAGGTGCTCCTAACTTCTGTGTAAACCATTTCGGCAAGCATTAATCTTTGCCTGTTTCTCTGAAGGTCTAATTGTTCTTCTTGTATATATGTTTTGATTTAGTTTTTGTAGAAATTTAAAAATAAATGGTGATAAATACCATTCTCTGGTGTGACTTGCTGTGGTACCTAAAACTTGCTTGTCATTTTTATAACATGCAAGAGTGAGAGAACCAGGGAGAGAAACAGAGAGATAAACACAAAATAACCCAGCAGCAGGGGAAACACAGCTGTATCTTCCTTGAGGCTCTTACCTGATTTGCACCTGCTGACTGAGATTTGTTTTCATGATATTTCACATATTAATGCTCTCCAGATACAGAGGGCAGGTTCTGGGATTTGGATTTCCCATTTTTTTTGTTTTTATTTTACACAGAACAGAGGAATCTCACCTATTTAGACTTCCTTAATCCAGACCAACTCAGTTAACCAAACCCTGACTCACTCTTATCATTGTAGGGCGTTTTGTGATTAAAATATTCCCTTAAAATGGTTTTTTTTTTTTTTTTTACAAATACTGAGGTTTGAAGGAAAAAATCTTCAGTCTGACTGGTGTCCTTTTGGTGTCAATGGGAATATAATACCCACTCAGCATGTGCTTTCACTGATGTGTATCTGTTTAGATAAATTTGTTGGGCCCTACATTTAGCTCTTGTGGCTTCTCAGGAATTGACAATCCCCATTACACATTAGCAAGATTTACAAAGCAGAAAACATAGTGGTATTGCTGTGTAAATTTGCAGCTGGCAACAAGAACAGCCCAGGGAGGGACTATATTATGATTTAATATAGAATCTCATAATTCCTGTTTGGTTTTGTTTTCAAATTATTATTCATACATACATTATGGGATATTATTTAATAAGGATACATTTAAGGTCTAATATTCACAAAATTTACATCTCACTATGCAGAAGGCAGTCTTCTTCAGATGCATCATGTCTGACTACTGGTGAATACTGAAGGGAACGTGGAATGGAGCACACACCATGGAAGAAAAACAGCATCACAGCCTCTGAAGCATTAGGCCTGGTAGCATCAGACAGGAAAACTTTGCCAGTAACGGTTACTGCAACCCCTTTATGAATGGTTCATCTGCATTTGTCCTTAGCAGCATAAATTTCGTTGTACATTCCCAGCTATCTACTCAAGCCCAGTACAAGAAACATAAGGAAAAAAAATCAATTAAAAAAAGAAGGAAGAAGAAGAATAATGGAAAGTTTAAGATGATTAGGAGTGGAGAGGAAATTCAGCAGAAAACTTCCTAAAATTTATTTTTTAAAATTAATACACTTGTATTTTTTTGTTTGTTTGTTTCTTTCTTTCTTGTCTTCCAAAGAGCGCACTTCCTACAGAAGAAGTAAGATGTCAGTGGGTTCTGGGGAAACTGCACTTCTGAGAGGATGGAACTAGAAATATAGATGCAAATAAGGAAAATTAAGAGAAAGGACATAGAATAATGTAAAGGAGAGATCAGCAGTAAATAACTGACGTTAGACAATAGAAAAAGGAAATCAAGCTTCATATTGACTTGCTTTGTCATGAGGGGAATCTGAGCCCTTAAATTCACTTTTGGCATTTGAATAATAGGAATAACAGCTGACTCCTTTAATACTCCTTCAGGTGGTCTCCCTTACCCACAGCTCTATGAATTTCTAAGCAGCTGCTACTTTCCCAGCTCTTGCTTTCTTCTCAGTTTTTTTTTGGTTCACTGGTATCTACACCAAGGGAGGAATTTAATACTAGTATGGATTTGTTGCCCACCCACTTACAGGAAGGCTTGATGCAAATTAAAAATGGTGTCTATTAGTGTCTGTGAATGACTCTACTAATAGTCCATAGAGAATAATAGAGGATGAGCTTTGTCTTCTCAAAGCTTAGGCTTCAATTGTATCACAATTCTTTGCAAAAATAATTGTGCTTGTAGGTCAATCTCCCATATTATTCTGAGCTCCCTCTATCTAGATTTGTCAGTTAATTTTTTAGAAGACATTTACAGAAAGACTTTCACGGTAGCACATTTGCCACGAAAATACCCACAGGATATTTACATTTTCCCAGAACAGAAGGTTTCAGTTAGATGGATCTGGAGGGGAAGCTGTGGCTTAAATACAGGTCTTATGATTCCTTGTCCCCATATACACCAGTAATTGAAATGGCTGTGCAAATAACAGTTAGCTAGCAATTAAAAATTACAGAAGTTCGATGTATTGTTCAATTATTTGGTGAGTTCCCAAAGCCCGGATATGGTAATACAGCCAGCCATTCAACACAGCTGTGTAAGCTGAAGCCAGTTATTAGCATCCAAATGGCTATGACAGATCCATTTTCCTTCTGAAATTCTTTCATCCTGCACTGCTCCAATGAGTAGATATTTTATTGATTTATTTATTTATAACCACATAAATAATTTAACTAATAATTGTAAGTTTCCACTTTCCTTTCTAAACCTCAAATACAATAAGTGCCATGGCTAATGCACAATTCTTAGATAACTCATCCACCCTAGAGAATATAATTACTATTCTTATTATTATTCCTATTATTTAATCAGATTCTAAGCATTTCAAAAAAAAGAGAGTGAATAAAAATTCAATTTAATATAATGGCATAGTTCACAGCAAAATTATATTGATATAGAAGGAAATCTATTTGTACATCACTGACTACAATTGGTTTGACTAGTGTTTGTTTAGAAAAAGGGCAAGGATTACACGACAGGAAAAACAAGGATATCCAACATTCACGAATTTTTTTTTCTGTATGATATGAATCAGACTACAGAAGATATTACGAAAAGGTCAAAACAAAAAAGAACAAAAAAAGGTAATATGCCATTCTAAATGTCTCTAGATGCCTAGGAAAGCTATTTACGAGATTATCGTGTTTGCTACAAGCTTTTTGAGCTCACAAAACCGTTTTCATTTCAAATCTTGTTTCACATGCTCAGAGCTCTGCAATGAAACATTAACTTTACTTCAGGAATTTCCCCAGCTTGATCTTCCCCTAGAAAAAAATCCTTAAAAATATATGTATGCTTTAAGTCTGACTCCAGTTTTCTGGTTCTTTGAAGTTGTAAATGGCAAATACATGCATGTCGTTATTATTAGTGGAGAAACGTGGCCTCTTGTTTAAATGTTGAGCAAAGAGAGAGTGTGATGTGAAATTCAGGGCTCAGCCTGACCCTGGTATATGCAAGCTAAAGGGGAAGGGCCAACAGAAGAGCAGGAAGACTGGCCTGCCCTGGGCACATTCCCCCAGCTGCGGTGACAAGGTTGGAGACGGCGAGCAGGTGCGCACAAGGCTCTCCATCCCCACTAGCCCTGTGTCACTGATTTTTCTTGCAAAAAGAAGTAAATAGTCCTCAACCACTCCTTACAGAGACCAGTTCCAAAAGTCAGGACCCAGAAAATGTTTGTGCTGGTTGGGAAAAATATACTTACCCTGATAATTGCTGATTGTGAAAAGGAGGTTTCCAAAATCAGAAATTAGAGTCATTGTGAGGGAGATGGGCACCTAGTGACCTGAAATACAAGCTGGTGGGCTGGGGTGAGACACAAGAGAGGAAACACTGTACTAACCCTGCGCCACAGAGACAAGCAGCATACATTGGAGGAGCTCTCATTATAACAGCCTTTGGAAAAAAATCACTTATCAAATGCAAACCTATGAATCCATAAGATAAAAAAAAGTTTTCAACCGAGGCCCCTAAACATTACATGTGCTATGTTGTTTTATGTCCAACGTGTGAACAAAAAAAAGTTTTAAAATCACATATGGTACAGGAGTGGCAGGCCCCCAAAATATAACTTCTTGAGATAAGTAAGTCTTTTGCTAACACCCAGTATGGAAACTAAAGGCATAACAAGTGACAATGGGTAGGAATCATTAATTGCAGAAATTAAAGAACTGCTGATTTGTGCTTTATACACAAAGCATAGAGCTGAAAGTACTCTTTGTTCTCATTAAAAAAAAAATAAGTATCACAAAATTTAACAGATACCAAAATGTGTGGTCATATCTGGTCATCTGTGCAAAATGCCAGGAAACACTGAGCAGTTAAAATGAAGTAAGAATGTAAGTGAAAATAAGTAATTAAGAACAAGAAAAAGAAGCAACACAAAATTCACAGTATACAGAAGAGTACACAGAGATTTCTCCTTTGAATAGAAGAACAGATTCAAGATATCATCAGACCAGGGAAATGTAAAACACAGAGTGGAACCAAAGAAAAATGGAGAGGAGTGTTCAGAGACAGTGTGACTCAAACTGCTGCAGTCACGGCTGGACCCCAACAGAGGCAGAGTAAGAATTTGATAAACCAGGAGACCTTACTGGGAAGAAAATGTGGTGACAGAAAGAATCCCCATACTGAGACCAGGCAAGCATCAGACAAAACAGAAGACAAGTATAAGCAAGCGGCAAATTTGAGGAGTCAATAGAAGAAGAGATAAATGGAGTTACACTGGAAATAGAAACTGAAGTGAACACTGCTATGATAGGAAAGCACAGTATTGTGGGAAGAGTGAAACTCCAGATGGAAATTACAAAAGAAGAAATGGATCAGTCAAAAACAGTGAAGGAAAAACGCTTAAAAATGCGTAGAAATGAAAAGCCTCAAACCTCACCCTGTCAATAAAACAGGTAAGGTTTCTGGGGAAGCCCTTGACAAACACCACTCAGCATCAGATTCTGAGAAAATAAGGGACAGCCACTCTAATTAACTTAATGATAGCATAAATCCAGCAAAGACATCAGAAGTATAGACTGCAAATGAATGGCTGAAAACAGAAAAACAATAGAAAGCAATACATCAACAGCAGACACAGCAAAAAAACAGTTTCTGTACCACTTTACTCACCCTGAAAGAGCTGTTCAGAGAAGTAAGGGGAAAATAAATCCCTCCCAACTGGTACCAGCTTTGAATCATTATCTAACAACAGATTTGCAATTACTGCAGCAACTGCAAAAGTGGCTCTGTCTTGTAGGGAAAAAACCTTCTGTAAAGCAGAACTGTATGGAAAACAGGAAAAGACAGGTTAAAGTCGAGAGAGAAAAAGACTAAAGTATACAGAGCTCACAGGTACGCCAGTTTTTCACCCCAAAGAGTACAGCAGAAATGCAGAAGACAGCTGTCTCTTCACATCCTCCAGGGCAATGACCTCCAAATGGCATTTGACGGCCTTCCTCAAATCTCCTTTTTGGAATACTAAACATCACAAAGACAGAAAATTCCCAGAGTTAAACATTAAAATTATCATATGAATCAAACCTATTCCATATACACAACAAATAGAAAATAAGTGCAGGAAATCTAAAATTGTAATTTGTACAACACAAAGGAGAAGCATCTCTCCGACTTCTCTCTGAAAGTCTTTCACCAGGCTTAAAATTTCTTTCCTTCTATCCTGAATAGTGAAAAGCAACTGCAAAAACTTTTCTTAGGCAGCTCAGAAACCATGGTAGGAAGGATACAAAATGAGAGGTTGCTCCCAGGTTTCCTAAGTTATTTGATTTTGATAGTCCAGTTTACATCCAGTTTGTCATGATAGTCATTCTCAGTCTGCTATCTAAGTTAGAATTTTGTGTGTGTAGTTACCTCCTTTATCACCAGGGGAAAAAGAAAAAAAAAAAAAAAGAGATAAAGCCACTAGTCAAACGTTGGATATTGTGTGAATTAAAGTTAATGGCAAAACTCTGAAGATTCAGCAGTTAAATGACTCTGACCTCTGACAACATCTACCAGGGGCTGTTAAGGTGAGAGGGGGCTTTCAAGATGAGTAGAGATTGCAACATACAGAAACCTACTGTGTGTGTAATTCCACAAATATCCAGCTACAAGAACATGTAGGGCATTTTTAGATTTTTGTAAGACAGAGAATGATACAAAAAGACAGGTTAACTGTTTCGCTGAAATCTGTTGATGACTTCTGGGCCAGAACTAAATCACTGAAAATTTCGCTCCAGTGTCCAAACATTTTATGTGACCCTTTAAACATATTCATTATTAAGGGAAAGTGCTAAATAAAAGCTGTTGTAAAATAACAAGAACGTAGGCACCTGTTTTGAGTTTGCCAGGTAGATGCTGTAGAAAGGTCTTGGAAACCAAGGTCATCTCTTCCTTTTTTAAGTACAATAACCACATGTTTAATTTCCTCCTGACCTGAGAACTCTCTCAACTAGTCACAATGAGGTACTCACACTAGGTATTAGAGTGTCTTGGACCAGAAAAATAGTCCATAAAGTCATTTCAAACAATGAAGCATTAATATGGGAAGTTATAAGTGAGGAACTGAAGTAAAGAAATATAAAATCTCTTCTCCCCATTCAACTGTAGAAGGCACGACACATGAAGGAACATCCAGCTCCTTCAAGCACAAGACTACAGCCTAGCTTCTAACTCCCCAAGTCTTCTCCTTTCTCTTAGTCTTCTGCCAGGAAATTGCTGGCTACTGCCAGTTGTTTTGCTGTTCTCTGCAACCCTGACATCTGCATCAAAAACTTAATTAAGGCCAACTCAAATTCACAGAGACCACATAAATGGCCAGCAGCTGCCAATAGCTCTCAGACAATACCAAAGAGGGATAGATTTGAAACAATGTTGGACAATGGCTAGTCCCTACATTATGTTAGTACTTTCCTTAATCGGCTATTACTTTCACGAAAGTACCACGCTCTGCAATACCACTGCACAACTTTCCCTAACTCCTTCATGCAAGCATACCTGGGAACTTCTTTTGCCCAGTATTCAAAAGCACTAAAACACTTTGAAAGACCATAGATAAGAACATTTGCAATTAACAGCACATTTTTGCACATACTCATATCTTCAAATAAGGTGCAGCAAATTGTAGATGGATTAAAGCTCAGGATAATTTTTCCCTCACTCTGTATTCAATTGGTGTGGTAGCTATCCTGGTTAAATTATCTTTTCTGGTGTTTTTAATTTGAATCTGACAGGGTTCTGAGCTTTTGCCTCTGTGCGTGCATTAATTATATCTATGATAAGTGTTTGTTTTCCTCACAAAATTGGGAAGCTGAATTAATATTTATTAGAAGGTAATAGAAACAAATGGCACAAAATATTTTAGGATGATGATTTAATACAGTTCCATATATGCCACAAGTTGTAACCACTGATTGGTCCTTTGTTTTCAATTTCCAGAGTCCTTGAAATAGAAAAACAAAGTTCCACAGAAGAAGTAATATTCACTTTGCCTATTGCAAGACCTTAATTAGTATGTGCAATCCTGTCAGCATGGAGCCTGTTGGAAGAAATACAACACAGTAGGCCTTGATGGGAGCTCAGAAGGGACATTGTCATTATCTATCATAGTAAAAACAGTAAATGTACCATAATTTCTGGCTTTTATTATTATTATTATTATTATTATTATTATTATTATTATTATTTCTTGGGATTAATATTCCGTCTATTCAAAGGAAATGAATTTTCCTGGGAATTCATGTCTTATATAAAGTAAGATTCAGCAGGGATCCCTAGCTTAGAGAAAGATGAAAAAAAAAGGGCAAAGCATCTTTATTTTATAGTAGCACACATGCACACATACACGTCAGTTTCATGACCTGTTTTTATTTGTCTGAAAATCCACTTGGCAGGCATCATAATAGAGAGAAAATAAAAGTGATAGCAGCCCAAGGCTTTTCTTTTAAGACAAAAAGCTCAAAATTTTCAGAACAGCTGCCTTTTATAGCCTTTTTTGCCTTTATTATTTTATAAGAAACTGATGCTTGGATTACCATTTTTAGTGTATAGCTGAAACAGGCAGTCGTACACGCTGATCAGAACCAAGAGAGCTTTGACAGGGCACAGGCATCCTCAGTGTGATTTTGGTGCATATCGGGCAGAAATGAGCTACCAATGCCATCTGCTGGATGAAGGGTTTGCCAGGCCAAGAAGTGATGCCTCGCAACAGCTTTGGGCTGGGCAACAAATATCCCTGTCAATGAGACCTTGCAAATCATAAAAGCTTTTCCCTGAGTAGCCAGTCAGCTCTGTTAAAGGAAGCACCAGTCAACGCGCATTTTGAGGGTAGGGGCCTGTTTTCTTCATTTTCCTGGTCTTGTCTTTGAATCCAGTATTGCCCAGTGAAGGTTCAACATCTCTGCTGCTGTATGATGGGAACAGACTGGAATAACAAGCAGAGAAGGGAAAATCAAAAAAAGAGGAAACAAAATATATTCTTTTGATTGCAGTTAGGAGATAAAGGCATCAACAGCTCCTCTTTTCATGCAAATACCTTTCTGGTGACACAGGTCTGTCGTCACACCCAGGATAACCCTAAGGAGAACCATCCTCTCTGGATTTACCGAATTACAGCAGGTCCAGGGTGTGATGGGTTGTTAAGGTGGTGACTAGAGCTTTCTTCTGTAAAGGCCACTTTAAGACTTGCTGCTTTCTTTAGGAGCTTTAGCAAAGTGCATCATGCTAAGGCACTTACTATGCTAAGGCACATGGAAAATAAGGAGGTGATTGGTGACAGCCAACATGATTTCACTAAGGGTAAATTGTGCCTGACAAATTTGGCTGTCCTTTCTTGGAAATTCTTTGGAATTTGTCCTTCCAATTCTTTGAAAGGACCACCTGGACAGGCTTGAGAAGTGGGCCTGTGCAAACCTCATGAAGTTCAACAAGGCTAAGTGCAAGGTCCTGCACCTCGGTCAGGGCAATCCCAAGCACAAATACAGGCTGGGTGGAGAATGAATTGAGAGCAGCCCTGAGGAGAAGGACTTGGGGGTGTTGGTGGATGAGAAGCTCAACATGAGCAGGCAATGGGCGCTTGCAGCCCAGAAAGCTAACCACATCCTGGGCTGCATCAAAAGAAATATGGCCAGTAGGTCAAGGGAGGTGATTCTGCCCCTCTAGTCCATTCTGGTGAGATCCCACCTGGAGTACTGCATTCAGCTCTGGACCGAGTCGAGAGGAGGGACATAAAGATGATCAGAGGGCTGGAACACCTCTCCTGTAAAGACAGGTTGAGAGCGTTGGGGTTGTTCAGCCTGGAGAAGAGAAGGCTCCCAAGAGATCCTATACCGGCCTTTCAATACTTAAAGGGGGCCTACAGGAAAGATGGGGAGGGACTTTTGATCAGGGAGTGTAGTGATAGGATGAGGGGTAATGGTTTTAAACTGAAAGAGGGGAGATTTAGATTAGATATTAGGAAGAAATTCTTTCTTGGAAGGATGGTGAGACACTGTTGTGCCAGAGAAGTTGCGGATGGCCCATCCCTGGAGGTGTTCAAGGCCAGGCTGGATGGGGCTTTGAGCAGCCTGGTCTGGTGGGAGGTGTCCCTGCCCATGGCAGGGGGGTTGGAACTCGATGATCTTGAAGGTCCCTTCCAACTCTAACCATTTTATGATTCTATGATTCTATGCTGTAAATTTCCAGGAGTTATGAATTAGTTTGATAGAGTCAGCCAAGGTCCTTTTAAATCAGTAGAGAAATCAGGCTTTTACAGAGAAAGATAAATTCAAACAACTAACATAGGAAGGGTCAAACAGCCCTGTAGGTTATTGACTAAAGACAGCAGGTGTATGCTATGCAAGTTGCTTTCCGTTGATTTCAGCTATCCGGTTAGTACTCTAAAACAAATCCCACTTTACCAGTCTTTCTCCCATTCAAATCAGCAGGATTTCAGGGGAGCTGACTGTCAGTCATATAGTACTGTTTGATTAGTGTAAAGAATACTGTTAACCCATTCTTAATGGATAAGTGACTTTGTTAATTTCATCTTTATAAAGATGCTTTGCCATCTCAAGTGATGAGGACAAGGCCCTCAGCAGCCACCGCTCCATGGGGTAGTTATGGTTATCACAGTTAATGCGAGAATTTGAAGTCCCTGCTCATCCTAACAGCCTTAGTAATAGAATAGTAGACTTGGAGATTGATCCATTCTGTAGCAGTAAATCCATATTCATTCTGTGAGAGGAAAGAGTGTCAAAATCCAGGTATTCTGCTGTGTTAAGAAAGACTGAGGCTTAAAGCTCATCTCTGAACTTGGCAGACCTGGGACTTAATACTTCAGATCTTTACAACCCAGGTGAGCTCCCTCTTCCTCCCTGCTTTTCTGCACTTCACATCACCCCACTCAAGACCCTCAAGCTCCCCCTGCCCCAAATCCAGTCTGGATCAAACAAGTCTTACCAACTAATATTGTTCAGCTAATGAGTCATTGAAACGTTTCTCTTTAGCTGCATGTACCTGCGTGTAGCTATGGACAAAATGCTAACTATCCCAAAGCAGCAAAGCTTCAGTCATTTCCGCATTGGACCAGTGACTCTTGTGCAGAGATTTCAAAACATGAATCTAAAGGACTCTCTAGATCTGAGCACACAATGAGAGAAGAGAGGAAGGAGTGATCAGTGCATTTCAGCCGTTTTCTTAAGAGCAGCAGGGGGCTGAATCTCCGCCTGATGTGCTGTAGTGATTGCTTGCTCAGCAGGAGGTCTCAAGAGCTGTATAAGATACCATGAAGCCCCCAGATAGAGGTGAAAGTCAGCCTCTCTTGAATTAAAGGTGGAAAAAGAGTGGGTTATAACAGCTCTACCGATAATGAAAAGAAAAAGAAAAAAAAAAAAAAGAAAAAAAAAAAAAAGAGGAAACAAAGCTCCAAAGGATTAAGATAGATGAAAAATCAGAGGAAAGGTGAGACTATCTGTCCTGGGGATATGAAGCAGTATATTAATCTTACCTATGCTAAGTCAGCGCAGACAACTTTTTCAGCCTACAAATTAGCCTCAGGTTTGGTCTGATGATTGATGCAGGTCTGCTGCTGCCCCAATGAACCATCCAACATCTGCCTCTCAGCTCCTATTTGGTGTAGTTCGAGCTTTTTGCTCCAAATACTGTTATGTAGCAAAGCTGTCCTAAAATTAATCCATCCGAAGATAAAGTGAGCTTACTGAAGGTACTGGGTTTTTTCAGACATTCAGATTCACTGAAAGAAACCAGTTATGCTCTTTTACGTATTTAAGAGAGCTACAAACAGAGAAGCTGCCTAAGGCTGATAGCAGACCAGAGCTAGGTCATGCAGAGGTTGAAGTATTTCATTGATTGTAAGTAGACAGGCCAAGCTCTGAATTTTATGGCATGTGTATTTTAGCTAAGAAAAAGTGTGAAGCAGGACTTACAAATCCAGTTCTTGAAGGCAGAGTTTACTGCCTTCTGGACAACCATTTGGATTAAAGGGCAAGGATGGTATTTGCTTCTGCTGTGTTGAAGAAAAGAAGGTTTTGTACATGATTTAGTAATTACACAGAAATAGAAGGAAAATCTGTACACAATTTATACATGATCCTCCTTCTAGTAGGAGCAAATAACTGTGAGGTCTCATATAATACCTCCTTTTGTTACCAAAAACTTTATTAAGAATTTAAAAAATTACAGGAGACCAAGTGCACACTATGCAAATAATGTAATTCATTAAGAGCAGTTCTTATTACAGAGTACAGACTTTTATTATCTTTACAGCTGAGTGAAAAACAGACACATTGTTGAAGGATATGATAAGTCAAAACTTTTCTTATAAATATTTTAAAATGTGAGACTTTTTTTTTCTTCTACTTTACAAAAACTATTCTTTTTGATGCAGAAATAGGGAAAAGACTTCCAAAAGTTTGTAGAGTTTAGTGATAAAACTTCTGATTAAATTCTTGATATCTTTATACTGTGCATATGATCTAGTTGTGAACATTCTCCACCAGCTACTCATTATTAGCTTATCTATGGTTATTAAATTAAGTCACTAAATCTCTAATTAGCTACCACGACACTTTGAATCAATACATACGTATATGCACACATATTCACACTTCACTTGTTGTTCCACCCACTTAGTGTATTATGGGCTCTTTAATGGTTGTGACTCTCAATTCAGTTCTTTCCACTTCCTCCCCTGTAAAAGATGTGTGTAAACACAAGGTTTAAATTCTTCTTTCTCTATCACTACCTTCATTTAGTCCTCTCCCAGTGAGATACATCCATGTGTGTGGCCATGAACTTCATCAGAGGATGCACACAAAGTTTGACTGTAAAACTTTGCAATGAAATGTGGGTGAATTACATAAAGCTTTTTATAACCCCTATGAGAAACCAAGGTGTCTAAAAACTCCTCTTCTTTTGTTCCTTGATGAGCTGGCCTGTAAGATCAAATTGAACTACATAGCTGTAAAGCTGGACTGACTCTGCTTCTACATATAAAACAAATTTGAAATGCAGCTGCCTATCAAGGATTCTTTCTCCATATTTGGGGGTTCAGGTACAAATTGTCACCAGGCAGACAGTTACATGTAAACCCACACTGAACAGTGTGTTGAGATCAAAAGTTAAAGACTGCATGGGAAAAAAACTTTGGATGAAAAAGAGACAAGACAAAACCTCATGTTGACACACCACATCGAAAGATTCATCATTCAGACCAGAGCCAAGTTTACCTTTTCTGCCTCTCATTTTGGTGTCTCCATAAACACCCTGGTATCCGTGGTTATCAGATTGCCATCTGATCTGAAACAGACCCACATTATTGACTAAGAGCACATAGCTCACAGCTCCTCTCTTTTCTTGGCTTTTATGGATTTAAAAGGGATGTGCAAAATCTGAACAGCAGAGGCTAAAGCAGAACATAAGTCCGAGTTCACATGTTTTCACCTGAGACTGCTGCTGCTAACGGTGCACTATATTTGGCCAGTGGTGGGTTTTTTGTAACTGCATACAAAACAATAAAAAGCACCCACAAGTAAGGCAAAAGTGTGCATTCAAAAAAGCATCATATATACATTTACTTACTCATTTCAGTGTAAGTAATATTAAAAGAAGATTCTCAATGCAGCAAGTTAGGGGTCCTAACACTATAATCCCAAAAACATCTAGTAGAAAGGAAATTATGGGCAGCCAGCCTATAACAAAAACACAGTTCTACTCATTCAAGTGCTTCTCCCAAACCTCCCTTCCATGTCATTGTCCCATCCTTTCTTCTCTTTATAAATCACAAATTGTAAAAGTCTTTAGAAGTATTTTAAAGTCTTTAAAAGCAGAAAAAAAACCTGACCTAAGCATTTAACAGAGGTTACACAAGTTTTGTATTTTTGGAATAATTTTAACTCAAAAGGAGCATAACTGAGACTGTGAGGAGTGTAAGGAGGTGTATAAAGGCAGCGCAGGTCCTCTTCTGGCTAACACAGGTAAGCAAAAGCCAGGTGAACTTAGCAGAGCCACTTCAGATCCCACCGAGTTTCCCTCTCTAACCACACATGAGTCCATAGGACAATCATCCTTACAGCCGTTGATACAAGAGTCCCTAGAATAATGTAGCATCTGATCTTGAATGAAATGCTGCAAAATGTTGCCTGAGGAACAAGAAGTGACTGGAGTTTTGTTTGTGTGTTGCCTTGCATTACAGCTAAGTTTCATTCCCAAACGCATCATTAGCTGAAGTTTGCTCATAGCAAAAGGACATCTTCATTTTAAGAGCAGCACAAGCCTTTTAGTGAGACAAAGGCTTGGTCTTACTTTGCTGAGCATTAGGTCACGCTTGCCCCTGACTGTGGAAGCCAAGTGGGAGGTACCATAGCGAAGGTGGACTTCATGAGAAGATGATTTCTCTCTGAGACACAACTGATCCCCCACAGTGACACACATTTAGCCCCAGGGGCTGCTGAAGGACAATATCCTTTCCAACACCCTTTTGCAGCCAAGGCAATGCACTCCCACAGCCAAATCAGAGGCTGCAGTGTAACTGATACCAACTGATCAAGAAGTTTATTGATTAATGAGCAATTGGTAGAGCAGCAAAAGAATAAATGATCTCGGCAATCATAACAATTATATAGTAACACAGACCATTATGCTTGACTATAAAGCTGTTAATTACAGCTCTTAAGTCTAATGAATCACATACCTGAATACTACTGAATTACAGTTCTGTAAGTATGGAGGTGCAAATCTATTTTCCTCTACACCAATTCTGGACAGCATGTCTGTAGAGCACAAGGTCCCTCTGGCATCCTGATGAGCTGGGGCATACAAGTCAGTGTCACTGCTGGCATCCATAGTCCTGCTAGTTAAAGATCCACTTCTCTTTTTTATCCTACCTAATTTTAAAACTTATTCCCTGTTCTTCTTGAGCTCACTATTCTTCCTGAGTTCAGACTCACATTTTTGCCATCTTTGCACCCTCACTCTTCCTCCAAGCTCCTCCCAACAACATATTCCTATTTGAATTTTCCTTATTTCTCCCTGATTTGCTGCACTACCTAAATTTGTTATTTCCAGTATTGTTTCCTATTGTTTCCCAATATGGTCATTGACCGTATTGACAGGGTGAGTTCAGTATGAGTGGCTTTGTGCCCAAAGTTCCCCCACCATTGCCCATCCCAGACTGACCAAATTCTGTTTACCTTGTTCAGTTATTGAACAATTACTTTATTTTAGCCTTGATTCCCCTGCTAGCTCCTGTTAAGCACAAGCAGGTTCTTGCCACACTCACCAACTGTTTACATACCAGGGCAGTAGAGTAACTTCATTTTCACACTTCTGCTGTGTGTTGTTGCAGATCCTTGGCCGCTGCAGGGCTGCATGCCCCATGGGACCTCTGCTACACACACATGCACAACACAGTTTGGGCTTGGTCAGCTGCAGCAGCAATAACCACTCAGCCTCTAAAAGAAACAACAGTCTTCTCAACATATTTCTGTCACTGTAACCAAGAAAAAAACTCTTTTTTTTTCAGTTCAAATGTGACTGCAAATCAGCATAGGCCAAACCATGTGCCTACTCATAGCCATGCCATCTTCTCCAAGCAAACCTCAGGGGATCTCTGCGCCACGAAGGTGATCTTCAAAGACTGAAGATATTTCTCACTTTGCACCCTGTTCATGTGAGAGGATTTTTCTCCTTTCCTTCAAAAGAGATCATCAAAAGTGTCTTTCTTCCACCAGCTATCTCAATTTTAGCTCACCAATGAATTATTATTATTTATAGGCTTCCTTTACTTTAAAATGAGGATGGTCAAGCTTTGCTTTGGTTGGTTGGGGTTTTTTTTCTTCTGAATTTATCTTTCTTAAGCATGCAGGCTTCATTTTTTAAAATAAGATTTTAAAGTGCTCATTTTCCTAAGGCATCAGTAAATAGCATTTTATTATTTCATGGTCTGGTTTGCTCAGATTGAGTTTTGCAGTTGGAAACTGCCTTATGCCTATGTGATCCCTGAATTACACTTTAAAAGGCTATTAAAGTTATGTGATAACCGTATAGAAGAAAAAGATTCTTTTTCTTTTTTTTTTTTTTTTTAAAAAAAAACATCCTCTGGCATAGTTTTTCTTTAAATTCAAGATAACTTCTTGGTGGATAGAGCAAAACAACGTAATTAAAATGATCCCACTTTTTGTGCAACCTCTTTGTATAGTGCTAGAGGAAAACATTCAGCTTGGAAACACGCATTATTTATTAAACATGCTAACACAATATATTTCTTCTTCTTTTCTCCTAGGCAGTTACCCCACCCATGTAACCTCTGGCAAAATTCTGGGTTGGGTGTTTGTTAATTTTCTGTAGAAGCAGGACATCCTGCAGGTTTTGTCTTGCAGACATAAGTTGCCTCCCCACCTCCCCAAAAGCACAAGCAACACAGAAGTGCTTTTTCTTGCCATGTCAGAGAAAGCCTTTGTGATCCTACTGCAAAATGCACATTGCACATCCCACTACACATCTTTATTCAAGCTGGAGATGTCCCTGATGGCACTGGCTGTATCTAAACAAGGTGATGCAGGAGTGTTTCCCAGAGTCCAAATCCAGAAGCATACTTCACCTGTGTCCCAGATGTGAGGTGGAAACAGTCTGGTGCTGTATGCTATTGGCTCCTATGGAAAGGACACACAAGCTGCATGGGAGCCTGTACATGTTTAGCAAGTCTTCAGTCTGAATCACTGGCAAAACTAGACCTGAAGTTGCTTTACAACATACAGTAAAAAGCTGGTACAAACTCTGAGATTCTGGTCCTTGTCTATCAATTGGGATTGTGTTAGGATGTCAGGTCAGCCAGGGCTTTGAGGGTGATCTAGCTAAACGTCCTCCTACGACCTACTTCCCCCAAAGCGCAAAAGGCTTTTCAGTTTAGTAGTGCGGGTTTTGTTAAAATACGATTCGCGAAAATTCACCTTGTAAGGAAAGCCATAATGATTAGGTCAGGTAGTAGAAATACAAAGGGTTCACACACAACTCTTCTGCCAACATTGTCCTTGTGAGCAGATCCTTGCTTCTTCAATAGATCTATTGCAGGTTTGAGCTGGATCACAATGTCCCCTTTGCTCTGGTGCATGGGGAGACCCTGCCTTTCCTGGTCAAGACCTCCATGGTCTGTCTCTAACCCTCTTCTTTTCCACCACAGCCTGTCACCCCCAGAAATTCCCCATGTGTGGACAGGTTCAATTTGTTTCCTTAGGGAGGCACGGTCTCCTTCCCCTGGCAATGACCTTTTCCAGATATGGACGTTCTTCCTAGAGGAGCATAACATATAACTAATACTGCAAAAAATTATTACCATCAACCCCAGTGTTCCTGCACTCATAGTCTGCCAGGGCTACTGCGACTGTTTTAACCTGTCTCAAATGGTGACCACTTGCAGCTCAGCTGCAGTGCACGGTTGTGTAACCAGTACTGAAAGGAGATCCATGTGACCTTCTTGGCCTTTGTTATCACTTTATTCCTATACGCCATATCTGCAGTGCAAAAGTTAATGTTTTCTGGAGTTCAGAAACTGGGAGTTAGATCAATTATGTTCATGGGAAATCAGACCTTAGCAAACAAGTCGTTAACACAGAACTTGTGCAGGGCCATGTTCTCCTGCTCTTGTCACGCTGCATGAAGTGCCATCAGAGTTTATAGCAACCCAGGCTGGTACCAGCAGTCACACCCTTCGCTTTCACCTCTGTTGCCTGTACGTTCTCATCCCCTCCTTGTTTCTCAGTTTGGCCCACAGGTGAGTTGTTTGCACAAGATAAGATAAACCATTGGAGAAAATAAACCCTTCCAAAATAAAAGTGAACAGGCAGAACAACAGCACTAATATAAATAGAATTAAGGAGTCACAGGACTGCAGGATGCACCACGAGGACAAACATTCAATCCTTTGTTCAGTTCTCCCTCTCCTGCCTGTTTCTTTCCAGTCCTGTTACCCTTGTCCCTTTATTTCCTGATGGTTTGAAGAAAGGAATTTCTTTTTATTCTTTAAAGTTTGTTTCCTCTTCGGAAACAGTCTGGGGTGATGGTTTAATAACTGGATGAGCAATCAGTTCAACCATCAAAGTAATCACTGTAAATTAATCTCGTATGAGGAGCTGGGTGGTGCACTGCTGACAAAGAAACAGGCAGTATAAAGGTATCAGTAAGGAGTGGAAGCAGTGCAACTGTAAAACTTTTCTGGCTAGCCAGCACTAGCAATGTTTGTTGTCTACAGGGTCTGGTTTCCAGAAAGAGAAGATGGCAAGAGAAATGATGACTAGCAATTCCTTCTGTAATAAGCAATAAATTTCATTTTTGTTTAGTAACAGCAGACCTACTGTGTTTTGCAAGAATTACTGCAAGGATTTTGATATTTCATCTCTGTAGGTGGAAGTGCAAACATCTCATTTCACACAAGAAGTCAGGAGGACTCACCAGGCTAATGGTAATCATGTTACTAGCTTCACACAGCTGGCGACGATGGACTAGGTTTTTTCCTGCTATATACATATGCTGAATATAGGAATATTTTATTAGGGAAGGAATGAATTGCAGTAGAGTTCATCTTAGGACTTTATTCAATTGCATACATTAATTAAGTTCCAACATGAGATAGAGCAGCCAAGAAGCAGACTTGACATGCCACTATTCAGACAGGAATCCATTTCAGGAATGCTACTGCATACAAGCATACATTGCATTCTGTCCTTTCCAAAAGGACTTCCTAAAAAAAAGTATGCTTCCAAAATAAGATTTGTGGTGAAGGTTAGGTTCAAAGTGGGGGAAAAAAAAAAAAAAAACAAAACCCAAACATAAGTAACTTCAGTGAGTTAATTTATGAAGACCTTTACATTATCCCAGCAATTTCAGCTCCTCATAAACATGTATGTGCTCCACAAGAATTTCTTTCATCCAGGGACTGCACAGACCTTGTAACCCAGCCTAACCTGAGCTATCTTTTTTTCCCCAGCTAGTTCAGAATCACAGCATCACAGAATGGCTGAGCAAACAGAAAGTTTTTTCCCTGGAGGAGCAATTCCATGGAGGAGAGGTACAAGAAAAAGTTTGCATACATATTTACCTTCTTTTATGCACTGGGGAGGCATAACCCACTTGTAGACGTCCCAAGACATAGGTTTACTCAAAGCCAGATATTAAAAAAAAAAAAAAATATGTAGCTTCTGGCCTAATGCAGTTAAGATATGAAAGGCAAAACAGGTACAAAATCAATGAATGAAAAACATACACTTTAAGAATCTATTAGGGAGTTTAGTAGATACTGCAAGAGCTTCCAGATAAGGGGCAGGAGGAGTCTGACTCATGTCTTTAATGTAAGTAAGAGTAAGAATAGCTCTCTTGCAAATACTGAAGTGAAAAAAAATTTGCTGAACTTTTCTCAGACTTGCCACAAAAAAAAATTATTCTCTGAAAAGCAATAAATGTAGAATTTTGAAGATTAGGATTTTTTTTTTTGCCAGAGACATAAGAAAACATACAAGACTGAGACGAAGTGGAGATGCATAGCATCAAATATTCTGTTCACAGGAATAGCTGTTTTTCCTTTGACTTTGGGGAAGCTACCTGAGTTCATAGCAGCTATGAATCTACGGCATATTTTTCAACTGTCATATGTTCTTATTTATGGTCTGAGTTTGATTCACTTACTGGTTCCCACTGTGGAAACAAAGAGTGGAAGTGAAGGGACAGTGTAGCCTCAGGGCACCACAGTGGACTTCAGACAGACGTGGCTGTAACTTCTCACAGCGTAGCCTAATACCTACTCCACTTTCCAGTAGAGCTGAAATAATTGGCCAGTCAGGAACTCAAGAGAACTGACATTAGAATGAACAAAAAGACAGCACTGTTGTTCCATCCCTAAGCTGCCTATAAAATGTTTGTCTTATTAAAATATTTTCCATACCCATCGTCACACATTGCAACTGACATGAGAAGACAGTGATCTCAGATAACTCAGAGACAAAATACCACAATCACCGGGTGTAATAGCACCTGTAATAGCATCATTTTGAAGAAGAACAATTGTATAGAATGACTTTATATTTCCCTCTAATGTTGGCTTTCCTCTTCAGACAATATATACTTTCTGAATGTTAAGTATGAATAGAGGAGCTATTGAGAAAAATAAAGGTAGGTGCACTGTTTTAATATTTCTGAAACCCCAGTTTTAGAATTGCTGCTCAGTCTGGAAAAATTCCCAGTATTACCTTTGAGCTTTAGGGAACCTATTGCAAAAAAGAATTTTAAAATAATAAAAAAGTTACAAAAGCAGTTGATAGTGTATAAGTTTGAAGACAAGCATTTGTGTTCCTATCACAGTCTGATGAAAACGTGATTGAATTTACAGGTACAGCATAAAAATGAGAGTCTATTTCCTGGAAGACCAGATGGTGCACTAGAAACGTTGGCATGCTAGGATACAAAAAAAACCCAGCCTAGTGGACCCAGTCTAGTGGATCCCTGTAGTCCTTTCAGTTTAGGCTTCCTTCTTCCTTATCTTCTGGGAAAAAAAGCAGAGGCAGGAACTGGGTGATATTCAGGTACTTAAACTTTCAGCTCCTCTTCAATACATTTGTTCTGGAAATATTTGGCAAACTTTTCTTAAAAAAAGCAGATATCAAGTGCACTTTGTTCAAGCAAATTTTTCCTGGAAATATGAAATTTTGATTAAAATCTGTAAGGATGGAATTTGTGAGAGCTAGTGAGCCATTTGCTTGCTACATGAGACATATCAACGCAATCCAAGAGAAGAAAACAGCAGCTGCATGTCCTTTGCTGAAGGAGAACACTCTAGTCTTTGAATCTCCTCAGTTAAGCATCAACAGAGATTCAGAAAGTAAATTAAAAAAAAAAAAAAAATTCTTGGAAGGTTTTGATATTCTTCAACTGTAAAGCTGGGAAAAAGTCTCTTTGGGATGGAAACATGCAGATCTGTTTGGGAGAAGTTCTGCCCTCCCAATCTACTCTCTTCAGGACAAAGCACTGAAGTATACAATTACCAAACATAAAACCAAAAATTAAGCTTGTTCTTTTTCCACTGAATATGTTCATATCCCACTGGTATGTTTTTCCAGAT
Organism: Fratercula arctica; assembly: GCA_947846985.1. Taxonomy (NCBI): domain Eukaryota; kingdom Metazoa; phylum Chordata; class Aves; order Charadriiformes; family Alcidae; genus Fratercula; species Fratercula arctica. The sequence continues at coordinate 69,134,652 of CANTUZ010000026.1, read as the reverse complement.
TTCATGCTCTAAGTTCCTGGCTCTTCTGCTCTGCCCACTGGTCTCTCTTGTCACTTAGCAGAGGAGTACGGACAGTATAATTTAGCTTTATGTCTCTCATGCTTTCTCCAGAAATAAAAAGACACGCAGCTTTACCATCTGATCTCTCAGTCCCCTATGGGTCTAGATTTGTCATTACGGGAGACAGTGGAGAGAAAAGATTTTAGCATTTGCTTTCAGCCTGCACAAGTCTCAAGACAATCCGTAAATAATGAATAAAATAATTAATAGAGGTAAAGGATTCAGATAATGTGGTGATAAATGCTTTCAGAAAAGCTCATTCATTAGGATAATTCAGAGCCATTAATCCAACTTTGGAGAGCAAAGTCTACCTTGAAAGACAAACAGGAAACACCACACGTTTCCATGGGGCAGGATAAGGAGATAAAACCTCATATTTGCCTACCCAAAGTAAAGTTAATTTTTTTTAATTCTTTAAGCTCATCTCAAAGGAAATTAACTCAAGTATTGAAAATGTGTGTATTTTATTATTCATATATTTTTAATATATTTGGTACAAAAATTGTAATCTTATCACCACCAGAATTACAAGGGTTAAAAAAAAATGGAGTGAGGTGTGTTTCCAGCAGAATATTTTGAGCACTTTCTAGTTAGCTGATAATGTACCACTTTAGTTATTAGGCAGAATGCTGGTCAGATTCTTAGCACTTAAGGTCTCAGGATAACATAATTCATTTGGGGAATGCAGAAAATATGTAAAATACAACTGAAAGATTTATAGTGACGTTTTCTCTACGCTCTCAACTGCTGATTTTACAGCGAAATTTCTGAAACGTCTTTGGAATCTGGGGAGAAAGCAGTTACTTTTGAAATATATGGTCAAGATGCAATTAGGAGGCAAAGATTAACCACCTCTAGAAGCTATAAATCAGCACATGGACTTATATTTCTGACGAAAGAACAGTCTGGGGATAATTAATGACAGAGCTAGTAATATGCCAAAAATGATTACAGGTCTCGATATAGAACTTTGTGAGTCTTGTATTCTTCTATGTTACTCTATGCTTCTTCTAGCTTTATTTTTTTAAGTATAAAAAATTGCAATTACAGCTGGTATAAGAGAAATTGATATACAATAATATAAATTTATTTACATGCTATTAGGATATTAATATGACCCAGAGAAGTGTAGATTTTGGCACAAAGTTACGCTTAAAGCATTAAGATCTGACTTAAAACATAAACAGATAAGGAAATTCCTGAATAAAAACAGCCTAATTTTATAGAACTACAGCACACCCTCAGTTTTACCTAAGGTGGAAAAAGTTACAAGAACTCAAAATCAGAGAAGGGTTATTCAAGTAATTTAACCAGATAAAATGGTCTTTGCCTTATCAACACAGGAAACAGACACACTTAAATGGGTAGAGAACTGGATGATGAACAATCCATATTTTTTCATGGATAACCTTGTAGTAATACATGAAAAGTTAAAGAAATAAGAAACTAATGACTCTACCTGATTATGTATGACTTAGCAAAACAGGAGTAAATCTTGATATGAGGTGCTACAGAAGGATTTATCTGGTATAGGCTTTCCTCACAGGCCGTAATTTACTGTCAAGTAATACTATAATTTGTAGGTAACTCCACAGAGTACAGCCAGACAACCATAAAATGCTTCTCGAAGAGGTTGTCTTCTGGGAGTGTGGGTTGAAATGGTGATTCCAACCTCACATTTTCATTTTTTTCTAGGCAAAACCACACAGAATAAAGCTTTCTTAAGGAAAAACTGCTTTCCAATTCTAGGTACTGTTACTGATCTCCTTCAAAATAAATCATGAGTTAGTTTGCTCCAAAAAGTTTGCCTCTTTTCCTAAAAAGTGAATTCTTAACCACTGAAACAAAGAAACCTAGGAATCAGGAAAAATTCCAGCTGAGTATAAGATGAACATTTTGGGAGATATAGGTACAACTTCCAACAAGTATCTGTGTGGACCCTATCCAAGGAAAATGAGGTTTTAAGATGCCTTTCTTCCTGGGTCATAGAGATGCAAGCATATTGGGAGTTTATATCTTGCCAGCAGATTGGCAAGAGGCACTTTCCCCTCCTCCCATCTTCTCAAAATGTGCTTTTAGGAGCAGAATCTAATTTTAGACATTCATTTAGCCTTGGGAAGAAGTCACCAGTGAACATGAAGGAGCAGTCTGACAGAGACTGGACCTTGACAGAAAGGTGCAGCAGACTTGAAATCCCCGTTCACTTCAGAGTTGATGAACATGGAGAATAAAGAAAGGTACCTGCTTCTCATGAGCGAGGCATATTTTCTGAGGGATGACGATAAAACAGAAGCTGCTTGAACATGCAATCATCAAATTAGGAAGCTGGAAATGAGCACTGGCAAGTGTTCATCAGGGGTTTTCCTCTTCATGTTCAGGGGAAGAAGAGCGAGCTGCCTGTTTTTCAGGGTCTGCTTTTTTTCTTTTCTATTCTCCTGGTGAAAACTGCAGTCATCTAGGGAATCGAAGGCATCTCCTTTTTTTTGGTTTACTCAGAGCTATTCAGACCCAAGAAAGTGCACAGCAGGGGGGAGCAGAAGAGGGGAGGGAGAGCTGCGTGGGACGGTCGCGGTCCTGTAGAGAGGTCCTACTGCACAGTCTGACAGGGACAAATGCTGAGCATCTCTCATTGTGCCTGGTATTTCACTGTTCAGTTCACATCTGACACATACAGCCAAAAAATATTAAGTGATAGAAAGTAAAATTTCCTCACAAAGCCAACCATTTGTCTTCATGAAAAAGAGAGCACAACGAGGGACAGGAGTTAAAAACCCTTCCCAAGCATCATGCCTTGTGCTTTTTTTTGCTTATGTGGGCATTTCTCTGTGTTATACCCCTGGCAAGTCCTCACTGGCTGTATTCACAGGTTACACTTTGTCTGCATCTGGAGACATACCAGGGAAATGTGCGGATTTAAACATCATCATTCCCACATCTGTCTTCCAAACTGAGTACTCCCCTTGACCCAGACCACTTCATCCCATCTCTCACATTCACTGCAACTCTTGTGTTTAATGCTTTTCGTCTGCTTGAGCTGGTTTTATGTTACTACAAGTCTAAGTTTCAGCTTTCTGGTTGAGGGAATTCTTTTTGTTTGTTTTTATAAGTAGTGCTTTTTTTTTTTTTTTTTTTTTTTTTTTTTTTTTTTTTAATTCAAGGTAAGCATGAGAACATCCTTCCTGGCAGCTTCCATGCTTGCAGTGAGAAATAGCTGCAAATCTTTGGGGCTCAAGGTGTGCTTCCTTGAACTATTCATCTCCTCATGCTACCTACTGCAGATGGCAAGGGAGAAGGGAAAAGAAAATACGTAATGCAGGAGACACTGCCTTCCTCCTCCCTTTTTGCTCGCAAAGAACTCTTTCTGTGCTAATGCACAGTCTTGCTTTCATTGACTCATTTAAGCTCCCAGAGCACTCGTGTTTCTGTTAAATATAAAGATACGCCTCTCCTTTTAGCATTTTTATCCACATTGTAACAATAGAAAGGTGACTCCTCTTTTGCCTTCAATGTCAAGTCCATGGGCCCACCTAAGTACCAGGAAAAGGGGACAGCCTTTTGCATTATGCCACTCTGCTCCTTGTCTCAGGTTTCAGACTCTGTGGAGCAGGCACTGCCTGGTTTTGTGATGGTACAGTCTGACACATCAGGCTCCCAAACTCCAGGAATACTTCCTGGACACTGCTGCAAAGCAAGTGCCTTCAGATAAAAGAACAAATTCTGGCAAGTTCTCACATCTCTGCCTGGGATCTTCTTAGCCAGGGTGACACAGGTTGCAGTTCACCTACAGACTGCCGACTGGTTTCACAATTTCTACAAAATTTCTGGGACCTGAAGCTGGTGCAAAAGTTGCAGAGAGAGAATTTCTTAAATGTGAATTGATTAAATATCTACAATTGCCTGCAGCTGATCAAAAATAAATACTCTGGTTTAATGGGAAAAAAATCTTTACAGAAAATCAATTAGTTCATTAAAAAAAAAAAAAAAAAAAAAACACCAAAAGAACTTGATCAGTTCTACTGTAACCATGGAAATAGTAATATTATTTATATAAATAAAAATGTTCAAAATGGAGAGTAATTTGTGAAGGATAAAAGCTAGTACAAAGATAGAGATAAAAAAAATGAATACATGTAGTAAGGTTCTCTACCTGAAATATGCAAAGATTAAAGACCATAAAGAGTTAACTGATGCTACAAAAATTTCAGAAAGGCTTTGGAGAAAATGCTTCATGAGGTAGAAAATTAATAGCTTGTGTGTGAGATCCATTGCCTTTAATAGTGTCCAGGGTCAAAAAGCAGCCAAATACCTGCAGTCAAGCAGAGAGCTCTGGCTCAGATTTACCTCAGACTTAAGATAAGGCTTGAAAATTTGTCTGAAGGTTTTAGGAGTATATGCCCCATTTTTGCAAAACCAGCTCCAGCTTTTGGCAGTTTGCATTTCGGTGGCTGTGCTTACGCAAAGGGACAGGAACACATCGCTTGAAGCGGTGCCATTCCTGACCCTGAGCCAAACCCAGGGTACATCCCCTTTCTGTACCAGAATGTGACCCAACCAAGGACCATCATCCCCTGCCTGCCAGACCTTCTTGAAAAAGGAAACTCCAGTGCAAAAGGAGGGAGGAAGATGTAATATTCTCCAGCTGGCTCCCAGGTCTGGGCAGCTGGAAACAAGCATTAATGACATGTCATAAAGTACATCTGCCCCACTGTGTTAATTCAAAAACAACAGTAGACTAAAGTCTCTCCAGCAGCAAGAGCCTAGACTGTAAAACCTATTTAAATATTTAAATAAATTTGAGAATGATACTCTAATTTAATTTTGAAACCAGCACTTTGCTATCCAATTATATGCAAATGCCAAAACAAAATTCACAGTCAAAGCCTTTTCTTTTTGTACACTTTTGTGTGCATATTAAAAAAAAAAAAAAAAGTAAAAATACCCACTCTGTCATCTCCTCTTCATGTTAACCTAGCCCCTTCTCTATTCCAATCCTTTATTCTCAGAGTATGATTTGGGAAATTAATAATCCTGCTTCCTCAGCCCTCCTTTCTAATTTATTTAGAATTGACCGATGAGGTTAAAATATTATCGGCCAGAGGCATATATGCATAAAAGCATTCTTTTATGAACGTGTATGCTGAGTGACCACATAAACTTTATTTCTTTAGGAAACAAATCTAAACATTTTTTTTTTTAATAAACTGTGAAGATTTCAGGAACAAATGGTGCCTATGCACAATGTTGTTTATCCATACCATATCTGATTGCATGAATTTTAATTAATTTTAAATTTAAATTAATCTCTGGCACCGTGAGGATTGGGGGTGTATCTATTTAAAAGGAGACAGATGGCCAGTTTTTATCTAGTTGTTGCATTCCTCTTCTCCTTTAACCTGCAAAGATCACTTTTACATGAGAGGGTGGGCAGATCCCACTCCTTATTTTAGCTCCTGTTCCTCTTATGTTCTTGACAGAGGAATAGAAATCAGCATATTTGGAGGAACAGCTGCAAGATACTGCTGTGGAAAATGGCTGCTTATCTGTTGCTGCAAGCAGATTCCATTATTTGATTAAAAAGAAACCGGTTATTCTTCATCCCCATGACTGACTGTGCTCTACAGGCATCTTTTTGGCCAGACTTGGTAAAACAGAAAGCGGTCTCATTGTGGAAACAAGGCTGGAAAACATTTACAAAAGCTGCTGTTCTTTTTTTTGGCATAGAGTACGTTTGCATTTCTTATTCCACAGTTTGAGTGCTGAATCTGCTTACACTTAACATCCCTTAATCATAAGCACTTATGCACATGGCTGTGGGGGATGGAGAAGAAGCTGGGGCCGGGGATGGGTGTGTGTGTGTGTGCTTTAATCTGGGCATTTCTTAGGTATTGCATCTGTGCAAGTAGAGGGATGATACCTTCATTTGCTAGTGATCAATCACACTCCAGGCAGCCAGCACACAAATCAGAACTGATAATGTCCCTTCATGGCATATTGTTCTCTGCGGCAAAATAGAACTCATTTTTAAATTCTCCTCTTCTTTTCATCCATCAGAGGACAAAATCAGGAGCTCGGGAAAGAGCACAGCCCAAGCAATTCTTTCAGCTGAGCAGACATCAATACTTATAGACCTACTCAGGGTTTACAAACACTGCACAGCAGGGCACCTCAAAACAGGACTAGCTAAGGATCGAAACAGATTATAAGGCATAATTGGTCAGGAACACCGACGTTTCTGGCAATATGGAATTACTCACAACACTGATCATTGTGTACACCGAAGGGTGCATAGGGCAGCTTTGGAAGTAAAGAGAGACAAAAACAAAGTGTCAGGAAACAGCATGGATAACAGGCTCCACTTACCATGTCACACGTGCTCGCTGGATAGTTATTCTGGCAGAAGCACACGTCTGTGCACATGGGTTTTTTCTTGCATGGGCTTTGCCCACCTTGTTGCTTCAGATCTCTCTCTTCCTGGTGAGACCCAGGCAGCTGTTACCAAAGCCAATCCAGACTCTAGTGTCCAGCCGAAACATCCAGGCAGGAAGGACAGTGGAGCAGCTTTCAAAATGGAAGGTCCTGCCTCAGCAAAGTCTCTACTTTCAGGCAAAGTAAACCCCACGGTAGCAAACCTCCGTAACCAGGAGGATGCTGGCCTATGTATCTTTTCATATCATGCCAGGCTTTTAATTACATCTTTTCCCAACCGAGTTCACAAGACAATGCAGGAATAAGGAGGGCAAAATGTCCATCCTCTCCTGAAATTCTTTCCTTGCAGTGAGAGCGGCCACTGTGAGGAGCAAATACAGAAACAAATCAAGACTTAAGCAAAATACTATGGAACGAAGTTTATCTTAAGGAAGTTGACATGAACGCACATCAACAATTAAATACAGAAAAAAAAAAAGATAAAATCTTAGCTGCCAGAAAAGATATGGACTCCTTATATATCCATATCCAGGTACATCACATCGTATTATGTGAAAAATACAGACAAGAATGTGTAACATCAGCATTCATGTCCCAAACCTACTACTTCTAGAAAAACTCCCTTGGTAGTTCTGTTTATGCAATAGTTAATGACAGTCTATACTCAGTCCTAATATCAATGTGGTATATTACTAAACTCACACGAGTGAGCAAAAATGTGCACAGCTCATGTCCCCAGGAGTTGTGGTTAACTAGGGATTCATACAGTGAGGAAACACTGCCCGTACTCATGTCTTTCCTATTCTTTTTGAGCTTTTTGAGCTCGTCTTATCTTTGGATGTCAGCAAAAACTAAGCCCAAACCTACTATATAGTTAGAGTCCTAGGATCTGGTGCCTTCTTTGGACTTGCATGTTGCACATTAAAATGAAGAGCCAAGAAGGAAATAAGGAACACAAGCTTTATTTTCAACCTTCCCACCCTTGCATGCATCTTCAGGTAGTGAGAACTGAAGACTGAGGGCGAAAGTACATAGTTAGATTAGGCTCATTTAAAATGTGAGTAATCATTGTATGGATTGTGTTTTTATGTTTGGAAGCTCTTTTCTTTAAGGGTTGTAACACCATTTGACTAATAGAAGATAGTCTATAATGTTAAAAGTAGCTACTGTAACTGAAGTGATAGCATATTTTATAGGAACAGATGTTCTGCGAATGAGTGGGGAATAAGGAAAGCAGTTGTCGTTTTGATGCTGTTTAAAGGGCAAGAGTGATGCCAATCATAATTACCATCTGCTATAGTACATAAAGTATCCATATGCTCTTTAGATGGCCCCAAAGTTGATTTGAACTACTGTACTGAGATTTTTCATATGAGGACAAGACAGCTCTACATCCCCTTATTAGCTCCTGACTGACAAGAGCCCTGAGAGCAGTTAACGCAAATGTCTCAGAATCCTGGCAAAAGTAGTCACTGATTAAATTTAGAGTACACCAACCTTTGCCATTCTCCTTTCTTGGATATTCTGCCATGATAACATTTACCATCTAAAGTCTAAGTGTGCCAGGCAGCTGTTCAAAAACATAAACCCAATCTACAGATCCTCATTCCCATACTCTACAGGGCTTGCAATGTTTCTCATGGTTCTACAAATGCCGTGTTAAAACCCACAATCTTCTGGGCATTGGCTCAGAAGTCAACTCCATAGTTAAACGTCCATCCCCCACCTTCCAACTGAAATGTGTTCCTTCCTTCAGCTAAGTGCATTTACAGCAATATTTCACATAGTAAAAAGAAATACCTCTCATATCCATCCAACATGGAGAGGAAAAAGTATTTTTAACCTTGCACATCCATTGCCCTCTCTGTACTTTGCGTCTAGATTGTACGTGAAGTTCATGAGCTTTACAGCAAAATTTTATGTCAACTGTGTTAAAAAATGTTTTTAATGTGTCCAAGGAAATAAGTTCAAATTCATCTATAATACAAGACTAAAACACTGGCTTCATTCACTTTCTGGCCTAAATTTAAGAGGTTTGGGTTTGCGTACACAGAAAATAATGAAACATATCAGCAGCTGTATGGAAATATACTGGTGATCCATTCATTCACGTATTTTTCCACAGCAGTGCAAATACACTGGGTGGCATACCCAGTATAAAGTCCCAGTGGTTCATTTGTTGTTAAGCCTAGACAGTTAATGATAGCTTATTCTCCAAAGGACTTTAGCTTATATTTTCCCCCCTTTTTATTTTATCATGCATGTTTTCATCATTACGTGATTGTCTAATTTTGGAATCCACCTGTGATTTAGGTGGCAGCAAAAATGATGGAAATGAGTTCCAGAGGTTAAACATTTCACATAACATGATTTAAACACACTATCACAGGTTAGCTTTGGGTATCTTTTGGTGTTGTGTTCATGAGAATGCATGGAAAGGAAAAATTTTGTTATATTATCTCTTTTTTGCAATTTCTTCTTAAGAGGCTGTAAGTAAATTATGGTGTTTGTCCATTTCTGAGCTGTTTCGATTTGGACTCAATTCTTTAAGGGACCATAGTTTAATGGCAAGCATATAAGAATTTGGGTACTGTCTTCCTGCAATTATTTATCTTCACGGTGTCCCAAGCTGGAGAGGCTGCTTTGAGTTCTCCTGGCACAGCCACGTTTTTATGTTTTTCAGGGACTATCACTGAAGTAGATTGTCTTCTGGGCTACCCTGGGGAAAGACATATCTCCCTGGGTTTCTTTCTTTTCCCTTAATCCTTTATAAGGGCTATTACAGTCCCCCTTCCATATTTTTTGTATTAGTTATTTCCCTCTTGGGCATAAGGTTGACTATAGCGTGATGTTGGGGGACATTTCACAGGGAAATGGCTCCCTTTAAGTCAGGGATAAAAGACCATGCCAACAGGTAACTATTTCTCTCAACATCGTCTATAAATAGAAGCAGAGCTACCACACGAACTTCCACATTCTGGTCCATTAGCAAAATGCACATTAACGACACACACCTCTTGTAATACGAACATGCAGAAAAATGTGTGCACTAATAGAGACTGTGAGGGAGGAAACCTTACAAATATAACAGTACTATAAACACAATTACTCTCCTTCAGGAAAGGATAAGAAAGAAAATTAATCTCAGGTGACAGATTGTTAGTCATGTTGCATAATGCTGGAGGGCATTCAGCTACAATAGTGATCCAGTGATGAAACTAGAAAAGAGCTATTGCGAATAGTGTAGTGTTGTATGTATACTTTTAATTTTAAAAAATAAAATAAAATCCTAAACTGAAGAGGAACAAGATCAGTTCCTACTACAACTCTTGCAGCGTGCGGCTCCTCTGTATGGTCATTATACTTTGAGAACACTCCATTTTGTTTTGCCTTATTTTATTTTTCTGTGAGTAATGAGCTATATATTTAAGTGTGAGAGATTTTACAGAAGCCTATTTCATTTTATGTTAACATAGATACCCATTATTAGGAAATTGCCCGTTGCTAAGTTTTATCTGCAATATGGTTCACCAAAAGCTTAATTAACATTCTTTGCTGTGCTGAAATATTACATGATATTGTTCTTAATACTGAATGCACAGAATTCTATCTAGTGCAAAATTGTGAAATGGAAAGTTGGCTGTAAAGACTAAAAGGTAGTAAGAATATATTGAAGATTTACATTAACATTCATTATCATTCCAAAAAGCAGCATAAAGGCCATAGGTAATTGTCGGGTTCATACAATTTCACTCTAATTATTCTAATTTACTGTAATTAAGACACTAAAAAAAATCCAGTGAGAGAAAGCAGTAACATCCTTTCAATACCAGTAAGAGAACAACGGTTTTGCATTATACAGTATTATTAACCGGAACACTGTAACACAGAAAAAATGCACAGAAGACATCCTGATATTGAAAATGTCATTTATATATTTGTGTAGGTGTTAATAGAGGAAGGATTTTTAAAATATATTTGTTTCTATACATTTTGTCCTTTAATTTCTTTCAAGGTCATCACCTGCATTAAAATCAATGGGACAAAATCCGGCGCGAGGTCTCAAGGGCCCCAGCTGCGTATACAGTCTGCCATCAGCAAGGGGTATACACAAATCAAGCTGGTTCACCCTTATTCTGACCTGTGCAACTGGGAGACTGTCCTGATCTGTGCTTCAGACTGTTAAGATCCATGAATAAATCTGAAAATTCATCAACCAGGCCATCTGTGGTACATACCCGTTTTCCCTTGCAGGCTCCAGTTTTCTATAGAAAATATCCATGCAGGGCATTAAGCCATCTGTTGCACACACGATGCACGGTAGCTCAAAACCAGCATAGCTCTTGTGTTTACTTGGTAACTAATCACTTAAAATAGTGCTGACATGCGCTCAAAGCTATTGCTGATGCATAGTTAAAGCCTTAGCTGTTAGATGGAAACAGAAAGGCAGAAAAAAATATTACTTATTTTTAAGTCACAAAGGACAGTGAACTACATGGCTCTGCTAGAACCACTTCATGTTGACTGCCACCCTCGTCTGAACTGCAGGACAAGTGCTCGATCTTCCTGCCTCATACCAATGACCGGGAATTACAGGGGAGCTGGGAAAGGTCAGGAAGCATCAGTTTCTTGCCTTCAGGGGTGAAGGTGCACATGAGTGACTCGAGGGAGAGAGCAAGAAGGGAAGGTGCCAGGATCACACGTTCATCACTCAGACCTGGATGTTTCAAACAGGCTGCCTGTCAAAAATAGCTCATGCATTTCTGAATCCACTTCTATCAAATCCCTTCTGCCACTGAACAAAATCCTTGGCAATTCCCGCACCACCACCACCACCACCCCACCCCCACCCCACCCCCCCCGCCCTTGGCTTACATTATTTCCAGCCCATTTGTCTCAGATGTTACACTTCCAAATTGCTTTATGATCTTCAGTTGAAAGCCACTAAGTGCAAAATATTATTGAATATAGTAAAGAAATTAATATGTGAAATAGGGCTGAAAAAAAACCTTTCATATAGAGAATGTGATAAGGAAAAGAGAATGTCATTTTCTTGACAGGCCATGATTCCTTTTTTATGTATAATCGCTGGTTTAGACATAGAGTTTCACTTTTATGAATGTCACAGAATGACAGGACAAGAGGAAAAGATCTTAAAGAACAGGTCAGAAAGAGCCAGCAATCCAAGCTCTCGTCAGCAGAGTGGCAGAAAAAAATCCACTGAATTTAGAAAGTCTCTCAGCACTTAGAAATGCTTCTGAAAATATCAAGTCTGGCATGATCCATGGCTTAGATTATGAGAAATTTTCCATTCTGGAACCGGGACAATTTCTGTTCTTTAATTGTTATATGTAAGCACTAAACATGTCTGTATCTATAGTTGCACGTATAGATACATAAATACATATTTATGCTATTTTTGTAGCACTGGGAATTTGCTGATGTATTGGTAGGAAGGAAATCCAGCTTTAGTTGGTTGGGGACTGAAACCAACTGCTTCTGCAGGATCAGGACATGTGCACCACAAGTAAGAGAAGATCATAAACTGTAAGTACTATTAGAGGTTGGTTGGTGCCTTGGACAGGCAGATGAATCTCTCCTAATCAAAACTTTCCTTCTGTACAGAGCATTCTCCCTGTTTACTTGTCTGTCCTGTTTACAACACAAGAACAGCCGGCAGTAAGCACATTAGGAATCCTTATTTCAAGAGCGATCTCACAGCACTGCAACAACGTAAATGAAGAAAAATGACAGCACGAGCTTACTATGTTTTGTAGGAGTTTCCAGTTTGCAATGAAAGTGTATGTACACTTTCATTGTGTAAGTACTGTATGTACACAATGGCCAGCAGGTCGAGGGAGGTGATTCTGCCCCTCTACTCTGCTCTTGTGATACCCATCTGGAGTACTGCATACAGTAACGCAGATACACACCTGGCCAGATGTACCTTTCTTGAAGCATAAGTGCACAGTCATTTAATTCTAGACAACATTTCAGAAAACATTCCTACATAGTCCTGCTGCAAGTCACTGTAAATTTATGTGGAGTAAGTTTATGTGGAAGACTGAATAGACAAAAAGTCTGCAAAATCAAAATTTGCTATTTACAATTTAAAATTGTATTTCAAGAATTCATATTTCCCATCATAAACAGACTTTAGAAAGCAGAAAAAAAAATTGTCTGCAGGTTTTTATTCCACTTGAAGAAAAATCTACTTCAGAGGTACTCTTTTCTATTAATCCAAAAAGTTATGAAACAGTAAAATGCAAAGGATGGGGTATTCAATTTCTTATTCAAGAGGAGCATCCTTCTCCTTCTTACATTTCCTATCCTCTTTTCTCCCAGTCTTCCTACCCACAAGCATATGTTTTGTCAGCAACTACTTCAAGAGTACCAAATGTGCACATTCTCACCCAAATTAGATTAAAATAAAGGCCACTGAGTTTCAAAAGTCCCTCCTATTCCTCTTGAAGGAAAAGTCTTGGAGGCTGAGCAAGATGAAGTTCAATAAAGAGATGTTCAAGCTAGCATGCAAGGATATCTTTGGTACTATTACAGACCACATCTGGTCTCAAAGCCATCTGCAGCACACACTGGGTTCCCAACCGCCAGCATACAGTAGGGTTGACATCAGATGTTGTGTAGTTGCCCTTCATCTGTCCAGCAAGACTAACACTTTGGCTTTATTGTACGTGCATTGGCTATCTTGTCTCACCTGTGATCTAGAATCCTGTATGCTTGCCTTGAACTTGCTTGAGACGCTTTGCCCTTTTGAACTTGCTCAACACGACATGCCTCCTGAATCATTTAAATCTGTCTTCTGGGACACAGATTTTACTTGAACACTATGCAGGTAGAAAAATGTGTCTATGAAGTATGGTAGCTATCAGCAAGACAGCAAAAAAAATGCAAAAAGATAGTTAAGCAGGAAAGGAAAAGTGATATAATGAGAGGTCTATATCTTTTCTCTGACAGGGTTTATGCCCTGTAATTACAGGAAGATGCTTTCTCTCTCTCTGCTCTCTCCCCTTTTTAATACCAGGGAGCTCATATTTCACATGTGAATGAAATGAAAAAGATTTAATTAAATAGCAACATATCTTAGGAGAAAATATACCCCGACACACTGATGTCTTATCTTTAGTCAAGCCAAATGGACTTTTGGGGGAGAAATTTTTTACAAACTATAATCCATCAAGCAATGCTTATAGAATTTAGCACCACAGACCTGCATATAACAGCTCATCACAAAACAGCAAACACCAGAAAGCATGCTTTGAAGAGTGAATGAGACACAAAAATAAGATACATCTCACCAAGTCTGTGGCAATGCATTTTAAGAAGCTGAAATCAATCTATGTGAGATTGTTCAAATGTTTGGTAAAACAGCATCTTTTTTACCCACTCCGAATTACTTTTATTACTGTTACTTACACCTGCTGCATCTAGGGTCTGAGATTTTTGGGAGACAGGGAGAGGTTACTGCATGTTTCCCTTAATTTCAGTTTAAAACTGAAAGGTTGGCTGTTGCTTTTCTTAAGGAAACTAGAACTCTTTTTGCTAGAATTAAAAGTCCCAAATACAGAATTTTTGGTTGTTTGAGGCAGACCCTAGCTGAAAGCAATATTTTGTCAGGGGTTACCACAAAGCCATTACCCTAGCCTTTTATTAGCCTCACATAAAGATAAGGTGATGTGTCTACAAGCATGCATGCACTCAGAGAGAAAAAGGGAACTAATTACCAGGCACTTCCACAGAAAGTCATCTGTGGTAAAGACCGATAACCTGTAAAGCACCTCTGACCCTGGTGAGACCAAGGTCAGAACTTCCACCTGCCACAACAACGCTGTGTCTTGCTTTGCTTCAGACTGGGGTCTTCAGCGGTGGTGTTGGCGAGATGATTCCTGACTGCTGTCAAAACTTAATTGTGGAAGCTGATGTCTTCCTTCGCATTCTGCATATATAGGACATATGGTGTATTCCCTGTAATTCCAGCTTAAAGTGAAAAAGCCTGTTACTCTTACACCTATTACAAGGCTAACTTTCAACAGAATGTTAAATTTCTGTTCTAACACATTTAATCAGACGAGGGTGAAATGTTTGAAAAAAAATACTAAGTTAAAATCTTTCTTTCTGAAAATTCGGGGTGCAAACTAGCTGAAATATTTGACAAACTCATGTTGAATTTATAATATTGCTTTGGAGAATTTCTAATTGACACCTTTTTTACAGTATTCTTGCATTTCTTTGGGGTGAGGGCTTTGTTTTTAACATTGAAATAATGTTTTATTTGTTGTGGAAATTAAGAAAAGGTAACAAAATGTTCCGTTTCAAGTTGCATAAACTTCAACTGAAAGTTAATTAAAAGCTATTTATTGAAAATTATTTTACAAAAAATGCATTTTTGTTAAGAACGGAGTTTGAAAATATCTGCACAGCTCTACATTCTAATAAAAATTTACTGCTTTGGTACTAAAGGCTTACAAATGCACTTTTCAATATTTATGTGAAATGCATTCTAATTTATACTGAATTTTGTTATAACTTGAAGCAATTTAAACAGATTGATTATGGTAGGAGTTGTACAAATGCGTAAGAGAGAATTCTTGAGACTAATTACTCAAGTTCTAATCAGCTCAGACAATAGAAATATTAATCTAGTTTTACAGTAGGGAAATCAGCACACCAGTTTAAATGACTTGACTGGAATGATAATAATTCGGTTCTTCAGTGACAAATACTTCACAGTATTACCTTAGTCCACAGAAGTTTTTCTAGTCATCTGCAATAGCTTTGTGAAACTCAGCATTCCATTTCAATGTCTTCAACAGAAATATGCAGTTCAATAAAAGAATACAGCCAGCTTAACTGTACAGAGAGGAAATATGCTTTATGTACTCTGCAGTTATCAGAGAAAGGGGGAAAACATCACAAAAAAAGTACCAAGTGCATTCTTACTGTCCAAACCTTTTCATAGTCATTTTTCTCATTCAGAGCTTTTCTAAATAAATTAAGCAAAACCAGAAACATTACAGCAAGGTGGGTAATTCTTGAGTGCCTTTTTTCACAAAGAAAACTGCCAGTAATCTGCATAGGCAGTTTAATACAAAGGAGCACAATTAAAGTTGGAAATTGGCTGAAAAGTACATACAGTACTATTTCAAATATTACTACAGCACAGAAAACCGTTGCAGGATTGAGTGAATCAAACTCACAGTGTAATGCAGAAGTCTGGAAGAATTCAAGGCTGCTATGCTCTTTACCAGCCCCATAACATTAACAGCCTTCAAAGCCACTGACTGAGGGGTCTCAGACTCAAGGCGGAAGTCTGGCATATTCATAGATCTCAGAGATTTCAGTGAAGAGGAAAAACATGCAAAATATTTAGCGCTGTTCTTTGTTGCTGCCCAAGTTGGCCAAAGGAGAACCCATCATTGAAGGGTCTGGGCAAAAAGACAGGCACAAAGCACTTGTTACATTATTCTTCAATTAATATATAACTATGAAGCATCCAGCACAGCAGATGCTTTGAAAAATCTGCTTTTCACAATAGAGGATTATATATATTATATGTTTTTACAAGGTGAAGAAAACACAAATAAACCTGTCCAGTTTAAAGATGATGATTGTCCCCTCAGAGTGTCTAGCAGTCATATTACAGAAAGCTCAAGAACAATAAGGAAGTAAATCCATTTTTGGAAGTCCCAAACCCCAGAAGCTCATTTGTTAGTTTATTTTTGCATACAGCACAATGAAAGCTAGGTTATTTTTGGGCAGAATAATCAATGCCAGGCACTTTTAAATCCTACTGTTTTGATACTCATGAACGCTTACAGACAGAAAGTCTAGATAGTTTTTGTTATGTCACCAAGCACAACTCCAGATTAAATTAGAAGTTATATTCCAAGGGCTAGATTCTCCAATTATATAGATATCATTTTAAAAATCTCCTGCAGACTCTAAGGTTTTAAATTGGGCATAAATTACATTTGTACTCCCTTCAAGGGTCCTTTAGCCTGCTGGAATGATGAAAGTTGATTTAGCATGAATGAAAATCCAGCCCCCCCCAAAACTCATTATGATACTTGGATTGAGGCCTTCTCAGCAAAGCCAGTTCACTGCAGAATATGCCAGTTCACAGTCCATCACTCCTTTCCTCTGCATCTCTGCAAAATTTAAGCCCAGCCTCTGAGAACTTGGCCCTCCACACACCAACACTGCACCATGGTAAGTCAAATGCAAGGGGCCATGGAAGAAAAAGCCACAGAGCATCAGAACATATGACAGAAATAATGTAGAAAAACCTTTTGACTTACAAAAAGTTCCGTCCCATTGAGCAAATTTCAAGCCAAGGAAAGCTACACCACTATTAAGTTCTCTCAAGCTTTCATGACCAGAAATTGGATCTAAGTTAGTAAGCTGCAAACTTATATCGCCTATTTGTGTGGTTAGTTTTTTCTTGCCAGCCATCTCTCCTTTCAACTACCCTGTTGTCCCCCTCCCACGAACTTGACACTACAGTGGCCTTCTACAGCTTCCCCTTTCCACATGCATATATATAGCTTTCACTGGTTTCCGAGTATACTTCCAGAATGTGACTCCTTATGGGCGTATTTTTCTGTTTGATTTACTAACCTTAGGCTAATATTTTCTAGATGTCAGAAGAATTTCATGCATGCTACTCACTAACCAATGTCTGTATTAATTTCCTGAAAAAATCTAAACCTTGAACTGAAAATATTTAACATGCAAAACTCACTCTTTTCTCCTCTTTTGCTTTGTGTATCAAGTTAACTGATGTTCTCAACACAGTATGCGTTTTCCATATTCCAACTTCATCTATATTTTTCCTACATTTTGTTGCATGAAAATTAGAGTGAACAAGATGTTCTGTACTTATTAATAATGGCAAATACTTGTAAGTATAGTTATTTTGTCTGTGATTACATAAACCAGACCATTTAGTTTGTCAAATGCCCCAAACTGATGTTCATCCAGCAATAATCCTATTTAAGTCCATATACCTTACATTCTAAGCCACCTATTTTAAATATCTTTGCTTATGCTGGAATAAACAAGGAATTTATGGTCTTGTATTTAAATCGAATAAGATCGTCTTATGCTATATCTTCTTCAAACAAAAACACACACTCATATGTCTTATTAAGATTCATTTCTCAGAAGTTCTCCTTCCTGACTTTTAAAAGGTAGTATTTGCATAAGAATAGGTCTGAAGTAACGGTCCACAAATACCTAGACCTAACCAGAACTGTTGAGTTGGAATATATAAGTAGAAAAATGGATTTAAATGGTCTTTTGCTACTTTCAGCAAAATTGAGTTATTTGTGTCATTTTAGATGGATTTTTAAGAAAACTATTCTCAAAGTGGTTGGAAGTTTCCACTGGCTAAAACACAGGCTTTAGAAAAATGCAGCATCAAAAGAAGTCTTTCACTAAAATACTTAAATAAGAGGTGTTATGCGAACAGAATATATTCCTTAGCTTTTTCTTAAAAAAAGAAACAAAAACACCAAAACCAAAAAAAAACCCCAACCTGTACAAACTTTTTTGATTGGTTAATCGTGTGTACCATTTGAGACAGTCAAAAACCTCCAAATAATTCCATCTTTTATTCCTACTTTGAACTTCTTCCAGCCACCAGACTTCATTTTGCTTTTGTCTGAGAGATTAAGGAGTCCTCAAGTACTATTAATCTTCTCCCTGCAGAGGTACTTCTCTATTGATGGTACTTATCCAGCCCCCATTATCCAAGGTACAGAAGAACGTGCTCAAGGTCACAAAGATAAATGTGATAAAGCAGAGAGTGATACTGCCTTCTGTGCTAACACCTTAACATCTGGATCATTCTTTCTCTCTGGAGGTCACCATTTTCCCACCTATTCAAATTATCTCAAATGGGAGAATAGAAAGAGCTTCATCAGTTTCTTATTGGATCATTTTACACTGACTTTCCTGAGATTACAGTGCCAGACTGGGGCTCATTGTACCTCTCCTGTGTTAGACCAACAGACACAAAAGAACATTTGTCAAAAAATTAATTTATTAAGGTCTTTTTTATAGGGTAATATTTACATGGTAAACTGAAGTTCTCAGATACGTGGGCCATTTGCTGTCCTGATGTTGACAGGAGACCCCCTTACAAGCTTCCTTGTGGCAGTATTTTCAGCAGGATTGAATAAAATGTGCCAAACTGCAGTTCTGGTCAATTATTAAGATCCAGCTCACCTATGGTGCTCTGCAACTCCTCCAGCATATGCATGATCTTTTTCTATTTATTATCTCCAGTTGCATATAGAAGACTGTTTTATGAAACCCCTTCTGCATAAGCAGGGACAGTTTCTACTGAGTATTTTAAATCTGCTTATGGGTTGTTCATAACCTTCTTCCACAGCAGGAACAGGCTGGGAACATCCCTGCTGTAGACTGCCCTCGATGCCCCCACCAAGGGCACTAATTAGTGCATTTCAGCATATGAAAAGAGCCTAACAGGGGGCCTGAGCACAGTGGGGCTCCCTGGAGTGGGATTTGATTCAGGACTGCTTGGTGTCCTCCCCATAAGCTTCTTTACCAATCAGTCAGTTGCTCTGTTGTGAAAGTGACTGTTAATAACTCCTTTACTTCTTGTTGGCCCATCAGCTCAAACCAGTGACTAACTGCACAGGGCAGGGACACAGACAGAGCCCTGGTACCCCGCTACACGACAGCTGCAGCTATTGGTCAAACTTGAATTTCATTCTCATATCATATTATAGCTTAAATCCTACAGGTCTTGCCCCATCTGCCAAAATCGTTGTGATTTGTTACAAAAGCAGCTTTTCTTTGCCCCTTGCAACAACACCCACTACAGATTAGAAAAGATGTTCTATTTTTACCTTAAGGAAGTTTCAACAGATGACAGAACTCTGGTAAGACTGGTAGTGCAATTGGAACAATAGGAATGATATGAACAGAAAATGAGATATAATCCTCCTTGTTTCCCTCTCTCTGATACCTGTCTGCCTATACTGTATAGTTGTCCCTTTTTCCTCTTATCATCCTGAAAAACTGTATTCCAAAGAATGCCAACACCCAGAAACTAGGTGAGCTGATAAACAATATGAAGAAAAACAGGAGGTAAGTAAAAAGGAACAGAGCAAATGTTTACTCTATGACTGCAGGAATGGACAAGACAAAAAAAAAGTACTTCGTAAGACTGCTGGAGAGTGCAATGATTATGGTGAAGGAAAAAGTGAGCTTGGGAAATACATTTCCTTCTTCAGGAAGTAAAAATTAGGATAACTCACCTGAGTAACTGAATAAAATGCAGACAGGAGTTTTATAGTCCACGAGTCTGTGACAAACAGTCCAAAGGTGATCCATCTCCCCTAGCTTCAGGTATTTACAATACTGACATGTACATTTGTCTGATTTGTCTTCCTTCATATGTGAGAAAGAGAATTGGGCAGTTCCACAGCATGATGCATCTTGTCTATTCCAGGTATTTTTTTAGCATGTGATGAATTATCACTATATGTGTCATGTCCCATCAACAAGACACATAGTACAGCTATCACCTGTGCTGTAGAAGACTATGTGCAGCTATCCCATATTTGGGGATATTAAATCCTTTGAAGCCAAGAATGGGGAAATTTGCCTTCTGAGGGAGACATAATGGGGGGGGGAACCAAAAACAAACCCTTGCCATAAAACTTGGATTCTTTGGGGGATTGTTTTAATTACTCCAGACTGAACCCATTTATAATCTGGGGAAGGACAAATTCAGCCCTAAAGGCTTAAGTGTTTACTGACCATGGTACAGATATAGATCACCATGATTAGATGTGCGCAGCTCGACCTGTCTGTAGGTGATTAACACCATAACTACTTTTCTGCCAGGTTTCCTTCATACAAATGAAATCTTCTCATTTACTGGGCTGAGGCTTTTAGCCAATGTCATTGGCAAGCGGTTATTTTAAATAGACAGCTGCTTCTTCCAATATAACACTTGTGCACTAGAGGCAAGTAGCTTTTGAAGGGAAAACCCATTTTCCTAATTCTAGCAGACTGATTGTTTTCACTTTTCAACTTATATTGTTGGTCTTCACATTTTTTATAGCACAAGGGCTTCAGTCTTAATTAGTCTTCAGAAGGTCAACCATAATTCTTATGTGTCCTTTGAATTGTATTTCATAATTTATTCATGCTGAGAATTGCTTCTTTTCTTATGAACTTCAAACTGATGAGTTAAGCAGATTCAAGCAACTTTACCTTGCATAAGGTACAGCCTTTCTAACATCCGTATCCAATGAGAAAATGTAGTCATCTGGGAGACAAATGCAATTGTAGCTATTGGTTTGAAGTAATTCATATGGTCAGACTGCTAAAGATAAGATTTACAGATAAGAAATTTTTTAAGCCCTTGTAAGCCTAACACATGAGGTAACACCCTATTAAAGAGGTCCTCTGAAATTGTCTTCATGTAAAATCTTGTGCTATCTGGTTTGGTTTGGGTCTGTGGGGTTTTCTGCTTTGTTGGTAATACTAAGCTTCTTTATTTGGTTGACATTTTCTCTCATGTTGCATTCTCTGTTCCTGGCATCTAAATCCAGCATATTGTAGCGCAATATGCTCTACATCTTGCACTACAGTTGTGTTTAGGAGGCATGCCATGAAAAGGCTGTGCCATCAAACAAGGTAGCAGTTGTCTGTTGCCCTCTTTTTCCAGAGCCCAGCACAGCACCATTTTAGGCTAGTAAAGCCTTTTCTAGGGATGGCAATCAGCTGCAGCAGTTAGACCTTCCCATCCTTCACAAGACTTCATCCTCTCAGCTGAGAAGTCATAGCGTTACCCAAAACTACCTTAGGTTTGGAGTCAAGGCCATTAGCTACTTACTTCTGATTGAGTCATGATGGCACTGCTAGCACATTCAGTCCTGCTCTGAGGGAAAGGGATAAGTCTACGCTCATTGACCCGCTGCCAGCTGTCCCACTTTCAACTAACATTCATCAAGGAGCAATGGTACTACTCTTCTTCTGCATCTTTCTCTTCTCAGCTGACCTGTGAAATCTTCAGTTGCTGAATTCTGTTATTTGTTAGGCAGGAAGCCTGAGAAGAAAGCATTAGAAGAAAGCTGAACAATCTTTTATGCAACTACTTCAGACCATCTTATTCTGCTGCCTCATATCTTGCTGAACTTTAGCTCCCTCTCTTAAAATGCATTGTGCAAAAGAAAACAAAAACAAACAAAAAATGCTGATAGTACAGTATCTGTAATAGACGGAAGACAGAAAATTATAACCTGATAAATTGAGAGTGACTTTATATCAGGTTGGAGGATGTTGTGAACATTAAGTTTTTGAGTCTATTAGTAAAATCAAATCCCTCCTCTCAACTAAATTATTCCGATGGTAAAGCAGGGAAGATAAAAAAAAAAAAAAAAAAAAAAAGAAAGAAAGAAAGAAAAAAATATCAGCAGTAATTCTTCAGTGTCCCTGGTAGAAACTATGCACTACCCAGGTTAATTTCAGATGGGTCTGGCACAAAGCAGCTGAAGGACTATCTTTCACCCCACCCATTCTGACACTTATTGTGCTATATTTTCTATTTTTTTAAGTGCTCATAAAGCAACCAGCCTATCTGTGGACTCAGATATTGATCTAGTCTCAGCGGTGCTGAGACATCAATTTACTAATCAGTGTCTGCTATGCTTTATATTACCTTTCATTTCTCCCTCTCTGCAGCAAAAATAGCTCAAGGATTTCAGAAGCAGTACAAGCAGGTGATGTTATTATGTATGGTGGCAGAATGAATCGCTCCCTCCGAGGTGTTTAACAGCAATCATTTTCCCAAGCATTTTATTACGAGCAAGTTTTTCCTTTTCAGCAAGATTTTCAAAGTGGGAGTGTGTTGAGTGTGGAGGAAGGAGGGCCCAGTCAGAACTGCTTGTCAGACCTCTGGGGACAGGAAAGGCTGAGAGATAAAGCTTGGAAAATTCAGCCTCTTCCCTAGATTAGCAAAACATTTTTGGATGGCTGCCCCTCTCTGCTTACCTGTCCTTCGGCTGGCACTCCTCCAACGGCACTGCGGCACTCCTCTGCAGATCTGCGGCAGAGGATTGCCAGCTTGGGCTTCTACAATAGGGCTGTAGCAGGAAGAAAGACAGAAAGATCAGAGCCAGACAGCAAGAAGGAAGAAAAAGAAAGGTCTTGCAATGGCAGCACTTGCCTGAGACTTTGCAGGTCTGAGCTGCAGCCAAGGTCTCTGAAGAGCCTGCTGTGATTTTGAGGAAGTCACCAGGACTCCACGCTGCCCCCTCTTCCCTGTGCAAACCAAGTTGTGAGAGTAACTCATGCTGAAATTTACTGAGTCCCCCCGTAACTTTCTCCCAAAAGCAACATTATTTTGAGTTGGGTCTAAACCCCACTTCTTCCCCTCCCTCTTCTCCTTTCTCTCTATCATAATTTGAAGCACATACTGGCTGAAGCTAGGTATAATAGAAGCAGATATAGATTTCATGTTCATTTTGTCTCAATGTTTTGTGAAAGAAGAATTAACATATTAATTTCAAAGATGTAAAAATTAGACACAGGCTGGTTTTCTTCCCCCTTTTCCTCTTTCCTACTATCACTGAAACCATTCAAAGTTCAAAAACTGTTTCAGAAACTCAAGAGAAATGCACTCCTGTTCATAAGTTAAGCATCCCAGATTGCCACCTGGCCTGAACTAACTAATTTCTATCTCTCCTGAGGGATAAGAAAGAGGAAAAGGAGAAAAGGGAAAGTGTGGTTAAGGCACTCAATATTTTAGAGGTAGAAGTCTTTCTATTGAACAGAAAGGAAGTGATGCTGGGTCTCTTGGTATATGACAACTGAAGGAACGAAAGTAAAGCCAAACTATCTGTTACCAAGGCGTTGACAGGAGTTTAGTAGGTGCAGGGTGAATTTGTTCTCTCTCTAATAATTCTAATTGCACCATGTGCTGAAGAAGTATGTCAAAACCTAATGTGCATCACTTAAGGGTTGCCTGCAT
This sequence comes from Fratercula arctica, assembly GCA_947846985.1. Lineage (NCBI taxonomy): Eukaryota > Metazoa > Chordata > Aves > Charadriiformes > Alcidae > Fratercula > Fratercula arctica. The sequence continues at coordinate 69,111,137 of CANTUZ010000026.1, read as the reverse complement.
CTTACTCACTCCAAACTGGCATAGATTTCCTATAAGGATACAGAACTCCAAATAATTGCCTTCACCAGCTGTACCTTGGAACATCTGTGTAACAATGCCCCAGAAAATACAGTCAGATACAGGCTATGGTCACTCATTTGAGATGAGAACAGGAAGGAGGGAATGGCAAAATGAAGAACCTGTTGATTACAGCGTATTACCATTTACATGTGGAGGATACAACAAAATTATCTTAATTCTGGACGTTCAAAGAGCAAGCAAGAGAGGGTGCCTATAGTCAGCCTTATTCAGAGTTTTAGCAGTTTCATAAAAACAGCTTAGCTTGATAAGTAATTTGTTTATCAGTTTTATATGCTAATTTTGTAAATGAATGGTGAAAGATCATATCCTGGAGAAACACAGCCCAGCTCCAAATATTCATTCACTTCACAAGCAAGGGGCAAGAAGATGAGGCAGTCACACTTCCACTAGCCTAATGTAGACTTGCAGGACAAATCCTTAATGACAGAAAATGTGAGTATCTATTGACAAATGCAAAAATTTGAATACAGAGTATTGGAGATTTACAGAAACAGAAACACTTCCGTAACTCAAGTTGTACTGGTGTACAGCTTTCTGAGTTTTGCAAATAGCCTTCAGCTAGCACCTGCTCAACTGTCACTTGTATTCAATGAGATCCACTAAGTTCCATGTTACATGTGACTTATATGTCATTTACCAGGCTGGATATTCCACACTTCCACATTTTAATTCACAAATATTCAACAGATTTAGAACTACTGTACTAATAGCTTGACCCTTAAATCAAAGGGGAGACAGCAGTGCAAAGAGATGAGGACATTGTAAATTAATTTTCTGATTTGTTTGGGGCTTTGTTAAGACTATTCCAGCAGATTTGTTTCCCATCTCTCATGACCGGTATTAAGCAAACAAAAAACACATACTTGAAGTGGGCCAGGTTAAACAGTGGCAATGACTTGCACACCACAGGGTAGGATTCTCTGTCTATCATTTGCTTATCAGCTAGCTCCAGTATTATTTAAGAGCATTCAGAAGATATTTAAAGGTCAGAGGAGAGTAATAGAAATACAGCAAAAGGCAACAAGCATCCACAGTGAAGATTTCTAACAAAGACAGTCAACTGCAGCAGATGCTTTCACAACCTTTTACTTTTTATTGCTGTAATATACACACACAAAAAAGAAGACTCAATTGTCACTGTTGAAGCCAAGAGCAATGAGATCTGGGAGAGGCCCCCTACGTTTAGCATGCTGTTCTGCTTCTATGAAACACTCAGAAAACAATAGGAGTTTCCACTGACTTTGTAGAGAAGCATCGAAGGGAGCTTTCTTCTCCCACTTCTTTTTTTTCCATCTCATTGAAACCATTGAAACAATATGCAAAAAGTTTCTTCAAAGTCTCTGTTGGCTGTCAAGCTTATTCTTATCTCTTTAGAACTAAAGATACAGATGTGGGTTAGTGTTGGAAAAATACAAGCAGGGTGTTTTTAAATTTAAATAAGAAACAACCAAAAAAAAAAAGTCATTATAATAAGCAAGAAGTGCTTATTATAAGAAAGAAAGAAGAAAGAATGATCTTTTTTCTGAATTGTTGTGTCATGGATTTTTTCACCCTTATTTCACTCTTATTTATGCTTTAATAGGACATACAAAAAAAGTGCATCAGGAGGTGTGAATTACTATAATGTACCAGCTGACCATCTACAACATCAAAATATGACTTTTGTAGGTCAACCATTTAAATACAAATCTTTTAGAAGGCTTAAGTATACTACTTACCATAATAAATATGAGAAGTTGTATGTGATAATGAGAAAAAGAAATATCATCTGGGACTTCCCAGAGGCAAATGTTAAAAAGAAACAGCTGGGGTGCAAAACAGACAATAAACAATATTAATTTTTACTTAGCTAGAGGTAAGATCATACGATGATATCCATTTATCACATACAAAGATACTTTAGTTACAGAGATTATACTGTATTACCTATTCTGCTACACTGAATATGCTACTTTATCCGTTCTGTTACATAAACTGCTATTATTCTATATATGAAGATAGTAAAAGAAGCATCCAAAACCCTGATTGTGTTCCTTTGCACTTAGAACAATGTATACACAATAATTCCCGTCAGGAAGAACCTATACGCTTCTTCAGAGTCATGGATGTTGGAAAACTTAACTAAGTCTCCTGTCATAGTAGATGGCTCTTTCCTCTGCAAAGAAATAGTTTTGGTTTCACAAATCTACTTACCTATGGAATTACATTTGTTTTCTGTTTTCATTCCGTGTCTATATGGCAAACATTTTCATATGTTTCCTGCATATACTTCATTGTAGCATAGGAATTTGCCTTATCACATCAAAATTGCTTCACCTGTTATGCACTCATTGTATTGCATGATTAAGCTGACGGTTAAATTACTTATTTTCTTTCTGGTGGATTTTTTAAACTCCTGTAATTTCCCAATTCACTTCTGTGATGCAATGCTTACCTTAAATGCATTCCTTTTCCCCCCAGCTGAGGCCAAAGCACACAGCTCATGTGTGTGAAATGTATGCTGAGTTTGTACCTGATTAGTTATTGTTGTATACAGTTATTAGTTATTAGTTATTGTTGTATAAAGTTATTAGTTATTAGTTTTGGTATATTAATAGTTATTATTATTATTAGTTATGGTATATTATTAGTTATTATTATTATAACAACAATTAGTTGTAGTTGTATAAAGTTATTAGCCACAAATCCAACAAATAGTGGGGCTTTCCCCTCAGAAGTCTACTGCTAAATTCACCTCAGGTTAGCCTTGCACGAGGGTGAACTATCCCAAGTACTTTCTAGTGTGGGAGAAAATGGTGGCATTCTGCACAAAATCAAGATCAAATTTTTGCAAAATACTGATGCAATAATTAAGATACATTTTTTCTGAGCCCTGTAGAGTAAGAGACTAGCTTGGAACTTAGCTCATGAGATATTTTGCTATACAAACTACAGAACATGTAGTTTAAAACTAGAAGATACTGTTTACATATAGTTTCAACTGTATTTTAAACAAGGAAATTAAGGTGCAAAGTAGAAGCTCCATGAGACTGGACAGAAGACAAACTCCTGCTCTTTCCAGCAGAGATGTGACTCTACCCAAACTTTCATCTGTCCTGGCAATCTGTATCCACCCAAATATAAAAGGCTCCTGAATTACATACACAGGCACAGAGTTTACAAATCCTATTGCCTGACAAACATATCCCACTCAGTGCCAGATTACTGCCCAAATACAAAAGGCAGTACAGTGTTGTTCAAAGACATCGAAAAAGAGTAAAGGAAGGGCCACTGTGGGAGGGAGATTTTACATATCTATCACTTCCATCCTGTAGGATACTTTTTCTCTTTGCTTGCTGCTGCCTGACGCCAGCACTCAGACTTACATACAATCACTCGTGACAAAAGACATGCCTACTTCTTTCTGGCCCTGGCAAGCCATTAAAACAGATATGTTGGAAACAGCAGGAGCATATACCCTTAAATGCTTTCTGCATCCCCTGGACAGCATCACTTCTTTCTGTAATTTAAGCCAAGAATAAAAGCTAGAATCCTGTTCACAGTTGTGTTAGACTCCGGAGCTGACTGAAATTTAAAAAGTCACCTAATGAACTACAAGCCAGACAGTGACTGTGAGGAATATTTTTCAAACACCTGCATTTCTTTTCCTGCCTTTGGTAACCTTTCTTGCCAATTCAGAGCTTTGACTGTCATGGCTGGAGTTCAGTCCTGACAGCTACCTTTGTTACTGCAACCCTCCCACGCTGAACTGCTTCAATTTAGGAAGTGGAAGTAATGTAGAAAGCTGTCTCTTCCCACTCAGGCAGCTGACTACATGGTGGTAAAGTGTTTCCTATACCAAAACAGCCAGAGTGTTCAATATACTGGTAAGTAACATTTCTTAAGCGAAATGCCATCCCCTTCAGAGCCCCTGCAGTCAGTGCAGCCTTCCTGTGGCTAGGGAACAAACCATTGTTTTATTGTGCCTTTTTTCTTTATTATTTTGAGGTGCTTTACAAAATACCTGAACAAATTATTTTCAGGAAATAGGGTCATTTTCTTTGACTAGTTTGTATTGACTGCTTTGAGTAAATGAAGCCTATCCAGCCACACCGAATATCTCAGGTGTGCGTCTCTCAATCGTCACAACCAGAAATATCACAACCTGAAGATATTGACCAAAGCAGAGAGATTTTTCCTAGTGAGCCTTGGATAAGCTTCTGCTTCTCCTTATTTCCAATCCATAAAATAAGAATTGCATATTTAAGGCATTCGGACAACAACAAAACTTTGACTCAAAACTCTTTGGCAAAGAGCTCTGCCATGGGACCTGGTTTTGTCTGAGAAGATAATTCAAGCGCTAGTGACATTTTTTCTTTTACTCTGCCTCCTTAGATACAAATCAGATTAACATGCATCTGTCATCTGTCTTTGAGGCAGGTCATCAGCCAAGTTCATTTTCCAGAAAGTTTTACAATATCTAGACAGAACCATTCATAAAGAAAGCCATTGCATCAGGGACTCCTTCATTAACGGTAATTATGCAAACAAGCATGCCACATAAGAGACTGAGATTATCAGGTGGGTAGCCTGCAATGCAGGAAAGAGTTCATTAATTTCTGAACACTGATTAGCATTCTGCATCTGGCTTGGAAATCATAGTAGATTTACAGAGTCATCCTTGCCTTAATTATTATTTTGCCTGGTTTCATAACTCAAATAATCAAATTAGGCCTACAGAAGATTTTCCTAGGCACAGATCTCCCTACATTTCTGTAAATAATTCCAGCACACAGTATTATTCAGTTTCTCTTTTTTAATTACTTGTGTCCAATTGCATTATATGATATTATTTATTGTATGTAAGAACTAATCAAGCTAGATTCCCAAGACAGACAGGCACGCTGGCCCTTTCTTTGCAATAGGCAGCACTTTCATAAATACCGTTATGTGGAAGCACAGTCTTCATTAAAATCTGACATACTTTTGGAAACGCATTTCGATACTCCTGCACCTCTCACATGCATACCATTGACAGTGGCTGGGTTCTTGGGCGTTCCTGAACCTCACCCCCAGGGCTGTGGCACAACACCCCAAGGTCACCTCCCAAACCAGCTGGTCAACAGCAAGACTATATGTCTGTGCTGCTTTTGGACCAGGTGGTCAGCACCACTGCAGGCAGCTCTGAACTCTGTCCTGTGAGAGACTAGGGTTCCTCACACAAAAAGTTCAGAAAAAAAGCTCACTCTTAAAATGCTCAGGTGTTTCGTACACCGCTGGTAAGGTCTGCAATTTTTGAAGTCATGCCTTCATAAACGCTTGATGTCAAGTGAACGGCTTACAGGTGAAAAAACGAGTGAATCACCATATGCTCCGCTATAGCTAAATAGAAAACAGCTCCTTCCCTTTTAGTCTTGAGTGAAATGCAAAACATTTTTTTTTTTATTGCCAAAATAAAACACATGATTCTGAACTGGGTCTTAAAAGTGTTTGTTTTGTCTCTCCATGGAAATGTCCTCTTCTCAGTGGGAAAAAAAGGAACAACTAGTATGAACATTTCAGCAAAGAAATGCATGCAGCCAGTAAAATCTAGCTCTATTTAATTCGTCACGGAATTAACTTCACATAGGAGCAAAGATACTTAGAGCCGTCTCCTACAGGTCCTTCTAAGTTTATGTTGGTCATAGTCTCTGTTGAAAGCAGACCCTCATTTTACAAAACAGTACCTTATACAACTGCCAAAATTGTACTAATTCCCCGCTTCTCCATGAAGCCAGATATGGAGCAAAGGCGTCTCAGCTTGATCCAAATTAACAGTGTTAGAAAAGCTAAAGCTGACATCTTTTCTTTCTCTTTCAGGAGACAGCAGTGCAGAAATGAGATATGCTTGTAGAAAATTTCACAGGTATTTTTTCCAGCTGTTTTTTTGAGCTTTGCTTCTACCTGAGGAAAACAGGAGCAAGAGTGACAAAAAGGATGCAAACATTGTCATCAGCGATTAAAAAAAAAACAAACCTCTGTAGGCAGAAGTTGAATATAATGTTAACTGCAGGTTTTTGTTTCCCTCAGGCAGCAATATTACTTCACTGAAGTAATGACTCTGCTACTGACTTTCTGAAAACTGAGTTTTATTTTTTACATTGAATTGTTTTAGCAACTAGATCCTGGGTTCAGACCCCAAGCTTTAGAATCTGCTCAAGAACATCACATTACAAAAGTTACTTAGTAAAAGTATGATTTCTGAAGTCAATGGGAAATGTAAATAAACCATAAAGGTCCCTTTTAAAGAATGATCAAAGAGGCAGCAAAGCAAATGCAATTATGACAGCCTGTGAAAGATTATTTCAGGGCCTTTTTTTGCAACCATCAGTGCCATAAATCTTTCTCTTCCGCCATGAATGGTTTTGCTCAAGAACACATTTCAGCCAGGTGACCTGTTCTCTTTTTATACTGTGAAAGATTTCACTCATGTTCATATTTTGGGAGAAGAAAGTGCTCTCTCAGCTAAACAGAATCTTCTTTTTTTCACCTCACAGAACATTAGGGATTTGTGTTATCTATTTCTAAAACAAGATTCATTTTAATTCAATGTTCTCAATCAAGGCCATGAATGTAATGCCACATTCTTGACAAACCTTGTTTAAAAACCTATGTTTCATTCCATGTGCTTTTATTGAATGTAATCTCACTGTTCAGAACAGTGTCAACACAAACACAAGAAAAGCCTTTTTCCCATCTGGCATAGCAACACAGCACAATTGTTTGTGTAAATATTTACAGATTCAGTGTTTACAAGCTATTAACACATTTTTAATTTCATTTCTTTTAGATTAGGTAGATAATCCCTACCAAATGGGATAAAAAAGAATTTGGCTTAATATACAACCAGAAATAACTAAGACAAAAGTGTATTTCAGCACCAGCTGCTTCATCCTTTTCTCTGCCTTCTCTGCCTCTGCATTCAGAGTAGGTTGTGGGAGATATATGGCAGTGGATTACAGCTGGGAATCTTTCACCTCCAGCAGTCCTACCTTCCCAAGGCCTTTTAGATGAAAGAAAGAAAGGAAAGAAAGGAAAGAAAGGAAAGGAAAGGAAGAAAGAAAGGAAGAAAGGAAGAAAGGAAGAAAGAAAGGAAGAAAGAAAGGAAGAAAGGAAGAAAGGAAGAAAGGAAGAAAGGAAGAAAGGAAGGAAGAAAGGAAGAAAGGAAGAAAGAAAGAAAGGAAGAAAGAAAGGAAGAAAGAAAGGAAGAAAGAAAGAAAGGAAGAAAGGAAGAAAGGAAGAAAGAAAGGAAGAAAGGAAGAAAGAAAGAAAGAAAGGAAGGAAGAAAGGAAGAAAGGAAGAAAGAAAGGAAGAAAGAAAGGAAGAAAGAAAGAAAGGAAGAAAGAAAGAAAGGAAGAAAGGAAGAAAGAAAGAAAGAAAGAAAGGAAGAAAGAAAGGAAGAAAGGAAGAAAGGAAGGAAGGAAGAAACAAAGGAAGAAAGGAAGAAAGAAAGGAAGAAAGGAAGAAAGGAAGAAAGGAAGAAAGGAAGAAAGAAAGAAAGAAAGAAAGAAAGAGAAAGAAAGAAAGAAAGAAAGAAAGAAAGAAAGAAAGAAAGAAAGAAAGAAAGAAAGAAAGAAAGAAAGAAAGAAAGAAAGAAAGAAAGAAAGAAAGAAAGAGAAAGAAAGAAAGGAAGGAAGAAAGGAAGGAAGGAAGGAAGGAAGGAAGGAAGGAAGGAAGAAAGAAAGAAAGAAAGAAAAAGAAAGAAAGAAAGAAAGAAAGAAAGAAAGAAAGAAAGAAAGGAAGGAAGGAAGGAAGGAAGGAAGGAAGGAAGGAAGGAAGGAAGGAAGGAAGGAAGGAAGAAAGAAAGAAAGAAAGAAAGAAAGAAAGAAAGAAAGAAAGAAAGAAAGAAAGAAAGAAAGAAAGAAAGAAAGAAAGAAAGAAAGAAAGAAAGAAAGAAAGAAAGAAAGAAAGAAAGAAAGAAAGAAAGAAAGAAAGAAAGAAAGAAAGAAAGAAAGAAAGAAAGGTTAATTTAAATTATTTTTTCAGGGAAACAGACTCCTAAGGGATATTTTCAAACTATTCTTAGAATCCAAAGTCACACAAAGGCTTCCAGAAAAGTTGCCCTGGATTTCTATTAAAAACACATTTTTAGATAAGACTATATGATACAGTAGAAATTATTACTAAATTTTATTTAGTCTCTTGTACTTACATTACTAAGTCTCAAATAATTATGTTTAACTGAAAAATGATATATGAAGACCTTTTGTTGAGAGCACAGTGAAGGTGAAAAACAAATAATGATGGTATTAACTTTTTCCACTATGACAATATGGCTAGTTGTTTGACAAAAGTATCACCGCTGAAATGATCAGCACTGACTCTGTAATTATCATTAAGTTCATGTCAGTGTAATATGGTGGTCCATCTGATACACATAAACATAATCTTTTTTTTTCTATGGCTTTATGAAAAAACCTCCCAGAAACAAAATACTGAAAAACAAACCAAGTGTTGATGGATGATGGCCTCTTACCCCCCCAAGCAGCTGAATTCAATAAATGTCTCTCACATAATAGTCTCATATGCCCATGCTAATCCTCCCCACCACAAAATAAAATTTAAAAAAGCACAAGACAGAACATAACTGTCACCTTTGGGTCTCTCAGATGGTCTGGTTGGTGACGCTGTTGCCAAGTCTGGGGCTCTACCCTGAAAATTTTTTTTTTATATCCTGATATCACCCCCAGACAGCCTGGCTGGTTGTCTTAGCTGGATTCAAGTGCTGTAAAACCACATCTGGAGACAACTCAGCCCCATAAAAAGCCAGCTGTAAACTACTTACTGCTGTGCACACCTCATGCCTTCACCCTTAGCAGATCTTTAATGATGGCAGACAGCCCACATCAAGATGAAAATACAAATATAAAGGAAACAGTAGTAAAATTGAGTGTTGAAAAATGAAAAGAGGAAAAAAAAAGAGGAATACAGTTGAAAAAAAAAACCCAGCTGTTCAGGTACATTAAAACACAACACTTCTTGTGAGGGTCTTACAGCATGTACCTGTCAGGGCACTGAGTCGCATTAGAATTAGAGGGTAGTGTGGTTTGGTTTCTCTATGGGTATCAGTCTTTACTTGCTCTTCATCATCAGTCCTCCACTGCGTCCCAGTATGGTAAAGTCCTTCAGTTCACCCTGAAGCACTGAACTTAGACAATACATCCTGAAATTTCACCTTTATTTTCTGTATATTGAGGTCCTTTTCCATTTCAGTTACATGAAAATGCTACAGGTTTGTGGTGGTGTGGCTAATTTTCCTATTCGCTCTGTCTCAGAACTAGCTACTGCCTCATTGTCTCTGTTCTTTCTGTTTAATTAAATCATTTTGTTGTCTTGTCTCTTTCTTTTTAACTACATCTACTTCAAATACTTGGTAAATAAGTTTTACAATTAAACAGTTGGGTTTTTTTCTGTAGATAAAATTTATATAATATTCATAATGCATTACCTATTGCTCATGTGTAACCCAGCACTGTAATTAAATTATTTTCCCAAATTAACTTTGGTTATGTAGTAGCTGGAATTCAAGATCTAATTTAATGTTAGATTAGTGAAACATCTTCTCCAGGGATAGACGTTAGAGAGCTAACAAAACTCCTTCACCATACTTATAAATGCTGTAAGGACTGGCATGCTCTGCTGGATGCAGCAGGCGGCAGACCAGATACTTCATTCCTTGTTCACAGTCACAGAAATTGAAAAGATAGCAGGAAAAAATGTCCACAGGAGCAAGCAGCATGAAAACATGTCTTTACTGTACCAAATAAAACAGGGGAGAAGCCACATGCCATGGCTTTTTTGCACAAGTCTAAATCCTACATTTGTGGTGAGCGCCCAAATAGTTTTCATAGCCAATGCATTTGAAGCAGTTCTTCCCCTTTTCTTCGACCTCATATCCCTCATACTTGGGTCCGATCATAGAAACCAAGAGATGTGAGGAGTGTCACAAGAGTAAACCAAGCTGAAAAAGTACCTGTGCTGTGCCTAACTGGAAAGGAACCAAAACAGGGGAGCCTGACCAATTCCTGTGGCAGAAGAGGCCACCATGCCTAGGTGGTGTGTGTGGTGGCTGATGGAGGGAACACAAACCTGCCATTGGGTGCAGGTGGGGATCAGAAGAGGGACAGCAATTTTTATGAATCAATAGATGTCTTCTTCTGGGACAGTCACCACTACAGATTTAAAAAGCCCCACAGATACAGCTCCACAGTAATATAAGTTCCCACTTAATGGTCTGCAGGCGTATTTCTATCCAGCTAATGAAAATACTGACAGAATACTACAGTAATGAGCTAGCTGAGCAGTTCCATGGGTCACTTTTATATTCAGTTAAAATTGCATTAAAATATTCTCATCTGAGCATGTGAAATTGCAAGCCAAAATAACCTGCCAGTTTCCAATTGCTGCACAGATAACAGCTTTTAACATTTAGAACACATGAATGTTCACACTGAAAAAAAAGGGAAAAAAAATTAAACTTTTTAAACTGTACAACTGACAAAATCCAGTCAGGTCATAATGCCTTATTGAGACAATTTATTCTCTTGTGCTTAGAGCATGAATCACAGATCTGATTCTCACTGAAATTTATACAAAATGATGCCCTAGGACAAAAAGGGCGAGGCACACTGCTTCACTTTTAAACCTTCAACAGCATTTCCAGAACCCCATCCTGTGAAAGTTTCATTCACTCTGAAATATTTCTGTGCTATTAAGTGAGGAAAGTTGGCTCTCTCTAAACTTGTCTCCCATATCACATAATTTCTATGCTCCAGCATCTCCACATTGTATCTTGTTAAAGGACTCTCACAATATATGATATTATTAGGACAACTTCTGCAGTTTTCTTTCAGGGTGATATATTTCAAGGTGTCACGTGTTCATACTTCTGTTTACTCTTATGATGAGGTTGATATTTTATCAACACTCATGCAGTACTGAAAGGCTCCCAGGGTGTGAGAATTAATTTGGCTGCAGTGCTAAATATGTAAATTACACAGGAGGTAGTGTGTTTTTAGAATAGCTATTGAACACCCAGGATCTGCATTGGTAATGCTTTTCCAACCCGCTCTAGTTCATTCTCAACAGCAATAAATAATAATAATTCTAAAAGGAATTATTTTAGTGACTGCACTGAGTCTTCATTTAGTGCCAGGTGATTGTTGCAGGTGGCAAAGTATATTGTCTCCATAGTCCTATTTATCCCTCCAGAAAGGCGATGCACAGTCCTTTATTGAATTGTGAATGTAGATTCATATGGATACATATTTTCACATGGATCTATTATTGCAATCTGCAGAAATGCTCCCTTTAAGCTGCATAAAAGCAGAAATCTCACAAAAGGATGTAAAATGCCCTTCTGCTAAATGAAGGTGCAAATTCATCTTCTGACTCGGAGTATTTTGTGTTCCTTAGTGCATGGGAAATTTCTTCTGTCAGCTATCAGTTAAACAAAATTCCCTCTGAATGCACAAACCTGATACTACTACAGCTCCATTCTGGGGTGGTGCAACAGGTCAGCTGGACCCCAGAGTACTGCTAAGATTGCTACTGGGTAAGAGAAAATAGAGACAAATGCAAGTTTCTAAAGTTTAAGGCCAGAAGGCACCCACGCGAGCTGCTGTATAAGATCTTTTGCCTAATACAGTTGCACTCCAGCATTTTGAGGTGCAGCAGCGTTCAAAGCAATCCGTAGATGACTGAAAGGTGTAGAAATACTTCCAAGATCTGTAGGCATGTTGGTCTACTAGTCACCCCCACTATGAGCTCTATATCTAATGTTCAGAGTAGAAATGGAAGTACAGGTGCTGGCATTGCTGGGGAGATAATAATGCAGAAGGTCATCCATTATGTCCACCACCAGCTATGAGAAGAAAGTAGATCTTTACAGAATATCCCATGCTTATAAGCTAAATCATATGCCTTAGAAAGCCAGGTCTCAACATGTTAGCTGGCTACCTGATTTTCTATTTTGACACCTAAACAGAATGATGACACCATATATATAGTGAATTAAAAGCAATAAGCAAAGTTTTGCTGAAAGGCCCAACTGCATTGACAACTTGCTATTTAGGGTATCTTTTGAACAGCAGCAAAAAGATATCTCAGGCTGCTCAGAAACCATGCAAACGGATACTGTCTAATAAAACTCGCTCTTTTTTATCCTCTGGTCAGATTTCTGGTCTGATTACTGAGAAATCAAACACATGGCCTCCTATGGCTATTGCAAAGTGATGAAATGCCTACAGCTAAAAGCAGAGGACAGTACAATTGTTTTGACCATCAAAGCCAAAGAAGCATTATTGTGCAATTTATTGCCTCATGTACACCTTCCCAGTCACAAAGAACTATCCTGTTTGTATAAAGCTACCTGTTTGAAAAGGAGACAGTCTTCAAATAAGGTGAAAAAATAATCAACCACAAGAAACATGCACTTATTTCTTCTTCCTGATATCTATTACTTCATTTTGCACCACTTCTAACAGAAACAAAAAATAATGGCAAGCTGCTACACTTTATTACCTAGAGCGTCATAACAACACATGTAGAGTGGCAAACCTCAATTCCAATTTCTCACATGCATTTAGTTTCATTCCTTGGTGCTTCTTGTACAGCAGGAATTTATTTTGCATTTAAAACAGCCAATTCATTGCTTAAGTTGCTTCACATCCTTTGAAATCTCTGAGCTCATTGTCCATGGCAGTCTGACAGCATCAGTAAGATGCTTCTCCATTTTTCCATGTTTGTGACTGCTGATTGGGAGTCTGACTTTAAATATAGGCTTCTTGGGTTTTCCACTGTATGTATCAAGTTTTTTCTTTCTAAACTTCTTCTTGTTGTTGTTGTTATTATTATTATTATTATTAATCTACAGTCGTATTGCCTTAGCTTTTACAAAGTTTTTATACTATAAAACAGTTTCGATGTCAGAGACCGAAAGACGTTTCAGAAACTCCAGAGTTTTATGTGTACATCTGTAAAAGGAGTTAGAATCATAGAGTCATAGAATAGTTTAGGTTGGAAGGCATCTGTAAAGGTCATATAGGCCAAACTCCCCTGCCGTGGGCAGGGACACCTCCCACTAGACCAGGCTGCTCAAAGCCCCATCTAACCTGGCCTTAAACACTTCCAGGGACTGGGCGTCTCTCTGAACAACCTGTTCCAGTGTCTCATCACCCTCACAGTAAAGAATTTCTTCCTAATAGCTGATCTAAATCTACTCTCTTCTAGTTTAAAACCATTACACTTCATCCTATTGCTATACTCCCTCATAAAGAGTCCCTCCCCATTTTCCCTGTAGGGTCCCTCTATGTACTGGAAGGCCACTATAAGGTCTCCCTGGAGCCTTCTCTTCTCCAGGCTGAACAACCCCAACTCTCTCAGTCTGTCTTCACAGGAGAGGTGCTCCAGACCTCTGATAATCTTCGTGGCCCTCCTCTAGACTCGTTCCAACAGGTCCATGTCCTTCTTATGTTGGGACCCCAGAGCTGGACGCAGTACTCCAGGCGGGGTCTCAGGAGAGCGGAGTAGAGGGGTAGAATCACCTCCCTCAACCTGCTGGTCATGCTTCTTTTGATGCAGCCCAGGACGCAGGTGACTTTCTGGGCTGCAAGCGCACATTACAGGCTCATGTTGAGCTTCTCATCAACCAGCACCCCCATATCCTTCTCCTCGGGGCCACTCTCAATTCCTTCATTGCCCAGCCTGTATCAACACCAGGGGTTGCCCCATCCCAGGTGAAGGACCTTGAACTTGTCCTTGTTGAACCTCACAAGGCATGGGCCCACTTCTCAAGCCTGTCCAGGTCCCCCTGGATGGCATCCCATTCCTCCAGCATGTCAACTGCACCACTCAGCTGGGTGCAGTCTGCAAACTTGCTGACGGTGCACTTTGATGGTCCTTGGCTCTTCTACAGTCTTTTGTCAACAGCACTCATAAGATCAACACAGCTGTCTTCTAACCTGAGAAATAGATTCTTATGAGCAACCCCAGCCCCTCAGCAGGAAACTCTCCTTTTTCTCAGATCACATTCCTACTTAATTTCCTAATTATGGAAAGAAACCAAAGCACGTATACGCAGAGCAACACATGAAAACAAAGACACATGTAAATTGTCTGAAACCACACAGCAGACCAGTTGCAAGATCAGAACCGGAGAGTTTCTAATGAGCACGTATCTCTTAGGAGTATGCTGTTATGCTAATGACCCTTGAAGATCCTTGATCACACTGATAGAAAACACAGTTAATAGAAGAACACAGGAACTTAAAAATGACTGCTCAGGGTGCAACCAAACTGTCTCCAGCCTCAGGAATCATCTCTTCACAGTGGTCGTCAGTGACCTCCAAACACTGTGCTCTCCAACCTTCCAAAAAAAAATTTCAATTCAGGGATTTCCTGGACTAGATGTAATTTTTGTGTATAATAAAACTCAATTGACTTCTCTTACATGAACTTGCCCTGTCTCTCTCTCAACCCATAAAAGCCTAGGAAATCCCATGGCAAGGCATCCACAGCTCTGCCACTTCCAGCTTGAAGAGCCACCTCCTCTTCTTTGTTTTCCACCTGGCTCCTACTAACTTCATCTGATGCCTGCCCACATGTGAAAGTGATGGGACAGTGGAGGCAAACATGCCAGTGAGGAGTAGTTGTATGACCACCTTTTATATTTTCTGACTGCCTTCTCCATAAATGTTATACCCTATCATTACCATTGATTCCAACACAGTGGAAAAGGCTTTCACAAAAGCAATTTGAGTTAATGCTAGGAAGCCAGGAGATATCCAAATGGATTAGTAAGTGTAGAAACTGCTTCAGGAAATAATATCAAAAGTGAATTCATCTCAGAACTGCTGAAGGTGATTTTGTTACTCATTACCCACAAAATAACAAATTTATGACTAAAATGCGTCCTATGAAGCAAGCCACCGTTACTCAATTCAGCTCAAGACTAAGGCTTAAATGGGACTTAAAAATTCATGGGCCTTGAGTTTACTTCTGTATCATTTATTAATAGATATTAGTTTATGCAAATACCCCAAAAGAACTAAATACATTCAGTATCTAAATACTACATTTCTACATCAGGTTCCTGACTGATCAGTGACAGAGTAAAGCACAGCCTCAAGTAAATTAGAATCATACAAGATAACACCACTAAACTGGCTGCTCTGGCACTCCCAGTGCTTTAAGGTTGTCCTCATTTTGCCCCAGAAAATGTAGGCATTGCTCACTGAAAAAGTTAATAATTTTACTACAGAATAATTATGTGGCTTACAATTAAATCCATTAACATGCATAACAGAAAAGATGACAAAACTTCGAGACCTTCTAAAACCCCAAAGCAAAAGGGAATAGAAGATATTTATTAGGAGACTACCCAAGTCTCTAGGCAGCTTTCAGCCTGTGCCCATCTACTCAGCTGCTCTCCTTGTTTGGTGTTTCCACAACGGAGGACATTTGATAGTATTTGTTATATCATACTTGTTACCTGGCACCTCAACAACTGTGCTCTTTTACTCAGTTACGTTAGGAATGTGAGTTTCCTTCTTCAGATGCCAACAGTTCAGCTTGTGAATGTCCAAGACTAGGAGAAAGATGTTAGTAACATTAGGAAGTCGAGAGGAGAGCATTATAGAAAGGTGATATGAAATTACAGCTGTGCTCTACAGGTGAGGTCATGCTGTTCTATGGATGAACAGGGTAGTGATTGCTGCTGCAAAATTACCCTTGTGGTCAAGTCCTTTTCACGTACAGAAAGGTGATGATATCCTAATGAGACTTGCCAGTTTCCAGAGGAAAATGTCCCCACCAGAGTCTCCCCAATACATTCCAGAGACATATTTTCATTAAATAACTTTGTGACTTTTTTTATACTCAACCAAAGTTAATAGGAGTTCATCTAAAGGAAAGTATCAGCATAATTGTTTAAAAAGAAAGTGTATTAAAGGGTGTGGGATTTTTCCATGTGGGTCTCACCTAACATTTATTTATAAATTGTTACTTTTCCCAAACTAACAGAAGAATGCAAACTTGACCACCAGTTCTAGTAAATTTTTTTTAAAGACTGTGGGAGAATATTATCTCTCTTTCTAGGTTAGTGTTCCTCAAGTTTATTTCAAAAGCATAGTTTGACTTTGTGTAGTGCTACCATGAAGATCTACACATACAACTAAATAAAATTTAAGCTGAATTTCAAATGGGCTGTTATTATTTCATGTTTTCTCATGTTCATTTTGTTTATTTGCCTGTGTATTAATTGTGGAAATGTGTATATATATAGAAAATTTTGCAATTCTTGTCTCATATTATAGAATGGATGAAAAACTAAAAAAAAAAAAAAAAAGAAAAAACCAAACAAAAAAAAAAACCAAACCCTCCTCAACTACATATCTAGGTTTCTGCTGTAACCTGACATGTTTTTGGTCAGTGGTCTGTCAGAGATTAAGAAACTACATTATTTGTATATATGTAGTATTTATTTAAAGCTTATCTGCCAGTAGGAAAACCAGCTTCAGTTTGGAAAAATCATTAGATAGAAAAACATTTTCCTTCTTTGAATGGTTCATCAGCTGAAAACAAAAAACTTGTTGAAACACTGGTGATTACAAAATATCACCATCCCCATTTTGTCTGATGTTTTTTCTAGGAAAAATAAGTAGATATAAGATTCTGATTAATTTTCTGAATTTTCCATTGTTTTTTTTTTATATTAGGAAGATACAATGGTGACATAGCAGTTTTAAATCTCTCCTGGGAAGAATCTGAAACAAAAAACAGTCTTTTTTTTTTAAGTAAAAAGTACATTAAATAAAAATGATGATAGATTAATGCAGCCTGATATGAATTAGAAACTTTCCAGAAGCAGCTCTAATTTCTGTGTGTTAGTTAAGTAACACACATTTTAAAAGCCTTAATTAAATTTAAAACGTAACTGAGACTAACTCTTTCCAACTCATCCCCCCATCTCCATTGCTATGACAGTTTGAAACGTGAATAGAATACAAAAACAACATAGGAGATGTCCCCTCAGAGACAATATTTCAGACTTATTGTCCAGATTCCACCAATCCAATTAGATTATTTGAAGTGATAGCTCGTAAATTGTTAATATATTGCTCTGTAAGTGAAGAAAAATACTTATCTCATTTTTCCAGCCTGCTGGCTCAATTTCTGCACTTTACAATCATTTGTTACAAAATTTTCATTTTTCCATTACTTTTTATTGTTAGTTCAGAAATAAAATCCTATTAACAGAGGATTTATGATGACAAGATAACTACAGTGCAGGAGCGGAGAGGGTGTGAGTTTAATGACACACAAATAAAGTTTAATGAAATATTATGAAATGGAAATAACGTAGAGTCTGAATAAATCTCACTGGTAACTGTGCATTATAACTGTAAGAAAAGAAAATTCATAAGAGAAAGAGGCTGTAAATATAAAGAAAAACAATACACTATGTAGACAGCTGAACTATCCAATATGGTAACACCATTCAGACTTACATTCTTAAAGATTTCCTAAAACAATTCCTGAGCTCTGTATTTTTATCCCAGCCTTTGGTTTTTCTCTTCTGTCTGTAGAAAGATATCTGCCAATAAAGAAAAGGAATTAACAAAAAATGAATGCACCTAAATGATACAGATTACATATTCATACCTACTCAGAATGGATAGTAGTAGAGAGGTGGAATAGAGACACTGTAATGGACCATGCAATAAAGAAATGTGCATTGACTGCCCCGTTCAAGGAGGCGACTTATTTTAAGCCATCCCTTAAATTTTCTAGTGAAAAAAACCCTGACTTTTAAAACACATTTTTAAAGCCATATCATGAACATAAACTGCATTGGAAGGAGGAAATTCTTGGGCATATCTAACACCAATTACTTGGAATAGGATACTTTACACCTGTAGGAGGAGAGGACATGAAACGCAAATTTTGTGAAAGTTAAAGATAAGTCAAAGAACAGCATACAATGGCATTAATGAAGGATTTCTTACTTCTAATTTGAGATTAGTTAATAACCTTAATTTTAATACTTGATGGTCCTCCAACATAATATTTGTAGCAAAGCTGTGCTGTTCTGTAACCTGCATGTCCTATTTGTCACCCAAAAACAGGGAGGCAAGAAGTACAAGTCTGCTGTCAATTTTGACCAGAAATATTGTACCTTGGGTTTCGAGGGAGTTGCAGGTGCTACCTGTACATTCAAGTCTCCTTCCTACCATCATAGTCTCATTTGTTAAGCTGTGTTACTGAAGGTGATTTTCTACTCTGAAGAGAAATTACTTCTAAGATGCTTCTCCTTTCCATATTAAAACTGAGACACTGCATAAGGATTAAATTGGATACAGTGTTTGATTCATAGGTAATTGCATGCAAGCTCTGCTAACTATGAATGTGTTAGATGATTGAAAGTATTTGCAAATACTTCAGCTAGATAATTTATAGAGAATAGGTTGTTCACTTAATAATCAGTTCAAATATTCATCATAAATTTTTAATGACGTACTGTGTAATCATGTTATTATTGTTATATATACATCTCACTTTGGAGTCAATAAATTAAGTTTACTGTGGTTTTGGCAAAATAGAATAATTTCTATAGATAAAAATCCTGTAATGGTCTTTCAATTCATTGGGAAGTCTTGAGACAAAAGACCTTACCAAAGTGGGGAAGTGTAATTATAGATCAGTGTGCCCATTTTTGTAGAGGTTATCTGTTTCACTGTATTTCATGTTCCTTGGAGAAACTATATGTCTATTTATAACATATATAACATAATATATCTACTAATAAATATGACGACACTGATCTATTAGTTCTATTTGTTGAAGAAGGAATATCATCCTTGCTTGTTTAAAAAGTGTGACAGTACTGTGAATTATCAGTGTAGATCTATATTGGCTAAAAGGATGGACTCAAGTATGTTTTTGAGCATTTTGAGCATGCTATTTTAGGAGTAATCTTGTCATTTATTTTAATAAAAGAGAAATAGAAATATTCATACAATTTTAAAAAAAATCTGCTGAGCATGAAAAGTCTCAGAAGTTTGGGAAGAATGACATTTAATTTTCCCCTAGGTCTTAGCATTTTTGAAGCACAGTGAAAGATTCATTAGTGTCTTACATCAGAAAAACTGTGGCTTCTTGTTTCCCTTCCACCTCTTCTAATATTTTCAATTTTCTCTTCCAACAATGCTTCCTGCCTACAGCTCCAATGCAGTCTTTTTCATTTAAAAAATTTTTTTTAATTTTTTTTTTCATTTTTTTCTTTGCAGTCAAGAAACGGTCCTACAACAGAAGCAAACTGTACTGGAATAAAACCAGGACCATTTTGGGGTTTTTTGCCATTTTTCCTTAAACCCACTCAATAAGGAAAAAAAAGATAAATCAAATATACTGGAAAAGTGTGAGGACCTAGTAAATTATTTAAAATAGTCAATCTTCAAGTTCATAAGGCTGATGCTATTGATAACATGTATTTCACTGTCCTGGAAGTTTTCAACAAGACTCTTCTTCTGGAAGAAGGATTAATATCTGAAAAAATACAGGAAATAACAGTGAGAATCACCAAGAAAACTAAACAAAAAGCTTTGTGCAAACAGGGAAGAAATACTTCTATTTCTACCAAGCAGAATCAAAGTGTGAAACTCTACAGCACCAGATAGCATGGGTCACAAAACTAGATACATTCAAAAAGAAAGCAGAAGAGTTTTCAGAAGAAAATCTCTTCCAGATATAAGGCACAAAGGTATCCCCCAATTTTGCAAGTGGTTTGCTAAATACTATTAGGTGTTAAAGGTAAGATTTAGTAGGGAAGTTAATTCCACCACCTCCTTATCAAGAATACCTTGCAAATCTTTTCCTTTAAGAGTTACTCATATTGTGAAATATTTCTGCTAGTATATTTTTATATTGCCAGTGTGTTTATACTGAAGATCCCTTTATTTTCCTTCTTTAGATTGAGGGGAGCTGTTCGAAATGTTTTCTGATCAACAATTCTGCTCAATAGAATGATCTTTTAATTACCAATGTATTACTTTTTTTTTTTTTCTGCCACTATTCCTCACATTTTTCCGCTCTAAACCAGTGAAAAAATTATATCTGTTTCTAGGGCCTATTAGGAAACCCTGGAGAAAGTCTGCTGTACAACAAGAGATACTTCTTGGAAGTTTCCTCTTCGCCTGCATTCATGCAGGTATCAGCCTATTTAAGAAATCTTTGTCTAAATTTCTCATGTTTCTGAGTCTCAATTGCCCATTAAAAAGTTTGCTCCAGGAGTGTGGGAATGCAGAAGCATAGGGGTTCACAGAGATGACTCATTTCAAACAGCTTTTAATTCACCCAGACCCTTGAGCATCAGCCAATGTGCTCAGTGAGTTAATCCTCTTTGGCAGGCAGCCGGGCTACAAAGCAGTCCTTTATGCCAGTGTGGACTGCTCATTTTCTAGTAGAGTAAGAGTTTCCCCTTAAACTGAAGGACCTGTCATCATGCAAAAATAAAATTTCAAAAAAGTAAATAAAGGCAAATTCTTCCAGTATTATAAAATCAGATTGATTTTGTTTCTGCATTGTATATTTAGTGCTAAAATGTATGCCAAAAATTATGGAGCCTATGTGAATGATCATTCCTACTCCTGTGAGTATTCGTTTACCTGCTGTGTGAGAAATTGAGAATCAGAAATTGAACCAGCCGATTCTTCGTGTCAGCTGAAATCCCTAATTATAGTGCATTTTTAGAGCTGGTTTGGGTTAAGAGGGAGATGCTGAGGGGAACCGGCCCTTATACTGACACATACAAATATAGTGGGGAAAAAAATGCATTCACTGTGTCTACTTACCTCTTCACCCAAGTGTAAATGACCATAACAGTTTTAAGGAGAAGGGAAGGAGAAGCTTATTTTTAAATACAGGCTTGAATACTATTTTTACTTAGTTAAGGGTTCCCTTTCAGGGTAAGTACAAAAAAGAAAGGAAAAAGAGGAATTATGAGAGAGTGACATAGTTCATTGCAAATCTACATGTGTAGATTCTAATTTCAGTTTGCACCTAAAAAGAAAAGGTGCATATATTTTATTTGGCTTTTTCTGACTAGTGTAATTAAAAGTGAATCTTATCACCCTCAAAAGTTCCCTTGTGATGATAAATGCACCTTGAATTGAAAGAATCTTTGCTCAATATTGAATTGACCTGTTCATAACATTTCAAAACCTGTTAAAAAAGGACAGAGTGTGGAGGGAAGCTTGTATAGCTTTGTATAACTTACAGAGGTTTTTTTCATCACACTTTTCAGGAACATTCTCTTTTTCTGTTAAAAAATAGTTGGGATGAAAAATGTCCATGCACTGATTTTCATAGGTGCTATACAGCTTACCCATATGAAGTTTATACTAGTCTGCATTCTGTGTTATTTTGTTACTTAGTTCAACAGTAACAGCCCCCTCTGAGCTTTTTTCAGCAGCTATATGAGTGCAAAGTACTTAAATTAATATTCAATTTCTTTTACATGCAAGAGAAGCCATGAAGTTAGGCACTACTTATGCTGCACAGTAAACCCAAGAATACTTCCTTACCACTTCACACTAAGCAAATGAAAGGTCTTGACAAAAGTGCCTCCCTGAGCAACCTGAGACCAAATGTCTATACACATTTGTACCCAAGGAAGTCAAACAGACATAGATTGTTCAGGAGTTAACAAGTGTGGTGCCTTTCAGAAAGGCTCCAGAAATCAACAAAGTAAGAAGGTTCTTGTGACTTTCTGACTAAGGAAGTCTTGAATGGACTGATAAGTACCAATACCAGGTAACCTGGGAAAGTGCAACCTACTGCTATCTACTGCTATCTATACCTTGATTGCTTAGCTTCCTATGTGCCTCTGGGCTGAGTGACCCCAAAATCACACAGCCTCACGGATCTTTGGAGTTTTGAAACAAGATAGTTAATGAATGGCACAAACAGACACTAGAAAAGAGTCAGTTACCACCTGAGGCATCAACCTTCACAGTTAGGGAAGAGCTCATGGAAAAAAATGAAGGTTTGGAACACTTCTCAAGTTTGTAGGACAAGCAGCACATTCTCTGCCTTCAGTGTTTTTGTGGCTAGTCAAATATTTCCCTAGGACTCATAGTGTCAAACTTCTATCAAGAATATTTACAAAGAGGCTTGAGACATTTCCAGTGTCATAAACCAGCTGCTGTTCATTCGTCATAATCTCGGCATGCCAGAAGTTCTAATAACAAAACCTAAATTTCAGTTGTTACTGTTCAAGTTGTCCTGTTTAAGATGATGTCATCATCCACATTTGCATAAACAAATTGGGATAATTATATTTTCTCTACATGCCATAGAATTGTCATTTGCAGCTTTCTAATACATCCTTTGGTTTCCATGCCAAAATTTTCTTTTATTTGTTCATCTTGCTAATGCTCTGCTGCAAATTTTAGTTGCGAGCCTTCCTACTCTCCCTCCAAGAGTTCAAACCAGAACATTTCAGGTAGATGAATCCATAGCTTTACAGAATTCCAGAACCAAACACCAACTCACATTTTGGAGCAGAGGATTTAATTTTTATTTTTTTTCTATTGTAGAGGTCATTTATGGGCATCATCATTCTAAGATGTCTCTAGGAGCTCCCTCTGTTGGAAGAGCAGAGAATTCAATGTGTCACCAAGTACAAAGTAGCTATAGGAGAAATGGACTCCACATCCATTGTATTCACTTTTCACAGGAACCTCTGTTATTTCTGCACTTCTTAGACCTGATTATTTTAAATGTTGCCTTTTCCCTTGCACACATGTATCTGCTGTGTCCTTGTGGTGGTGTGCTCCCCCTCTCCACGTGCCAACCTGACCTTTATCTCCCGTAACCCTGCCCAAGCAATAACCACCCATGGTGGTCACAATGGGTGCATGTAGTCATGATGGCTGCACCAGGCTCAATGTGGTTTCTGTGAGACAGATAACAACACAATACCCAACAGCTAACTTGAGCATTGCTGGTACTGTGGTCGATATGCAAATATGACTATAACTCAATCATCTTACCCCCATAAATAGTGAACAACCCAAGAGCCCTTTGAACTCTCCTGAATGGCAGCAGGCTGCACTCCAGGATCTCCCCTTGAGAAGGCATGCCTCTCAAGGTTACATTTA
The DNA here is from genome assembly GCA_947846985.1 of Fratercula arctica. Classification (NCBI taxonomy): domain Eukaryota; kingdom Metazoa; phylum Chordata; class Aves; order Charadriiformes; family Alcidae; genus Fratercula; species Fratercula arctica. The sequence continues at coordinate 69,087,879 of CANTUZ010000026.1, read as the reverse complement.
CTTCTCAGAACTGAGAGATTACTTACCACAATAGATTCTCGGGAAGTCACTAATAGCATGGTAAACTTTGAAAACTTAGCTAAGTGATACAAAGGATTGATTGTGCATATATAATCCTTTAGACATAAACCGTTGACCAAGTCTGGGACTAGGACTGGATCCAGATGCACCTGGACTGCTCTCTGAGAAGGAGTTCAGAAAGCAAGGCCATCCTTTCTGAACCTTGACTCAACAGGAGGATCTCCCCAACAGCTTGGTCCGACCCTGTCCTCTATGCAGTAAATAACCAAGTGCCTTGCCATCTTGAATCTTGTTAAAACACTGACACATTTACCATCAAACTTTGTTGAATCCCAGTTTTACATAAATGAATGTATCGCTACTTCTCTCTACGAGTGAAGTGCATCACTTCCATCCGTGACAGTCCTGCACCCAGGTTGCAGCAATCCCAAGCACAAATACAGGCTGGGCGGAGAATAGATCGAGAGCAGCCCTGAGAAGGACTAGGTGGTGCTGGTAGACGAGAAGGTCAACATGAGCTGGCAATGGGTGCTGGCAGTCCAGAAAGCCAACCGCATCCTGGGCTGCATCAAAAGAACCATGGCCAGCAGATCCAGAGAGGTGATTCTGCCCCTCTACTCCACTCTGGTGAGATCCCACATAGAGTACTGCGTCCAGCTTCGGAGTCCTCAGCACAAGAAGGATATCAACCTGTTGGAGCAGGTCCAGAGGAGGGCCACAAAGATGATGCGAGAGCTGGAGCATCTCTCCTATGAAGGCAGGCTGAGAGAGTTGGGGTTGTTCAGCCTGGAGAAGAGAAGGCTCCAGGGAGACCTTATAGTGGCCTTCCAGTATCTGAAAGGGACCTACAAATAAGATGGTGAGGGACTTTTTACAAGGGCATGTAGTGATTTGTCAAGGGGCAATGGCTTCAAACTGGAAGAGGATATATTTAGATTGGATATCAGGAATAAATTTTTCACTATGAAGGCAGTGACACACTGGAACAGGTTGCCCAGGGAAGTTGTGGATGCCCCATCCCTGCAAGTGTTCAAGACCAGGCTGGATGAGGCTTTGAGTAACCTGGTCTAGTGGGAGGTGTCCCTGCCCATGGTAGGGGGGTTGGAATTAGATGATCTTTAAGGTATTTTCCAACCTAAATCATTCTATGATTACTCACCATTGAAAAACACATGCTCTCTCCTGAATGACAGAGAACTACTCAGAGAGAAGCATAAGTGTACTTCTACTGTACTTGCACATTATTCAACTATGACAACTATCTCTCAAAGTGCTGATAAAGCATAATGACAATGAATCGTTTTACCACAATTTTGCACCTACTTCCTATTGCATCTAAACATATTTTTGGCAAGGAAACACATTTCAGAACAAAATACCAAAAAACCCATACATAAAGGATGGGACATTTCAAATACATAAAACACATAACCCAGAATCTGAGGAACTATGGCCTTCTTTAAAAATGTTATACTTTAGTGCCAGGTACCCTTGTACTCCTAGAAAGGAAGAAGAGAGAAGTAGTACTGTAAGTCAGACACAGGGTTTACTGAAATACACAGGTACCTCAGTTGGTAGGAAGGATTGCTCCATGATAATCAGATTAAGCTTCTGACTTCTCATTTTTGCAAATAATGTTCTTTAGTTCCTGCTTCAAGAACACTGCTAAGCATTTCAGCAGGAAGCATGTCATCCCTATAGCATGCAACAGGGATTTGATTTTGACGTGACTGTTCTCAAGCTCTTTTCCTTTGTGAGACTGATTTTTTCCTTAAGTTTGGCTAATAAAGTATATTAAAACATTTGGTTTTTCATTATATGTGAACCTCCATGGTTTACAGCAGCCAAAGTGAAGACTGACTGTGTTAAATCCTTAGGAACATTTCTTTCTAAAATACGTTCTACTTACATGTATTCTGGTAGGAAATCACACTTCCCGAAGGCAAGCCTTTAGGGCTTCACACTAAGGTCGTTCAAAAATCAGAAATTACATACAGCTTCCTTCATTTCAAGTTGTTTGTATAGCTGCTACAAGACCAATATATCCACTTATTTGTGTTGCAGCAGCATCTGGACAACCCAGAAATTCTCATTAACAAGTTATGAACCTTTGGGGACTGAGAGGTCATAGTTTGATCCAGCAAGAGATTAAAAAAATTATCTCTCTCTACAGTGACAGAGAATAAAGAAACATAGAGGGGATGACTTGTTTTTTGCAATTTTGACACTGGATTTACACTGTATTCAATCATCGTAAAACCCAGGAAAGGGCAACACATGCTCTTAGCCTTATAGCTCTGATAGTTCCTGTACAAGTCATTTATTTTTTGACCTGTTGGTGCTAATATACAGCTTAGAAGGCATTTGACATTGCTACTGCCATATCTCCAGAAAGACCTCTATCTGGGGACACGCGTCCCTGCTCCCCCGTGGTATGCGTAGCCCCTGACTCACTCTCCCTTCAAGTGCCTCCTTCCTCCCATGGTGTTGGCCTCTGTGGGACCCCTGACAGCACAGGGCCTCTTTCCAGTGTATCCTGTTACACCCTGCTCTCCTACCTTGTTGCATTTCTCCCCGACCGCTCCTTCCCATCACCACTGCCCCAGTGCAGTGTCCTGTTACCCCAACCACAAGGAACAGTTCACACTCACACCAATGCCGTTGCGGGCTTACCCCTTTCACCTTTTCTCATGGGTATGCTCATCAGGAAACTGTGGTCATTAATCAAAAAATCCACATGAGAGTGTTGGCTTGTGCACTGTGTAACACATAACGTTAGCTAACATAAAATAAATTTCCAGCTAAATGTTTTTACTTTTTTTTTATAAGAAGTTACAGTTTTCCAGTAATCCAAAGAACAGTAAAATTTTCTTCAAGTGATCTTTAGCTACAAAATGAGTGAACTTCTGCAGCACACTCAGCAGTCAAGTTTTTTTCCCTCCTGAGTCATCCACTCTTTGTTTATAGCATTTCAACACACACTCTGTCACACACATTGATCTGAGAATTAAATGAATATGTTGTTCGCGCCACTGTCCTCTTTTCGGATTAGAGTCGATGCATGCAGTGCAGCAGATGCACTACACGTTGACCTGCTCCATGCACAAGTGTAAACTCTGTTTCATCTGAGTTGCATGGAAATTGGTTTCCTCTTCTGTTTTTATAAATTATTTGATCCCAGGTTCATGAAAATGTGAGTGGAAACAAGCCACTGTTGTACCAGAAAGAAGAAAAACACATCCTTATCCACAGTCAAATGAGTCAAGAAACAGGTTTTCTGGAAAACAACATATTAAAACCAATTGAAGGTTAAAAAAAAGAAAAAGAAAAAGTCATAGAATAATCACAAAACTGTAATTGAAAAAGGCAAAAAATTGACTTTAGAGAGAAAGCAGAAAAATGTGAGAGCAGAAGCAATCTGGACAAAAATGAAAAAAAAAAAAATATTCCTTTTAAGAGATTTAGAAATTAAGGAGTCAAATCAGCCCCTACGTTATGTCATTTCATCATCCGAAGAACAAAGAACTAGTCAGACACCAGAAAAACAGGCACAGCTACAGATGCTGCCCATTCCTAAACAAATATCTCAAAAGTAGAATCATAGAATTGTTAGGGTTGGAAGGGACCTTAAAGATCATCTAGTTCCAACCCCCCTGCCATGGACAGGGACACCTCCCACTAGACCAGGTTGCTCAGAGCCCCATCCAGCCTGGCCTTAAAAACTCCCAGGGATGGGGCTTGCACCACCTCTCTGGGCAACCTGCTCCAGTGTCTCACCGCCCTCATGGTGAAGAACTTCTTCCTAGCGTCCAATCTGAATCGTCCCATCTCTAGTTTTAATCCATTCCCTCTAGTCCTACCATTACCCGACATCCTAAAAAGTCCCTCACCAGCTTGCTTGTAGGCCCCCTTAAGATACTGGTAGGCCACTATATGGTGTCCTTGGAGCCTTCTTTTCTCCAGACTGAACAATCCCAACTCCCTCAGTCTGTCCTCATAAGAGAGCTGCTCCAGCCCTCTGATCATCTTCGTGGCACTTCTCTGGACACATTCCAGCACGTCCGTATCTCTCTTGTAGTAGGGGCTCCACAATTGGACGCAGTACTCCAGGTGGGGTCTCATGAGAGTGGAGTAGAGGGGGAGAATCACCTCCCTCGACCTGCTGGCCATGCTTCTCCTGATGCAGCCCAGGATACGATTGGCTTTCTGGGCTGTTAGTGCACACTGATGGCTCATATTGAGCCTCTCGTCCACCAGCACCCCCAAGACCTTTTCTTCAGGGCTGCTCTCAAGCCAGTCACTGCCCAGCCTATATTGGTGCTTGGGATTGCCCTGACCCAGAAGGAGGACCTTGCACTTGGTCTTGTTGAACTTCATGAGGTTGGCATGGGCCCACCTCTCCAACCTGTCAAGGTCTCTCTGGATGACATCCCTTCCCTCCAGTGTGTCAGCTGCCCCACATAGCTTGGTGTCGTTGGCAAACTTGCTGAGTGTGCACTCAATGCCACTGTCCATGTTGCTGACGAAGATGTCAAACAAGACCAGTCCCAGTACTGATCCTTAAGGGACTCCATTTGTCACTGGCCTCCACTTGGACATGGATCCATTGACAGCCACTCTTTGGGTGCGGCCGTCAAGCCAGTTCTTTATCCACTGAATTGTCCATCCATCAAACCCATATTTTATCAGCTTGGAGACCAGGATGTCATGCAGGACAGTGTCAAAGGCTTTGCTGAGGTCCAGGTAAATGACGTCAGTTGCTCTCCCCTTGTCTATTGATGTTGTGACCTTCTCATAGAAGGCCACCAGGTCTGTCAGGCACGATTTGTCCTGTGTGAAGCCGTGTTGATTGTACCCAGTCACGTCTTCGTTATTCTTCTGCCTCAGCAGTGCCTACAGGAGGATCTGCTCCATAATCTTACCAGGCGCGGAGGTGAGACTGACTGGCCTATAGTTCCCTGGTTCCTCCTTCTTTCCCTTTTTGAAAATGGGGATTATGTTTCCCCTTTTCCAGTCAGTGGGGACCTCACCAGACTGCCATGACTTCTGGAGTATAATAGAGAGTGGTTTAGCAACCTCATCCGCCAGTTCCTTCAGTACCCGTGGGTGTATCCCAACAAGTCCCATGGACTTGTTCACTTTCAGGTTCATCAGATGGTCACGAACCTGATCTTCACTTACAATGGGCAGTTCTTTCCAACCCCTGCCATTATCTTCTGTGACTCCAGGAGTGTGGCTGGAGCCCTTGCCAGTGAAGACTGAGGAAAAGAAGTCGTTGAAAACCTTGGCCTTCTCCATATCACTTGACACCAATTCTCACATTTGCTCTCTGAGGGGGCCCACACCTTCCCTAGTCTTCTTCTTACCATTAATGTACCTATAGAAATTTTTGCTGTTTCCCTTGATTTCCTTGGCTAGATTTAATTCTAACTGAGCTTTAGCTTTTCTCACCAGGTCTCTTGCTGCTTGGACAGCTTCCTTACATGCCCCCCATTCCAGCTGTCCTTTCTTCCACTCCTTATAAAGTTTCTTTTTGTGTGACAGTGTGTCCAGGAGCTCCTTGTTCATCCAGGCAGGTCTCCTAGCATTCTTTCCTGCCTTCCTCTTTGTCGGTATATTTTGCTCCTGGACACAAAGAAGGTGATCCTTGAATACTGACCAGCTGTCCTGGGCCCCCCTTCCCTCTAGAGCTTTGTCCCACAGCACTTTGGCCAGCAGATCCCTGAAGCGATCAAAGTCTGCATGCCTAAAGTCCAGGGTCATAAACTTGGAATACATCCTCCTAGTTGCCCTGGGGATCTTAAATTCTATCGCTTTGTGGTCACTTCAGCCAAGGTTATCCCTGAGTCTCACATTGGTCACCAGTCCTTCCCTGTTGGTGAGAACAAGGTCCAGCATAGCACCTTGTCTTGTTGGTTCCTCTACCATTTGGAGGAGGAAGTTGTCATCAATGCATTCCAGGAACATCCTGGATTGCTGGTCCCTTGCTGTGTTGTCCCTCCAGCAGATGTCAGGGTGGCTGAAATCCCCCAGCAGGACGAGAATGTTCGAGTACGATGCCTCCTGTAGCTGGAGGAAGACGGCTTCATTAGCCAGCAGATGCACTTTGACAGCTTTTTGAAGTGGCTGAATGGCTTAATATGTACTTATAAGTATAGTTTCTCAAAAGGAGAGGCTTAATTTATAATACCAACACAAAGACTTAAGAACTGATGGGAAGACTCTTGAAGACTTTGGTGAGTTTGGAGCCAGCCTTTGCAAAGGAAAGGTGCTTGAAGATGAGTCACATCCAATAAAACATGCAAAGTTCAATGTTTTGTATGGGACCGTGTTTACACAAGGACAGGACTGCAACATGCATATGTAGGTCACCGTACTTGTTCTGATAGATCTGTAAGTTTTTACTCCTCATCTGTCTTCAAAGCAAGTCCAGGTGCAATATCTAAAGGAACACCATTAAATCTTGCTGTAAAAGGAATGGATTCTTTATTTGCTTTAATTAAAACTGCTCTCCAAACCCTAACATGAATGAAGCATGTATGTCTGTGTCACTGGACACAGAGAATACTAATCTGTGACTTTATCACATTACAGTGATAAATGGAATGTGTAAAATGATCTGAATAGTGTTCTTATAATTACAGTTAGCATCATCTGCTCTATTTGATCACTTAGGTGTATTTCATTTAGTGGTAGTCTGTGGTTATGTGCAACTCATTCACTGAATCATAGACAACAAGAAGCTTCACTTTACCAAAAACTGAGCAAACCAAGCTTGTCATTCTGATTAACAAGACTTTTCGTCTGACTATTTCTAATTAGTGCACACTTTAACTCCACTTCATAGACTTTAATTGAGCAGTGGAGACTGTCTTACTTCAGTGTCACTGAAAATAATAGAAATGCAGCAAACTTGTTCTAAATAAGAGTCACAAACTGTACTTCTACATGAAAAATAGCTAATGAACTCTTTTAATATATGAATTAGGCTGATACCTTATTATAAAAATGTCTGTAATATTTTCAGATTTTTGTCCTCAGAAAAATAGCTCAAATTCAGGACAGGGTTAAAAAATAAAGTAGCCTTATGTATAGGCACTGTATCTTGAGTAGATAATGTAAAAGACAAAAGCATTCAGGAAAGCTGGCAGATTATAAATGATACTATAAGAAAGCATGACAAGAAAGTGTCTCTCAAAGTAGTGAAAAACACAAGAAATGGGAAGACACAACTATGACCAAATTTTAAAGGACATATAACTCCGAAAATCAAAACATAACAAAAAAAGCTAGTAGGGGAAGACAAAAGAATAGTGCAGGCATTTATGAACATAAACCATATGGATGGAGGCACAACTTGAGTTACAACTGGCCAGAGTTATTAAGCATAAGAACAAAAAATATTATACTGTGTTTACAGAATCAGGAAAGAGTAAAGGGAAAGTATAAGCTCCTTGATTGTGGAGAAGAAGCGCAAATAAGCACTGAAAGAGAAAAATCTGAAGTATTAAATGCCTTGTAACTGGAGTTTCGAAAACACAAATTATACAATTGTTTTTAACACAGAGATAAGAGCACAAGCAAGGATTGTTGAGCAAAGCCCAGTTAAGTTAAAAAAACAAGTCAATTAATTATCTTAGTATAAGAATATCCAAACTTACTGAGAACACTGTCATTAATTGAGAACAAACTAATAGAAATATACAGAAATATACAGAAAACTGTTAAATCATGGTCATTGTGGACTAGTTTCAAGTTGGTCAGGCCCATGAATAAGGTCAAACTCTTAATTCCACCAGGGAGAACGGAGCAACTGGAGATAGTTTCATAAGCAATTAAACCTCTAAGCATGGTTATCAGTAGTTTGCTACCACACTGAAAGGATACACAAGTGGCATCCCATGGGTTTTTCCTAGACATATTCAATCTTTTTGTTTATGATTTGAGTGATAAACCCTTTAAAACAATGTGTAATTTTGGGAAGCCTGATGAGTTTCAGAGCCGATGCAGAAAACACACAAAAAAAACCTGACAGGTAAAGCAGAAAGTACTGAAAGTGAAAAAAGGAAATCCCAAATACGTAAATATGAAAGGGAAAAATGTTGGCAACAATAATGCTGTGAAAAAAAAAATCCAGGATAAAGAGCAGATCTCAGTCAAGAAAGTATTATCAGCAGTATTATCTGGAAGGTGGGGAGATAATCATTCTGCCATACATGACAGTGGCAAAGCACAGGATAAGGTGCTGTCTCAGATTTTGGCCCTGTACTTAAAAAATTGAGAGAATCCAGAAAAAAAATGATGACGAGGGACTTGATGAGGGGAAATGTTAAAGAATCAGTCTTGTTTTGTTTGAAAAAGAGAAAGATTATGTGGGAAATGCTAATGGTGTTACAATTTCTGCTGGAGTAAAGGGATGAGAAATCAGTCTTTCACCATTTGGACTCGGTAGCTGAACAACCAGCTCGAACTGCAACAATAACAGGTTAGGTGAGGAAAACAAAAAGCAAAACAAAACAAAAAAATACCCACACCCTACCATCATGCGTCCAGCCAGAATCCAAATAACCCTGTAGTCCATTTTCAGTATTGAGTATTCTGTGCAAAAAGTGTAACAGCAGTTCCAGAATTACGCTGCTCCTTCTACGGACTCACAGATTTTGGTCAAAATCTGCAGATAGAAGAGGGAAAGCATGTTCTTATTTCAGGACTGCTTTAGGAATGTACCTCTGCATTTGTAATCATTGACATAAACAAACATAATCTGCCTTTTGCAAGGTAACTGTGACCTCCAGACAGTGTACACTCCTTAAACTCAAACTAAAATACTAAAATTTCCTTGTTTTGTGTGTATTTTACCCATACACTTTAACATTACCCACTATGTAAAAATTCACATTTTCAGTTTCTAGCAGATCTACTTTAGAGAAAGACTTTAGCAACTTTTCCAAGCCATTGTGCAGCTGGAAAAATCATGATACAGTTGCCCTCACGGAAACATGGTGAGATGACTCACACGACTGGAGGGCTGCAATGGATGGCTATAAACTCTCAGAAGGGATAAGCAAGGAAGGAGAGGCAGTGGGGTAGTCCTATATGTTAGGGAGTGTTTTGGTTATCTAGAGCTTAATGATGGTGATGATAGGATTGAGTATTTAAGGGTAAGAACCAGAGGGAAGGCCAACAAGGCAGATACCATGGTGGGAGTCTGTTGTAGACCACCCAACCAGGATGAAGAGACAGATGAAATATTCTATAAGCAGCTGGGAGAAGTCTTACAATAGCTAGCCCTTGTTCTCATGGGGGATTTCAACTCACCAGATGTCTGCTGGAAATACAAAACAGGGGAGAGGGAACAGTCTAGGAGGTTCCTGGAGTATGTGGAAGGTAACGTCCTGACACAGATGGTGAGGGAGCCAACTAGGGAACATGCCCTGCTGGACCTGTTTTTTGTAAACAGAGAAGGACTTGTGGGTGATGTGATGGTTGGAGGCTGTCTTGGGCATATCAATCATGCAATGATAGAGTTTTCAATTCTCAGAGAAGTAAGCAGGGGGGCTAGCAGAACTGCCACCCTGGAATTCTGGAGGGCAGACTTTGGGTTGTTTAGGAGCAGGTCATCCCCATGTGCCAAAAGACAAGCCAGTGGGGAAGAAGACTGGCCTGGTTGAACAGAGAGCTTTGGCTGAGGTGCAGGGGGAAAAAAAGAATTTATGACCTTTGGAAGAAGGGGCAGGCAATTCAGAAGAACTACTAGGAGGTCGTGAGATTATTAGAAGGGCCAAAGCCCAACCAGAAGTTATCTGGCTACTGCTGTAAAAGACAATTAAAAATGTTTCTATAAATTGATTAGCAACAAAAGGAGGGTTAAGGAAAACCTCCATCTTTGATTGGATGTGGGGGGGAAATATAGTGACAAAGGATGAAGAAAAGGCTGAGGTACTTAATGCCTTCTTTACCTTAGTCTTTCATAGTAAGACCAGTTGTTCTCTGGGTACCTAGCCCCTGAGCTGGAAGACAGGGACAGGGAGGAAAATGAAGCCCTATAATCCAAGGGGAAATAGTTAGCAATCTACTACACCACTTAGACACACACAAGTTTATGGGGCCAGATAGGATCCAACCAAGGGTACGGAGGCATCTCATGGAAGCGCCACCAAGCCACTTTCCATCATATATCAACAGTCCTGGCTAACCAAGGAGGTCCCAGTTGACTGGAGGTTAGCGAATGTGACGCCCATCTACAAGAAGGCAGGAAGGAGGATCTGGGAAACTACAGGTCTGTCAGTCAGACCTCAGTGCCTGGGAAGGTATGGAGTAAGTCGTCTTGAGTGCCATCACACGGCGCGTACAGGACAACCAGGTGATTGGTCCCAGTCAACATGGGTTCATGAAAGGCAAGTCCCGCTTGACAAACCTGATCTCCTTCTATGACAAGATGGCTCACTTAATGGATGAGGGAAAGGCTGTGGATATTGTCTACCTAGACTTTAGTAAAGTCTTTGACACAATTTCCCACAGCATTTTCCTGGAAAAACTGGCTGCTCATGGCTTAGAAGGACGTACTCTTTGCTGGGTAAAAAACAAGCCCAAAGAATTGTGGTGAATGAAGTTAAATCCAGTTGGTGGCCGGTTAGGAGTGGTGTTCCCCAGGGCTCAGTACTGGGGCCAGTTCTCTTCAATATCTTTATCAATGATCTGGACAAGGGGATTGCGTGCACCCTGCAGGTGACACCAGGTTGGGTGTGAGTGTCGACCTGCTTGAGGGTAGGATGGCTCTCCAGGGGGATCTGGACAGGCTGGATCAATGGGCCAAGGGCAACAGTATGAGGTTCAACAAGGCCAAGTGCTGGGTCCTGCAGCTGAGTCACAACAACCCCATGCAGTGCTACAGGCTGGGGGAAGAGTGGCTGGGGAGCTGGCTGGCAGAAAAGGACCAGTTGGTCCTTTGGGGTGTTGGGGTTGTTGGTTGGGGTGTTGGTCAACTGGCGACTGAATATGAGCCAGCAGTGTGCTCAGGTGGCCAAGAAGGCCAGTAGCACCCTGGCTTGTATCAGAAATAGTGTGGCCAGCAGGACTAGGGAAGTGATTGTCCCCCTGTACTCAGCACTGGTGAGGCCCCACCTCGAGTACTGTGTTCAGTTTTGGGCCTCTCACTACAAGAAAGACATTAAGGTTCTGGAGCATGTCCAGAGAAGGGCAACAAAGCTGATGAAGGGTCTAGAGCACACAAGTTATGAGGAGCAGCTCAAGGAACATGGATTGTTTCGCTTGGAGAAAAGGAGGCTGAGGGGAGACCTCATCAGTCTCTACAACTAACTGAAAGGAGGTTGTAGCAAAGCGGAGGTCGGTCTCTTCTCCCAAGTAACAAATGACAGGATGAGGAAATGGCCTCAGGTTGCACCAGGGGAGGTTTACGTTGGATATTAGGAAAATTTTCTTCACCAAATGGGTTATCCAACATTGAAACAGGCTGCCCAGGGAAGTGGTTGAGTTGCCAACCCTGGAGGTATTTAAAAGATGTAGATGTGGTGCTTAGGCACATGGGCTTAGTGGTGGACTTGGCATTGCTGGGTTAACAGTTGGACTTGATGATCTTAAAGGTCTTTTCCAAACTAAACAATTCTATGATTCCATGATTATATTCTAACAACGGTTGTATGACTTCATTGTGAGACTAATTGAGAAAAAAATTGCACAAACTGCCCAACAAGTGGGACACATTTATGGTAGTAGCAGCAATTCTAGAAGACAAACAAACAACAAAACCAAAATAAAAAAGGAACAATTACCATTCTGACTACAAATACTTACATATGAAATATTTCAATTAATAAACTCCTAATTCTATTCTATTTTCTCCCAAACTCTGCACCCCTTCCTCCAAAAGCAATAAATTTACCCATAATGAGGTAACACATAAAAGTAATCTCCTGATGCAAAATTTTTATTAATACAATAATTCTTTCTAAGGTCATTAAAACTGGTATTTCCTCTGTGCAATTAAGGAAAGCTTCTTATTTATGTAATACACTCATGTAATTTTCTGCTTAGCCCAGCTGAGCAAAAGCGTTCCTCAAGCAAACTCCAAGCTGATTGATCATTATGGAGTAAACAATACAGTATCTCCCATCTGCATTTCTTACTGTAGGCACTGGTTTTCTTGAAAGCAGAGACTCTGCCAGTTCTACATTACAACACAAGTTGCATTAGAGTAGCAAGGGATGCCTGTTGGAAGAATAAAAATGGTAAAAAGGAAAGATAATCTGGGATATCTCTATCTCCAACAAACAATAGGAGCTCCACTGACTGCGCACATCAGTTAGAAGTAAGTTTCATAGAACCAGCAGACTGTAAATAAAATCTGCTGAAGTTGCTGGGCCTTTAGTAGACATACTTTAGTGAGTTATATAGACTAGCAAATATCAAAGCAAGCTCTGAATTAGCTAAACATCAGGCTTTTTTGAGTCAGGCATTTCTGAACTAATTACTTGAGAGATCTTTACATAAAGTAAAAGAATTTGGGGAAGGGAAGGGAAGGGAAGGGAAGGGAAGGGAAGGGAAGGGAAGGGAAGGGAAGGGAAGGGAAGGGAAGGGAAGGGAAGGGAAGGGAAGGGAAGGGAAGGGAAGGGAAGGGAAGGGAAGGGAAGGGAAGGGAAGGGAAGGGAAGGGAAGGGAAGGGAAGGGAAGGGAAGGGAAGGGAAGGGAAGGGAAGGGAAGGGAAGGGAAGGGAAGGGAAGGGAAGGGAAGGGAAGGGAAGGGAAGGGAAGGGAAGGGAAGGGAAGGGAAGGGAAGGGAAGGGAAGGGAAGGGAAGGGAAGGGAAGGGAAGGGAAGGGAAGGGAAGGGAAGGGAAGGGAAGGGAAGGGAAGAATTGGGTCATTTAGCTTGCTAATGACATGTTCTCACGTTGAGATACAGTATAAGGGAGAGAGGAAGGGAAAGGTAAGAAAGAAGCTCCATCCCCAAACCTTTTCGTGGGTTACTCGAGAGAGAGTACAGTCATCTCAGCCTTGTTCCTCTGATGCCAATAATGAAATTCCCAGTGAATCTGGGGAATACTGGCTCAGACTTGAATAAAATCGCTAGCTATGGTTAGATTTCAGACTAGTCTGAGGAGTAAATTAGACAAGTCAAGAGCAAGACTCCTGAAATTTCCTGCTTTTGCTCAGAAAAGATCAACCAAGAAAAAAAGGCTTTCCACCAATAGTTTTGGCAAGATTAAGAGTCTTTGAACAACCAAAAAACTTACTATCTGTAGCATATATTAGAATTAAAGCACCTTCATTCAGTTCTGTTGAAGTGGTAGCAAGTACAGAATTCATTGCTTTGCAATGGCATTTTCTTAATCAAACACCATAGACTCAGCAATATAGACCATCTCTACATGGCCAAAGGAATTAAAGATCTAATAATGCAGATTGGCAATGACTCAAGTTTTCAAAAACATCTGCATTAATTAAACAATTAATTCTCATTGTCTTCTGGAACATATTTCACATAGCATCCTCTCGATTCTGGGAGGCATGATCTGAGTATATACGCTTGGCTGGATTTTGGTTCAAGCATTCTTATGCCATCCCAGATGAAGGAACCAGTAATGCCCTACCACATACACATCATTATATTTTGGGGTTTCAGCCTCCATCAAAGACAGCTTTCTGTCAAGTCAATAATAATAATAAAAGACAAATAACAATCCAAGCTCATTAAAATATCTCTGTAGATTAGGATCTCATCTAGCTTTGATAAGAAATGGCATATAAAGTTTGCTTAACTGGTGAGGCTTGCAGACTTTCTGAGACTTATTAAAAAATAAGCTATTGGATGAAAAAAGAACATGCACAATGTTGGGAATCTAGCTGGATTCCAACTTTGAGCGGTTATTTCATGATTAGAGCTTGATCCCCTTTCAACAGGGGAATAATATTAATGGAGCATATCATGTACATGATAAGAAGATTATTCAGTGAAAGATGGTAATGCTTAAGGGAAAAGTGGGAAGCAGGGTGATACTCAAGCTCTATAAAAGCACGTGAGAGGATTAAAACTGAGATCAGTTAGTACAGTTAGTGAATCTATAACAAAAGCCCTTAAGAATGCAGTAGGAATACACATGAGGGATTTTGAATTTAAGCCCAAATGAGATTTATCTTGTCATGTTGCTATTTGTAGCAGAATAGCTCCTATAGCACTGAACCAAGAGCAACATCCCCTGATCTTTCCACTGGACAGATTTATTGCCCCGTCCAGGATACTGGCAATCTGGAGTAAAACTTGGTTAGTAATTCAAACAGATCATGAGTCATTATCAGTGCCATCAAGAAGTCTGCTCTCCTGCGTCTTCTACAGGTCTTTGGTCTTCTTCTTCCATCTGTTATTCTTTGTTGCACTCACCTTTCTCATAGCCATACTTCCTGTATGATAAGATACCCCATTTTATAGAAATCCTTGCTGTACTACAATTAATCCTTGCTACCCTCCATCACCACCCAAAGCAAACCCTGATAATTTCTACTGTACACTGTCCCTTTCCCAGGTGTCAACAGTACCAGATCTGCCCAGATGTGAAAATACAGACATATACAAAAGCAGAGAAGCTAATAATTAGAGAAACACTTCCTGTAATGCCCTTTGCCTCCCAAGCACATCCACATAGGCAAATGTCAATGTAGTCACAAACTGCTCCTGACTGCCTCTCTCCCAGGAGGCTGCAACCATCAAACACACGTCTGCAGTGCTTCTCCACCCCTACTCTTGTATAGCCCTCTAAAGCCTATCCTCAGTTTGCTGAGAGAGGAATAAATTCAGCAGGTGCTTATTAAAACATCTATGAATCAGCAACATATTAACCATGATAGGACCACGCTTCCAGAATTGCCATATGCTGTTGTAGAGAGTAGAGGGAAATAATCTATTATCTTTGCAGGAGCAAACAGAAAAATAGTGTTTCTGATGCCTGATCAGGAAAGCCAAGACTACCTACATCTGTTCACTTTACTGACTGCAATATCAGACTCTGAGCATCTGTATAGTTAGGAAATGAGTTTAGTTTACTTTTGTCATTGTCTCAGGATATGCAAAACTAGATCTCTAATTATGAAATGGCTTTATGACATTCTTAACAATTCCCGTGCTCTTGTCCTTGCTAATACAAAATGTTACCATAGAAACAAAATTAATCAACAGTCCTCTGTGCACTTCAGAAAACAATCAGTTCTGCTAAATTATTACTGTTTCAAATTAATGAACTGCCAATCTCTCCTCAATGGATAACATTTCTAGATAGTGGTCAATGAACCCTTTGCAAATACAGAGAAATTATACGCTCTTCCAGAACTGTTTCTTTTATTCTGTCCACCAAATGTTTTAAAGCAAACAAACATTACCTAAATGAACAGCTCCACTCCCAAAACATTGAATTCTCAGTTACATTTGAACAAAAAAATCCTCTGGGTTCCTTCTTTGAAGTCACGCATTTAGGTCCCTCTCTTTAAACTGAGCCTTTACTAGCTCAGTCATATGGCTGCCCTTCACTCAGCAAGGGGAACAATGACACACGTTGACAAGAGCTGTTGGTGGGGAAAAAAATATAAGCTCAGTAAAAGGATGACAGAACAATGATTCAACTCGCTTTTTTTTGTTTCTCATCAGATCCTTCCAAACCTAAAGAAAGGTGACTATAATCATTTAATGAATAAGTCATCCTAAGAGTTTACTCATTTAAATATAATGACAAATAACTAGCTATGCATGAACATTCCAGTTTGAGTATACTTTAAAGTTGTAGGCTAAATATTGCAATTCTGACAATGACAGTAGTGGAAGATGAGTTTTAAATGCACAAAATGCTACTTTCTACAGACAATTGCAAAATTTTAGAATACAATGACACAAGATGTTTGAATAGGTAGTCAGTATTTGCAGGTTCAAAAAGGGGTTTAGATAGTTTCATAAACAATAGGTCACATAAATGGATACTTTAAAAAAAGCTAGATAGAGAGGTATCCCACAGCATCCTTAATGCAAAAATTGTGGGCACAGATTGCCAAGAGAAGAGACAGCAGATATTGGCTATTTTCTCCCTTTTCCTGGAGAAACAGTGCTGGGCTACGCAGATTGCTCTGATTCGGCAGACATTCCTTGTGCAATCATCTATATAACTGCATGAGTAGCACCTGTTCACCTCCCTCTTTCAGTGTGAACTGTCACCAGATAATTGTAAAATGAAGAGTTGTCCATAAGTCAATAAGAGATGGGGGAAAAAATGGGTAGGAGATAGAAAAAGATTCTTTAATTACCAGTCATGCAGAGGCAAAATTGAAAAATAAGGGAGATACAGAAAGGAGCAATAGTTAGTGGGAAGATTTGCAGGTTTCAAAATTGAAACAGTCCAGTCATAATCAGCAGTTTTATTTTGCTTAATGTGAAAGAAGAAACATCCAAAATTACCTCTTTCTAAAAAAATATATGCTTTTGACAAAAACATTGTTCCATAAAAAGTAATTTGATCAGCTCCATTCACTGTACTAACTGACTGAAATTGTATCTCTTCTGCAGAACGGCTGCTTTCAGCCAGGCCTAAAAAAGTAAAACTGTCAAAACATGACAAATCTCACTTTTGCTTGTTAGCTTTCATTTCTACTTTCTCAGTGCTGTTATATATGAGTTCAAACACTCCAGGAGGGTAACATTGTTGCTAGAACAGGTATTGCCTTTGAGATATATTTTATATTATTAACTTTTTTGCCACTCCTCAGTTTTACAATAAAAAACATCATTTTACAAAATTTAAGTGTTGAACCAAATTTATTTTCCTCCAAAAGGTGCTAGTTTCATCCCTTTAAGTTGACCAAATATACTCATTGAATGCTAAATGGGAGACATTCAAAGTAAATGGTTTGTGAATTGCCCATAAAATAACCTCTGCTAGTTGGCAAATACATAGCAATAGTAAAACACATTTGCAGAAATTAATGCCCTTCCCTCATGAAGTTAATGGGGCTCAACAGACACTGTTCACGTGGGCAAAGCTTGTGAATCACCAGGAGCAGATAAAAAGGAGCTAGCTCCTTCATGAATATTGTCTGCAATGAATAATTCAGTCAACTATATTTATGACCACCCGTGAAGCAAATGTGCTACTAAATTTGATCAGCACTGAATTGCTTTCCCTCCCTACCCCCACTGATGGTCAGAGAATGTTGATGAAGGCATACACTGCAGCATTTAATGTTTATTTAATTAGCAAGCGCTCCACTTGCTAATTGCAGGATTCCCTTCATGAATCAAGGTAAGAATGCTTACTTTTTAAGTCCCACGGAGATGATGTAAATTCTCAGGTTCATTTCCAATGCATATCCACCGAGTTGAGCCAACTCCTTCCCAACAGAGTAACTCTTCTCTTCAAAAAACTCAATTAAATGAGTAATGTGATAAGCAATGACAAGAGTCCACTGGAGTATTTGAGTGTATTTATGCATGACTGTCATGTGTGGACAGAAATGGGATTCAGTAAACTGACAGATGATTTTGGCATTAAATTTATAGCTTATGCCCCTGGCAAGCAAAGATGTAATCAAAAAGTGGAAAAATCACTGTGATAACTGTCAATAAGGAAACATGCTTTTGACAGGCCCACAAAGGGTAGGATTTTAGGTGTGAGTAACAGCCCAAAAGTACAAGTATTGGCTTTTGGGGTGGAGAAACAGGCAGAAAAATTCAAAAATCTTAAGTTTTGCAGTCTAGGCATCTAAGAAACCTCCCAGGAAGTCACTAAATCAAAGTGTGAGGCACTTAATTGGAAAAACATTTGGGGAAACCCTTTTCTTTATTTTTTTTAATTAGTGTTTTGACAACTGTAAAAAAGGATTTGCTTAGTTTTGGTGCTAGAAGCTTCGTATTTTCTGAGTCTTTTAATGGGAAATATGTTATCCCTTGACCAGAAAGGTCCTGAGATCACCATGTAAAAGGGTAGCGAGACAAGTTTCCACATGTTCTTTTGATCTTGTAGCAAATACTTCAAAAGATTTAGTCAGCCAACCATTCACTCAGTTTGTGCATTGGTCCCCAATCAGAAAAGCACAAGGAAGGTAACAGCGGTTGAGATGTGGGAAAGAAATCAGAGGAAAGCACTGTCCTCAACTCAGCCTTGCTTGAGAGATTATTTCCACTGTGACGGTATTTTGGCAAAGCGAAATGCAGAAGTTGTAACAAGAGTGCAAAACTCATTGGACACCAAAGCATGATGTGAAAGTCGCAAGCCTGAGACCACTAACCCAGGACCACTTCAGCTGATGGCTTAAGCTAGTGAGTTTCAGAGTTAACTGAATCCCTTATATTACAATTGCATTGCAAGGTAAGATGCACCATCATCGGTTTTCATAGCCACAACATAAGAAAGAGTAACCCTCTATAGAGTGTGGTTCAGACAAATAGATATTTTGGAGTTATAAACTAAGGGTTAGAGTCTAACCAGGTGAATACAGAATGCAATAACAAGACTCATTAAATTCCACTGGGGTGGGTAAAGACCTGGAGGAACAGAGTCCAGAGGTGGTGTTGTTGCCTGCTGCTCTGCAACAGGCATCCTTTGTTTCACGGCACAGGAGGCATAAAATGGTCTGTGATCAAAACAGTTCCACATTACAGCTGAACTGCTCTAAATGATTGTCTAGAGGGCCCAGTTGCAGACTGGAGGGTCCCACTATTCACTTTTCATGTCAGCCCATAGTAGAAGTCTATATTGCATTTAAGACAACCACCAGGATAGTAATCTATGTGCAAGCCTGTGCACATAAAGTCAGCAAAGACTTATATGGTACATCAAAGTATTTCAAGCTCATCAGGACAAAAGCTGTTAGCCTGGGAGGAAAATACGTGATGCTATAAACTTTGTTATACAGTGAACAAAGGCTGAGAAGGGTCACTAAAGGACAGTATGTCTTACAAACAGTATGCCACAGACACATAGACTGGAACCTTTTCAATGCAGTCTGCAAGATAAACAAGGTTTGTACCAAGATGGCTAAATTTCTGTTTTGACTAATGAGGAGTATATGTTCAGATTTCATGGGAATCTGAAATAAATTCCCCGCGCATTTGCTGTGAAGCTTACAGTAATTTCTTTCATATGCAATCAAATCTAGACACTCCCTTGATCTAGCCATTCCAACGCAGAAAAGAAGCAGGCAAGTGAAGCAATGTTGCAGTTAAATGCACCGTAAGCTTTCCCTAGTGACATCCAGGTCGGCTGCTCACAAGTGTAGCATTTGAGCATTTGAATCTGTTCCACTGATTACTTCAGCTTTGCCAAAGGCAGCAAAAAACCAATGCTGTCTAACTCTACAAGTCAAGGAAAGCCATTGTTTCTGCTCTTTGCTGTTGCTTAAGTAATTATCTGCAGTAAACAAACCAGAAAATAACAAATAGGACTATTGGCTCCTTGTCCAGGCAAAAGAAACAGGCAGACAGCTTCCATTTATCACACGACATCTTACCAATGTTAGGTCAATTGAAAAGAACCACAACAAATTCGAAATAATCAGTTGCATTCCATGTTGCTTATTGGTGCATTTGGCTGCAAAGCATTTATTGGTCTCTCTTTTCTCCCACATGGCAAGTACTCATCTCCCAAAAGAGAAAGGCAGTAGGTACATAAACTGTGATTTTCTGAGAGACAAGTTTAAATTGCAACGCACTTGCAGTAAAGGTACATACACTATCGGTCCAGATGGACTCAATTTGCTTTTGTCACATGGTCCTCATACGACATGGTGGCCCTGCATCCACATTCAACACCAGGCTATGTTCAATGGCAGCCTGATCTCCTTTGGCTGCAGAACTGGTAGCACAAGGAACCAGACTCCAGACCAACACGCAGACATTTGGATCTCTTCTATAGTGCCGTAGAGGTAGACTTTCCAAATTGACAACATGAGCTAGATAAGTTTACAAGGCAAGAAAGCATCTACAAAGGGTAGCAGAATATTGTGTTTTACGCACAGAAATATTAAGATGCTGAATAAATAAATTTTCTCTCTAAACATTATTATTGTCATTAGTTCCAGGCATCCAGCTATTAGAAGGACGTGGATGAGCAGGTAGGTAGGTGTTTGAAGAAAGAGACAGAAGTATGCAGGTGACTCCTTTAGAAATAGCAATTTTTAAGTAAGAGGTACCAGGCTTACAAAGTCACTAAATTACTATGGACCTTATATGATTAGCTAGTGTAAACAACAAACAGAATCCGAAATTATGCATAAATATATCTATACACACACACACATTCATTCTTACAGGAAAAATTACTCAATTCACAAAGTTTAAACAACATTAACATAGTTAAATCAGGATTGAAGCATCTATTTATTAACAACACACAACTAGCCAGGAATCAGGGAACTATACTTTCAGGACCAATACCAGCAATCGTAGCCACTTTTCAAATGCTGTGGGACACCTACAAACTTCTAAACACCCCCCCGCACTGTCCCATAGGTGCCTTTAGTGGGGCTGGGTCCCTCCTTAATGTCCTCCAAAGATGATGTCACGTAGCAGTAGCCAGTCTGACCACTGGTATTTTTGTCCCAGACTACTCAGTATCCTGCCTTTATGAGTTGAAAATCTGTAACTCTCATTCAACTAAAGCAATCGTTGCTCCATCATAAATTACTCAGCGCATCCGGTAACAGTGCGAGCAACCAAGCCACTGTGTACACATGATAAGCACCACCCTTGGGACACACATTTGGATAGCCACACAGTCTGCACTGGATTAGCCCTGCCACGCCACTGACCAGCTCCTGAAACAAACTCCTCTCCTGTTTCTATAAAATAGGCCGTATAGCATTAAAGATTTAAATTAGATTATTATTCCTGCCTTCTTAATGCCTATATGCTTTAAGTTCTACATTTCGGTAAAAAATTTTGGTGTCAAAATCAGCAAACTGGTAAAAAGCTGAGTTGTATAATGTACACTGGATTCTGATGCAGCTCTCTGCTGTTTGCTGCTGCTGTGACAGTTCTGGTTTCCATGGAATTGAGCAGAACTAAGATTCACTGATACAGTCAAGAGTGAAGGCATCCTTACGATATTGCTTTCCTTTTCAGCAGGGAAATATATGCAATCCAAATAATAAGTTGGAAAAAAAAAAAAAAAAAAAAGGCATTTTCTCTCATAGCACTTTTTTCCTCCTCTCTACCACACTGTCTCTTTGCAGCTGAGTATTGCTCTGGTGAGACGCCACCTGGAGCACTGTGTCCAGCTCTCGAGTCTTCAGCACAAGAAGGACATGGACCTGTTGGAGCAGGTCCAGAGGAGGGCCATGAAGATGATGAGAGGGCTGGAGCACCTCTCCTACGAAGACAGGCTGAGACAGTTGGGGTTGTTTAGCCTGGAGAAGAGAAGGCTCCGGGGAGACCTTATAGTGGCCTTCCAGTACCTGAAGGGGGCCTACAAGAAAGCTGGGGAGGGGCTGTTTGCAAGGGCAGGTAGTGATAGGACGAGGGGCAATGGTTTTAAACTAGATCAGGGTAGGTTTAGATTAGACATTAGGAAGAAGTTCTTTACAGTGGGGGTGGTGAGGCATGGGAACAGGCTGCCCAGAGAGGTGGTGGAGGCCCCATCCCTGGAGACATTGAAGGCCAGGCTTGATGAGGCTCTGGGCAACCTGATCTAGTTGAAGATGTTCCTGCTTACTGCAGGGGGGTTGGACTAGATGACCTTTAAAGGTCCCTTCCAACCCAACACATTCTATGATGATTCTATGATTATTCTAATATACCCTCCTCCAGGATCACCAAACTTTAAGCAACTTGTAAACTGTTTGACCAGAGTACATAGATATATTGGCCGTCTGTCATGCAGTATTATTGCTCTTAATTTTTCAGAGGAGGGAACTAATTTTTAAGTGAATAAATACTCCCACTTCTGCTGAAATGTTTACAGTCCGTGATAACATCCTTTATTAACAGGGTTCTTTCAACTGACCGAAAATGAAATAATCATTAATCAGCTCAAGACTTCAGCACTTGTAAATCAGTGACAAGTACTATTCAACTTAACTAAGTTCCTCTATTCACATTTAACCCAAAGTGAGATTTACACCAAGTGCTTTGTAAGAAGAGGCCAGAATGCAACTAAATGCTTCTATTTCTTTTTGGAATTGCTCTTCTTCACGAAGAACAACATTATGAATACGACGACAAGATATTCCACTTCATGGCTTCAGATAAGATATCGGAGTACATTGCATTTCACCTCATACCTGTAAATGTGATAGCATTTGCTATTATTTGGGGGCATCCTGTTGGCAGCTATAAATTCAGCCTCCTTTTCCATCCTTAGCAGTCCATACAGACAGTTGTGAAGCCACGGTGTGTAGCACAGGGGAAAGAGAAGAGCAACGCACAGCTGCCATAGGCTTCTGGTCCATCTCCTTTACCTCTTGTACCTGCCAAACCAATCCCTCTCTCCAGCCTTGCCAGTGTTAAATCATGAGCATTTCAGAGCAAGGAGCACTTAATATTTGTATGCTTCCACTCAACAGAGACCAGCTCGGTCACAACCAAAATCACTTAATTCTCTCTTCTGCAATGTTTCCAACATTGTTCTTCCAGATGAGAGAAGATTCTTTTCTTAGCACGTCTTTCATTAGTATAAGATACAGTTGTTCAGTCACACGCTATTTTGGATGAGAAGGCCATCCACTGGAAATAAAGGGAGGCAAATTATTGCTATTTGATTTGCTGACCATAAAAATTAAAATTGAAACTGAGTTTTCACAGAACAAGTGTATTTTATTTCAGTCTGTAATTATGCGTAATCCTGGTTAAATACAGCTTGAGCTGGGAAGAGAAGCTGTAACCCCCTTTACTGAGATATTCTGTCATAAGGTTAGGCATTAAAAGGGAAAATTTCTTCCCTCCCTTTCCTTTAAAATCTTTATGCCATAACTGGCCCACCTTTGGGAATACAACTTTGTGCTAAATAAGCCTATTTCTGGCTGCCACAATATTTGCACAGAAAAATGAACTGTGCCTTTAAAGAACAGAAACTCAGGAAAATTCTTTCCTTAAGGCAAAGCACCTTTCAAAAAGAGAAATTAAATAAAAAAATCACTCCTGCCTGTGCTCTATCTCCAGTTATAGCAGTATTCAATCTCATAGCAAAGTGAGGGAATCTGTTTTGCTCCCTGTTGTCAATTCATTTGGCAGGAGAGGGTCAGATTTGCTCCTATATGTGCAGCGTTACCACACTGTACCACAGCTCCACAGGTCCCCAACCCGCAGGCCAAACCACACGTTTATGCAACCCAGCATACACTCAGGAATTACCATGAGACTGTGAAAGGGCTGAAGTAGCCATGCCGAGAGACCATTTGAATAACTGGGACTTGCTTGTCATTCTTCTACAGCTTGTATGAAATTTTCAGCTATCAGTGGAAATGGGAAAATATTTTTCAGGCGATAGAATAATCTCATTACAAACTCACAGGAAGAAAACAAAGAAGTGGTCGAGGAAACTAAGACTGGCAGTAATACCTGAAAACGTTTTTTTTTTTTTAATAGTCTAGATTTCATTTTTGAAAATGTTTCAATTGTAAAGAAAGTATTTTTAAAATTAAAAGAAAAAATAAAAAAAAAACAATCTACAGTTGCATGGATTCTTAAAGATTGTGCAAATTGTTATCCGACAAATAACTCTGCAGTGTTCAAGAGCAGAACAGCTGGTGGGGACGGGTCACACAGGCTGAACTCTGCCAGTTTCCTCCCAGTGTATTTGACTCACTTTAATGCAGTGGGATTCTAGGCAGAGTCCATATGCAAACATAGCTTTTCAATGCGACAGCCAGTTTTCACTGTTTTCCACAGCATCCAAGCACTCCAGAAATTAAAGAAAGTTTGGCCATTCCCTAAGAGACCTTGCAGATCTCTGCCTAAATGCTGCTACCAGCAAAGCATGTGCATAGGTATCTCAACTGCATTATTAACGTATACCTTACAAAGTGAAGCAGGGGAGGTGGGGGGGGGATGGTTCTTTCTCCTGCCCTTCATTGTTATTTGCATTTCTTTACCATCAACACTATTCCCTATCTCTTGCACTGCCTATTTAAAATGTTGGACACTTGATGCCAGTCTATTTGAGTCAGTATAAAAACAGCAACCAAGGTAGAGCTGCTGGCTCCATCTGCAGCATCTCATGCTTGCTAAGCCAGCTCTCTGGCAGCCACCCCACAGATCATGGGCTTTTATTCCCCAATAAAATCCCATCATAATTAGTTTTTGATAAATCAAATGCCAGCCTTAGTAAAATGTAATCAGCAACTAAATAGCTCGTAATGCTTTAGTTGGCAATTATATAGATTAGGGAAAAGAAATGGTAAAAACTGACATTTCAACCATTTTAAAGGTTGTTTTAAGATCATTCATAATGGAGTTTTTAGCCGTTAGGAATGTTAAATATAACAATATTCACCTTACAAACTGATATCCACTGAAGTGAAACACAATTCAACGCATAAACTTTTGATTTCAGTTTCCTTAAACCGTTCCCTTCCACTCAGGGATGTATAATTGGGCAATTGTTGTATGTTAACATGACAACTTAATTTTCTTAGAGGTGACCTAGAATATGGAGCATCCTGGGATTTCACTGGGACATTGTGTGATGTTTTTCTGTACATAATTATCTCAAACTGCAACTCTAGTAAATCACCTGTTCCCAGGGCAGTGACTACATCACAAACCAACCTGT
Organism: Fratercula arctica; assembly: GCA_947846985.1. Taxonomy (NCBI): domain Eukaryota; kingdom Metazoa; phylum Chordata; class Aves; order Charadriiformes; family Alcidae; genus Fratercula; species Fratercula arctica. Next base: position 69,063,103 of record CANTUZ010000026.1, on the reverse strand, counting down.
GCCCCGATAGTCTGATGCTGCACTGAGCACGTAACATAACTTAGCACTGGAAGCACCTCCCCTCACCGTCAGTCATCTCAGCAGGCTGAGCAAGTGATTTGGGCATCCACACTTGCCATCTCCTCATTCAGGTCCCCTGCCTGCAGATACTCCATGTAATGCAACATTTCTCCTATTCTCTTTAACAGCAACATGCACATTTAAAAGAGCACCTCAGGCATTTAACTTTGGGCCACCCCGCAGTGTCGCAGCACTGCTGTGCAGGCACCGCCTCCACAGCAATGCAATGCGTGCTGTCCACGGGCTCACCCCAGGCTTGACAACCATCAGCCGCTGCCCTCAGCGATGCTGCGAAAGCATGGATCTGGTGGGGAGTGAAGAAAACACATCTCTAGCGACTCACTTTCTTGATAAGAAGTAAGAAAACTGTCACTTAAGTTTTCTCTCCTTTGGCTTTTGGAGCAGTATTCATCCTGCTCAGTGAAATTGCCTTCAAGATCACCAGACAGTTAGGTGCCGGGACAGCTATCACAGTCACAGTAGCTTTTTTCCCTCTGGCAAATCTGCCTGTGTTCAGGCCAAAGCTGAGGAGGCTCATGGCTGTAGTTTGGGCTTGCCACATCCTCCACAGATCTGTCAGAAAAACCACTTTGGAGACTGATTCCTAATCTTCTTCAGTTAAAATGAGCTGAATTAGCTTAAAGCACTTAAAGAAAAATATTTGCCAACACATTCATGACTGTTGGGGCTCGAGTATTTTAGCCACATCTCTTCAGAAAGATTGCTCAGTAGCTCACAGCCATTTATTCAGGTGCTTTGGTTACTTCACTGTCTTTTCTTCTAATTCCTTTAGTCAAATTTCTAGTGTCATCGCTGACTAGCATGTGGTCCAAAATATCTGCAAGATTATCTGTCTAGCTCTTCTGGAGTTCAGTTTCTTACGACAGCTGTCGCAATGTTATTTTCTCATGATAACTGCAGGGAAAATCGAACTGTCACTGATATCTTGGGATATCCCAGATAACCTACTGCGAATAGAAGCGAAAATGGCCTCCTACCTCTATATAAAACCCAGAGACTCCTTTTCAAAGATGGCATTTTACCCAAGCTGTACTAGAGCCATTTTCACAAAATGTCAGCTACCAGGAAGCCATCAGCTGCAAATCCCAGAGCTAAGCCCGCTGTGCTCCTGCCCATTTGGAGGAGACCTGTGAGTCCTTATCACAGACCTGACCCCGTGTCCAACAGCCATTGCAGCGCTCTCTGCACAGATGCCTTCCGCCCGCAGAAAATGCCCACTGTACCAGAGCTGGAAACCTGAAGCTGCTAAACACCACCACTCACAACAATAATTAATCTCATAATCACCAGCTCAGCTGGCTGTAATTGTCAATATATTGTTTTATGAGCTTCCATTGGCAGGAAATGAATGATTTCTATCTCCTAAAAATGAAATGACTCCCTAGGTACAGTACAGGGATTACTTATATAGAGAAGAATAAATCATAATGAAAGTGGCAGGAAATAAATAAAAGGGCAATTCTGCTGGCTGAGTGTCTAGAGTTGAAATTTCTAGTTGAAAGAGGTTTCAAGGATCTTCTATACTACTTTAGTTATATAACCCTAGCTCCAGCTTTAATGGGTACTGATTTCTGTTTGATTCAGATATGTTAAGTGCCAGACCATTTGTGCCATTAGAATGCAACTGTATATCTAATTTGGAGAAAAAAAACCCTAAAATAAATAAATCTGGAAACTGCTACAATCTTCCAGCAAAATATAAGGTTATGAAGAAAAAAAACATCTGGTCATCCAGCACTACCACAGTTGCCCATTAGCTGCACCACTTTGCCAGGGATGTAGGTACAAAGCGAACAGTAAAGCTAAATATCTGCCAGGAAGCATCATTTATCTGCTAGTGAGTGGTATTCACTTTCAAAAAAGACGAAATTACCAAGTGACATGGCATGATTAGACAAGAATCACAATAGGAGAAAAACTCAGACTTGAAGCTGGAAACTTGAGCAGAGCTGGATGAGGAAGCATCTTTGGAAGTGCAAAACTTTACTATTTGCTTCACTTCCTCTTACATCTCAACGGTAAAAGCAACAGCAACATCACTTCCCGTATAACATAAGTACAAGCACAGGTGTCTTTTTTAGCAGGCACAGTGGACAGGGAAAACAATATGTCTGGGCCCAAACTTAGCATGCCAGTTTTCCCTTAAGCAACAGAACTGGCATCTGATTACGTTTTTCTTTTTACTTTTTTAAATGTAAATAGATTTATGCAATATTTTAACGGGAAACCACAAGTATATTTAAGTCTTCTTTTCCCTTTATTCTCTTGTCTACCGAGTTCATCCTGAGATCTTTTTTGTGTTGTAGTAACACCATTTCAATGTTACTTCAGTGCAGTTAGGCGGAGTTTTTCTGCAATTTTGAGTCACAACTGCCATTCTGCAAAGACAGTGATAGTACATGGAGACCGAATGCCAAAACAACTTCAGGGTTTGTCTCATGAAGGGGGCAGTCTCCAGAGAGGAGTTTGCACAAACTGATAGACCTGCAGATGGGCAAAGAAGTGCCCATTGGGCACAGACACCAACTTGGGAAGTCCTGAAGGCTCCTTCCTCTGTGCAGGTAGTCTTGCAGTGTCTCCAAGAGTCCACATGGAGCTCACTAGAGGAAAGTAGACTAAAGTGAGAATTTAGTCAGCAAAAGCTTTGCTGCATGCATTAGAAATAATTTTATTTTATTTTTTTAAGGCTTTCCTGCTAGGCCAAAACACTGCTAATAACAAGGCAGAAAGTAGAGACAAAACCAGTTTCCTGCCCGGTTGGAGCAACTGAGGACTGTGGTTTTCCTATGGTTCTATCTGTATGCAAAAGTTAAAACTGCTCTCCAGAAATACACACTCCTAACTTACCACCTTATCTTGAGGAGCAGCCATATGATCCGGAGGTGAAAACGCAGTCTGCACGGTACATACTGCATAACTATTCAGAGAAATATGTTTTTTGTTTGATGATTGGTGCAGTCTGCCTGCTCTCCTCTATCTTTGTAATTAAAGTATTATTTTAAACTACATAGCATGAATTCATCTCCTGTGCCCTCAGTTCCTCCTTATAGCTTTTCCCCTTTTTTAAATTTAATACATTTTCCCCTTTTTTGCATTCACAGCCAAGAACGGAAACAATTCATTTCACAGCAATCCCTTCTCACTGCTTTTCTAATACCCATGCGCATTAAAACCTCATCCATCATTGTTTTCAGAGAGTCAGCTTTTTAATCAGATCTGTATGTACATTGGTTTGAGCATGTGGCAGTTTAATTACCCTCTTGAATATGTGAAACACATCTTTGTCATATCTACTTATATCTGAAGAGAGCCATCCCATAACACTAATTAAAGAGGGATGATGACAATTTTTCCATACTCAAATTATGTCCCATCTGTCTAGTCATCCTCATGTTCACTCTCTGGATTAATTAAGGGTGGGGAAAGGTTGTTTCCCTGGAGTTTTCCCTAATGCTGGATGAAAAGTCTGTTTTAATGAAGAAACATACAAAATTTCTTTCTTCTCATCCCAGAGTAAAGCACACAGCAAAGTAGAACAGAGTCTTCCATTTTGCTGCTCTCTAATCAGCTAGTCATACACTGCATGGCATCAGGAGTCGTGTTTATGCAACACTTTATGGAAGCCAGCAGCTGGTCTGAAGGGACACACAGCACGGTCAGCAAGTCACAGCTAGACACTGTGCCCTGGTATCTAGACTCAGAGTTAAAACCAATTTTGTGTTAATAATATGATTAAAGGATAGAGTGACATAGTACCAAATGGGTACGGTAGGAAAGCACACCAGTTTTTTAGTCTTCTATCAGCCTGAGAGTAATTTGCTCACAGACATTTTCTTCAGGTATTTGAGACATCTGCGTAAAATACAAAGCTTTCTGGTCTTGCTTAGTCAGAACAGTTTGAAAGAATTTATTCTTATTAATAAGACTGCTTTTCTCCTTCTACCTAGACCTAGCTGCGGAGTTCCTGTTCATTTTGAAGCTATTGTACACCCAAGCAGACCTCTCAGATGCCTAAACCATTAATTTTCATCTAAATAGCAACTGCAAAAGCTTTTAACACAGGGAAGGATAGAAAGCCCTGAGAACTCAGAACTGTGTGCCACCAGCAAGGAAGGGGCATTAGTTGTACCAGAGGCTGCCATACCTACATGCGATTCACAGAGGGCTCACCAGCCGCCATCACGTGCCAAAAAGTGAAAAATTAGGCAGGAGAAGCGGTGTCAGCGAGGTCTGGACTTCTCTTGGCCCTCATTACATGGGTGGGCTGAACGTGAGAATCGTTTTGATCCACTCCCACCTTAAACGCTTTTCCATTGCTGCTGAAGTAGTCCTCTGGGTTTTTTCTTCTCCCTTTTTCTTTCCTTGTTTGTTTTTTTGGGGTTTTTTTTTGGTTTTTTTTATCTTCCCTTTGCTGAGACTGATGACGGAGTCCTTCACTCAGAAGAATGTGCTGCCACTGAAGACTTTATTAGCTCAGAGGGTGACGGTGTTTTTATTATCCTGGTTTTCCCCTGTTTATACAAGGCACTGCAAATACGCTATATGAAATTAATTTATAGAAATGACTGCATAGTATTAATTTAGGGTCATCAATCGTCGAGTCTATTCTGATCCTCTAGTTAGGCCAGAAGATTATAATGGCTATAAATTTGCATGAAAAAGAGGAAGCTAAATATTGAAACCATTAAAATATATTTCTTTGATAGCCATCATATTTCATTGTCATTGTTCATATACACTATACAAACCTAGTTTTCTTTTCAATATTTCTTCCTGTCTAGTGTACATTGTTCTTTTTTTTTTACTTCTCTGGTCTAATACAAAGCTAAACAAGGTGCTTACAAACACTTTACACTTCAATTTACAGATTATCTGCCACATGCTGATCCATTTTCCAAACTACAAGATAAGAAAAGTACAGATTGTTATATATAAAAGATTATTTACATATATTTTTTTCTTATGGGAATGTTGAAGCTCGTCATTTTAAAGTCTTAAAATAAAATTTTCTAGGGAAGATAATAAACTCAAGCCATGCTAAATCAGAGGGGCAGCCTGTGGGTAGATATTTCAGCAGTTGCTACAGCAGTAGGTCAAGAAAGCACTCTACATTCTCAAAATTTAATTTTCGTGAGTTTTTTTAATCTTGAGTTATTAACAGACCGTAATTACCAAGGCACAGAGGCAAAAAAATTTCTCCTGACTTCCATTTTTTTTTTACTTTGTCACTATTGTATTCTCACTCTTATGTTCCTAATTTCTCACCATTTTCTCCACAGAAAACAGTCACTGGTTCTCCAATAACCCTATTTAATTTCCTATTTTTTCTTTGTGTTGTCTCTCCATCTCCAACAAACTCTTGGATTGGTTTTCATCTGGATCAAGCTGTCCTGGAAAGAAAATGAACCCTTCTTTAAATGAAATGACAGAGGCTTTCTCACACAGACATGCCAGCTTACTCCTGCATCAAAATCCCAGAAAAAAAAAAAAAAAAAAAAACACACACACAAAGAAACCTCCCCCACTCCCCCACCCCCCCCCCCCCCCAAAAAAAATCAGTTTCTTAATTCTGTCAGCCAAGGGATATACTCTAAGTACTTCAAATAATTCTTCCAGCCATGCTTAAATCTACTACATTTTCTATATGCATAACATTTTGTGCCACTAGCACAGTAACTCTTACCTACAGTTTAACCGCTGTTTTTTCACCACACAGATCTGCAAATAATCAGCATCATGCATTTCATTTTTTTTAGGCTTAAGTTGATTCAAAAGAAAACTTTGTAGACTCTCAAAGATTCTACACCTAGCTCACTGAGTAAGAACACATTCTTTAAGACATTAAAAAGTTCTCACAACAAGGATACCTGAATTTCCAGAAGAAATTGATATTTGAGTCCTTAGAGAAATATTCTCTCACTAAATACTGTGAGGAAATAAGCTGATTTAATAATGGATCCTATTTCTAATACTTTTTATTACCTCCAATCAAATTCTACAACATGAATATTGGAGTAGCAGGAGGGGAAATCCAAAGAGATATGAAGAAGATATTTTTTTCTTAGTCCAGTATAATCATGAGAATACAGGCCAACAGAGTAGTATACAGTTTCAACTTGTGTGTTAGACAACAGGATCACATTTTTTTATTCTCCCTCTCCCACTCCAAAAAAGTCTAAACATAATGATCAAATGCAATGGTTTCATCCCATCTGTCTGAAAAACAGAAAATCCAGTCTTGTAGACAGGTATGACACTATTTTATTTTCAAAATATATTAGTATGTTTCCTACAAGCTTGCAATTTTAGTACCCGTTTCCTCTCCCCACCCCCCAGCCCCAAAGCTGGTTAATTGTTGATCCTTTTCTCCCTGTTTTTGACACATTAGGAATTATATTTACAAGTAACATTTACAAGATTTTACGTATGAGAAAAAATAATAGATGGAAAGTTAGTGAAGTCTCAGCTTTCACTTTGAAGGAAATAGCAGTATCATACCAATAGCCAATACTGTAAAAGAAATACAAAAAGGAGTGGTTTCACTTGCAAACTATGTTTTAACTAGTCCATCATTATAAGCATTTCCAGGAATTTAATAATAGCACCAATATCCAATATCTGAACTTAATGTAATAAATGAAGGGTGATCACAGTACCCAGTTTTAAAAATTGCTTTACATAATGTAATCACTTACTTGCTCTAATTTAATTTCACTTTACATCATTTAATAAATGAATGCTGATCATTTGACATAATGAATAAGTAGTTCAGCTCATTCTCTGTACTCCTTAGATCATAAAATAGGCTGCTTTTTTGTCATCTTCCAGGATGGTATTGTGAGATGCAGGAATTGGGTTTCATTTCTCCTCTCAACTTTGTTACCTAGTGCAATTCCACTTTAGGAAAGAGCCTACCCCAGCCCTGCAAGCTGAATTTTTCAAAAGAATTACTTAAAGCTGACAATCTAAAACCCAAGAATTCTAGCAACTCCAATTTTCTGTGAAGTGAGTGTGCCCAGACAACACAATGACTTTCCCCTCTTCTCCCCAAAGTAAGCAGGGAAATGCTCCAATATCTCTTTTGAACACAAAAAGGCAGAAAACTACACCCCCTTCCGCTTCCTGCGTGCTTGCCAAAAATCGACATGACTGTGTTACTGAAATTCCTCTGGAAATATACCACAGTCCTCAGACCACTTTAACCCTAAAGAACTCTGAAAGTCTCTGCAGGGAGCCCTGGGAACTTTTGGAGGCAGGTAGGCTTTTAGAAGGATTTATGAAAATACCTGGAATTCAATGCAGGACTTCCACAAATGAGGTCCCAAAGGCCACCACACCAGTTCCACCATGCTTTTTAGTGACTGGCTCATGATCCCACAGGAGGCTGTGAGGAGGAAAGGATGAAGTTGTCACAGACTATCAGTCTAATGACACTACTCTGTTGCAAATTAAAAATTTTCTATGTAGGTGCGTGTTAGCAAGAAAATCTTGTTTGTCTCTATATCACAGGCTACATGAAATCTTGAGAACAGGTATAAGCTGCTTCAGGTCTTCCAGTACCAGAAAAGGTGAAGATCTCTACTTGGAGATGCTTTGTGCAGAAACTCCTTCTTAGCTGTCCTAAAACAGCTTTCCACAGAGACAGACTTAGTCCAAAGGAACTGTATGGGAATCTCTTCCAAAACAGAAATGTTTGAGAAGAAATGCTGTTTTTCCTAGTATCCCTTCCCCATGTACACAAACCTTAAACTCACTTCCACTAGGCAGAAATTAGTCACGCTGTGCCTGTGGATCTAGTAAATAATAGTCTCAGACTCGTTTCTCCAATGGAAATGTAAGCTCCTGGTACCTGTTAATATGCCTGAAATGGCTTTTAAACGACAACAAAAGAGCAAGAAGCCTGGAGGGTTGGCTTAAATATTCCATTGTTTAAACAGTGGAGTGATTTCCTCAGTCTTTGAAAGGGATTCTCTCAGACTGTGATTACTTTTCTTTTTTGTAATTTATAATCCAACAAAGCACAAAAACTTTTTTCAGTAATATAGATGCAAACTTCATACCTTCACTCACAAATCTGAATTCTGGCAAACCTTCTTAGGAAGTAACACATAAATCGTGGTAAGAAATTCATAGTTTTAAGTCTAATAAAAAGGGGCATACTGACTGCATCTGTTGATTTATCAGAAGAGACATTAGTTGACATGACTTAAAGGATCATAGAATCACCTAGGTTGGAAGGGACCTTTCAGATCATCTAGTCCAACCATCAACTTAACTCTGCCAAAAACCATCACTAAACTGTATCTCTAAGCACTATGTCTACCCGTCTTTTAAATACCTCTAGGGATGGATGAAGAAACAGATGAGGGGTTTCCTATACACAAGTCTCTTCGATGTTTCCAATGGTCTACAGCTACCATTTGAAGCTTCTCTAATTAGAAAGTAACTTTTTTGAAAGAAATCATGATTCTCAAATGCAATATCTAGTTTCTGCTTTTTCATCCAATACAAGTCTATGCAGGGCACAAAAGCACTCAGAAGTATATTTCTTACAATTAATCATCTATAGCTACAAGCTGAGTGGCGGTCTTTTGACTTACTGTTATAGAAGGCTCCACAATAATATCCATGTACAGCCTCCATGTAAATATTCACACCTACAGACATAAATTACATACTGTATATTGAAACATTCTCTCTCCAAAACACACACAGGTGTTTTTGGAAGGCATTTTCTCTAGGAGTACATATAGAAGAGTGACAAAAATTGCAAGGAATACATGAATGGGTTGATTTAAGGATTTATTATTGCTCCTAGCTTCTCTCCAGAGCTACAGCCTCCTACTTTCATCTTTCATGCCTTAAACACAAGATTAATCTTTCTTTCTCAAACCAACAGTATAATATTTATTAAAACTCACTGTTCACTTAGCTTTAGCAACAATATGGATGTACCTTGTGTTGACTTGTTTAGCTTGTGCAACGTTCTCCTCTTCCAGCATCCCCACATGGATTTAACTATGGGTTCATACAAATTCTGTGCCAGGCAAGTACAGCCATCTTCCTCCAGTTTTAAGGTGTAAAACTGCAAATATGTTCTTCTGGATAGCTTTACCTGTGTGACCTGTCCTGGCAAAATTAAGCTATTCACATGCACAGCTACTTTTAGAGCTGATCCACTTACGTATTAAGTACATTAAATATTTAGATTTTCCTCTGCTGGAGAAGATAGATGACATCACTCTTCCTTGCAAAACAAACTTCTGTCATGTATCAGAGCAACATCGAGGCAATTAAACTCACTGTAGGAACTTTCTAAATTCTTCAGTAAAACTACATATCTATATGGAAAAACAGGTTATATTTCCACAGTGATTTACAGTATACAGCAGGCAATACAAGATGTTTATCTTATTGAAGATATAGTTATTTTCGTTTTAAAAAAATGAAAAGGGTAGAAGGGAGCCCTGAGGAAAAAAAACTGATTTCTGACACCTAAAAATATTAACAAGAGATGACATTAAATTTTTCATCTTCAATGCTTCAGACCAACTAAATGTCAACTTGGCAACTCTCTGGCTCTTGGAAGTGTGCTCGGAAAATGTTCCATTACTTTGAAAGAGACATTTGGCTCAAGGGACAATCAAACACAATGGGATTTCTTCCTGGTGTTTGAAGTAGCAGCTGCCAGATACTGGCAAAGACCTTACTGTTGGTGTTGCTCTAAAGGAAATACTCCGTTTAGCAAGAAAAAAGGCTTAGCTGTTCCACATAATCTTTTCTAGTTGGTGGAGATCACCCAACTCAATTTCTAAGAAAAAAGACCACAGGACAACACTACAACCTCCTGCTTCATAGCACAAACAGAAAAAAATTACCAGACTATAAAAGCCATAATTTCAATTAAAGAGTAACTTTAAGTGATTTAACAGTATCCATGGGAGGTAGGCAGGAATTGTGTCTTCAATCACATTCTAAAAAAATATCACATTCACTCCACTCTTCCACCTTTTTCCAACAAACTCAATTTCTTCCTGGGCCTGTTGCTGTCACTTCAGTTTCATTGCATTTTTATAGTGTCATAGCAATAACTTTGCATCACAAAACATTTATGTGCCAGGGTACCACAAAGCCATAAAGACCCAATTGCAGTGCTTAACTAGACAAATTTTATTCACTGCCACATGCATTGCACATCAAGCAAACTGACAGAAATATTTCCTTCTATTATGTTACTCAAAGACATAGCTATTTTCCTTTTTTGCTTTGGAACATTCCTTCTTTCTTTGAAGAATTACTTACTCCTAATGAATTAGTTATTTTCCTTTATCTAAATCAAGGTCTTTTTTTTTTTTATTAAGCAGCTATGCAGTATATTTCATGTTTGGTTTTCACATAGTTATTAATAAGCCTGCAAAAGTTGACCTATGTCCTATGATTATTTTTTTTTGCCCCCCCATGAAAATCAGTATCTGGTGCTTTGGGGTCTGAAACTTGCCATAAAGTACCTAATACATTTGGTAGAAAATTTAAAGCAATAATGGTTTAGCTGAGTATTGCTTCAAGTGCTGAGGGAGTTACTGAGTCCAATGTTTTTTGTGACCCAGGGGATTCCTTGTTCCCAATCTGACAAAGCCTAACATGGCACACTTGTAGGCCCTGGAGATTCCCTACGTACACTTTCCAAGGGATGCAGCTGCTGCTGTTCCCATTCACAGGTCAGTAGTGAGGCTGAGAGCATTTCCCAAACAGAAACATACATATGAGCACACACAACCACACAGTGCACAGTCCAACACAGGTAGAGCAAAGCCTTTACCAGCACCTCCCTAAACACCAACAGCACTAACATAAACAAGAATATGGATAGCCCTATGCTGACTTTGTCCCTTTCAGCACACGCAGACTAGAGCGAGACCCACAGAAAATGCATAAGAAGGGGCTTTAGTAAGAGTAGGGGAGACATACATTAAGAAAAAGTAACATATTGCTGTTGTCATTCAAGCATCCATATGACCCCACATAACTTTTCAGGAAAGAAGAATTGACTCATTCCTCGCTTTGGCACAAAATAAATGAAGAAAGATTTAGATTGCACCCTCATGCCACTTAAAAAACTAGCATTTATTTTCACTGAATGATACATTAGTTTTTTAATCAGTGTTTGAAAGAGGAAAAAAAGTGCTAAACTTTATCCAAAGGGCTTCTTTTAGAAATACCAAAGTGTTAAATACAAGTTTAAAGGTGGAGGAATTTGTTCTTTACTTAGTCTTCAAGATTCTAGTACAGTTAAGATTTATTCCAAAAGTTCAAGTCACGATCTCACAACACACTCCCCTGAGAAAGGCATACCTCTACCTCCTGCTTCCCCCACACTCACATACAGCGGTTTCCTGTTTACACATGCAAGTACAACCCTCCCCTCCCTGCTGTGACTTCCAACAATGACATTTCTCAGGTACAGGGTACTTATCAAACAAGTACCGCAGGAAAACTGATCTACTATTTTAACATTTAAAAAAAAAATAAAATGCAGCAGTGATCAATTAGTTTGATTTACATGCAAATATATCCTTAAAAAACAAAACAAAACAAACAAACAAACCAACACATTTTCTTCCAGTGCAACTGCAGAGCAGTACAAAACCAAGGAAACATGTGGCAGGTTCAGCAATGCGGCCAGTGTCTGAAGGCCTACGAATAGGTAGATGAGTCCAGAAATCGTAAGTCATGGAAAGGCTGATACTTCATGAGGATGCAATTGCTGACACCAGCCAACAGCTCTAAGATGCCTACCACAGTACAGCACCAAAACACATAGAGCATGATAAAGTGCAACCAGTCTTCCAGCTTCTTTAGACATCCTTCCTGAAAAAGCTGCTCCAGATGGACTAAGTCACCCCTGCAGTGAGGGTACTTCTCCTTACAGCAGCTTTCAGGGACACGAGCTTTTCCACCGTGGAGATGCCAAGAAGCAGCTGTTGCCTTTAGCCAGTCTGTGTAGTTTTGGACCCCACAACACTGCAGCTTCCTCTGTACCACATCCACAGCCCTGCTGTTGGCACCCTGGGAGTGTGTTCCGTTGTACTGATCAACAAGGTAACCCATAGTGCTTTTCATCTCATAAGCCAACCGAACAGTATAGAACTGTGCCAGAACTGCTGAAGACACATCTAGGCAAAGAAGGACCAGCAGCAAGTACATGAGAGCCCCTTGCTGATAGCGGGAGCTCTTAGCAGAAATAGACACAGCCAAAACTCCAGTAGGTACCAAGATAAGTGCAGCTGCAACAACCAGCCACCCAGGGAGAGACAAGAAAGACTCCGGAAATAAATATCCATAATTCTTGTGCATCAGGATCACAAGAACTCCACCAAAGACCAAAGCTGCAGCAGCACCGCAGAAGATGAAGCCTAGGAGCAACAGCAGAAATCGAGCAAAGATGCGGAGCCAGGAGTCTTCATAGAGCCACGAAGAGGCTAACAAGAGCATCACTGTAGCTCTAACTCTCCTCATTCTGGTCACTCCTATCAACTCAAACTCACACCACCACCATTTAAAAGGCCTCCACCACACCCTGCAGCCAGGTGCAGCAGATGACATCTCCACCCAAAAACAACTTGCCAAGGGAGCAACACTCATAAAACTCCCTTCATACAAAGACTAGGCCCTGCGTCAGCTAACCACATGCTGCTGCTTGTTCAGTGCAGCCTGAGGAGATGTGGTAAGTTTGCTGTCAAGAGTTAATTAACTGTGCTGTCGTTGAGATATTTGCATCTGAAGGAGGAGGACAGCTGAAAAAAGGCTGCGCCCTTTATTTTACTACATTCATCTGTTAAAGAGCTAAATGTAGAGAAATAGTCAAGGTGGTAGCCAGCAGTGCTAGCTCAGATCACTTAGACTACCCAAGTGAAAGAGGTAATCCAATTATCAATCCTACAGCAGTAGCCAAGATGGAGAAAATTCACAAGTCATTAACAAAGGAACAGTTTAAGCACAGCTATTTAATCAGGGATCTCCATAGGTAACACTCACCTAGACTCATTATTCTTCCCAGTACATTTACCACGCATTAGATTTTATGAGGGGCATAATGATGTTAATAATATTTTGCCCTTTTTCACTCAGCAAGATTTCTCTGTAGATAGTTTCAATTACTCAAGGCGCCTGGATGAGAAATCCCTACCACTTCACACTTGTACCCCCTCAGTTTGCATCACCAGTGATTTGACTGAGTGCTGTAATGACTGAATACAAACAACAGTAAGAACTGTATTAACTTTTCCTTGTGTGTAAAGAAACTGAATTGCACCCCAGCTAAATGACTTCACAACAATCCCAAAGGGAATTAACGCCACTTACCAGGCAGTGGAAGAGAATTATTACTCAAACACGTGGTAGAGAAGAGCCACGCAGGATGCGAAACCTGCATAAAACTTGCTGTAGGCACCAGGAAGGCAGATCCCAAGGCCAACAGTGATCCCCTGCTCATCCTGATGAAGTCCCATAACATCTCTTCTGTTTCTCAAGATGCAAAGCAGGGTTCATACAACAGGCATACAGAGAAATGATCCTAATTTTCAGAAACAAGAGCACCTGCAGACCCTGCAGAAAATCTGAGAAAGTCAGTGCTCAGATTCCTGGAACCTTTGAAAAGTCTCAGCAAAGCCAATGATCCTGCATCTGTCAGATATTTTACAAGGACCTATTGCTGTTATATATGCTATGCACACACAGATGTTTGGCTGATCCCCATCAAAATGTCTTTCTATGTGTTGTACAAACATGTCATTAAAGCTAATTATTCTGGAATGAGATAAATTGCTTTTATTATTTTTAATCTTGCCATTAGCAGTAATTAACATGCAGTGATTAACTTGTTAAATCTTAACCAAAGGCTTCTTTCAAAGCTGTTCTAGGATGTGTGTTTTCCTGCAACTGTTCTCTGAAGTCTGTGTCTGTCCTCTCTCCTGTTCAGCTTGCTGCTACCCCCAGCCCTTCAGCTGTGTTGTTTCTGCTTCTGTTTACTTATTCTCTTGAATGCCTTTTCCTCAGATTTCTATGTTCTGCATCAGGGAGAGGGAGAAGGGGGACAACAGAAAGGATCTCCCCCCACATCTGTACACACAGGCAAACTACACTGATTTGATGTTTCCACAACACAGAAGAAGAAACATTTCAGAAACGTGTGAGGGAACACATCAGAAAACACTGTGAGGAGTACATCTGCTTACTGGTAGTTTGCAAGCGTTGTGAAAAAAGCACGTGAACCTGCCTGTTTTCCTTTCTGCCTTCCCCCATGCTTATAACGCTTAATGAGATTTTAAGAACTGAGTTACAACACTACTTAGTTTTAGCTTATTCTGCAGTCTCTGAAATATAATAGAAAGGATCAAACTGCCTACAGGAAAATTTTACTGCACCTCTTGTTCATTTGAACCAGGGTAACTGCCATCCCCTCCCTGAATACAGAGGAGAGAATTTCAATGGTTATTGAAGCCGAGAGGTTCTTATCTTTCTAAATATTCCTCAAATATAGTAATTTCCCATTTACTTAAATCTGACTCTTTGGACCACTGTGAGATGTTTTTCTTTCTTTCACAGGGCTGTGGGACGGAGAGGGTGGGAGAGGGAGAGAGGGGTAAAGCAGCTTTTGCGTTGACTGGGAGCCAGTCCCCAGGTAAGGGCTGTCACTGCCCAGTGCCATCTGTGGGGATGGAGCATACTCAGCACCATGCAAGAGGAAACTGCCGCAGTGGGGATTAATATTGGCAGGGCTGTCGTAAAACCCCCTCGCCCACTTTGTGCGAGGCAATGCATACGCACTCAGGAAAGGAGAGCTTCTGCTCAAACGGTTTGCTGTCTGGTAAGACAAACAAGACAAAGAAGGACAAGAAAAACATAGAACTGTTCCCCGAAGTACCCACAAGACCTAACTGGCACCCTCAATAGAACTGTGTTTGTGCTATCGAGCGCACCTGTGTGTGCAGCCAAAAGCTTGAAAAAAGCACTGATTGTAGGTATCCCTCAAAAGACTGTAATGTGACAAAGAGAGTATAAGTAAGGCAAAATAAGAATGCTCCTCTGTTTTCGTTCCAGTGGTAAACAGCATAACATGATAAATGCCGTCCCTGCTTTCTCTGGAGTTGTTTCTGCTTATGAACTGATGAGTATTGAAATTCAAATGTGGGTGTAACAGATAATACATCTTAGATAAACTACTTTCTGGAATGTTGCTGAAAGTATAATCCTTCAAGTTAATAAAATGCCACTGTGTATTTTTTGCGTTCATTGTTCTAGCAAGCCCTGTCTGACGTTGAATGGCTCTGATGTGCCAGGAGGGTCAACGAGGTTCGTTCTACATGGGTCCAGGAGTAGGACCAGAGAGCCAAGTCAACATTGTGGTTGTGCAAAGACAACATAGGTGGACATCTGGACTCATTTTAAATGACATGGGCTGTCATACAGATTGATCAGGGAGCACATCTGAGCTCCTGCTGTAATTGGCAATAATTCAAATCAAGATGGCCAACTAATCCATTCAGGCTTGTGTGAATAAGAGGAAATCAAGAGGTGGCCATGAGATCAGGGCACAGTTAGACAAGCCCATCTTCTAAGTTTAATACAAAATAAAATGAGACAAGCTCTCAAAGCCAGACCCTGAGCCACTGCATTCATTGTCACAGAGACACAGGAGACCCCTAAAGCTGCCTCAGAAAAGCTGGCGTTTCCCTTGTAACCCATGCACATGTGAAGCTACTGTAGCTGGACCTCGTAGGTGAGGTTAAAGTACTCTGGAAGTGGTCTGGCTTGAGAGTTTAGAACATTGTTTTGAAGGTCTTGTTAGATTAAAGCACACCCATAGTATAGGATATGACTTTAAAACTTCATCAAATACAGGGGGTTTTATCAAATTCATCTACCCCAGCTTTTTCATTAAGCTTCCTCCCACCCCACCCCTTCAGTGACCCCTTCAGCAAGTGGAAGCTGGCGTGTGACACAGAAGGGCCAGAAAAAAGTGGTAAATGGGTATTGTTGGTATCAATCCTCCTTTCACTGATCCTGACTGTGTCTGCTGGCCCTGGCAGTGTATCTTTCCCAAGCTGAAGAGACTTCACACACAATTTTTCCAGTTTCCAAGAAAAGCCCTGGCTGCATGTAAAGTGACAGCAAGTAAGTAGTAATATCAGGGAGAAAAAAAAAAAAAAAAGAAAAAAAAAAGAAAAAAAAAAAGAAAAAAAAAACCACCACCACCAAACTTTGATTCTTCTCAATCAGATCACTGAGGCTATGATGAGTAGTCAAAACACCACGCAGCAGAAGGACTGGGTACCAAGCAGAAAGCTATTTTTAAAAAACCTGAAAGCTACTAAGAAGTCTGTTGGCTCTTTGGGAATAAAAAACATTACCTTCTGAGACGTGTCATAGTACAAGATCACTCTGACAGCCTAAATGCAAAAAGGATGAACAAGCCTGGTCGGACCCGGATCCTGCAGTCGCTGCCATGCACAACCGGTTGCCATGGTAACCAAGGTCAGGTGTTGTTGCCTTGCATGAGACTAATACCTCTCATGGAAAGCTTGAAGCAAGCAGAGGAGATATGATTGCCACCTCTTTTTCATGGAGAAAATGTGCTCTCCACAAGTACTGATTTACTATTGTGCAGCTGTTTCAACTGAAGCCAGCCAGATGTTTACCCCTGGCTCTGCTGGCCTGACCAAAAGTAGCCTTTTTTGCAATTGAAGAACCACGTCAAATGTTTTCAGGGCTTTTATTTAGTTTTGCTTTTTAACGTTCCAGGTTTTCATTGTATTGAAAATATTGAAAATCAAATGTCAGAAGTTGGTGGTTTTATGTCTTTCCCTCTTTCTTTCCTTTTATGAAATAAACACAAGAAAAAGACTAAAACTTGTTGTTGTTAAATTTTATTTTTCCCCTTCTATTTTTATTTGCCAGTCTGAAATTGTTATAAAACACCTTGGGACTGGGATGAGAACAGACTATCAAAGAAAGGAAAAAAAAAAAGGGGGAAAAAAGGAAAAAAAAAAAGCCAACCAAAATCCAACAACACTTTCAGTATTTCCATCACTTTGGAATTTCAGAAGTTGGAGAAGATGTTAAAAGACACAGAATGGCAGAAGAAAAAAGAAATTCAAATGAAAAGGACACTGCTGTTCTTTTGATAGCCTTCATTTTATTGCAGTTGGTAATAAAAACAGGTTGGAGGAAAAGGTACTTTGTAAAAACTTCAAAAAATGAAGAAAGGACAGAACACTGTGAAATTCAAGTCACCTTGACATTTAAAGTATTTTATGACTATTTTTTTCATTGTTTCCAAGCATCGCTAGCTACAATATTTTTCATGTGAATACCATGTTCTCATTTGTGTTTTATCCTGTATGCAATACTTGTAGGCACTTTCTGAAGTTATAAAAAGACTTTAAATATGAAATAGAGGCCCTTTAATCGTTAACGCATGAAAATAAATAACAGATTTCTCTTTAGGGAGGAAGTCAGAAGTGTCTGAATACGTTATCTGGAAGTCAGTAAACTGTATAAAGCCCTGACAAGAAGCTTACACTTGTCAGAACTTCCCATGAATAAAGTTTCTTCTCTGCCACGTGTCCTCAGAAAAAAAGGAATCCTTGCAGGATGCTTTTTCAAGAGAAGGCTTAAATGCAAAATTGGACTGGACCCCTGCTGGGCCAGCATTCTCCACAGCATTGCCTGTGAAACCTCAGACAGGCCATGGCAATGCTTTAGGTGACATGCATGAACTTTCTACTTGTGACCCTTTTGCCCAACAATGTGAATGAATCTAATTCTGCAGCCATTAAGCAACCATTTGGGAACAAAAATTTGGAAATCTTTGTTTCCCACTGATACTATAAAATCTATGTACAGCATCCAGGACAAATCTTTCAAATTAATTTAGTGATAAATCTTAAAATCAGTCAATTGCAGGGTTCTAAATTACTGGGGTGTTTTTGCAAATGTTGCCTTTGGTTACTCTGTTTCTCGGAAGACATAGGTCTTTTAGTGCTCTTCAAGCTCCAAAAAACTTCAGCCTTAAGTCATCAGGATCAATATGGAAACCTGGATCCCATTGTTCGTCTTACAATGCAAATCAAGGCTCAATGTCAGTTTGTTCTTGAGACCACCTCAGCAGACATGTATTTGTTCTGCGCGTTCTGTTCTACCTACTCAAAACTGAACTGAAGGGGAGATATCCAGCATGATCACATGCAAAAAACTCTTGATTAAAGGTTCACTTCAGCAGCAATTTTGAAGGGGGGAGGGGGGCGGAGGAAGGCACTGTAGCAGTAATGTTGTGGTGAGTATGGGATTACTTCTGAAATATTTGGTCTGGCCAGAAAGAGATTCAGCAATTTCCTTTAAGATGAGAGCATTGGATTACCTTGGTGCAAGCAGCTTGTCAGACCTCTTCAGACCTGCAATGGGAGCTCACCCAAAAGAATGAGATTTGTACAGCTTGTGCTTCATGAACTCATCTGCAAAGACGAAGGCTGGCAGGGTGTAGGTTCTTCTGGTGAATAACTGATTCCTTTTTCAGCTCATTGACTGGGGAAAAAAAATTAATGAAAACATTCATTTTAGGTTAATCTGACAAATTATTAAAAGTTCAGCTTTTCCACCAAGAAAGACACTAACAAAGAATGTTGTCAGTCTACAAGGGAGCCGAAAATTTAGCCAAGACAAAGTAAAAGGAGCATTTGAGAGAGAGTCCTTTTCTCTTTTTACTGGCATAGTACTAAGTATATTTGTATCAAATGCAATGTTCATCTCATACCAGGTTTCATAGTGAGTATAATAGAGAATTTATTTTTATTATCTTTCCTAAGTCATGATAGGGGCATATAAAACGTCAACTTCATCAGAATTAGTCTTACAGCGTATTTCAAAGAAACGGAACCAATTTTAATAGGTTTTTTTATGCATTTCCATTCAGATGCAATGCAGCTTTTAAGAGGAAAAAAAAAGAATCAAAACCAAAGATATGTACAATTTATTTCTGTTCTCTATTTCTATCTACAGTCTCTCCACCAAACAATTGCCTTCAAGAGGTATTTTGCTTTTAAATACAGATATTGTCACTGACATGGAAGGGGTCTATTAGGTTTAAACTCATGGAAGCATCTAAAGTAAAACAAAAAGCAAACAAATGAAAATGTATTTGAACACGAAATGTAACAACACATTTAAGAGCGAAAACATGAATTCCACTACCAGGAAAGGTGTCTCTGCTAACTTCCAGACACAACAAGTAGCACAACTTGGCTTTGCCTTGGTAGGATTCACTTTCTTTTATTTCAGAGTTTAATGTACCCATCAAAACTCAACTTTCAAGCCCAACTGTTGGGCATCAGAGGCCTTTTCAGAAACCTCAGTGAGATTCCCATAATGTTGAAGTCCAGCTAGGACTACTAGAATTATCCCGGCACTCCACAAGCATTTTACTTTTTCCCACAGCACCTTGCCAGGTGTGGTTGTTGAAATCTAAGTGCCTTCTTCACCACCTTCCAGCAGAACTGGACTCTGGGGCATGCACAGCATAAGAAAGCCCAGGAGAGACTGTGAGAAGTAGTAGATGACCTGGGAGGTGCTGCTTCATTGCCCACAGCACAGTCTGGGGCACGTTTTTGCTCAGGGCAGATTATGGTCCTGACTGAGTGTTGGCTCCGACAAGAGGATCCATGCCAACATACACTGAGGCACAGGAGTATTCCCATTTTCAGCAGTCAGATGAAAATCAGAGACTCGATGCGGAGCTGAGGGATCAGCAGGGAGAAAAGGACTTGGAGGATAAACAAAGTGCATAGGTTTACACAAATTCCATTAGACGTTGCTACCAGCGAAACACAGTGGTGAAAAGCATAATTGCTGAATTGGGATAAACCCTACCAAAACTACTCTAAAAAGAAAAAGCTTTAATGGATATTTTCTTCTTTAATATACTTTGAAAATTTGTTTGGGTGCTGTCTGTAACAAAAAATAATAATTTCTGTTTTCCTGATTGACACTGTGAGAACAACTCAGGACCAAACAGAAAATAGCTCCATAATCTCAGAGGTAACTGTATTCTTGCTTTTGCAGAGAACAAAATGCCAGATTATTCATGTGTTTTCAACCAAAATAAAGCAACTAGGTTTTACTTAAGCTCTCATTCCCCACCACCACCCACTCACCAAACTTGGTGTGATGCAGTGCCTGTGTGAATCAGGCAAGGAGGGGGACCCATATTTCATGCTGATAGGGGTTAACCTTGCAACTGCTTTTACACATTTCTCCTCCCTCAATATTCATTCATGGATGGAGCATTGGAGAAATCTTGGAGTGGTACAGGCTTAAGAAACAATAGAAATAGAAATCCGTTACTTTGAGGAATTGAATAACCATTTTGGATAGTTGATCAGGCACAATAGATAGGCAAAAAATCATTCTCATGGATTCCCATTGTGTGAATTGTAGCATTAGTGCAAAATTTTAGGCAGGCAGCCTTCCACAGGTGTCTGCTCTGACCTGAAATCCTGAGTGCATGAGCCAGGGTGTTCAAAATAAGGTGGTCACTGCAATTTCATGCCACGGGAAACCAGGCAGGCCTCCCCACAATGCAAATGGTCAGGAATTTGCTCCCTATTTAACAGCAGTTCCCAGAGGAGCAGAGGGAGACAGGACATCTGGCTCAGGGCAGAATGCCCTACCCATGCCATCAGAGCTACACCAACAGTGGAGGTGACCAGGGCAGCTTCAGTTTCTCCATGTGTCATGTTGACATATATCTCCAGCACTACATTCACTTTAGAAACAAATTTTTATTTACAGACCTGTCACCAAGCAGAATACATAAGAAAGCTGTTGCAGACACCCGATAAGAGCTCCAGTTTCATGAAAACATGGAATTCAAAGGGAGTGGAGCTGACTGACAAGTGGCTTCTGCAGCCAAAGAATTTCTGCAATGCAGAGGAGGGAAGGGGTGACAGCTCAGACTGTGGACCTTCCTTGTTTTGCTTTAGCGCAGTCTGAGCTCTCAGTGTCTTCCCTCTCCCCATGCACAGACAAAGGCTGTGCAAAACGTCAGGAGGAAGACAGGACACACTTGTGAGGGAAATGGGAACTGAAGTCCTACATGTCCATTGCAGCCCTAACAGGAACAAGCCCTGTCCCATTCAAATATTCAAAGCTTTCTCTGCTCTGGCTGTTTGCATGAGTTTTGCCAAGTGGCAACCCCATTCATTTTAACATAAAAATGTAGCATTGCTCAACTTGTCTCTATCAACAAGTGCTGCTTTGATGAATGCTTTTGATAAGCCTTAAAAATACTGAAAAATTACACTAGAATGATGACAGAGCCCATTGCCCTGACTGGTATGGCAACAAAGATTTCTGAGAGCCACGGTGTTTCCTTACATTTATAAACCCTGGAAAAAATGTATATCCTACTAACCACGCATGCTTTAAATGTTTGTATTGGTTTCCTTCAGCAAATTAACCTGCTTTATTTGTAATAAATACTTACACAACTTCCCAGGCAGCAGTGCGGTCTGTTTAATTAAAAATATTTTCAATATTTCACAAGTTGGCTTCCACAACAGTCACAATTGTGGGTTTAGAGTCATTGTGCTTCAATATCCTTCTTTAATGGAGTAACGCTGAAATGTTTGCTAGTGGCAACAGTAGTTAAACTGTTTATAAAGTATACTGTTCTTAAAAACAAGTAGAGCTCAGATATTGTGATCCAGGCTTTTGTTTCACAGTGCTCCTTCGGACAAATTTGCAGGTAGCAGTAAAGAGCAGAACTCAATTGAACAAAACATTCAGCTGCCATAGTGATGAAAGCAGCAGCAACAAAAGGCAATAAAATAAGCTTTGATAAATGAAAAAGCCTGCACCCAGAGAAAAACATGAACAAGCACCTGACGACACGGAGATAACCAAGCAGCAAAAACTAGTGCATTAAAGCAGGCTCACTCCTTTTTCAGTCATGTCTTCATACTGACAAGGGCTTCTGGGAAGGCAGACTGCAGAAAAAGGTGCAGGTGAAAAGTTACAGTACGCTGGAATCCTGCCAGAGATTTCAGAGTCAGCAGAGAAGTGTCTGTGTCCCACAGACTAGATTCCTAGTCCCACAGAAGAATTTATGTATGAAAAATAAAATTTGAAAACCATCAGTTAACAAACATGATGAATATAAAGAATTTTCATAGTCTAGCAAGTAAGTATTTTCATGAGTTTTAACTAGGACTAGAAATCGAAACCTGGTATTGCCAGATTTCAGAAAAAAAAACTGAAAATGCTTTATTGTTTTGGGGGGTTTTTTGGTTGTTTTTTTTTTTTTGCAAAAGCTTTTTAAACATTTTGGGGAAACTCCAGAGATATCTAAAAAGTTTATTTTGAACTTGTTTTACTCACCAATTTTCATTTAGGAATGACCTTTGATTTCAAGGGTATTTTTTTAAAGTGTTTTATGTATCATGATACAATTTAGAATAACATGTTTAAAGGACCTGAACAGTATTCTGCAACAGTGTCTGCCTGGAGAATTTTAAGATATATTGATTAATTTTTTTTTCCTGAGCAAAAATGAAATCATCTTGTCCAAAAATCAGAATAGAGAGTACATTGTTACTGAAAAAGACATTAAAATCTCCATAATTTTAAGGGGGAAAAGGAGATTTCCTTGCATGTTTCCCTCTTCTGACACAGCCTCATCCTACCTCAACTTCTGCAAAACCTCCTACGTGCTTGAAGAACAGAGAGGCTGGTTCCAGCACTTAGCTGAATTGCCTTTATTTTCAAGGGAAATGCACCTGAAAGCTTTGAATGCTCTCTGATCTCTCTGTAGACAGAAATATGTATCTTAAACAGATGTGTACAAACAAATTCATAAAGCTTCCCTGCAGACCCTGTGCGTCAAAGAACTAGCTGTTACCCACATTAATGAGTTAGAATTTACTTTTCATGCCCAGTAATCCTGCCATGTGAACCAGTATAAAAGGAGGTCTCTTCCCAGTGGTCTTCTATATGAGAAAGAAAAAACCCTAAAAAAAACTCATTTATCAATGCAGTTGACTGCAGAACTCCACCAAAAAGCCCGAAGGGAAGGGGAAAGGCAGCTTTACAGAGCCCTGGTATGTAATACAAATGAGCTGCTTCTGAGCTCAGCTATAAAGAAAGTGAAGTATCAAGAAACACCATTTAATTGCTGGAGTTGGAATGGTATAAAATCCTATGAGATTAAAATAAGACCTAGCCTGCACATGTTTATTTAAATCACCTCACATCAGGTAAATTTAAACTGTTGAATTTTAATATACATATATATTGCCATATTAGACACTAAACTACTAAATGGTCCACACTGACAGAGCTGGAAAAAGCATGAAAGAGGCTAAAACCCTGAACAATCTTAAACCATTAGTTTATCAGCAGGGGTGTGAGAAATGAATATTCATGCAGTAGATAATATTTTTATGAATAGATTAATAGGTGGAGATAGGTGCTCTGTTTCGTATTTAATTTTCACTCTTTCTCAAATGAAAGAATAAACTCATATCTATGCAGACCGCTTAGACTGAATTTTACTTGAATTTGAATAGCTGCAAATATTGACAACTTTAGTAAGGTTTACTTTGTAAAATGAGTGGTTGGAAATTAAAGGAACCATTAATTTGAAACTTAACCATTTAAAAACCTATAAATTAAAAGTCATTCTTGCCAGTACATCAGCTTAGATTGCGTGCTGTTTGGCTAGGAATCATCTTTTGGGTTTTTTTCTACTTTCCTTTCCCATATTTGCAGATCACCAAGCATACACTAAAATCAATATAGTATCAGTAATACCAACAAAAATAACAATAATCAAGTAACAACAGATAATCCAGAGTATCCAGCCTTAGCAGTCTTTCTAAATTGTGATCACCTTTTCTAGATCTTTTTTTAAATTATTTTTGGATGACAGAAAAAGGAAAAGCTGCATATAAAGGAAATAGGAAATGATACCATGTAGTCTACTCAAAGTACACTGCTATCAAAGTGAGAGAAAGAGTAAAAGAAGCTTTGTTGTTCTGAGCCCTTAAATATGTAGTAAATGTATTTTTTTATGTAGTACGTACTACATACCAGTAGTATTACTAACATATGTAGTAAAGATATTTTTTAAACATTTTTTAGAAACCTTAGATAACTAATCCCAGGGAAGTACTGGCACAAGGCAATCTGCTGATCAAGAAGAGAATGTAAATGCAGTCAAATATCTCACTTCTTGTTATTATCTTGCAGGATAATATGAAACGGGAAAGCAGGATAGAGTTTAGGAACCCAAACAAGAGAATGGGTGGTGAAGAAATGCAAGCACGTATTAAGGGAAGTTTATCTGCAAAACTTGAGTGCAAACTCAAAGCTTTAGGAATGACAAACTACAAGCAAGACCCCTTACTGCTATTTGAGCTGCTCTGAGATTTTCATTCTTTCATGGTAAGAATGAGGTCACTCTGTTAATGACGCCGTGTAGATTAAGGCAGGCAATCAAAAGAAGGCTGATCTCTTACCACCTTTGGCATCATTCCCCTTCCAAACTTTATTTCCATGCCTTTTAGACTGTATATTTTCATGCCAGACATTTTTTCTCAAATTGCATGGCGCTATGCTCAATGGGGTTTTAGCTCACTTGACTTCGCAGGTGAACATCTCAGTCCTGGTCATCAAGTATGTGTCTGCACCAATGCTCTGATTGCCTTTCAAAGGAAACCTAAATATGGGAGTAGCAATGGCTCTACTGTCCTCACCAGTAAGTTGTTTGCTTTGGATAATCGGGCTAATGGCTGCAGAGAGTATCAGCAAAGGCAGAGTCACTTGGGATTTTGGTTCTGCTCTGACACAAGTGAACAAATATTGCTATGTAGCTAAAGACAAACAACCAGAGTTTTTTTAAGGTGTTTACTTCCTTTGCATGCCAGGCCTCACACCAAGAGACTTGTTACTGTGTGCAGGATTTAGGCTGACTCATGTCCTCTTCATCCATAGGTAGCTTTTTGTAAACACACCGACATTTGTCTGGAAAGTGGCTGCACCAGTAACAACAGAAACATGAAGTTGTTGAATATTTGTGGCTAAGTCTTGTCATAAGAACAGGCCACTTTCAGAAGAGGCTCTATCCTAAATTACACTTGATCATCACTTGAAAGAGTATGGGGTAGTTTCATATTTTATGAACTAGATTATGTTTAAAATATGCCATGGTGTTTTTTCCTGATTTGATTGTCTTTAATGGATATCACAACCTCTAATGGCCTTTTTTTAGAAAAGCTACTCATACGTATAAGATAAAAGTCAGCTATCTACATCTTCACATCTTTTCCTTTTAGTTTCATACCCTGTGCCAATGAAGAGCCAGGTATCCTTGTTCTCACACTCTTTTGTACATTCCCTGTATAGTTTTTTGAGACCTTCAATTCATTCTCACTAGGAATGCTGCATTGCCTTCACCAGCCACCCCTGCCTTTTGAAGGCAGATGGGAGAAGAGTTATTTTCTGTAGAGTATATGCTTCACTCTTCTAACTGCATCATGAGAAGGAGCTTTGAAGGAATTATCGTTAGCTGTAACTGCTGTAGGAAAGCATTGGTACCCTGCAAGCAAGAGGCAAATTTTACTTCAAGAGTCTGACACTAAATCTTTCTGAGTTGCCACCACTGCATTTACACTGCCCATGGATCCCATAGACCTCCCCCCAGTTTGCTCTGGGAGAACCAGGCGAGTCACACACCTCCTCCACGAGGAGGTACAGCCAATGGTTCCGTCATAAAGATCATCTATCCAAATTAAATCCAAGATGAAGGACTTAAAACACAGAAAATACCAGGAAAAGTGGCACTAGGGTTTGAGCAAGTTATAAACTCAAATCACTTTGTGTAATGAAAGCACTTTAACGACCATGCTCAACTACCTACAAATCTGAGGTTATTTTTACCTTTCAGGTTAGAGTCTTTAACGAGAAGCAAATTGAGAAAGCACAAGAATAATATATGATGAAAAATTAGATATATCACCAAGACCAGCAGGGACATTTCAGAGATGCAAACAGAAATCACAGTGCTAAAATGGGGAATCATTTAACTCTTCTGTATGCCTGTGCTCCGTTACTGCTTCTAAGTGCTTCACCTTTTCCTCAAGCCATTTGAGCAACAGTACTTTGCCTTTGCTGCCCCTTACCAGCCTCCTGCACACTTGACAGGCTGGTCAATGAAGGCACCAGGGCACAGCTCTTGGAGCAACAGCCCAAGATCTGCACTCCCCTCAGACCACCCGTCTACCTGGGTGCTGCCTCCAGCACAGGACGAAATGAAACCGCCAGCGCTTCCAACCCCAGACCTGGCAAGCTTAGCTTTATTTAATTATGTAAGTGAAGTTAAATTTCCCACTGGTGAGGGAAGAGAGGTCTCCAACTTTATCTTATGAAGGGAGAAACTGAGACAGACCCAGTCGGTGCATCCGACATCATTCTTGACTTTGTGTCTCCATCTTTTACCCACAACCACCCTTCAGTCCTGCAGCCCTTGCATGGGGACATCCCAAGAAGTATTCTGAAGAATAAATAGCTGTGCACTGTACCAAACCCCCTCTAATGACAATGTGCTGACCACTGTCAACACATTATCTCTCTGAGTTCAGAACAAACAATATTATCAGGAGTCACATACCAAAACCGATTAACTTATGGAATTTGTCTGTGGAGTTAATACATACACTATTACAGACCAGCTGGGTTGTGCTGTTATTTGCAGATTTATAATGAATATGTATAAATTAATGGCAATTTCCATAACATAAAGCAAAATAATGCTTTGTATGATGTAACTGCCATATAACTAGACTGTACTACATATTAAGTCTGATAAGACATGACCTTATCTTCTTCCAATTGCACAGTCCTCACAGGTAACCTGAGATACAGCATGCAGATATTAATTAAGGGACATATATTTGCCCAGGAGCTACAGCAGAGACCTCTGAACCTGCAGCATTTACAAGTGGACCTTGAAAAATACTTCAACCACAGCACAATAAATTGACCAGCTTTATTTACAACCCCTTTTATTCATCCATTACCTCCTCAAGAAGATATTAAGGAATGGATCTTTAATGCAAACAAGGCCACAAATTCTTACTGCAAGCTAAGCAGAGAGCCGTGTACACAGCTGAGAAGGTGAATCCGCAGCCAAGAGTTGGTTGTCATTATGGGAGGAGTTTGGCAGTGAAAAACAAGGTTTAACTCCTTTTTCCCTACTTCTGTCAGACCGGTGTGTGACAGCATGCCACACCAGAACATCCACCAAAGGCACATGCTGGGGCATTTCATAAACAACCAATGCAGAATGGATTGTTACCATCACATGTTTCATGCATTTCTGTTCAAAATACTCATAATTTCTGTAAAGGACAGTATTACTTTGAGTCCTACAAGGAATTTAATAATCTCCTCAAAATTTGACCTACTGCTTCCAAAATTAAACTGTGATCATTAGATGTCAGCAAACTGGATAAATGCTATGTAGAAATGTCAAAATTTACCTATTTAAGAGATATTTTTTAGAACCTCATATTCAAAGATGATGTATCGAAGTGCTTTTGCGCCTTTGCAAGTCTTTTGGAGATTTTTGCTTAAATTCTGAAATATGCCTCAGATTGCTTGAGGAAAACATTAAAATTGAATAGTATTCAAGATGATTTTGACCTGAACTTTATCTAGATATTGCTAGGTCTGCTTACAGGCTATGTGACAGATAAACCAGAGAACAAAGTTCTCTGATTTCATCTATCTACAATCTTCAATGGAAACACAGCTTCTTTTACTCACAAAATTAAAAAAAAAAGTGGTACAAACACAGACCTTAAGCAGATGTTGCATTGTCACAATTTAATGTGATTGATACTTGGAGTACATTGATTTGTTTGACTATCTTTTACTTCTGTCAAGGAATGATATTTTCTGCCTTTAACTCTCTGAAATTTTTCAGCTGAAAGCTTTTCTGAAAAGTCATATTTTATATCACAAGACACCCCAGATTTTCTCTCTGAAGCAAACCTGAAGGAGGTGTGCTCACCACACTGCTCGCTGATGTCAGTATCCAATGATGAATAAAGCCCGTACCACAAATGGCAGAGCCATTCACATTAATTTGCCTTCTGCCGGGAACATCTGCCTGAATCCACATTTTCAAATTAATGTGTTATTTTTTGTACATCATTTCTTACTGATGTCACCTTGTAAAACAGAATAGTTATTCCCAGAGAGGGCAAAAGCAGATGTACTGTATTCATATTTAACTCTACTTATATATACCAAAGTGTACTTATACAATATTAATGCAGTTTTAATATGAAAATATGCTATCACTCCTTTCCAGAAACTGTGCATAGGTTCTCAAAAATTTTTTTTGGAGGAAAAATAATATTCTTGTGTGAAATGGGGTTTTTCCTAGCATTTTGTTTTCTGATTTTATTTTCTTAAGATACTTTTACCCTTTCATAAAATGGGATTCAGTGTGTGAGTTCACTGTGCAGATTAACCTTATATATTGTACAATGAAATTTTACACTAAACCCAGAACTATTTCCTCACAATTGAAGCAAGTAGTGGGCCAGAGGTATACGCCAAAAATCAAGATTCAATTCACATTAACAATGTAGAATGATGCCTAAGAAATATGATATAGCCACTTAAGTTACTTGCACAGTATGTTAAAAGACAGCCTCAAGCAGCCACTTAAAGTTAATAGCCTGACAGCCAAGTCAACTCTTAGGATTTTCTTGGCAGCTAATCAAAGCGGGTGGAGAAGTGAAATAGGTAAAGGACTGGAAACTGTGGAAAGGGCAGAATGGAGATGAAGAGACTGAAGAGGACTCACTTGCTATTAACCCCGGCAGGTTACAGTCTCACTCTTCACTCCAATCACACTGCCTTTCTGCTTTCCTAAATAATGAGGAGAAATTAGGATGATTATGCTCCAGTAATTCCTTGATGAAGCAATTCCGCTCCTGAAATGAAAAAGCAATGAGGAAAATTGAGAAAACCAAATTCCCTTATTTTTGTTTGTTTGTCTTTTTTCCTCTCTATTTTTCATTCCTGCGAAGTTCAATAAAAGCATAGAGCAGGGATTCATGTGTTGCAAAACCCAAAGGGAGCGTTGAAATTAGGTAATTTCACCCCAGACTTTGCAGTGGGAGACACATCTTCGCAAAGGAAGGGGAGAGCAAATATAATCAGAGACCTCCCAGCTCCACTTGCCTCACTGATATTGGTACCAAACTGCACAGTGTTGTGGATCTAATCTAATCTGCCCCCACTGTACAATACGCAGTGCAGAAACAGGAAGGATCCATCTACAAAGTAGAAGAGTTGTGATGGTCCAGTTTTGAAATAAAAACAGTGTGTCACATGCTCGGTATTGCATACAATGGGAGTGGGAGCACTTTAATTGTTATTTTAATCCTATATACCCGGAGTCGATCCCTTCAAAAAGCACTCCTGGAGGTCTATATTGAAGTTGTAGACCAAACTTGCATACAGCCAGGGTAGGGGTGCTCCCACGGCCCACCCTGGGTGAGCAGTTCAAGGGACCCACACGACTTGGGAGGAGAGGCTTGTGCGGGGAGGTGATACACGTGCATCTCTGTGTGCGTGCACTCGTGTGCATGGCTGCGACTAGACCTTCTTGTGATTTACTGTAGAAGGGTCTTTACAAGTTAGTAGGTGTTTCATAATGTCTTATAAGTGTTAATTATCATAGTTTAACTGTTGCATTTCTGATACTGATCCTGAATGTATAGTTCACTGAGTTGCTGGTTAACTATGTCCCATTAATTTATTGGTAAATCATTTAGTGTTTTGAACTCAGCATTTCTTTCCCGGTGATACTCCATTGTCATTATGTTCTTTTATTACATGGAAGGTCTCATTATTTGCCAGTATGAACACTGAGAATTTTTGATATCCATGCCTTTGCCATCTTCAGTGTATGAAAAATGACTGAAATAAAAATCAAGTGTTTATATACTAATTTACAAACAACATTTCTAGATGTTATTCATGCAAATAAGCTCCCAATCATTAGCAAAGGGCTATTAACCTGAACAGATCAAAGAGCAGGTCATTGCAAACCTGCTTTCACTAGTTCTCAAGCCAGGTGTATATTGATAGGTGAGAGATCTAGGGTTTTGAGGTTTTTTTCCCAGCTAGTACTGTTGAATATTAATTACATAAAAATGAGCAAAAATAATGCTGTGTTGTCTTTATAGATTCATAATTACCTTTCCAGGAGAAGAAAGTCCTTCACCTCCAAATCACGCAAGAACAGCAGTACCGTTATTCTCTTCTCTGGACTTCTTCACAGAGGGAACACCCTTTTCACAGTGGTTTATGTGCTGATAAGGTTCCTGCATGCAAGGTAGATGAGTTTATCCCTAGAGTGGCAAGTACTTAGGCAAGATACTTCAACTCTGTTACCTGTTATTGCAACTCTATTATTAAAAAGAAGGGTCTTTTCAGTGGTCTCCTGTGTTTAGATTATTATGGGTTTGGAACCTGTGAACATCTTTTGCTACATGTGCATACAGTATTTAACACAGTAGGGACCCAAAAGATTGCCTATTACCTAAAAATTGGTTCTAAACAATTCACTCCAGCAATTCTCCCTGTTTCTCCCTGTGAAAAACACATGATCACAGACAAAGCCTCTGTTCCAAGGCTGCTCTGTTGGCCACGCATCAATGAACAAGACCTGCTGTGTCTCACAGGCAAGAGTGATCTCTCTGGTCTAGCTTGAACAAGTATTTGTGGTAAGGCACAGCATCACAGGAACTCACAGAGAAGAAAAACAGCTGCTCCCATGTGATTTTAGTACCCATGTCATTACAGTTTCTC
Organism: Fratercula arctica; assembly: GCA_947846985.1. Taxonomy (NCBI): domain Eukaryota; kingdom Metazoa; phylum Chordata; class Aves; order Charadriiformes; family Alcidae; genus Fratercula; species Fratercula arctica. Next base: position 69,032,080 of record CANTUZ010000026.1, on the reverse strand, counting down.
TTTTCATCAGTGCTTAGGAGCTTATATTAATTCTGGAACTACTATTTTTGAGCTCCATTTCCAGATATCTTCTATTGCCATATATCTAGCAAACTTCTTTCTTTACCACTATTTCCAGTCCTTCTGCTGCTGGGTCTTGCACAGTTGGACTCAACTTGCACCTCTCTGGACATGTATAAAAGCTCACAAAAGCCCATGAAGGAAAGACTTAAGAAGAGTGAAATAAAAAGTGAAAGGAGATTCAGAAGGCCAAGAAGGAAATGAAAGTGAGGTCACAAAGACAGCATTGTCACCTAAATCCAGAGACCACGGGCAGTGGAACAACTTCAACTGGTATACCAGCCTGGGATTTACTGCATAGCAAAGCAGCAGTTATGTCAGAAGTATAATTTAAACAAGTAAACCTGAAAGTAATACAGAAACACTTAAAGAAGAGCTGTGGAAATCTGGTGGACTTTCTCCAAGTCTACTTTGTTTCAGAATTTGCCATCCAAATCCTTCTTTGAAGCTCCTGCAAGGTAGATAGTGTCTTTGAGGAAGGTGTTAATACCTGCTAATTGTCAAGACTGTCTGTCTGACTGTTGATTTCTAAACCTTCTGGCATTTTGTAAAATAGACAAAGACAGAGCGAGTAGCAGAAAAAGCAGTGGGATTTTGTTTTTAACCAGCAGATTTTGAGAAGATTCCAGGTAGTGTACAAAATACCTATATGAAAAAGGTTTTCTATGAAAAAATTTTTCTATGAAAAAGATTTTCATATTCTTCTGAGCACCGTGAAGTTCAACATCATAAAGGAAATAAATTCAACTTATCCAAAACCTTTTGGCTAGTTTCTGACCTTCTGTTCATCACTTTTACACCAGCCTGGCCACTGGTTTCAGTGGGATCACAGTAGAGTAACCAGGAAGGAAATGCAGCAACTGGAGGGGTGTCTGCTTTGAGGCCAATGGCAGATGAAGCAGACATTATTAGTTTGTAGAAAATTTGAACTATTCTGGTTTGATCTCTGGAATTTAGGATAATAAAAGGCAAAGGAAATGTTTTTCTCTAATTATTTAACCATACTCTGTGGTGGGTTGTTGCAGTTGAACTCAATAGCCTCCTGCCATGAAAACTGTCAATCACAACTGCAGGTGATACTGAAGAGCTTAGATCATTTATGTAGTCATTCACTCCCCCAACTCAAGAGTCTGGGTTATGGTGCACAGACTTTCTCAAGAGAAACAACTAGTCTAAAGGGGAAGCTGCGTTATTACCTCCAATCCTGTGGGGTTTTTTTCTATTTGAATTCTTATATTTAGCTAAATTAAATTTCTCCTAAGAATAAGTCTCAGTAAAAACCTAGTTGTCAATGCAACATTCCTCATAGAATCCCAACATTGTTTTTTTTTCAAATCACCTAATCAATAGGAAATGCTGATATATATTTACTTTATAGGATTTTGTATGGAGATTAATTATAAAATGTTGTGTTTATACTAACTCTGTTAAAACATAAATTAGGAAATCTTACTCTGAGAGATGTAACCAAGCCAGTAAGTGTAGAGAAATATTTATAGATTGATCTGTAGCAAGCAGGAAGTGCTGGATGACTGATTTTTTTGGAGAACTTACACAGACAACTCTAGCAAAAGTGTGTTACAGCAAAAAAGTTTTTATCAGGGTTCCTTGCCTTTTTAACATTAACAGTGTAATTAAGCCCGCCTTCTGCCCAAGGTTTCCCACACATACAAACACTCAGTGAGTTTGAAGCATAGGGTGTTTCTGGAGCATAATGGATCTGCTTTGCAGGTGCATTTCAGCTGTAGTTCACCCATGTAGTGAGTCTAAGTCTTCCAAGAAGTATCAGATGTGCCATGTGTGAAGGAGACGGCTGATCTGAGCACACGCTGTGGAGACCTCATCAGGCTTCCAGATGGACATTCACATGGTGAAAGGTAAGGGAAGAAAATAATGTAGAGGGGTTTCTGTGGGGTTTCGGACCACCAGAAAACTCTCACCCAGACACACAGTAGCACAAATTACATAATGGCTGCTAATATTTTCTAAGTTTGAAGCTGGTGCCAGTTGCCAGAGGTTTTAACTTCTAGTCCTGCATCTTGTCCCTAAAGAACACAGGCTTTTCCACAAAGCTCTTTTAGTTTCACTCTGGGTCAGGACTGATTTCACTACTCATTTCATTGTACAGGGGGAGAAGAAAGCTGTAGGACTATAGGCTCCCACGGCATACCAACCAATCCTTGGTGGTAAAAGTAGCTATGATTGCCTTCAGATGAACAACCCTGACACAAAGAAAAAAGTACCACACTTTTCTTCTGATTCAGTGAACCACTGGTTAGACTGAATAGCTTGAACAAACTGGAGGAAAGAGCTATCTCAGTCCTGTGAGTCTTCTCTCCCTCATCAAACCTGGGCATGAGGGCATGCTACAGGTGGAGAGAGACAAGCCGCAATCTTGTCCAGTAGTAAAGGAAATTTACCCAGGACTCACTCAGCTGAGATGAGAGCCCCAGGGAGGAAATCCATGTCTGATGTTGCCATCACCACACTGAAGGATGTTCCTTCATTGAGCTACAGCTTGAAGGATGGCTGCAGTTCTTGCTTTTGAGCAGAGCACCGAGGGTCAAGCCCAGCTGTGCTTTCAGAGCCCACTGGTTGATTCCTTCATTGCACAGTGCAACATTCTAATCCCCAGGTGTGCTCTGTTCTAAAGGCCAGAGATTTGCAGCAATTTGTTGCACATCCCCTGGGGATGTTTCTTTTACTGAGTGGTAAAGCCAGCTTTCAACACTGCCTCCCCCTGTTCCCAGTCCTGTCTCTCTCCTCGTTCATACATACCATCCAAAAAGTCAGAATCCTCCTACGACCCCCATCTAACACTTCATTTCTTCCTGCAGACAGAGTAGCTATTTTTCATTTTTGCATAACAATCAGCTTATTCCGGATTTGCATCTTTACTTCATATTTGCTACTGTTTGACCCCTTTAGGGTCTGCCATTCTTCCTTTGAATTTCTGCTGAATTATACATTTAAATCCCTTCACTTGTTCTTATAATACATCCTTTTCTTTTCTAGTTGCCACTTTTTTCTGTGTCATGCTGCTTCTCTGAAATTTGTTTCTGGACTGCTAAGTGACTCAGCTTTTCTAATGACTAGGCCAGTTTTAAGGTCATTTCTTAACCCATTATTTTCTGATTGTAGTCACTGATTTTTATGGTGTTCAGCACAAAATATTTCAGCAGCTTCCCACAATAATCCCAATAACAAGGGACATCTGTTCTTAAAATTCACTTCGTAACACCTACAATAATCTGAGAACATCAATAACATATTACCCATTGCTCTGTGAACTGGAGGGACACTCTTCTTCCACAGGGAAATGCCTAAACCCCAACTAGTTTCCTACAGCATAACTACTTACCTTTTTAACATTCCTGATTTCTTTCTTCCCTTTATCCACCCTATTTCCCTTTTGTTCTACTCTTAAACATTTTAAATAATAATATTCATGACCAGTTACATAAATTACAGAGTCTTTTTGCAAGTCTGACAGGAGTATTCAAAAAGATTCCTTCAAGGAAGAAAAAAACCCAAGTAGTCTGGTTTATACCCCTTTGCCTTCTGCTTTACAGTAGAATTTTATAAAGATTAAAATATTGTGGTACCTTGTAGGGAGACATGAGCCACGACCAGAATTAAAGAACACTCTTTTATTCGATCTATCAATGCATTAAAAAAAAACCACATAAATTCACCCTTTTCTATTTCCTTCTGCTAAGCGTTTCTGCATTCACACCTGGATAATCCATTCATTCCTTTTGAGATTTTCAAAACACAAGCCAAATCTACTTTTTGAAAAAAGATACCGGAGTATCTAAGCACCCACATAAAAGGTAACCATTCTCATATAAGTCATTCACACCTACCAAACTATTGCAACAAGCAGGAGGCCAGCCTTGCAGCAGACCACCAGAGCCACTGAACCACCACAACCTCCCTGGCCTTGTGGCCCCTCTGCCATGCCCCTCAGACACCTACCCTACTCAACTCTAACATTGTTACAGCCCTCCAGACCCATACTTCGTACTTTTCCTCTTTACTCTTTTGTCCTGGGAACTATGTCCATTCATTCTTAAAATGATTGGGATTTGGGGTGAGTGGTTGTTTTCTTAAATCTTTATCAGGCAAGATGGTTAGAGGAACACTTGTGTGGGTATCCCAGTAGAGACATCATTTGGGTTTTTGACACTGACAAGACTTCAGCACACCAAGGCATTCCCAGAAACCATAATTTAAGTTCTGAAGGAACTTAGCATAAAACCAAAGGACTTCAGGCAGCAGAAGAATAAGGTATTGATGTCCTAAATTTTGAGCTACATCTTGCCAAGGTCTCATTGAGTTGCAAGGTGTGTCCCACCCCTTTTGCACAGCTGTCCATTAAGTTTCATGAACTCAAGATGCTAAATTCCCTTATACTCCCCTGACATCAACATCAGGGGCAGAAACTTGATTGTCTGAAAGTCAACAGAAGTTTGCAAGAAAGCTTGTTTTCTACTTCATTAACACTGTTTTAGAAAGACAAGTCAAGGCCAGAAGAAGTAAAGTTCAAGCTTTTTTTCTCTGGGGGTATTGCAAATTATCTGTTATTCGTTTCTGCTCCAGAGACCATCACTGGGCTATGGAGATAGTACTGTGCACCACCCTGTGTAAACAAGTCACAGGACATATAGAAGATAATCGTCCAGAACAATCCAGCTTTGTGACTGTTCAATAATAGTAGTATCAGCTTATTGAAGGCTATTATTTTTTATTTGTTTTTGGAGGAAATGTTTTGCATGTTATTAACTGGGGATATTTTCCTGAGGTTACTGCAAGTTTAGAGGATTTTTCAGTGAAAATTTGTGAGTTTTCTTTCTAGAAGCCCAAACGGTCTCTGCTACGATTGTTAAGAGTTGTGTCCCTGTCTGTACAGTGTAGATAAAAAAGCACAACCCTTCAAGGAATCTTCACATTGGTCTGTTGTTTTGTCATGCAAATAAAGATTATACTGACAAAAAAAAATGATTAAACAAGAGACCGTTCTTTATTAGGGGTTATATTACCTTATATCATTACCTATATGCTACCTTATATCATTACCTATATGCTACCTTATATATATACTTTTATATATTGCCTTATGTATACCTTTTTATTATCTTACCACAGAGAAGACAGTTAAACTTCAGTTTGGATCACGATTTGGTAAAGTATGGTGTCCTGCTAAAAGGGATTCAAGGGCCAGCCTTCCTTACTGCCCATAGGGAACAGCACAATCAGTCACGTATTGGTAAGTCCAGAGACTGCATGCCAATATTCAGTACCGTCAAAAGTTTCTTAAATTGTGTCTAGGTGATTTTAAGACAGGGGGAAGAAAAATTAAGACATCACAATTGGGAGTAATGACAGCTAGACAAAAGATCAGTTTGGACATATTCATTGTCTTTCAAGAGAACAAGAAAAGTTAGACATCTCTTTATGGAGAGCAAGACTGTGTTTTGTTTTATGCCTACATGCAGTGGATAAATCTGGTGGACACACATTTCATGCCTGCCAACCATTGCAGTGTCTACAGGGCTACTACTTAGCTTTCTCTCTTGCTTGGGGAGCAAAAGGAAGAACAAATCTTCCTGAAAGGTTTTGATCATGTGTTCAAACACTTAAAGCACTCAGGGAACCTAAGATTACAGTGGCATTTTGTTCATGGATAGTTGTTTCAGCTCAATATTATTAACACCAGGATATTCAAAGCACTTCTGACAATAAATGTCATAATTGCCCGTAGCTTTCTAATGGTGGATCCACTGCGTCTTTTGTCAGCATTGATACTAACTTGGATGGCCTAGCAGCATCCTAGCGCATTTAGAAAAGGGAAGAATATTAAGGCCTCTGTGTAATTAAGAGTGAAGATCCTATATTGTAGGAGGGCTACTATTCCAGCCAGTTTATGAAAGACTGGATTGGGATTGCAGCTCTGTGTTTGTTTACCCGATGAACATCTGCAGAGAAATCTGATGTCATGTTTTGCCAGGAATTTTTACTGGAAGGGAGCTAAATTATTTAGTAGTTTGATGAGTCTGTTTCTGTGCCCCAAGGAGTATATGGAAGTGTGTCAGTTCTTGTTATTTCAGCTACAGTTCTTGTATGTCCTTATCTAGGTGCTGATTTGGCAATTCAGACAAACTCCTACGTGGCTTAAATAAGGTGCTGATTTGGCAGTTCAGACAAACTCATATATATCTTAAATGGGACCCTGAGACTCTCTTAAAGTTTACTGATGCTTAAGAGCTTAGCTGCTAGTAAATGTTTTTAGGAAAAAACTCTCTTCCCACAAAAGCCCCTGGCAATTATGTCACAAAATTCAATCAGCAGAAAAATGAAAATTGTCTTTGGAGGCTTATAGTTCTTTGTGGCCTTACATTGTCTAGATCAATGATGTTTGTTTCTGATTTAAGTCACTGAGAAGGGTCTTCATATATCAAAAGGTTATTTGCTTATTCAAATACATGTATATTTTTGGTGGATGAATCCTGAAGAAACCCCACTTTTAGCTTCTTTCTCTCACTTAGAATAAAACAGGAGTAACTTGAACTTCCCCAGACAAATTTCATGTAGTTGCACTGAAATCTTGTACTGTAAGCCACTGTACCTAAATATATCTCATAAAGAAACCTGTAAGGTTATTGGTAGGATTCAATGCAATGACACAATAAAAACTTATTGTCAAGCAAGAAAGCTGATCATATGCCCACAGGTGCTAGGTGTGTGCCTGGATCTAATCTTGCTATCAGCACATGGGTCCTGGGCCTCTCAAAATCATTCAGGACTGGGGGAAAAGACACTCTTGGGCTGAGGAGCCACATGAGCTAACAGTCCTAGGAAACTAATAGTGCAGAGGGAACCTTATTTCACAGGCTAGCCAGGCGGTTTCCCTCCAATGCTCTGGTTGTGGCTATTACTCACTGTCAGTAACATTTGTGACTGATGCTTGTCAGTTTCCTCATTTTTGAAATGTGAAATTGTCTTTCTTTCTTTTTTTCCCTCCTTCTCTCCCTTCTTTCCTTCCTTCCTTCCCTCCTTCCCTTTTTTCTTCCCTTCTTTCTTTCTTCCCTTATTTCTTCCTTTCCTTCTTTCTTTCTTTCTCTCTTTCCCCAAAATACGCATCTCTGATCCAAAAAGGCATCTTTTCAAACTGTTTAACAGTTCTCAATTCAAAATGAGGTGTTTCAGTGAATGGTAACAATGCCTGCTGATACAGCATCAGGTTCAAAAGTGATCAAGCACTCATCAAACATCAGCCTTTGTAGTAACGAAAAGATGCTTGTTTGAGAACAGTGTATGAGCTTGAAAATATATTACTGAGCAGAGTAAGGTTTATGCTTTCTTACATGGCCATGGTGAACAAGGTGAAATTGTTTTGAATAGGTACCTTGGTATAGATAAGTCTTCTCTCTAATTTTTTCCAGGTTTGGATAGGTGTGACTGTACTAAATGCAGTAAAATCCTTCCCTTGTTCAAAATAATTCATCATGTTCAACAAACCCCTGTGTAAGCTGCTAACAGGAGGTGATACCCACAGAGCAGAGGTAACAAGGGGTTCAGTGTGGAAAGCAAGTCACATTCCTTTCCTTGCAGTGCTACACACACACAGACAAGGATCTGAAAGTCAAGTCCAGATCTTGTGCTTCATAACACACTGCAACTTCTTTAAGACTTCCATCTACAGACTTTAATGATATCTGAATGTTATTCTTTTCTTTAACCAAAACATCACTTGGGATCATGACTGTTTCCCACCTCTGTTGTAGAAGTGGCTCCTTCCTTGGTTGACCAATATCAACTCTCATCTTTCAGTTTCCTGGATAGATCAGCAACAGAGTGAGAAATTACAAGCCTTTTAACTGTGTGCAACAACAACAGCAGTCTCCAGCCCTTTCTTTTCTCTTTAAATGCACAAACACGAAAGCTAATGGATAGATGGAGGTGAAATCACTCCGTCATTTACAGCTCACTATTGTATCTGGAAATACCTTTTGCTCTTTCTCTACCTTTTTATAAATCAGGGTAAGTACTCGCCAGCTAGAAATGTGCATGTACTATTGCAAAACAAAGATACTTTAATATTCAGAGGAAAGAACAATGGGGTAAACCATTTGCATTTTTCCATTTTATCATGCTTTTTCCCACCTACCTTGAAGTAATTTCTTTCCAACCTGTAATACTAAATTATAAAAAAAAATAAAAATGAGAAGCTGGTAAAAACAGTCCTAAGAAATCATCACCCAGTTACAGACAAATTACAAAATGCTTCTCTCTTTCCTTATTCAGGAAAAGGAAGATAAGAAGTATGCAATTCCTTCCTGCTTCCTTATACTATGAAAGCCTGGAAAAATCTATAACCTAAAGCAGTCAAGAAGCTGCTCAAAATGTGGGGAAAAGATGTCCAGGGCTACATTATTGTATTTGCAAAGATGGCTTAAAAACCTTTCTCACTCTCCACATTCCTAATAAGAAGGGAGAAAAGCAGCTGCTTCGGGTCCTGCAGCATAAGCATCTGAATGCTCAAGACCCTAGCTGAGACTCATCCTGTACTCACCTGTATTTGTATATTACTACTGAATTGCAAGGAAGTATCTCCCATATTTGAGTAAGAATATAACTTCTTGACACATTTCTGACACTTGTGAAATATAAACCATCATGAATACCAAAGAATTTGTATCAATTTAATTTTATTCATCACCCATACAAGATATGGATAATGGACACAGCAGTTTCTAGATAGATTTAGAAATTAGGAACCTTCAACTCTAAGCTCTAAAAGATCAGAATTTTTTCGTGAGAGAGGCGAGCATGTCCCTGCACTGCTCCTCACTGGCTTAAGCTAGCAAAATCCTCAGGAATGGGTATTTCTCGATCTATGAATGGTCAGTGCAAAAAAGACCACCACCACACTGCAGCACTGAGCAGCAAGCATTTGTGATGTTCCTTTCTACTATTTCACCTTTCCCCAGATTGAGGTTCGTCACTGTGCCCAAGGTGTAAATCCACGTAGACCTTCTGCTCTGCTTTTGCACTAGCTCTGGGTCTGCCCCAGGGATCAGTGTTGGGACTTGATCAGGGAAGCGGGAGAAAAAAGCATCAGACAATTTTATCTCCACAGAACAAAGCAATCTTCAGCTGTTCATCCAGCTCCAAGGAAAACACCTGTAATTGTGCAGGATTTCAGCATATATGTCATGTCCCTCAAGTGCAACATCATTTTAACAAGTCTCAGTGTCTCTTTACTAATACAAATCAAAGCAGTTGGAAAAGTGAGCAGGACCATGCTGGAAACTGTAAATACTTACATCTCCTACATACTGTGAACAGACAAGGAGACCCTCCAGTTTCCATGCTGATTGGAAAATTCATGCTACTGCTGTCCCCAGATCTCATAAACCAGGTGAGAATAGTTAGGTCCATGGTGGACGGAAGATATGTGAAACTTCAAAATAGGCAGGTCTAATTACCCCCAGTGAACATTAATATAATTACGTTGACTTTGAAGATATTGACTCCAGATGAGCATTTTGCCCTACACTGATCTTGATAATTATTTTTTTTAAAGTTGTATAAAGCAATACCAAAAAACACCCAGATTGCATCACAGTGTTTCTAAGTTTAAACCAACATGTTCATGATAATGGAAAAACTAATCCTAGAGATGCTTTCTGGGTTACCAGGGCTCCATATCAGTCCAACATATCTGTTTCCAGCTAGATGCTATTAACTCTCACATTGAGTAGGGATCACTGGAACACCTGTCACCAGGTAACTCACCCAAAAATTTTTTATTAGTTATAGTTTTTCACTATTTGACACAGTTTTGTTACATTTCAGAGACATTCCCTCTTTTAGATTATCCATCTGGCTTACAGTAGTGGACCTTGTATAGTGGTATTGCATGGGAGAGACTGGAGGGGAAGAGGTGCCACCTGGAAGACAAAACACAGGATAATAATTGGCAAACCGTGTCCTTCCTTGGGAGGTCTGTGCTGACCTGTCTGCGTTGGAAATGCCACCAAGGCCCACCAAGCCATTAGGATCTTAGTATGTTATTAGAAATTAAAAGATTCCATCTTGCCATTTCATCTCAATTCTGACTTTCGTTTTAAATTACTTTGTCTCTTGTGCCTTGTTAAATTGATTTGTTATGCTAAATTTTTGCCAAATAAATAATGAGCTTCCTAATTAGCTAATGCTGAAGCAAGGCAAGGATGAAATTATATCCAACCTTCTTAATGTCTGGGGCCCTATGAAAAAAACACAATGAAGATACTAGAAACTGTGCAACTCAACACATTAGTTGCTACCATGTTCATTTACAGCACTTTGATGCTGTGGGAAGCAGTTGCTTTGAATGCTTCTGAGAACAGAGAGCTTAGCTCCCATCACAGAATTCTCACAGATAACTGCAAACTACAGATGAAAATTCTGGTAAGTAGTGCAAGAAAAACATGCATTCACATATATCAAATGAACAAATAACTGACACACCCCTCTAAATTATAAATTATTACTTTATTTTATTTTTTACCCTAAACAATTCATAACCTAAGCCAACAGGCAGAAATAACCTAGGAACTCAGACACCTTTTCAGGGTTTAAAGGGGACCTGAGCTCGTATTCCAGCCCTGAAATAGGGTGTCAGCCTTGTGCAGCAGACAAATGCATTGGAAATTTTTGCCGAAAAAGATCAAGAGGGAATCTCTGCCTCCATCTAAGTCAATGGCAAGATCCTTATGAGCCACAATCAACTCAGCCTTTAGCCCTAAATTGAAGATCCCATAGACCACTTAGAGGAAAACCGAGACTCCAGGAGGTCTGCCCGCTGTCCTAAGCAAAACAATACCTGTCATACCAGCTGTTACTATTGCTAGCACTAGTATTACTACTTTTCACTAGAATTATTATTACTATTAAATTTGCTAATATTACTGCTAGTAGCGACTTCCTAAAGGATTACTATTCTGTCCAGACAACTTTTGGTATTTTTACACAGTAATATTTCTGAACAGATGCACATACCTCTTGTGCTGCTCTTTTCAAACATTGTATTTAATGAGAAATTCAGGCAGAACATAAATTTTTGTCAGGAGTTAGATGCTGAAAATAGTGCAGATGAAGCATAATAAGTACAAGCAACTTTAATAACTAACCAAAGAACACATCTAACCTATCAGCCATGACAAGTAGTTTCTTCTTTCACGGGAGAAATCTCATGGAAATACATTATGAAAAGTAATTAGACACATGCATTAACTCTTTTGTCAAGAAAGAGAAATACCTCTTAGCTGCTAGTGTTCACCATGAGATAAATAACCATATGGCATAGTTAGCAGCAGAATGAATCATAAAAAAAGGGAGCTGTTCACCAGATTTACTAGAAGCTAGTGATGTCTCACTAGTAGAAAGAAGACTTCATATTTAAACAACATCTCTATTTCCACCAGATGAAATGAAGCATGAATTGATTGCTTAGAAAGTAAATACTTTAGTAGAAGACCATAAACCTAAGATGTAAGAATTGCATCGCTAGCCCAGACCAAAGGTCCATCTAGTTCAGTGTCACATCTCCAACACAGGCCAGAAACAGGGACTAAGGTAAAGAGTAAAAGAACCAAGGCATGTGGTTTAGATTGGCTATTAGGGAAAATTTCTTCATTGAAAGAGTTATCAGGCATTGGAGCAGGCTGCCCAGGGAAGTGGTTGAAGTATCCCTGGAGGTATTGAAAAGATGTGTAGATGTGGTGCTTAGGGACATGGTTTAGTGGTGGAATTGGTAGTGTTAGGCTAATGGTTGGACTCAATGATTTTAAGGGTATTTTCCAAGCTAAATGATCCCATGATTCTGTGATTTACAATGGTGGATCAGTCAGGAGTAAGGGACGTCTTTCCCTTGTGATACTGAGGCATGATGCCTCAAAATGTGCAATCCTATCTGGAGCTGGTCCTTGATGAGCCCTGCCTGATGCTATTAACTCTCACATTCAGTGGGATCAAGGAAGTCCATTTAAAAATGCATTGCTTAAAAGTGACACATCTTAAATTCAGCATAATCTACCATATATAGATATGACAATGACAATGCCACTCAGCTGAGATATCTCAAACAGCTTCCAATTTCCTCTTAAGTATCTAATGTTGATGGTACATGACAGAAACTTGTTTTGAAATATAATTTAACAGGTGTATTTTATGCTTTGTCAAGACAGACAAGTGCTGTGGAGCTTGATGATAGCATAGCAGGTGCAATGGTAAACTTAAAAAGTTTATACATGTATTAATGTTACAACACAAAGAAGTTATCTGTGGCACCAATTTCCCTAATGTATTTATTATTATTACTTTTAAGAAAGAAATCCTAGACAACAATATATCTAGATGGTCAAATTAGTGTTCTCAAAATATAAGCACAAAAGCAGTGGGAGAAAATAGATCTCATCATAAAAATATAAATTACCTGACAACAAATATTCAACATGTGGTCTTGAGAAATTAAATCATTCCAGGAAGACTAAGACTAAGACCTGTATTCAGATGAAGAAAGATGAACTTTAAATCCATATAAACTAATTTATTTTAACTCAACATGTGTTCATATGTTTGCTGTAATGTTAGTATGTAATGTGATTCAGAAATAAAATTGATATCATTTATAAGTGGGTGCTATATAGGCTGCTTTGCTGTTACCAACCTAATGTAAGAGGAGACCACTTTTCTCAAGGAATTTGGTCACAGTTAAGTCATATTTTTTACTTTTATTTGAATTCTATCTTTCAGGACATAATTTGGACAGTGTCTGGGAATGGGGAGGAAGGGATGAAAGAGAGAACCACAGGGAAGGTAACTGAAGATTGAAGAACCAAGTGTACAGAAATCAGAGTCAGAATAAGGTCAGCTGCAAAGATCTAGTCGTGTCCCTTGGTGTGCAGAGCTGTTCGGCTGATAGGGGAGGACTGTGTAACAAGATGGATGACCATAGGTGTAACAGGGAGGTTTCTTCATTTGTACTGTTAAACACTGTCCTGAAGAGTTGGATTCCAGCCCTGGTATCTACCTCAGAGTTCCTATGTAACAGGAGACAAGTTGCTTCAATATTTTACAGATCACTAAGTGAATGACACCTTTTTTCGAGTGCCACTGAGCAAGGGGGAATGTAGAAGAGCTGAGCCCTCAAAGCTGTAGCTGAAGGCAACAAGAACTGGTGTTTGACAACTTCAGGTGACATGTGACAGTGAACCACTTTGTATCCCAAAACATTTTAACATGTTTTTCTAGTCCCTCTTAAAATCATCCTTTCACCAGTGAAATAGTTATAAATACTCCTTTTAATTCACAGAAATATATGAAGCTTTGTGTTTAAGGCACTCAGAGAGTACAGTGACAAACACCTTTTAAAATCCTGTGAAAAAATTAATTATTCTATCTTGACAGTAGGATTTGAAGTGTGTATGATCAAGAAGGAAGATAAATTAAATGTCAAATAATTGCTCATGTAACCAAGCACCAAACGGGCATGGGTCACTTTGGAGAAAAACAAGTGTGCACATAATTCCAGTATCAGAAGATATAAAGTGGCAGCTGAAATGAGATGGGAGACATAAGTCTGACACTCTGTGGTGTTTAAGTGTTTGACTTTGGAACCCCATAATCCTGTTCTTTTATCACCAAGGGTGGAGTGAGTTCATTTTTTAAATCAACAGAAAGCCACTATTCAAAATAAGGCTACTGTTTGTCACTGATTAGGCACAAAACCACCTAACTCTCAGGAAATGTTCATGAAGCTCTTCAGGTGCCTTGCAGATAATCCCAAAACACTTCATAATAACACCAGGGTGACTTAAGTGCAAAATCACGTCACCAAAGCCCAAGAGGTGAGATTTGCTAAAAAAAAATATGTAAATGTTCCTACTTGTCTGTTGAGCTGCTTGTCTGTCTTTTGTGAATAAATGGAGGCTTCTGCCTGCACCACGATGCTTTCAGAACCACTGTATCTCATGTGCAGGGTCATATTTTTGGACGAAATATTAGCATGCTGGCAAGCAACTGGCTACATTCTGTTATAAGCTAAACTTTTCTGTTTCTGAGATTCAGTTTATGTTAGGACGTATTAGCAGATGATGAAAGCCCCTTGGCTCTATTTTTAAAGCTTTGTCCGCCTTTCACTCCCTCTTACAGCTCTTTTGGAAGAACCAAGCAACACTTTTAGTATCCAGAAACTAAATGTGCCCTTTGAAGATGCTGCATACTAGGCAAGGCTGTTGACATTTCACTTGAGCTCAGGTCAGCCCCTGCCCCCAGGCAGGATAAGAGAGGGTTTTATAGAAACTTTCAGAATCGCTACTGAGAGAGCAGGCACCAACACGTCCCCCAGACACCACCTGTTGTTCTCCTTGCTGCATGACCAGACTCTGCACAGACTATCCTTCAGCCACCTGCATCACCAGTGCTCCCACTGTCAGATGAAAGAAACTGGTGCCCACCTCAGCTGGTGCCCACCTCCTCTGCAGAGGAGGATGCTGGTTTGGAGAGACAGAAGATGGTGGGGGTTTTTTTGTTTTCTGGGTGTTTTTATCAACACCGTGTGTCCTTGTAAGAATAGTGGTTCATTTTCTTGGAGGGTGGTTAACTGTAATAACAGTAACAGGGCTGCAAAATTTAACCTGACTCTTTTTCTCGCCCTCATTTCTTGTAAAATTACCATCACTGGAAAAGCTTTTGGCCTTGCCTTCTCTAACACACAATCAACAGAAAGATCTTAGTTATGAAGTAAAGGAAGGTCAGCAAAAAGGCCAGTCCTCTAGAACAGGAGCCTTGTAATTTCTTCCATGAATTACATCAGCTGTGTACACATCATTGTGTCAGGAGAGCCATGATGTCTGAAAGGATCAGTGCTAGGTTACGGTGAAAAAAATGTAATACTCAGACCTAAGGGCTGTTGAACAGACACTCACAGTCTGTTGAAAAGGAAAACAAATTTGCTGGGATCTTGGCACGGGGTGTTGTTCATGTTCAGAATCAAATCTTCCAAATAGGTGATATCTTGCTGGATGGTGATGGGTATCTCCGCTGCAAGAGTCCTTGCAGTAGCATCTTGAGCTGGATGGGGGGACATTCCTTCATACCTCTGCCTTTCTTAGTCCTTATAGCCCAGATGGCTATAGTCCTATGCAACTACTCAAGCACATGCATAATATATCACTATGTATTATATTAACCAGATACAAAACATCTTAAATATCTTACCAATGTACAGAAACTGTGCTGCATGACCCCTTCAGCATGAATAGCTTAAAATAGCTATTTACAGGTGTTTTAACTATGTACTATTTGATCAGATCTGCAGCCAGGACCACCTAGGGTAGTCTTTGTAATGAAGGATCAGGTTGTCCAACCAGGATATTAAGTGGTACTTTTAAGCATGTGAATTGGACAAAACCAAAGTTACCACCAGGAGGACTCCTGCACCACCTGTGAAGGTGTTGAGTTTGGTGCCTGGTGCCAAGGGGCTCCATCATCTCCAGCCAGTCCATTTTCTCCCTTTCTGATGACAATTAACTGGGGAGCTCCTGGCTCCCCCTCAAATTAACAACTCAGGAGCACTGGGTTCACACACAAGCACGGTCCTGATATCCAGCTGTGTTATGGTAATGGATGGATGGATGAATTTGGTTTAACTCCAGAAAAATTCAATCTCTGGATGTCAGCATCTCTTACAAAATGTCCATTCTCCATATTCAAGTCATAGCACTTGAGAAGTTCCTGATTATCTCCAATGTGCTACTTTCTGTGGGTTACTTCTTTTTTACCCTCTTTCCTATATGGGCAGTCAGGTTGTAATAAGCATAAAACAAGGTCCACTGCTCCCCCATAGCAGATTATTGGAAGGCCTCTGGGCAGACATAGGCACAGGCCATGGGAAGGAAGTGGCAGGTAAGAAATACATGGTTTACACAAGGTCTGAGGCTAAAAATGCAGCAGCAGGCTTAACTGAAGTCTTCTGCTGCTCCACTGTCTCACAATATCTACTGCACGTGTCCTTCTAGTAGGAACATGGGAATGTACTATACTGCCAAGACAAGATTGCTCAAATTATTTGCACTGAAAGACAGTTCACATTTCCTAAGAGAAGATTTACCCCAACAGGAGAAACGGAAATCCAAAACACACTTTTCCTGCAGACTAAATTCAGCTTTGCAAGCCAAAAAACATCACACAGCAATAGTCCCCACACAGTCCATGCCATAAAAGGAAGATGCTTTATACTCAGTATATGGGTTATTTCTAATATTCAGCTTTCCAAGAAAAAGGTGAGTCTTGAGCATGTTTGCTGCCAAGTGGTGAGAAACCCAATGCAGACCCCTTAGGCAAGAAACATAGCTACTCAGTAATGCTCGACTACTCACTAATGCTCGACTAGCAGTACAAAAGTTTGTCAGTCATATCTTCAGTTTGCCACGGGATCATGAATCAGGACTGAGCAAAAATTTGCTCGTCTTGCTAAATCTTCTTCGCACAAGTCTTGCAAGGTTGTCATTTGCTGTGCAAGGCCTCAGGAAATACAAACCTACAAGGCAACTGATTTGTGAAAAGGGGAAGCTTATTAATGTGAAAGCTGGCAGAAAGCATGATGTTTGTTTACTGCAGGGGCAGACCAGGTACCTTCTACTAGTTGAAGGTATATGGGTCTAAAAGGTACCAAGAAAGTAATTCACATCTATGCTTCAGATACCATGAAATAAGAGGAAGAGCTAGACAAGGGGAGAAAAAAGCAAAGGGATGACATCATGCATCTGCAGCTCATTTGGTTTCCGCAAATCACATTTCAAATAGCCCATGATCTCTCCCATGCAGGAATAACAATCCTCACAAACGCTTCTGGTAAGTAGCGGGGTGACATGGTTTTGCAGGTATAACATGAGGGAAGCTGTAAGAATCCCCCATACCAAACTTACCATGTGTTTCTGCTCCCTACAGAGCCTTGCCCAGATGCTTCCCCAGCAGAGACTGTTTCCTCTGTCTGACTTTGAACAACATTACCTGAGATCGATTCTGGAGGTGTCAGACATGATGAGGATTTTTATTGGGAAAATGAAAAGTGGCATGTCCTTTCCCCAAGTGGTGACAAATTGAATAGCCCAGAGAGGTCAGCAATGGAGGAGAGCTCAGTGTGATACCTATAGAGTGGGTGGAATACCAGGCAGACTTTCTTTCAGTTTCTTTAACATAGAACTTCATACAAACCTGAATCTCAGTGAAGCACTTCACTCCCAAGATCTCCTTAAAATGATAGAGTGGCATGCCGAGAGGAAAACTCTTCGCAAAACTACCAGGGGATGAGCTAGCTTTTCAAATCCCTATTTCTCCTCCCTATTTTATGAGACAATGTGCCTTCCAGATGAACACCTGGAATTTCCATGAGTAGCATTCACATGCAATGACAGTCATTAAAAATGTCTAATTGTTATGCTGACTGTATTCAATAAGTTCTGAGAGTTACCTGCTCCTGGAGTGTTTCCTCTCCAGTGATTCCTTTTTTTTTACTTTCATTAAGTGCCACTATTATTTTATTTTCTCTGTCCCAGGGAAAAGGTGTACAGAATTAAAGTGTTAGATGAAAAGCTTTCATTCTGGTAAGTGCTTAAGGGGAAGTTTGCATAAACACCAGGAGAAAATAGAAATAACTCATTTCCATTCCTTTATTTCTGAGGAGTGACTGATTTCTCTGTCAACAGCTTAACAAGGCTGGACCAGAAGTTGTTCCTCAAGTGAATAATAATGAGAAAAGAATGTGATTTGAGGCGCCTATTTAATTCTGAGTTATGTACTGGTCTTTCCTTCAGACCAGGTAGCTTTTACACTAAAATAAAGCAGAGAGTTGGCCCAAAAAAATCAGTGGAAAAGTTCTGGCTTTGGGTCAGGCCTTAAAAGGACCAACCGTTACCAGGAACGGTTGAAAGAGGCTGCTACTTTTTTCCCTGTCTCCTTAACTTTTCTTATCATCACCATTTTCACTTTAAAGTTTTCTTCTGTCCTTCTAGTAATGACTTTAAAGACCTCCAGTATAGCATTTGCAGCATATAAATATGTAACCAGACAGTGTAACTGAGAAGATTTATTTTCTGTTTTCAAATTACCAGCATCTCACCTCAAAGATGCCTCTCAGGCTTACAGTCTGTCAGTAAAGAGCTGTGACTCTGCTCATAAACCAGTGAGTGCAGAGACTAGTAACAATATGTAGTATTAGAGTTGGTATGAATGCTGCTTCTGCCAAGCAGGTGCTCCTGTTGACCCCACAACCCAGACAATCTATCAGCAGAAGACCCTGACGTCCTCACACCAGCAGGATGGCTAGAAAGCTGTGACGTATCACTTATACCTCTTTTTTTCTGTTAGGCCAACAGGAAAAGGCCATAGAAATGTGTCTCAAATACATATACTGCAAACAAGGGAGAAGTGTCAATGGACAGCAACCTGACACAAAATTTGTGAAAGGAGAAGTAAGCATGAACTGAGGAAAAGCATTACCTCATTGCAGCTGATATTTCCCATGGAATATGAAAGTTCTGTCCAAAAACTGCTTTGTTACCAGCCAAGAGGTACCAAAAAGATGCAAACAACCCTCATCCTCATGCTTCACACACGTACTCTAGCCAGACTATCTGCACACATACATCTTGGCACTTATCTGAGAGCCTGAAAGGCTAAAATCAAACTGCTTAAACAATTCGTATAATAAAATCAAATTCCTCTTCCTTAAGAACATGCATTAAATTTTGTGACACTAATTTTGCGCTGAAGTCCTGATCATGGAAGGGAAGAATGAACAGTGTCTTGTAGCACTGAAAGCATCCAAGGGACTATTGTGGTAAAGACAGCATTACAGTGGTTACCATAAATCACAGAAACTCAAGCTTCAAAATGCTAGGTGCAGGTGATCAGGGGAGCAAACCCACGGCAGCAGTTGAAGCTGTCAGGGCCCTGGCCTAAAAATAAAAGACAAAGGTATTTTCCTTCCAGCAGTATGAACCTGTGGAAGACAAAATGAGATGGGAAAAAACCCCTCACACTCACCCATGCAGACAAAAGCCATGCATAGTTTGCCTCAGACAGGAAAAGCTATTTGGCTGTAAAGATGATGGGTATCTAAAGGGCCACCCCAGGCCAGTGCCATCTGCTGTGAGTCTCAACAAGAGGCTCCTGCTCCTCCTTCTTCTGGTTCTAACTGTCCAGCTCTGAAGATGAGACTGAAACAACAGGACAATGGAAAGTGGAAAGCAGTGTGTGGAAGTACAGAGCCACTCTCCCTCGAATTCAGAGCTCAGTTTGAAAAAATAAAACTAAGAAAATCGTGACAGCTCTTCTGAAAGATGAATAACGTTTTCTTTTCGACTACCTAAATATCACATATTATATCATGCAAGGCAAAATACCCAGCAAAAAGGACATGTAAGTCACTGTTAAGGCTGCCAAAAAGTAGACTGAGGTAACAGCCAGACTGGTCCTGGGAAGTGGCAACACTGACCCACTTTGCTTTTGCTTAAAGTCCCTTTAAATACTTCTTGTGGGCTTTTTTCTGCAGAATTATTTATTTTGAGGTAAAATACATTACATGTCTATTTGTTTATGGGTTTATATTTGTTTGGTTTTTACAACCCATTACATTTATAAACTCTCTTTTATCTGTCTGTTTCATTTATTTGAACTACAATAGATCAGACGGGATTAGTTGCTTAGCAACTTTTCAGTGGCAGAATCTATTTTGGAGAATTTGCAATGCTTATACTAGAGGTCAGAAAAATTTGTAATATCGTAAGCCAACCAGCAAATGTGTTTCAACAACAAAGATTTCTTACAAGGCTTCTATTTCAGTGACAGAGGACTGCAGATTTCCACCAGAACATTCTTCTGGCAAAGGGATAATGTATATGTAAAATGGAGAAAGTAATAGGAAGGCAGGAAAATATGGATAGATTTGGATAAAGTAATATTACACCTTTCCTAAGTATATTCCATTTCTTCCTCCACTGCAGCTGTACTCTCTGCTCCTACACAGGCTGGGCTCCTGTATTTGCAGAAAGGGTAAACTGAATTAAACCTCAAGCTTTAGGTGAAAGTCTAATAAATATTATTTGTTCCATACCTGCTGATAACTACAAAGGAGGCTAAGATATAATAGCATGATTAAACGAATTGAGTGTATTCAAGGAATACTTCATCTATCACAAAATATTTTACACAGTGCTGAGGATACTGTAGATTGCTTGAAAACAAATTCCCTTAGATGTCAGAATAGATGGCATCAGTTCTGTGATCTTTCCCGACTTACAAAACAGTCTCAAACATAAGTTTCAGCACAACACTTGCACTATTGTAACTTGGTATATATAAACCGCATTCTCCTATGGTCTTCCTCCAGAGATGTTTCTAACTTTCACACTGTGATTACAACATGCAGTGCGTCCCATTTGGATTCTTCAAACCTGGAGATGAACAACAGCCTCCCTGAGTTGTTTCATTTTGCTTTGTATTTTTAATGCTTACATTAATATTCTTGGGATCCCTAGACTTAAAAGAATGAGTTAACACTTCTCTGGGTCTCAACAGCACATGAGATGTAAGTGTGTAACATGAACATGGCCAGCAGGTCAAGGGAGGTGATCCTGCCCCTTTACTCTGCTCTGGTGAGACCCCACCTGGACTACGGCATCCAGCTCTGGAGCCCTCAGCACAGGAAGGACATGGACCTGTTGGAGCGGGTCCAGAGGAAGGACACAAAGATGATCCAAGGGCTGGAGCACCTCTCCTATGAAGACAGGCTGAGAGAGCTGGGATTGTTCAGCCTGGAGAAGAGAAGGCTCTGGGGAGACCTTATAGAAGTCTTTCAGTTGTTAAAGGAGGCTCATAAGAAAGGTGGGGATAGGCTTTTTATCAGGGCTTGTTGCGATAGGACAAGGGGTAATGGTTTTGAGCTAAAGGAGGGTAGATTCAGACTAAATAGAAGGAAGAAATTTTTTATGATGAGTGTGGTGAAACACAGCAACAGGTTGCCCAGAGAGGTGGTAGATACCCCATGCCTGGAAACATTCAAGGTCAGGCTGGACGGAGCTTTGAACAACCGGATGGAGCTGAAGATGTCCCTGCTCATTGCAGGGGGGTTGGACTAGATGACCTTTAAAGGTCCCTTTCAACCCAAAATATTCTATGATATACCAAAGTGCTTTATGCGCTGTCATTCAGCATGTAAAACAGATTTTTTAGAAATGTGCTATTTTCCCCCTACTCTGTGTCCCTATAGAAATCATGTGCCATTCTTCCATTTTAGGACTTTAGAGAAGAACTGAATATCAAAATTTTTTTTTTTTTTTTTTTAAAAAAGCAAGCTTTGTTTTAAAAGAGAGTTTTCCCAAGTGAAAAGTACAAAGCCTGCCCTAAGATTTTTCAGTGACCTTTTCTCCTGAATATATCAACAGTAGTCTGTATTCTGGACTCTTTTGGGGTTAATCTGTTTGCCAAGAGCCTTTGCCTTTCTCTCTGTGCTTCAACCAAATACAAGTTTTCTCATAGCATACATTTGCCCCTCCATGAAAAGCCTCTTCCTTAGAGTAGGTAGGTAAATGACTCCTGCAATGACCTCTCATCACTTTTAACATTTGCAAGACGCTGTTTTACCTGGACCTTTTATTTGGATACATGCACCCAAACTGGTTATTTTGGGACAAGGAAGGATATAGATTAACTGAAAATCTGAAAACCATAGGAAAAGTTTAGGAAAATTGCTGTTAGTGAAACCAGATATGCTCAGCAAAAAGCATTTAGGAGATTACTTTTCAATATTTCCTATTCCCTGCAAAATCATGCAAACTTTGGAAGATCATCATCTCCCAGTCAACTTTACAAACACTGTTCATTTTTCACTGCTTCCTGCTTTATACAATCATTTCCCGTGTGTCAGACAGTTTAGTGCCTTTTTTTGGACTAACATGAATGGCTACACACGACCTCAACTGAGGCAGAAGACTATGAGTTCTCTTTCCTCTTGTAATTTCCAATATTATCTGACAAATTTGGTTTATGGAAGGAGAGGGAACTTCGTTGTATTAATACAATGGTCAGATAAAGCCACAGGGCACTGTTTTTCTGCTAATGGAGTATTGAATAGCAATAGAGAAAAATGAGGTTTAGAGATAATTAATTTTGAGGGAAAGCACACTCTTTATAAATAATAGAATTTACCCCATCTCTCTCAGGCAGCATTTTAGATTGAGATTTACATTATTCAAGGTTTTTTGAGGGAGAGTTAATAGTAATTTTGCAGTGAGAAAACTAGTAATTTCTTCAAAGTAATCACTCATAAGAATAAAATCCCCACTTTGATGTTTCACCATTTTAAGTTTGGCTAGCTTTTTGATGACTATTATAACAGAATAAAATAATATGACTGTTGCATGGTACTAGGGCATTGGCTAGATAGCGAATCCTCTAGTTAATGTTCCAGTACAGTTTCACATCCTTAAAAATTAATGAAACATTCATCTTTGCAAAGGGAGCTTCCCATGCAGAATGTCACAATTACAGTTTTTTTAAAAAACTGAGCAAGTTTTCACCTACTGCTTTCAAGGCAGCTAAAGGTGATTCTTACCTTTTCTTCCATTAGAGAAGAAAAATTTAAATACACTGCAGAGTCTTAAAGTCAGACCCTGAGAGGTCTGACAGCAGAACTGTACTTCACTTGCAGGCTTCATGTGCACGTGGCGCACAGGCTGAATACACCTTGAGGAGCAAGTATGTCAGGGAAATGGGAAGACATCACAGGCCTCCTATCAGGCACTAGAAGATAAAAACCTACACTCTTGCCTCAAAAACAGTTCAGGTCATGCCAACTCCACCTGATGCATGTGGTGGAGAGTTCAGTCTGCAGAGGCTCCAATCTCGCAGGAGATGAACCATATGTCTTCCAAGAGCTACATTAAACTAATGAGCATAAGTTTTAACTGAGCAGGAAAGCTGCACCACAAAAAGGATTTGGACCAGTTTGAAATGATCTGCACCAGATTGTATAGAGAAAGGGGGCTTCAGGATGCTCAATCACAAAGCATATGTGATGGCCTCCGAAACAGACAGGTTCATAAACTGGGAGAGATGGACAGTGTGAGAGGTTCTTATCTTTACTCTAATGTTATGAATCTCTTCAATCTCTTCAGTTCCTGTCCAATGCAATAAGTGTAATACGAAAAAGATGCTTGGGAGATGCTTTATGTGATTTCATGATTAATGGCTTGGTTGTTGGTGAACACACCCTTTTCCTCTGTGTCCGAAACGCACTGACCTCAGAATAAACCTCACTTTCATGCCATCTGGTAATCATCTTTGCTCCAAGTGTGTATGCAAATAGTTATTTCCTCTCATTTATTTGCCAGACCATTCAAAATTGCCAACTAAAACAATAAATAAGAGAAATTGAAAACTTTGGGGCTGACACTTTTTTTTCACGTGCTTAAATCAAAACCCAAAGGACTTAAAGCCAGTGAAGAGTCTTATATCCAATGAGGCCAGTGTTTGCTGCACTCATTGAGCGTGATCCAAACCAGTACATTCAAGCTTCCAGAAGAATAGTGCCACCTTGGAGCTACGTGATCATTTCACCTGCTGGAGGCAGATTCCTAAACACTGACTGATCTGGGAAAGCAGCAACCATGGACACCCACATTGAGAAAGCATCTTCTCCAGTAGTTCTCTCAGTTCCGACCACTGCCTCATTGCAGTTGCCAAAAATCTGGGCACTTCAGAAATTTGTCCTCCACAACCTTTTGCTAGCACTGCTTTTGTTGTTTGCTTCATGTTTTGGCAGCATCCACTGAATTCAGCTCAATTTAGCAAATAGTTTTTCTTCAACATGTGTAGTTTCAGCACATGGTGACTTACATTTAGCCATTCCTGTCTTTTTCCAGTGTAACAACAACTTGTACCTTGTTTCTTCTCACTGGTTTGATGTGAATCTGTAGAAGTTCATGGAAGAAAACGGTATAACATACACAGAGTGTGGGGAACCACTGTGATCTCTCTGAACTGCACAGAGACTTTCAGCTCTAAAAACTGATGACACTGACTGTACACCTTAGCTACTAACACGTTGCATTCATGCAAGGCTTTAAAAATGGGACAAGAATGAGAGAGAGGGACCTTAGGACAATATTAAGTCAATAAAAATGAGGCTTTGCACTGACATCAATGGCACTTGTCGCAAAAAATAAAAAGGTGAAAGGAAGAAAACACTGCTTAAGCAAAGAGCAGGAAATTGTTACGGCAGCAGTGCTTTCGTTTGGAAAACCTGATCATGTCTTGGATGCACTCAATGAATGTAGAGGGTCAAAGCATGTTGCTTGATCCCAAGTATGAGCCTTCACTCAGGTTTGGCATACAATTGTTGAGGAAATGCATTAAACTCAGAGACACAAGACAAAGGCACACAGATGATCTATCAGAAGCAAGGTCAGATCCAGGGCTGCTCTGGGCAAGGTCAGACTTTGTTTTGTGCTGTCTGCACAGCATACAGCACCAGACTACACCTGCATCACTGGGGCTGCAAGATTCACTCATAGGTTCCAGAAAAAGCATAGTCTGACTATTTTTGATCTCGTCTTGTCTCAGGGCAAAAAGGACACACACTTTTAATCTCACTTGGCATTTCCCAAAAAAATAAAATGAAGTCAGAATCTGTCCCACAACCACTTAACTAAAACTAAGCTATCACAGCAAACTTTAGGTCTTATTTAGAGCTGTGGTAACATCTGGATAATTCTTGATCATACTGAAAGAGGTGTTAACAGCGTTTTCATCTTAGTAGTTGCTCTATTTTGTTTAACTTCTCCAAAAAAACTGCAGCAACCAGTGAGGAAAAGGAGCATTTCCCAACAGTGAGATGCTGGCTTAACAAGTGGTAAAAGTCCTAGACTGCTATAGACATCCTACAGGATCTTGCCTTAGCCTCATCATCCATCAGAGCTGTTGATGACAGAAGGTCCACATCTCCCTTGAGCAGAAACATAATTAAGAATGTGAGACAGAAAAATAATCAAGAGATGCCATTTCTAAAATGGGGGGAGGTGTAAAGAAGAGGTGGATGAAAGAAGTAATCAAGATTGGCATTGCAAAGGAAAACAAAGCTGCATGGAATTGAGTCCTGCCTCCTTGGAAAATTCAGAGTGTTATCAACAGAATTTTGTAAACCATAGATTTTTTGGGGATTGTCATTTGTCTGGTAAGTTTTGAGACAGTGGAGGAGGAAAAAAGAGAACTGACAACTGGCAACCACACAAGTTATTCATTAGGAGATGGCACACCCTGCACTGCCTGTGAGCAGCACAGCTGTTCTCAGGAGGGCTGAGCTGGGGCAGACAGTGTACATCCAGAGCCACTGGGCTGAAACAATGGATAGAGGAGACACCATGGCATCATCATTCCCTATCAAGAGCAGAGACCTGTGCTAAGACCAGGGGCTTAAACCAGAAACTGAAATGGGATGATGGTTCAGCCATCTATGCCTTTTAATTGAACATATATTTCCTTTCAAGTTCTATTGTGATTTTCATGTCTGAAAGGTTTTGGCAGCTATTTCCAATATTTCTCCATTTCCATAAGCCTGCAGTTTGCACTCAGAAAATAATTCCTATTTAATAAATTTGAAGGACATGTAATATTTGACCCAGTGCAAACAAGTGAAAATAAACTTCCAAGTGTTCAGAGATAGTGATTCTTTCTATGTTTTTCCAAGAGCATTACAGAGGTGCAAAACAGCTTGAAGTCGTCACATTGTCACTAGAAAACTATCTTTGTGGTGTTGTGAAGGAGATGGAAGCAGTACACTAATTATCAGCCATCTGTGATGGGAGCTAGGGACTCTCGCTCTCTCTCTTCCCTTCCTGCTTTTATATGTAGGCAGATTCAGATCAGAATCCCTGGAGCATCAGTCGAGGGATAAAGGCACATGTAGAAGGTCCCTGTTGTGAGCCGATATGTGTCCCACAAGTGAACATCAAAAAAAAAGATTGGCTAATCATCAGTTTTCCTTTGAATATTAAGGACAGCAAAAGAGCAAAAGCCTTCCCAGCGGATTCTACGATGCTTATACTGAGCAAAGAGTATAATCCAGCCATAGGCCACATACACAGCTCTCACACAGCACAACACGGAAACACACTTCACATCTGCAGGAGCCACGGAGGCTTGCGCAGAGCTGCCAACACACCTCCAGCCACCGGGGTGACTGCGGGCTACGGTCAGGCTGCGCACACAGGTGTTTTCCAATCCTGCATACTCTGGGGTGGGCAGTCGGACCTTGTCACCAAAGCAGAGCTTGTCCTTCCTTGTAGGTGGACAGAAATCAGGAGAAACCCAGAAGAACACAGGTCAGATGAACTTTCCTAGCAGCAGGAGCATCCCTTTGCCAGACACTGGTATACCTAGGACCTTTAAATTTCTATGGATTTACATAAAATAAAAATTGTCCTGGACTCAGAAGTCACCTGAAGGAGAAATTATCTTCTGGAAAATGCCAGACTCTTAGGCTATAGAGGTTATGTAATGACATTTAAGTGCCTGTAATCTTCGGAAGAGCTATTCCATCTGAATTCTCTTCCCTTCGTGTCCCTTTGCCTTTAGGAATTACCTGAGCTGATTTTTCTGAGGTTATTGTTGATGCAGCTTAACAGCATTTGGAATTAGCGCAAAACTGTGATACGTGCAGCAACTTTCTCTCTTTTCCAGACTAAATAAACTGAAAAGAATTGCTTATACAAGGTGAGGTAGAAATTACACTGATGGTTTCAATAAAATATTTCCAAACCAAAATTTCATTAAAGACTAGACTCCCCAAAGGTTTAAGCATTTAATTTTCTAGATAATAAAAGGTGCCAATGATGGGCAAATTTAGGGAAGAAGAATGGTGACAGAAGAAATGAGAGGAAGATAGCAGATAATACTAATTTTCTGAATTTGTTTCTCCAGCAGTAGCAGTAGAAACCTTTTTTTCCAGCAATAAATTTGTGTTTTGAGGTTTGTGGAAGTCAGCTTAGTTTCCAGTTCATTTGGAAAAACCTTTCCAATGTAGATTTATCAGACGTTGTAAAGGAAATTGGGGCACCCTCTCCACCTGTTCCTCTATCAGCATGAGCTATCGCAGGACAAATTCCCATGCTGTGAGGTGGCTAATCCAGACACACACAAATTCACACTGCTTTCTGCTTCATCTCCTTCTACTCTGACCCTGAATTCTACCAGAACCAATGAGAATTTTACCTGCAAAACAGGTAAGATTAGGTCCACAGCATTTCTGCAAAGCAGGTGGAACATTAGGCTCCAGGGCACCGTATTTCAGCATTATGGTGATGAACAAAAGCAAGGAATTTTGGTATGTGGAAAGAAAAAAAACAATCAAGCTCTCTGCATTGCTGGAACCTGAAAAATAGTCTCTCTGGGAGTTGTGAGGGATTAAAAGAGATATAGATCTTCTCTAACTTTTTTCTTAAGCTGATTCATTCCTCAGTGGTATAAATTGTCTTGGGATGTGCAATTGCTATCTCTTAAACAGATCTTGCTGTGGACATAATAGGAAACTTTAACTTGCTTCTAAAAACATAATTATGGGTGAGAATGCGGTGATCAGCCTGATACTACAAACTAATATTGCCATTCCCTGTCCCTAGTGCTATAAATCAGGGTTAATGACACAAAAATCAGTAAAAATCTGGTGACATAAAATATGTTAGAAGAGTATCACTGCACTTTGAGAGTACTGACATTACTGAGTGCTTAACTTTGACACAGTGTTTATTTTTTGTGTTCATTTTCCTCTTGACGTTCTTTGTTCCAGAATGAAATTGCTTCTCATAAAAAGAGGAATCCATAGGAAGTTGCAAGCTGTTCCATTTCAGACTTGTCTTAGGCACACCATCATACCTAGTCCTGCCCAGAGCTCCAGGGAGCCAAGTTTTCAATTTACTATGAGGAGATGATATTTACTATGAGGAGAATTTACTGTGATGATGCTGAGCCCATGCCCTGCTGTAAAACTCTGGGTTTGCAGCCAGCTGTTCCAACCCTCAGTATAAGTCATTGCCGGGAAAAAAAATCTTTGAATTGCAAGAAAATTAAAAGCAAACTAATCAAAACATACTAAAAGAAACGACGCAACTTCACTTGTTCTTTGTGTAACAACCACTGTCCTTTGGTAAATGAACGTCAAAAACAAAAAATTCTCCTTAACTTTTGCATTAAGCTCTTCCTTCCCCACAACCCAAGCACCGTCTCAGAATTATTTACATTCTTTACTTCCTTTTGCTTCTGTTTCTTGTGAGTGCCTCTCTTCTGTTCCCTTACTGAGTTTTCATCATCCATACCATTTTGCAAAGAACAATTCTGTCCAACAAAAGGGAGGCCAAGATTTAGTAACATGGGTAACGATTTCGTCAGCCCACCTTATGGAAGCTTGAATGAAAATATAAAATGTTGTATGGCAACATGGGAGAGATGAGTTCCAGACCTTGCTGGTGCCTACCAGATAGCTTTAGGGAGGTTGGTTCACCTCTCTAGTATGTGTCAGCTTTCTGCCTGTAAAATATGAATGAAGCCATGTTCCTTTCTCAAAAGATCCCGATTTTTAAAATCATTTCTGAAACTTATGCCATTTAGCAGACATTCAAGCATGGAAACCAGTGAAGAGAGGTTTTCAGAAACTACTAGATACTTTGCCTTATGGAAAAGAACGTCATCGAGTAAATCTCAACAAAAAGTTGGTTGGCTGAGACAGTATTCATCCAGGTCTTTGCCACTGAAGTCAATACCAGTTCTGACATAATTTTATAGTAGCATGTCTTGAGGTGATACTTGTGATAAGGACAGCAGCATACAGTTGAATCTCCAGAGCTCTCCATAGGATCTCTGAAAGGATGTTGGGTAATAACTCAGACCACTTTATGTTTAGGTCTACAGTCCTACACCACATTTGAGAAAATGCAGATAGACAAGAAGATTTTTCCAGGAAATTATGATTTCATTCCACAAATACGGACTCAAAAATTCTCAGAAGGACAATAATTCATCACGCAGGGCAAAAGCTGTAGCAGGTTATTTGTACATAATGTCCCCTTAAATATTTGAAAAGGCCCTGACTTTTTAGCTTATGAAAGACAGGTTTTTAAACATGGAAATTTAGAAACTTACTAAGAAGTCTGTCTGCTGACCTCCTTTCTGCATGGCACACATTTCACTCGCGGTCTTCCTGAAGAGAGGTCAATGTAAAGCTGTTGTTGGCTGTGGTGGATGCAACACTGTCCTCTTCCAGTTGGTCTGAGCCAACCTGAATCCATGCCGTTTTGCAACCTGCATACCTTATGAGGGCAAATTTTACTAGGCAGAGAAACACAGTAGAGGCAGCCCTGAGCCAGACTGCAAAAGAGGCACACACAGACAAGGCTGGGCACAGCTGCTTCCAGAAGGAAGGGCACAGCCACCCCAGACACAGGACATGGCAAGAACGTACCAATATACCAAAATATTAGTATATAGCAATGTAACAATATACCAGATGTGGTTTACCAGGGAGGGGAGAAATCTCACTCCTATGAGATGCCCTGCAGTCTCCTCTCCGAGAGTTGAACTTGTCAGATCTATCCAGAGCCTTCCTCCACCAGGAGGTACAACCATGGTTGACTTCTCAAGCAGAGAAGCTATAAAAAATCTAATGGGGGAGCTGGAGGAAAGGAGAGGTGACAGCACTGTTAACACAGCTTAATTGCAGGGAATTTTGCCTTCCAGCCCTCACATGCCTTTTCATGTCAAAGTTACTCTGATGTGGGGATGCTCTTGATAGAAGCAGAGCTTTAAATGCATGTTTATATATATATATATATGTATATGCCTATTTTTTTAAATATAGATGTGTGTGTGTGTGTTTGTGCAAAATTATTAGTATTATTATTATTAAAAAATACAACCGCATCCCTCAGTCTGTGAGGTTCAGCATATCTAATTTCTCTTCAGAGCAAACACACAGAGGCACAGAGCAATGAACATCCCCTGCTGTTAGCTGTTTTTGAAAAGAGCCCCACTTCGCTTTTCAGACAGCTCTTCCTCACAGCAGTGTTGCCCTGTAATTTCAAGTAATAAAACTAATACCGAGAGCCAGCTAGAGTAAATACAGCTGCCGCACTTCCCCCACAACCACCATCCCCAGCCATTCCCCCTCTGCCTTTCTGGAATGATACCCTTTAGGGGCTCACCCATGCACGGCCTCATCTACTTCCACCCTGCCTGACACAGCTGCAAGATTATTTTCCTCAGGCAGGGACGAGGAGGGTTCAGAAGAGCTGGTGTTATTACCTGCATTGCTGGTTTCCTCCTCGTGTCAATTACCTGGTTTTGTATATTAAAAAGACCCTGGCAACATCCCAATTAAATGATGTGGTCACAGCAAGGGCCTTTGGAAGATCAGGAAGAAACATTACAATTGAGGAGGTGGGAGGGAAAAATCCGTCAGGCTGGCTGGAGGGGCTATATAAGCACTTTTGTAAGAGATCTGTTGGAAAGGCAAAGCAAAAACAGGAAGATGGTCAGGCTGCTGTATCCCTGCCCAGATGCATCCTCCCAGGAGCAGGGAGGAATGTGCAGCGTTGCAGCTCTGCAGAGCGTGGGTCGTCGAATTCCCTCTGGCTCACACTGCTGTCACAGCAGCAATGCAGGGGAAGCGCATTATTTACCTGAATGTGGCTCTGCCAGCAGCCAGGGAGGAGGACGGGGGAGAAAAGGAGAAAATAAGAGGGACGGTGGCTTTATGCGTAGTGACAGGGAGCGGGGAGCAGCTTCCCCATCTGCCCCAAGCAAGTGGGAACCAGCAGTGGTGGATG
The DNA here is from genome assembly GCA_947846985.1 of Fratercula arctica. Taxonomy (NCBI): domain Eukaryota; kingdom Metazoa; phylum Chordata; class Aves; order Charadriiformes; family Alcidae; genus Fratercula; species Fratercula arctica. The sequence goes on along the minus strand of CANTUZ010000026.1, from coordinate 69,001,094 downwards.
CACCAATAGAGGATGCACCCGTGCTGTCCCAGTAACACATCAGCTGGAAGCTTGTGACCAGTGCCACTGGTGTCTGCAGCAAGTGCAGGCAGGTGGCCCTGACTTCCAGCAAGTCCCTGAATGTCAGGGGATCCGTGAGCCGCTCAGACGCGATCCTTTTTGGAAGGGGCAAAGCCTGTCCAACAAGACAAACTCATCTGGAACACTCCTAGACATTTCCCTACCACCACCATATACCACAGGCATCTTCATGGTCTCTCTCAATGCTCGGAGCAATTCAAAGCATGAGGGCAAGTCTTTGTGGCTTGCTCAAGAGGAACTTTAAAATTCAGTGAAAAGAAAATGCAAGTTTACTGCAGGTCTTTCTGCCTGCTAAGTGTGAGTCAGCATCACTGTGGATCTATATATGGAGTGGGGCTTTTGTATTTATTATTTCTGCATTTTCTACAAACCACAGACACAGATGAGAAGGTTATGATGCACCTACCACCAGTATCCGGTGCCCAATTGCTGTGTTATCCATGAACCCAAAAGTCTTGCTAAAAGGTACTGGTGCCTCATGTGAGAATAATGCAGACTCAAGCAACAGGAATTGCATCCAAAGGGAGGCAAATGAACTGGACAGGTAGATATATAAGGCGAGAAAGTGAATCTCTATACAAAACAAGCAAAAGGAGAGTTAAATTGCAGACAAAGACCACCTTTTTAAATGGGTCATGTTGATTTTGTCTAGTCCTTCCAAAAAAAAAAGGTAGTAGAAAACACTACAGCTCTGGAATACGCTGCACAGAGATGCTGTGGTGTCTCATCCTTGAAGGTTTTGAAGGCTCGGCTAGACAAAGACACAGACATCATGCTGGCTGCAGTCCTGCTTTGAGCAGGAGGGTATACCGTGAACCTTCAGAGGTCCCTATCCACCACCATTTCTAATATTTTATGAAAAACACTGCAAGCTTTTCCTTAAAGAGGGATGAATAAGCATCCTAAAATCCCATGGATTTGATAGTACTCACCCTCTTGATATCAGACATGAAATTCAATGTTTTATTTAGCATAACGTCCTCAAACTATGCCTGACAGCAAAGCTGCCATTCTTCCCCAGCTGTGTTAACTAAAAATCCATGAAAACTAACTATCTTAACTCGTTATACCACTGATCTTCTACATGTGAAAAAGTGACCCATGGACTGACACCCTTAAATGACCACTTCTAGGGGGCTGATTGATTAAGCACGAAGCAAAGCAGCACCTTTAAAAATGGACAATTATTTCTGCAATCAATAGCTGTCAGTAATAGATTGAGCACTATCTAAACGCGTAATTTAATTTCACAGCCCATTAACTTTCCCCCTTCTTAGCCTGCCATTGTACTGGCATTATGTTGTCATCTTTAATCCAGTGTGGGAATACTTCAACCTTTAACCTTTAGGTTTCTTATTATTTCTTACCGTATACCTTAAGTTTTCTGTGCTTAAACAAAATGAAGCTGAAAAAAAAATAAAAAATAAAAATCTGATTAATCTATTCTTTTTTATCGACAGCCAGAAAATAACTGAAGACTGAGAGCAGGAAGAAAACATCCCATATCAAAGCCCATAGGTTTCCCAGAAAGACAAAAATTAAGTTGTAGTTCATAAAACCATATGAACATAAGAATTATCAAAATGGCTCTCACTAGCATCCTAAATCCTGTAAGAACCAAAGAATGCTTCTTCAGAGGAAAAGAAACATTACATTACAACAAAAAATGTGATTATATGTACTATTACGAGGAACAGGCTGGTTCTCACCTAACCGATAATCAATACACGCTTTTGTAAAACAACAACAATAAAACAAATACATACGAGCAGATAAAAGCAAGCAATTATAAAAACCTTTTTAGAAAGAGGTAGTAGAAAGGGCTCTAACTGTAAAAAAAAAAAAAAAAAAAAAAAATAGCTTTATGTATTGTCTTTGGCACCTCTTTTCTCAGGTATTATGCCCCAAACCAAGTTTGTTTCTCACTGGTGTTGTGCATGCCTGTCCACCTCAGCCTTGAGTCTGGTTTTCCATTCTTGGTCACAGGGCGGGTGGTGTCACTCCAAAGCTGGCTACAGATTGAAGCTATACAGGTTCTTCCTACACTGGTTGTGGAAAAAAAAAAAAAAAATTGCCAATTTTTTTTGCTTATCCTGGCATCTCTCTTCGATTTCCACTTACAAGTTGGACTTTTTCTGTTTTTAAGGAGGGCAATGAGAGGGGTCTAAAAGAGAGCTGTACTCAAAGCAGCAGGGCCCCATTCAGAAATATGTAGTGCAGAACATTGCTGCTGTGGTGTTCCCTAGCCTCAGTTTAAAGCTGTTCAGCAGCTTATTAATTTCTGACTGATGTTGCAAATTGAGCAGACATCTTCATTGAGCTTCCACAATGCAACCCATCGCTTATTTTGTCCCTGGGAGGTGACAACTAATTCAGAAGCCATCGATGTATATAAGGAGATTAATTTGTTCCATCCGATTTGTATTCCCTTGCAGCCATCAACAATGAATGTAATTTACCGTCGTGTTGCCCAACTGTCTCAAGCTACCTGCAGTAGTATTTTCATCAGCAAGTTTGGCCACTTTGCTATTCAAACGCCTTCATTCAGTTATAGTGGAAACCACCGTGAATTTAGGAAGAGAATTCCCCTCCAGGTAAATTAATCCAGAACTCCTGGTAGCAGCCAGAACATGAAATGGAGCATAGGAGGTAAATTATTACGTGGGTTGCATGTGGCATTCTTACATATTTATGCATGTGAAATTAACTGTAGCTGTCTTATTCCCCATCATCCTAGCAACACATTCCTAAGGCGCAATGTTGTTGTTATCCTTTACTTGCTGTTGGGTGAGCAGACAGATTGAGGGCTCCAATGCCTGAACATGCTTCTGCTACTCCATGGTATTCACAAATCAAGTGTTTGCTTTTAGCATGTGGAAACCAGGAGGCTTTTCAGGTTCAACTAGCCCTTAGTGGAGAAGAATCAATGTCATTCAAACTGATTCTCATTCACGGCCAGGAAATTATTGTGGATAGGCATATGTCCCATAACTTGGAGATGAGCTGTGCGACTTGTCCAGAGCCAAACAATGGGTCAGCAATGAAGCTCACAGCATGACTCAGACCTGCAATAATTGCCTAAGTATCCTTCTGCTCAGGAAAGGAGTAAGCAGGGCCACTAGCCCATAAAGTGAATGATATTAAGTACTCCTGGAGCCTTTTACAATCCATGTATTGTGTGTATACTCTGCCTTCTAGAAGGTTTACCCTTAAGGATCTGAACTGCACTAATATACCCCACACAGAGTCACTGCTCAAGACCATGCTGGTACCACAGTCACTGTTACAGTGTGCACTTTCCAAAGGCATGCAGAGCATGATAGATTGGACAATTAAAATTAGACCTAAGAAAATGGTTAATATGGAACAACTGAAAGCCTCAGAAGTCTGCTGTGAGTGTGATTTATAAGTATGGTATTGCAACTATGTCAGAAAACAGACCAACCTGCCAATTTTATTTCAGAAAGTCAGTGAACTTCATAATCCTCTTAATTCCAACTTCCCTCTGCTTCTGCCCAGCTTCCTTTCAGCTTTTAACACACTGCAGTACAAGTCATCGTGCAAGGAAACAGAATGAATCAGTGTAAGGGACGGACTGTAAATTCCCTGACAGGAGGAAGAAGGTCCTCCAAGCCTTCAATGGAATGCCTTAAACACTCACAAGGAAATAAGTAATGGAGGCCTGGCCTTCAAAGAACTGATAAGGCTAACACTTCTGGCGCCTGAAAGTGTGGGAGAACTGTCTTGTGAAGACAGGATAGTTCTGCCACTCATGTGGTGAGCTTGCTAGTTCTCAGTTCTCAAGGCAATTGTGTCTGATAAGTGACCTTTGCTTCATTATCCGCAAAATGCATATGAAAGCGCACACCCTGCATATGCTAATGAAGATTATAGAGATCATGCTAAACACGTATGACTGTGGCACTTGTCTCTCCACCCAAATCATGCTACACATCACCTGGCAGAGGGGAGAAATCTGAGACAGGGCTGTCCTCAGCAAGGGGGGTGGACTATGCTAATTCAGCAAACATAAAAGGGGAAAATAAGTGCCCTCTAGGGGGGAACAAAGAAGAAACAAAAGAAGATCGTGCCTGGGAAGATTCTTCCCAAGAAAGAAGACCATGCCTGGGAAGATTTTTCCAAGAAAGAAGATTATGCCTGGGAAGATTCCCTGGAAAAGACGCTGGAACCAGGACCAGTGATCTCTTTATCTCTGTCTTTTTCTCTGTCTTTTCCTTTCTCTATCCCTCAGTTTCTCTTTTCTCTTAGAGTTGTTAAGTAACAGTTATAGATGTTAAGTAATGACCTTAAGTAACGTTTGCCACACATTGTCATCTACCTGTTGTTAAGTAACACAATGCATACCTCACCATTTGCCATAGTTTTTCATATACCTAACCAATTATCACGGACTTGTTAAGACCTATGCTAATCATTTTGGGAAGCTAATAATGTTTGTATATGGACCTTGAGATTTATCTCACCTTAGTCCATGCTGTTGGGAATTTACGAATCTGAAGTCACTTACCCCGCCTCTTTCCTGGGAGTGGGACATGATAATCAGGCAGCGAATCTCACTTGTGATTGACTCTACCAAGCTTGTCCCCAGAGGATTTCAGAGAGGATCCCCAGAGGAGCCTCTCCTGTCCCACCAGGAACAGGAGTGTGAGTGAGAGAAAGGGTAAGGGGCAGGTGGGATGCTACTGTGGGGAGGTTTCTTTACTGATGTGGGCAGGACAAGAAAAAAGAAATCAGGAGTTGTGTTTCCAAATCAACTACACCAATAGCAACCCAACACTTAGCAAGAGAGTTTCATCTTCATGAAGGCTGTCAATCAGTTCACAAGCTGGAGATATGTGTCCAAATGCCTGTAACCACAGCTGATAGCTACAAGGCCACACTGTCTTTACTACAGGTCTTGCCAATGTGTCTCAGTCCTGACTTAAAAGTATTACCTCTAGGTTTGTCCAGGTTACCTACTCTGTAGCAATAAGTCTACCATCTGCAATGTCTGCTTCAAGGAGTAACCCTCTTAAGCAAGAGGCACAGCATCAGTCAGGGAGGCACCAACCACTTTTGTTTAAAATGACCACGTGAACTGACAGAAGAGCTGTCTAGCACCTCCCCATGATTTTGCTGGCTAGAGGAGAAGGGCACAGTTGCACCCTACTTTGAGCTACAGTTGCACACTGCTGAAAAGAAGGGGCTGAAAGAAGGCCTGCTATAGTCTTGCCTGTGCATAAAGGAGGGCATATGTGAATTTACAGTAAAGCTCATCGTAAAATATATCAAAACTTTGTCTGCATTCAAAGTACCTTCTGTCTTAATATGCATGAAAAAAACAGCAGAAACTTCCCTAAGTGCAGTGCTCTTTGTGTGAAACTCAGCACTAGACGTGCAGATGACACTCAAGAAGCAATGGATAAGGAGGATTTCATGCTCCGTGGGATCTCTGGCTTTTATTGTCAGTATTGGCTTTGATTTACCCAGAAAAATTCCGCATCAATTCTCTCAGGCCATCAGTAAGTTATCTAGTAATAGGTGAGAGACAGAAAAACAATTTCCAAAATCTTAAAAGGAACAAAGTCACTGTAGGAAGGGGGTCAGAGTGGCGAGGAACAGATTGAGAGACACCCAGGTATGCTGCTGCTGTTGCACATCACCATGCCTTCAGGAATTAGCAGCACAGCTAGGTATCCTAAACAACCTCATACTTGGAAAAGTACAAACAATAATCATACAAAGGTAAGTCTCCAGGCCCAAATAAAATTCACCAGAGAGAATAAGAACAGACTGAAATAGAAACCTGCAGTGTGATCATCCTGGAAAGCTCTTTTAATTCTAAAAATGTCTCTGGAGTTTTCTCACGTCAGTATTCGAAAGCCATTAGTTTGAGGCTTCTAACTTTGTAAAATGATGACTACCTGCAGGCAAGACAGAGAAGGCACTGCAGTGATGGACAGCCTATACCTCTAAAGTATATACTTCAACTTCCTTTTAAGGAGCAGAGAGTCAAGGCCAGAGAGACAGTGAACAGGCATCATCTGCCAGGACTTCAGAAAGTCACACCGTGAATGACTTTAGCTTCCTTTAGTAATCTGATATGCACTAAATGAGCTAAAAACATTCAGGGTGCTGTATGGGGCAGAAGGGTTTCACAGAGGTAGGACACAGCCATGGTCTTACCAAGCTGCCTGGGCTGCAGCCCCAGGAGACAAATACTCTGTGAATGGCTTGTGCAACACAAGACAGAGCTACACTCCTTTTCCGGCAGGCAGGGGATCTAACAGATAACCTTTTCTTGTCTCCACTGCACCAGAGTCACTGCTGCCCTTCAGTTTGCACAGTTGCTCTTTCATGGATCTGTAAGTTAATGCACTGTACTTGCACTTGCACTTGTAGTGCCAGTCATCAAAGTAAGAGAATTAAGTCTGATGTCTCTGTAAAGGATATGAAGATGAAGTGTTTCCCTTATGATAAAGACCCATAAGGCAAAAACCAAACCTCTTACTTTTAGAAAAGGTAAAGAATGATTCACCTCCTGGCACAATAGAAGCAAACTGTACTGCTAACTGGGGTATGTCTATGCAAACAGTGTCTTTGCTTGTTAGACTCTCAGCCTAATTACTGTGTCCAATACCTGCACTATTATTAGGTGAAATACATGCTTAAATAGAGACGGAAGTTCTTAAGAAGATATGGGTATCACTTAGGTCACATTTAGGTAAAGCCTTCATCCAAACAACAGATTTTTCACTACATCTGTGAACAACACAATTAAAGATGAGTTTGCTCTGCATTGAGGTGAATTTATATTTTCCAGCAGATTTTTTTGCCCACATATATCTAAAATATAACAATCATTCATTATGCTTTTGATATTGGTAAGGCTGTGAAGAGTTAAATGCATAGTTTTGTCCTCTTACTCAAGAGTACCAAGAATGTGGCTCCTTTTCTTCTTGTGTGCAAGATGGTTTCCCAGCCTGACCACCACAAGCATATTGGTCGCAGCATACTTTTCTCACTCCTGTTTAAGATATACTACACAATAATGATATAAATGCCTCCACATACCCATGTCCTGAAATGTTTTATGCAGTATAAAGGAAGGAGGAACAATATCATTACTGAGGAAAATGACATAATACATTCTTCATAAATCATTTCAAAACCAATTGCCACAGTTGTGAACCTGTCTTAATTTTGTGGATTAATCTTAATCTTGTAATACAAATACCATCCTGCAGCCTGCAACACAAGCTATCAGCACTTACGTGACCTGAACACTACATTTAGCATTGCAAACTACAATATATAATTAACTGGCTATATGCACATGCAGCAGACCGACAGCTGCCAAATTACATACTGTGGTTTGCCCTTTAGTGCCTTAAGTATAAATATAATAAGTAAAAATGATCAACACCCTATTTTGGTATGAAATTGATTTTCAAGGTATGCCATTTTCATACATAAAGTTGCACTCATGTATTACGCTGAAGTGTCTCACCTCAACAACTGCACAGCATGAGATTGATTTATTTTGTAGCTGGAAAGGACAAACTCAGAATCAACAAATAAGACTCTGTCCCTCCAGAAAGACTCCATGTCAGCAGCTGCCATTCTTGCCAACGTAAAAGATTTCTCCTCATATCCACCCGGTTACAGAAATGCACTCCCAGGGAGGGAAGGGGGCAGGTGAGAACACACAGATGAAAGAAGAGAAGCAGTTTTTTAAACAGATGAGGCAAAAAGGAAGGTCCTAGCTTTTTATGTAGCACAAGCTGCTGTCAGAGTAACATGATTTCCCTAAGAAGTTCCCAGCCACCCTTGGAAGAATTAATAATCACAGTCAGATGTGCTGCTCCTGGCACAACTGGTCCAGGTAAAGAAGTTTCTTCTCCACTGCTTGTCCCTCCTACACATCACAGTCTATTGCTCACTCAGAGCCACAGCATAGCATCATATAAAGTCGTTCCCTATCTCAGTTCAACCTGGTTTGAGCACTAGCAGAAGTACTTAGTAGCAGTGCTCTTACAAACCACCTTCACCAGTCTGGTCTTAAATTATACTGGAACAAGAAACTATTGCTACAGCTAAGCGGAGAGGCTTGCTCACTCTCAGACCCCACGGAGTGCTTCAGGGTGGTTTGCACCCGCCTCCAAGGGCTCTGACTTTTGTGAAAGCTGCTTCTGGTGCTTCAGGAAACACCAGTCCAGTGCTCAAGACAGGGATCCTGCCATGTCACATAAGAATCTTTGAGTGTAAAACATAAGATGAGATTCAGAGTCATAATCCAATGCATCTCTTGCTGATACTACGCTTAAAAAAGGAGAGGGGAAAATAAACACTGGTGGTTTAGTGGGTTTTCCCCCTCAAAGACAAGAATTTAAGCATTTTAAGATTTACACCTCCCCATTGCTGCTCCTTTCTCCCTCCTGTCCACCACAGGACCCCAAGTCTGAGCAGGCATAAATTCAACAACTTGTAAAAGTCACTCTGCAGTCTCAAGGGTGTCCTTACAAGTGAGCAGGCTAAACTGCTGGCACCTACAGTGCCATGAGTTTGCTGCAGACTAAAGATGCAGAGTACTTTTTTAAGTGCTAGTTGTTTTTTTTTAAGTTGATGTATTTTTCTCTTTTCCAGTTTCTCACTAACATATCAGCATGAATTGAAAGCAGCTTCATGGGAAAATGTGAAGGGAAGGCATGAAGGTTGGCATCTATAGAGTACCACCTGTTGGGATTAATATAGGAAGACATCAGTTTTGCACACAGATTTTGGGTGCTTGACCTGCACAGCCCAGTCTCAACTATGACTGGTATCCTCTGGACACAACTAAGGAGTAGCAGAAGAAGAGCTAATGATAGCACCAACTGCAGGAACATGCCAGTTTATCCAGTAGCTAATCCAACGTACATCACCCAACTGTTTCTTCTTTTCGTAAGTCCTTCTGCCCATCTACTCAGAGCCCATCCATACGCCAGACTATAGTAGTGATCTTTCTATTTGCATTCTAGACATCCTCACACATCCTGCCGGGGCTAAAATGGATTTGTGGTGTTTCTTATGGGTCAGAGAAATTAAATCCCATTTTCCAGTCCTTTATACACACGGAATGAATGGGAAAATTTTACCTGTGATATTATGGACCATGACCATGAAATTTCATATAGTTTAGCAGTTTCTCAAGATCTAGGGATGGAATTTTTTGTTATTGCTTTTGAAGTAAAATTCTTCTTGGCATCTCAGAAAACCTTCCTGTATCTATCAATGACATCAGGAAGCAAGTATTATCCTTCTGTGCAGTAGCAATTCTCCATTAAATTAAACACTAGGTGGGAAAATCATTGTGCTGGGGAGCAGGGAAATTTCCACAGATGTCAGGGTTGTTCCCACTGAAATGTTCCAGAGCTGTTCTCTGAAGTGAATGTAGTCAGCAACTTGAGATTAATACACAACTAATGACACTATGAACATCAAATAGAATGAAAGAGGTTCCTGTGTTTTCCGACCTATAAAGTTTCTGTTTGAAAGGCACCATTCAATATGGAAATGTAACTAACAGTCCTTGTCCATGGCAAGGATTTTCTTGTAATCTATTTTGCAATCCATTACTAAGGGCTTTCCTAGGGACTCCACCGAACGTGGATTTTAGTGCATGTTTTAGCGTTAGCAGGGGTAAGGTCTTATTGTTTTACAAGTCCCCTGAGGTGCCTATGACAAATTTCCAATAACATGTAAAAAGATGGCCATTTTTTGAGTGGCCCCCACATTACCATCATTTCATATGACAGATCAGAGACGATCCCTCCTGTTGCTTACTCTTAATACTGCTCTCTTGTTCTCAGTTGCTTTAACACCAATTTGCTTTTATGGAAACAGAAGCCATCCCACTCCCTGCAGACTGAGAAGAAGTCTCCTCTGGTGCTTTCACGAACAGCTCAGTGACATTTCCAGCGCAGGTGACAAGGGGAATGGAGAGAATTTAGCAGTATCTGATTCACAGCATGGTGGCCATTTTCCACTGCACTTCACTGCAGCCTGGCCTTCTTCATCTGTTGAAATCTCACAGGATGCACATGAGTTTAACCACCATATGGCTTATGTTTTGGGTCTGTCTCCACATACAATTCCTAGGTGCTATCCCTATCGGAAAAAAAAGCTGTCATATTCCTTACCCGTCACTGCCAGGAAACTGCCCTCTGAACGCATCATGCCTAAATGAAAAGCTCTCACTATCCCCGCTGCTGCACAGGCATGAAAAGATTTGACAAGTGCTCGGTGGCCATCTCCAGATCTCCCAGATGTCTTCCCTGTGTTCCCAGCCTATTTCTGACCTCAGAACCATAAAGACACTGAATAACAGAGCCATCAAATAAGTTGGGTGGGAAGAGACTCTGTAGGGCATCCACTTTAGCCCTCTCAAAGTAGCTTTGACTTTGGAGACAAATCCAGGATAGGGGTAAAGAAAAGAGAAAGGGGGAAAAGTTGTGACAAAAAAAAGGCAAGGAGAGACATAAACAACACAGCCTCTAAGAAACAAAAAGTTTAAACAGAAGAGCAAGAAAAATCTCAGACACCACTACTCTTTTTATTAGCTCATATTTTCTGACAGTGACCTGTAACATTTGGCCAGACAGCCAGTCAGGCAGAACCCTCCCAGTTCCCACGGCAGATGCTCTCCTTTTCAAACACACATTTAAGATTCACAGTACCACTTCTGCTAAACATAGACAGCTTCTAGAAAGCACCGCTGACTGTCCCTACCACCCTACTGTTGGTTTTTCCCTCTGGCAAGGTGTAACTTCAAGGCTACCTCTTGTGTACGCTTTAATGCATTATCTTACAAAGGCAGCTGTGAAGGTCAGGATTTCTGTTTGTATGCTAGATTCATTAGGTGAAGCAGAGAAGGGCACCACATCCTCTATTTGCAGAGCAGAATAAGAAAGCTAAGGTGAATAAAACAAAGCAAAGAGATACAGATATGCAGGTTCAGCCTTGCAGGGCTGACTGTCATCCATGTAGAGGGCCAAAGTATGGCCTCTGTTGAAATTGAATCAGTCTCTGAAAACCTACTAATAGCTTAGTGAGTTGAGAATTAGATTAAACCTGGTATTCTGGGCATTTCTACATTGCTGTTGGGCTTTAGGTGCAATCTCCACTTAAAGAAATTTGTATTATGATTTTCTTTTTCTTAAGGAATTTATTTTCTTTGGTACCAGTGTGTGTCTGTCAAGTCAAAGTTCTGTCATGAGTCTAGAGTTACTGGGGAAAGAATGGACAAACAGCTCATTAAACCTATTTGCATTAGAAAAAACACAAAAAACATATTTTGTAATTCTCAGTAAGTGTTGAACTAAAAAAAATGCCTGAGAGTAAACTACTGCAACACTATGACTATTCAAAATGAAGACCTTCTCATCAATGCATTATTGCTGCAACTATTTTCTTGGATTAATACTGAGGAGGGTACTGTCACTCACACCTAATCAGCCAGAATTCAATATGACAAGTAACTGTTTCTAGTTCACCATGAAATCCTCAGGCCTAGACAGGATCAATAACTTGTGTATACATCGTTTGATAAAACTCTTGATTAATAATGATAATGATGATTACTGATGATACTTCTGTGGAAAGCACCATATCTGTAGAAATGTATTGCAAATATTGTAATAATTTGCCCTGTTTCAACATGTCCAGAGAAAACTATTGTTCTTCCTTACCCAGCTCTTCTTCAGTTTCCTGAGTCCAAGCAGAGGCTGCACCTGGAGGCTTTTTTTCAATGTGAAAGATTTTTAAAGGTGAGGCCAGGCAGTTATAGTCTAGACATAGGAGCATATGGTAGTTTGTAAGACAAAGAAATTGGCTTCCTTTTCCCCAAGATTACTAAGAAGTATTTAAAGAAAATGCAATCTGCAAAAACCCCAGCCTCTTTGGAATATCTCTTCAACCTTATTTTATTAGTTTTACTTCAAAAAGAGCCTTCAAAATAAAAACAAAGGAAGTAAATGAAGTTTACAGATTTGGATATACAAAGCTATTCTCCTTTAAAAAGCTAATTTCTAAACTCTTTTGGTAAGTAACATTAGAAACTGTGAGATAACATGGATGCCAGACAAAGTCTGGGTATTAAGTTATTTTCCTTTCCCCTCTAACGTGAATAAGTATTAGCCATCCAGTATACTCCTTTCAGTGTATTGCACTCTCAGTTGTTAATAACAAGATACCAATTAAAATACAAAGCCAATGGGAGACAAGAGTCACCCTGTGACTAGACTGTGGGGGGGTGCGGGATCACCCAGGTTAATCTGGGTTTGCAGCTTTTATAGTGCTAATTGCTGGGCAAGATCAGATGACATATAAGATAATTAAAAACATTAGAAGGAGGGCTTTGCATTTTTGCATTTTGCAAGAAGCTTTAATGACTCCCAGGGCATTAGAACGTAACATGCATCTTGTTGAGAGAATACAAACCCGGTGTTACAACAAAATAATTGTTTGATTAGATGATGGGGATGGGTGAAGAGGGAGAAGGGGGATTAATATTCATTTTGCATTGTCTGCATAGCCTAAGGGAATGTATAATTTAATTAGGTCTATGTATATTTTTAAGAGACGCCATGTTCATAGCTAAAGAAGAAAATGTCTGTGTTATCAGGCAGTTAAGCAAGAAGAGTGCTGACCTTCGGTGTGCTTTCATCAAAATAAATAAATAAAAAGGACCATAAAACTGATTTCGTAAAGGCAGTCCAGATCAATCTGAATGAATTATATGGTGAATAGCAGTTGCAAATGCAAAATAATGAGAAGATAATATCCTGGAGTTAAAGAACATACAGACAATGGGCACAGGAAAAATTGATTACACTGGCTCAAATGAATTGTGGTAATACTGAGAAGCCCTGAGAAGGGCCTTCTACTTGAAATTTTCACAAAGTGCCTTGGAATTTATTTGTATGCATTCGTATGTATGTATTCAAATTGGCACTGAGGCCTTGCTATAGGAGTAGTTGATGCCCATGCTATTTTCTTCACATCCCAGGAGAACACCTTGATGGGGTCAGCAGGAAAGTAATGCTGAGCATAAGGCAGAGTCCTAATAAGATCACAGCCTTGCGGAAAAGCAACCACAGAGGGAAAGGTGTGAAGGCTCAGGGTTAAAAATCCATGGACACTTGTGCCCTGTGGATACAGCTGTGCAAACCAAGGCTGCAACTCCCTTCATGTGCCTGCCCAATGGCTGACACAAACACCTCCCTGGCCTTTCCAGGTGAGCCACAGGGACATGGATTCCTGCAAAGGACCTGGCTCCTTCTGACTGAAAAAAAGCAGCTCTGAGACAGAGTTCCTGTGAAAAAGTGGTGAAAACCTAGAGACAACCTGTTAATTAGCTGAGAGGAGACCATGGAGGGATGCTTATGGAAGGAGAAAGGGAGCATGCTCAAGAAAAGTGTGATTTATTTAAAAGCATAGACATGCATGTATGTATGTATGCCTGATGAAAACAAAAAGATTGAGCTGGGAGAAGAATGAAACAATGGCAATTATGTATTTCTGCACAGAAGGCAAATGCAAGAAAGAAGATGGATGTTTGCCATGAATATTTTGAAGGGCATAAATTTCTGTAATGAAAGTTTAGATCCGCTTTACTGGTTTTGTAAGACAGAGGTTACTAAATAATGTGTTGGGAACTAGAAAAAGGTCTCTTTCTAGATTTCTTTGATATTTGACACAAATAACTGTTTTCCTTTTGCCACATTACCATGAAGATGTCCTAACTGCTCTGAAGTGTCTCATGTTAGCTGGTCAGAAAGTGAACTGTATTCCTAAATCCATTGCTGTCCCCTCTGACAGATAAGCCTTCCCTTATTTTTGCCAGCCTTCCTTTTATTCCTAGAGGAGGAGAAGAGACCAGCTTTATGGATAGTTGGATCTTGATAGGACTAACACAGAGCAGACGTGGTCTGTCAGAAAGAACCTGTGACATTTTCGTGCCTTAGCAGCAATTTGAATTACAGATTCAGGCAAAGCAGCCTGTTGTCTCTGGTTTAGATTTTTATTTGCATTGAAGAGGCAACTTCTCAGGAATGAAGTATGCATATAAAATAGCAAGCAAAGGGAGGAAGACAGAAGGTTGATCAAGATGCAAGTGAATGTACATAACGGTTGATTCCACACTGCTTGGCTTTAATGTGTTTGCCATGGCACATCATGCTGCTGAAACACATTGACATGCTGCAGTGATCAGCTCACCAAGCTGCTCCAGCTGTGCAGGAGGTGCATTTCCCCCCCTGTGACTGTGACCTGCCCCTCTGCCTGTCCTGGGACATCCTGGAGATGGGCAGTTCAGCAGGTGTAGCACACACACCACAGAGAGCAGGTAGGTCTGCCAGTCGTTTTGCAAGCATAAATGTTGTTATTCCCATTTCTGTCACAATTTGGGAAAGGATTTTGTTATTTTCTTCTAATATCTGTGAAATGTTCTTTCCCTTAAGGGAGAATGGGAGAGCAGCAAGAGAACCAGGACAGATTTTTTGGCTCTTGTTGCAGTCTCTTTCTCCCTGCAGGCAGCAAAAGAAATAGCTAAGAGCCCTCCACGTGGGCAGAGCAAAAGCTGTCATTTTGATTTCTCCTGGATGCGCAACTCAAAGTGCTCAGCAAAATCCAGAGCTTCCCTGGGGCAAATCCCTCGCACCACTCTCCACCATTGAATAAAGGCTGCTGAGAGCCTTCTCAATGACAGTGACTTTCTGGCCAAGGGAGAGACTGGTCCCAACTACCAGGGCACCTGAGACAGGGGCCCCACAAATCTAGTGGGGACATTTATAGGGTGTCAGAGAAGTAACTTCATCAGGGATGCTAAATCCTGCAACATCCACTACTATGCCAGGCATTCCTTATTCGGAAGAGGGCAGCATTACAGTCCTGTAAGGAGACACAGGCAGGCAAAGAAGGCTTCATCATTGCTTCCTCTTCTACTGCCACCCCAATTGCTTCACCATGGCTGGCTCTCACACAGTGGTTAGATGGAAAAAGCCAGCAAGCCAGCAAGCTGGAACACTAAGCACACCATGGGATCATAGTAACCCAAAGTCCTTCAGTCTCTCCAGGCTCAACACATAGAGGATCAAATACGTATCAGGTTCATAGCTCACTCCCTGCCCCAAGGCAAGGAAGATGTCTCTCACAGTCATTTGTTATCTAACTCACAGCTGTGCAGCAGGACCTCCTTTGAAAGACAGACACAATTCTCACCACAGACAGCTTTATTAAAGGAAGTACTTAGATGAGGAGAATGAACCTCGCAGTCTGTGGGCTATGCTTCACGTGGGAAGAGTTACACTCCACGTGCACAGCACATTCACCTTCCTCCACAAAACAGACTCCAGTACAAAGCATCAGGATATTTGTGTTCAGATTTCCCTGGAAACAATGGGTTTCCAAATAAATTGGATGCTGCGCTACATCTCTTTTCCACTGGGGAAGAGGGGGAGATAGTAAATTTAGAAACAAACCAAAAGTGACCCAGAGCACAAAGTAAAATGAAATCAGAGGGAGAGCAGGGAAGGCTCGTAATAAAAGCATATCCCTTTGAAGCCACTTTCACATACATACTTTTCCCTCTAGCTGCAGCCATTTTGCAGAGCTTTATTAAAATAGCATCTCTGCAGAGGAGTTACTTAAAAGACAGAAGTAATAGATTTTTCAGAACCAATGAAAACAAACCCCCTAGAAGCAAGAGCAGTTTTCTTTCCCAGACAGGAGTGCTTTAATTCCTTTCTCATCTTCATCCATCGCAGGGATGAGATGGATCAAACCACAGCAGAGGTCTGTTATGGTGCTGCCAACTGTCTTGGGAATGCACTGGCCAGTCAACAAACTAGTTAAACCACCAAAGACAGTGCTGCTAATGCCCTGCAACCCTGAACCAGGAGGCAACAAATATCCTTTTTGAAGTGGGTAACGGGGCCACACTGACAAAGCGCCTCAGTGACAATTTTGTGTTTTTGGTTTTGGGCAGCATTTCAGCAACTTGAACAGGAGGAGGAGTGGGAGGAGGTGTGGTCTCTGTGGGCAGCTTGCTGTCTGTGGGAATAAAGCAGAGCAGATGCAACCCTTGTATGCAGCCGATCAAATTTCCTGGCACGCTGAGGTATTTGAATTGCAGATTTATGGCTCTTCCTAGTTCTCTTTTTTTTTTTTTTTTTTTTTATTGAAGTGTCAGTTCTAGGGAGATTTTTTACTATTTTTTGTATAAACTATATAACAGGCAGGAATGAGATGCAATTACATTGGAGAGAAATGGGAATCATAGAATCATAGAATGGCTTGCGTTGTGAGGGTCCTTAAAGATCATCTAGTTCCAACACCTCTGCCATGGACAGGGACACCTCGCACCAGACCAGGTTGCTCAAAGCCCCATCCAGCCTGGCCTTGAACACTGCCAGGGATGGGGCATCCACTGCTTCCCTGGGCAACCTGTTCCAGTGTCTCAGCACCCTCACAGTAAAGAATTTCTTCCTAATATCTAATCTAAATCTACCCTCTTTCAGTTGAAAACTCCTACCTCTCGTCCGATCACTACACTCCCTGATAAAGAGTTCCTCCCCATCTTTCCTGCAGGCCCCCTTAAAGTACTGAAAGCCTTCTCTTCTCCAGGCTGAACAACCCCAACTCTCTCAGCCTATCCTCATAGGAGAGTTGCCCCAGCCCTCTGGTCACCTTCTCTGGACCCCTTCCAACAGGTCCATGTCCTTCTTATGTTGGGGGCTCCAGAGCTGAACACTCCAGGTGGGGTCTCACCAGAGCAGAGTAGAGAGGCAGAATCACCTCCCTCAACCTCCTGGCCATTTTCATGTTACACACTTACATCTTGGTTGCTGCTGAGACCCAGACGAGGGCTGCCTCATTCTGTTAAGCGTAGGGTGTTTCAGGGTATGTTTCTGGGAACAGGTACTCAGATATCTAGGGGAAAATGAACTCTTGGTGAAGGCTGGAGCTGTGTCGTAGTAGGGCCAGTTAGTGCTAGTGCTATGCACTGCCCCATGACCTCTCATGGGTGTGACAGGCAAAATGTAAAATATAGCAACTATTGCTTATCTACCAAATTTGACAGATAGGGTGATCTGCAGGTGATCTGAGGCCACTTCTAGTCCATTAGGGACCACTAGAGATTGGGCCAGGTTGAGCCCATAGGGCACACTGCTTAGCAGGTCCGCAGGAGTGCTTTGAAGACCTTCTGCACTATTTCTTGGGAATGTGAAGACAGTGACCCCTGAGTGAGACCCAGTCCTCAACATGCTTGTGCCACATGTACAACCTGGGGCATGGGAATGAACTTGGGAATGGAGAAGATCCAAAAAACGGAAAGTGATTTGGTAAGGCAATACCCAGTTTCATGTAGTGTTGTCTAGAACAACAGTAAGTCCCTGCTTGACTGCAGCAGGGACATCAGCCTTAACTTTCCCTGGAGGTGAAAACAGGCTTCTTTTGCTCAGAAGCCTGGAGTCAGAGAGGACCCATGGGTTTGCTGTTGACAAGGACCTCTCCTATCTGAAGTACATACTAAAAATATCCCAGGCAAAATAACCTCTGACTAAAGCAACAATTTAAAAAATAAAATAAACAAATAAACAAACAAAAACACAGAGCAGCTAGCTATAGTTCAAGCTGAATAAAAGCATCTGACATTAATGTTCAACACAACACCTATTACGGTAAACATATTTGTTCTTCTGCCAAACTGGCATACCGCATCTTTGAAAGGAAATCTCTCTTTGCTGCAGTTTCTGACATTCTGCAAGAGCTCCCTCTAAAAGGTAGCTCATTCCAACACCCTTTGGAAAAAGATTAAGGGATCAGAGAGCAAAACCATCACAACCTCTGTAACGTTATAAATAAATCCCTTTACCCTAAATAACAAGCTTTCTACACTAACCCTGGCTTGTTTGACTTCTGCTCCTGAGAGCTAGAGTCTTGAGCTACTTTAAAATCTTGTAAGCAGAAGAAAGCATATTATTCTTATATTTCCCCTTTATTTAATCTCTGGGACAGCACTGCACCATGACTCTGGCTTCAGACAATTTAACCAGGCAATTACTGATTTTTCCACAGCTCTCTGGCTGACAGTACTCACTGCAGGCAGAAAATAAATGCTTCACTAGGGCAGACGGACGGGGAGAGGCGGAAAGGAAGAAGGAAAACAGATAATTTTTCCAGATGTGCTTAATTCTCCCAGCTATCTTTCTGGGTCTGTTTCTCTCCTGCCTCCTTTCCTGTGCTATGTCTGCAGCAACCTGGAGATAAGGTGCTGTGAGAACACATGGACGTAGTTTTCACCCTTTTCCACTAAGAAAAATTCTGACTCCAAATCTGAATGAGTGAATCTGCCTCATTCATTATAGCAGGTACGAGGGTTGAGACCTGTTGCAGGCACAGCTGTAGTAAGTACAATTCTTGACCAGGAGTAGCAGGATTCAAGTACAATATGTAACTGCAGTAACATCTCTGTAAAGCTATTCATTTATGGACCCTGAAAAACATCAGTTCTTGCCTTCATCAAAATGAGCACTCTGAGCTGAGACAAAGCTAAGCAAGCAATAACAATGTCATAGCAAACCAAGATCCATTATTTGTCTGTGTAAAAGTTACCGGCCCGACACATTCATTTTATCTTGATGAGATTTGACTGGCTGCAGCAGGGTTAATCCTGCCTTACAATGGCATAAGTGATAATGATCCCTGGAGTCTTCCTAAAAGCTGGTGATCCGAATTCTGCACATTTTTGTAGTACACAGCTGAGACACTCCCAAATGCATTATATCCTAGGCCTTTTATTCCACTTAAGATACCTCTGACAATCTAAAACTGCTCTGAATTACCCAGATATGTATTTATTTACTAAGAACAGAATTTATTTACTCTATTAAATATCTAAGATATAAAAATAACAAAATATTCTCATATAAAAGCATTGCCATAAGACTGTACAAACCGACTTAAAATTAAACTAATAATGTTGAAAAAATAGTCAAGTTATCAAATAATTAATATTTGTGGAAGCTAGAGAATTGCTTAATAAGGATCAGCAGCCTAGTGTTAGCTTTGATCTCGCCTTGTTTGTATAATCTACCTATCCCTGATATGGTGCGCTATGAGAAGACAAACATGCAATGCAATCCAGATTGTACCAGGCTTGACTTTCATATCCCTGAGGCTGAGTTTTCACATGTGCCAGGAAGTGTATATATATATATACATATATGTATCTATGTATGTATGTATGTATGTAAAATTATAGAATCATAGAATCATAGAATGGTTCGGGTTGGAAGGGACCTTAAAGATCATCTAGTTCCAACCCTCCTGCCATGGGCAGGGACACCTCCCATTAGACCAGGCTGCTCAAAGCCCCATCCAGCCTGGCCTTGAACACTTCCAGGGATGGGGCATCCACAACCTCTCTGGGCAACCTGTTCCAGTGTCTCACCACCCCCACAGTAACAAATTTCTTCCTAATACCCAATCTGAACCTATCCTCTTTCAGTTTGAAACCATTACCCCTCATCGTATCATTGCAGTCTCACATAAAGAGTCCCTCCCCATCCTTCATGTAGGCCCCCTTTAGGTACTGGAAGGCTGCTATATGGTCTCCCCGGAGCCTTTGCTTCTCCAGGCTGAACAACCCCAACTCTCTCAGCCTGTCGTCATAGGAGAGGGACTCCAGCCCTTTCATCATCTTTGTGGCCCTCCACTGTACCCACTCCAACAGGTCGATATCCTTCTTGAGCTGAGGACTCCAGAGCTCGACACAGTACTCCAGGTAGGGTCCCACCAGAGTGGAGTAGAGGGGCAGAATCACCTCCCTCGACCTGCTGGCCACACTTCTTTTGATGCATCCCAGGATGTGGTTGGCTTTCTGGGCTGCCAGTGCACATTACCAGCTCATGTTGAGCTTCTCATCCACCAACATCCCCAAGTCTTCTCCTCAGGGCTGCTCTCAAGCCATTCTCTGCCCAACCTGCATTTGTGCCTGGGATTACCATGACTCAGGTGCAGGACCTTCCACTGGGCCTGCTTGAACTTCATGAGGTTCACAGGGCCCCACCCCTCAAGCCTGTCCAGGTCCCTCTGGATGGCATCCCTTCCCTCCAGTGTGTCAACCGCGCCACACAGCTTGATGTCATGGGCAAACTTGATGAGGGTGCACACAAGTTATAATTTTATATATATATATAAATACATGTGTGTGTGTGTAAATTAACACAATGAGCACAGAAAACTGTGAAAGAACAGGCTGGCTTTCACACAATCAAAGGCAATGGTACCCCTGAAAACTAAATCACTTGCTTCAGTAGTTTCATGTCTGGATGCCTTTACCTCCCCCTGATGCTTGCCCCCCCATGAAGTGGGAATGGCCGTTGCTTCATGTCACACAAACAGATTCACAGGCTTAATTAACACTAGAAAGTTTGTTAAGCTAAAAGACTAATTATAAATGCAGCACAAATCACTCACACCCACACCCTCCCACTGTCTTTCCCACCAGCTGGACCGTCCATTCCAGCAGAAACTGCTTTTGAAGCTCACACAAATCTCACACTCAGCAAAACACAGCAGGAAGGCTGCTTGTTTGCCATGGTGTCTCTCCTGCAGAAACAACTTCAGCTTCCCCAGTCCACCCTGCTTTTAGGATTTTTCAAGGTTTGAAGAGAAGAGGTCCATGACCCAGCAGAATCAATGTGGTAGGTGGAAGACGGCCCCCACCTAGGTCCCATGAGTACAAAAAAGGTGCCAAAGCAGCGTCCACACTGCATTACACAGAGCAAATACTATGTGAGGGGGGAAACTTGAAGAGAGTTAAACTCTCCATTCCTGTCACTTGCAGTTAGTGCCACCAATTTCCTATAGTTTTGTGTTTCTTACTCTTTTATAAAGCAAGGCTTTTTAATTCCACAGAATCTCAGATTCTTCAGTGATCAAAAGTTTTTGGATTTGGAGAGTGTGATTTCACTTTTTGGGTTTTTTTTAATCTTTTCTTCTCTCAGTATAATCACTGGGGAGGTATTTGCTGGCCTCAAGACACTTCTGTTGTCCTGATGCCTTAGCAGAAGTTAGGCACAGCAGGGACCCCCAAAGACCAAGTGAGCAAAGCCCATAAACAGTTGTACAGCATGGGAAACCCTTACTGAAAAGTAAAGAGAAGAGCTGTGAACATCTGGCATCACAGGCAGTGCTCTGAATACTCCGCATTTATATGGTATATATGCATAGCAGTGATTGCTTAACATCCTCCACAGCCTCCTGCCAAGTAAACACCCAAGAGCAATAAAGGACTTTTGTTGGACCTTTCCAGGCTGATACTCCCCATGCAAAGGAGCATTGTTATAGATGTTTTTTCATCCAGTCACCCTTCTTCCCCTGCTCACCGGTGGGGTCATTTTACTCTTCTGGTAATAAATACCTCTGGAGCCTGCTTTGGAAATAGAGAGGAGTTGTAGAGGGGATGCAAACAACCGTTCCCATTTCAAGGCTCTTTTCCTGCTGCTAGAACAGGAGAGAGAGGTGTTACGGCTGCCCCGGTCCCCTTCCCCACCTCTCAGTCCCTGGTGCGTGGTGAGGGGCTCTCAGCTCACACTGAACAGCACTGGAGGAGAGGACCCGCTGGGGAGGCACGTGCTGTCACACAGCCGTCCTTCGGTGAGACCAGACACGTGTTCAAGCTGGGCATTCCACCCAGCTGTCTTTCAGCTGCCTCCTGTGACTGCCACGCGCTCTGCCTGCAGAGAAAATTATGCAAACAAGCCTGAGAGAGAACACAACAATGATTTTTATATATATATATACACACATGTAATGTTCATTTAATTATAACAAGCACTTTGTTAAATAGCCTGAGTCTGAAAAGGGAGAGAGTGGAGGGAATCAACAGATGTTGTGGGTTTTGTATCATCTTTATTTATTTATCTGTTTTTTGAAATATCGACTGAAAGTTTAAATCACTCATGTGCTTTTTCAGGAGCTGAACTTGTTTTCTGTTTGATATGCATACTTTTGCCACTGGTTTCCAATCCTTGACTTGGGAGGCCTATATATAGATGGATCAAGAATAATTTTTTCCTTTGTTGTTGTTCATGCTGCATGAAAATTAGTACAACATCAGCCTCTGTTGTTCCACACCTGTGTAAACACCACAACAAGACACTGCAAGACAAAATCTAATACCCAGAACCTCAGTGGTATGTAGGTACATCACTTCCACTTATTTCTTTGGAAAACAGTTCATTAATACTTTGAGGGACTGGTTCTTAGAGTGCAGGCTTGAATCCAGTCTAATTTTCCAATGGTTCAGATCACCTTTTTTCCTTTTATTTTTAGACTATAAGCTACAGCTCAGGTAAAATTTGGATGAAGGCAAGAGAATTGCAAAGCTTGCGCAAATTTCTCAAATGTGCCAAAGTGAACTTAAAAACTTAATTTGTGCAGGATCTTCTGTAGGCTTTCCACTCAGGCCTAAGTTAACATAAGAACATCTATATTCAACTCACAGTATTTCTATGTTGCTATGATACTCTTTGTTGGACCAGCTGGTACAGCACAGTAACACTAAAAAGTGAGTCAAAGAAGTAAAAGTCTATTTAAATATATATAATATGCAAGTTATAAATAAGATTTGTTGGTGCTTATGAGGAAGCGTCAGATATGCCAATAAAACCCGTTATTTCCATTCAAATTAATTGATATGCAAGAAAGCACAACTAGGTTAATATTAGAAATTTTATCTTCATATTTGTCTAGAAATTCTGGTAAACTCTTGGAGGGAGAAGCATGAGAAAAAAAGATTTCCCCCATTGAGAATAGGGCTGCTGTCACAGTGTGGCCCTTTCTGTTTCTAATAAGGATCAAGGCTGCACTTTCACTGGATCTTGTATAACCTGAAACACCTCTGGAGAACTTGTAGATGTAAAGTACGGGGGCGGGGGGTGGGGCGGGGAATAAACTTTCTTTGCTTCCTTGGAACAGCCCTTTGACATGAAAGCACCTTCTTTTTAGACTGTGGCTTGCCAAATTCACTTGTAGGCTCCTTCTGCAAACTGAAGGAATTCTGGGCCTCCCCCCCTCAAAACACTGCCTCATTCTCCACCCTCCCTCCCATCCTCAGACAGACATCATCACTAAAACACCTGCTCCACAAAGCCTATTAGATATTAACTGGATCATCATAATCTACATCATCACGCAGTTGGGGTCTTCACGCTCTGCCAGACAGCAGCATCAAAGCCATAGTGACAATGAAACTTTACAACGGAAAATTTACCCCCCTCCAGAGCGCATGCTCATTTCTGGGAGACCTTGAGCCATGTGACTTAATTTAAAGGTGTGCGGTGCTCAGGGATTCAGTAGTGAAAGACATCAACTGTAAATCACTAGTCCAAGCCCTTCTGCAGTGCCAGTGTCAGACCAGCATCCATGATCCAGTGGGTGTTTCACAACCAGGCAGATGTACATCGGCGCTCCCAATGCACAAGCCAGTGCTCAAAATGAAGGAAAGAAGTGACAATATTTAGTTTTCTTGCTGTGCAGTATGCCGCATCAGAACAGGCAGCTGTTGCCTACAATCTACACAGCTGTGCCCCACATCTAAAAAGAAGAAAAACAAAGTAATCCAGCAATTATTTTTTTTCTGTTGGTTAAAAGGGTCTGTGTGATTCAGAGCGAGGATGACACTGTCTCTGTGCCAGACTATCTCCTTTGTCATGAGATCATGAAGATGCAGCTCCTCTGCAGGGAGAAGTACTGATGGCAATGCATTATTGAAGAAAAGCATAGTGCTTTGGCTCAGATGTCGATTCCCATTATAAGGCAATGCTGTGACAATGCATTTTGGTAGTGTTTTGCTTCATTGCCCTTTTTAATAAAATAGGGGAAAAAATAGTGATGATAAATCTTCTTAGTGAATTAACTCAGGTGACAGTCTTGTTTCTCATATGCAGACCACAGAAGAGCCCCCTTGACCACCAGACCTTGCATCTGCTCCTACTTTGTGACTTCTTCTGTTCCCTGAAGACCATCTGATCTGCATTGCAGATGGGCCTTTAATCCTCAGGTCCTACTGGAGCATAACATTGCTTACAGCTGCCTTGACAGCAGTTCAGCGTGATTTGAGGCTGTGCACACACATTATCTCCTGGCCACAAGTGTGCCTACAGGTTGCTGCCCCTCTGCCACCCCTGCTCTGTGTCACTGCCTTCTTGGAGTCTGCTATCTGAGATATTGTGCGAGTGCTGTCTGTTTTAAAATAAAATGAATGAGGCTTTACTGCTTACACTTGGTAACGTTATTCTACTGAACAGCAAGAGCTAGGAGAGTCTCTGCAAGCGGCAGAGCCAGCAGAGCTGGGGGAAAAGTCACATCCCGCAGAGAGGTGGAGGCAGCCACCCCGGAGACGTGGGATCCATTCCCCACCAGCACCCACTGCCTGATCGGGAGGAAAGTCTGTGTCCCCTTTGTTGGCTGTCTCAGAGTTATTTAGTGAGAAAAGCCAGCCTCTTCAACAACCACTGCAACCATTTATTACAACTGTGGAGCAAAGCCAGCCCAGAAGACAAAGACAGAGCCCCACTAG
Organism: Fratercula arctica; assembly: GCA_947846985.1. Lineage (NCBI taxonomy): Eukaryota > Metazoa > Chordata > Aves > Charadriiformes > Alcidae > Fratercula > Fratercula arctica. The sequence goes on along the minus strand of CANTUZ010000026.1, from coordinate 68,976,382 downwards.
TCTATAGGTGTGGGATTACCACCTGCCACAAAACAGGAGTCCTCCCCTTCTGTTCTTGAGTCCCATCTTATGGCACTTCTCAAACTGCGCAAGAGTTTGGTGCTAGCTCCCACTGGAGTGGATGGGAAGCCTCTGATTCTCAAGCAACAGGATTTCAACCCAATTTATGACAACACAAATCTAATCCTCATCTATAACACATCAACTAATATTCTCCCTCAGATGACGTTCTTAAACAAGAAAGAAAATGCCAGGTCAAAGTCAGTCTGAAGAAAAATAACAGATTATATACTATCAGTTGATTTCATCATCTACTCTTTTTGCATCAAAGCAATTCATTAAGTCATTAGTTAAACTGAATCAGCTCCCCTGCCTCAGTAGCTATCCCTGGTAGAAGGCTTTTAAAAATCAGGGCCCACACAGGCAAATTCAACAGCCATTTATCAATCAGCTGTCCCTCCAGAAAGAGAAAGTAGGGGTTTAACTATCCTTCCAGTTTTATGATTTTACCTTCCCACTGAAACTGAGTGAGGCCTCTGCAGGTGAGGGCAACAGAAAGCTCACTGAGTCAGTATTTTGGTTCTGCTTCTCTTTGGCACACATTAGCCCCATTTTGCAGCTAGGGTCCCACTCTCCTGCATTCTTTGTCCAGTAGTCAGAGATTTGGCAGTGTAAATTATTTCCTTCCCAGTCCTGAAAGGAGTACAGAAAATTTTCTTATGCTTTCAGAAAAATTTTGCATATGAACGGATTCCATCTTCTATCCGCCTGGTTCTCTTTTTCATGGTCAAATGCAGAAGTGAAGGAAAAACAGCGCAGAGATTTTGTGTGGGTCACTTAGCAACCACGTACTGAGCACAGAATCGATTTTCATCTGGGACCAAAGATCAGGAGTTGAAGAAGGAACATGGAGAGAAAGATCCTTTCAAAATTGGGGCAGATTGGATTAAAATGGTTGCAGTGTGTTCCTCAGATGAAAGAGGGAAAAGGGTATTTTTCCCACTTTTTCTTTTCTTTAAATGTATTCGCTTCTGAAATGAGTCCCAGCAGGAAGAACAAAATGCACATCTGAGAGAGAGAGTGGTTTCTATACTAACTTGGGATTTCTGTTGGTTGTGATGGCTGGGGGGTTAGGGATTTTTTTTCTGAGAGTCACAGCATCTTCTCTTAATATTGGCATTTTAGTCTCACAAGTGCAGGCTCTGCTTAGAGAAAAGGAAAAAAAAATGCATGGAAGCAGATTTTGTTAGTAAGATGGATAGTAGAGAACAAGAAATGAGAAATATTGTGAGGAGGGGTCACATTCAGAAGGCAAAAGGTCTCTCAGAGGAGCTCCTGTGAGCTCCAGGAGACAACAGCGCTTCTTCATCCATCCCTGCCTCTCTGCACCCCTGATGTAGCAGTTCACTAAAGCCTCTCCCCACTGAAACATCTGCATTAGTAACTCACACAATATCAAGTGAAGTATGTGAGTGGCACTGCCCTGGAGGGGGGTGGAATATCAGAGGTTGCTCAATCACTCTGAAAGGTTATTTAAAAATGCTGCACATTTACACTTTCTGAATTGCCTTCAAATGGTTACAGCAAGTGGACTCTGGCACTAACTCTTTGTGAGACCCTGGACAAATCAAACATCAGTTCTGCAAAAAATGAAAGAGAATATTTACTTCATAGTGACCCTTTAAAACACCAGATCCTTGGAAGAAAGTTGATGTGTGTGCTCTGATTCAAATACTCGTCACCATTTTTGAAGATCCACATACCTCTTACTCTGTCTTGTGAAACAGCAGGATGGACACTAGAAGAAAAGCTACCTTTAATTCAATTTTACCAAGGTATTCTCATCACCTTTTTTAAGCAGTTCTTTAATTCCCTCCCTTTCACAATCTGAAAGGTCACTTTAATTCATGGCCCCTTTAACATTATTAAGAGCTTTTTCCCTGAAGGAAAAGTCTGGGGGTTCTTGGGGTTGTGGTTTTTTTTCCACATCATTCTTTCCAAAACGAACGGGCCTCTCTATACTGTGATTATATTTTTTCATTGGCATTGCTTAGCTATACTCTCCATCCCTAATATCCTTAATAAAACTCCTATTTATACATTTATTAATACATTTCATTTTGTACTTCCTAAAAAGAAAGGGGGAGAAAAAAAGAAAAAGTTCTCGGATAAATGAATGTTAGGGAAAGGCATTTAATTAATATTTTTCAACTTTAATGATACAGAGCCAGTTGAAATTCAGTTAACAACAGGGAATTATTTCTGCATCACATGATTATCTCTGAGCATAACTTTTATAATTGTGATTGCCAGGAATGTGATTATTAAATCCGCAGATCTCATCACCACATCTGAATGAATGAATGTATTACACTGGCAACTTTTAAATACGTTTAGCTGTACAATATCCTGCCAATAAATTTATTCAGTTTCAGTAAATATGGTCAAAACCTCACAGACTACTGTGGGTTATAAAACCTGAAGACATTTGTAGCATTACTTGTAGCTTATGTCTAGGTTTCCACTACTTCTGACTTCAAAGTTTTGAGTGGATTATAGAGAAGCATTGCTTTTAATCACCCTTTTTAAGAGACACCTCTCCACCATTATCAGACCAGCCAGGATTTACCACAATTATTTTAAAATGTAAATGTTTCATTAAAATTAGTTCCAAGTAATTCTGCAGTGCCATAGCCTGGATCCTCGAAAAGCACATGACATACTCAATGTCATATGCAGACTGTAGAAGATCACTCAGTCTCACCAGGTACTCATCTGAGCCTTGCAAAGGGAAGTGAAAGGAAAGACTTGCTGTCTCTGAGCACTAATTTTAGGTGCAGAATGAAATTACAAATGTTTGTAGGGTGCCTCAGTTTAAGAAACATCCTTTTTAAACACCACCTACCCTAGAACTGCCGTTCTCTGGGGCAGGAGCAGTAACTTTTTTTGTCTGGCAAAACTCACAGGTATGTTACCAGCTAAAAGTTCTGCTTGGAAGATACCCCTTGACACCCTCAAGTTGTCCGTTTTGTAACATCAAAACTTTCAAAGTGAAGTGAACTCACGTCTGTCCCTCTACTTTTACCAGGGAGGCTAACAGCTATGTAGCAGCTATGGGGAACAGTCAAAATGCCATAGATGATGCATTTTGACTCACTTTTCCTCTTTTAAATAAAATCCAGCTATGTTACAAAGACAGCTACTCTTCTGAAATGGTAAGTCTGAACACTGACTTTTCTACTCCTTTTCCTTTTTTTTTTTTTCCTTCCCCCTAACTTCATCCACATAAAAGAATATGACTCAGTTTAGGTCATTGCAAAACTGCTTGTCAGCAGAAGCTATCTGCCTGCAAATTTTTCTCTGGTTCTTTACCGGATCCCACATGAACTTCAGTGTGTTTCCCATTATCTATCACAACATAACTGCTCACATAGTTCAGTAGAGATTGATTATTCCGTGCACATTTCACACCTTTGTATAGCCAGTTTAATTCTATATCCAGTAAAGAAATTGTTGGCAGATGATGATTTTAAATGGAAATACAAATAAGCCCCATCAGTTTCTGTTTGATTGTGTATGTGCTGTCCCACAGCCCTTCTCCTTGTAAATAGCGAAGGAACAATGCAATCTGGTTCAGATAATTTTAGACAGTTACTCTGGGCCATCTCCAGCCTGGGTTTCTTCTATTAAAAACAGGTTGATATCGAGTTCAGTGTCCTACAGGATCAGCCATTAATTCAAAAGAAATACTTGCCAGGGGAGCAAGGAGCAGAATGTAAGACAATACTTCATTTGACAGAGGTATGATCGAGAGGTCCGAGGCCAGGGTGGATAGCCACGCTCACACGGTGGCCAATTCAACTTCTTGTGCAGCCAAAACTCCTTTGTTTCAATTTCCCAGCCTCTGGGAAACTTACTCACCGCACCCACCTTACAGGTTCACTCTGAGATTAATCAATACCTGTAAAGTCCTTTGAAGATCAAAAAGAGCCATGAGAAAAATAAGGGCTAGGATGACAAACAGACCTTTTCAAACACAGCATTGCAGCTGAAGGTATACTTGCTGGACCTGGTGACGTTTTTATTGTCCTCCCCAAATCCATTTCAAGGAGCCCAAGCAACCATTATCATATAACGGTGGCACTGAGATCAATGGCACTACAACAGAGACGAACTTGCCCAGTGTGTAAATTCCTGGGTAAGTCCTTTGAAACAATGTGAAAATCCTATTCTATTAATGTTATCTTGTCCTTGCAGGCACAACCTTAAACCTTAAGTTTTCTGAGCTTGTGTTTTATGATCTCTCCTTGCCTGGCTTTAAAGCAATAATTTATGCAGACTTCTCCTTTGGACGCTTTCTGCATCACACGCTTTCCCTGGCTGGGGCTCACAGCACGCCTCGTCATGCATCGCCCCACCGTCAAACGAGACCCCAGATGTCTGAATGTCAGACAACACTGGACAGGAGGTGGCAATGCAACCGGCGAGTCATCACACGAAATGTATGAAAAGTTATGCTGTCAAACAGCCACTGAGGAGCTCAGACTGCTTATTCTGCATTTTGAGTGACCAGGTCTTTATTATCACCAGTAATGACCCAGCACCAGGTGAGAACTCTTTGCTGCTTGGACTGAGTCATGATCGCAGTGCTGGACACTACATCCAAAAGATTAATGAGGAAGGTCTAAAATGAAAACAAACCCCGAAAAGCATTTCTGGCTGGATTCTCAAAGCAGGGGGAAGTCCTCTCACTGCTCCTTGCTCCTGTGACTCCTCACAACCTTCCCTGCCGTACTCCTCACCGCTCCTCCTGCCCGCCAGCCCCAGCCCCTGCCTTCCACCACTCTCCTGGCAGCTGCAGCTGCAGCTACCCCTGGGAGAGTACGTGCAAGGCTCAAACAAAACACAGCCATTTGCTGTTTGAAAGCTTCTGATGTCTCTTGCAAAAGACACCAACCGCTTTTTCCCCAGAGTCTAATGTTTGCATCTCAGTTGCTACCTGTTAAGGTGTCCGCTCACCCTAAGCACATTCACAGTTAATTGGCCAAGACTTCTGTATGCTCCTAAACCTACAAACCTTCTCTGTTCCACAGCACTGCCTTTCAAACATAACAGCACAACACACACAGCACACACAGAGCAGCTGTGCCTCACACCCACATTTCTCACCCTGGTCCTTCCTTTTCTCCCTGCCCTGTTGCAATCGGGGTGAGCCGAGCACTGTTTGTCGTATGGGATCTGGGATGAAAGGGAAAGGGATATTTTCATCTCTAATCCTCTGTCATCAGACTTATAAATGTCATGAACTTTTTGGCTGGTAGAACAACAGGGCAGCATTTTTTATTCAAGACATTACCCATACAGTTTGGGTGACAAAACAGTGAGCAAATTGTATTTTGCAGGAGAAATGAGGGGACTAATGGTGAAATAAATTCTAGCTATTATTTCCAGATACCAGAGTTAACAGTGGTAAGGAAGTCCTTCACCAATCAGAGGGAAACTATTTTATCACCGTATCCTTATAAGAAGAAAAAGGCCTCTTGCTGCAATGAAACTCCTCCCCTGCCCCCGCCAAAGCCTAGCTGAACTGCGCATTTCACTGGCAATGTGAGGAAACAGATCTCTGATTATCCATGACAATAATTTGGCTAATGTTACCACTTTTAGGAGCCCTCCTGCAAATAGTATGCCAGCTGCTGACATGCCATACACAGTGAGAAAATTAGCCTAATTGCTTTGTCTGCAGCTGACATAATTCCTGGTTAGTATATGCTGTTGTGCGAAATGTGTGTGTAATTTAGACCATGAGGATAACTGTAAGCACAAGTTATCTATCTGTCCAGGCTGACACCTGGGGCCCTTGCTCTCTTTGCATATCGAGTCTGTTAGACTTGAGTCTGCTCCACTCCCCCAGCAGGTCTCATGCTGAATTTGGTCTAAGCCCGGGCCTTTGCCACGCTTTACCCATTTGGCAAAAGATCATACCACCTCAGCAAAGACCCTATAACATGTGGCAAGCCTGAAGGTGACCCTGCTTCCTTTTTAATTTACTCATTACAAACTTACTATACAAGGTATTGGTATGCAGGCACAGGCAACTGTCCCTACGCACTGATGAATGCAAAGAGCTTTATAACATTTTTCAAATAAAAATCTGCACTGTAAATAAAACCGCACTTGGTGAAAGAAAGCTATAAAGAGCAACATGCACAGTGTCTGATATGTGTTATATTGAGGAAAAAATAAACAATTATTGAATGCTTTGAAAGCATTACAAATGCTACAGGTGACCCTACCTGACCAGCAAATTTGCTTTCAAGTAAGGCAGGCTACTAATCACGAATGGTCCCAGTCTCCCCCTGGACCGAGGATCTCTGCAAGAACAGGTCCTGTCATTTGACACACCGCACACTTTCTCTTTTGTCCGAGCTCTTCACTGAGCCAGTGACTCAGCGTGATGTCAGAGGGCAAATGCTTTCATGATGAGATTTAAAACTGAGGTCCCGACCTGCTGTGATAATTAAAGATCCTCAAGGGCTTTTTCTAAGTGCAGGTTTGTTTCCTGGCTAAATTGCACTTCAGGCAATGACACAATACCAGCTTAAATCACCTCTCTGGCTCAAATAGGACAGATTTTCCACCCAGGCATAGTTTCAATTGGATACAGCTACCTTTTCTTTCTGTACCACTGGGCTAAACAGCATCAACACGTCCAGCCTTACACAACGCAGCGTTTCACCGCGCAGGCTGCAGAATTTCAAGCCATCTGGCACCGATCCCATTTCACAGATTGTGTATTAATTAATAAGACACTTTTACACAGGCCAGACACTGAAGGGTTAGGGTTGGCACTGAGGTGATCCAAAGCTGCATGGTCTGCAGGAAGGTTGAGCCAGGCTCTGAATTTCAGGTGACCAGGGAGAAGATCATTTTGTCATCTTAAACCGACAGGAAATTGTGTTGTGATGCCTACATTAAACTAACTTGTGGGGCTGCAGAGACAAAGTAAATGCCACAATAAGGCTCCTACAAAGGCCCCCTGCAGTGCCACAGGCAGGGTGAGAATCTGGGGGGCTATTGTGCAGATTTACATTGATGTAACACAAGAGAGCATCTGTAACAGGCTCCACCATCCACATCAGCCAACAGCTACAAGACACCAGGGTGCTTAGCTCCCTCTTGTTTGGCAGTACAAGGATGCTGGGACTCCAAGTTTCTTTCTAGTCTCTAGCAATAAGCACATTATAACAGCTTAAGACCTCTCCTACTGCTGTGCCACCAGCATATCTCCGTTTGTCTTAATTCCTGACCTTTCTCTGTCTGATATCCTCCCTCTCTTCCCTGTCCATCCTCTGCCATGCCATGCTTTTCCTTCGGTGTCCCTAGGACTTTGAACTTGTCTCAGTCCCTTGACATCTCCCACATCTACTTGATTTATTTTCACAGCTTTAAGATTTTCACTAAGCACACTAAATTCCTCCCAGACATTATCATAGGAAGCATTTCAAAGCACAAGACAGCACTTCCAGTTCTACAAAGACATGTCCAGAGACTGCCCAGTACAATACGTCCCAGTGTGAATAGCAGAAGATAATACCATTGACATGCATGGAGATAATGGACCCTAGAGATCCACTTGTTGCAGAAAGCAGGTCAGACCTGCTCCTGAAGCTGGTGTCAAGAGCCTCTTTGGGCAGACCTTGCAGTAAATTGCCTGGTATTGTAGATATGAAGGTAACAGCACTTTCTATTGAACTCCACGGCCAACGCTGGGGTACACAGGACGCATACAGGCCCTCTCAGTTGCCCCAGTAATGAATAAAAGCTACCACAAACCATCAGCCTATGGCCACGCTTAGATCTAAAGATGAATATCATCTCTTAGCAGCGTTTGTCAGCCAAAAGCTGCAAGTGTGGTCTCACCACTCACTGGTTTAGCTGGCAAAACTGACATGGTGACTTGCTAAGCAATTGGGTGCCAGACAAAACAAATCTAGGAAATGTGTCCTTCCAATATCACCTTCCTTCTCCTTGTTGATTATTCTTGCTATCCTGTCTCCTGAAGCCCAGGCAAAAAGATGAGTCACAAGGAGAAAATAGAAGAAAATACAGAATTGCTCTGTTTGATCCTACTGTCCCCTTTCCCACAGAATTATTTCATTTGCCAGTAGTCTGGAGCGCATTGAGCCAAAAATCTCCAAAGGAAAGTATCAGAGCAGTTTGCCGCAGAAAACACACAGCTCATATGTCAAAACATCGCAGGGTGATGTGAAGCTTAAGGAGGAGGGAACAGTGCTGCTGCTTGTGTAAGAACCACACCAGATCACCTCATGTAAACAAAGCCAGCACGGAGTTTCAAAGGCAAACATGCCCTGGTTCACCTCATGTGGGGTGCAGGTATTTTCCACTGAAGCCACATCTACAGGAGCTTCTCTTATCTGGTGGGAGACAACTGAGTCCAAACAGTGCAGAATGTGCTCTAACTTTCAGATGCAGCATTTCTTTCATCTTGTCTCAAGTAATATTGCTTTCTGATTTATGCCCCGTATATTAAATAATTTACAATCAAGGGACCTGCTGGGCTGGCTGGCATTCTCAGTTTTTGTGCCTATGCACATAGCATAGATTATTTGAGTTTCTTTTCTTCTTTTTAATATTCCAAAAATAAAGGATTTGGATCCAGTTAAAGAAGTTTTGCTGTTTCCTGCTTGTGCTTTCGTTTGAGGTATTTGGTTTTTGTTTGTTCTTGTAATTAGGGTAACACAGTTTATATTGCCTTTAATCACAGCATACACACTCTGTAATTACTCTGTAAATACATGCATATGAATTGTTTATATGTGTGGAGGTGGGAGAGCAAGAAAGTGGATGTAATTATGCGTATAGGGAAATGTAATGATTAATTATCTGGAGTACATAATCTTACCAAGAGGCTTGATAAAGTGCAAGCACAACTGTCTCTCCTGTGTGTTAATTACTTACAGAGAGCTTGATCCAGCTGTTTCTACTCATGCAAATTCCCATTCCACTCTATCTGAAGGGGAGTCCATAGGCTGAAACCTGTGAGTGCTTTCCCTGAGCAAAGACCTTGCATCCATGCACGTTCACCCAGAGCACATGAAGCTGCCTTTACATTGTGGGGTTTGATCTGCATTTAGACCAGGTTCACTCTTCATCCTCAGGCCTGCAAGAATGAAATAAGGGATGTCATCATTGCAGCTCTTCATGTTCAGAGAAGGCAGAAGCACACAGCCAGGAAGAATAGTTTCCCATACTGCCTAACACAGAACGTCTGAATCAGGGCAGTGTTTATGAACGGTCTGTGTAATAACCAAGCACGTGAAAGAAATCCTCTTTCTGCACTGATGACAGAAGGGACAGAGCCAGACTTTCACACCCTCCACAAAAAGCATCAAGGCCAAAAGAGCCCAGCAGGCTGCGTGGAGGAAAAGTCTGTTTTTTCCTTCCAGAGTTCAATGCATTAGCAAACAGTACCTTGCAAAAAATGCAGCAGAACCTAAGCTTGGAAATTCTCAAGGGAAATGCCACAGCATTGATAAACCAGCCACTGCTTCACTCGCAGCAGCAGCATCTGGTCTCCTCTGCCTGGTGCCAAGATAAGCAGTATGTCTAAACACGGTGTGGATGATGCTCTGCATCAGGAGCAGAAAAAGAACCCCTAGATTCACTGAATATAAGATTGTGCCACCCAAGCATGCTGCAGTGATTCCAGACTGACATATATGATTTCTATTACTAATTCTTACTACTACCATCTCTTACTATTACTCCTTACTTATTTCTAACTATTTTTAGTGCAAAAGTTTTTTATTTCGTAGTGTTGTTAAAAACACACTTCCTGAGTCCTCAAATAAGTCTCTCAGGCAGCAATACATTTTTCTTTCTCATCCATGCTTCCACCAGAGGCCTCATTTTGCTATCAGTTGTGGTGACAAGCAGAGCTGGCATGAGGGTGCGTTGACATGAGCAGGGGAAGTAAGGCCCAGCTTAGCTCGTCACTCTCACAGCTCCTGCTTCTGAGGACTTTGGGTCAGTAAGTGGCCATGCATGATGGCCTCTTTCCCCTCCTGCTACAGACCTCCAAATTTCCTCTCCTGAGATACTGCTCCCTACACACCAGCCACACAGCTTTGTAAGCCTGACTTGTCTGCATGGACACACTTCCCCACACTTCTGTGTTTTCTCTTTCAGTGACTAAGCCTGTCTGTCATTTCTTGTATGAAAAGACAGCATCAGAAAGTATGTTTTAAAAGTTAGTTGACTGCTGCAAACCTAGATCTGTGGAGAGGCAAGTATGAATAACACAGCTTTTCCTAATGCTCCACTCCTGCATGCTCACCCTAACATTTCAAGAAAGTGAAAAGACCTGAAAGGAAAAAAAATGTCATGGGACTTGTCTTGCACAAGGACAGGCGTAATCATGTGCTTGCTGCACTAAGGACATGCTTCTGCATTGCTGCTGCACTGCAGCAGTCTGGTTCAGGAAACAGGATACAGGTATTCACCTTTCTATCACCAATTCGTACCAGATACCAGTGTTTTGTACAAAGATGTCATTGTTTGCTCTGTCTGACTGAATGCAGGTCTCATTTTACAAGGAACTTATTTCACTGGATTGCAATTATCCCATTTTGTTGTTTATACTACTCCATTTCTCTCTTGAAACATTCCAGCCTGGCCTAGCTCTAACACTCATGTACCAGGACACAGTGCGATGCTTGTGTGTTTAAAAAACATCTTGGCATAAAAATAAAATAGAAAATTTTTATATTCTTATCACAAACCTAAGCACGAGTTAATTTCAGTCAAAACTGCTCACCAGACACGAATGGCTCCCAGAGAAGGTAGTCTGTGAATGGTTTATAAAACAGCATCAGAGGTTTGGTTAAGTACAGCTGAAGCTACATTAATCCTTATAATTTCATTCAAATTCTGTATGAAGAGGAGCGCTTCAATGTCTCAATCAAGCTGTAATGCAATATTGCCCTACCTTTTTATCATTTCATATCTCTCTTGAAGCAGATAATAGGTGGGAAGTTATAGTCTAAGACTGCTGCAATTCTCAATTAGCTGTTCATTACATTGAGGCTAATGTCTCTTTTTAAATGTTTCTTCCTTCTTGACAACCTGTCCTATAAGTCAATGATATGAACATTGGAAAACATCAATAGCTATTAAATATTTGAGAGCAATGCTACTCCCCTTTCTTCACGGTGTTAGAGAAGTCATTTATCCTAATGCTGCTGGTGGCATTCAGAACAATCTCAATCAATAGGTGGAATCTAATTTCACAGCACTGATACCTCCATGGCCACATTGTCTCAGCTGCAGTGACACCTATCAAAATGGCTTGGGGTCTAGTCCTCGATCAGATGTTCTTTTGCTGAAATCAAGCAGGGCACAACTTCCCCGTGCTCCCACCTCTGTGTCAGCCTTGGCAGCATTGAAAAAAATTACCATAAGTTAGTGGTTTGAAGTGAAAGTTGCTGGCACTGTTACCTCACTGTTGTCAAGTACATACCTTGAGACTTCAAGGAACTGGACCACAGTGACAACCATATGCAAAGAGTCCAAATAACTATGAAACAGACTACATAAAAGATAGCGTGGCAATCAAATATAAACTAAATTTTACTTTACTTTTCTATAAAAAATAGCTAACTGCAATTCCTCTGTAACAGCTGACAATTCATCGTATTTCTGCTATGATGTAAGTTACAGGACTCAAACATAGTACAATCACTCAGGCTTTAGGTGTGAAAGATAGCAGAACTACTTCCAGAACACTTGGAAAAATGCAGGTAACTTGTACAAACATGACAAGCTCTTTGAATGGAAATTTAACAACTGTAGCTTCACCAAGCACTTTCTTCCTCTCCTAGAAGAATACTCTAGCTAAAGATATGATGAGAGTCTGTAGATATTGTCACCAGATTTTCAAACTTTCCCTTCCCCAGTCAGAGAGCACAAGCGGCTCATGGTGTAAACAGGTATTAGGTAAGAAAGTCATTCAGGCTTTTTGCAACAATGTGCAAAAGTGCATTGCACAAATCAAATTATAAGCTTTAATTGTGTGAGCCCAAGTGAAATGAGCCATCGTTAGAGTTTAGGCTTCTCAAACAATAGGCAGGAACTTGTCTGATATTAAAAACACACAGGCAAAAAGCACAAAATAATTTCAGTTAAGTTGTCGTTAAAGAAGTTACTTGATACTCTGGAGGATGATATTCAAGGTACACTGTTCTTGGTTCCTTACTGTTGTTGCATTAAGAATTAGCACCAGTTTTTAAAGAAATTTTTATTGTTTAATTAATTCTGTACACCCATCTGATTAGCAATAACATAATACAGTGCATGATACAATAAATGTCAGGATCATTGACAGTATTGCAGGAATGTTGAGGAGCTCATAGTAGTCAGAGACTTATCAGAGACCTCTTGCTAGAGAGTCAAGCTACATATCTCCCTGGGGAAAAAAAAAACAGAGAAGACCTCTAACATGGAAAATCATAGAATCATAGAATCAAAGAATGGTTAGAGTTGGAAGGGACCTTAAAGATCATCTACTTCCAAGCCCCTGCCATTTGCAGAGACACCAACCACTAGACCAGGTTGCTCAAAGCCCCATCCAACCTGGCCTTGAACGCCTCCTGGAACTGGGCAACCACAACCTCTCTGGGCAACCTGTTCCAGTGTCTCACCACCCTCACATTGAAGAATTTCTTCCTAATATCTAATCTAAATCTGTCCTCTTTCAGTTTAAAGCCATTACCCCTTGTCCTGTCACTACACTCCCTCATAAAGGGTCCCTCTCCATCCTTCCTATGGGCCCCCTTTAAGTATTGAAAGGCCACTATAAGGTCTCCCCAGAGCCTTCTCTTCTCCAGGCTGAACAACCCCAACTCTCTCAGCCTGTCCTCACATAAGATGTGCCCTGCCCTCTCATCATCTTTGTGGCCCTCCTCTGGACCTGCTCCAACAGGTCCACATCCTTCTTATGTTCGGGGCCCCAGAGGTGGACACAGTAATCAAGGTGGGGTCTCATCAGCGCAGAGTGGAGGGGCAGAATCACCTCCGTCAACCTGCTGGCCATCTTTCTTTTGATGCAGCCCAGGATATGGTTGGCTTTCTGGGCTACCAGTGCCCATTGCCGGCTCATGTTGAGCTTCTTATCAACCAACACCCCATGTCCTTCTCCTCAGGGCTGCTCTCAATCCATTCGCCACCCAGCCTGTATTTGTGCTCAGGATTGTCAATCGTAAAGACTCTTCCTCCCACAGCTCCTTCAGTGGGCAAAGGGAACCCTGATCAGTCCCATTCTTACAAAAACTTCTCAATAGGGAGCAACTGCAGCATTGTGGAGAACCACACCAACCTCTGGAGTAAAACCAGTCTTTCCACTGTTATACTGCCCAACTCTGCACGTGCTTACTTCTCCTAGTTAAGGGTCACCAGTCCAAACGCAAAGGTCAAAAGTAAGGCTTCCCACACCCACGAGGTGGCATTTTACACATGATTATCCTGTTAACCAATAAGCCAATAGAAAGGTTTGGAAAACTGACTGAGGTCACATTGCTTTGCTGTCAAAACTAGTCTACCTAATGCCACCTTTCTTTGGTCCAGCCTCCTAAACAGGTGTTGAGAGGAAACAAACATGCTACCCAGCTGGAACAGCAGCGTCCTGCAGAAACCCTCCATCTGCTTTCCTCTAGTTTAAATGCTTACAGAATGCAGGGGGCAACCAAGGACCACATCCAACCTTATCACATCTCACAGTGCTGAGATTTTCTATATTTTTTTCTATAAAATGCTCTTCCCCCACTGAATTTCACTGGGGTTACGCTGACGCACACTAATTCACATCCTGTCTGTGTGTTCAAAAGAGTAAAGCGCAATGGTTTTATGAAACATTTTAATCTCTTGTATGTTTGTATTGTATTATTGAAATATGATCAATATAAACCTTAATCCGAATAAAGTATAAAACATAAATAGAATTTACACCAGGGTACAAGGTAAATACGCATCATGTTCCATAGCTAAGCCAATGTAACTCAATTAGAATATATGTGAGATTAAATTTTCAATTGCTAAAACCAACTTCTTTTAACTCAGAAGTGCAAGAAACGTACCAGTACCCACTGTAGAATATTTGTGCCCACTCTTTCTTTTGAATAAATTAAAATTATTAATATATCAGATCAAAGAACAAATATTGTTATAGCAAAACTGTGTTAAGGAAGGCAAAGCCCATAAAATAGAATTGGTTTGAAGCACAGTTCCAAACCTTAAGCACTGTTTTACATGGAATTTTTCCCGTTTTGGAAGATGTATATACATTCATCAGTCACAGCTTATTTTGAACTCCTTGCTGTCCTTCAAATTCCTTTCATTCAGCTTTAAAGCATCCTTTGACTTTGGTGAGCTTTGAATCAGGCCTCAGAAGCTGCAAGCACTATAATTAAATGCCTTCTACTTTATAATTGGCATGACTATTAGTGAATCAAATCAAGTCATATGTGCATGTCTGCAGTAAAAACAAGCCTGGAGCAGATCTTAGACTAACTACAAAGGGTCTCTGCAGTGGAAAAGTACCATGGCTTTTTCTGTGATAAAAATCACTATAGATATTCATGATGCTACACTTTTTAAGAATGGGAGTAACTGTGACAATGAAGTATGGACTAAGGCTACTAGTATGGACTACTAATCTAGTATTACTCTCTGCTATTATTCCATTACATAGGTATTGGCACCAGGACCCAGGAGGTTTCTAAATGCCTCTCAGTTATAATGAGAGGGTTTCACATTCAATTTTATGTTTGAGTGAACGATTGCCCAAGGTGCAAGGATCAGATCCCTTGCAAATCCTTGCCAAGCAGATCCCTTGCACCCTGAGCAGTCTGCCTGGAGCCACTATGTGTCAGCCTGAATTCTGGAAAGGGGAAATGGTGCAGACTGGGGCAGTTGTTGGTGCTTTTAGCAAACACTGTACTTCACCACCTGAAAGCAGCCATTTTCACATCAATCAAACGCTGCAGCTATGACCGATAGCTCTGTTTGAGTAGGTTCATCCCAGACTTCTCTCACAGCTGATCCCATCTACTTTAGCATCCTAAGTCGAAACACACTACAGCATTTCCTCTCTGCTCAGCTCTGCAGCAAGCACTGTACGACAGGTACAGATACAGAAGAAGATGCCTAAATGAGGTTTTTGAGCTGTTTATGCATGCTAGAGAGAAAAAACAAAGCACCTTCTACATGCTGTTGTTGAACATTCTATTGCAATTTGCTTGGATTTACCTTTGTGTTGCTAGAAGATTTAAATAAAAAGTGTTAGTGCACTCTGTGGAGTGACAGCCATGCTCTGCATGTACACCATGCCCCTGCGGTCCCCAGCAATGCAGTGTACGATACGTGCATGCATAGAAATCGCTGGGAACACAGTGAAAATACCATACAAGCAGTAGGAGCATTTGAGGACGTAACACCAGGCTCAGACAAAGCTGTGGAAATGGATTGTTTAATTTTGGTGAAAAGCAGCTGGATCAGGAAACACAGGAGCCATAACTACAGAGTAAAGTAGGAAGGCAAGCGATCAGTGTCCGCCTCCTCCCTGGTGAGCTACCCATCTCTGCACTAGGCTCTGGTTGTCATTTCCCTGCTGTCCTCCCAAATCTGTGGTTTGCTTCCCACTCAGATGAGTGGCCCAGCTTTGGTGGGAGTGGAGGAGTTGCTGACCCCAGGGTCTCCTCATCCCAGTAATTAGGAAATCCCTTCGGCCTGCAGGAGCAAAAAAAATAGACCCCTAGAAGCTAAGGTGGGGGGGAGGATTTCATCACACAGTAAAAAGAAGACATGGAAGTATCATATGGACACATGCCATGGAACAGGATCCACTATCAATCTTTAAAGATGGAGTCTGAATCTGAGGCTTATTCTCTACCTTAGAAGGAGGATATTTATTGAAAATTAGAGTTACTCCAGGCTTGAGTGCAACATGTTAAAGGCAACTGCCAAAATTCAGAAAATATTTAATTTTTTTTAATGTTTCTCTTTTCTTTTTTTGTTTCTTCGGGTTTTTTTTTATTTTCCTTTGCACAGCAGTTGCTGCCTAAGCAAAAAAAGCTAGTTTGTATTCTTTTTTCAAATGTGCATTGGGGGAAGAGTCTCCAAAGCAACTTTGATGTGACAAAATGACTAGAACTGGCTGATGATCTTTGAATTCATGCCATTTCAATTAAAAAGGTTTTCAAAAATGTCAATTTTCACAGCAACCTCATTCATTGTAACCATGAGACAAAAGACAACATACACCATGTTAATTAAATGGGAGAGAGGGAAAGAGAGAAAGTAGAAGTTAGGATTTAATTAGCATAACAAAGATAAAAGGGAAAAGAAACCCTAAAAATACAAGACGAGAAAAGTAGGTCTTGCCAAGGACAGGATGGATAATAACATTTTCTCCTCTGCTGAAAACACATTCTTGGCCATCACATTCTTTCCCTTTTTTCAAAAGTAAAATATAAATGTAAACTTTTTCTTCACTCATGGCCTTCCAGGATTTTGGGGGTAAAAGAAACAGGAGACTAGCTGCTGAGAGAGCTCTGTAAGGAGCTATAATTAAAAAAATTGTAAGGAGCTACAATTAAAAAAGAAAAATTAAAAAAAAAAAAAAAAAGCCTTTCCATGTGAAAGAAAGAACTCTTACTGGTCTTACATATCCTGTGACTGTTGCTTGTCATGATGTATACTTCAGCAGCTCCCAGGCAACTGGGTTTCTTTTCCACAGAGCACTGCTACCGCAGTTCCTGCAGGGGTCCCAACTTTTCTGGGCAGCAGGAAAGCCAAACAGCACAGCAAATTGCTGCAAAATAACAGAGGAAGAAAGGTTTAGCAGTGAGGTCAACTGTTGATAGTCGAGCTGGTAACGAAAAGAAGTTAGAACACCATCCCACTTTATTTCCCCTCCCTTCCCATTAGAGACTGATTTTCCAGCAGAGGAACATGCAGTGGCAAACTTAGCAACCATAAAGTTGCTGTTGTTTTAGCTTTGACCAAGGGCCCTGGCTGGCTAGCTCTACACTGTGTCGAGGTGTGTTACAAGAGACTGTTGGTTTTGCCTCCCAAGCAGATAGGAAGAACAACTAACAATGCATCCAAAAGATACCCACAAATTCTTTGCATCATTAGAGCAGAGGAGACCCCCCAGGATGATGCTTAGGTGGGAGCTGTGCTGCACCTTCAGTGTGATTAGCATCTATTTAACCAACAGCGTCTCTGGTCTAACAATGGGACTGAACAGGGACCAAGGGCCCATTCTTCACAGCTGCTAATTTTTGTGTCTTTTATACGCTTTTTCATGCATATTCATAAAAAAAAAAAGGCTCATTTGCATGCTAGCCAACAGCTTACAGGTACACAGAGATTTTAATTTATTCTTCTAAAGTGAGGCACTTGCCAGGACAGAAAGCCATATTGCACGCTATGTTGTGTTACTGATAAAACAAACAGAGCACTTGAATTTAACAAAATAATATTAGCCAGGCTATCAATTTTCCTGCACCTGTTTCTTCAGCAGTTTGAGGAGCTAAAAGGCAAAGTAGGCTGTAGAGCTGATCCCTCTGCCTGAAGGCGCAGAGCGCTTTGAATTGTTTTGACAATGGTTTGGTTCATTTTATTTCATCACAGTAGGGAATAAAGTCCTCCGCACCAGAGAAGACATAACAGGGAGTCACAGCCAGGATTATAAGCATCAGTTTATGGAGGGGAAATGATTAGTTTGTCTCATTTGTGTTCAGCCTTCTTGTTTCTGAGCTGTGGAACAGGCTCCAAGTTGAAGCTGCATAGGAGACAGGCGGGGGCTGGACCCACAGCCCCCAACACCTGCATTAATAACAGCATAACCCTTGATGAAAAAATAGGAAAGTCTTGAACAGTGATTTACGTAATATTTGAAGCCAACACTTCATGGGCCGGTGTTTCCTGTTGAAGAATTAGCTTGAGAGCTAGCTGCATCCCACTGAGTTATGTTTTAATCACTAACACTGTAACTACAGTAAAGCGGACACTCGCTGCCTTTAGCGTACCATTTCTCTCCACTGTGCTTCATTCATTAGGACCAGTGTCTTCTGATTAGCTGCAGGGAGACCCCCAGAGTCACATTAATCCTGTCAATTCAGGCAGTCGCTGCGGCTCTGCAGGGTACAGCTGCTGACTGCCGGATTACAGGGATGCTCTTCTGCTCGGTTTAAGCTCAGCACGGGTCCGGAGGCGAAAGAGGAAAACACCTCCCAATGTGTGCTGTGCTCAGAGGGGCTGCATGGAGACATGGCGGTGCCCTCCCCAAGACAGGCAGCCCCTCAGCAGGTGGGCAGCAGGGCTGAGGGGGTGGGCTCAGGAGCTGGGAATAGTCATGGGCTCAGCAGCCTCCCAGCACCGACATCGCTCCTCCAGCCAGTCACCTACCTCCACTTGTTTGGCCGGTGGGCTGGAGAACACGGGGGACATCTGCTCTGAGGGTGACCCCATTTGTTACTCCAGTGCTTGGAAACCCAGGGAAATGGCAGTGGAGCATTGCCCGAGGAACGGCAGAGCGTGTTGCAGGTTGGGGGACCTGCATGCGTGCAGGAAACCTGGTGTTTCCAGGCTGTGCCAATGCATCTCTCCTGCGGATCAGCTCAGCACAGGCAAGGGGAGCAGTACTTCTGCACACAGCAATGCCGCTCGGCTAGGTAGTGTCTCCTTACCACAGTGCTGTTGCAGTTTGGTGAAGATAGGAAGCAATATCGATGTGTCCCTCACTTCAAAGACTCTTCCAAAGCAGAAAGCCAAGGGACACAAGCAAGCCTGTAGGTTTTCCAAAGAAGTTTCTGTCAGGCTTCAAAACACTCCGCAGCATGAAGAACTAGATAGCATTTTGGATAAGACAAAAATAGCAGCAAGAAGGGCCAAGTTCTGCTTTCAAAACCCAATGACTAGAGAGGACATATTGCGAGGCACCAAACAAGCACCTGAGTGCACAGGTAGTTAATGATTCTGTTGCTTTTCATAGAATCATGGAATCGTAGAATCATAGAACGTGTTGGGTTGGAAGGGACCTTTAAAGGTCATCTAGTCCAACCGCCCTGCAGTAAGCAGGGACATCTTCAACTAGGTCAGGTTGCTCAGAGCCTCATCAAGCCTGGCCTTGAATGTCTCCAGGGATGGGACCTTCACCACCTCTCTGGGCAACCTCTTCCAGTGTCTCACCACCCTCATTGGAAAGAACTTCTTCCTAATGTCTAATCTAAACCTACCCTGATCTAGTTTAAAACCATTGCCCCTCGTCCTATCACTATATGCCCTTGCAAACAGCCCCTCCCCAGCTTTCTTGTAGGCCCCCTCCAGGTACTGGAAGGCCACTATAATGTCTCCCCGGAGCCTTCTCTTCTCCAGGCTGAACAACCCCAACTGTCTCAGCCTGTCTTCATAGGAGAGGTGCTCCTGTTCCAACAGGTCCATGTCCTTCTTGTGCTGAGGGCTCCAGAGCTAGACACTGTACTCCAGGTGGGGTCTCACGAGAGCAGAGCAGAGGGGCAGAATCCCCTCTCTGGATCTGCTGGCCATGGTTCTTTTGATGTGGCCCAGGATGCAATTGGCCTTCTGGGCTGCAAGCACACATTGTTGACTCATGTCCAGCTTTTCATCCACCAGTACCCCCAAGTCCTCTTCCACAGGGCTGCTCTCTATTGCATCATCCCCCAGCCTGTATTGATAACGAGGATTGTCCCAACCCAGGTGTAGGGCCTTGTTGAACTTCATAAGGTTTGCTCGGGCCCACAGATTTATTTTGCTTTTATCTGCACAATATGCCAGAAGTGAGCCCAGCCCAGGGAGACTATAGGCTCTACTAGAAAGGTTTTTCCCTAGCATGGCCACGCTCATTTCAAATGGGTTTGTTCACACTGCTGCAAACCCCTGAGGACAGTTCACTCAAGCATACCTGAACCTCCTGCAGACCATGCAGGCACAGCATTGCAATGCACCATACCTAAGAGCTCCAGGCACTGACCAGAGTGCATCAGAACCCACAGTTGAGGCTGCCTTTGTCCCAGAAAGATGACAATATGAAAAATGTAAAGGTGCGGCCACTAAGCAATGTTAAAGAGAGAGGAAAGCAAATAGAAAGGGAAACTGATCAAAAACAGGGCAATGGAGAAGACCAAAGATTTAAATACTTAAGGGAATCTGATGGGGGGGTTGGAGGGGTGGAATCTGAAAGGAAATGGTGCAGAAGAAAGAGAAAACAGGGTGAACCCAAAGTCACAGGTGAAGACACCAATCAGCTTTAGGGGCTGAATGTCCACAATGACCACCCATGGACATCCCACCTCAGGAGCACTCCTAGTTGAAGGGCAGCCCTGTCTATGTCTCTTTGGGCACTCAAGGAAGAGATCCTGCCCAGACACTCTCTGCCTGTCCTGCCCTGGGAAGTGGCCATCTGGGGCTGCCTTGCAAGGCAGACGCAAAAGGTATTTAAGGATAAGCTTCAGCACAAGAAGGACATGGACCTGTTGGAGCAGGTCCAGCAGAGGGCCACGAAGATGATCCGAGGGCTGGAGCACCTCTCTGATGAGGACTGGCTGAGGGAGTTGGGGTTGTTCAGCCTGGAGAAGAAAAGGCTCTGGAGAGACCTTATAGCAGCCTTCCAGTACCTAAAGGGGGCCTACAGGAAGGATAGGAAGGGACACTTGATCAGGGAGTGTAATGATAGGGCATGGGGTAACGACCTCAAACTGAAAGAGGGTAAATTTAGAATGGATATCAGGAAGAAATTCTTTACTGTGAGGATGGTGAGGCACTGGAACAGGTTGCCCAGGGAAGCAGTGGATGCCCCATCCCTGGAAGTGTTCAAGGCCAGGCTGGATGGGGCTTTGAGCAGCCTGGTCCAGTGGGAGGTGTCCCTGCCCATGGCAGGGGGTTGGAACTGGGTGATCTTTAAGGTCCCTTCCAACCCAAACCATTCTGTGATTCTGTGATCTTTAAGGTCCCTTCAAACACGAACCATTCTATGATTCTCTGATTCCTCTTTTCTTTTCCACAACACTTCGGAGACACCCCAGGACCACTGTGATAAATAAATAGATGGCTAAATGCTGCTGTGTATTAACAAGCTGTCTGGATGGGAAAGATTTCCTTGGCAGTTTACTTTCTTTGCTTTCTTTGCTTCTGTTCAGCTGTGGGCAGCATGAGCTGGGATTTGTATTGATTGTTCTGCTTGTAATTTAGCATAAATGCAAATGCAGGTTGAGACTCAGCATGTTCTGTTTAGTAGAAACCATGGAAAGAAAAGGAAATTCCTATAAATTAAATGTTCCTGTCTCTTCAGGCATTGAGATGGGCATTCTGATTTATTTCAGCTGTGGCAGAGAGAGGCAGTAACAACAAAATATAGCATTTACTTGAGGGGGATTCACTAGAAACTTGCATCAGTAGGAAAAGTTTTTTATCTCAGAAAGAGATCCTAAAATATTGTCAATAGATAAAAGCATAGAAAACCTTTGCAAATAAACAGCATGAGAGCAGCCATACATTTCAGACCCATGGTTCATCTAGTTCAGGACCCTGCCTCCAGCATGGCTGCAAGTTGAAGCCCAGAGAAAAGTGAGGACAAGACAATTACACTTAGCAGTCCCCTCAAAAAGTCAACTACACCTCTATTTGCAGCACTGGACTCTTTCTGAGCCTGATGCAGATGCATCTTCGGGTACATCTTCTTATGTCTGACAGTTTCTGTACATTTGAAACCAAACAGCACATCTGGCTTCAATCTCCTGCCAACCTGGCATTTCTGATGCAAACAGTTCTTTCAATGCAAGCTCAGATTTATTTAAGGTAGAAGGGTTGTCTCCTCCTCCCAAATGACTTAGATCAGTGATCTCAGCTTTCTCTGAGTTGATAGATTAGTGCTTAAACAAACACTACAGACTGCAAAATGCCATTGAGTAAAGCAATGTTCAGAGAGGAACTGGAAGCATATTTTTTTTTTTACTGAGATGCATGACTTTAAAATCCATTCCTACCCTTGAAAAGTTATTATATGGATGTGAAATCCTTTACCTTTAGTTCAAATGTTATTGCAGAACTTCCTTAACAGCAAAAAGAAGTTTGGTTTGCTTTGGTTTATTATGGTTTAGTTTTGTCAGTATTGCAGATCCATCATGAATATGGAAGAGGGATAAGATTTTACTTTGTTTTGTGCATCAACAACTGAATTATAAACCAAAAGGAGAAATTCAAACTCAGCAGAGTTTCACATACGAGACCAATAGTAAAATTAAAACTAAGTAAAATGGGTTAAAAGACATTAATACAGCCAAGGGTTTTGGGAGCTTCTACTTTATTACAGTATGAAAACTTACTGGACGCAATGAAATGAAGGAAAAATACTTCTCCACCTGGGCAATCCTGGCCTGGTTTTAGTGGTCTTGTGTCAAAGTTAGCAGATCGTTCTGATCCCTTGTCTTCCATCACAAAACCAAGTGATTTCTAAATTAACTCACACTGGGGAAATCAAAACAAAATGCACAGAGACAAAGCTCAAAGCAAGAGCAGAAAGAAAAAAATTCTTCCCACGAACCTCCATACCACCACAATGGCATGTCTCAGTAGCAGCAGAGAAGGGAGGCTGAGGGCAAAATTAACCTCGCCGTCCTTACACTGATAAGCATGCCAAGCTGGCACAGTGCTGCTGGGATGTGAACAGCTTGGGCAGCGCGCTGGGCTCCTGTGTCCCTCAGAGGACACGCACCAAGGAGTCCCTGCCCAGCTTCACTGGCAGCAGCTGCTGTTCACCTTGGGGGGATGCTTCCAAAAGCTCCCTTAATTCAGAAGACTATGTGGGTAGTAAGATGAGCTGCAGCAAAGCAAGGTGAGGTGGGTTGTGCTGTTGGTCAGACCTGTGTGGCTTTGGAGGGATATTGCATCTTTCCAGAGAGAAGAAGCATGTGAGAGGGGGATGCTGGAGTCACAGAGGGCATTCACCACTTCCCTGGGCACATCTGAAGCCCTGGCAGGGGCACTGCAGGATATTGCAGTGCTTTATCCAAAAGGAAATAAAAAAAAAAAAAAAAAAGCCAAACACATAAACAAGCTCCAAGCACAGAATGAAACTCCAAAGCCCATAATCCTCTCCCTGAGAGAAATGAAGCGCGAGGTAAGTCCTCAAGGCATGACTGCAGGGGCAGAAACCCACAGCCTGCCACATGTATTACTTAGCTGCTCCACTTCACTGCAGTCTGCACTGCTGCAGCTCTTCAAACTTCATAGTATAATCACTGCTGAGCCTTTTGTAAAGCCTCAGTTCTAGGAGTCGTGTGATAACAGTAGAATGAGTTCCTATTTTTTGGAAAAACAAGGGGTTCCAGCCTCCCTTGATGCTGAGAAAAAAATAAAAACATGAACCAGGAAAGATAAAAATAGCTAAAATGTACGTATTTATTTTTTCAGTCTCAGAACTGGAGCTCACAAGTTTTGACTACTTACAACCTGCCATATAATTGTGTTTGTTGCACAGATTTCCCTCAGGCTCATCTAGCACAATTTTATAAATGTCTATGGCATTGATTTAGTTTTTAGAAGTTTATTCTTTAGAAAGAGCTAAGAAACAGGAGTAAAGACACAGGTAAAGCTATTTTCAAACTCGTGGAGATGTTTATAATGGAAGACAGCCTACTGAAAAAAATGGGAACTGTTTTCCTCCAGTCATTAGGTCAGAAAGCAAGATGACACAGGTTTGATTTCCCCATTACCCTTTGAAGCGTTACGTGATGTTAGTCAATCATTTATCTCCTCCCCTTGAACAACTGGGTACCACTTTTCTGCTTTGCAGGGATGAGCACAGCAACCCCCAGGGCTGCCAAGGCTCCCATTCACCTGGAACCCAGTTACCAAATGGGGATAGACCCCTGGTCTCAGGAGGAGGGAAATGCTAAGGAAAACAAAAACAAAAACAACAACCAAAAAAAAAAAAACCCAACAACCAAAAAGAATAGAAATGAAGAACTGGCACCTGAGCTTTCATGTTCAAGGCTTTCTAGCCCTGTGGCTGCAGGCTCCCCACAGCATTTCTCTCCCATTGCTGGAGACGGTGCAGGTTTCCCCAGACCCCCAGTGACAGATCGCTGAGCTCAGACCTGGGAGACTCGCTCCTTGCACATCACTGGTAATGCTCCACGGCCAAGTCACCTCTGCAAGCCAAGCCGCCTCCCGGTGCTACGACTGCTTCCCCTGTGAAGCTGGGACAGCCAGTCCATAAAACGAAACGTGAGTGAAAATGAGCACCTTTAACTTTATCAGAGTCGTTAAAGTCAGCTGCCTCAGGACAAGCAGACTTTAACTCAACTCCCAGGGTGCCTGAAACCCTCTAGACTGCCCTGGACTAAAGAGGTAATGTAGCTTGGACAGAGCAAGCATGGTTGTCCTGTTCTCTGTGCCTGGTCCAGGCATTGCGGGCAGGTTATGATGGCAGAAACACGTGGCGGAGCAGCCCCTTCCTTAGAGTCAAAGGCAAGGATTAATGTGGTTTTTCCATAACCAGAACCCAGGATCTGCTATGCAGCACTGACAGCTTGGAAACGTCTTTTCATTTTTGACGGGAACCACCATACTTATTTGTTTGTTTAGGGGCACTGACTCTGCCTTTGTTCAGTGAGTTTTGGGGATGGAGCGTATATTCTAACCCATTTTTTACTTCCCTTTGTGACACCTGTCAGTTACTCAATAGCTGACAGCAAATGTTGTTTTATTGATTTATTTTTCTAAACACTACAAATCATGCCAGAAGATGGATGCGAGCCTGTTACAGTAAAAACATTTCTTTAAAACAGAAAGAAAGAAAAAAACCAACAAAAGCAACCAATGAGCCGAGCTTGTTTCCCCCTCTCCCCTAAGGAAAATGGATAGTTGCAAAACCGTGTGATTTTTTTTTCCTTGGTTAAAGCTTGCCATCTGGTGGAGTGAGACCAGACAAGCTGCTCTGCTCTGGGAGGAAAACGGGGAAACACCCTCTTTCTTACAGAAACAACCGTCTGGTCTTCCTACAAGACAGAAGTTGGATCAATCAGACACGGCTGACCTTGTCTGCCTGGAAAGCTAAATACAGAGCTGAAGAATGAATGTTGGCACATCAGTAGATTTTGAACCTTGACAGCACAGAAGCTTTACTTAATTCGATCAGCTCACACAAGAGGTTTTAAATTGCCCTCAGCAAAGACACACTGCCATTCTCTCATAGATTTTTGAAAGCTAACATTATTTATGGTATATAAGCTAACTATGTTTTATGATCTCAAATGAAATGAAAGAGAATCTCTTGTGACCAAATACTGGATAAATACAAACACTGTTGCTTTATCCTTGAAGTAGCCCTTCGTGAGGCTTCTTACCAGCCAACTGGATTATTCATCTAAGAGGAAAGGGAAAAGAAAGGAGAGATAAAGAGCAAAAGAAAGAGAAGGAAAAAATGTTATAAAGAATGAAAAAGAAGGAAAGGGAGGGAGAGGGGAGGAAAGGAGAGAGGAAGGAAGGAAGAAAGGGGAAGGAGAGATAGAGAAGGACAGGAAAGAAAGAGGGAGAGAGACCAGATCCTTCACATGGATTTAAATTTTACTGTACCAGCCATAGTCCTAGTCCCTTGAAGCAGCTGCTAAAAAAAGTATCTTATGGAGCTGCCAAGGAAATATGATCATCTTTCGATTGCTGCTCTTCATCCTGTAAAAAGAGCAGATAAAATGTACTTATCCAGGGATACTCTACAGCTATCTTTTCCTCAGTTTCCCTCAGACTAGGTACAATTTCTATTCTAAGAGAGCGATTAATATTCTAAGATCTGATTTTAAAGCAACCAGAAAAACACTTTTGAATCCGCGATGGTTTTTTGTTTTCCTTTATTAGAGAAAAAGAAATGATAGTAAGTTTAATTACCATTTTTCCTTCTCATACCACTGGGAAGAAATGGGAACACCAGGTGAAGAGCCTTCTAATAAGTGCTGGAGCCTGAAAACTTATTCTACTCAAAGGAAGATATTTCTATTTTTAAAGTGAGATCCTGTTTCTGCTGAAGCCAAAGCCAGAAATCTCTAGCCTGGGTCAATGAGGAAGCGTAAGTGTTTTGTTGCGCAGTGCTGCGAGACACTAAACACCCTCCTTCATGCACTGTTCTTCACCCTAACCTGAAGCTATATATATTAATCAGTGTATTATTTATGGGAGCAAGACCTGACTGTTTGCTTAGTTCCTCTCCTAAATCATATAGCCATCCCTGCCTTATGAAGAACAGAAAGAGATGGGGCAGGGAAGAGCAGAGGCCACGGGAGACTCCATCCTTCCTCCTGCCCTCCTTTGCCGCAACAGCCAAGAGCATCTTTAAACCCATCCCGTTAAAACAGCTGTGGAAATGCAGGACAGCTTGCACTCTGCCCCCCCGCCTCTGGCTCAGGGAGCAGTTATGATGGTGGCTGCTACTCACTTACACTGCAGTCGGAGCCAGAGGGTGAATTACAGTGTGATACAAAGGTAGTCCTCTGTAAAAAAGGGTTTCCAGATCCGCTCCTCAGTCTGCGTGCGCATGTGCTTGCTTAATTCATTTAAGTCCCTGACAAGCATCTGTACTAAAGAACTATTTTCCTTCCCCTTTTTTAAATTCCTGACAACGCTACTGGAGGGCTGCAGTTCAGAACCCACACCTCTTTTCAGACAGTGCAGTCCTCTTCCTGGTAAGGCTGTTTAACCCAAAAAATAACAGGCAACTCACTTAACTCAAGGTTGCTGTGTGGTGCTTGCCCTCAAGGTTTCTGGACACAGAAATATTGCTGCCTGAAGGCAGCAGGTAAGAAATAGGTCTTATGAGTTGTTCCTCCCATTATTACACTTTGTGTGACTTCAGACATCTCCCTTTGGAGCCAGTAGGACTGATGGCAGTCGAGGCAGAGCCTTAGGAAGTTTGTAGCGTGATAATTCTGCTATTGCAAGGAATGAACAGATATGTTGTACTGTTGCATGGGGTTAAAACAAAAAATACAGTCCATTGTGTATAAAAGCACCATGTGAAATCACTGCACGGAGTGACAAACAGCACAAAGTACTGGTCCAGCACCATTTATTTTCTGACTTGCTACGTACATCGACAGACTATGCCTAGTGGTCAGGGAATTTTTTAACCTGTTGTATTTTCAGTTCTGCTCCTCTACCCCATTTTTGTCTCTTTCCAGGAAAGGTTGGTGGGGAGCTTAGGAGTCTCAGCTCCTTGCCTTGCTGAGTCCCTCACCATCCTCAGTGCTTATAGTTCCAGCTGTGAACCCACCTGGATTAGCTCAATGTGAGAAAATACACAATACCCTGAAATTGGGAATGTCTTCACTGAAGTCTTCCTGCTGAGCCATTGCCCCCAAAAATGTAACATCTAAGAAAAGGAAAGGCCGAATTATATTTACTAATATAACACCCTAGAATTTATATGGCAAAATAAAGCAACATACCATATAACAAGGCTGATAGAAAGAACATTTGCTCTTATAACTGCAAACTAAATTTGTCCCTCATCTGTGAAAAATACAAGACATTTCAACAGTTTACAAACTACATCTGTTGGGGACAGTGTGAGTGCTATTGACTTTTAATTTTCTATTGTACTGTTGAAGAAACTGCATTGTTTTTTCAGGCTCCATGGAGGTTCAGGAATTACTAGAGACAGGGAGCCAAAATTCTCTTAAATTAATGGAAAGCCACTGAAATATCAATGGTTTCAAACTGAAACAGAAATTAGAATTAGATAAAGATTTATGAATAATCAGTAAAAGCAGTTTTGTAGTTCTCCAGAACAACTAGCTGAATGACCTAATAAAGTTCCCATGTAAGTGACATATAAGTGTGACAACAGCATCACAGAATCACATAATGACAGAATGGTTGAGGTTGGAAGCGACATCTGGAGATCATCTGGTCCAACACCCCTGTTCAAGCAGGACCACCTACACCATCCTTTAAGATATTTACATAGGTCAATAAGATCCCCCCTGAGACTAAATAGTCCCAGCCCTTTCATTGTCCCCAGTTATTGAAAATTATTTTCCCTAAATTGAAAATTAAAAAAAAAAAAATGTCAAGGACACCTAACTTTTGTCCTTGAAGGTTAGCTCTCACAAAGCCTCAGAGTTTTGAAGTCAATGAGACACCTAGGGTAATTCAGAGTAGGACCCAGGCACATGACTTCTTTCAAAACTTAGAAATTTCACAGTCTGTCCACATCTTTAGCCACCTTACTCTTTTTCAAATTGTGTACCTGGAACACTAAAAGTTCTGTAATAGAAAATTAAATCTTGCTAAGAGAATGTTAAAAGAGAGACACTAAATCAATGCTTGGTTTAAGGTAAACAACCAACGTAAGATAATAATAATGAAAGGAAAACTTTATAGTCTTCAGCATGACTGATTTTACTGTAATTACTTCTGTGACAGCTCTGGGAACATTTCACAGGACTCCTGAGCAACCCACAGGACAAGCACTGATCTCACAGGCACAACAAAATCTGTGTGGTTCTTATCCTTCTGTTGTCAGCCGATTTCAACAGCCTGGCCTTGGTCACACTATCAGGACACAAGGAACCCAAAAAGGGGCAGAACTCCTTTGTTCTTAAGCCTTTTGCCTTTCCCAGGCTGTCTCCATCTGGAGAAGGGCCATATATCCTTTCAAAAGTAAAGCCCTCCTTTCTTTTGAGGTTCAGAGGTTCTCCTCCCTCCTTGGAACCAAGAAGAGGAATTACAACTGGCAACGTGATCTAACTTTGACACGCACAAGTGGAAGCACAGTCATGCATCTCTGTGCCCTCTTTGTAGCTGAGAAGGTGCTCAAAGGGCATCATGATAACACTCTTTGACCCGTGCTTAACTCCTTTCCCATTGCTCTTACTGATCATATAGCAGATGTTGTCAACTAAAGGCTACCTTGGTTTACACCCACTACAGGTTTGCACGCACCTTTGAACACGATTTCAACTGAACCCAGCAGCTCTTTCAAATCAGGCAGCTGACAATGGGAGCTGGAAGCAGCATCACCCTTCTCATTTAAGCTTGTAGTCCTGGAGTCAGCTCTAGCTCTGGCTTGTAGATCTGCAGACTCCAGAACAAAACTGCTGTCACACCAAATGTACGCCAACTTTCACCCACGCCTTTGCTTCCAAGGCCAATGCATTAAAATGATGAGCACCAGGTCTCCAAATGTGCTTTAAAAATAAAATTACATTAGCATGGCAGTTCAAAGAGCTTTCTCCCTACAATTTCCCATCCTAATTTTTACATATAAATATATATATATGATATTCTGCTACAAGTTCAGGCCCTCTGAAATCACAGAAGCAAAAGAAACTCTTCATGGAGTCAAACGTGGTCTGAATACATTGAAGAACTGGTCTAAGTAGAAATACTATGTCTCTAAAATTATGCAAAAGCAAGCAGGAGGGAAAGAGGACGAGGAGAGGAAAGGCAGTTCTCTGCAGTGATATGATAAGAAAGCACATCAGAACAAGAAAATTGTGTCAAGTCATACAAGTAAATGAAATATTTAAAATAAAAAAAAAAAAAAATTTAGGTCTAGAATACCAGTGCAGGCAAGTAAAATAGACATAACTATTACTAATTAATTGTGTCACATGTGTTTACTGAGTGATCACTTTTATTGTTTGGGATTTCTAAAGAATTTTCATCACTACTGCATTTAGCCTACACTGTCATTTGTAATCATTTCTTATTCCCATCTGATTGCCACTCATCGGAACTTTTGCTGAGCACAACTCGATAATTACCCTATGCAGAGCGCAGGGGGGTTCCCCATCCCAGGCACACGTGAAAGGCGAGGAGGTAAACCTTTATGGGAAAAGAAGGGTTTTAATTATTTAAAACAGCAAGAGATTTCTCAGGTAAGAACTCTTCTCTTGTTCCTCCCAAATTCAGCAGCAGGGGAAAAAGATAATTTTCTCTCTCCTTCCTCACCTGACACACAGTGTTTCTACATATGAAACAAATTACTTAGATGCAGCTGTGGATGCTAAATTTGGCTGGTTTAGCTGTTGGATGAAAACTTGAGTGCAGTCTAGCAGCTGAGAATTCACCAGTAAGCAATGTGTTGATAGATGAGTTATCCTCGGAGTCCTCCCCTTCCCTTTCATTAATAAGATCTGACTGATGACTATTTTCGAAAGTTGTTTACCACAGAGGAGGCAGATCATGATAAACAGAATCAAGCTGGCATGAGGGGGCTGAAGGAGCTTGGAGGAGGCCAGTATCCACAGCCAGAGGAAGCTCCCTTTTCGCTCAGAGATATCGAAGACAGGTTCAAACAGGGAGAGAAGGGAGGTCAGTCCATCAGCTGTCGGAGAGGCAGGCATGTGTCTCCGGTTACCATTGTGTATACAGGCACATCAGCCAGGAGCTATAAGAATTATTCTGTACACCATGCACCTCTATCTGCCCGTCACCTGGCACCATCACTCTTTCCCCATTGGTCTTTCAGCCCATGCTGTGCCACCATGTTGTGGACGTCGATGTGATGTCCAAGTTGAAGGGCCATGGGGTGGAGGCTTCACCTCTGAACTGAAAAACAACCCAGCAAAGCAGTGAGACAGAGCAGGAGCTGGCTTGGGTATTCTCAAGAAGGGTCTTGCTTGTCCCATGTCGTCATGCTGCAATGAATACCTCCTGTATCCACAAAAAATAATTTCTAAGGGTTTGATCATAAAATGGGTTGGAAAAAACACTGTTACGTAGACAAACCTATGAACCTAAAGAGCCAAGGAAACACGAGGGATGGGAGAAGAAAGTGATTTATGTCCTAACTTTTTCCTCTTCTCTTAAAGAAAGGACACGGGTTTTGCAGCACCAAAACCTTAAAGATGCCTTGTGCAGTTTACCACAATGTTCCAAAATTATGGCCTATCACTTATAGCAATGGTCTCAGACAAGAAGGTATAACCGCACTCTGAGCATCTTGTCTCGCTGATGTCAATGGTAACTTCGCTGTTCCCTAAGTCAGTGTAAAAGGAGACCTGTGATCTGTTGTCAGCACACCTACCTCACTCACTCATATATTAAGTGTCCTGTGCTGGGTAGAGCGTTTTGGCAATATCAACAGATTACTATTGATCCAGATCTGGAAATCGGGTGGTTCTTACAAAACGTGTGGTAGAGCAGAAGATTCTTCAGCAACTGAATGGATAAAAATATCAAGAGAGGATAGTATAGCTGTGATACGAAAAGTAGCACTTTACTACCATAGGCTTATAGGATTACTATTCCTAGAGGGGTTTCCTATTTGGCTGTTAAGATAACAGAATTAAAGGGGGGTGGAGGATGGGGTGTCATATCCTTGCAGCTGTAAAGATATAAACATATGAAGTTTCTTCCTGCTGTGGGTGGATATTAAATTCTACTTCATTATATACAAGCACCACCAAACCCAATGACTTGAGAATGAAAATGCTATGTAAAGTCATGGCTGCATTATTTTGTACATCCTAACTTTATTGACTGAGCTTTCAGAAATGTAAACACATCCATTAACAGTGGAGGTAATTGGACCAATCTTCAAAATGCAAATCATCAAACTAAAATCACTCCAGTTCAGTGAAATGCATGGATTTACACCAGCTAAGAAGAGAGAAACATTTTTCTATCTAATGTTACCCTCTGGATAACACTATTTCATGCACTGATCCCTGCCACAAGTCCAGAGCTTTCATTTGGACTGCAGCACAGCTTGCACACAGGTCTGAGATTAACCCCTTCGAGCAATGAGGAAATGAAGAATCCACCACGTCCCTAGATGTTTTGTTTGAAGCTTAATTAAAGTTTAAGAACAGCATGAATTGTTTCCCCTGTAAATTTGCTGTGCGTCTCCTTGCCAAATTATTTTATACGTGGTATGTTCGATTTCATAAATAGATACAGGAGAATACACTATGCCTCCAGCAATGGCTCCAAGCAGTTTTATGAGGAAATCGTTTCCTAGTTTCCATAATTGCCCTCAAGACATTTCACTGCAATATAATAAGCATGAATGGCAATCTGCCATTCAACACCAAAGATGTTCCTAGCCTGATCACAGGGACGGGTATTTGGAAACAGATGGTGTTTGCATTTTCAGGCTTCACTCCATGAAGAGGATGTTGTGTAGGAAAGGGGCAGTTATCAGACAAATAGAGATAAACAGACTGAAAAGAATCAGCCACACTGGCAGAAGTAAAATTAGAATTTGGGGATCATTTCTTAAGTGGGTAAGAAAAGTATGCAAGTGAAATAGTTTATATACCTGAATTAATCATCTTTCCCTGAATAGAGTATGACTGAGGGATGTCCCTCCTCAGGACATTAACCTTGGCTAGTTTTTATTCCTACAGGGAACTCTAGTGTCTCTGGGCGCCCACTCATGTCACTGGTGAGCTAGATCCCAGACACCAGACCCCACATCTGCTAAGAGAGAAAACCTAGACTGCATCTACACGCACAGCAACGCCTGCTCTCAGGCATCCTTGGCATGCCTTGGAGTCACGTTGTAAGGCCCGTAGTTGGCTTGAAATGTGACTTCCGTGTGAGCTACAAATTTTGGCAGGCATGATTTAATTATTGTTTAGAGAAGGCAGACCCAGTGGGCTGCAGGATCTGGGGAGGATTTCCATCCCAGCCCAGTAGAGCCAAAGCAGGTCCTCAGCTGGAGCAAGGCTGAGTGCAGATTCCCCATAGGAATGCCTGTGCATGCACACATGCATGTGCGCACATGTAAAACTAAAACGCGCCTGATCACATAGCTCTGCACATTATTTTTTCCTCATTGGTCCCAGTTTCACTAAATTCACACCTGAATTTTGTATTTCTGATACCGTTACCAAGGTCCTCTCAGTCTAACATGGTATTACTGATGCTGCCACCTTCTCAAGGCTCTGCTTTCCAAAAGGTCTCCAAGGCACTCCTCCAAATATCTGCAAAGCTCAGCAGTTTCTCCCCCTTAACCACTCATGAAATCCCTCATGATGTTGTCAATAACTTTTTTCAGCTTCTTGATATGTTATCCAACACATCCAGCAACTTTTCATGGCATGTCCAGTAGCCTCTCATGGTCTGTTCAGTGAGGTTAAACCTCTGGTCAGTGCCCAATAATCTCCATGCATGCCTTAACAGTATTTTCTTCCACATCAGTGATGAAAAAATATTAAATACTGGTTGCAAATCAATCCCTGGAGACCTCAACTAGGAATAGTCAACTGGATGACATGCCAACAGGATTAGTTTTCTCCATCTTTCAATGAACTGCTTCTAAATTAGGTTCGTCCAGCATACACTGATTTTGAAAAATGCTAATCTTTTTACACAGATATCATGCCGGACTGAGAAAAATGCCTTACAGAAATGTAATCATATCATGTCAACACAACTCTCACCATAAAAATTAGTTGAATTCATTCATTTTACTACCATCTGTTATTTCTTGTTGACTATGCGACCCCAAAACTTTTCCCCTGATTATTTTGAGACGTGACTCCCACCTACTTAGGTTATCATATTTTCCTTTTCTAAACACTCTGTTTACTGAATGTTTTTTGTTTCTTTTAAAAGAACAAAGGCTGATGATCACACTTTTTATTATTGTCCCCTGCCCTGAAATGGGAGGAAATCTTCTATTTCTCTGTAGAACTCTGCACGGAGATTTTTGCAGCAAATTATGAAACCTAGTTTATAATTTTCTTTCCCCACAAACTCCCTCTCGGGAAAGATTGCCGAAAGCTTCACAAGACTATGCTGATTTTGGAATAAACCTTCACCAGTTCATGACCGCATGAAAATCATGCAATATGCGGACAGCTTGCACAATTTTACCAGAGCTAGCAGGCATATTTTCAAAGAAATTAAATTGCATTAAAATGTGCTACTTTCTGGAAGCCAAGTATTTTTCAGAGACCTATTCATTACAACAAAGGCATCCTCTAAATCCTCTTGCTGCTGTCAACGGTAGGCAGGGAGAAACCTGGGTATTTATGAATCAGTCTCAATAAAGGAAAACGAGCTCAGACTTCTGCTTTCCTTGTGGGCATCTTCATTTGAAATTCTCTCTGGAAATTGCATTCATTTTCTGATGAGAAGGTCCCTATAATTTGCCTAATTATCAGCCTGACAGCTTTACATACAGCTTATATGCAGAAAATGAAAGGAATGATGAGGGAATTTCATGGAAGAGCTTTTATTTCCCCTGACAGAAATATCATCTCAACCTAATTTGCATGTTAACACTTCACATCGCCCTCCATATCTTATTGGTGGAAATACAGCCACTCTTGTCTATTCCCATAAAAACAGAAAATGAGAATTGACATTTGTTCATCTTGTTCCAGCAAAGCAGCTCCAAAAAGAGTGAATTTGGGTCAGACTAAGATGTTGCCTGTCGTAGACATATTCAGACTTTTAAATACAAGTGATTTCTTTTAGAAACAGAGTTAAAAGGAGAAACATGATTGTATTTCTGCATCAAAAAATAAAAAATATGCAACAACCTAGGACTGCATCTAGGTGGTCATTCCTTACCAGGATTTTTAAAAGTGCCTTTTGACTTGCAAACCTTAGCAGTATTTGAACTTTTGAGAAGGCTGAGAGCCACTGTGAAGCAGTAGGACCTCCTGACGCTCAGATCCTCAGGACTGCTGAATGGCAACCTGAGCAATCACAGGCTACTTGGAAAAGTCTCCAGTCACTCAATGTCTCATTTTCTCCCTCTTTAAAATCCACAGTACACCCCATCCACAGATGAAGCGTGTGAGCACTTCTGATGACAAAGAGTGCAATTGCAGAGATCTATATTACTGATCACTTGATACTGATTGACAGCATATTTACCAATCCATAAATGGTCCATTCAGTCCCAGTATCAAGGCTACCGGGATTTTTAGATTAGTGTACTTCATCTGGTGACAGACAAACATTGTGCATAACCCTGGACTAAAAAATGGCATCGCCTCAGTCTCCTTCAATAAACCATTATCCATTTTATTCTGAGTAATACGTGGCTGGAAGATGCACAGAAATTAACAACTTGGAAGTCTGTATTTTGGGCTAAAAAGGAAAAAGCAAAAGTATGAAGGATCATGTAACTACATGTGGTTAACATTATTTGGGTTCTCAGCTTCTGTGCTGACATATGCTTTCTATTTAAACTGCAATGTGTGCAACTAGTACACCTTTTTGTAGGTAACCAAGACATCATGGAAGAATTTGGCTCTACATCATAATATAAAGTGAAACGTTCAGCTATACACTCAACAACAGTTTTCAGATTTCCTGATTTTTTGTGTGCTTAGTTATGTAACCTAAAATTTAAATACGTATGTTTTTACAGAGAATATGATACACATTCCCTCTAATATTTTACTCTTTTCTGCTATGCACAGAGATTTCCAATCAGTTCTTTTAAACATGCAGTGTGCATTTAATCAGAAAAGGATTATAGACACATTCTGTTTCTTGACACAAACAGTACTGGCAACATTCACATTCTCAAACTGAGATTTTCCAGTCAACTCAGCAATAAAGCTTTAAGCATAATATACTTCATTTACATTCTTCCTTGAGGGAGATGGAAACACAAACACCATCTTAATTAATTCATAAAGGACAGATTTAGAGTTATCACTAAATATGTCTGAAAAATACCGCTTGGGAAAATATAGGCAAGTGCCATTACACATAGACTCAGCTATCCTGCTAGGGAATAACTTCAGAAACCTACAAGCTTAAATCATATACAGCATGGATTAACTGCTGTTGTTACTGCACTTCTAGTGTGAGCATGTAAAGTGCTGATCCCAGTTTATATTCGGCACTCAAAGCTGTTCCAAAGTGAGCCTAAAATAGATGTAATGAATGCTTTCAGAAAACTACTTCTGTTTTATGTCTAAATAAATGGGTGAAAAAAGCTAATTTAGCCACAATCTGTACCATGACCTCAAACTCCGGAAAGATTTATACATATGTATTATTTGGCTTCTTGGCTCAATAATTAATCTAAACATCGTAATTTGCTTCATGGATAGTTTACGCACAATATTTGGCTGCATCCAGGGTACGAAATAAAAAGCCCTTTTGCTATGAATAGTTGAAGCAAGGCAGATACCATGTAAATAAGATGCTGGGAAACACAAAGCAGGAAGTTATGTTAAGGCTACATACATACAAACAAGCTGGGCTTTGGAAAGCCACCTCATGCAAAGCAGCGATGTTTCTTTGGTTCTAGTCAAGTACTGAGCCTCTTGCAGTAAGAAATACATATTCATTGGTGTTATCTAGTTTTTCTATAGCATGCATAACACATAACAAGACTATTGCAATTGTTTGCAATTATTTAATTCCACTCTTCTCTTCAAAGCTTCACTTTGCTTTAAAGATTGACCGATTATAGTGCAAGTTAATACAACTGGCATTCTACAGTAAAAGCAAGCTTCCCTTGCTGTTCTCCCTCCATGCCCAGAAATCTTGACAAATTGGCTCATATCAAAACCAGCAATGTTAATTTTAGATTGCTACCGTTCAAATCTCAGGTGAATCTATGTAAACAAATCTTTTTTAATTGTGCATTCGTTTCAACATAGGTTCAGCACACAAGTGCTACTCATTAAAATTTACCTGCATTCAATAAATTCTATTCAAATTTATTCAAATAGAACACTACACTGTAACATTCATTATTGTGCAGCATTCCTTAGAAAAAGGCCTCCAGAACACAGAGTCTCACCAAATAGCTACACAACAATTTTCTGGCATCAGAAAATGCTTTTCTAGGTTTACACACTAAATACATGGTTAAACTCAAAGCACTAAAATTTCAGCTTTGTGAGGAAATCAGTGTTTCACAGGATGGAGGAAGGCTTGTTCAGTAATCCAAATGAGCTGATAGGAACTTCAGGCAAGCATATCATCCTCTTAAAGCAATTTCAACTTCAGTTTCAGGCTCCCTACAAGAAATAAATCTGGAAGGTCCTATTGCCATTGTTAGGAAGAGGCTTTTGTAGTCATGACAATCTTCTCAAGCCAGCAGAGAAATTTCTGATGAAAATATGAGAGGGGAAGATCACAGAATCATAGAATCATAGAATCATAGAACCATAGAATGGTTTGGGTTGGAAGGGACCTTTAAAGGCCATCTAGCCCGCCCCCCCCTGCAATGACCAGGGACATCTTCAACTCAGTCAAGTTGCTCAGAGCCCCATCCAACCTGACTTTGAATGTTCCCAGGGATGGGCCATCTACCACCTCTCCGGGCAACTTGTTCCAGTGTTTCACCACCCTCAGTGTGCAAAATGTCTTCCTTTTATCTAGTCTGTATCTGCCCTCTTTTAGTTTAAAACCATTACCCCCTGTCCTATTATTATAGGCCCTACCAAAAAGTCTGTCCTCACCTTACTTATAAGCCCCCTTTGAAAGGCCACAGTATGGTCTCCCAGGAGCCTTGTCTTTGCTCCTCTGTCTGACAAGCTCTCTGAGGCATGGAGGAGCACACCCTGGAGGCATCAGTCTCCTCTCTATATACCACCTGCCCAGATCTGATAAGTCTGATCTTTCCAATCTGCCCAGGAAAAAGGGGCTCCTGCCGCAGCACGATCACATTGTAATGAGCTGGTTTAAACTAATTTTTATTTTAAATGCACGGGAGGATAAAGCGCTCGGCTTTATCAGAAATCTACACAGTTCAAGGGGGAAAAGGTGCCTCTCCCACCAGTGCCTCTGTACATCATACTGAGCCTCACCTTCTGATCGGCCTGTGAAGTGAGTTACACTGATCCTGGGCTATCCGCTATTAGAGGGAACCTTGCTAGTGAGTCCTTTCGCAGCAGGATCAAGTGCCTGCTCTGGATCTCCTAGCAGGCAGGTACTAATCAATCAAGCACAGCAATCCACATTAGACTTCTCAATGGGTGACGGAAAAGCTGTTTCACTCAATGACAAATTGCACAGAAGAGAAGAACAACCTCCTGGTAATTGGTTGTAACTAATTAAGTGAGCTGAACGCAGAGGCTACTAATGACAGCCAGTTGCTAAACAGCTACAATTGCTAATCGTAAAAGTTTCTGGAGCCTTTTGACATGATCTCTGGCAGGTTATATGCAAAGCCACCTGGAGGAATAAATTAATTGCAGCTTTGCCATGTCCAGGAAGAAAATGGGTAGGAAAAATGCAATCTAGCTTAAAAATGAAAAGGTGATTATCAGAATTAAATGAATCCTTTTAAAAGGAACAAAGTCAGACAGAGGACTTTATCAGCAGAATTGTGACAAAATGGGAGCAAAGTGTTAGAGGACTTGTTTTAAGAAAGTTCCCTTAAGTAAAAGGTGCCTTAAAAACAGCAAATGAACCATCTTCAGTTACGCAGGATGGTCCCAGACAGCTATCTCTAATAGGAAAACAGTGATTCAGGTTCTGTACACCTACCAATAACTCCCTGGACAAAAAGAACCAACCTTAAAATGATATTATTTTTTTTTAACAGCCAAATTCTATTTGAAGTCAAAGAAAAATAAAATGAGAAAGTAGACACCCTAATGACTCCTGTCTCTGTCTGTTTTTCTCCTAGGTGTCTTCCTGCGTTATTACAACATGCTGCCAACACACCTCTAAATCTAATATCTGATACACCAAGAGCAAGAAGAGATTCAGTAGACTGGACAAGGGTCACAACCCAAGTGTCAGTCTGCCTAAATCTTTTTGCAGAAGGCATTCTGGTACACATAACACCCTAAGGCCTGTTCTCCTTAGCAGAGTCAAAGTCTTGTCTACTTTCAACATTTTGTGCACACATTATTTGAAACATTCTTTACCTTTCAGGTATTCTCAAAATGCATCTGTTTCTGTTTGCTCTTGGTGCTCTAACCGATTATATTTTCTGAAATATTTCATACCCTTAACCTTACAACTCCATTAACAAGATCAGGTATTTACACTCTTCCAATTTATGTAGTAGCCTCCATGACAATTTAAATATCAAACCAAGTTAAAACTTAATTACAGCTCAGGTTCAAAACATGTCACTGGCACCTTTCAATGTAGAAGAAACTCTAGCCTGTGTTTCACAGTATATAGTCTAATCTGTCACATCATAATAGAGAAAAATCCCTGGAGGACACAGCATTGCAGGTTTTGTTAGCCAGGAAAAAACGGTATGAAATGTAATTGGCCAGATGTAGTCTCTTGACGTTCCCTTGGAGGACGGAACTATCTAATGTGACGGAGTCTAAAGCCAAAAATCAAGAGTGAGGTTGTGTTATTTTTGTTTCCTCCCTTTTTTCCTTCTTGTCACAGCTGAACATGGTTCACGTTACACCTGGTACGCTTACAGTTACACGCTTACGTCCACGTTAGGCTCCTAAAGCAGCTAACGTCTGTAAATCACTCAGAAACCTAGAAGTTCCCATTTCAACTAACATCTGAACTTCAGATAACCATTATTTTGAACTTCTGCCAAAAACTGTAAGGTTTAATTATAGGACAGCCACTGAATCTCATATTACTTACTTGTCTCCTAAAGTGCATGACATTTTATTTTAAAGTGTTCCCATTACATGTAAGTGTATGGTCAGGTATTACTTTCTCTGAGGTAGTTCCACTCTGGCAAGGTTACATGACTGCTGTTTCTCTTCCTACAAGCAAAATAATTGCCTCCCACTCTTTCAAGATTTATATGGTTTTCATCGAGCCTTTTAAACAATTTGCGGATGTCAAATGTTTCACGTCTCAGGAAAAGTGCTTGTATCCCCCATCATTTAAAGAAGTGGGGGGTCATCACATGATGTGAGGATTTGATATGATAATGCAAATCTATCTTTTTCCCCTTCAGCCACTCTGTTACAATCTGGGGAGTTATCTTGAGTATCAGGATTAACAGATTTTGCTCAGTTTGTTCCTCCAAGCAAGTAACGCAAACTCTTTTCCAAGTAAGGCAAGGATGATAAATCTCTGGTGTTAATTCTTACAGATAAAGTAACTTTTCTTTCAAAATAGGCATGCTTTGTACACTTATCTTTATTAAATGGCATTTTGTGTTACACATCTGAGAATATCTTTATGACCATCGTACTTTTAATGGAATCTCATCTATGTAAACACAGTTTGGAGGTCATCCTGAGCAGCAGATACACATTATCCAGTTACCTAGAATGAAAGACGGTGATATTTTTTCTGTATTAAAGTTGTTAAATGCTGCAGTAGCTCTTATTTGCTTATCTGGCTCTGAAGATGATTTGTCACACTGGAGTTGTCCCCATTTCCTATAATGTAGTTTTCAGTCAATGAAATTGTACTGCCCTCCTGGTTCTTGACCAGGTAAAAAACAGCATGACAGTGTACAATCCAAAATCTGTGTGAGGACACTGAGAAATTGCCACGTTGCTGTAGAAAACTGGGTTTGCTCTCTCCAAATCTAATTGCTCTGGAATAATCTTGTTTGTATCATAAGCAGTCAGCAATCATTTGTATTACATGCAAGACAGCAAACGTGGGCTGAAATACTCTCTCTCAGCCTTGATGGTGCAATTTGAAGCAACAAGAGCAAAGTTGGGGATTGGTTCTTCAGAACTCGTATCCAGAGCAGTGATCAGGAATCACCAGTGAGACAGGAGAGTGGGTTCATTTGGCATGGGTGATGCCTTATCCTGGTGCCTGGGAACTCACGGGGCTTCCCGTGGCGAAGCAGAGCTGGCAGGTTAACGTGCCACCTGGCACATCCAGCCAGGCTGTCTGAAAAGGCATGGCATAATCAGCAGAAAGGTGAGTGACAAGGCACCCACACAAGCCTCATCTTTGACTTCCAGCACCTCCACACCATCCCCTGCCACCCCCTGAGGGCAGAGAGTACCACCCACCGTGCGCTGGCGAGTCTATTCTGCAAATCATCTGGACACGTGCAATAATACAATAAATTGGCCTGTGAGCACCCCAAGGACTGCTTTCCAGTGAATTTGATTGTTCTAGCTGGCTGACTTTTAACTGAAATATACCCAGGAAACGCTCTGAATGAAGTGTGCTCTGCCACGCTCCATTAGGCAGCAGAGTATCTCTAGCACAGAGAAGCCGTAACTCAGGAATTAGGCTTGCAGTGGCTTAGGCAATTGCCCCACGCATGTTTCTGATGTACCTGCTCTGGCCTATAGTAGGGGCTGAGTTCAAATATCACCTTTTTGTTTTACTTTCCACAAGGGGATCAACGGTGTCTTTTCATTTACCAAACTAATCTACTTCCATGAAATTTATAGGAATCTGGTGTCTTTGGCTGCAACCATACCAGTAACCTAAGAAGGGACAGAGGACAGGCTTAAGGACTGGCACATGTACATACATACTGGTTTATTATCAAGACGTTATCTGGCACATTTTGGGGTTTTTTTCGGGTGACAGCTAACTCCTACCTGGCAAAGTCTGGGCACCGCTTCAGGAGGAAGCAATTCCAAAATACAGTAAAGGGACAAGGAAAAGAGAGTTTAGCCATGTGTACATGAGTTTTGGTCTGGTTTAATTATTATTAAATATTGATGGTTTTTAAATCATCACCCCTTTAAGTTAAACAAAAACTCTTAAGAGGATGAACTCAGACAGAATCTCACAAGTTCATCTGGCAAAATAAGCATGTAAACCCCAACTGTTTAAAAATATATCAAAAGAGCAGAAGCACTTCTTGGCAACCCAATACTAAGGTGTGGGTTTTTTCCAATAAAAATGATTGAGTTCTCAGTGTTTCAGGAGTCTATTACACGCCATTCCCAGATTTACAGATCAAAATCACTAGCTTCAATAATCAAATGAATTATTGAAGAAAAAAATATTGTTCTTCTCCAGCTTCTTTTATTTGCAGTACTTTACCCAGTCCTTACTATCTTTATTTTACGGATGGAAAAACTAGGAAAAGTGAAATGTCATCCCAGAATTATCCAGCAGATGAGTTACCTGAAGGTGGTGTGTGCCCCCTCTCCCTAGATGTTTATTTTCTCTTCCTTTCTTTCCTCTAGGAGCTGATAATCTTTCTCTCCCACAATTACTAATTCAACACCATTACTCATCCAACTAATATCATTAAACCTGAAATTACTTTTCCCAGTCTCTAGCTCCAAGTCTTCCATGTCTGCCTCAGCACTGAGTAAGGAGTAAGTAAAACTGCACTTTCCAGTTACATGAGTCAAACAGATGACAACACTTCCCTTTACAAACCTCTCTCATGGCCTTAGTTCAACACTGCTACCAACCTACCACAAAGCCTATTTAACAACTGGATGCACAGATATCAACAGTGAAGGCGGATACAGACAAAACTTGAATACCCTTGATAATCCTTGCCAATCCTTGGCAGAGGAAACCAGATGTCATAACTGAACCCAGATTTGCTGAAGGCCATACAAGATTTCAGTCATATTGTCAAGAATTCAGCCCAGACTACAGTCTGTAGCATTAACCTCAAGAATATCTGTTGTTCAGCAGTGAAAGATGAGAGTAACCCCTTATCACTCATTACAGTTTTGTGAAGAGAGGTGTTGGAAGTGTTAGAACTCTGAGAAACCTTGGTCTATTTCTTCTGCAGCCAAATAGAAAGACTTTGTCTCACATTAGAAAGCTGATTTTTAAAACAACCAGTCACATGCACAGTAGCTGCATCAGGTAAGGTTGCAACAGCTAGAAGGCAGGATAAATGTGAGGAAAGTTCCACAAGCCTTTTTCCTCATTCTTGTCTGTTCCTTTCCCCAGTCATGCTTCCCAGACAGCATGCTGACACCCAGCAGAGTGGGAGGATGGGTTAAATGCCGCAATACTGATGGGTTTTTAGCAGCATGGGAGAAAGAACAAGAAAGTCAATACCGATCTTGTAAAGACTCTGACCTAGTTGCAGCCTGTGAGTGTATAATTGTACCTGCCAATAATATCTGCCTGATTCATACTCTTGAAAAGTCCATTTTTCTAGAGATCTCCTAGATCAGTCTTAAAAGGTACTTAAAGAATTGTGTGACGTATTACCTTCAAGAAAATGATGCAGAACAAGCTCATCATTGATTTTTGTTTGCCTGTTTCTTTCTGTTCAAACATTTGTGCAGCTAAAAATAGTTTAACTACTACACAGGTCAGGTGGGGGGAGAACTTTAACTACTTTCTATCTCCAATAATACAGGACATTTTTCTCATCATTTTTTCTTCACCTTGCATTTGGATGCACTTATAGTTACCCATCCTGTGACTAGTAGCGCTCCCCAGCCCATATTTACTTCTTGGAAAGCACTTCTTATAAATTCTGGAAAGGAACTAGCATGCAAAGAAGTCAGTAAAAGTTTTGACACAGTCATCTTCAACAAGGAAGGCCTCAAATGATGTTTTTCCTAGGTTCTTTCCCTCAGGGACCAGTAAGGGTTAGGTTTGAAAGCTGTACCCACCACTAAAATCTCACAGAGCACAACAGAACCGCTCCATTATACAGAACACAAGCTTGTAGAGACTCCTGGTAAAAATATTAAAGAAGGTACAAGTGAAGAATGGGTGGCAAACTATATGTGACTATCAGAAGAAATATGGCTCCCAGGACACCACTCCCAGCAGCAAAATTGAGGGAAGTGCTGTTTTTGTCACAGCTGCCAGGCCAGTGCTCCTGATGATGCCACAGACCCTGCAATCCGTGCACCCACGGAGGGGCTAGGAGGCTCCAGCACATCACACATACCTCTCTTTTTGTGTTAGACCAGCAGCAACAGACATCTCAAACATATTTCGCACGAGGAAAAAGAGTTAATGGACAGCAATGTGATGTAAGAT
This sequence comes from Fratercula arctica, assembly GCA_947846985.1. Taxonomy (NCBI): domain Eukaryota; kingdom Metazoa; phylum Chordata; class Aves; order Charadriiformes; family Alcidae; genus Fratercula; species Fratercula arctica. The sequence goes on along the minus strand of CANTUZ010000026.1, from coordinate 68,932,513 downwards.
TTATGAAAGGTGAAGTAAGCACAAACCCAAGGTGAAGGATTGCTTCATAACAACTGATGGTTTGTATGGGATATAAAAGGAATGTCCAAAAATTAGCTTAATGTCTGCTACCAAGAACAACCACAAAAATCTGATGAGGACTTAACATCCAGTGTTATTGCCATCTGTGTCCAGACCACATGGACTCACACATTTTGAAGTTTAGGAGTTTGTGAGTGTGGGAGAGTGAATGCATAAAATCAACTTGCTTAAAGACTTTGTAAATAAATATCACATTCCTCTTCCAAAGGATCTCGCACTTAATTTTCTTGTGTTAACTTCCCCACAAGTGGGAATCGGAGACCTGCATACCTGGGATTATTCTGTGATTGTGTTTGATAATGCAGAGCAGGAAGACTGGAGCAAATGGCTTCACAGCAATGCAGAGCCCGTTCCTTATGTGCAGAGAAGAATGGTGCTACCTTCTCTCCATCCCTGTAGAGGTGGAGCCCCACAGGAGCTGAGAAAAAGAGTAGTTCCTGAGGCTGGTTATTCCCAAGCTTTCCCTGCACTGACCTCCTAAATTTCAGGAAGACATCCCTGCTGCTTTAATCTATCCTGCCACCTCAGGAAAAAAAATCTGAATGAAAAAAAACCTTGGTCTAAACTCTCTTGTGGTAAACTTTTCTTCCTTACAGAGGGGAACATGCAGTGCTGAGGCCCGTGTACTTGCTCCTTCTTCCACCTGGCAACAATCTTAGCAGAAAACATCCTGCAAACATCCAGCTTTGACACTGCTAGTCTAGAGGGAGTTTTGTCAAAGAGAGCAATGATTTTGAGATTAATTGGCATACAGATACAACTAAACTGTTTCTGAGGATGAATACTGCAAAGGACAGTCTCATTAAGTCTTGTAGTGAAATGAATCAAGAGTGTGCACATTTGTTCCAGTGCATGGGCTAAATTTATTCTATATATATAATTGTGCATAGTTAAACAATTCTATCTGTAAATCAAGAAGATTATTTCTACTTCAGGCTATTTCCCAGGTATATTTTTGTACTGACCATGATGGGCTACTGTAAATAGACTAAAATCCAACTGGGAAGTCTACTTCTTGATTCTATCTTTTCACTTCAGTTGCAACTAAAATGCCTCTGCAAACATCCACGTAACCTGAGGTAATAATCTTACTCAATGTCAGTAACATCTTCATAAAAGCAAGCCTCTGCAGTTGCCCTTGTCATTTATGTTGTGGAGGAAAGGCTGGAACAGGCTATATTTAGCAGCTTTGTGCATAGAAATGTCAGATCCAGAAATATGCTGTGATGGACAACGAGTCCTTGGTTTCTGCAACAGGAACGTCATCTGTGTACCCCATTGGAGCTCCGTAAGATAGTAGTCCTTGTTTAGTTATAGCGCAGTTCTGTCTGCACTGGATTACCGTGGTCATGTTTGGAGAGTGATGCTAGGAGAGCATGGCTTATCAATTCTGCCCTCCCTGCACTGCAGCTATCACCCAAAATTGAAAAACAGCCATCGCAAGTGGCCCCAGGGTATGTAGCAGTAATGCAAAGAGCAAAGAAAGCCAGCAGCCAGACTAGAGGAGGCTACCTATTTAGGAAAGCTTCAAGGGAAACCTAGATCAAAAGAAAAAATTGATTTTTTTAAAAAAAAAAATAAATAAAAAAAGAAAAAATTGCTGGGGATAGTTGTACAGTGTTCTAAACTGTCTTCTAACTGCTTCAAAGCAAACAAGCAAACAAAATGGGTTTGTGTGGTAATCAATCCTTGCTGATTTTCAGTCATTTTACAGAACTGAAGTCCCTGTCAGCCAAATATGCTCTTCACCTACTCCTCACCACCTCTGTCCTACTGAAAGACCTTAACGTCAAAAAAGCCTCCGATCTCCTTGAGGACCCACATGGCCTTACAGGACAGACAGAAATGCAGAAGTGAAAACAAAAGAGTGGTGGCATGTAGCCTGTTATTAGGGGCTGTATCTTTCATCCCTGAACAGCAGAAGGTAAAATACCTTTCCAGGCTCATCTGTCCACACACTGCCTGCACCTCTATGAGAAGACAGTCTGCTGAAGCCAACTTGCCTTGGACAGTTTTGGGTTTTGGTAGAGCTTGGCACCACAGGAACACCCCAACAATGGCTCATGTAACTTTCCTGTCACATAGCCCCTTCCTTCCAGTCCACATTAAACTCAAAGCCAGCCCCAGGTGCAGGGTTTGCGTCCTCAGCTCAGGCTGCAGAGGCTGCGGTTTCAGGTGTGTTGGACCCTCCAGTGCTGTCTTCACTGACTCTTACCATGTAGAAGTCACTGTGCAACCTAACACATCCCTCAGGTGTTTTCTCCCACGTTGACAGCCTCTCCCCTTGGGAGCAACTCCCTTGGGAGCAGTCCTATTGATATCTGTCTCCACAAAATGCATCAAGCAACAGAGCGAGAAGAGACAGATGCCTGCTGAGTCACACACATCTCTGAATGTATTTTTTTTTTTCCTTTTACATTTCTCTGACTACCCTGAAAATGCCTCTTTTTTTGTGTCGGTGCCACCAGCTCACAGGGCAGCACAGGAGAAAGGAGACTGAAATGGAGCTGGCTGCTGCCTTCTCTGCATGCCCTGCTGAGGGCTGCCATAGCCAGCATGAGGCTTACCTGCCAGCGTGGCCAAGGGGCAGATGTGAGTTACATGAGGTGACTATTTGGAGATGAGCATGGTAATTACCAAGCCGTTGCATTTATTCCATATTCATTTCAATTTAGGGCTGACATAAGTAAAAGCACTTTTGTGTCACTGGCCCACTGAAGGCATACTGCCTTCATGTTAAAGGTCAAAATATATTTGTGACAGCCCAAAGCAAACAAACCTCAAGCCAAAAGCCTGTGCTTGCCTCTGCTCTCTGCTATGTGAGCCTGGAGGAGAGTGGCAGTGTCTCCTCCTGACGGGAGGCTGGGCTTAAGCAGCGCTACCCAACTGTCTGCCCTCTTCCATATTTACCACCAGAGTTTCATCTCATTCATCCTGGTGGAAACCAGCTACTCCAGGAACCAACAAGCTTCGTTGTGTTTGCCTTCACAGCTCCCTGGGCAGGCAGGAGGTGATAGTCCAAGGTCTGCAGGAAATCTACCAGCTGACTGTTGGCCTCCCCCATGAGAGGAGATGCTTTCATGGCCTGTGTCAGGGACCATGGGGGAAAGTTGGTTCCTACATTCGGTTTCCCACTCCTCTCACATTTTGCATGTTTCTCAGTGCCTCACTCCCTGGAAATGTAGTGGGAATACATTTATGGGCACCACAATGACACACTTGGCGACCATGCTGCCCGAACCCACCCCTTATCAATTAGCTTACAAATTAACGCCTCTTGACAGCAGCACCCACGGGCAGGTTGGCACAGAGCCCACTGAGGCAAGACTCCACACCTGCACATCCCTCCCAGATTTCTGACACGCATCGGTGCTCCACCTGACAACCTCATGAGAAGTGGAAGCTGCCAGTGAATTAATTTACCCATCTTGCACACATGAGGAACTGAGTTTGTGCGAGACTTGACTCTCAAGCTCAGGGAGACCTACTTCCCTTCAGTCCTGCATCCACTATATATTACTAGCTTTTACAAATCTCTGCCTGGCAGATGCACAGCTGTTTTGCAGAACACCACAGCAGAACATGTACATTTTGCCAGCTCACTAGCAGTAAAACCAAATTAACAACCGAGAAGGAATATTTATTTAGCTTTTTCAAAAGAAGGCTTTTGCTGGAAGCCACAACAATCACCAGTTCAAATGCCCAGCTTTTAGCAGGTAAAATTCCTGCCTGAAGAGATTGATCTGTGTAAACCAGCTTACTTTCTTTTTTCTTTTAAAATGGTATTAAAGTAATTTCTCTCTTTTCCCTTAAAAATAATAAAATGTTATTGGTTGTCAATCTTATTTAAGATTTTTTTCACTGTCTCTTTGCCTACCACATCTCTCTCTGTCATTCTTTCCCTTTAGATCTCAATTATTCTCAAGTATTATGTCATTAACATTATTATTTATGCACCAATAGCAGTACAGATAAGTATTGCTTTCTCCTATTTGCAGTCTGAATTATCACATTAAAAAATAACTAAATAAAGGCTTACCAAGGGCTCATCTCTTCCTGACCTTCTTGTTTTCACTAGTTTATGAGTGTAGACATTTATAAACAACAGATTTCATGAGCTTATGAGACCTGATGTGATGCTAGATGTATTTCCACATTGGAAAAGAAAATAGTTCAGGACAGGGAGAAGCTTTCTTATAGACTGTATTGAAGAACATGGTGACCCTGTCCCTACAGAGGCAGGCAGTCTGGGTCTTGTACGTGGCACACATAAGCTTTTGGGAATATGCTGGAAACAGACAGCCAATTAATGGTGGCCTGTTTATGCAATACATGTCTGCTTGTAAGCTGTTTGTGAACCAGTGGCTGCGCACGCACCCAGTATGTGAAGTGTTTTGTCACGTCATTTCTATTTGGGGAGTTCTCAGGAAGACTTCTTGACGTTTATTTTGGACACACGGAGCATGTAGCACACCTTTGCTTCCTGACTGGGTAATGAGAAAAGCATAGGTTCCCCAAGGTAAAAACATGCCTTCACAAGTGATGTTTCCACAGACCTCCCCCAGCACTACTGCAGCGCAGAGCCCTGTGCTGTGTAGTAACACAGCTCTCCTCCTCTACTTCCCTACCTCCGTTTTTTTATTAGCTGCTATTCTTTGCATCATAGGAGTCTACAAAAGTCCAGCCTAGATCAGGACTGTGTTTTGCAGGGTAGTGTACAAATACCTAACAGGAGACAATCTCTACCCTTATAATCTCAAACTTACACTGAAAACTTACAGGAAAAGGGGAAAGCATCACCATCCCTGTATCACCGAAGTTATCAGTCACAGGCAACAAAACTTGTGGCAGCACTGAAGAATGAAACTCAGTCAGAATTTCACCATCATTTTAAGTGGAATTGCCATTTATCACTGGCATAAACAGCCTTGCCAGTGATATCTGCCCTCTCCCTGACTACTTGGCTTGGTAGTGTTTCAGCCCTCCACATCCTCATGATAGAACACTTTTTTGCACCACAGAGTGAAGAAAGTCTGATAAAAAACTAAGAGGTGAAAGCAAGAAGGTGTTTAGTCCACTTCACTGTGGAGGCCAACCAAGCAGCCATACAATTGCTTTCACTGTCATGAGGGAAGACAGAGGGAACAAGGAGCAAAGGGCAAAACTGTTTTCTAGGGGCAGCATCAGCTTATGCATGTTTGTGGCCATGACCAAGCTACCCTGCTTTCTTAGTCAGGTTTAGACAAGTTTTCTAATGCAAAGGAAGATGAAGTCTGCCTTGCCTTCCTGGCATGTCTGCAGCATGGCAAGGCAAACCTGTGCCACCTTCAATCCGTGCAAATGAAGTACCAGTAAGAGCAAAACTGTGCAGTTCAGGGGAGAACTGCCCATTTGATCACACAGGCTCTTCCTAAGTTTCTGGGTGGAGTGCCTACTACCACAATGAACAAAATAGTTTCCCGCAGTATCCATGATATCTGTACATATAAATGTTCCATTAAAGCCTCTCTGTTAAAAGGCTCTCGGGTGTTAACATGGTACTCATCAATAAGAAGATATATCAGCAGGCATGCCTGTGAAGACTTTGTGCTTAAAAATCATCAGAAAGAAACTTACAATCCAAGTAAGAAAAAAAGCAGAGAGGACTTATTTGCAGAACTCATGTTGCCTGCTAGGACAGTTTGTCAGCAGTCACTCCATCCAGGTCTTGGACACAGAATGCTGCAACCCAGCCCTGACCTGCATCTAAAGTCATTTGTGCTCACAGGTGTCAAAGCAGCCCTATTCCTACTTCCCAAATGTAGTCCTCTGGATTGCAGAAAATGAGTGCACAAAAAATTATTTTGCGTGCCTGCTGCAAAATTGTACTTCTGTCCTGGGTCTCACCACGCTATATGTCAATATTGTGCAATACATCTGTTGCTGGGCTTGCTGCCAGGTCCACAGGACTCAGTGCAAAACCAAAGTTGTGAAAGATGCAGTTATGGAGCTATAACAATTTTATTTTCTGGATGCTGCATCATTCTGTTTCTTCAGGACCAGTGGGGACAGTAGTCTTTTCAGGTAATCTACGGCTCTGGAATAGCGCCCATTGTGTATTGCATGGCAGGAATTCTGATTTTGCTCCCTTTCCTTTCCCTCCTCTTTATCCCTTCCACTTCCCCATCTAAAACACAAAAAAAAAAAAAATCAGAAGAAATAAACTGCATATGCTACACACAGAAAATACACAGTGTCTTTGCACAGCCCTAGGATGAAATCAGTCATTTATGAAGTGAAAGCTTGGTCAACAGTCACTTACAAAGTGAAAAGGTATCTTTTCATCATCTTGCATGGGCTTTGCAACAAGGCATAAATGATTACTGAACATGTACTATTGGGATGAGTGAAAGGAGAACAGCAAATGCCCCAAGCATTTCCCAGTGTCCCACAGATTCCTGCTGAGAGGGTGGTTCAGGGGAAAGTTTCACAAACAGAAAAGAATCATCTGAAATCCACAAGGATCCAGCACTTTGCTGAACGCATTGACATGAATTGCCTGTAGAATATGATTATTTTTTTTCACGGCTCCCTCCATTTTAATAGCCTTTCCTCAAGATTTACAGTCGTATAAACAAGTTCAACTCTTCCACTGACCTCATCCTTCCAATCCCTCTCCAACCGCTCACTTTAGTGCCAGTGTAATTATCTCCCCAAAATACAAATAGACAAGTGGTACAGAGAGACATGCAGAGAAGCCATTTTGAAGCATTGTCTGAACCTGTTGGTGTTCTGCAAAACACTTCTGTAATGAAAGACATTCAATAATGTTGCAATTCAGAGAAGAAGGGATCAATCAAGCTGCATAAAGTCTCTCCTTTCCTTCCTACTGTGTTCATATGTTTTTTCAGACAGAACAGCCTGGCCTCTATATTATGGGGCTTTGGGGCTGGGGTTTCTTTGTTTGTTTTTCTATAAATGAGTCCATTAACAAAGCTGTGAGAAGGATTTACTGGGTCGTGGGTTGGTGTTCACAGGCAACAGGCAGGACTGACCATGGAGGAGATTAACCACTAAGTTTAGAGGGAACAAAGCCACCTCAAAGATGGTCAAAGTGGCCATAAAAGGGATCCAACCATAATCATCTCTAGTTTGTAAAATCTTTTCCCTCCTGTCAGTTCAGAGGCCTCAAGAGAGCATATTTATCAAAGACAGCCCCCAAAATGAAAGGGTAGCTAGAAATTGGAGTAAAAAAAGAGCGTACAGCTCTAAAAAATATTTTAGTTCAGAGGTGCGGAATGCTTTTCAGATGCTGCATGAGTAGTAGGTAATTTACAGCCAATACTCAAACCAACATCTGCCATCTGGGATGTTTAATTCTGCTGGGAATCTGAGGAACAAGAAAAGCCTTGTTAGTCTCAACATGCCTCTACTATGTTTTGCTTTTGAATCTTCATGCTATAACATCTGTAACCTGTGTGTCTGCCCTTTTTTTCCTAATAAAGGTCTATAATAGCACTGTAGAAACAGCACCGACCTTAGCCTTACAAAATATCAAACATGAGGGCATAGTTGACACCATGTTATTGTGCCATATTGTTATGATGACTTGAGAAATGCAGTGCTGCTCTCTGAGAACTGAAGGTTTGGTGGAATTGCTCCACTGCAGAATTGCTCTCTCCTCCTCCTTCGTAAGAGCAGTGGAAAGAACAGCCACAAGAAAAATGCATTTCATTTTGCTGTGCAAGTGAGTTTCTAAAGTGATTCTTTTATCCAGAAATTAAAAGCAGTTAAAAAGAGAAAATGCTCATCTTGCAGTCTCAGCTCAAGCAAACTTATCAAACGGACAATTTTATAGAAGTTGTTATCCTGGCTCTGACCTCAGGCATGTTTAGACCAATATCCTACTTAATACTGTAGACTTCAGATGAACGCTAGTAAACAAACTTCTAGCATATACTGTGATAAAATAATTTGCCACTAAGGGAAGGTTTTTTAACCCCATCCAGTTAAATTTTGCTCACTTCCTACACTTCAGGAATTTCTAGAGAGCAGCTGCCAAAGATCTGTCCATGTAACAACCAAAAAAGTCTAACATTTCTGAGAACTCTGTATTTATGAATTCACAAGTTATCATTCAAAAAGAAACTGTGCCTTTCTGCTCACTTTAAATATATTGTGTCCAATTTCATGGAATGTCCCATATGTCCAGATTCCCTTTGAAGGAAAAAAGGGAAACATGAACAAGGAGAATGTTTGCAAATTTTCCTGTGTTATTTCTATTAAGTCTTATTTATTATTTCCTAACCTATTTCTATTAAGTCTCCTCTTTCAGCTACACAGCTGTAGTTTTTTGCAGTATCTCCTTCTTAGGCTCCCCATGAACTAGTCCACAACTTATTCCCTGCTTCCCATAAACCAGCTGGGAGACTGGAGAGCCAGGAGAGCATCACCACCCGCCTTTTTAACACTTTGCAGCATCACTAGATTAGCTGGTCTCCAAAAACATGGGATAAAGAGGATTTCCACAGCACTTTAAGCCAAGCTGCCCCAGGAGGTGCAGGTAGGGAGTAGTCTCATGGGGTCTTTTATACCTTCTTCTAAGCTCCTGAAGTTGCTAGTGATACAAAGTGCTACAGCTTCACTCCCAGTGAATTTCAGAATAACTCATATGAAAACATGACAATAAAATGTATTTACACTGAGCTACCTATTTGAACTTGAATCTTGTGCATGTTCTTAAAAAACACCCTGATTTCAAGCCTAGATCTGCCACTGGTCAGAGATAGGCTGGCATCACACTGTTCCCAGGAATGTGAAATATAAAAATAATACTAATTCACGAGACTAATTGGACAACATGCGAGTCAGCAATTTTTCAGCTTTTGCAATGTAGGTTCTAACAAAAGTAATGAAGCTGTGATATCGATATGCTCTATGACGCTCCATTTAACACTACCGGTTATGAACACTGTATAAAAGACTGTCCAAAATACACACGCATCTTAGGGGGACGTATTGACTTAACGCATTCGAGGCTCTGGTTTCCTGGTTGCAGACGCTGTTTTATACTGTTCTGCAATAAACTGTAAATTACTCCCTGGTCCTAGGTTTGCTCTTGAAGAATGGATATATGAATGTGCTCTTTTCTTATTATCTACACCTAACCCACAAATGGGTTTGTTAGCGATGTGGCAACAAATTTCAGCTCTTTCCTCAGCAGAGGTTATAGATCCCAGGTGCTTTGCTGCATTTCTGTGAAGCTTCAGAATATGCTTCCTGCTGATATGCTGCAAGTGAGTTAATGCTTCTTAGATGGAAAGCACAAGAGATAAAGAGAGAACTCAGCTAAGCTATTATAATAATTTTCTGCTTGCATTTCCAAGAGACAGCAAATAAGGTGCTGGACATAAGACGGGAATATAAATAATGGGGAGTTCTACAGCATCAGTAAAACACTCTGTTCATCACAGCTGAAGGGTAAAACACTGACAGTGTCTCAAAACTGGGTAAAATTGGAGAGTGCAATAAGTGCATCAAGAGTGTACTTTGCTACTGTCTCACTGGTGTAAGACAATGCGCCATGAAAACTGGGAGAGAAAGCGGCTTTATTCTGTTATTGTGAACTCACTGTGAGGAATTACTCATTAACCATGAAAGATACCACAGAATAGAGATATTTTGTGAAACAATCATCTCTTTCATAAGAACAGGCAATTGATGAAAGTCTGTTGCTTTCAAATGGTGTTATACCATTTTGCACCAGTAGAGGATTTATCCCACTCTTTTCATACTGATTTTTTTTAAAAGGTTATTGAGTATCTTCCATCTGCACAGCTGTTACTCATTCCACCCACCCCCCACCCCCCACAGTTATTTTAGCACATCTGTAATCTTCATTTCAGGCAAGGCAAGAGCTCAATTTCTCTTTTGCTAAGCCTGGACTGTCTGATGGTAATGGGCCCAGCACTGTGTTGCCCCACAGATGGGACAGTGCAAGGAGAAAATTAGTCCTTTCAGGGATGATGACCATCTTTCTGCTGTGCTTTGTGCAGGTTTATTCTTCCCTGTATATCTGGTCTTGACTTGCAAGATGCACACAGGAAGATAGAGAGCTGCATACAGATAGAGAGCTGACAGCCTTCTCACCTGCGTTGGGGTCAGCTGCACCAGAGTGTGAAGTGGGGACAAACATTTCTTGTCAATGTGTAGAGCAAACCTGGGAGGAAGAGCCTTTATCTTTTGGCCACGGACAGGTCACAAATGACATTAGAAAGCTTTGCCTTACAAAGCCACTGAAACCCAATTACCGCATCTAAAATATCAGGTGGCAGATATTAGGCTGTGACTGATATTTGCAGGAAGTGAACTGGCACAGCATTAGGAGGTTGAAGAGTTTCTAACAGTGGCACTAGCTTCCCTATGAACTCAACTTCTGTTTGAGTCGGCGTAATAATTTTGTGTTGTCTTTACCTTACTCATCTTGGCTGCAGGAGAGGGTTGTTCTGCAGACACAACTGTGTACATGGTTTGACTTTTTTATTATACGCATGGGGTTGACAGGTTGTGTGTACCTTTTTACATTAAGGCAAATAGAGGTCTTCCTGCAGATATTCTGCAAGCTGAGAAGATGCATATTCCATGTATTTGACAGAGACAGTGGCAGGCTCAGGTCCAAGCTCCAGGGCTGGCTTTAATCCAATAGAAATGTGAGGAGAATCCACCTGGTCAGTTAGAAATAAGCAATGGGATGCTGACACTAGGCCTGGGAAGAGCTAAGACTCATCCCAACTAAGCACGCAAAAAAACTCCTCCACTTAAGCAGAACTGGAGCTCCTGTTGTCGAGGAACATTTCTCTGACCCTCGCAATACCAAAACTAATATATCCATTTCAAAACCAGCATCAAGAAAGAACTACACTGACCTGCAGCTACCTGTCACCTCTTCTGTCCAAATAAAGATCAAATTCTTCCTTTTTCCTACCCTTTATCAAATTTTCTACCTTTTTTTCCCACTTTATGTCAGAATTGCTTCTCCATCAGCCAGACAGTTTATAACCACAGAATTTAAGAATATCCATAACCTCCACGACATACAGAGAAAATTAATATTTTGCAAAGCATAGGACTGAGCTCACAAAATATTTTTTCTCAGTAATGCACTTTAATATTCAGCCTTTAAGCCACCTTGGGATTATGAAAGCTGGGAAATTATATATCTAGAATTGTTCGGAGCCAAACTCTGTAGTGAGTCACTACAATGTACAAACTACGTGCAGATGACAACCTCTCCTTGACTGACAGAACCCAGATCTCATCAAGTTCCTTATTGCAGCAATATTTCATTCTCTCCAGAACTGCTCTGCCACACAATGCACAATGCTTCCAACTGGCTTAAATGAGCTGTATGCACAATGCCGGCTCCTGGTTTCTTTCCATAGTCTTTTTCCTTTCGGTCATGGGCAATGAAGTCAATGAATCTGCAGTGCCTTTCCTGAGTGTTTTATAAAGATGTAACACAGTGCCACAATTACAGTAACCAAGAAAAAAAATGGTGTGCGTGCATGTATGATATTGCCTACAACAGCTTGCAGAATGATCAGTTGTCTCCATTTTCTTTCACTACCTCCTCCTCCATCTCTTCATTAAGTCAGTGAGATTCTTCTGACCCTTCCCACCCCTCTGCTATGAATAAATGGAAAAACCTCTTCAAAAGCTTGGTACTGACAGATTCTGCTTTCTCAGACACTAATGTGCATGTAACCTGCTGGACGATGTTTTGTAGAAATAATGATGAAATATTCATGGGAACATGATGGCAACAAATAAATGGAGCAAAGAGGGACTACAAAGCAAGACAAGAGGTCATTTATCACATTATTCTAAGCCAAAAAAATGAAATAACAATGCAGTCTTCCAAATCCTGCTGGGTGAAGCATGAGCCTTCAGTTAGGCCTATCGGTATCTGATTCTGTTCTATTGCCGTAGCAAATCAATATACTGGCCTCTGCTTGCTCCTTAGTATGATAGCTACCACTGTAAAATCTCCTGAGCATACCAAAATGGATAGACCTTGCACTATAGACAAGTTTCTGTCTAGCTAAGGCTGAGTAATAACATATGTAACAAGACTGATAGTTCAAAGCCAAAACTAACAAGAATAAGAAAATATTGCCATGGAAATGACTCAGAAATCAGGGTAACAATTGTGGCACCTTTGGCAAAGCCTGAAACGAGTGGAGAGGCCAGCTTTCAGAAAGACATTTATAAGTCTATCCACCCATACTTCTTTCAGTCTTAGACAAGCAAAAAAATTGTCAACGGGTTTTGTTTTTTTTTTTCTGGAAATTGCTAAAACTTCACAGTTGCCAAAGAACAAAGTGGGACTCCAATTTTTAAGTCGTGATTTCCACTCACACAAAGTGGATTCAAACCACTAAGCAATCAGGACAGTAACACTTTTACAATTGCTTTGCAGAGGTGTAAATGAGTCTAAGCAAAGACCATGGCACCTGACATGCAGACTGCAGTTAGCTGCAAGGGTATGAGAGCAGGTTGCCCTTGTCTTCACTACCACAAAGTCACAGTGTTTTGATCACCAATTTGATTCATCCTATTTATTGCCTAAAATGATAAAATGTTTTAGTAAAGCAAAGACTGTGAAAATTCTATCCACTGCTTAATCAGAGCTGTGCTTGTGTGAAACCTTCAGCTGCACATCAAAAAACGATGGTTCTCTGCTTTACAAAATCATAGAGCCACTTCCCAGAGCAGCGGTGGGCAGCAGGGGCCCCAGGAGGCCCCTAATTCACCACCTGTGCAGAGCAGGAGCTCAGCTCTGGGCTTGCATCCTCCAAGGATGGAGACCCCAGGGTCCTCAGGGCAGCTCTTCCAGGGCTTGGTTGTTATGCTTGGAAAGCAAAAGGAGTTTCTTACATGTAGTCAGGTACGGCTGAACAAAGCTCTTCCCTGACCCTGTCTCATTGACCCCACCTCCCCATAGGCACTGAGGTGCTGCTAGGTGCCCCAAAGGTGCCCTGAAGCTCTCTGTGCTCCCAGACAAACCAGTCCCAACCCCACAGCCTTGGTGTTAGCTGCAAGCCTGAAAGAGTGCCTTTCTTGACCTCCCCAGCTCACTGCTTGAGATGGTAACCAGGACTGGTGCAGAGCAGATCCTGCAGGACCCAACGGGGCATCAGCCTCCAGGCAGGCACAGCCCAATTGCCACCACCTCTGAGCTTGACTGCCCAAACAGGTATTTACCCACCTGGTAGAACATGCACCCAGACTCTAATGTCTAGTGTGGATTCAAGGATATTGCAGGAGACTGTTGGAAGCCTTGCTGAAGCCAATGTAAATTATATCCCCTGATCTCCACTTGTCCAAATCCGATCATTTTACCACACAAGGTAACCAGCTGGTTCAGGTATGATTCACCCCTGGTCAACAATGCTGACTATCCCAATCATCGTCTTCTCCCTCATGTACCCAGGATGTGCTCCAAGAGGTCACCTGCCATGATTATCTCAGGGAGCGAAGTGAGTCTGACCAGCCTGAAGTTCTCCCAATCGCCTTTCCTTTCGTTTTGAAGACAGGTGTGACATTTGCCTTTCTCCAGTTGTTGGGAATCTCCTCCCAGTCTCCACAGCCTTTCAAAAATGCCTGAGGGTGACCTTACGTGGACATCAGCCAGTTCTCTCAGCAACCTTAGGTGCAGCCTGTGGAGTCCCATGGCACTGCATGACTTGAGTTTGTGCAAGTTACCCCTGACTCAGCTGGTTGTTCTCCTCCTTCATGAATCCTGTCTCTGGGGAGCCCATCAGTGGAGACCAAGGCAAAGACAGAATTGAGTGCCCCAGTCTTACCTGTGCCTCTTTTCATGTAAACTGCCTTACTCAGCCCACATTTTCCTTGTTTAGCCTTTCATTGTTGATGCAGCGGCATGACTTACGAGATTGGATTTTGATATTCATTTTACCCAAAATGGAACAGAAATGACTGCTATAAAAATAAAGAACAACAAATTAATTGGTATAATCTGACAATGACAAGTTTTAGATTACACTAAGAGTCCACCATGCACTTATATCATGCAACAATTACTATAGAAGTGTCCCTTCAAACAGTTATTTAATGGACAAAGAATCCTTTTGCTTATAGAGAAATTATTTCTGCAGATTTAAGGTTTATTTAATCAGAGACAGCTTTCCCATTTCCATTCTTTTTCCTTATTTTCATTCCATCTAGCAGTTTTATCATATCATAGCTTTCTTTCAATTGAGATCCCTGGAGATACTTTACCAAGAGATTGCCATACTTAGACTTGATGTTCCTGAGAAAGCACATCAATGTAACATTTCTGAAAGGCCAAGTTGTTTTCTGTTGTCCCTTAGGAGACAATATCACTTCGTCCTATCATTGTTTAAATGTACCAAGAGCTTTTTGGCACTGTGCCTGAACAGAGCTGTCAAGATTGTAAATTCAAGTTATCACCCAAGGAGCGTTCACAATTTTATCTCATCCTGAGCTGCCTAACATCAAAAGAAATATTGAGAACACAACCAGTCTTCTACATCCTTGAAATGTGCAGCTGCAGAAGCCTCTAATTTAAAGCAGACAAAAGTACAGCAGCTGTTTTAGGGGAGGTTATAAATGAAACCATGCTCCTTGCAGTTGCTGTTGTGAGCCAAGGTAAGTCCACATGGTAAGACTTTGTGGCTCGATGCGCTGCTGTAAGAGGCAGAAATGGAGGTGTATGCATAAAGAACATACTCTGACAAAGGACAGTGCAGCACTCAGCTCCCTATTGCTAGCATTACAGAGGTATCTTCCTCCTCTTCCAGCATCAGTGGTCTGAAGCCACATGATCCTATCAATGACGTCCGTAGTCCAAACTCATGGAGATACACATGTGGCAAACTGAGACCAACCCTCTTGAAACGTTAGCTAGCCCTCCAGAGACCCAGGCTATGGCTTGACCTATTTCATGGAAAGAAAACTTGATTCACTTTTTGAGTAGTCATGCTTGGATGACTTGGACAGACCTTTTGGGATGTATAACTTACTGTCCATCATTCCTCATAAAAATCCATTCTTTCAATTACAATTTTCACATCCCAAGGGCTTAAGCCTACAGTAATTGAAAATCATCCCAAAAGTAAATAAAAGCATGGAGTAGGACTGACCCATGGATGAAAATTCCATCCTGAGGTATACACAGATTTGAAAGGGGATTTTGGTCCCCTGATAAAAAAAGACCACTCAGAATCTTCTTATAAACACAGAAATGTGTTAAAATGCAGTATTTTTACATTGGATTCTTAGGTTTTTAAATTCAAATATGCATGCCTTTGACTGGGATGTGGGCCAAGCTTGGAAAAATCCCAGATGGAGGACTCTGCCTCAATTTTTCATGTCAGATAGCTCTGAATGAGATAGATGAGGGACATAAATACATTTTCTGTATTTCACATCTGCACTCTTACTGCAATGCTGTTGAGAAGCAGTATCTTCTGGTCTTTTTTCCTTCCTTGCCTTAACGTGAAATAGTGTTCGACAGTGAAATATCATTTGGTCATAAAAAAAATACTACTGCTCCCTGTGTATTATAATATGCAAAATATATATATACGTAGGAACCACAGTAACTTTTTGTGTGTATGGGTTTTGCAAATGCTGCAATGGCACACGCACAGGCACATAAGCTAAAACATTTCCCACAAGTTGCATCTTTTCAAAAGCTGTACACATATGTGTGCCAGGTACTACAGTGTGAAGGTTATTTCAGTCTTCCTCAAAGGAGTACTGTGAACAAGAGTGCTGACACCTCTCTCTCACCCTTCCAGTGAGCACAATAGGATTCTTCATAAGATATCTTACATCTTACAAGAAGTGTCCCAGCACTGGCATTCCCTGGAGAAGATAAAGGTCTTCCAGGTAGAAGAAAAAGAGAAGATGAAAGTCTTCCAGGGCTTCAGCCCCTGCATTATACCCCAGTGCTCACTGTTTTGCAAGGAGCTGGGAATTTGTGTCTATCCAGTACAGCATTGTGAGTCCTACCGACCCCGCAGCCCTACACAGGGAGCATGAGAGAAGACCTGTAAGCTGTGCAGAGCTGGGGCACACCTGTTTTCCCCGTCTGCAGTCCTGTGGTGCTGGTTGCCCATCTCCCATGGTGTATCTCCACCATTCTGCAGCCACAGAGCTGGGCCCACCCATGCCCCACATGGGGGCTTTCTGACATCAAAGTGCATGTCTACAAGGGATTCTCTTTTAAGGCTTCCGGCAAAGAGCCTACTTCCATGTATTGAAATGTTCAACCAGTGCCTAAAAGTTTTGTTATGAGGAAGAGTTCACAAACTATGATAGACACTGTTTCCAGAGGTGCTGATTATTCCCATATTCCAGTGACTCCAAGAAAATTTTTTTTATTTGGAATGTTTATTGGGAGTGTTTATTTGGTCTCTGAGTAAAGATCAAAGCGCGCTTACAAATAATGGATTTAGGGTCCATGCCTCTGATTTCTTCCAGCTTTCTGAATTATTTATTCCTGAAACTTTAACATTTTCAAGATACACCTTTAGGTCTTATTATATATTGCTGTCACATTTCCAGCTTATACAACTTCATGCATGATGACTAGAAAGTAAGATGTAAGTAGCTATGGCAATGATAAGCATGCACTTGGTGCATGCTGTGCTGCTTTTTGTGTCATTAGGACATGCTAGAAAAGAGTAGTGAATGGTCATATGGGCACAGTTACAAGTAACACTACAATAAATTATATTGCCCAAATCTCTATTATTTGTGTTTTAAGCCTTCATATGCCATTGAAAATATACCCTTAGTTTAAATTTATTTTTTTTTTTTTAAATAATGATTAGACTTTTGGTTTGATTGGAACCAAATTCAAAGTAAATGTAAAATGCACTAGTTTTTAGGAACTGACCAGACCAGTACTTCTAAGAGATAGTATGCTTTGGCCTCTCATTTAGTTCAGTGGTTTCATTTAGAGATAGAATAGAGAAATTTCAGCTCCAGAATGCATGGTTCTCAGTGGAAGGTGCACAGACCCACAGTGCTGGGTCAGATCTCTCTTTTCAGTCAGTGTCTTATCATATTTCTGTTGAGTTTACCACTGTATTGACAACAGGACTCTGTTCCCAGCAAGAAAGTCTGCATAATGACAACACAGAACAATGGTAGTACTGTATCTAGAAGGTAAAGTGTGGCCTTAAGATTTCCCAATGGGCCACTCTGTCCACCTCCCATCCATTCTGCACACTGGAGGAATCCTGAACACACTAAAAGGTAAGCAGCACATTTTAGAAAATGTCAGAGAGTTTCACTGGGTTGGGTTTGGGTGACCAGTTTGGACAAATGAGGGAATAAACTGGATTAATCTGGCAATTGTTCTTTCCCATTCCTTGTAGCATGATGAAGTAAACAAACTTCGCATTTTAGCAGTGTCTGTGTAACTGTATATCCTCTGAAAAATGTCAGTACATCCAGAAAAAAGATTAAATGGCCAACAGAACTAACTTTCCTACATGTCAAAGCATGGAGAAGCTTGACAGGGTGGCACATTATAAACATGCCTCACCTTTGGGCACAAGTAGCCTCTTCTGATGGGGAGAACATGGTTTGAACTCCATGTCCGTTCAGTTCATGGAGTTTCAGTGTGTAAAGCCAGTTGCTGTAGTTGATTCCAAAGCCCTGTTAGCTGGAACTCTTTCAGACGAAGTGATGAATTAAAATCAGACCATGAAGAGAGGAGCCCTTCTGCAGGGCCAGACTTCTGGCTGAGGTCACCAGCTCAGCAGCACAGACCACACAAGAGGTCATGGAGCAGCTCTTCTGCACAAGCACCAGGATAGGGTACGTGCCACCCTGCCCAGGACCACTCACACCTCAATTCTTGCTCTCATAAAACAGCAAAACTAGGCTCCGACTTTAAGATGATGCAGATCTTCACAACCACATACCTCCTTGCATGCTTCAGTTATTTGGGAGAGAGCTAATCATAGAACCATAGAATGGTTTGGGAAGGGACCTTTAAAGGCCATCTAGTCCAACCCCCCTTGCAATGAGCAGGGACATCTTCAACTAGATCAGGCTGCTGAGAGCCCCATCCAACCTGACCTTGAATGTTTCCAGGGATGGGGCATCTACCACCTCTCGGGGCAACCTGTTCCGGTGTCTCACCGCTCTCAGAGTAAAAAATGTCTTCCTTTTATTTAGTCTGAATCTACCCTCTTTTAAGTTAAAACCATTACCCCTTGTCCTATCACTGCAGGACCTACTAAAAAGTCCCCATCTTTCTTATAAGACTCCTTTAATTATTGAAAGGCTGCAATAAGGTCTCCCCAGAGCCTTCTCTTCTCCAGGCCGAACAACCCCAGCTCTCTCAGCCTGTCCTCATAGGAGGAGTGCTCCAGCCCTCTCATCATTTTTGTGACCCTCCTTTGGACCCAATCCAACAGGTCCATGTCTTTCCTGTGCTGAGTGCCCCAGAGCTGGACACAGTACTCCAGATGGGGTCTCAGGAGAGCAGAGCAGAGGGGCAGAATCACCTCCCTCAACCTGCTGGCCACGCTTCATTTGATGCATCCAAGGGTAGGGTTGGCTTTCTGGGCTGTGACTGCACATTGCTAGGTCATGTCCAGTTTTAATGCCAACTTTTACTTCGCACTTGACTAGGCTTGAGAGTAAATCAGGTATTATAACACACAGGAATAACTCATTCCTTTTAGAATACCCATTTCAAGGAGCTGACTTTCAGTCTGTGATCTGCACAGCCTTTAAGGCCCACAGACTATACCTTGTGCATCTGAAAAAGGTAATTCAGAGGAGCATGCTGTTGTCTGTTGGCTTGAATTCAGTATACAGTTATCTGCATCTCCAATCTCCATACAGTTTAGGGGCCTACATACTGAAGAAAGTTGAAAACCACTGCTTTTCTGGCCCTGAGTATATTTCATAATGAAGACTTGACTGATATTGAAGAATTCATTCTTCCTAGTCCTACACCAGAGGAATCTTCCCTTTAGTTGGAGGACCTTTCACTCTCATGAAGCTGTGAATACCTCTTCTGCCAACCACATGCTGACTACACATGATGCTCAAGCCTCTAAAGACTGAAGAAAACTTCCTCCACAGGGTACCTGGACCTATTCCAGCTGGACCCCCTTCTAAGAAACCATGGTGGACCTAGCCCTGGGAAGGACCTCAGCAGAACAATGGCTATTTAAGCCTTACTAGCAGTTCCTCTGTGACCCCATCCCACCTCAGTCGCTGGACTGGGATGATGAATTTGGAGCCATATACTTCCATATCACAGCCTACCTTTGAAATTTTCTCTCTCTTTGTGCTCACTATAGAGCAAGTACACAGAGTCATAATCAGATATCTCAACACCTTCCCCAGTGTTACAAGTGATGGATCCAAGCAATGGTCTGGTCTGTGCCCTAGAACTGCAACTGTGCTGACTGTCCCCTGCCCATGCCATAGGTACGTGTTTTGAGCGAAGAAGAAGGTGAAATTATTAACTGACCAATGTCAGTGTCGTATGTTGGCAATGTGCTCACTTAACGTGCATCTTATAAATCTAGTGTGCTCAACTGATAGTCACAGTAGGGAAACCTGCACTTTCACTGTTTATGCTCTGCTGACACTGGAAATTCAGCATTGTTAATTCACCTCACAGCCACTCAGCTTGCACAGCGCCTGATCAGAAAGCAAACCAAAGCCTTGCCCTTGACTTCAGCAGACTTTCAGTCAGGCTGTTTCACCGCTCTGTTTGTGCTCCTGGACCCGACTGTCATGCAGCACCTTTCAGGCCAGAGTGAATGTTTTTATTACAGCACTATATTCTCCGGAGGAACAAGTTTTATAATGAAAGCACTGACACTGACCCTTAACTAAAGCACAGCTTTAGATGCTGCTACTGCTCTGCTTTAACAACTCTCCTATCAGCTTCACAGCAATAAAGAAGAAAAAGCCAAGTCTCATGGTGCTGTCAGGGAGCATTTCAGTCATGTTCTGCACATATAATTTTTATTCAACCTATCTTTGCCAAATTTTAAAGCCTATTTCCATCCTCTCTGAATACATCTGCTGTTGTCATGGCACTATAACTTCACTTGCTCTTTGAGCTACACAAGGCATTGGATTTATGTCATCATTAATTTGCCTTTGTGCATACAGCTCAGAGGCTGATTTATAGCTTTAAAATAATTTCTGGCCGTCAGCATCTAGGCCAATTCTATTCCAAAAGAAAATCATAAAGAAGTTTGTCCCAGGTAATTCCTCTTTATGCCTATATGTGTGTTAACTTTGAACAGTTCTGAGTGGCCAGGCCCTGAAGAGGTCTCACCTTCCCCACTTCTGCCACAGGCTTTGCTATTGCATGCGTCTGAAAAGAAAAGAATTGTGTGGATTTAGGCAAATTATCCCTGGTCAGGATCTCACCGCTCAAGTCTATGATTCAACACACTGCCTGTGCTTGTCCGGTGTGCAGCACAAATAAAGCATGACAGAGAAGGTAGACTTTAAAAGTTCTGGCCGTTTCAAGCATCTCCTGCCAGGCAGCCCTCATTGCTGATCCATCATTTCACAGATGAAGCACTGCAGAGAGCTGTCAGTATTGCTGTCACTATGATGAATGAGGCTGCTAGCTACAACTTTCTCAAACAATATATTGAGCCCATCTATTGTCAGCATTTATAACACCCTTCTCCCAGGACACTCCTGGTCAGCTACTACTTTACCCGTTGCTTTGTTTGTTTGAACTTACTGACAAGTTCTTAGAGTAAACTCTTTATAATTAGAAATACAGGGAGTGGCTCATAGGTAAGAAAGTAGACATAAGCATTTGTAGCATCCAGCTACATACAAAATGCTTAGAGATCACATGCTCAGCCATCTTAGCCATTGCAAACTGTATTTTAACTGTTTTACACAGTAATCACATCGTTCATTACAAAACGTGATAACCATAAAATTATATACATAACTAGGTTTTCTAAACTCCCTCAGCATTGCAGTATCTGGTTCTGTGATTTGTTAAAGTATCGCCTTCACAGTGGGACAGGCTTAAAGCCTTTCCACTAGCTTATCACCCACTGCTCTCCTACATCTGCTTGTGGAATATTTAGTAAGCTGGAAGAGTAAACTGGTCCCAGTTCAAAACAAGGCAGTTCTCAAGCTGAAAATAATTGGATGCTGGGGAAATTTTGTGTATGTTTGCCCTGTTCCTATTTTCCCTTACACATCTGGTTTTGATTACTACTGAAGACAGAACACTGCCTTAGGTAGACCTTTGGTCCAGTGCTCCACGACCATTTTTATAGTCTTTGCACCAAAGAAGGTGATCTGTGCCTTGCACACTTCCATACTAGCTGAGGTATGTGTATATGTTTATTTAGTTTCATGCTGTTATCAAGTGAAACACTGATGTACTGACAAACTCACCAGCATGGCTGAAAGATTGAAGAGTCTCAAGCTTATGTGAACATATTTTTTTTGCAATAAAGCCTTATAAAATGAATTTCTGTATATGTTGGTCCCAGAATCTTTGTTGCAATATATTTTGTTCAGGTAAGCACAGTGAGCATGTATTTATTACTTCTGTTTATAAATAACTAGCTTCAGAAACAAAACCAAAATCATTTAATGATATAATTCCAACTACAGAATCATATTTTGTTGCATAATCCTAGGAGCTCAATGGCAGATCTCAGGTCCCTTGACTCCCCTGTAATGATCTCCCACAGCTGCTTTCAAATGCAGCCATTAATCAGCAAGTACAAAATGTTAAATGATGTATTTTGTCTTTGCTGTGGTTAAATGGGAGACAGAAAAAGAGGAGACTGCTCAACAGAAGGTTTGATTTTCTAGACCTGAAGATAATACAGTGATAAAAATAGCAGTAGCCAGCCTTCATTACTGCTCACATTTGTTTTTCAAAGGGACATCCATAAATATTCTGTTTCCCTGAATCACAGTACTGAGTACCTTGTTGGAAAACTTTTCTGAGTCTAGAGAGGAGACAAGAGGGTGACTGCTGCCTCACTCACCCCGTCTCAGGCACATCTTTAAGCCACCTCTTCCTGCACTACTTCAGACTGCATCCATGTCTTGGCACAAGGAGAACCAAACCATGTAGCTGGAAGCAGGAAAATATATGGAGCCATCCTTCATGGAGAAAGGAAAAGAAAAAGGGATCAACCTTCTTTTCATCTTTCGAAGGCTATGAAAAGGACCTATGACCAAATACAGCTAAAAAACCCAAAAAGTTAGTCTGCCTGTATATGAGGTTTGCTCTGTTCAGTCTGGGTTCATTATAATTTTGTTTCAAATTTACTGTAATCCACCTGTCTCTCGCCCTGGGCTAGCCATTGGAAGACGCACTGCCTATTCTCCTACCTCGGCAACTGCTACTGACAGCTGAGGGTCACAACACCTTAAGCAGCTCTTGCATGAACAGCCAGGACTTCTCCAGAGGCATCCCTGGGACAATAAATTAAGCCTTTTCAAAGTGCTGAGAAAAAAACTTGTATAGCAGGCAAAGAAGCACTAATGATGAATACCTGCCATGCAGCTGAAATGAGGCCACACAAATGAATGCCCTAGAAGGTGCTCGAAGGAAATATAACAAAAGCCAATTAGTGCTGCATATGTCTTTCATGGGCTTTTGCAGATCTGTGGTACCTGCAGTGCCTTACTGTGATATCTGAGCACCAACCACATCTTTGACCTCAATAACTTCCTTTGAGGTAGGGAAAGGAAACTTCTCCAGTTGTGATACTCAGACAGACTAAGGCTGGGATTGATCTGTCTAAATGACACCTTTGATGAATCCCTTAGGATCACTGTGACACTGTATTCAGGATCCCCGCACCCTGCACAGACTTCAACATTTTGAGAAGCTGACTTTTCCTACCCAAGGCAAAAGCTTCCTTCTTTGGAAGCAGCTTCCACTGACTCCATAGTTGGTGTGTCTTTGGTCTGGAGCTCAACGTACGCACACCAAGTGCCTACAGCTAAACAGGATGAAACACGACCCCAGAGGATGGCCCAAAATCACATATCCATTGGGAGGGCGGAGTAGAGAGCAGTGGTACAACATGGTCCTACCTGCTTATTCACTGTCATTCCTCCCCAGCAAACACTTTGCCAATGCTCCAGAATAAAACCCACAGGAGAGACAAGTAAGGTCTCTCCCCACAGGTAGAAGATTAAGATTTCTTTAAGAAACTTTTAGCTAATTTTCCAGGCACCAATATATTAAGTACCCCCATGCCATTTTAAATGTTCTGAGCCTGACAGTTACCCTGCATACCTTATCCACCTGTTTGCAGTTACAAGGACTACTGCTTCCTCTGGCAGACAGCTTGGGTTTTCCTTTTCAAGCCTATGGTGTCATTACCTCAATGCAGTTTGAAAAGTACCAGCACCACTACAGCTCCTGAAAAAGCCTAAGCTTGTTTGGGTGTTGTTTTCTTTACAGATCACAAGGAAACAACATTCATAGCCCTTCCTTGAGCACACTCACTTCTGCCCTGGCTGCAACATTAATGTTGGCATGTTCCCTGCCCCAGTGCTCTTTGAGAGCGAAGGTAGGAGCTGTGTCCTCTGTCTTCCCTCATCCCTTGAAACTTTGTCCGTAGATCTGTTGAGAACACTGTGCTTTTTAAAGGAACATTTTAACATATTTTTTTCTTTTCACTCTTAAGATTACTCTTTTCCCTTTTCTCCCATGAGTTTATCTGCCTTCCATTTGCACTTTCACAAGCTTGCATTGATTATTGTGCCATATGTGGTACCTCTTCCAGAGTTAGTATACAATCCCCCATCATCCTGTGTGGCAAGCTTTAAATTAAAACCCCAACAGATAACCTCTTTTGCATTATTCTGATGAAACATCAGAAAAAAAGTTGCTCTGCTGGTCCACTAGAAGCTCTTTGTAAAATTGTCCAATTGTTGTTCTCTGAGACTTCCCAGCCTTCAGTGACACAGTGGCTAACTGTTAAGTATATCAGACAGAAAAGTAATGACAAACCTATATATAACAAACAAAGTGATGTGTTTTCCTCTCCCATTTCTCACCAAAGGGGATAAGTTTCTTGGTCACTGCTTAAAGCAAGGAGAGCTGATACTCCCTTCGGTGCTCTGCATATTCAGTTTCACTGAGGTTTATTTCTAGTTGATGTGCTTCTTTCAGTCGCACCATTCTTCACTACATGCAACTGAAACTCTGGTAGAGAGAGCACCAAAAGATTGTTAAACAATCCTGCTCCAGACACAAACTCTTCTAGCAAGGAGAAAAAGCCACAAGAAGGGTTGCTTTTCCCTAGCACTGTGCTAACTCCACCTGTCTGTGTCTACTTGCCACTGACTTACACAAATAAGATGTTTCCACAGGGTAGTGTCCTCTGAGGCAGGTTGCAGCTAGGTCTGCTTCTTCTCGTGAAGTGTCTTCTCCTATATCCTGTCCGCTTGGACTTGCTCTGTTACTCATCCCTTCACGTTGCAAGCACAGCATTCATCTCCCAACCTCCATAATATGCCTGGGATGTCTTAACCACCCATCTCATCTTCACAACGCCAATTATTTGTGAAGCATTTGGGAGCAACAAATAGATGCATCTTTGGCTGGTATCTGTACTGCACTTTATATTTGTCTTTTGACTGTCAGCCTCTCAAAGGGCATGTGAAAGAGTACTGTAGGGTTATAAGTGAATAGGGATGCATAAATATTGTTGCAAGTGCAGATTATGCTTCACATTTCAAAGAACAAGTCCACATAAGAGCTGTCGTCTTGTCACAGGGAGTCTGCACTTTAAGAGTGTTTCCTCTGTCTTACGGGGAAAAGAATGTGATATGGACTCTTACAGAATCATCTAGACAGCAGGTCCCCTGTACCCATGTCAGCCCTGTCCCCATCAAAATAACTCTTGTCCTGTGATTAATGCTGTTATTTTTGCATAGGACTAGGTATCCATCACCGCAGAGGAAATCCATAAGGGCTGAGGACATGCAGTTAACTGATGCTAATGTCAACACGAGGGAGCGTAGGTGCTAGGAGATAACCCAGCCAAGAAGTTGTTTTGCTCTAGTGGAAGGTAATGCACACTAACTGCTGCTCAGGGTCGGGTTCAGATTCCAGTGAAAGGAGTTAAAGAGGGATCTGATCCCAGAAAGCAGAAATCATCTTTTCTCTGTTTGTTGGGACATGGACAAAACCTGCCAGAAGATGCAGAATTTTGAAGGAGTTTCTGAGACCAAGAAAGCATCCATATTTCCTGCACCAATGTTCTGCATTTCTGTACAAAAAAGCCCACTTATCTGACTCAAAGAAAGGACAGAAGGCCCTGCTTGATGCTTTAGTTTGGTTTGTTCCTCCTTATGCACAATTAAGCCGACTTGAAAGATTTTTAGTCAAAGTGTCTGCTGTAGTTGTTTGCTTGAGCTGGGAGATTGGAAGATCAGCCAACAGCCAGCAATAATCTGCGTAGTCAATCCAATAAATATGTTATTATATTTCTGTTGGTGCCTTGGGGAAACTGGCCTGGACAGAGGTCAGAGCAGTGGTGAAGAGAAAAGGGTGGTTGGGATCCATACAGACAGATGCCATTCTGATATAAAAAAGTACAAAACTTCCTGTTCCTGCTACTGCCTGCTTCAGAAACAACGTAAACATGCCCAGATCCACACTGAAAGCAGTCTGCCACCAAAGCACTTACATACGCATTAGCAGTAGTGTGTGTCAGTCTGTGTGCATGTGCACATATTTGTATAGATTAGTCACCCAAACAAGCATCTGTATTTCTCTGTGTGGTGTTAAAGGAACGGTGACAAACCCTTGAATTGTATCACGGCAGAACTGTTCTACCCATTGTACACTCTGCTGGCCCAAGACAGAATGAGAAGGTAAGAGAACACAGAGATGAGATGAGATGAGATGAGAAAAACTGACATAACAATTCCTCATTACAGTCCTGCAGCCATCAGAGGGACAGAGAGATCCCTCAGAAAGGATCTCATGAAGGGTAAAGATAATGGAGAACTACTACTCCTTACATGAGAACACAAGCCAGCGCCGCATAGAGGGGTACCACAGAATCAGTGGCTCTGCCTTCCCTGTGGCAGAAACTGCAAGGAGCTGGGCTTCCAGATGCTATCAGAATAGCATAAGACTGATGGCAGTTGAGAAGGTCAGCAAGAGCGCAGAGAGTTGGAGGTGGTCAGGTGGAAGTGAGAGGGCAAGTTACCCACCCTTGAAGAAGCATCCTGGCAAACAAGTCCCAGACTGGTATTAATGGCTTAGCTCCTGAGTGCATGGAAGTGTGTAAACAATTCCAGAATAAGGAAACCCCTAAAGTAGGTAAGTGTGGCAGCAGCCAAGTGCTGAACTGAAGTGCATGCTTAGGTCACAGGCATAGTGATTATTTAAGCATTTCCTCCCTTCTGTCCTACAGCATCATTACAAATTAGATTCCTGCCCCTAAAACT
Source organism: Fratercula arctica (assembly GCA_947846985.1). Lineage (NCBI taxonomy): Eukaryota > Metazoa > Chordata > Aves > Charadriiformes > Alcidae > Fratercula > Fratercula arctica. The sequence continues at coordinate 68,905,939 of CANTUZ010000026.1, read as the reverse complement.
GCAACAATAAAAGGCTCTGCTTTGTAATGTTATTCCAAAGAAGTTGCAGAGAAATAAGTCGTGACACCTTCAACTGCAGAGCTAATCCATCATAATGCACCATAGCTCCTACAAATTGCTGCCCCAGGCGGATAATGGCAGGCAATTCCAATCATCCCCAGATGGCTAATACGTGGCAATGGTTTGTAACCTGCATATGCTGGACCGCCACAGCTGCTCCACTGAGCAATCTTGCAATATTGATGGATGCTATTTTTGACCCAGAACATTGAACATGTTTAATAGAGAAGTATTGCCACCAAAATCATTCCCTTCTCTTCCTTTCGTCCACATCCCCAACTCAAAGGTCAGAAGTAAAATCAAGCTTTATCAAAGCTGTCTGGTTTTCTCATTTTTGGAAGAGATATTTGTGCTTTCATCTGACAGCTCAGTTGAAATATTCTGTCCTATGCCAATAGAAAGGATGGTTCTGCACGTTAACAAACAGCACAAAAGTGAAATGACTCACACCCTTACCAGCAAGTGTATAGGTTCTCTTTGTGATGGGGTACAAATCTGCTGCTTTCTATGACCCCAAACCTAAGATCTGGCTTTTCTCTGAAATATAAAGGTGACACACTGTCTATTTTTTTTTCTTTTTAAAGTTGCATTTTAATTTCATCTTTAAGAAAGCAAAAACTGCACAGAAAATAGGCAGCCATTATCACCACACTTGGTACTGTTATGCTTTGTAATGTCTTTCTCTCATGGGCTGGGGATAACCCCATTTTCAAGTTCTGCCAGATAACCCTTCGAACTTATTTAAAACAAAACAAACACACTCCACTTACTTAAGTATGTTTGTGTGTGTGTGTATGTATACGTACTGGTGTATATACTTATGGTCACATATAAGTTATGGACAGTTTAAGAGCCTAGCCCATTAAGTTTTTACATCTGCAGCAATCTTTCATCTGACTCCAGCAGATGGAGTTGAACCTTTACTTTGTTATCCATTCTCCCTTCTTTAGAAGCCATGTTGCCTACTAGTATAAGGGCAGTGAATGGAAGTAAAGTTTGAGCCAAGTAGGCACTCACCCAAGTCCATGAACGATGTTGTTGAGTATGGTTGAGCAAGAATGACTGGACAACTGTTCATTGATTTCCACTAATAAAAACAGCAGAATGCACAGCTATTGCAACTCAACATAGTGCTGTAGCCTTCGGGAAAAATATTTCACTTGCTAATTCCTGATGGCACATTGCTGAATTCTAACCTCCCATTCCTTCATCCTCAGGCATATTTTTATTTCAAGGTGTTTAAAAAATGCTTTAAACTAAGACATGTGAAATACAACACATAGGCAGAAATCTGAAAAATGCGAGGAGGAGAGCACATAGCATCTCTACAGGAAAGGAGGTCAGGATTACAGTGAATATGCTGAGCATGAGTTCGTGCGTTTCTGTAGGAAAGTAGGCATCATACAGGCATTCAGAAACAGGGCTACAGCCAAGATAACTTGTGAATGCACCCTTGTCCTCTGGGAGTCTCTGTACAGTGCTGCATCACGAGACTTGAATAGACCAACATAAAAGGGCCCAGAGGATCAGTGAGGTTAATCCAGTGACAAAGAAGAGAATGAACTGAGGGTAGTTTCACCTACAGAGGAGGGACTTCGTCGTCTTCAGCAGGGCAAAGAGCTATTGCAGAATAAAAAGGAACTGGCTGTTCTGCAGTTCCACAAAATAGGACAAAAAGTAACAGCCTCAAGTTACAGAAAGGAAAAGCCAGGTAAGACATTAGTGTAAATCCTGCTGAGGGTGAAGATGGAAAAGCATTGGCACAGATTGCCTGAAGGGGACACAGATCTCCATCACAAGAGGTTTTTAATAGGCTAGACAAACACCTGCCAGGAATGGCATGGATGCAGTTAATACTGCCTCGGGCAGAGGGATGGATTGAGGACCCCTTTTCAGCTCTGCTCTTTACGTAACTAGAATCAAAAAATCTAATAAGGGAGAGGCATTGGAGTCGACTGCACCTACTCTCCCCAGTGAGTTCCAGATCACATTTGCTTGATTTTATAAGTCTGAAATACATTTGTTTGTTTGTATAGCAAAAACCTTTTATACAGATAACTTATAAAGCATTTCACATCATGGCAAATTACAGCTGTAAATGCAAATACAAGTAATATGTGGAGAAAGATTATAATATAGCCTCAAGGTATGATCTGGAGTCCTATCTGCTTAGCTTATTGACAAAAGATGAGCTACTCTAAACTGTCAGTGAAATGTCTTGCCATCTTAACTGCAAATTAAGCTGCATTCTTTCTATTTGGAATATCATTGTCTATTGGTAAGACTCAAGATCTGGAATTTTAACTTGTGATTTTTTTGAGGTTTCATAGGGCAAGCCACTATAGCTGTCTTGCCACTGTATCACAGTTCCTAGGGAAAATTAAAAAATGAGTGGGAAGGTACAAGGATTGATGAAGAGGAGACAAAAATCATGCAAAATAGATATTATTACTTAGAAAACACAGAAAGAGCGAGAACAAACTCCTTACAAGTGGCCAAGCTTATTTCTTCCGAGCCATAGGCTGTAAAAACCAGTATAGCTCTACTGCAGATTTCAGCGTTGACACACAGCATCTGAGAAACTGTCCTGCTAGTTTTATCTGGAGTTACCCAAGAAATGTAATTAGCCTATTGGCAGTAACCAGAAGTCATTGTACGGTGTCATCTCCAACATAGCCACACTTAAAAATGTTTCATCAGTTTTGCTTTTTGTCAGCAAGATGAACTGGTGATGGCTACGCGAGAAAGCAGAGAAAGGCATACAAAATAGCTGCCAGCATCAGGCAACATACCAGCAATACAAAAGAGAAAGCCACAAGGTTGGTTTTATTGGTCTGAATGTATTATCTTGCTGTTTAGCAGCAGCAATGAGAATAATGGTGTGGTTTAACTGACAACCATTAATTGGAAGATTATGATAGCACTCAGTTCTCTATTCAAATCTCATCACAGATGTTAGCCAGCATTGCTGTTAATAGTTCAGTGGACTTGCTCTCTTGTACACATTAGTACTAGGGAGACCGTGCCTAGGACATATTTTCCACACACTCTCCTGAAAACAATCAAAATAGCACTCAATTGTATTCTCAATCCCAGACTATGTATGCAGTCCCAGGCTCCAAACAAGTTGATAGGAGTTTGATGGCTTTGTGTTGTGCCTTCACTTGTTACTCAGCGCTCATTTGCATGATTTTATGCATGATGACAGGAACATGCAAAGTATGTCAGGATACAAGTACTTCATTTAATGTTGAGTATATAGGCTAAAATCAACAGAGCTAAAGATAGAAACATACCATCATCACTGAGCAGATGTAAGAAAGGAGTCTCTTCTCCAAAGACAAATATTAGCTACAAGAGCACTTGCTGTTAAATTCTCTCAGCATATACTTACAAGAACTGAATAATACAATAATTTTTCTTAAAAATCACTCCCAATAAGCTACTTTTAAAGGAACGGAGGCATTTATCATAGATTCGTAGAATCATGCAACAGTTTGGGCTGGAAGGGACCTTTAAAGGTCATGTACTCCAACCCCCCTGCAGTAAGCAGTGGCGTCTTCAACTAGATCAGGTTGCTCAGAGCCCCATCCAATCTGACCTTGAATGTTTCCAGGGATGGGGCATCTACCACCTCCCAGGGCAACTTGTTCCAGTGTCACCCTCAGAGTAAAAAATTTCTTACTTCTATCTAGCCTGAATCTACTCTCCTTTAGTTTAAAACCATTACCCTTTGTCCTATCACTACACTCACTAATAAAGAGTCCCTCCCAACCTTTTCTGTAGGCCCCCTTTAAGTACTGTAAGGCTGCTATAAGATCTCTTCTCCAGGCTAAACAACCCCAACTCCCTCAGCCTGTCCTCATAGGAGAGGTGGTCCAGCCATCTGACACTTTTCATGGCCCTCCTCTGCACCCACTCCAACAGGTCCATGTCCTTGTGCTGAGGGCTCCAGAGCTGGACACAGTACTCCAGGTGGGGTCTCACAAGAGCAGAGTAGAGGGGCAGAATCACCTCCCTTGACCTGCTGGCCATGCTTCTTTTGATGCAGCCCACAATGGTTGGCTTTCTGGGCTGTGAGCACACATTGCTGGCCCACGTCCAGCTTTTCATCCACCAGTAGCCCTGAGTCCTTCTCCACAGGGCTGCTCTCAATCCCTTCATCCCCCAGCCTCTATTGATAACGGGGGTTGCCCCAAACCAGGTGCAGGACCCTGCACTTGGCCTGGTTGAACCTCATGAGGTTCACATGGGCCCACTTCTCGAGCTTGTCCAGGTACCTTTTTATGGTATCCCGTCCCTCAGGCATGTCAACCTCACCACTCAGATTGATGTCATCTGCAAACTTGGTATCGGTGCACTCGATCCCATTGCCTATGTAATTGATGAAGATATTAAACAGTGCTGGCCCCAATATGGACCCCTGATGGACACCATTTGTCACCAGTCTCCATCTGGACATTGAGCCATTGATGACTAACCTCTGGATGCAACCATCTAACCAATTCCTCATCCACTGAACAGTCCACCCATCAAATCCATACTTCTCCAGTTTAGAGGGAAGGATGTTGTGGGGGAGCATGTCAAAGGCCTTAGAGAAGTCCAGATAGCTGATATCTGTAGCTCTCTCCTTGTCCACAGATGTAGCCACTCCATCATAGAAGGCCACTAGGTTGATTAGGCAGAACTTGCCCTCAGGAGAGCCATTCTGGCTGTCTCAAATCACCTCCCTGTCTTCCATGTGCCTTTGCATAGCTTCTAGGAGGATCTGTTCCATATCTTCTGAGGCACAGAAGTGAGGCTGAAAGGTTAAGTAGTTCCTAAGGTCCTCTTTTCTATCAATGTTAAAAAACGGGTGCAATGGTTCTCTTTTTCCAGTCTCCAGAGACTTCACCTGACTGCCATGACTTTTCAAATATCATAAAGAGTGGCTTGGCAACTACATCAGCCAATTCCCTCAGGACTCTGGGATGCATCTCATAGACTTAGGTATGTTCTCATTCCTCAGGTGGTCATGAACCTCACCTTCTCTTACAGTGGGAGGGACATTGGTCTTCCAGTCCATGTCTTGAAGTCCATCCACTTGAGAGGTGTGGGAAGAGAGGCTGCCACTGAAGACCAAGGCAAAAAGTTGTTGAGTACCTCAGTCTTCTCCTGAGGGGAAGAGAGCACCCCTTCCTTTCTGATTTCTGGCAATGGCTTATAGCAAAAAGCTGCAAATGAAAGGATTCATATTTTAATAGGGCATTTAATAGAAAATCAAATTAAACCCAAGTATGTTACCAAAGTAACCTAATTAATATAATTTATTTCACATGCCAGAAAACAAGTAGGATGTCAGGTGTTCCTGTTCTATGATAAACAGTTCAACTTAACCTACATATTTTTGTATAAATCACCAATGTGTGAATACTCTAAAAGCAAAGATGGATGGAATTTGTATGCTCTGATCTTTTGTTGTTTTGTTAAAATCTCTAAATAGTTTAGTTTTCACACCTCATCTTTTGTTATCATTAGATAAGCCCATTTTCATCTATACCGTAGCTGTTGGGATGTTTTCTAAACTGTTCACTTGAACTTGCCATACATGAAACAATAGTCCCCTCTTCTGGACTGAGGTAACATTGCACTTACTGCAGAGAAACCACTGCAGAATGGAATTCCTGTTAAAGTTTACGGAGGGTTTGGGGTTTTTTTGCTAATTAAACAACCTTATAGTAACAAGAACAGCCTTAAGGTCTATGCACAAAGAAGTCAAGCACATAAAGAAAGAGAGGTGAAGAAATCAATGAGGTATTGGATTGTGGATTTTTGCATTCCATTTCAGCTAAAGGCACTGATAGCTACAACAGCTGTAAGTAAGGATCTCTCACCATTTCAATCATGAAACACGAATTCTCTGGAATGCGTTGACTCCCAAACTCTCAGTGTTTAAAAAAAGAAAAGAAAAACTGTACAAGTTTTTAATTCAAGGTCTTGGACCTGAGCATGGGTTATATAACCAAAGACCAGCTACAGACTAGATTAGAAAAAAAACACCCATGGAAAGAAGAAGTGCTAGACAAAGGAAGTAAGGCAGAAAAATCTCAAGGGCCCAAATTCACAGAACAAAATGATCCTTCAAAGACACCAGTCCTCATCTCCACCTTGAACAAAGCACTAGGAAATAAATTTGCAAGGGAGCACAAGCATCTGAAACTAACTTTTGTTCTCTCCCAAGTTTGTTTGCAAAAGCAGCCCAGAAGAGTAAAATATACAGTATGGAAGAGCTGAAACATCTGAGGAACTTTCAGCTGAAGACAAATGGTAGCTACAGTGTCAATCTTGGCACTTAAGTCCCCTCTGTAACAACAGATACAGGGGATTTCACATTGCAAGCCTTGCTTCACAGACCTTCATGATTCTTGTTTCATGAGCCTTGGCTGGCTGGCAAGGAGACCCTGGAAAACTTTGACAGCCTCCACAGAGGTCTCCTTGTGCCCTGAGAAAAGCAGAGGACAGGAAGGTGTGACAGATGCCGCCATGGCTGTCATGCAGCCTCGCCTCATCCTGCTTTCCTCTGAGGGGCCACGCAGGGAAAGGCTCTCTGGTGGGGGCTGCGTCAGTGGATATGCCAAGCAGTGGGACCCCAGGGGAGAGGCTGGCCAGGAGCCATGGGCCTCTGGGTCAGGGCAGCCCCCAGGGAGGGGAGACCTTTCCACCCAGAGTGGGGCAGGATCTCCAATGTGGACAGGGGGGGAAGGGGCTCTGCTCCCTAAACAGCTCTTCCTCCCTCAGGCGGTGGGCAGTAATCGGGAAGCTTCAGGGGGCACAAATGTATAGGCTGGCCTCCCGAAGTGCTCTGAGGGATGCTGGGTCCCTGACCAGTCCCACCAGCAAGCCTGCAAAGGAGAAGGGCAGTCTGTCAAACGCTGCTCCTCTGCTGACAGCCGTGGTGCCCCAGTGGTGTCGGGGACAGTGAAGGGCTGCTGTGGTGAAAGCAACACCCCTCCACCTGGATGGGGAGCCAGTACCTGCCCACCCCTTTCCCTTCTCCGTCTCATTCTTCTCCTCTTCCTCTTTCCCCTTCTCCCTCCCCTTCTCCTTGCCCTTTCCCCACCCCACAGCCCCTGCTTGCCCATGGCCCAGGGAGGCAGGACCTCCTACCTTCTCTCACCTGGTGCCTTTGGTCTGCACCAGGTACACGGACTGTGCAACCCCCAGCAAAACATACTCCATAGAGGCACAAATGAGGGGGGTGTGACAGCTCAAGGAGCCTCTCTGATGCCTTCAGTCACCACCTCTTGCCCCAAAAGATGCTGACTGGCACTGTTTCCCTGAGGAAGATTTGAGAGAAAGCATGCAGGCAGGGGGAGGCAAGAGAGAGCCATGGGGTGCCACAGGTGCCAAGCAGCAGCCCCTGTGCCCCATGCGTGCAGCACGTGTCCTGGAGAGCCACATTCTCCCTGTACTGTGTGACCAGCTTCATCGTCTCGTGGTCAGGCCATGCAGCAGGGGAGGTGGCGGGCACTGTGCCAAGGGTGCATGGCTCCTGCCTCTCCCTGTTAGGGATCAGCCGGGGCAGAGCCCTGCCTGCACTGCCTGCAGCAAGGCCTGGCCACTGCCCATGTGCTGTCCTACCTGTGGCCGCGAGGAGCTGCAGACTGGCAGGGACCGCAGCAGCAATGGCAACACCCTGTTACAACTTGACCCGTCCCATTGCATATGACACCAAGCCCCTTCTGACTGTGTGATGGTGTGGTCCCCCCTCCCTGGTCACCAACCTGATCTTTATCTCCCATAACCCTGCCCAAGCGATAACCACCCATGGTGGTCACAATGGGTGCACGTAGTCATGATGGCTGCACCAGGCTCAATGTGGTTTCTGTGAGACAGATAACAACACAATACCCAACAGCTAACTTGAGCAATGCTGGTACTGTGGTCGATATGCAAATATGACTATAACTCAATCATCTTACCCCCATAAATAGTGAACAGCCCAAGAGCCCTTTGAGCTCTCCCGCACAGCAGTGGGCTGCACACCAGGATCTCCCCTTGAGCAGGGACAACTCTCAAGGTTACTTCTCGAGATTCAGAAATTCCTTGCCACAATAGATCCTTGGTAAGTAACTAATAGCATGGTAAACTTTGAAATCTTAGCTAAGTGATACAAAGGATTGATTGTGTATATATAATCCTTTAGACATAAAACATTGATGAAGTCTGGGACTAGGACTGGATCCAGCCGCACCTGGACTGCTCTCTGAGGAGTTTAGAAGGCAAAGACGTCCTTTCTGAACCTTGACTCAACAGGAGGGTCTCCCCAACAGCTCAGTCTGACCCTGTTCTCTATGCAGTAAATAACCAAGTGTGCCTTGCCATCTTGAATCTTGTTAAAACTCTGTCACGTTTGCCATCAAACATTGCTAAATCCCAGTTTTATATCAATAAATGTATCGCTGCTTCTCTCTATGAGTGAAGTGCATCGCTCTATCCGTGACAGATTGCAGCTGAGAGGCACAGGGTATGGGCTGGAGACATGGGTCTGTGGCTACTGAGAAGGCACCATGTGGACTCTGTCCCTGGCAGCCATGGCCCCAGCAGCAGCCACGCGGCCCCTCACCCTGGAGGCCATTACCCCCACCTCTTGGCCAAAGCTCCCATGCTGTGTCCCAGGCCTAATGCTGTGGCAGCCTCTGGGCAGGACGTCGCATGGGCAGGAAGGCCATCGCTGGCCTATACCCAGAACCGATGGCACCCGCAGGCTGTGATGCCATGTCCCTGCACTTTCCACCCGTGTCCGTGTAAGGATCAGCTGCTACAGAGCTCACTGCAAGAAAAGGCTTGTATTTCCACCATGGAAAGTGTTACATTTCACCAAAACATCCCTAAACAGAGATTACTCAAAACCACCTGTTAGGAATGCACCCTCTTTTTGAAATAAAAGTGCCCCATTGAAAGGAAAAAGTGAGACTTTGCAGAGATTCACATGGATCTGGGGAGAGTGAAAGCTCTAAATCCAAGTCGAACTCTACAGCCCATAATCCAGCAAATCAGAGTCTTTGTTTAATATCTGGAAATTTCATTCAAGACTCTGTGAACTCTGAATGATCACAGTGTGTTAGAAAACACCCAGCCCCCAGGCAGACTCCAGTATGTTCTTCTAGCTAGGCAGGCAGAAAAGGCAGATACGTGTCTTCCTTATTTTCTGTGCTTGATTGGTTTAATAATGCATTGCAAAAGAAAAAAAAAAACAGAGTGAATTTTACCAGGGAACTGGGCAGTGGACAACCTTTTCTGCTCTGAACTCTAAAAGACAAAAGACACTGCTCCAAGAGATACATACTCCCCAAATTAGTAATGCACCGCTTGCTGTTGGGATATGTGATAAAAAGCTCATTTCCACACATACGAAGAAACCTGAAGCTTCAACAGCCACAGCCCTGTAGCAACACGGTCACCTTTAGCTAGTTGAAGGAACAGGGCTCAACAGTTGGGATACTGAGCTGCTCCTTTCTGGTCTTGAATTAAAATGAATAGCCAAACATGTCTGCCACAGTTAGCTTCTAACAGGGAGAGAAGCAGAAGTTTAAGTCAGATGTTTCTTTGTATGTTCATTTTATGACAGGATCTCAAATGCCTGTTCATCACTATAAAATGAACCAGGCTAGAGACAATGATTTCACTCCTTTCCAGTGAGCAGTGGAACTGAAACTCAGCTTTTCTTCATCCTGTACTGCTGGCACTTCCATGAGCTGCATCTGATTTTCACAGTGGCTTTGCTTATTTTTTATTTTTTTGAGCCTGTCTTCCTCACTTCCAGAGACTTGCAAAGCTTCACAAAGAATCATGACATCCCTCTGCCCATAAGGGCTGGGGCCAAAAGCGCTGTCAGTGCCTGGGTATGAGCTTCTATGATAACTTCTGTGGTCCTAAAAACAACTAAATCCCTTTTCACCACTCTTCTCACCCCTCACTTTTTCACTTCACTTCCTTAAAAGAGAGCTCTGCATTTAGCTTGAGAAGAACTGCACTTTTAACTTCACCACCACCAAAAGCAATTGTGGACCTGCGGGCAGTCAAAATTCATGGCTGTGGAAAACTGTGTGACACACCTCAGATCAGAATATGTCCAAGCCTTAGTAGCACCAGTACATTCACAGCCCCTCCCTTGAATCTCTTTTCAAGTAGTTTCAGCAGCAATGGAAAGTAAAATCAGTTCCTTATTTTGCAGCTTTCTATAAACACTGCCACTTCCACTGCTCTTCAGACTCCAGCTGGAACAACGCATCTTTGCTCCATGTCCTTGTCATGAAAATAGTGCTTGAGAATAATTTCACTCAAATCCTCCCAAAGAAGCTGCCTCATAAATCACAATGGGTGTATTGAACATTCATTGTGTTAAAGTCTCAGATGAACTCACAGGAAAAAATTCTGCAGGAGCATCTTTATGAAAATTGAAGAGAAGAATCCATACTCCCAGCCCCTGGTAAAAGCAGCTTCCTGCAATGATCAGGCTCAGTTGGAACTCTCCAGCCTTATGCACACATGCTAGACTTGCTGCTAAAATGTACCTAAACATTTTGCATCACAAGAAGATACACAGAAACTGACATAGAAATTAGGCTTTCCAGGCTGCATTAAGTCAAAGAAGCTGATGGGTTCTGTAAAGGCTATCAGTAGGAAGTAAGGTTTGATTCAGAACACATTGCCTTCATATTTAGGTGATGTTACTCTACAGGCTAGCTCTCAGGTTTACACATCTGCATTTTCTGTTCCTTACTCAAGTTTGCTCACATGTCCATTTGTGTACCGAGTCCTGATGGGATATGGAATAGGGCAAAGATTGGACCTTGGCACGAAAAACACATAGACCCAAAGCTGAGCTAAGGTACTGCTGATATTTTCCCATACACCTTGCAAGATCTGACCAAATATATCCATTTGGGTCAAGATGATGAAAGTATAATGTGCCAAATTAAACAGAAAGCAGAAGAACTCTGTAGCCAGCAGCACAGTCACCCATTATAATCCAGACGGAAGAATGTAACAGGCAACATTTAAAGTGGATGAATTCCCAAGTTCTCTCTTATTAAAGGAAATAAAAATTCTTCTGACTCAAGCCACCTATAATGCCCCTCAGTCATGCCTTCCATATCTGATGGCTGATTGCTGTGAAAGACAAAAAACATGGATAACTCCTTGTGCTGTTAAGTCACTTCCTCTGTAGATCCTCAAGAGTCTTTGTAGTTGGATCAGAAGTTATTAGATGTGCGCATTTCTGACGAAGAAAAAACATGCAAAAACAAGAGGAGAGAAATTCAGAAGAGGAAGTCATCTTGACTTATGCATATACCCATTGCAAGAATTCGCTTAAACAGGTTATTGTGCATCATTTTGTTGCAAATAGGGTTTGAAAAGAATGGGGCATAGTGTTATTAGGCCTGTTGTGATGCTGAAAAATGAAATTTAGAAACTTCTCCCCTGCTTCTGCATAAGGACATTATTCAGGAGAGCTTTCTTTGCTGACAGAAGCAGCAATTGTCAGTGGCTTGGAGGGGCAGGGTTTTAAGCACAGTAGCTCCGGCCATGTGGCCCTGGTCCCAGCCTTGTCAGGGCGAACAAAAAGGGATTTTTTGGGTGCACATGAGGCTCTCAGGATGACTAGAAGGAACTGACAAGTGACAAGCGTTAGTTAGAGGAGACTACTGTCCACTACAGGCATCAGAAGCCCCGTATCTCTGACTAGATTTATCATCTAAGGAGGCTTGCTGTTTGTCTGGGGCTCTCAATAAGGATGATGTGCAGAGGCTACTGAGGCTCATCTGGGCCCCTACTATACAGTGCTGCTTTTTCATGTGTGCACCAAAGACACTGACAGGGGTGACCTGAGAAGTATCAAGTGTGACTAGCAGGTCCAGGGACATTGCTTAAGGGCCTGGGCACCCAAATGTTGGTTTTCTTCATATTGTACAAGGAGGGCTCAACAGCTACTGCGGGTGAACTGCTGGTTGCACAGCTGCTGTTCATAGCAGGCTTTTGATTTCCACGGGCATGGTAGCCATGGTAAGAATCTAAGGAGTTTCACATAGAACCAAGGAGAGTGAAAGCTGGCAGAGAAAAATAGGTACTGTTGTGGTGGATATCTGCTGTACATCAGAACAGGGAAGACCAGGTTAGGGAGTACTTCAACACCCTGGATGTACACAAGTCTGTGGGGTTGCACCCAAGCGTGCTGAGGGAGAAGAAGGATGATGTCATTTCAAGGCCATCCTTAACAATCTTTGAAAGGTGGTGGCAACTGGGAAAGCCTGCAGATCACTGGATCTCAATCCTGTCTTCAATACAGGCAAAGAGGAAACCGGAAGAACTACAGGTCAGTCAGCCTCATGCAGTCCTTCAGAAGATGGTGGAGAAAATCCTGCTGGAGACCATTTCCAAAGGCATGAAGAATCAGGAAGTGCTCAGGAGTAGTTAGCCTGTATTTCTGAAGGGGAAATAGAAAACTGTTTACAAAACAAATCCAAAACCATTGAATCTCTCCCTTAGTGACCTGCAGGATGGAACAGAGTGCACACTCAAGCAAGTTTGCAGAGCACACAAAAGTGTGAGGACTGGCAGGTGCAGCAGACAGCTGTGCCACCTTCCAGGGGAACCTCAACAGGAGAAATGAAGAACTGGGCAACAAGGAATGTGATGAAGCTCAGCAAGGGCAACTGCACAGTCCTGCATCTGAGAAGGAGAAGCCCCATGCTGGGTACTGCACAGATAGCACACAGCTTTGCTGAGAAGCTCCTTGGGGTCCTACTGGAAAACAAGCTGAGCTTGAGCCAGCAATGCTGGCTTGCTGCAAAAATGGCCAACAGTATCCTGAGCTGTATTTAAAAGAGCATTGACAGTGGGTCAAGGGAAGTCATCCTTCCTCTCTCCTCATTGCTGGTGAGGTGACATGTGGAGGAGTGCTGAGTTCTGGTCTGACCAGTACAAGCAAGTTGTGGACAGACTGGAGTTCCTGCTCCAAAATAATGCTGCAGCATGCCCAAGAGGCAATTCCTTGCTCTGGGGCTTTGCTCCAGTGCCCCCTTGCAGTTTGCAAGGGGAAGGCTGCCTGCCAGCCCAGGGCCAACAAGAGTGACCTGCTGCTTCTTCCCTGCAGGGCCAACGAAGGGGCGCCAGCTCCATGCTCTCTTCTGCACACAACTCTTTGAGCACACCAAAGGTACAGACTCTGGCGGTGGAAACGAAATGAGAATGACACCTATTGCATAGGTTTGAGACGAGTTTATTTTGCAGTTGACAGCTGGCATGGATGTGAAGATGTGATGTGTTGTGGCTGTAAATCCAGCAGGCAAGCAACACTGTGTTTCACTCTCTGTCGGCTCAGAGGCCATGAGCCCAGGACAGCAAAGGTGCTGCAGGCTATTCCTCTGCCTCCCACACCAACCCGCCTGCTGATGCCTTTTCCTAGCCTTTGCTCAGAGCAGTGCACCTATGTCAGTGCCAGAGGAGGGACACAGTGTCCCAGGACCTGTCCCAGGGCAGTGTCTGCATGGCCACCCTCCCCAGCACAAGGTCCCTTAGGAGACAGGAAGATCAGGAGGTCACAGTGCCTGGATTGCATGGCTGGTGCACGAAGTTCCCACCAGAGACGTTCTTCAGCAATTTCCCTTTTTTCTTTTTTTTTTTTTTTCCTAACACTATCCCAAAATATGTTTTATCAAACAAAAGTTACATCCTGAAGGCATCTGTGAACATTTCCATGCCCAAAATTGTGACGGATCAATAAACCCCTACAGTGGAAGGAGGCTCAGAAAAGAAGGGCAGAGCAAATGCACTTACGATGCTCAGGGAAGAATTCAGGGAGCCACCACAGCTGTTGTGAAGAAAGCTGGACTTATCCCAGTGGTAAAGGGACTGGAGGATCGCTTTTGTTTTAGATTAATTGTCCTGTCAGCTGAGTGGTCAACTGGCTGTGTATGTGGCCTAAGTTAATCAAAAGGTGTGAATGTCTTCCTGAGCCAGCCAGAGCATGGGGCTCAGCCAACATAAAGCACAAAAACCGAGCAACCAACCAAACGAACTTTCAAGAGAGCTACAGGCTTGAACTGGCTCCAACCCACGTATTTCCTCCTGGTGACTGGAGATAACCAGCGTCATCATGATGAGTGGATAGAGACCAGGAATTTCATTTGTACTGTGATCCAACTGGATGTTGCGACTGCAATATTGTGCTTGTACTGTGATTGCTGCTTCACTCTGCTAAACCAAAATCCCGTTGAAAATCAAATGCCTTCAAATAAATAAATTTGGTAATAACACATTAAACCCTCCTCAAGTGGCATATCTAAAAGACCCTGGTCAGAGTGTATTGGGCAGGAGAAGTGCCGGGACTGCGAGGCAGCATGGCCAGGAAACACCTCACCACGCAGTACACATCTCCAGAGGGTTCTCTTTACTCAAGAGAACAGAAACAGCAGAAAAACACACAACCATTTGAAATGGCCACCCCTTTGTAGCATCAAGGGCAGATGGGAAAGATGTAAGAAGATAGGCCCACGGGCACATTTTAGACCATGTACAACCTGCCTACTAACGTAAGGCCACAACTTCATGCAAGCAAAAAAAGACAGCAAGTGATACTCCCTTCTGACCTCAATTCAACTTAATTTTTAGTCGCTTCAGCAATACAGTGATAATAAGAAACCAACAACCTTGCATGTATCAAAAAGTATAACTCTAAATATATTTTTATTCAGTTACATTTGCTTTTCATTGCACAAATTTGGTTTTTATCCCCATGTTTTACAGTTTTTTACAAAGCTGTTAGGAGTTTTAGAAACTGTTAAAATGATCACTTAAGTCTATTTAGGCACAGTTCATTAACACATAACTCCATTTCCTCCACTTTTTTTTCCCTGTGTGAAAGATTTATGGTTGCATTTAAGCTCCAAATTGAAATACATTTCACAGTCTACACTTTTACGGGCATACTGTCTAAAAAAGAAGTTTTGATTAAATAGTCTCGCCTTACTAAATGTTGCCAGTAAAGCCTAAATGAAAGCAACTTCTTTTCCAGAAATGCTGAAATCAACACAACCCTAAGGTAAGAACCATGGTGGCCGACCATTTTCTATGCTAGCCAGTCGTAGGATAACAAAGAAAGAATCCTCAAGAGGATTTAAAAATCCCCTGTAAAAATTACTTTAACTTGGAAATAATTTAAATAATTTATTCTGTATGAAAAACAAGCAAAAAAAATCCAGCAAACAAAACAGATACAGTGACAAGGAAAGTGTCGTATTCCCTGGACTGCTGAGGCTGTTTCAAGTGCTCTCCCTTCAGATAATGGTATCTTGGAAACCAGAGTGTCACATCCCTGGGGCTACCCTATGTGAAAATGGCTTTGAAGTTTGAAGCTGTCAGGCCTGTTTGACATGGCTGAAAAACTGTGAGCTTCTCAATTTCTTACATAGCTCTTCTCTTTGGTGACAAAGCCTGACCACTTCATGTGTTTGGATTAAAGCTCTGTATCTGGGGTGAGCTGCTTTTGCATTTAACTGCAGACAGTAGTGTTCCCAGGGCACAGGAAAGTCCCTTCTGGAGGATCTGAAATGAGCTGAAGTTTGTTTCAGCAATTTTGTTATATTACTTTTTACAAAAAGAGCAGTGTTAAGTGACTGATGCTAAAGGACTATTCCTGAAGAATACGAACAACTACCCCCTCTCTGTAATGCTGCAGAAAGAAACAATATTTGTGACTTTTTAGCACCCACATCTGTTGTTGCCATTTAGAAATGAGTGAATTATATTTGAAAGCTGGGTGAAGTCTTCACAGCACAGCAAAAGGGATGCCAAAGTCTTTGTGTGGTTCTCATGTAAGAGTATTTAGTGCCCATGAGCTCCCTGCTGGCTTCTGCTTTCAGGGATAACCAGAGGGACATCTCACATGAGCACAGGCAGTGCGCAGCCTTTAGTCCCCTTGCTAAGAAGTCCTGTCCATGGGAATTTCTGAGTATGGAGATTATTTATTTATTTATTTAATTTTTTTTAAACTTTGGGAAATCATTAGGCTTCAGGGAACTAGCAGGGCATAGTATTCATTCCTACATGTGTCACAGCAGTGGTGCAGACTCATAGGTTAAACAGTCGTTGCTTGCTCTGCTCTCCATGAGCTCTGCATTTGGGGCAAGGTAAAACATTCCCCCTGCAGTCCTGCTGCTGTGCTCAGACCCCAGGGCAACTGACTGCGCTATATTGCCCCACACCGTGGGAACAATGAGAGGAGACCCCCAGGAATCGACAGGGCGCACGGGTGGGTGCTGCCGCTGGCCCATCTGCAGATTGCAGGCAGGCTCCATAAAGCTGGTCACAGGTGCCAGCCCTGAAACCAAGGATGGGACCTGCATCCTGCAGCTGCTCTTACCTTAAGCAAAGGGCTGGGGAAGGCAGCGTGCTAGAGAGCTGGGGCTGAAGGGCACAGATGTGTGTGGCTGCAGGGCTTGTGGAGATGGGGTGGCCCTGGAGGATGCAGAGGGCTGGGCAACACAGCTGGGAAGAGGGAGCCTGTAGGTGGCTGAAGGCATGGGACAAGGCGCTGGCACCTGGGAGCTAAGGAAGCAGCAGTTGTGGGCACAAGGACGAGAGAGCTCCCTCCAGCAACCAGGGAGGGCTGTTTGTGACCGGCCACGGTCCTATGATCCTCCTGTGATCGACACCACACTTCTGGCACCATTGCTGAAAGGTCTGCAGTGGGCTGGGCAGTCCAACTCCTCCCTCATCCTTTTAATCCCTCTTGGCAAACTCCCCCCACTGTCAACACTGCGCAGCTTTAAATGTTGTCCTCATTTGTCTGATGAGCACCGCAGGACCACAGCCCCCAGCTGACTGCAGCTGGTCTTTGGCAGAAGGAGGGAGGGACAGCCACTCACTCAAAGGACCCAGAGACCTCTTCTGCACCTGCAGCTTCTCTAGTGAGAACCAGCCCACACCACCGCCCCTTTAAAGTAAGACCTCCGAACACCAACTCTCCTTTACATATCACAAAAGTGCTGTCCCTTGGCAGCCCCAGTGCAGCCTCCCGCTCGGAGCGGGACTATCCCCAGCACCAGGTCAGGACAGACGCAGCTTTGCCTAGCCACCCGACCACAGGGCCAAGCCGTGAGGCAAGAGGGATGCATGAGGATCACTTCGGAGCTAGAGGTGCCTCTGAAGCTCAGCTGCAGAGTGGTCTCCCAGGGCAGAAGAAAGCGGCCACAGGAGCTGCACTGCTGGGTCCAGGCGTGGGAAAAGAAGCTGGCAGCTGCCTTCAGTCTCCCATCTTTGTGTCATGTGGAGGGGCAGCAGAAAAGATTGTTCCTAGAGCTTAACAGGTGGCTTCTCCAGGACCAGATAAGCAAGAGTTTCCAAAGTCTCTCAGGAGCATTAATGCATGAGCTTCTGACGTGAGTGAGTGGGCAAGCTAGGGGAGCCTGAAGAAGCGCAGCAAGTCCATCAATAACTGTCTGGTGACAATTAGGGAAATGTGACCACCACAAGCCAGGGAAGTCCCCGCTGCCTGAAGCATCAATTTTTCCCCCAGCAAAAACCCTAGGAGTCTGCCCCAGTTGCCAGGGGTGCAAAGAGCTGCAGGCCAGCACCCTCAGTAACCACCTGTGTCCATGCAGAGGTTTCTGAGCTCCAGCTCCAGTTGTTTAATTTGGACATCTCTCTGATTTACCAGCTCACGTAGTCTACGGATTTCTTCCTGTTGCCGGTAAAACATCTGCAAAAGCTGTAAGAAGAGTCACTTTTTACTTTTACATTTTACACTTAGGAAATGCAGACTTAACCTGTCAAATACCACCAGTCCCGTCACATCACTTCCAAGAGAAACAGCATCTAAGAAGGAGGCCTTCAACCAACATACTGAACATCAGCAGTGCTCCTGTTGTTCCCTAGCCTGGGCTATGAGTGCTGCTGTTTCTCAGCTGCTCTTAGTAATGCTACATCTGCTTAATTCAATGAAAAGATCAGAAAAAATAACCTTCATACCACTGGTCATTCAAAAAGAGACTAGACACGGAGAGTATTTGGAGCCTAAATTCCTGGATCTGCCATATCTCTTACTCTGACCTTGGGCAAGTCCTTTTACTTCTCTTTTTTTTTTCCTGTTGATCATACGCTGTCCTGTCCAGTTGGGACAAGCATGGCCTTTCACTGTGCACGCAGCAGAGCACCCAGCTCTGCACAGGTTGCTTCTGTAATTTCAGGCCACCAGCTCAGAAGCATGCAGAAGAATATGCTTTTTCACACCACAGGGAAATTCAGCTGTGGAAATTTCTGCCCCATCAACCTGCAGATGCTAAAATCTTGCAAGGCTGAAAAGGGAACCTGAGCACGGCTATGGGAAGGAAATCCTTCCAGGGTTCCTACAGGCAAACAAGCTGCATGTGCTCAAAAATGTTCCTGAGCTGCCAATGATGGGGGGCTTGCAAATCACCACAGAGATCTACCACTACACAGGCTTTGGTTATGATACAGGGTGGGGGTTGGCCATGGCCGAAGACAGATCATGGATCTGCCAAGATCTTTTCTGGAGCTATTCCCAGGAACAGGCTGCGACCAGCAACCAGCCTCAATGGCAATGCACTGCCAAGTTGTCCCCCAGCAGTGAGCTGCCAAAGCAGGGGCAGAGCCAGCCCCTTTCCCATGTCAGGGTCCACAATACTGTTTGGCACTTAAGACTACCTGGACGCCTCATGGGCCAAGGCAGCAGGGTACACCTACTCCTTCCACAGGCATCTCTGCTGCCTCATCAGGCTCTCTGAGTGCAGCTCTCATTGAAGCGTTATACCACATAAACACCCTTCTCTTCTCCAGAATCCGGAGGTCAAAAGGACCTCCTTGTCCCTAGCCAACCACGAGGCAGGCCTGTGCCACAAGAATTACTAAGAAGCAGAAATACTGATTGCTCCCTCCTTTCCAGATCCCCTCAGATGGGGTGCTGCTGGGCCACCTTTCTGCTTCCCACGTGGCAGCCAGAGCATGCAGAGCTCCTGCCCCCATGCTGGCAGAGCTCGCACTGTCCCAGGTCTGCAACATAAACCCTCCTCAGATTCTGTCACCTTGTGAGCAGCATCTGCCAGCTGACTCTGGGCTTCCCCCCACAGCCCCAACCCTTCACCCCAAACATTCACACCTCATTTTCAGTTTTTGGTGGTGGACACTCAAATATGTCAAAGCCATTGGAGAGGCGCATTTGCTCATTTTTCGGCAATTTCTCCTCCACTTTCAGCTGTTTTCTGCTGTCTCCGATCTCACTCGGCTTCTGCATGCCCTCCAGTGGCATCTTTCCTCCCCAGTCCTGGTGCTGGCTCAGGTCAGTAGTTTTCACGAGTGGCTCTGGCTCAGGAAACTGTGGTAAGGAATTCACAGCTCCAGAGCCTGGTCTTAAGGACACCAAGAGGGGCCCTAGGGAAGGAGGCAGGTGACGGGTTAGCACTCACAATCCACACGCAAAAAAACACCTATAAACAATTAATTCAAACAGCCTGCAGGGATAAACACGGAGGCATCTGGAGAAGCTTTCAGAGTGAACAGCTGTGAATGTTTTAGCCACCAAATTATTTTAGCTTACAGCCATATTTGTTATGTCTCTCCTTTTCCTCCCTTCCTCTTTCTCTGGCAGTTAAAGGCCAGAGAGACAGTGGCAGCTTACCCAAGCCCTGGGGAGCTGAAGGGCTGGGGAGCGCTCCAAGTGCTGACCTTTGTTAACTCCGTTCAGCCACTCTTGTGCTGTCAGTGCTGGCTGGGCTCCTGTGGTCAAGGGGTAGATGTCTTCCTGGTATGACTCCGACTGCAAGCAAATAGAAGTCAAGAGTCACTATGTCAGTGAGGTTTTGGCTTAGATGGACCATACTGGATTGTGGTGGAGAAAAGCACTTTTTTCCACCTCATCACAGGCAGTGGCCTGAGCACTCACCAGCATGGCCATAAAATCTTCTCACCTGCCCTGAATCTCTCTCCTCCTCACCCCAACTCAGAGCAATTGCATCTGAAAGCCTATTTGAATTCCTGCCAGTAAGGCCTTTCCACTTTCAGACAACAGACTGGGGGAGGTTGGTGACACAGTCTAACCCAACTCCCATGAACTCAGTGTTCCTGAGGATGAAGAAGTGGAAATGAAGGATGCACACAAGTCACAAATCATCAGCTGATCATCAGCTGACAAAAATTGGCCAAGGAGATAATGCTGGGGGAATATGCCTGATTGGTGGTTGTAATAAGCATTACCCCTGCTGCTTCTCTGAATTCAAGGTACTCGTACCTTCCAATGTTTCTGGAAGTACAGGGCACAGTGCTGATATTTACGATGTACCTTTACTCACACGGTCACACGCGAGCTATTTTGGCTAGCTACAGATTCATGACAAGGGTCATTCTCTAGTCACACAAGCTCTGAGTCTTACTTCTACATCACTCTCAGTGTAATAGGCCATGTCTTACATGCTCAGAACAACTGTCTGTAACAAACCTGTGCCCACTGGGTAGAGACCCAGGAATCCATTGTTCCCTTTTTCCCAGGGTGATTCTTCTTCCTTCCACAAGGAGATTTTCATGTCACCCAACATCATCCCCAACCTCTCTCTTTCTTTTGTCATTATGTCAAAGAGATGCCATCAACTGAGGAAGGTCACAGACAGCTAGTTGACCTGACAGTCAAAGAGAAGCCTTGTTGAACCTAAGCAGAGCAGACTGGTGAGCATGTCTTACAAAGCTGGCCATTACACAGAGACTTAACTCTTGAGTTACCCAGCCAGGCTTTGTTGGCAGGGCTGCCCCACGAACTGACCGGCTTTGTCCTTTAGACTAGGAGAGAGAAAATCCCTTGTTCTACCTACTCTCCTGCCCCCCAGAGTCACAGAGAGGAGGCACTGCCCTCTTTTTCACTGATATTTGTCCCCGACATGAACTGAGGTTAACTTACCCTTCGAGGCACAATCATGGAGATAGGCTCAATCAGGCTTTTAGTTGGGATCAGTTTGTAGAAACGGAAAATCTCACAAGCTGACACTTCAAGGCCTCTCTTTGGCATCATTCCTGGTGGGATAGTATAAAAGAAACGGGGTATAAATGTCCCTAGGGAAGTTAATGTCATTTGCCATGGAAAAAGGGTCACCAAATAACAGAAGTCACAGCATCAGCTCCACAGCAGCATGGTCTGAAATCTGCACCCAAAATTGGCCCAGTGACACACATGACAAGACTAAGTATTTTTTTTTCTGTCAGGCCACGGAGTTACACACAGGGTCTGTAGTTCTCATCCTAAGCCTCCTGTTCCTTATTGATTCTCATGAGCTGCAAATAGAGTTACTGGGACTGAGCAGAACTGGCAGGCGACACCACAGGACTTGACTACCAGGATCAGCAGGAAGGGATTTCAGGACACCTAAACATGACCAGAATAGCTATATGGGTCAGGCTGAAAGCCCTTCCAGCCCAGTATCCTCCCTGCAACACTACCACAAAGCAGAATGGAGTATGAGCAGGGTGTGAACATCTACTCTGACAGATAGCACCATTTGTGTTTCAGGGACTAGACACACAAGGTCTCCAAGCACCTGTCAGCCTCAGTGGATTTCTCTCCTGTGAGCTTGTACAGTCCAAAGCCTACAACCATGTCAATTCCCTTAACAAAAGAGATTGACTCTCCTGGAGACTACTAATACCCCATGACTTCACTAAAAAAACAGATTCTACATGAAGGGCTTGCTCCTTATATTATGCATTCATCTAAACATGAATCTAAACTCCACTCCTCTACATTGTATTTTGTTTTGGCAATATTGGGAAAGAAACTATTGTGCAATAATCTTAGCAGTATTTTTGATCAGCAGACCAGATCAGGTTAGGTAAGGAGACTTGATTCACTCAGGCCTTTTAAAAAACATTTGTATGCTTACTTTTCATGGAATGATTTTTAAAGAGACTATGACATTAAAATCTGGATGTTCTACATTGGAAGGATTATAAAAGCTGAAAAATGGAGAGATCTTCCAGTTAAGCTTTAAGTAATTTATTCCTTTCCAATAACAGTTTTTGGAAGGAGACCTGCAGGCACAAAATCTAGTGCTGTTAAATATCTGTACCAATGTCCTGGAAGAAAAGGAGTGTCCACAGGTAGTGTGGAGGGGTGGCAAATAGTCCTAAAAACGTGTCAATGTATAGAGGAACATGGCTTACCAGATAGACTGGAGAAGGTTCAAGAAAGAGCTACCAACAGGGTCTGAGGGCTGAAAGCCAAATTCTGTAGCTTGAATGAGTTAAACAGTGGGTAGTATCTGGGCAGGTTTATAAGCAAGGGTCTCACACGGAGGAAAGGTGCCCTAATCACAACCAGAGGAAATGGTCTGAAGTTGCGGCAGGGGAGGTTTAGATTAGATATTAGGAAGAATTACTTTACTGAAAGGGTGGTCAGGCACTGGAACATCCTGCCCAGGGAGGTGGTTGAGTCACCATCCCTAGAGGTATTTAAGAAACATATAGATTTGGCATGTCAGGGCATGCTCTAGTGGCAGAGATTGTAGGGGTTGGGTTTTTTTGTGTGTATGGTTGGACTTGATAATCTCAGAGATCCTTTCCAACCACGAAGATTCTATGATTCTATGATTCTATGATTCTAAATGGAAATGCCAATACAGGAGAAGGCAGGCAAGTGATAAGAGGCATTAAGGCATTAAGATGTGGAGCACCCACTACCAGAGAAATCCCAGAGCAGAAACAATGTCAACAGAGTTCAATGCCAAAAATCTTGAAGCAGATTCACAAAGGGCAAGGAGCATCCTCCATCTTTAAATGCAGACTATCCTCCCTTCCACCTTGACTAGGTATGTGAGAGCGGACACAGCAGTGACAAGTGAAGTCCATGCCCTGCTGGTCAGAAGGGACCCCTCCAAGCTCTGACCCTGTAATACCATCTGTGACATATAGGTGAGTTGGGCCAAGCTGACTGTTGTGCACCTGTAAACCTGGGCGGAGACTGGAATCTGACCCACTCTCTTTTCTAAACATTATTTTGGATAGTCCTGGACTCTGACAGCCTCTAAAACAAAGAAGCCACCACACTTTTGTAGCATTATATATATGCTGCCACTCACCAATTCCCTTCTGTGGTAAATGAGAACGGTATTCCATCAGGTAGTTCAGGTATGGTTTCTCAGGGCTTATCTCATAGTACCGTATATTTCCATCACCCTAAAGGCAAAGAAAATGAACATAAGCCAGGCTCTGCTGTTCAGAATGAGAGTCTAAGAGGAATGCCTGGCCCCAGAAGCCATGCAGGGTCAAGAATGAACCAAATATTTTCCCCAAAATTCCTTTGAGGGAAGGTGAGGGCTCTGCAGTGTACCTCCCCACAGTAAACATGGTATGTCTCCAGTCGAAAATGTGGCCTGATGCTGCAGCACCCTCAGGCCCCATCCCACCAGCCCATATCAGGTTAACGTGCTTCAGGAGGGTCTCTGACTTCAGTCTGATGCAACACAGGCTGGGAGAAGAATCAGACAGGACGGCATTTGCTGACACAGAAAGCACTTACCTTTCCTACAACGTAAAGCATGTGTGTGTCTGAGTCATAGAAGGGAAACAGGAGTCCTGAGGAGCCATCCAGATCCTCCTCCAGTAAAGGCACAGAAAGGTCATTCTGGGCAGAACAAAGGAAAAATAGGCATCTGCAATCACCTGTCAGTCACCTCAAGTCAGGGACACCTTACCTGAACGCCGCTGGCAGCAGCATGTGAGCACAGCTCTGTAACAATCCTAGGCCACGGCCAGCTGCCCTGACCCACAGCTTCTGTTTAGATGGGATAACGACATGGGTGGATGTGGACCTCGGAAAGATGCCCGCTGGGCAGTTCCTGTGCCAGTCCTTGTCCCTAAGGAGGCTGCACACACCTGGCCTCACAGGCCCTCCCACTGTACTCTCAAACTAAGCGTGGCCAGCTCCTCCAGCAGCTCTAAAGGCAGTGAAACCCTAATGTGAGACCCATGATGTGTCAGAGCACTGCTCAGCTTTGTGGAAAGCCTTCAGGCAGCAGCACAGTGCTTTGCCTCTCATATATACAAAGAAGCCATGTCCAAACATAGCCAAATGGCAAATGATAAACCTGGTCTACCAACTTTGTCTGGTACAAAGGGTAACAGCACAACAAAGAGGCAGAAGATTGTGCTGCAAGGAGGCTGACACAGAGGGACAAAGTGAGATGCCGACAAAGAAAAAGCATCTCGCTGCATATGAGAGGGGTAGAGAAGAGCAGGGTTTTATAAGGCTAGCAGCCATCATGATAGGAGATCATGTCTTGGAAGTGACCAATAAGTACTACCTCAATACTCTACTGTCAGGAATGATCAGAAATCAAGAACACTCCACATCTTTTTCTCCATTGAGGGCTTCACCTGAGTAGGCTCTGTCTAGAGCTCATTTCTCTTTCCAGTACCAGTAACAATTTGCCAGTAAGTAATAGTAAGTAATAAGACCAGTAACAGCAGCTTTTAAGTCAGAGTTACAGTGACGACCCAAAGGTCCTTTGAATTATTTCTTCCTGTAGCGGGCACAGCATTTTCTTTGTTTGGTGGATCTCTATGCTGAAAGCTTTGAGAGCTTCTTCAGAAACTCATACTCGGTTAACAGTGTCACAGAAGTAAGACCTATCACCCATTAAGAATTTGACAGATCACTTCTGAATTGCTGTTATAAACCAATTTTTAGGTATTTGGCAGGAGAAAGGTTAAAGTTACAGCAAAAGAGAGAAAACCAAAGCTGGTATGGTTATTATTGTTGGCCCAACTCACTTGATCCCATAATGCAATTTGCCTATTGTTCCACCGAGACGTTCCAGTAGAGAACAGCTTTTTCACGTTTCCAAGGAACAAGACTTTATTGACTCTGTGAGACTTGTAGCTGGCTTCCTATAGGAAGAGAAAGGACATTGCATGAGTAAGACACCACCTGTTGCACAGCCACATTTAATGTTACACGAGACCTCTGATTCAGTCACATCTGAAAGATCTACTCAGCCTGGCTCAACTACAGTGAGTAGAATTTCATGGGGATCCAAGAAAGGTGTCCTTCAGGGCCATTCCCAAAAGTTCAGCCAATCTCTCTAAATACTGATTCACATATTTCCAAGAGGGCAATCCCTATTAGTTGTAGGCAGGACTTTCTGCATACACAAATCCATGCAAATACCCGTGCAAATAAAATGCAGTCAGCTTCATCTGAACAACAGATACAAAGTACCAGCAACAAGAACAACCATGGCAGTGGGACAAATGTACACTTGCATCCACCTGTCCACCTGATCTCTACAAGCCCTCCCAAGGCGTCCCATAGAGAACTGCAGGAAGGAGCTATGAAAACAGTGCACTTCAAGAATGGTTTCCAGGAGCAAGGAGCATGGTAGCAAGATGCAGAAAGCCTGTTTTCAACAATGACAGCAAGTGTTCCATGAAAAGTAGAAGGCAATAGCATCACCTGCTGCCTTGGGCAATGCAGAGCACAGATGCGTCTTCTTTAATGGCAATGAATCTACGCAGAAGACACTACCCAGAAACACTCTAAGGGGTGAGATCAGCTGGACCACAAACCTCTGAACCCAACCTACTTGTAGGACTGTTCCTGCACGTGGGTCTATCAGACGTATCTTCCTGTCCCTGCAGGCCGTGGCAAGGAGACTGCCATCTGTGTTGAATGACATGGAGAGGACCACATCTTTGTGGGCTTCAAGGATCTTCACCGGGTTCGAGATGACAGCTTCCTTGGTGTCAAGGTTCCAGATCATTATCTGGGGCAAAAGAAAAAAAAAAAATCAGCCCCAGCCTGACCAACTGGGGACTTTGTGTGCCCTATTCACTTCTTCCTCTCTTCTCTACACATATAGGTCTTATCATCATAAGTGGTTGTTCACCTGGCACTTACTTATCAGGGGCACAGTGTCTGCTCAGAATGTCCAATATTCTAATTTCCTTTGCAACCACACTTAATACATAAAAATCGCCAGCCTCAATGCAGATATTTGCACTAGCACAAGAATGAAACCAAACGCAAGTGCATTGCATACTGTATCCAATCCAGCAAAGGAGAACAGCAGAGTAGACTGAAGTTCATCATAAGACAAGAAAATTAGCAAGTCCTTTTGAACTTGTAGCAATATCCTTTGCCTTCGGGGTCACCATGGAATTTCCCCCTGAAGAAGGTTTCTGAACTATTTAGTATTATCTTACAGCTTTAAATTTAAACAAATTTCAAAACACGCTGCCAAACAGCGTGTTGCAGGAGGAGAGCTCCACAGAGAACAGACCCACCTTGTAGTCATAGCCAGAGCTGAAGAGGATGTTATTAGCAGTGGGATGCCATTCAATGAGGCCCACTCTTCGAACATGTCCAAGAAGTTCCTTCTTCGGACTGGTAATGTTTCTTGTTAGTAAGTGCTTGGGGATGTCCCAGATTTTGACCTGAATGGCACAGGATGGATCTTTGTGAGATTCCCAAGTAAGCAGCTAATTTGGAACTTAACAATAACTATTATTCCCTTCGTATTGTTATTCCCTTGGTAGTGAATAGGAATGCTCCTGGCTTTACTAAGTGCCAGGCATTTAAATTTGTATCTTTAACTTTCTGTGGGCCTGAAGACTCCTTTTTACCCTCTATCTTTAGCCAGCAGTTCTACCAGTTTGTTTTAACTTGTCAATCCAACCCTAACACCTGGGCAAGATGTCAGCACAATTACAAAATGTTATTCCCACACGGAAGAAGTAAACCACAGATCTTGCAGGCCTTGCCTCCTAACAAACTTTGAGCAGGAACAAGCAAATCTGAAATAAACCTCAGCAAAGAGTCACAGAAGATACAACAGTGACTGATACAAGCAGTCATCCGCTCAACGCTACCATGGTAAAAGAACTGAGAACTGCCCTGGTCAGATGACAGCCATAGTACTGTTCGTCCCATAGAAAACTGCACCAGTGCTGAAAATGATGCTTTGCAAACAACACAGCCATTTGTCAAAGTACATAAAACAGCACCCAGGTGGCCATATGGCAGATGCCCTGAGCAGAGAGACTGGGCAGCATCGCTCAACACTGGGAGTGTGCTGTCTCACAACAGGTCTACCTGCAGCCCTGGGTTCTTCTAGAAGGATGCTGCATGAAGATAAAAATCCTCTGTCCTCCTGGGGTTGAAGGAGACAATAGAGGAAACCTGCAAAAGGGGCTGAACCTGTGCAGGTAAAATGAAAGAATCTTTCTCACACTAACCCTAGAAGCACAAGTATTTAGGATGCTAACAGACGATTAATCCTTTGGCTCAATAAAAATTACTATGCTCATCATAATTTTTCTAGGACTTAGCCCATGCTATGAAATGGCTGATGGTAAAAGCAGGGAAAAGCCCCTGGCATCCCTCAGGATGCATTAAATGGTAGAAATTGCCAGTGCTTAGTGTACAGAAGAAGCAGGTGTTGGAGAAGCAGGCCACGAAGGAACAATCCATGAGCCATCTACCCTGCTGCATCTTGAAGAAAACCTGACAAAGCAAAGTAAAAGGCACAGAGTTGCCCCTCTAACCGCAGGGGAGAAGATCTTCAGTAAGCTGAATTCATATGTGCCTGATGATTTGCCAAAAGGAACAGAAGGGGTACAAGGATAAGCTTTCTCCCTGTACTGTTCAAACTCTCAGCCCCTGGACACTTGCACTGGCCTCAGTCCTAAGCCTGCCTGAAGCAGCAGTGGGAACTGGAAAGGGCACTGGGTGTTCACAGAGACTATCCATCCCCTCCCATGCCCAAAAGTACCACTCTACGTGCTTCAGCTACACACCACAAAAGATAGCTGTTGTGCCACCAAGGCAAGCTCCAGAAAGGCTGGTTAATGGCCAGGAAACCTCTGAGGAACGTAGGTGATGGGAAATTTCCACCATCTTCACAGAAGCTTGTGGCCTTCCTCAAAAGCTTCAGGGAGATCCAGCCCAGCAGGACCAATCAGAGGCATCCTTGCACACAAGCCAGAACAGTGGCGTATGCTAATGCTCAGAAATGGCAGAGAGCACCAGGCCTTTAACAACAGACGGCAAGGAAGGCTTTGGCTCTAATGTCCAGCGCAGTGGAAGTGGTGGATGCCTCTGGGACACCAAATACTTCCTCAGACTTCTCTCAGGATAAAGTGTTGCTGTGGAGATGTCCCAACAGTATGTCTAATCTGAGCTCTCCAGTACAGGCCAGGACAAGTAAGACAGATATTGACCCCATGCAGTGAGTCCAACAGCAGCCACTAAGATGAGGAGAGGACAGGAGCACAGTAAATCTGAGGGGAGTTGTAAAGAAAAGAATTTGTTCAGTTCAGGAAGGAGAAGGCAAAGGTAAGCTCTTCTGGCTGCCCTTCAACTACACTGCAGGAAGGCACAGAGAAGATGGAGCCAGACTCTTTGGAGGTGCACAAGGAGAGCACCAAAGGCAATGGACACAAATGGCAATATGGGCACTCCTTGGAGATCAGAGGAACCCTATTTTCCCCACAAGGGTACTCAACCCTTGGAATAAGGGCCCAGTGAGGCAATGGGATCTGTAGCCTTGGAGATTTCCCAACTCATCAGGACAACACTTGGAGCAACCTGATTCAACTGGCCTGCTTTGAGCAGGTCTTGGACTAAGTGACCTCCACAGCTCTAGCTACAAGGTACCAGGAAAGACAAGGTAAGTCACACTAAGAAACACAGTCTGCTGTCCTCATTACTTAGAGGGGAGGGAAGAGGTGTTCCTACACTGTGTCACTGCAGGGGACCCCTAAGATCCCCTTTCCGGGTGCCAGGATGATGATGGGAGGGTAGTATCAAAAAAGAGAGTACAGTTACAAACAGCAAGACTTCTCAGAACAACTTTTGGTGCTGAGATCAGTGCCAAGCTCAGTGTTCCCATTCTTTTGTCTGGAGAATAAGTCAGTGCCAAGTTTCAGTAGAAAATTGGAAAAGAAAGCTGACAGAGAGCAGCCCTTCTGCATAAATCCTGGTGTCCTGGTGGACAATAGAATAACTATGACTCAGCAGCATGCCCTGGCACGGATGAAAGCTAGCAATGTCCTGGTCTGGAACAACAGGAAGATAACCATTAGATGAAGGGAAGTGATTTTCCCCTTTACTCAGCAATCATTAAACAACAGCTGGAATACTGCATCCAGTTTTGCACCTCCCACTGCAAAAAAGATGCTGATAAACTTAAGTGAGTCCATTGGAGGCCACCGGTATGCTCAGCAGGAGAAAGTCCTGTGAAGAGAAGCTGAGGGAGATGGCCTTGATCAGCCTGGAGAGGAGACAGCTTCAGGGCGATCTGATGGAAGTCTTCAATACTTACAAGTTTACTGACAAAACAGAGCCGGGCTGTCCTGAAGCGCAGGGTGGGAGAATGGGATACAGCAATCACCAACTACACTGGGGAGGTTCTGAATGCATATAAGGAAAAAAATTTCTCCATGGGAGCAGTGAAGAACAGGAAGAGGTTGCCCAGATAGGTGGTGAAACCTCCATCCTTGGAGATTTTCAAGACTTAGGTCCAGAGAGCTGCCCAGGAGGTGGAAGTAGAGACCATCCAAGCTCCCATTCAACACAAACAGCTCTGTGATTCTGTAACTACAGCAGGAAGCTTCGAAGCTGATGCTCATTCCTCATCTGAGACTCAAAAGAGAAGTTGTGGTGGCGTCTTCCTGACACAAGTCCTTTCTGAGACAGCATGAAAACCTGGCATACGAGTTGCTCACAGGCAGCCCAGAAACTGAAAGAAGCCTTCAAAAAAAGACATGAATATCCAAAGAAGTAAAGGTAGATTACTAAACAGGAAGGACAGTTCAAAGAGCCTTTATTTCCAATTCAAGAGTGATTTTTGGCAGAGCTAAAATGGCAGAGGATGTTCACCAAGACAGGGCTGGAGGAAACAACAAAGGAAACCTCCCTTACACTGTGTGGCAGAGGGTGAAAATACCCAGTGGGAGAAAACGCATGTGGTACCTCTAGAAAAGAGCACAGTAGTTAGTCAGATGTCCACACCACCACAGAAGTCAACATCACACTTTTGACAGGACATGGAAAGCAACCTTTCTATGGGTAGATATGGGCTAAACTGTCCCTTACATTAGGAATTGAATCTTTCAATTCCTAATAACTAGTCTGCCCTTTCTCTGAAGTAACATATGTGACTGCATCTTAACTATACTAACTTCAGTCAAACCATTTATTGCCTAAAACTTACACCTGATGTGATGTATTTGGTATCTTTTTATACATTTGCATTAGCATGAACCTTTGCATCTCTGGAGTCTTTCTGCAGTGTCAGTAGGAAAATGCTCATTTCATTTATGCCTGTAGCAGAGTAGTATGATGCAGATTCTTCAGCTACCCCATAACTGATCCAGCATGACTTTACAGAGTAACTGAGTGCAGGAACAAGTTCAAACTTGCTCCACAGGGAATTAATCCGAAATAGTTGTTCCAGATTACATAGCATTGAAGCTTTTATTCTAAAGTAAAGGAAGAGTTTCACAGTGATTAAACTTGAATAGTCATTCCATTTAAAATTCATATTCTGTTTTTCTCGCTCAAACACACCCAAAAAGATGCAAGCCCCCACAAAACAGATCTTCGTCCTCACACTGATTTTGGTACATCACCTGGAAGACATCACACAGGTCTGACCTCAAGAGAAAGACAGGAATCTTACTCTTACCTGACTTATTTTATAAATGTATATATGTGCTTTCACATCTCTTTTATGGGCCTTCTGGTTTGTTCTTTTATTTCTTTCCCCAAAAAGCACATTAGCCAGGTAATAACACAGAGTACAAGTTGGTAAACTTACTGTGGCATCTTCTGAACATGAAGCTATTACAAAGTCATTGAACGGGTTCCACTTGATGTCCAGAACATTCCCTTTGTGCCCACATATTTTGGGATAATGTGGGTCGAGCTTGCCTGTCTGCAAAAAACAAATATCATCAAACCTAAGGTGAGCCATGGAATTACAGGACATTTTCAAGGAAGATCCAAGTCAGTTCCAGTAAGAAACCTCTTTCTGCTTGTTACGCTCCAAATGCTCTTGGTGCTCTCTATCTGTTGAGAATGGGTTTTTGCTGTCCCTGCAAGGCAAGTCTTCACGATACCACTGAAAAGAAAGGAAAGAAAGGAAAGGACAAGAAAAGAAAGGAAGTGCTCAGGCCTTCCTAAGTACACACTGCTATCAAGAAATCTGTACACATGCAGCAAGACTGGTGATGTTAGAAGACAGTATTTGGTTCAGACACCAGAATAAAACTTAGAAGGTAAACACCTATGAATGAGTTGAATCTTCCTTATTTTTTAAAGATCTTGAGGAAAAAAAAAAGACCAACAGAATTTCTTTCAGGAGATATTTCTTATAAGCAGGGGAAAAAAAAAAAAAAAACATTTTAGCTTTCACTTTTTTAGCCCTATCAGCTGGCAGTTATTTTACTTTTTAAGCAAAAAGACATTTGTGACACAGATTATAAATGCAATTTTTCTTTCAACAAGCTGTCTCTCTGATTGTGTTCAAATCCAGCCATTCACTGGGTTCAATCAGCATTACAGGCTCTCAAAAAAAATGCCATGTTTGGGCGGCATCTTCACTGGTAAAAACCCTGCACGAAGTGCACTAAGAAGTACTGAGGGCCTTGTGCCACATGGGGGCTCTGTTGCATCAGGATAAGCTCATTCTGCAGGCACAGTCTCTGCTACAAACTCAAGTCGGTATATTTATTATGTGTTAGGAAGGCTGTCGGGCAATTTATTAACATTGGAGCAGCACTTGCTTCTCCCCATCAACAGCAGAAGTATGGGGAGCTCCAGGAACCACCTTGCATCCCAGACATCTGTCCAAAGGCCAGCCACCTAAGGAGAGAGACATGGTGATGAGCTGGCGATGCATACCTGCTTACTTTTATCCCACCTGGAAGAATCATAAATCAAAATGAATGCAAATGTGTGCTCTCCTGGAAAGCAGACACTTCCGTTGGTCTACTCCCTGCACCTCTCCAGAGGTGGGCCTTAAGAGTGCACAGCAGAGGGGTATCAGTGCTGGCCCTAATCTGGATGTAGCTAGGATGTCATTTTCCCAGCCTTGAAAATTTGTACGGTTTTGAATGCAGAACAGGACTCAATGTGTAACTATTCCAGCTTCACTGGAAAGTTTGTCACATAGACTGGGGCTAACCTGCTTTAAACTGAACACCCAGAGGGCTTTGAAATGTAAAAGACTGTGCTTTTTTAGACTACAGTCTAAAACAATTCCCTTTTATAACAGCGACAATGCAAAGTGACTTGGGAAGGCAGAAGAGAGATAAAAGGCCTTTAATAAGCAGCGTTCCCCCGCCTACAGTGTCCTTTTGTAGGCTTCAGGGCTTGGTTTCAAGCTGGCAACTCAATGGGCTGGGCAGCCAGCTCCACAGGGATCCCTTGATCCCTATGGGAACTCTGTCCCCTCCCAGAGCTGGCTGTCTGTCTGCTCCCCACTCCATCTGGGAGACTCCCAGGCTGCCCTGAGCCTGCTCTGCCTGCAAGACTCTCCTACGCCCACATCCCCAGCAGGCTCAACTGGCCCTGTAGCCCATGTCACCCCGGCCACCAATCCCACCTGCCCCAGTGCAACCCTGCAGCCCTGGGACAGAGCAGGACCCACTACACATGAACCCCCAGGCTGCCAACAAACATATGTGACAGCCAGAGTTGTTAGTCTCAGACACACATCTGCATATGGAAGTAAAGGTCTTTGTGTGCAGGGGAAATTTCATTCCACAGATCAAAAACTATTTCAGTAACTAGATGCGTTGCCATTCAGACAGAGGTACATGACTTCCACAGTTATTTGCAGTGCTTGAAAATGAGTAATTTTTCAACCACTTTCTTTCTAAACTCCCATCATTTTCGAAAAGTAGCCAAACTCGAAGTTCCTTGATGAAAGCCACTTCTAGTGGGATAGCTGTTAAAACTCTCCCAGCAGATTTGTACAGAGTGGATTACCATGAGATGGGACAGCCCCACCTCTCAGGTGTTGCCCAATGTCACATCACAGCACAGCACTCACATTTGGCATCAGTTAGGTAAGGCCTTAGGGGTCATCACAGGTTTCATTTCATATTTCTTGCCCCAAGAGAGAAGGGAGCAGGGTTTGTGTCTAGGAGGTCTAGAAAACCACACGTCTTCCCTTTCACACCTGGTGCTGACACATCGAAAGGCTGGAGACTGCAAAGACTTGGACACAAATATCTCCCTGTCTCTCAGGACTTTGTTCTCATTTTGCTATCCCTTTGCTTTATGCTGCAAAGGAAGAGACAGATGTAGTCTCAAACAAGTTTGGGCACCGGAGAAGGAAAAAGGCAGACCTTTGTCTTTGAAAGGAAGGCCACAAAATTCCTCTCTTAGGCATGATCCTTCCTTGGCATGTGATTCACGCACTTCCCCGACATGTCTGTGTCAGACACCCATCTACACCCAGGCCACACTGTGCGAAAGCAGCTCAGCTCCCAGTTACAGTCACTGAGCCCATGCCTCCTTGGACTTGCAAGATTTACAAAAGACTCAGTCTCTCCTGGGCACCC
This sequence comes from Fratercula arctica, assembly GCA_947846985.1. Taxonomy (NCBI): domain Eukaryota; kingdom Metazoa; phylum Chordata; class Aves; order Charadriiformes; family Alcidae; genus Fratercula; species Fratercula arctica. Next base: position 68,872,270 of record CANTUZ010000026.1, on the reverse strand, counting down.
TGCAGCCCCTGTGGCCACAGCCACATCCCAGCCTGGTAAGATGTGCTGACGTTCCACCCAGCTGGCTTCAATGGTACATCTTCATGAGGACCTAACTGACACATCCTACAACAGAAGACCATTCTCCAAGTGGTGGCAAATATTCAACTAATTCCTCTTCAAGTTGAATGCAAAGGCCTGCTGAAAGGAGGGTATCTACGGCAAAGAGCTCTTTCCCTACATAACCCCTGCTGCTCCCAACCCTACCTCATGCCCTGGCTCTCAGAGAGGAAGAAAGGTGCAGAAGGCAAGAAGTGCTATTCATTCAAGGAGAGATGAGAGAGCTTGGTGCCCATGACTCAGCAGGAGAGGAGCACAACAAACAAGCAAGGGGGTAAGGTTAAATGGAGCAAGGTTGAGCCTGCACTCGAGCATGTCCTGAGGCAGGCAGCCCCTCCAGTAGCACACACAGAATGAACTCAAAAAAGGATTGGAGGGACAAGAGCAGCTCCCCAAGCAGGTTGTTCAGCTACTCCAGAAAGTGCAGCCCTCCCTGTCCCGGCTACCATCTACTGCTTTGGCTAAACGCATTCTGGCTCTTGGGCTTTTCCTCCACACTATGGCATGCTTGGAATGTGTCTGCTCCCTGTGAATCCAGTCAAAAGTAACCACGGATCAGCTGTCCATCATGAGAGGGCAATACTGTCGTAGGCAGATGTCTCCAGACCAGGCTGCCTTCAGTGCCCTGGCAGCCATGGAGACAGGCCAAGAGCCCAGTCTACCATGGGTCACCACCACAGGAGCAGGTGGCAGCCACAAATACCACCAGCAGAAGCACAAGTTTCACCAGGTGGCACCAGTTTGGAAGTGTATCATGAAAAAAAGTAACCAGCGTCGCAGCCCCCAAACTCAGTGAACCCCTTTCTGTGGGTGGTTGAGGCAGCTCTCACCCCCAGGATGGGTCAGGAACAGGTATCTGGAGAACAGCTGTATGAAGCACAGCACATACAGATCCTTTCCATGATCCACCACCAAAGGCCAACCCTCAAGGGACTTCCTGAATGAGGGGACCTGCATCTGAACAAACACTGTTCATAAACCAACTCCTCTCCATAACTCTATCCTGACTGGAACCACATAATTCTTCTGGGCTTATCAACATCCAGAGCAGTGAGATCCATATGTGAACTTCAGAAGCATTCACATCTGCTGCTAACGGTCTGCTCCCTGGTCTCCCTGGTCTCCAGGATCCCCTTCACCACATAAATCCAGAAGAATTGCTAATTACACTTCTTCCCCACCCTCTTCACAGTTTTATATATTTCACTCATTTGTCTTTTTTCCCAGACTGATTGAGGCTTTACCCACAAAGCCTTTCCTCCCATGAAAGCAATTTCACATTTTCATTGACGTACTTTAATTATCTTTTGTGTATCTTCTAGTTCTACGATGCCTTTGACTTCTGCAAGCAGTATTTCAGATCTGGGTGGAGTATCTGAGCAGGTGTTAAGAATGGAAGAACTGCTACTAAAGACTAGCCAAGCTGAGAAGAGGTGAGAAAACAGAAGAATTAATAGTAAGCAGTGCAAGCACCTTCAGCTCATTTTGCCAACTCTTTGAGAGCTGGGTCCCACCCCATGTCCCACAGTCACCAGCTGCTTGCTTATAGATGCAGCTCTGTGATAAAGACAAGTTCTCCAGCCTCAACAGATCATGGTCGAGGGGGCAGAAGTGACTCAGTCAAGAAAAACAGGGTAGTGGTTAATTTTAGAAGGACTGTCTCTGAACATCACCAGTGGTGAAGGAGCTGAATAAACAAAGTCTAGAAGGGCCGGCACCTGTGCTAGGTTCTTCAAGCATAGCCAGTTCACTTTCATCCTTAGCAAATATATATTGAAAAAGTGACATTGCAGTAACACCATCAATTAACTTTTAATTAAAGGCTGAACTTTTGCCTTTCATCTGTTCTGCCCTGATTCCAGAGAGCTCATAATCTCATATTGAAGTTAATCCACATTAGTGCATGCCTAATTTTTCTGAAGCAATAAACATCAGACAGCCAGCTTCTCCCTCTCATCAGATCCTTAAGTCATCAAAGCCCATAAACATGGGATTTGTTTCTGAAAGGGAAGGTTTTCAGCATCAGTGTTTGAAGCTTAAGAGCTTCATTGCCTGATAACTGTGTCTCCATTCTTTCACAAAGGAGAAGGTAGAGCAAAACAAACCGTATTCTCCTTTGGTCACAGCTGAAGCCATGCCACTAAAGCACCTTTTAGTTTTTGCCCTCTGTGTCTATTAACTGCTTTTTTATTTGCAATTTCTTCTAGGAGACAAACACCTGAGCGGCACAGTTCCTGCTGATTATATCAGAAAGGCAAATGATATATGAAATGAAGGAAGACGTTAAAAAATGCAAGCAGCAAAGTAAGTAAGAAAGACATATAAGTAAATACATCCCAAGAATCACCTGCCAGGGCATCTGGGGCCCCTTCCATTATTTTGCAGTTCAGGCAACAGCATTAACTGAATATTGTTTGTGCAATCTATCTCCCTCGAAACCCCAGCTCTCCTCCAGCCTCTTGACGTGCTTGTGAAAGCCTGCTCGCCTCAACAGACCTCACCTGGTGGATGGGAATGACGAGGAAGGCCCCCCCACCCGCGCACTCGGTCACCACCGCAATGAAGTGGGGGTTCACGGCGCAGAAGTGGTTGTCGTGGACGTTGCGGGTGATGGGCACGCAGTCGTAGCACTTGTCCTTGCTGGCGGCTTTACCGTACACGTGGCGGAACTTGGAGCTGCGGTACTGTGGGTGCCACGACATCTGCAAGGGGAGAAACACAACATGCTGTGACATAAATGTATGCAGAAGCAGCATTAAGTATCACTACTTGTGAACAAGAACAAATTAAATTAGTGGTGTGCCTGGGTCAAATCCATATATTTACAGCTGTCCTTTAGAGAAGTGCAGATCAAAATGTAGATGTACTGTTTTAGTCTTTATGTATCTGGGGAAAAAAAACCCACTGGATTGCAAAGAGATAATGTAATTTAGTAATTTCCTTTTTGGATTTTGTGGGATCACACTTCCTAAACATACAGATATCGGATAGTCAATCTATATCTTTATGGCAGCCTTCCAGCACTTAAAGGGGGCCTACAGGAGAGATGCAGAGGGATTCTTATCAGGGAGTGTAGCGACAGGACAAGGGGTAATGGTTTTAAACTGGAAGAGGGGAGATTTAGATTAGATAGTAGGAAGAAATTCTTTACTGTGAGGGTGGTGAGGCACTAAAAGAGGTTGCCCAGAGAAGCTGTGGATGGCCCATCCTTGGAGGTGTTCAAGGCCAGGCTGGATGGGGCTTTGAACAGCCTGGTCTAGTGGGAGGTGTCCCTGCCCATGGCAGGGGGTTGGAACTAGATGATCTTTAAGGTCCCTTCCAACCCAAACCATTCTGTGATTCTATAAGGACTTGCCATCCCGGCAAGGCTTGCAGACCCCTACCCCCTCTCCCCAGCACAGGCTCACCCTCCCCATTTGGGCTCTTCGCACCAACCCTCAGCCAGCAAGCAGCAGCCGTGTTTTTCTCTGCGGGTCTTCAACCCTTTGGCATGACCTGTCTCTGCACCCATTGCACATCTCTGATGGAGAGAGGAGACTGCAGAGGGGAGAAGCCTTCTCTCTCCAACACTAGCCAGCTGGGCTGTGCAGTCCCTGTCGCTGGGGCAGGGCCACAGGGCAGTCAGTTTAAGGGCAGATGAATCCCAGTAGCACAGACCTCAGGAAGCACGAATGATACAACATCATGGGTGAGGAAAGCCTGAAAGGTGGCAAGTGAATGAGCCAGTCTGGATGCATGCTTCATTTAGCCCTGAGGTGGTTCAGAACCAAAAACGAGTCTAAATTTTGCTCACATGAAGGGAAAAAAGAGGTTTGACAGATCATAGGAATAGTTACAGTCACTCGGGGTTTTTTTTCCTACTCAAAATGACGTTCTGCATATCTGGTTTATAACTGCACCACAACACTCTGACAGAGAGCATTTTAAGTGGTGTTTAAATGAGATACATAAAGCATGCTAAACACAAGAATCCCTTCCCACAGACAGCAGTAGGGCTTAACGCAACTGTTGCAACTGATTTCAAATAGCAAACTACCAATGCTGGGCAGAAAAGGCAATTCAGACTATTAACTCCTGTGTTTTCCACAAGACCTAGATAGTAAAAGGCACGTGGTGGGGACAGTGAGAAGATCCTACTGCCCTAAAGAAAAGAAATGCAGACCAGGCAAGAAGGTTATGGGTGAAACAGAGCCCCACAAAATCAGCTGGGAGTATGGGCAGAGACCAGGAGAGGGCTTGGTTTTCATCTGTTTAACATGTATGTAGTGAATAGGTACTATCAGTGATGCTGGATCAACAATAGCCCAGTTTGAGAGGGGAACCCAGACATGTAGCTTTGAGTTACAGCAAGACTTAAACCGCTCACTCGCATGGGTAAGCATTTGAAGGGAAGCATGCACTCAACAGCAGGAAGCCAAGTGCATCATCACCTGACAAGCAGGGGTCTAAGCAATTCTAAACCAAAGTGTACTTGTTGCTGTCATGGTATTGCATCCTCATGGGATGACTATTACATGCTAGGAATCTGCATTGCTTCATACTGGGCAGTCAAACTGGAGCTTTACAAGCACAGATCAACACAAGGATCCACAAAGCTCACATCCCACGTCACACTGAAAGATTTGGGCTGTGAATAGTGCTAGGACACAAGTCCTGTCCTATTCCCTGCCTCCTTCCGATCTACTGGCACAGCTCAGTGCCAACCCCACCTTGGACAAGTAACACATGCCTGTTAAAAATCAGTCCTGGCAGATCACCAGTTGCTTTCACAGTCATTTTTGTTGCTCTCTTTTGCCTTGGTGTATTTTACCTATGTTAACCCTGTATTTGTCCATATTATTAGCTGATTAAATTTCTTGTGCAGAAAACATTAGGTGCAAAGGATCTCTGATGCAGACTGAGCTACCTATCCCAAACAAAAATTCAAGTTACTTGAAAAAGAACTTCCCAGCAATCCTGGGAAGAAGGGATGTTCACAGGCAGAAAGCAAGCTGAGGTTATATGCAATTGTCTAGCTCCCCAAACAGCCCCAGAAGCGCGGCGTTCTCAAACAGCTTCACGCTCATGACAGCTTTAGTGGTTAGGTTTACTCACGCCAGGGAAAAAAAAAAATCACTGTATTGTTTGGATGCAGCAGTTCCTTCTTACAGCAAGAACATTATCTTTCCAAAAGGAAATTAATTGCCTGGCTCCAAGGAACTTCTAGCTAAACTGCCCTTGGGGTGGGAGAGAGTGTGTGGTCCAGAGGTTCAAGGCTCCTCTGCAGAAAGGAGTCACCACTCATTATTGTGATATCATTCTTATGGAGAGCAGGAACACAGAGCACACAGAGCAAGATATTGACATCCCATGCAGACTACCTGTAAAATGTTAATGGCAAATAAGGAATAAAGGAAATAAAAGTAATTAAATGCCCAAGTTTGGACAGTGCTTAGGAAAGACAGCTCTCTCCTATTTCAGTTTGTAGAATTAAGGTTCAGCTGCCACAGGAATGAACTTAAAAAGCACCTAGAATATCATAAAATTGGCAAAGACAATCCCAGCAGAACAGTGTCCCTTTTGACATGACTGCAGCCACGACAGAAAGCTCAGCATTAAAAGAAAAAACTCTTGGATAAAATACAGCAAAAACCAGCCTGAATAGGAGCAGCATCAGCAGACTGTGTCTGGTACAGTGGGAGACACTGATCCCAAATAGAGCAGGCACATGGACGTTAGGAAAAACTTGTTTGGAAGGAGTGTGGAGGAGTGGTCTGCCCTAGAGGTTGCTTGAGTGGTGATCAGTCTCCGTCCCTGGAAATCCTTTCATGACTTAATTACACAAAGCCATATCCTCCTGACTGTTCACAGCAGTCCTGCTCTGAACATGAGGCTGAACTGGAGAAAATTAAGGGCATGGTGCCACCAAACCATACCGAAACCTTACGATTTACAACTGAAAAAGCTCACATCTTGTCATCATTTGGGCTGGACTGGCCACCAAAATGTATGACAGATGCTCTATTTTCTCTCCCAAGGAAGAGAAGAATGAGAGAGAAAGAGACTTATGGATTGAAAAAGAAACTAAACTACTTTAATGAAATATTAGTAGTAAAATAACAAGAATAAAAGATAATAATTATATATTTATATATAATATAAAGATAATATTAATAAGAAAACAATTAAATATATACAATATATACAAAACCAGTACCAAGCTCCCAGGATGACGTTCACATCACCAGCAGGCACTGGGAAAGTCCCAGATCAAACTCAGCAACGGACAGGAGCTGGATTCTGGATCTGGGCTCAGGAACGCACAGATCAGGACCAAAGGCAAACGAACAGGCAGAGTCCTCCTCAGACACCGGCCATTGAAGAAAGAAGCTGACCCCTTTGATGCCTCAGCTTTTACACTGAGCATGATGCAGATGGGATGGAATACCCTGTTGGTCAGTTTTGGGTCACTTGTCCTGCCTGCTCCTCCCCGCAGATGCGACCCCTCTATGCTTTTCCGCTTCCGACTGTCCAACTTGGTACATAGCAAAGTTAGCTGACCTTGGATGTTACAGCAATAAGTATAAGCAAGTGCCTCCCTGCACACCATTCCTTGGTGTTCACTGTAGACATCAGGCCTTATCCACTAGAAGCAGATACCGTGTGAAAAGCATGCCCTTAATTTCAGAAAGTGCCGTTAATGAGAAGAGACTTAACTGAAAAGTAAAATTACTGACATGAAAATTGGTTCTGTTTTATCTCAAACCAGGACACATCTTCACTAAGTAAAATAAGCCCCTGTGTGTACAGCCCGTCTGCTACAAGCCACATAGCTGACAAGATGTGGTTCCTGAGCAAGAGACAATTTTCCAGCTGGCTGTTAGCCAGAGCAGCATGGCCAGGGCTCTGACAGATCTCAGCTATTAAACAGTGCAAGCCATGGCACCTACAAGAAGAGCCTTGCAGAGGAAAGAGGCCACCATTCCTAGAAGTTCTCCATCAGAGCTCTCAACACACCAAATGCTGTGTTATGTGTAAAGGTAGACTCAATACCGAATGCATAGGTGGATGTATAAGTACTAAAAGGAGTACAGAAACTCTTATACCCCAGGCAGGTCCCCAGTGCAGTCTGCCTTCACACAGCTTGCCCTGATCTTCCCTTCCACTGCTGTTAGGACAATGTAGGAGCCAGTCACAGGCCACCAGTAGCCCTTTTCCATCAGCAGTCCTGGTCCAATCTCTTTGCGCAGCTCCTGTGCTTGCATGGCAGAACAGAAGGGGCCTCACTCTGCAGCAGCAAGTCTCTTCCTTATTTCTTTCATAAAGCAGCAGGTTTTCCAGTCACTACTTTTCCTCCTCCTCCTTTTACCTTACTGTAAGGAAGGGGTTGGTTTATTCACTCCTCATCTGGTACTTAGAGTCATTGAGTTATAGAATGGTTTAGGTTACAAGGGAATTTAAAGATCATCTAGTTCCTACTCCCTGCCATGGGCAGGGACACCTCCCACTGGATCAGGTTGCTCAAAGCCCCATCCAGCCTGGCCTTGAACACTTCCAGGGATGAGGCATCCACAACTTCTCTGGATAACCTGTTTTAGTGTCTCATCACCCTCACAGTAAAGACTTTCTTCCTACTATCTAATCTAAATCTCCCCTCTCAGTTTAAAACCATTACCCCTTGTCCTGTCACTACACTCCCTGATAAAGAGTCCCTCCCCATCTCTCGTATAGGTCCCTCTCAGGTACTGGAAGGCCATTATAAGGTCTCCCCGGAGCCTTCTCTTCTCCAGGCTGAACAACCCCAACTCTCTCAGCCTGTCTTCATAGGAGAGATGCTCCAGCCCTCTCATCATCTTCGTGGCCCTCCTCTGGACCCACTCCAACAGGTCCATGTCCTTCTTGTGCTGAGGTCTCCAAAGCTGGACACAATATTAGAGTCTCACCAGAGCAGAGTAGAGGGGCAGAATCACCTCCCTTGACCTGCTGGCCATCCTTCTTTTGATGCAGCCCAGGATGTGGTTGGTTTTCTGGGCTGCAAGTGCACATTGCTGGGTCATGTTGAGTTTGTTATCCACTAATATCCCCAAGTCCTTCTCAGCAGGGCTGCTCTCAATCGATTCTCCGCCCAGCCTGTATTTGTGCTTGGGATTGCCAAGTACTTCAACCATCTTGACCACCCTCCACTCTTCGTTCTGCTAGATGCAACGCCGTATTTGTTCCTGGGAGAGACAATATGGCGCGGTGCCATGTCCACCCTCCAGGTCTGAAGGTGGAGCCTGGGGACTGGCCAGAGGGAAGAGAAGCATCTCCACTCCTTCCTCCCAAAAAGGAGAGCAGAAAGCACCACAACATAGGCAGAGCTGGGTGAAAAACGCTGTGGCCAGGCAAGGGGAGGAAGTACGGTTTTTACAGCATCTCCCATCCAGATCTCAGAGAACCTGTTCTGGTGCAGCTGTTAAAAAGCTGGGCTTGCCTCCTCACACAGGTGTCAGAGAAGGCAGCTCTGCAAATGCTATGTGAGAGATGAGGGTCTCCTCAGCTTAGAAGCACAAGGAGATGCCAGTTTCTGATATATCTTCTGCTCCCAGAAGGAGCTGCAGTGTGGCCTGAAGTGCCATGACAGGTCTGCAATGCAGAAGCGCCAGATGCCTCTTCCAAACAGCTTCGATGAGACACAGGAGAGCCAAGTAGCAGCCCAGATAAAGAAGCCGGAAATACCTGGGCTGGGCAAAACACTTCTCTAGGGGCTATACTTGAGCAGTTCCTACTGTTATCTGCTGCACTCCCATACCAGGCAGAGATAACTGGTCTTTCCTCTTTTATTCTCCACCCCTGCAAGATTGTCAGCTACTCAAAACAGCTTCCTCACAGAACGGAAAAAGCTTCCTGTCAATGAGCAGAGATGCCCACTTGGGCCACCGGCAGCATTTCCCACCATTCACTCTTGGAAGCAAGCCCACCTTGAATCCTCTCCCATCTTGGGTGAGTCCTGCAGCAGAGCAGCCCCTGCCTTCTCCATAAGGGCCTTTGAGCTCCCTGATGATCCCCATGCTCCACTTCAGTTAATTTCAGATCAAACTAGTCCACCCAAGCCATGCCACACTGACACATTCCCATGTTCATCTCCCCTTTTCCATGCCCCACCCTTGCCTATCACCCTGCATTAGAATCCAGGTCCTGTCACTGCTGGGGGCAGGGGGCAATGGAGGGCTGCAGCATCATCAGAGTTGACTCCATGGGCCACAGGGAGCTAGCTGCAAAATCCTCATTAGAGCAGGAGGCAGAGGCACTTACATGGGATCCCCTTCTTCCTCATCTTTCCACGGCAAGCAAGAGATCCTGGTGTACGAGCAACTTTTCCCAGTTCTTCCGCAGCTGCTGAGGCTCTGGCTGCATTTTCCACCTACCTCCCCCCATTCAAGGCTCCACCACACTGCAGGACCTTCCCATCAGCCTCCTCTTGCCCACAGTCACACAAGCTCATGCTTCCAGAGGAAAAGGGAGCTGGATGAGGAGATCCTGACAGTGGCAGGGCTATGTCTGCTCCTCATCTGCTTGCAGCACCAGGCAGAGTGCTGGGCATCCACTACCTCGCAGGGCCCAGCCTGGGGTGGTGGGATCTGCCAGGGAACTCTGCTCAGTGTTCCGTGAAGTGTTTTCAAACATTCACTTCCCTCTTCTCTGTTTTCAGGTTTTGCCAGTCACAACTATTTGGTTTCCTTCCAGGTTTCCTCTCCTTTACCGCCATCCATAGTGCAGAAGAACATAGGGACACCACACAAAACATGTCCAAACATGCAGGGTTTGGCTTAGGAAAGCTAAAGCCCACATGAAGTCTGACAAGGGAAGTGAAGGGCAATGAGATAGGTTCCTACAGGTATCGCAGCAGTAAAAAGACAACCAGGAAAAACATGGGGCTGCTGACGAATGGGGCAAGAGCCCTTGTGACAAAGGACACAGAAAAGGCTGAGGCACTGAATGCCTTTTTCACCTCAGCCTTTACTGCTAAGATGGTCCTTTAGGTATCCGGGGCCCCTGAGACCTGTGGAAAACCCAAGGCAAGGAAGACTTGCATGTAATTTATCTCAACATTAGCAAGGCTTTTGACACTGTCTCCCATAGCAGCCTATAGACAGATGGATAAAGTACAGGCTAAATAAGCAGACACTGAGGTAGACTGTAAAATGGCTGAACTCCTGAGCTCAAAGGCTTGTGATCAGCAGCATGAAGTCCAGCTGGAGACAAGTCTCCAGTGGTGTGCCCCAGGAGTCGACTTGGGTCAATGCTGTTTAACATTTTCATTAATGATCTGGATGATGAGGCAGAGTGTACCCTCAGCAAGTTTGCAGGTGACACAAAACAGGGAGGAGTGGCTGATAGACCAGAAGGTTGTGCTGACAACCAGAGGGACCTTGACAGGCTGGAGAAATGGGCCCACAGGAACCTCATGAAGTTCAAAAGGGGGAAAAGTCAAGTCCTGTACCTATGGAGGAATAACTCCATGCACTAGTATATGCTGGATGCCAACTGTCTGGAAAGAAGCTTTGCAGAAAACAACCTGTGGGTCCATGAGCTGCTGACCGTGAGCTGCCAGCAATGCACCCTTGGAACAAAGCAAGCCAATGGCCTCCTGGGCTGCATTAGGAGGAGTGTTGCCAGCAGATTGAGGGAGGTGTTCCTCTACTTGGCACTGGTGAGACATACCTGGAGTTCTGGGTCCAGTTCTGGGCTCCCCAGTACAACAGGGACTTGGACATACTGGTCCAATCAAGACGCATGAAGATGATGAAGGGACTGGGATTATCTCTGTTGTGAAAAGAGGTTGAGAGAGCTGGGACTGTGCATCTGGAGAGGAGCAGGATCACGAGGTCCTTATCAATATGTACAAATACTTCAGGAGAGGGAGTAAAGAAGACAGAGCCAGACTCTCCTCAGTGGTGCCCAGCAACAGGACAAGAAGCAATGGGCACAAACTGAAATACAGAAAACTCCACTTAAATGCAACAAAACACCTTTTTTCTGTGAAGGCAGTCAAACACTATCAGAGGTTGCCCAAAGACATTGTGGAGTCTCCATCCTTGGAGATACTTAAAACCAGACTAGACATGGTCCTGGGCAATCTGCTCTACCTGACTCTACTTTGAGCAGGAAGGTTGGACTAGATGATCTCTTCCAACCTCAACTATTCTGTGATTCTGTGATTTTAGGGCCTCTGGATCTCAGCCATGTATATCTTGTACTGCCCTAAAAATGCCACTGGCAACATACCAAGATGCGCACTCATATGATGTGGACTTTCAACACAATAAACCTGTCTTGCAGGCTCAGGTCTCCCATCTGTTCCTCTGACAGGGAGTGAAGACAACACATTTCTTCCCCATTCCATGAAACTGCTATTTGGAGGGCCAACCATTTTTAAAAATGTGCAAATAGCAACTGGTATAAGGGATGGGGGGCAGAAAGTGAGGGAAAATATACCAATATTTTCTCAACAAGACAGAACTGTTTTTTCATTGCAAAAACTTGCGCCATCACTTCCAGAAAAAGGCATATTTGTGAATTTTATAGACCCCCAAAATTAAATGTTCTGCATAGTCCCATAACACTATGCTTTCCATGGATGTTTTTTAGGAATAATGGGGTTAGCTTTCTCCCTGCACTGGAGAGCTGGCCCCAGGGTACAGAGGGCCTGTCCTTGCACAGGCATGTCTGAGCAAGGTGAGCCAGCATGGCCAGAGCCCAAAGTCCTGGATGTGCAGCACCAGGTAAGGCCTGAAGCCACAGCTCAGGGATCCCTATCTCACCCCACCTGCCTGTGGGGCAGGAAGGAGCCAGGGTGCCCACAACAGGAGAATGCAGACCATCCATGCACACTGGCCAGTGCCCACGGGCAACATTTCCCCATCCTGAGAGGCAGCTGGACCTGAGGTCTCATCCTCCCATCTGGTCAAGGAGGTAAAAGATCCTCCCTCACTTGCTGTTCAGGGCTCTGGTGCCACTATCCCAGCACAGAGACTGATGCTGAACTGACAAAAGGATGAAAGGCACTGATGAAGGCACTGATCCTCCACCAGCATGACACAGAGCCCTTTGCATCCCAGAGAAAGAAAGGAGGAAGGCAGCGTAGCCTTTGCAATCCAAGAATCAGCCTCCTGCTTTCCCTCCCCATCAGCCTGACCTAATTCCCAGTATCACCAGCCTCTCTGTGGTGGGAGAGGGAACTGGGATGGAGGGAGACACTGCAGATGATTGTATTTAGGGTCCGTATGTTTATAACCATATAGCTGATGCAAAGAATGTGTCTAGCTCTATCTTCACTCACCCTGCTCTGAAAGACCAAGTGCTGGGACCTTATGGTTGTCACTCCCACCTCTTCCAACAAAGAACATTATGGAGATTTTTTTTTCTGAAGCACCCTACTCAGGTCTTTTGTGCTTACCAGACATGAACATGTAAATGCTTATGTGACCGCTAAAGAACAGTCAGTTAAAGATGGAGAATCCAGGTCCACCACGATGCAGCAGCACTGAAGGGACTTTGCTCTGCTCTGACTCTTTTACGAGGTTCTTTATGAAAAGTGACCTTTTCATGACTCATCTGTGAAACCTGACTGCAAAGGTCCTACCTCCTTGCTGAAAATGTGAGCTCCTAAAAGGGCTGTGAAGTCTAGGGATGTCTGCAGCACTCAGAAGCAGTCTTCAGAGAGCTACACTGTGGCATATTTATTGCTCTCCAGGAAATGTCAGACAAAACAAATGGGCATATGCATGTCCAACTGACCAAACATGTGCTTCACCATAGGCCAGCATGTTGCCGCTTGCCCTATTGCATCCCACTTAGCCTAGGATTACAGATTTTCCTGCACTGTGCATGAAATCTGTGAATTCTGGATTAATTTCTCTTGCTCCTGGACAAAATAACCACATGGAAAAAGTGAAATGTGTTTGAGGAAACCCAGACATATGGTAGCCTGTTCCAGACCCAACTGAGAGCACATTCTCCTCTGGTGCACAGTATTTTGTGAGAGTCACAGCAGCCAGCTCATCCCTAATAGTCTAGAAACTGAAGACATTGGCAGCACTTCATGCTGCCTTTTACCATCTTTGATATCCTTGGCATCGATAGTGCCAGGAGCTGGAGGGCGTACAGACTAGTAAGTTGTTTTCCTTATACCCTGAGGAAGGCCTGAAAGAAGATTGATGGGCACCTTATCTCCTGGAAATACCAGCTCTTGGGTGTGACTCCACACACTGTTATGAGCTAACCTCTCCAGCACACACTCCTGGTCTATTTGTGTTCTGGCACTGCCAGTCCCATCCATGAGTGGCTTTCTCCTGCTGAAAGAGAAGAAAATTAACCTGGGGGCGGGAAGAGATTAACAAAAAAAAAAAAAGAATAATGCACTTCAGCAGAATCAGATCATAAAAAGTACCTGATGTGGGTCAAACAGAGCAGAAATAGATGGGGATCACATCACAGCTGGAAGCAGAGGGGATTGGAGTGTCTTTGTCAGCGATGAGATCCCCTCAGCTCACCCAGGGAACCACAGCCAGGTGGTGTGACAGTGTCACTCCAGGAACGGAGGAGTAGCTACAAACCAGACCTTCCCTCATTCCCCTGTGAATAGGCATACACATCTCCAGCAATGGCTGGACACACATCACGAGCTGGGCTACACCCAGTTTGAACAGGGAAGAATTTAGACTCCATCAAGATCAAAAGGGGAGACAGGTTTGTAACCTGACCAAGAAGTTTGGGGGCAGGAAATCCCACATAGCATGCCCAGTTCCTATATTGCACACTCTTCAGTGTGTGCCAGCCTTCTGCTTTTTCCCAGTCCCCAGGGGCCCACAAACTCCAAAGCATGCACCATCTGCCACCCAGCATCTTCTATCATGTCACGCACACAAAATGTAATAGCGGATTCCCACTGTGGGAGGGGAGAGGTGACACCAGAAGACATGTGAGCTAGGACCTCCGAGCATCCCACTGCTGCCTGCCAGGAAGGGTGCTCATTTTCTAATTTCCAGGTGCACAGAGCAGGACCATCAGCTACCATGACCCCATCCACCAAATGGATGCCATGACCCTTTCTGGAGCCAAGAGTGTCCACTGCCATCCGTCCTGATCATCAACTGGCTGGGTGTCAGGGACAATTTTCCACTGACTTTATGCCAGGGGAAAGGCTGACCAAGCCCATCATTTACCAATACGGACGTTCTCTGTGTATTTCCTCTCCTTCCAGGCATGTTCCCTGTCCTGAATATACAAGCAAGGAATGAGGTAGACTGGCTCTGTGCAGAAATACTTAACAGTGGCATGAGCTGTCTGTATTTCCAGGACTGAAATGATACACAACAAGTGCGCAGAGAGGATAACACTGGACTGCATGCTCCTGCCCTACTCCACATGCCTGCACTGGGATTTCAGTTCAGCTTGTGTTTCCCATCATCAGCAACACAAACACCAGACAAAAGACTTCAGCTCTGGGCACTGCTCTTAGGAAAGGTGCCAGACAGTTAGAGGAGAATTCAGCGTAGATTGGTAAGGACCATTGATCAAAGGTGTGTGACCTGCTAAGAAATCCTAAAAGCTTCAGGGTGGAGATGATGGAAGGAAGCCATGACAGTAGACTTCAAACACGGAAAAAGTTCCTTCAAAGAGGATATAAATCATCTGCTTTCAAAGTCTAGGGGAGACAGAGAGTCAAAGAACATGTGTTGAAACCGCATCAGAGAAGTCTCCAATTAGGCAGCAGTAAAACTTTCTAACAGTCACAGGAGTGGGAGGGGGAAAGACATGATCAGCAGCGTTTCCCAGGCAGACTCGATAAAAGTCCAGCAATGACGCCAGAGCTATGGCTGACCCTGATTTGGACAGGAGACAGACTCACAGAGCTGGAACAGAGAAATCACATCATACTGTGATTTCATGTGCAGTAAGCCGGCTGTATCCAGAGGGTGGCAGGGCTACACCCACTCCTCACACCAGCTGCACTAACACCCTCAGCAGGGCACCCAGTATCTCTATTTTAAGCAATTTTCAATTGCAATACCTCATGTCGGAATTTAAATTCTTAACATCCAGGGCAAAACAGCTGAATCAGATATAGCTACTGCAGAACAATCTGTTTCATTATGGCACCAAGCCAAGCCAGTTACCGATGGCCATCGTTCCTGCCATTAACAGGTCGGAGCATCAGAGAAGTCCCTTTCGAATGTATCACTGTTCAGGTCACTATGAAGAGTGGTATAATGGTAGATGAAAGCCAGAATTTTAATTTGACTTCACTTGTCTGATGCAGCATTTGAGCTGAAACCTCTACTGCCCTCATGAATACAAGCAGACCTGAGATTAACCTCAACAACTGTATGGGACTGCAGAAAGGACGTGTAGAGGGAAGAGACCATCCCATCCAGATGCTGAGCTGAAGATCATGGTGGCCAAAAGGGGTGGGACCTTCAGAAGGCGAGATCACACGACATCATGGAAAAGGAAGGAAACTGAGACACAAAAGCATTCAAAGAGGCACAAAGCGGCATCTGGAGAACACACAGGAGTGGAACAAGTCCAGTGGGCACAAGAAACCTCTCCTTTTGGCTAGGCCACGTGGAGGTCCTTCAGGGAAGGTGTCTGAGGTCTCTGTCTACAGAAATTTTCCAGGCTGGAAACTACCTCCCTGTTTGCAGACAGCTGTCTCTCCGTGCCCAGAGCTATCCCCGGGCCATCCTAGCACCCATCTCCTGTGGGACCAGGCTCCAGATATGAACTAAGCCACTCTCTCCACCTTCGTGCACAGCCCGTCTGGCAGCCTGGCAGCACCCAGTGTGCATCCACCCAACACGCATCCATCAAGACACAAGTCCTTGGCCCCTTCTGTCCCCACACCAACACATACTAACATTTCACTGACTCAAGGCTGTAGAAAGAGGAGGCTTGCTGCTGTCTCCAGTGATACAAATGAGCATCCTACTCCACCAGGTATAAAACCACCTTTATTCAAAGCCTTTTTCACAATTTTCATCCAAACTAAGCCTGTGCAAGCACAAGACCACTGCCTGTAGAGTATCACATTAGATAAGAGGTCTCTCACAAGACTGTATTACAGTCCTGGTATGGAAGCAGGGCACATAAAGGTTGCATGGATTGCAGAAATGGCATTCAATTCAGCCAATGCAGAATGTATAGGCTAAATAACAGTTTGTAAGCTCTACCAGAAAGCTCTCCAGCTCTGCCTGCCTTCAGGTAAGCAAGGGGAGACTGCCTGTCTCTGCTCCAGATCTCAGGACTATTGCAGTGATCAAAGGACAGCCAGAGCTCTTCTGGAGACCAGAATCTGGCACAGTGTCTCCTGAAGGGACAGTCTTGCATCCTCTCCCCATCCAAACACACACTGAGATGCTCACACTCCTCAGAACACCCCATGGCTGGGCTGAGAGCCTTCCAGTTCATCATGCACAATGTGGATGGTACATGCCCGTCACCGAACAACTGTTTTCTGTTTTCTTGGGCTGCTCACCTCTGAGCAGGGTATATAAATACATGCCAAATGAATTAATAATGGTTATGTTTGCTTCACAGTCACGAAGTTTCACACAAGAAGCCTTCCTTCTCCTTGAGATCTGTGCTCCATGTGGCCTGTGTTGCATTCCTGCGTGAAAGCTGCCCTGGCATTGGCAGATGCGAGCTGAAATCCAGCCATACCTCTGGAGACCTGACCCCAATGCAGTCCTTGGGAAAGCACATAACATGACAACCTTCCAAAGCACTTTTAAGTACTGTTTTCTATTGTTCATAGGCAGGTTTCCAAACTCTGCCTATACCCCACCTGCCACTCTGAAAAACATTTCAGATGTTCACGTGATCCAGCCTGGCAAATTGGACTCTTTCTCCCCTGTCCTTATTGACCGGGAATGAAGAGAATTTACAGTTCTAAAGGACTTTTCTGAGGTCCCAATCTCTTGAAAGTTAGTGATAATTTGAAAAGCAGAGGGACCAACAGAAAAAAATAAATGTACCCCTCATTCCTCCTCTTGCATTCAGGGTCAAAAAGAGATAAAAAGGGGAGAAAGGAAGGAATGCAAATGATAACAAGGGGGATTTTCAAAGTTACAATGAACACTTCAATCTGAAATGCCACAAAAACTTTTCATTTCCCTTTTCATTTTCTCTTATGGAACGCTAAACTTGTATTCCATAGGTAATGCCTTTTCCCTTCCAACCTCATTTTTAGGTGACGTTTCCATCGCCAAAATCCCCATATGGCAGCCTTGCTGGCCTCTCGAGAGCACTGTTTGCAGGTATCCAAGGAGAGTGCCACAAGACATTCAAACTTCCAACTCCATGCAAATAAGCAGACTGAAACTGGCACAAGGATACACAACTAGAAGGCTCCAGAGAAGACACACATCTCCTTCTCAGTTCTGTATCAGCAGTCCAGGAAATAAAATCTTTACATGCACTCAGCTCCAAGTAATAAATTCAAACAAGAGAAAGAATCACTGGTCTTCCCAAAATCTGCCTAGGTACATGATTTTCTCTGGTCCTTTCTCTCCTATTGTCTTAACTCAGTTTCATTCATCTTATCCATCTCCTCTCCTGTGAAATCCTCTCTCCTCCCCTCCCTGTCTTTTTCTTCCACACAGCTGATCCTCTCAAAATTCACCCCTCCCTATCCTAAAAATGAATAATGTAACTTGCTGCCAAAAGACAAGATGAGTCTCTCTGGGAGACTCGAAAAGCCTTTTCAGCTATCTTGTCTTGTCTCTGCCAAAGGCAACAAGATAATGCTCAGAGCCAGATGAGGAAAGCAAGCTGTACATGAAGTCAGCTTCAACACTGCCCTACACTGAACAGCAAGCTGCGCATGAGAAATAGGACAGACATCCCCGTTCCCAGTACCCGAGGACTTGTAGAAAGGAAGCAGTTAAATACATGATTTCAAATAAGGCAATTAATATATCATGAAATATCGCTGGGTTTCTGCCACGCACTGTAAATTTCATGACATGACTCCACACGGAGCAGACTGTACAAGAGAGCTCCATAAAAAGTACTCCCCCTCTCCTCACTCTGCTGTCCCCAGAGTCGATGCACGTTGAAGCAGGAAGACATCTGCTACCTGCCCCTAAACCAGGCTTGTGCAATCTTCACGCGGGCAGAAGGCCTTGGTTTCAGTGTCTCCACTCTAAAGGCACTGTTGGTCCCTCTCCTGACCAGAGAGAGGAGTGCTTCTTGCCACATCTTGCTTCTTGCTGAATCTCAGCAGAGGAACTGCTGCAGAGCTGCTCCAAAACTTTCTGCTCTTACCTCACCAGCATCAAGGCACAGCTGGGGAGCTTTGCAGGTCAGCAAGGTCAATATTTCCTACACCTCCCGCAGAAGACATCTGTCACCTGGACGCGGTACACTCACAAGACTCACATACAGGCACATTTCACTGGGAAACAGCTGCTCTTAGCAGTTGACTAAGCAACCAAGCCAACTGGCTCCCAGGTCCACCCAGCTAGACTGGGATGGTTTTGGCAAAGACAAATACACCACATCATTACATTTACTCTGAATAATGCTACTAATGCTTCTCCCACAGGGCAAAGATCTCTCTACCTGAGACCCAGTCCTGCAGGCCACATGTCAATACACTCTGCCCATGCAGTTAAATGAGAGAATTCAAAGTGACAGGCATTGAAAAAAAAAACAGTGTGCAGAGGAACTTCTTGCTTCCAGATGGCTTTAAACTTTTTAACCTCACGCTGCTCTGCTCGCATTTCTCACCCTTTCTTCATGCCTTAAGCAGAGAAAAGGCTGTTGGCTGCAAGCCTGATAGGAGCACAGCGATCACAAAACAAGCAAGCAGCGAGAAAGGTGTCTGCTTGTTGTGCTAGTCTGCAGGTGGCACTTTCTAGCAACAAGCAACCACTGCTGGGCTTCAATTTCCCATCCCATGCATCCTTGTTTGCCACCAGCCTTCATGGCAATGGAAAAGGCTTCGTTAGAAACAGCAGACTGGGCAAACATGCCCCTCTTGCTAAATCAAGTACTGTAATAAGACAGTTTTCTGCAAGTAGCACACACTCATAAGTTTAGACAGATTTAATATAAAAATGCACAACCAGGGGTATGAGGAAAAATTTCTAAATGGCACAAAAGATACTAAATTCTTTCTCAAGCACAATCACAACAGGGTTTTCAAGGTTCACCTCCTCCAGGTTCCTAATGGTCCATCCCAAAATACAAGAAAACAAGCAAAGGCAGCATGTGACATGCACAGATGAGCCAGGACATCCTCATAAAACTCAACCACAAAAAGCATACACACAGGAGGTGGAAGCAGGGACAAGTGTCCTGGGAGGAATACAGAGACACTGTTCAAAGATGCAGGGCTGGGCTTAGGAAACCTAAAGACCACCTGGACTTGAATTTGGCGAGGGATGTGAACAGCAACAAAAAGATTTCTACCGGTACATCATCAGCAAAAGGACGACTAGGGAAAATGTGGTCCTGCTGAGGAATGGGAATGGGCACTTGGAAAGGACACAGGAAAGGCTGAGGCATTGAATGCCACCTTCACCTCAACCTTTACTGCTAAGACCAGCCTTCAGGCATCCTGGGCCCCTGAACCCTGTGGAAAGTCCAAGGCGAGGAAGACTTGCCCTTGGTGGAGGAGGATCAGGTCAGGGAGCATTTAAACAGACTGGACATGCCCAAGGGCCTGATGGGATGTACCCACTGGAGATGAGGAAGCTGGCCCATGTTGTTGCAATGTCATTCTTGGGTTTCTCTGCAAGGTCATGGCAATCAGGGGATATCCCTGGGGACAGGAAGAAAGCAAATGTCACCCTTATCTTCAAAAGGGCAAGACAGAGGATCTGGGAAATGACAGGTCCTCCAGCCTGAGCTTGATCAGGCAGTTAAATGTAAGAAGAAACTTTTTTACTGTGAGGTGGTCAAACACTGGCACAGGTTGCTGAGAGAGTCTGTGGAGTCTCCATCCTTAGTGATTCTCAAAATCCAACCAGACAATGCCCTGAACAATCTGCGCCAGGTGAATCTGCTTTGAGCTGGCAGTTGGACTAGATGATCTCCAGAGGTGCCCCCACCCTCAACCATGCTATCACGCTGTGAAATTTGCACAGTCATCTCCAGGGAGAGCATGCTGAGCAGATACGGTGAAAGCAGACCATAACTTTCGCTGTCCTTTCAGCGTGAAGGAGATGGGAGAAGTTCCCGTTACACCACACTGCCTGTCAGGGACTCACCAGACAGGACATGCTCCAGGGAAAGAAAATGAGCAGCAGCTCAACCACCTGACTTAAAGCAACAAAACCAGCTGGACTACAGTGTCCACTCTCATTTAAATCCAATCATATGAGGAAAACAAGAAAGCAACATTAGATGGTTTTCAGGGGAGGCTGGGGAAAGGAAAATGAAATCAAAGTAGTAAAAAATGGAACAAATTTAGCCAATACAGAGATAAAAGTCAGATAGATGGAGAGTCAGCACAGCTTTTATAAACCCTTGCCAGGTCTCAAAAGCCAAACTGCACTAACAAAAGCCAAAATCTCTGTGACAGAGCGTACACAGTTTCCAATACTAGCATGGTTGCTCACCACAGTGATAAGGCACCATGAGGTCTGCAAGAAGGTCCTCAAATGGGTAAGTGGTTTGTGAAAAATGAGAAATACCCACTTTTTGAGTGCTGCAGGCTTAGGTTTGAAATAGACTCTCACCACCCTATTTATACGCCTATATGTCTCACAGGAAGAATAAATTCATGGAACAGAGGCAGTTGGTCACAGGTCCTGAGAGTCCATCTTTTTTCCTATTCTGCTCATTCATTTATCTACATCCTTCCCTAAGGATCTTTTTCTAAAATTCTCCAGTAATGGTCAGACCACCATCTTCATGTGAAACTTATCCCAGCACTCAGCTGCCTTTACAATTACAAAGCTTTTCCCTGCTTTCAAAACTAAATCTCTTTTTGTGCAATCAGCGTCCCTTGCTTCTTATCCTATTTATCCAGATCACAGGGAAAAGATTATTCCCTCTTCCTGCAGCAAGCTTTCCTCCACAGTTGACACATAGCTTCCCAGTCTTCTCCAGTTTTTACCTCATTCTCCTTCTGTCAGCCACGCTTTCTCAACAGCTGATGAATTTGTCCTCCTTGCTTTTGCTCCCTTTGGCTCATCTGTATTTTTCCAGAGCAGTTGCACCTAAAACTGGCATACATCTATTTTACTAATGTGGACAAACAGATCCTTCCTTTATAATTTACCAGATACTCTCCTTTTCTTATTCATCATTTCCTTGCTTCACCATGTCACTGGGTCGTGCTCAGCCTGGAATGAACTGCAGCCCCTGGATGGTTTTCTGCAGAACTGAACTGATGGTGCTGCGTCCTATGAAGACCTGAACCTCTCACTACTGAAATGCATCCTGATTTTCCCATGCCATTTCTTCAGCTCATCAAGGCAATTTCAAACCAGAGCCCTGTCCTCCTGCAGGCTTCCTGCTCCTCCTAGTTTCCTGTTTATCATTTATTCCTTTGTCTTAATTACTAACAAAAATACCAAACAGCATCAGATGGCAGAAGGAGCTCTGCAAAACTTTTCTCAATAAATCATCATATTTTGATAATTAAGCTCCCCTGTATAGTCTATATACCCTAAACAAGCATATGTAGTGCATATTGCCTTATCCTAAGTGTGTGGGACAGCACTGAATATTTTCCTAAAGTAAAGATAAATGACACCTCCTGCTTCTCCACATCCACTGGGATCACCACCCTTTGCAAGAGGAAATCAGTGTGTGTTGACATGATTGGTTCTGTCATTCTTCATTCTGCCTCTTTCTACTCATTATTTCTCCCAAGTGGTCCACTTTTTTCTTGTTGTTCTGATATTCTCCTCATGGAGAGGATCAGGCTTCCCTCTGCCTAGAGCTCAGGAATCTCCTCCACCCTCTGCAGAGTCCTCAAAGACAACCTGCTAATCACTCTGAGTTAATTTTGGCAGTTCTTCATGTGCCCTGCAGCCCACACTGACTGGCATCCCCACACGTCTGCCACGGGCACTGCCTAACCTCACCTGCCCCGCTGTAGCCCAAATTACCACTCATCCCTTCTTGCTGTTGCAGAGGAATTTAACCAGGTTTGGGAATGGCTCTGCACTTGTTCCTTCAAGAAGCCAACATGGTTGAAAGTTGTGAGCCCTGCCAGCTGGGACTGAGCACAGAGCATGCCAAGCCTGCTAGGTGGCAACTCCCTGGCTAAGCAACCAGTACACCAGTACCCATTGTGGTCCAGGGACTGGATTGCATACGGAACAGAAAACTGCTTGCTGTTCATACCAGCCTACCAGGGATGCAAGTTCTTCAGGATCTCCAAGCTCTTGTTCTCCTGGGGTTTCAGAAACAGGTTTTTCCAACACACAAGACTGAGCTCCAGGTCCAGCACACCAAACATCTGTATTGTCAGCAGGTCACTCGCAGAAACTCTGATGAGCAGCAGGAGGAAAGCTCCTGTCTCACCTGTGACTGGAGATCTGCAGCAACACCCAGGAGTCCAAATTCAAAATCAGTGAGCCAGAACGCCTCCTGTCCCAGCACACACCTCAGGCTGCACCACAAATTCCTGCTCCTCCTGTTGTGGAAAGTCAGGGCCACAGCGCTGTGCATCCTGGTGGCTCTCTGCAGGACAGGCTGCCTCACACCCCTGCCTGCACTGGGTTCTGCTCAGCACACCGACAAATGCCCCTGCGCAGACATGCTTATCTACAGGCAAGATGAGGACGAAGAGCATCTTCACCTTTTCCCCTGTAAGAAGAAGCCTTTTGGATTAGTTTCTGCATGACAAGGTGCACCAGCAACATTGGTGTGATTGTGTTAATATAATTACAGACTTCAGCTTCTACTGAAAAAGTATTCTCACATAAATAGGCCTGGAAAGCCCAGTGGTAGTAACAGGATAAGTAAAGGTGTCTGTGCTTTGCAAAAGTTCTAGAAATCCAGAGAGCAATCCCAGCTCGCACTTTACAGCTCAGCAGATAACACTCTCGATCCCATTTTCTTTTCTTCTTCCTTTTTTTCCAGCCATAGCTCTTTAATGTCAAAACAGAAATTGTCTTTTCCTGCACAGGAAAGGGGTGGGGGATTGTTCCCGGAGAACACTTTCTTTGGAAAACTTAATGCATACCTGACAAATTTGATTGCTTTTGCAAGTAATCTATCTTCCACCTCGTAGGTCCAGCGTGTCCGACTGCCACCCTTTGCCCGCCGTTTCCCAGCACCCAGCAGCATGGTCAGAGCAGGGTCATACGCACGCACCAGCTATGCCATACGGCCCTGCTGGTCTGCATTTCACTTGCCCCGCTGCCTGGATTTGGCACAGCCATGTCACAGGCTGGCATGCTGGCTCCAACCCTCATCCACGCAACATTTGTCACTAACTCCAGGCTCGCAGGTTTACATTTTTGAGTCTGCACTTTTTTTAAAAAAAATCCACCCACACGCTTCCATCCTCAAAGTTTCAAAATGTGAGATGAGTACATCCTCAAAAAGGCAACCCTGAAGGCAAAGAGGAATGTCAGTGTTACCTACAATTTGTAAGACACACACACATGAAACAGTCTCCTGTCTTTTACAGATGTTTTATCACAGTTTGTGTTAAGCTACTGCTTCAAGACAAAATCGGAGCCCTCAGAACTTCATTACCTGCCATCAGCCTGCTGGCTCAGGTGCCTAATAAGCACAGACCATTCCGTTTCTGGTTCAGCTTCTCTCAAACGTGTCACACCAAATGGTTTGTGAGCCTCAGAGCTTAAGCTGGGCTCCCCTCCAAGCCGTGGATGGTCTCCCAGGCACATCTGCAAGAGAGCAGGTCACACACTCCCAGACACACCTTGCCGTCCAAATTCCACTTCCGTGTAATAACACTATCAAGGAGAAATTACCAATAATAAATTCCTTTGGATCCAAAGTCAAGCAGACAACATGATTATGCAGCAACCCAGAGCTTTAAATACCATCTGTACGTGTCATCTCAAACAATACTACAAGCTCAGAGGCTACAGATTTATTATTACGAGAGCAATAAATGGCACAGATATGGTGGTTTTCACCTCTCGGTTCTCATCTTGGTTCCACCTAACGCAGGGCAAACAGAGGCAGTTGCCTCTTCCACAACCGCAGATTAGAAGCAAAATCCTGCCTACAAGGATGTTGCCTTGGACGTGAGGTTTGCCAATTCAGAGTCCCCAGATGGACAACCTGACCGCTGGACCATGGCCTTGACCATGTCACATGACAGCCAGTTGCTAAAAGACAGCGAAGGGAGCTACAGAAAGAGACATGTTCCCAGGCTGGCTTTTTATGCATTGGGCAACTACGCTCAGTGGGCCGCAACTGGGAAACGAAGTCTGCCTTGCTGAGTCCAGCAAGGTCTTCTCCCCACCAGGCGTGGTGCAAGCAGGAAAAGTGTTTCCCATCTTTGACTCTGGGGTCTGCAGTATAATTTAAAGCTGTTTCAGCAAGAAGCGCACGCTGCCGGCTGCCAGCAGCTGGGAAGGGGATCTCTGGGGGCTCAGGCAGTCCAGGCACAAGCGCCCGTGCTGCAGCTGTGCCTCTCCCCACGCACGGAGGACCCGTCTCTCAGAGCGTGGCACCCTGAGCCCCGCGTGAGGTCCTCCCACCGTGGCCAGCAGGCACAAAGGCAGGAGCTGTCTCCCGCAGCCCCGCTGCTGGCGCTGCCCCAGCATCTACAGTCAACAGCGGGAATCTCCGCGGGTAAGGATGCTAAATACGCATTAATGGAGAATCCAGCGTGGGGCACTGCATTCCTGCAGACGCTGGGTTTCCAAACCGCATGTTGGCCTGCATACCGCACCCCAAGACACTTGAGCCCCATCGGGGAAGCAGATTAAGCTGGTGCCACAAGAAAACTGAGTTACGGTTTAAAGTCTCACAAACAGGACCGGCCTAGCAAGCAGTTTTGTGTAAATAATGTATTTAAAAAAAAAAAAAAAAAAAGCTGGGAATAGTTTGTAAACAACAAAGGAGGTGGAGAGCCATTAGGTGAGTGATCTCACATTCCTCGATTTGCTTTATCAATCTCGGTATTCAGAAAAAAAAACACCTTAAGAGCAGTCCAGGCTCTCCAGTGAATCAACAAAACCACACAAAGGACTGTACCACTTTTCACAGCCTCCAGGCTGTGCATTAGCTTTTAGCAAAGGTATCTACCACATGAATAATGCAGCACGTCTTCCAGAGCATCTGTACTCTGATCAATCCACAGTAGCAAATAAAAACCTTTCAGCACGCCTTTCTATCAGGCAACAGGACCTTTTTACAGCTGCTCAGAGGCATATCCTTGGAAAAACAACCCTATCTGCTACCAGAACTGGAAGCCTTTTAAACCAGCCAGCTGGGAACCAGCCTTTTAAATCAGCCATCCTGTGATGGGCCTTGATTTTATCAATTGCCTTTCTTTGTCTTTTGTTCCTACAGAATCCACACCCACTGTTAAGGGATTCAGATTAAGGGAGCTCAGACTAAGGTTTCAGTCCTCTTTCACTAACAGACACGTGCCACCCCCCAAAAGCAGCAGCTCACAGCCTGCAGCCTACCCAGGCACCCTCCCCTTCCCCAAAGGGACAAGGTAGCCCCACCAGCCACATGGCAGGCACACCACGTCCCTCTCCTGCGCTGTAACGCAGACCCATCACCAAACCCTTCCCCGCTGTGGGGGTACAGTCAAAGAGCCCTCACCAAACCAAGCCTCAGTAATACGCTCAAATCTCTGTATTTCCAGACGCAAAGCAGGTAATGGAAAGCGATGCTTTGTCCATGTCCATCCCTAGCCCCCGTTTTAACATCGGTCCTCTGCAGAAACATGAAGGTCCCTTCTCCTTGGCAGCCGGACGGGAGCTTTGGGAGCTGCTTCTGTCATCTCATTTCAGCACAACCTGCAGGCTAATGGCTACCTGAGGGAGGACGTGCTGCTGGTGCAGATGGATTAGCATCTGCAGAGGTGGTGCGGGACAAAATGACAGCAGCGAGCAAGATCTCGAAGGAGACCGTATTCTAGAGATGTGTTATCTTTCATCAGAAAATCCATCTCTAAATAACACTCCCAAAATATTTGCAGTTCTCCAGCGTGGCAAAGATACTTAAACCCTGGAAAGCTGGTTGTGAAGAAACACCTCTGCCTATAGTATAAACATTGCACAAATACAGAGGAGATGACGCAGGGGGTGAAGGAGTCACTCGAGATGGAAATGAGTTGATTTCCTCATCCACAAAACAGCGAGGCCCAAACCTTTCTCTGAGCGGGCACAGCTGCCCCTCTCGCCCCTTGTTTTCAGTGCACGCTGGCCAGGGCAGGACATAAGCTCTCAAATGTGTCCCTGGGAGGAGGCTTGTCAGACCTTCCCCCATGCTAACAGGAGGTCACAGCTTACGCAAAGGGTATCAGGTGGACACAGCCCCAGGAGAGGCGAGACAGTGGCTCCTCCACTGACACGGGCATCATCTGCTTGGACCACAAGCAGAAGCGGGTTCCAGCATATTTGCCTCCCCCAAATATCCGCTGTGGCCCGGGAAGGCAAACATTGCATAGGCAGCTGTCCTACACCAAACAGCAAGACTCCACCTGCCCACTGCAGCTCTGCACCCCACAAACATCGTCACCAGCTGGTACCACATCGTCTCAGAGCATCTTTCTAGTGAGGGACCCCAAAGCAGCCCATCAAGGGCCAAGGACACACCAAAGCCCCGAACTTGGCAAAGTGCCCATTGTGCAAATTCTGTCCATATTAGTAGATACACCGAGTGTTGTGAACCTTAAACTAATTTTAAGCACATATGTCGAGGGGCAGGCTAGGGCTGCCAGGAGTGAAACAAGACCACTCTCCACAAGGTAAGGTTGAGACAGCAAAAATCCAGTGGCCATCCTGGATGAGCTTTCTGACTACGTTTGTATTCAGTCAAAGTTGACACCACAATGCGCTCCCTGAGGCAGGCAGCAATGCCCAGATGGGTCCAGCATAAAAACTCCCTGACAGTGACACCTGCTCACAGCACTGCCACATCCCCACCACCTGGTATTACTCCATGGCTGTGCTGTTTGTCACGCTGGCAAAGCAGGGAGATGGATGAGGGAACATACGTGCCTTCACAAATATAGCTTAGCCAGGTTATTTTTAACTTGGTCATCCCAGCACAGCCAGCGGCAACAGCCAGGAACAGGGAAGAAAGCAAAGATAAAAACTGGCGGAGACCACAGCCTCAGGCAGCTCTCGAGAGGCTCAGACTCTCCCATCACCTGACCCGAGGAGGAGCCCAAGACTGTATTTAGGGTGGGATACCCCAGAAAAAGTGAAGCCACATCGTGAAGTACTGGCTGAATTGTCACCAGTTCTTTATTTTTTTGCTGGGGTTCCAACTTCTACGTCCAACAACTTCCAAGCCTGACACTGACTGTGTTCTTAAGCCTCCCCTGGGATGAGTGGGAGAAGCAAAAAGAAATTACAACAATAAAGCATACAGAATCCCAGGAAGAAATTAGGCCAGAAAACAGTTCTGGAGGACACGAGTCCTATCCTCAGCCCCCAGCAAAGCTCACTACAAAGGCAGGTCACGTTGCTCAGACTGTTCAGCTGAGTTTGGAAGACTAACGAGGATGGAGGTCCCACAGCCTCCTTGGGAAACCTGTCTGCCTACAGTCTTGTGGAGAAGCTCAGGCTGCAGTTGGCCTGCAGGGCTTGCAAAGTTACCCAGATGACTCTGGACAGACTTGCTGCCCACTAGGACCCTCGTGGCCTTCACTGAAGAGCTGCTCTCTGCCAGTCAGACCTAGGCTGCACCATTGCAGGGACCTGCTGCAAGTCAGGGTCAGAAGTTGACATTTATCTTTACTGAAGTTCATGAGGGGCTGTTTTTCCCCGCATGAGAGGCATAAAGCATGCTGGGAGCCTCCAGGTTGCTTAGAAAGCCCAGGGGCTGGGAAGTGCCCGTGGAGGGTCTGTTGCCAGACCTTGGACTTCCCTGCAATGGCCAGACAAGCCTCACTCTTCCCATAAGCAACCAAAGTGATTCAGCCTGGAGTGAGGGAGCCTGAGGCAGCTGTGGCACCATCGCTGTTGCTCTGCTGCCAACGGCACCTGGAGCTCCACTTCCTGAAAATTCACACCTCTCACTCAGGCGCAGGGAGTGAAACACCACCTTATTGCACATGAATTCCCCCAGGCTGCGAGAGAGTTGCTTCATAAATATTTTTAAAACAATGTCACCTAGAAATCAAGCTGAAGAGCACAGCCCACCCTCCAATGAGTGTGAAGAAACCTGTGCTCGGGTCAACACAAAGTCAGTTTGTGCATCCCAGGAGGGACAGAGGAATCCTCCAGGGATGAACCCCCACTTGGTTGCAATACCATTTTCTGGCAGTTCAAGCTCCCCCTTCACCACGTGTCTCCTGTCTGCTTTATCTGGTGCCCCTACTCTGCAGGCTCTGACAGAAAGAAAGATGATGCGCTGAGGACATAAATAGCTCCAGTCAACATGGCCTTTAAGAAACACAGTAGTGGGTTGGGGGAATGTGAAAGGCTGGCAAACCTCAAAATGACCCTGAAACTGAACTCAGTTTCATTAGGCTTATCAGAGCTCCCAGGAAGGGCAGGAGGCAGTATGACTGAAGCAGAGGATGGGGCCACCTCAGCCTCTCTGGAGAGCAAGCCCCTCCTTCTCCTGGTTTACCTCCAGCTTTCCAAGATAGCCTGTGTACTCCGGCAGAAAGATAAAGCTGACTTGCCTTCATTCTCCAGAGACAATACCCTCTTTCACTCCGCTGGTTACCTGGGCAGCAAAGAAAATATTATTGCTTATCAACTTCCTTGTGAGTACTAATGTGCTTCTGAATTCAATGAGAGGGCAAATTCCACCTTACAGAGCTTTTCTACCCTGGCAAGATCCTGCTCTGTTACGAAAGAAAAGCAAATACAACAATCCCAGTTCAAAGAACAATAAAAATGGAAGCCTCCTCCACCCCCCTACCCCACAAAAACTCATTATAAAAAGGAAATGGTGAAATGCACAAACTTTAAGAGACGTTGCCACATTTCTTGTCAGAAAGGCAGCCTTGAAAAACTCATCACCTGACCCTCTGCAAGCTCAGCAGTTTCTCCTGAAACCAGAACACCATGCTTTCAGTCTCCTATTTCACAGCTAGAAGTTTCCTGCTATTCACAACCAAACCAGTTTCTGAGTTTCTGAAACCCAAGTTCAGGTACCCATCAAAAAGATGTACCTGGGTGTCAGTAGCCTGCCATGTTGTTTGGGGAACTAGGGATGCTTGGTCCCACTGCTCTTTATCATGAGGTCTAAGCATGCCTGCAGACATCTGGCAGATGGGGTATCTCGGTTACACACTACCGTACAGAAGGCCTTCCTTGCAGCAAAGCTGAACATCACTGGTTTTGGGGGTTTAGCCACCCTCAGGGAATCCCAAGACCTTAGTTAGCTGTCCACAGGAGTCCAAGTGGGGTCCACTGGTCTAGCCAGAGTGCTTCGCAAACCTCTTCTGCCTAGCTGCCAACAGGACACAAATGCATTAGGAAATCTGAAGTGACCATCAGGATGTCGAGGCAGTGGAAATACACCAAGTGCAGATGTTTCTCCTGAGTTCTGTGAAGGTTTGGAGGCTACACACTTCACTTGAATGTCTGAAGATACAGCTCTCACATCTAACGTGATCTAATGTAACCACATTCCACCATGACTGAAGGTTTGTGCACTAACTAGTCCACAGGCTAGAAACTAGATGAGATTCTGGCCAGCAAGACTAAGCCTGGCCTTAGGATCTTATCTACAAAGCTACCTGGGAAAACTGAGAGTCTGATCAACCAGGTGAAAATGGAAACTGCTATAGAGCTGGGGCACTAACCAGGCTCTGACTGTCCAGGCAGGAAAGCAGAAGCACTGACGCAAGGACACGGTTTAGGACACCTCGCGTCTGGTGGTCTCCAGTCCAGCCTCACAGAGAACCTGCCCATAGCTCTAAATCAGTACCAATGTGGAGCCTTCAAAGACCCCAAGATGAAGGCCTCCACCTGCCTAGTCGTGGGGCTGCACCGCCCTTCTGAGGATGCAGCTTTCTCTAACGTCTGACCTACTTCCCTCCAGCCGCAGCTTGTGTCCTTTTCTCCTTGTTACACTATCTGTCACTGCCAAGAAGAGTCTGGCTCTGTAACTGCCCTTCCAGGAGTTGTATCCTGCTGATAGTAAATGGGTTTGGCAGCAAAAGACACAGGCACCTATTACCATGGACTAGAGAAGAACCAGCTGTGGGTTTCCCCATTGTGAGCCAGAAGCAAAGGCCAACAGACCGTGTCCTTCTGGGAGCAATGACAGCAGGACCTTGTTCTTTGAAAGGTGGTGGGCAGCACCAGAGGTCCTCTCTGAAGCCTACAGCTGCAGAGTTCTTCCACCTCTCTTGCAGCATCATCTGCATGCAAAAAACATGTAGGGGCCCACAGAAAAGAGAAGTGTTGGGGAGCTCTCCCACATCCATGCAGCACCTGTGGAATTGCTTTATGATTGCAGTTGAGGCTTTTCTCTTTGACTGGCTGATTAAATCAGAATTGACATCTCTCTGTTCTCCAGAAAACTCCTAATGCAGTTTTGAGCTCTCTAACCACAGGCCCCATTTACCTAACACATGACAAGCCAGCAAGAGTGTGGCAAAGGCAGGTGTTATGGACACAACAGCCAATGGTTTCTTCTGCCACATCACAAGTTTTAATATCGATTCACCATTTAGAGCAGAGATAGTGGGTTCGGTTTTGCTCTTTTTGGTTCATAGTCTGGCTTTGATTGATGCTGACTAAGTGGGAGGACTACCCAGGCCTTCCCTGCCAGGGAAATGAGATTCTGTGCCCATTCATTCACCCACTGGGCCTGGCAAATGTGCAGTCTCTGGGAAACCAGTGGCATCACTCTGAACCGAATCCATTAGTCCAAGTGCAGAAGTAGCACTTGGTTCAGACTGGGAGCATGCTTTTCAAGCAAATCTCCTTATTGCTGCCATTTACTGCACTCCAGTTTGCATTGCAAAGCTGTCTCAGAGCATGCAGACAGGATTCCCTCCAGATGAAACTAAAATCATTCCAGGATCAGAACCCAGTGCACTCCATCTGCTAATGGGACCAGCGGGGTCAAATTAAAACACTCAAAATGCCTGTGGATATGAAGTCCTGGTACCACATCTCACTCCACAGGTCTACTCCTCCTGCACTGTAGATGTGGCTATGGTTAACAGAGAGGCGAGGTCAGTCACTGAACAGACACTTGTCCATAGACATCCCTCTCTGTTTGACCTTCAGCTCTGCCTGTCTTCAGATAGACTATTTTCTTTACCTCTTCTCCTCCAAGTATTGCTCTTTTATCGTGGTTTTGGGTGTTCTTCTGTCTCTGATCATTTCGTTCGGCATCACTGCTCTCCTCTGTGACCAGTCCCCCTCTTCACAGCTCCTATCTGTCAGCGATGAAGATCAGCCTCTCCTCTCATATGGTAGCTTATTTCTTCCGTACTTCATTCCTGCCAGCCTCTTTGCATATCTCCTCCAAAATGAGTTTTGATCATCTTCCAGCTCTGTCCCTCTGCACCACTCCTCTCTCCAACCCTTCCAGCTGGGGAGCACCCCTGGCAGAACCCCCACATCCCATCTGAGCTCTCTGCTACAGGCTCACTCTCTCTCTCCCTCTACCACTGCTGCTTTCCATGCCAGCCTATTTCTCCAGCATAGCTGATATCCACGCTGACAAGCTGATCTTTTCTCTGCCTTTGAGTCAGCTCTGGGCATCTGTGCCTCAGGGACTTCTTGAGCCAAAGGCTTATCTGTCTGTTTAGCCAGCCCTAATGTATTTTCCGCCTGCAGATTCATCTGATGGCTTTTCTTGAACCACATCCCCAACATCCTGTGTCAATGAGTTCCACTGTTTATCTGTATCCTGTAGTTCCTGGGTAGTGATAAACAGAGGAACAATCACTCCCTATCTGAACTCTCCATCCCATCATCCTACCATATGTCAAAGGCAATATGTCATATCCCTTTTCAGGCACACCTTTTCCAATCTAAACAGTTGTCCCTCTCTGCCTTCTCTTCTGCACTACCAGGTCCTCAATGAGCTGCAGAAAACTAGCATTGCATGAGGCATTCAAGACACAGTTGCACTGTGGATGTACCCAGACAGTATTTGATGGTTTTGTAGTGCCAGTGGAAAGGAAAGGAAAAAAAAAAAAAAAAAAAAGAAAAAAAAAAAGAAAGGTAGCACAGCTCTTGAAGTCTGGCTGTGAATTAAAGCAGCATTTGAACTCCTGACATAATGCAGGCTGGGCAGCTTGGGACACAATTTCCATGCCTTAGACAGCAAAAACAAAGACTGTCTGTGTGAAGAAGAGTGAAAAGAAAAGCACTGGGTAGGACACAGTGGGCCACACTGCACCTGGCTGAATATGCAGTTTTCTTTGGATATCTTATATGCATTCATGAAATTACATGTGCATCCACGGCTTTTCAGTACCCGAGAAAGTCTTCAGGCTCCAGCAAACTTCCACAGATTGCTCAGAGCCAGGGGAGGGTCAGCACCGTGCTCCCAGCTCTTGCTCAGCCAGAGGTGACGGCAAGAGGGAACAGTCCCACCAAAGGGTCCCCAAACAGGTTGAGGGGATGCAGGTGAGCACTGCTGCTGCCCTGCGTGACACACTGGGCACGCCACGATGCCGGGGAACTCCAGGCACTGGAAGGACAGCGGACAATGACACAGTGAGATAATGGAAGTAAAGAAAGGGAAAGGTTTCTAGAAAGAGCTCAAAATAAAGATCTGAACTTCCTGGGGAAGACTTGCCTTTCTGCAGAAGTCCAAGACACTTGCAGATTTCCAGACTTATGGACTAAGACCCCATGCAATCACTTGCCTGTACTGCTGGTGGCCAACGGCACCAGTGGCAGCAGAACCCCACCACAGTGAAAGGTGTGTGAAACCCTTCTAGGGCCGCATATGGTGTCTGTGCCATTAATCTGACAAACCCCCACAACTGAGCTTGACTGCAAGACAGGCAGAAACACGAGTATAAACACTGCTATATTTGTTTTATATGCAAGACACAAGCTGTGATGAAGCCACAGAAAAGTTCGTGTTGCAAGTCATGCTGTCAGGGAAGGAAGAATAGGTGAGACACTAGAAAACTCTTCTGAAATACACAAAACCATACACAAGATAATAACTGGTTTCACTGGTTTCTCAAAATTGAAAGAAAGAGAAGGTAGAGAAATTGTCGCTTCAGTTCTCTCGTTACACATCAAACAGATCTACTCTCAATTAAGCTTAAGAAGTCCTGTTCCACTAAGGGCCACAAAGGGCTGGGCACCAAAACCAAGCCTCAACAGTAAGAGATTCCCCAAGCTAAAAGCTAATAGCAAAATGATCTTTATTGAAATGTTTTTTGAAACGCCAAGGGTGATCACAATATGCTCAAGCACATCCTTTTGCCTCCGTCCGGTCGTGTCTTGGTTTAAGATAGAACAGAACCAATTTTATTGTCAGTAATTTTACTTTTCAGTTAAGTCTCTTCTCACTAACAGCACTCTGAAATTAAGGGCGTATTTTTCAGACAGTATCCGCTTCTAGCAGATCAGGCCTAATGTTTATAGTTAATATGCAGAGAGAATGGTGTGCAGAGAGGCTCTTGCTTATACTTACTGCTGTAACATCCAAGGTCAGCTAACATCATTATTTGCCCCATTGGAGGGTCAGAAGCGGAAAAGCGTAGAGGGGTCGCACCTGTGGGGAGGAGCGGGCAGGACAAGTGACCCAAAACTGACCAACAGGGTATTCCATCCCATCTGCCCCATGCTCAGTATAAAAGCAGAGGGATCAAAGGGATCAGCCTCTTTCTTCAGTGGCCAGTGTCTGACAAGGACTCTGTTAGTCTACCTTTGA
This sequence comes from Fratercula arctica, assembly GCA_947846985.1. Lineage (NCBI taxonomy): Eukaryota > Metazoa > Chordata > Aves > Charadriiformes > Alcidae > Fratercula > Fratercula arctica. The sequence continues at coordinate 68,838,199 of CANTUZ010000026.1, read as the reverse complement.
TCCTGATCCATGGATTCCTGCACCCAGATCCGGAATCCAGCTCCCGTCCGTCAGTGAGTCCAGTCTGGGACTTCCTCAGTGCCTGACGGTGACGTGTTTATCATGCTGGGAGCTTGATAAGGTGTTGTATATGTTGTATATATTTCATTATTTTCTTATTAATATTATCGTTATTTTCTTTTTATTATTAATATTTCATTAAAGTAGTTTTAGTTTTCTCTTCAACCCCCAAGTCCCTCTCCCTTATAAGTCTCTCTCTTTATCAAAAGAGAGCATCTGTCATTTGTTTAGTGGCCAGCCCAGCCTAAACCACGACAAGTGGATGGACCCATAAAGCAGACGTGTGCCGCAGCAGAAAGTTACGGATTCTCACCACTCATCCAAGTCCAACACTCAGCATAAGCATTGGGAAAGAAATACGGGAGATAGGGACCAAGGTCCAGTTGGACCTTAGCTATGGGTTTCCTTGGTTTAACTCCTTAGAACTAAGTATCAATCCTAGATACTAGGAACCACCTAGTATCATTACCAGGTTTTCACTTCTATCATCACAGAATCACAGGCAAATTTGGGCTGGAAGGGGCCTCTGAAGGTCTGTAGCCCAAATTTCTGGTGAAAGCAGGGTCAGCCTCTAAATCATACCAGGTTTCTCAGGGCCTTGTCCACATGAATTCTGAAAATCTCCAAAGATGGAGGTACTACAGGCAGCAAACCATCCTGCTAAGCCCCTGTCTGACAAATAACCATGACCTCAGTCAGTCAATACACACCAGCCGCAGAGGCAGGTACTGGTCCTACACAGTGCTCTGCCTCCACGAGGATGAGTCACCTACCCATCCCTCTCCAGATCTCCAGCCAAGACAGTGAAGTCCATCTCCACTTACAGTCAATGTCCAAAGCAGCTCAGAGGACTCCTGCCTTCTAATTGTCATTCCTCCAGTGACCATAAAACAAAACTCAGGACAGAAAGTTAACTGTCGCGTTGGGGAACAAGAGTTTGGCCTAAAGGCAAAGCCCAGCAGAACATGCTGAGGGCTTGGAGAGAGGAGTGTATGCTCTCTGCCATGATGAGACGGGATGCTTTGGGGGTGACAACCCAGGGAAAAAAATCTCTGAAGGATGCCAGGGAGCTGCTGTTCGGCTAATGGCAGGCTGAGAGATGTCACCTACTTCCAGAGAACACTGCTGTCTGCACTGAGTGACATTATTAGACGATCATCCTGTTCAAGTTTCTAGCAATACATAACCCCAGGAAGCTCTTCCCATGATTCCTCCTCTTTGCTGATAACAACAAAACTGCCTTATTATTTTGCCAAATAATAACTTCTGCTTCCAGCTATTGGCTCTCATTATGGTTTGTCAGACAGACTGAAGAATACATGATCTATAAAGATACAAGAGGCTTCTGATCTTTTCAACTCCACGGGAACCAAGAGTTCACTAAAACACAACCTGGACGCCAAGAAAGATGAAAGTGTCAACTTTCCACTTGAGCTTTTTTACTTGTAAAATCTCAGTGAGGGGGTTAGTTTTTCTGCTCCAAGACCTGGTTTGCCTGGCAGGGTGTATCGCACCCATCGCTATTGCACAGGGCTTAATGTATGGTGAGGGGCACAAGTCTGAAATAGATGCAAGGGGCTGTAAAGTCATGCCCTTCAATCTCTATTAAGCCTTTAAACGAGTGTCGTGATTTTTAAAACTGTAAGACACTGAACTTCTATTGATTTCTATGGAAGCTGTCGGATGCCAGGCTATCATTAGCAAAATCAATCTTTTCAATTAAGACTTCAGGCATCAGTTACTGACATCAAGACCTTTGCAAATTCAAAGAGAAACATGAGCCATAGCCATGACCACAGGCAGGAGGGGTCAGAAGAGAGACTCTGATCCTCCCTGACTGTAAGGAAAAGAGCCTCTACATGTTGGAGGAGCTGAATATTATGAGAGCAGGAACTTGGAGCAATGCTATTTTGATTTTGTTTTTGTTCCTGTGCATGTGTATTTTGGTATTCAAATTAAATTAGAGAAAATGGCAGAGAAAAATAATGTGAACTAATTACATTTAAGTAGACGTTGTCAGGACAATCTTTGACTTCTTCTATTTGTCTATTGCAATTAAAGAGCTGTCTGGGTTCTCTGTGCCTATTACCCTGCAATTTTGTTGCCAGCACAGGCTCCTTTCAGGAGCCAGATAGAATGGAAGGAACCAGAGGATGACAAGGAAGATTGGTCCTTCCTGGCATCGTTCACGTTACCAGACAGCGTTCCCAGTAACTTCAATGCAAGGTTCCTTGTAAAAGAGCACTGCAACTGTGCTGGCAGTTCAGTTGAAATGGTAGCTATGTTTTTCTACGGCAATATGTTTTATATTTTTCAAGATTTGTGTATTCTTGCTCAGGGCAAACACTGTGAAACACTGGTTTAAATAACTGGTTTTAAATAACCTCACACGTAACCATGCGGAAGGTGACTGACAGCTGAACAGCGCTGGCAGAGCCAAACTTTCCACAGCCTGGAACACAAAACTCCACAGATACCCGATAGCAGAAAAGCTGCCATCATACAGAGGGCAGTGAAAAGCCTATGGCTGGATTCAGCACAGATCGCGGGTGTGACAATGACGCTGGGTCGCATTCAGGGGCAGCACCACTTTGAGGGTCCTTTTGGCAGACCGGCAAACGTTTTACATGCAAACGGTCCCCGGTGAAGCGAGACCCAGGCGAGGCTGGAGAAGGACCGGCAGCTTCGGGAGAGATCCGCTGCTCCCAGTCCCACGCTTGCAGGTGCTCTCGTTGGCCTGCTGTGTTGAGTCCATACCCCAACCCAGGGAGAGGACAATGCCTGAGAAAAACACAACCCATGTACCCTGCCTGCGGTTCCCAGAACACCTGGGATGGGATCCACAGCTCTCTGTCTCTCCCGAGAAGGATTTCAGCCCTCTCCACAGGCACCCTGCAAGAAGAGTTTAAATCATGGCATCTGTAGAGGAAGAATTGCTTAATTTCTGCTCTCGGGAGCAGGGCCAGAACTTGCCTTGGCTCCTGCCCGCACCTTTTTTATGACTGTCCCTGCTCTACTCTACGTAGCGGCTGGAGCCACAAGGCTCATAGTTACTTTACTAGTGTAACCCTGACCTGGAGAGCATTGCCCAGCCTCCTTTTCCTGGAAGAGCTCTCACCCAGCATTGCCTCCTCTCCTGTTTAAGCACAGCTCAAAGAGCTGCAGTGGGAAGAATAAGCCCGAGTTTGGCCTCTCCTGCTTTCCTGGAAGCTATCTAATCAGTTTCCATGGACTTTGTCTCCATCTCAGTGATAAAAATACCACAAATGCTGGGAGTTTCTGCTGTTTTGTCTTCCTTATCATTTTCCTCAGTGACTGTCCCACAGAGGGAGAGAGGCAGTGCAGAGTCATCGCTGCAGAAGACCTCCTCTCTGCAGGTAGGAATGCCCGTATTTCCTGGCACAGAGATAAAGAGCACAGTGACTCACCAGACTGGAAAGAAACAAACCAGAGACCAGAAGGATGCTCAGAAGAAAAAGGGAGAGAGAGGCCAAACTTTGGGCAGCGCTCTGGAAAATGGGAAACCATGTGAAATAGAGCAGGGAGCAGGTCAACAGGGGAAGAGAGAAGGGGGCTTGGAGCTGCACACTATCATTGGTCCTACCATGGGCAGTGGCATGTCTCCAGGCTTTAGAAAGGGCTTTGCTTGGCTGAGGGTCAGAAAGTCCTATTTGTGAATTTCAAAGTGCTTTGGAAATAGTAAGCATCAGCATTACTCTAATAAAGCCCTGCAGGGTGTATTTTCAAAATGGAGAATTGCTGGCAAGCCTGTAATACCGCAGAGGGGAAATCCCTGGAAATACTAGGCCAGTCTGGCTTCTGCTTGCAAGCCAGTGTAACCCTGCGAGTGTCAAACCCCCTCAGCCCACACAGCCTCCTGGATGATCTAAAGATCTTTCCTGTTTCTCCTGAGGAGAGGCAGAAGGCGCGTCAGCGTAATTGCTATGTGCTGCAGGCTGTTTGCCTCCGTCAGCTCTCTGCAGCCAGAGCAGCTTGCCGTGCACTTCAGGGAAGCCGGGTAATGACTACATGTGAAACACCTCACCGCATTCTTGCTCCGATGTCTTCTTGCCACGGGAGCAAGAGACCAGACTGTCTGTGACCTTGCTGTGCATCAAGAGGCGGCCAGCCCCGGCTGTTTTGAAGACCAGCCACTGTCCAGCCTCACCAGGGATGGTCCACAGGTTGCCTTGGGTCTGAGCAGGAGGTTTAGCAGCAAATCCCTCAGCAGGCACCCAGACATCAGCCCACTGGACAACTCCAATACTGGCTACCATTTTATCACCAAAAGAGACTGCTGCTCTTTATACCTGGCAGATGGGTACACTCGATAAGGTGGTGGGGTTTATTTTGTTGAAGCAAACACTCCAAGGAAACCTTCTTAGCAAAGGTTTATTTATGAGAGTGGAGGACAGGGTCTGGCCATTAAGGATCAGGATTCTGCTGAGGTCCCCTTGGACCAACCAAGAGCAGATGGTGGGGAACTGATGTGGGACAGTCTCCCTCCACCCTGTTTCTTCACAGAAGGTCTCTGTCATACTCTGTCACAACACTGAAATCCCTGCTGTGGAAATCCAGGCCCCCCAGGGTAGGATGAAGACTTCAGTCTGTGCAGCCACTGTAGGCCAAGGAACACAAAAACATTGGAGGCAGAGAACTGACCACAGTAGATGGGGAGCCTGCAAGGTCATGTACAAAATCTACCTTGGCTTGCCCCTGAGGCAGCTGTCTCTCACTCCAAAGCATCACTGTCACTTCTGGGGATTTGCCAAAACCTTCAGTTCTCTCCCTAAGTCTCTGTAACACTGAAGCGCCCGTGTGCTTTGGGCTCCCGCAGTTCACAGACAGTGACCTGCTCCATACTCAAGAGTACACCCCCAAAACACCATCCGCTCAGCACTTGGGTATCTGGCAGTCCAGACAGCCCAGAGGCAAGGGAGAACTGCTCTTGCACTGGCACCACAAACAGGTTCCAGGGACCAGCAGCTTGCCCAGTGCTGGCCCACCTAGAAAGAGACTCACCAAAACACAGACAACCCAAAATCCACTCACCATCCAGCTGCTAACAAACGTAGCAGACAGAGAAACATTCAAAATATTATCCATTACTGACATTTTCCAAGCAAGAAATCTGCTCAGAGGGGACAAACCAACATACTTGAGAGACAGGCAGAAATTACCCAGGAGGAAAAAAAAGAGTGAGAAACCCACCACAACTGGAGATAACCTGACCTGCTGTCAGGAAACCCACCTGCAGCGCAGACTGGCCTGATCAAGGGGACGGCGGTGAGCGATGCAGCTGGCACAGGGAGAGCAGCAGTCCCCTTCTCCCCCCGGACTTGCAAAACTGGCACACTCACGCAGAGCTGCTTTGCCTCCGAGAAAGAGAGGTCAAGAGGAGCTCGGGGCAGAGCTGGGGTGCAGGCAGCAGAATTGTCTGGCTCTTTGTCCAAACATCTTCAGAACCTGGGCCTCGCTTTTCCCCGGTCTACGAAGACAACGGGATGTGATTTGTTGCTATGGCCTAATGGACTGAATGAATTTGAAACAACTCTCATTGATGGAGCTACAGCTTGTCTGCAATAACGCTAATTCACCAAGCAACATCAGCACAGATGAAAACGCCTCCTTTTTGCCTTGTCTCTAAGAAGCAACCAGCTCACCCCATCCCACCTCTTCAAGCTTTGCTCTAGAGTTTCCTGAAACACTCACACCAAAACATGAACTCCCTGCGCATCTCCATCAGTCACTCTCTGTCTCTGATCAAACCAGGAGAGATTTGAGCTCTCCAAAGAGGGCACAGCCAGTGGGAGAACAAAGGGAACAGCAGGGCTACGCAGGCTGCTCCTTTGTTAACCCACTGGGGAGCCTTCGTTGGGAAGATTAAAAGGCAAACAACACCCAACCTCCCCACAAGTGTTCTCCAAATTCTCTGCAGAAATCACTTCCCTTGAGCACCCAAGAGACCAGAAGAGGTTAAGCCTGTCCAGGCAAATTCCCTTTACAGGGACTGCAGCAAACACAGTGCCTTCTTAGGAGGTGTAAGTGAGCGGGGGGCGGGGGGGGGGGGGGGGGGGGGGGGGGGGGGGATGAGGAAGCCAGGATGCTGCTGCAGGGCTGTTTTTCTACACTCCAGAGCAAGACAGGGAGGGCACCACTCCCTGCAGGGCAAACAATGGATGTTCGGCAAGACACTGCACATAGCTGGCTTCCCCGGGCCACCGGGGACTTGTTTGCAAAGTGCTGTCATCATTACATATCCCTTCGCAACAGCCTGCCTTTGCCCCTGACAGAGCCGTGGCATCAAAGCCAGACCCACCGGGAGAAGCAGTCCTCCAAAGCTGCCTGAAAGGAAGAGCCCTTCCAGGGCTTGCCCTGAAGGGGGAATTGGCACCGGGAGACCCCGCTGCCAGAGAGCATGGCCCAGATGTCGTCTATGGGGCTGTCATCGTGCCCTGCTCAAGGTGTGACCTGCCCTGACATCAAGCACCCAAATCCCCATGACTCCAGCACAAAGGGGCCAGGTTCAACCACTCGCTCACAGACGCACAGTCACATAGAGGAGGCTTCTCTCTGTACCATGAGCAAAGTTGCACAGATGCCGCCCGCTGCACGGGCAAGCAGGGATAGCAGGAGTAGCCAGCAGGAATGCCCGGGCCAGCAGAACGATGCTGGCTCCCACCTGCCCTAACACGGCGAGAAGCCCCTGTTGCTCCCCGCACCTCGGAGCGAAGCCCGGTCCGCTGCAGACGCCCCTCCCCGGGCCGGCGGGGTCCCAGCGGGGTTCGGCTGTGGCACAGACACAACCCCCCTGCTGTTACCTGCAGGAGCATCCCAGGGGCAGGGGAGCGAGAATCCTGCCCGGGGTTGGCGCGACCAGCACCGGCTTCCCAGCGGGGAAGCCCCGCTCCTGCTCGCCGGGGGATGCCCGAGGCCCGCGGCCCCGGGCGGCCGCCTCATCCCCCGGCGTCCCCGCGTCTGCGGGCGGCGGCTCCGCACAAAGCGGGGTGGGGCCGGCGGGGACTGCGGCACCCCAGGCGACGCCCCCCCGCCTCGTCCCTCCGCTCCCCAGGCTGTGGCAGGTGCCCCGGCCGGCCCTACCCACGCGTGTCCCGGCCCCACCATCACCATCTTCCCCCCCGCCAAACGGCCACCCCCCGGTCTCATTCATACCTTGCGGTTGGCGGCGGGGGTCCGGGCAGCGCGCAGGGAGTGCGCATGGGAGCCGCGCTCCTTCCGCGCCCTTCCGCGCCGTGCCGTGCCGTGCCGTGCCGTGCCGTGCCAGCCCGGCCCCGGCCCGCCCGCCGTCCCCGCCCCGACCCGCCCCCACCCCCCCCCCCAGCTCCCCGCCGCGCCCCGCAGCCGGGAGGTGCCGGCGGGGCTCGGGGGGTGCCCGCCGCCCCCGTGATGCGGGAGGCTTGTGCTCCGCAGAGCCTCCCCGGGGATGTGTGGGTCTGGCAGCGTGGCTGTGCCCAGGGCCTGGGGGCGATCTGGGGGCCGCGGGAAGCGTGGGGTTCGCTCTGCTGCGGTCGTGGGGAGAGCCCCTCCGTACGGGGGGCAAGAGTGGTCAAGCACCCCAGCCTTCCCTGGGCACGGGAACTGGCCCGACATGCACAGTGCCCCGTCACCATCACCGCTGCAGGTGGGTCTCCCAGGTCTTGTGCCTGGAGGTACGCTGTGAAGGTTTTGCTAGGACGTCATGCTGACAGCATCAGCACTTCGCCATCATCTGCACAGAGGCAACCCGCAGGCCTTGCTGTAGCTCACAGAGCTGCTGTGGACATGGCAGCAGGTTCGTGTACCCTCAGTGTGACCACCAGGTCCTGGGCACTGCACCCTGAATGCTCACACACCCCTGCAACACGTACTGGGGTGCCAGCCTTAGCTGGCAGCGTCTGGCTGGCTCAGCAGTCCCTGGTAGACGGAAAGACGCTGGCCCATGTGGGCTCAAAGCCGCAAGGCCTTCACTGATGGCAAATGGCTCTCAAAAGCTTCTCATGCCTGCAGAGCTCAGACTTTGGGGATAGCTGGTACCTTGGCAGCACTACAAGCCCACCTGGTAACCTGGGTGAGGAACTTGGCAAGTAGACAGCAATGCCCAAGATCAAAGGGTAGAGGAGATTTACTTGTCAAGGTCACCCACTCAGCCAACACCCCTCTGGTTCTCTCCGAACAGAGCCTGAGACGGCTGGCTCATCTCCATGCTTTAGTCCCACCAGTCTGTGGGTAGCAGTGGCAGCTCTGAGAGGAGACAGCAGGTGCGACAAGACTGTGAGACTGGGTGTCCTTCACAAGTGGGATGCTGCAGTTCAGGTGTCTCTGCTTTGATTCGGTGGTGGTGGGATGGGAGTCTGCCAGTCCCTCCAGGCAGCCAAAGTTCTTTTAGGGGAGAAAAAGCAGGCCCTTGACAAGAGCAGTCCCACACCAAATCCTTTGAGGAAGTTGAGCCAAATTTCAGAAGCAACGAGCAGCCCCCAGGAGTGATCTCCATGCCTTGCTGCCAGGTGCCAGGCTGGGACAACCCCAGGAGTTGAGCAGAGACACAGCTATTGAGAAGCACTGTTCATGGATGGAGCACAGGAAGCAATCCAGCTGTGGGCACAAAACATGGCTGCTTGTGCAGCAGCTGTCCTGGACCTGGCCTGCCTACAGGAATTGAGATAACTTCTGGAACACCTCAAGACACTCACAGCCATGCTCACATGTTCACCATGGAGAAGTACGAGACAGGTCAGGTGTGGATGCACAGATGATCTCCAGTGCTTCCTTTCACACACGCTGTGCTCCAGCCCTGATTGAGCTGCAGAATATTGCATGCAGGACTGATGGGGGGATAAAGGTGTGTTTGTTTGAGGTTATTTGTGGGAAACATTTCTGCTGCGTTCAGCCCTGTCCACTGCAGGCTTCTAGCTATGCCAGTCGTGTGCAAGTGCTGTTCCTCAGAGCTGTTTTAGGTGCTGACAAAGTGAATGGCTTTGCTGCCCTTTCCCCTTTGCAGCCTAAGAAGGGGTGGCTGGGACTGGTGTCTGTACTGGGATGACCTTGGTGATTGGGGTGAACTCTCTGTCTTCTTTCCTGGAACTTCTTAACTGGTCATCCAACAGCAAGGGCTTGGCTGAGCAACTGCTGCGGACAGTTTGCGTCCACGGAGGTGGCTTGTGGCAAAAAGCAGCTCCACACAACACTTGTCCTGCTCGGTAAAGGGCCTCCAGCAGCCCCAAAGAAAACACCATTCTTAGTGTTTTCTGTTGGGATCCAACAGCAGAAGTTGGAGCAATGATGTGCCCTGTAACTCTCTGCCATCCCATATCCTTACATGCCAGAAATCGGGCCAGGAGCAGGCTGGTGTCACCTCTGGACATCTCTTCCCAGCCTGTGCAAATTAATGAAAAGTGGAAAGCTGCCACCGCAGACAGCAGAGTTCGTTATGGAGGGGAGCCTGACAGCAGCACAGTCGAACACCACCATTGGCCCACGGCTATCCAGAAACCACCTGCAGCACTGCAACCTGCGGGCAAGCTGCTGGCACCTGCTGTGGCTGCTCTGCGTTGCAGGAGCTACACCGCTGTGGCCACACTAGTGGTATCTGTGGAGCTATGGACAGAGGACCTCTCGCCCAGCTGGGGCGGCTCCCAGAGAGCAGGGTCCTGCCTTGCAAGGAGCAGGCGCAGAAGTGGATGAGAAGAGGCAGGGGGAAAACAGCTTTCTGCTTGGTGATATGCCTTGCAGCCCTAGGAAGGTGTTATGGTTTGAGGAACCCACAACAATTTATTGTCATTTAGACAATTACTCTATCACCTGATGACCCCTCCCGACCCAGGAAGGGGAATGGGAAAAAACAAGGAAGCCCAGAAGTTGAAATATAAACAGATTTAATAGAATAAGACTAAATAAATAACATTAATAACACTGAAGAACCAATATTGCTCCCAATGCCAATATAAAATACACAAGGACTATACTCAGCCCATTCTATCGGTAGGAAGCTGTGCGCCCCCAGCAGTGGACAGCAAATGTGAGGCACTGCGAGCACTGTGACTTTGGAAGGAAGAGAGGTGCTCAGGGGTCCAACACCGGGGCAAGAAGTTCTCAGGATGGCAGCCATCAAGGGAGAGAGAGCTCCTCAGCAAACTTTCTGATTTATATTGAATGTGCCATTCATGGTATGAAATAATCCTGTTGGCCAGCCTGGGTCAAGTGCCCGGGTCTCGCTCCTCCTCCTCATCCAGGCACCTGGCTAACTCAAAAACACTGAGACCTTGAAACGCACACACCAGAGCTGGCTATAAAGTAAGTATTTTCACAAATTCAGACACAAGAGTTTTCTAAAACAGTTTTCCAAAACAGTTTTCCCTGGCATTAGAAGAGACCTTACTCAAAAGTAAAATTACTGCAAAAGAAATTAATCCTGTGTTGCTCAAACCAGGACAGAAGGGCACGATGCGTTTGCAGATGCAATGTCCTCAGGTAGATTTAATTCAAAGCTGTGTTGTACGAGCACACAGCCCAGCACATCTGCACTGGAGAGGAGGTGCTGCAGCAAGCACTGTACTCAGCTTCATCCCAGCCTGATGAGGACCAGGGGCCTGGCATGCCTGTGGTAGGTTTGGGTGGAGCCGCATGGAGGAAGCCACTAATTAGTTATACCCAATTAGCATCATCTTTAACAAGAACTTCCCACCTCTCCTGCTGTAATTATTTCCAGCCCTGCGAAGTTCAAGATCACCGACTGTGCCCCATGTACGGGGGTGGGTGGCACGAGGGGTAGGGTGGAAGCTGTGCCCACGCAACACCCACCAGCTTTGGGGACTGATTTAATATGCCATTGTGGTGGCGGTGTCAAAACTGGAAGTCTTTTCAGAGTCTGTGGCATTGGCATTCCCCCTCAATCTGCATGAGCTTTTATCACATTGGAAAATGTTACATTATCAGAAGACGAAGCAAGAAACATCGGTTGGGTTTAATTTCCTCTTGGAACTTTTCCTCCCTGCAAAATGCTGTCATAAACAATACTTTTGTACTATCAGAATCACTTCATAAAAGAAAAAAAATAAAGCTATTATTTTCAGCAAGGGGCTGTGATGTTGAGCTGAGTACTGTTTTTTCCCAAGGTACCTTGACATTTAATTTTACTTACCTTGGATGTTGCATCAAGTCTCAAAGCTTCCTACCAGCTTGACATCAGAGTGTGCCGAAGAGCTTCTGTATTATGAGAATTAAGCTTAAAACCAGAGCAGATACTGATCCACCAGCTGGAATCTCAAAGCCAGACTTTGCACTTGGTGGAAAGCCATCAGTTAATAATAAGAAGAAATGCGGATTTTGTCTCAATGGTAGTGGACCAGGCAACTACAGCAAGCATCTGACTGCAGTGGGACAGGGAACTGCTCACCCCAAATGTGCTTGCCACCATTAGTGATATCTCCTCTTCTACTGACTAACCTGGTGTGCCGTTTTCCTCTCTGGAGAGCTCCTGAGGCTGAGCAGAAAACACACAGGGGGTTTCTCATGATTTAGCATCTCAGTGCGGCCCGCAGCCTCTCACTGAACTCCAGGAAAGGGGCTGAATTACCTCGGAGGGCATTAAATTACGTCAGCTCCACCACTATGGCCCTGGCATGGGAAAGTGGTTTGTCTTCTTGCCCCTGGCACATCCCCAGGCCAGACCGAGCTAACATTCTGTAGAGGAACTCTTAGCACTGAGAAACAGCTGAAGTCCCAGCTTTGGCTCAGGCCACCAAATGAGCTCTTAATGGGAAGAGAGCCAGGTCTTGTGTCTGTGATAGTGGCAGGAGGTTGCCCAGCCTGCAAGCTGGAGAGAAACTCAGCACTGTGGGACAGCTCCTGCTACGGGGTGTTGTTGCTTCCTGCTCATGGGCAATGCCTTTCCCTGTAGCACTCTCCTTCACCCTAGATGAGAAGCTTGAGCTTGGGATAAACATTAACCCAACACAGGAACAACCTCCCCAGGAATGCTTCTTTCCGGGGCAGCGTGCCAGGATACAGGAGTGGATCAAGCATCTTTGCTGTGCACTAGTGCTTTTGCGTGCAAGGGCTTAGCTGCAGCATATGGAGGTTAACAGCGCTTCAGACCAAAGATCCTCCCAGCCCAATATCACCCAGCGCCAAAAAGGGGTGAAGCAGGGAAGCCTCCCAGCCTCTACCTGTTTGCAGCTCAGGGACTTACTGAGCCAGCAGTGATTTTCTGTGTGTTTGGCCACCCTGCACCAGTTTGTCCTCTCAAAACCACATAAACACTTGGTGGCCCCGAAGTCCTGCAACAAGGTGATCTGCAGATCAATTGCACATTCTGCAGGAAACAAAAAATAAATCAAAACCATCCATTTTAGGGTTGGAGCTGGTATCCCAAGGTTTAGATTAATGCAGAGACAAAAGGCCTAATTTAAAAACTAATGTTATGCATACAGCAAAGCTCAGCGAAGGCTGACTCTGGGGTAGAAAGACACACGTTTTATACACAGGCACCAGCACAGCCAGAGGGAGCTACTGGGCTGTGCAACCAGGTCAAACTGTTTTCCAACCACAACAGCTGGCCCTGGCAGCACAAATTATCCTTGTGCACTTCATGCAGGGGTAACCTGTGTTCAAAACACCCCCAGCACCGACTGACACTCACTGCAGGTCTTGCAGAAGCCTGAGGTACTTGTGCAGGGCTAAGCTAACCTCTGGGCGCAGCTGGCATCTTGTGACACGAGTTCAGTGCTCTTCTGTAGCCCTAAAGCTTGTGGAGCAGAAGGGGAGTAGGGCCCGTGGGGATATGCTAGCTTGGCTCCAAGGTGCAGGTCTGCATGAGCCTTGCAGATATTCCTGCATCCACCACATTTTAGTAAAGAACGACCACAAGCGACTAGTTGGCGGTATGACCAGAAGAAATGTCCCTCAGCAAATACACGTGGAGCAAAACCAAGAGCTGGTGAAGACACAACAGAAGATAAAATTTCTAACAACCCTGAGATGTCCTTCCCTTCTGATTTGAATTAAATATTATTTTCAGAATTTCACATCAGGGAAAACAGCTTGGTCCTTATGTATTCTTCAGAAAAAAATGTTTTTTAATGGGTCATTATATACCACATAGACCAATGTCTATTTATATACTATAGACATACATCACACTATGGTTTGGTCCAATAATGCAGGTTTCAAATGCCTTTTTTAAAAAACATAAGGTCAGGATGGAAGAAAATATTTTTAAGCTGCTGCAAAAGGCTCTAGGAAAAATACCATAGTAAGTATACCTCTAATTTCCATCATCTTGATTTAAAAGATAATGCCTTTCAAAACTCTGTAACAGTAGCAAAAATCTGTATTTGTGTGCACCCATGCACATAACAGTATGAGTAAATTAGATTAGCAATATCATCTGTAAAGAAAAACCTGCCTTTTGAGCTTCTCTAGCTAGGTGGCATAATTTTAAAACCAGTGCATTTTTTTGAGATATTGTTGCCAAACTCCAACAGCATTTTCTTCTCATCTCATACTTACAGTGTGTACAGCTGCCAGTGACGTGCAGGGGATCTACCTCACTGTTGTCCACCTATCCACTGCTCCCAAAACTTCACTTCCACTTTGATTATTTACATACTGTGTCGTTGGCTTCCACAGGTCTCTCCCAACTCAGACTTATATAATTCTTTGAAACTGGCTTAGTTGTCCAGTTGCGCCTAAGGCAGAGCTCAGGCAGACCATGTGCCTCAGGTGAATCGAGGCAGGTGCTGTTTCCAGTAGAGTCTGGAGAACTGAGCTGCACAGGCAGGGCATCCATCCCAGGGGATGGGCAAGCCTGGCAGGCAGGGGAGACCATTCCCAGAGGTAAGCAGGGCATCTCTGTGAGCTAGAGCCATGGAGGCCAGCTCCATGGTTCAGGGGAAATTAATGTTTTTTCTAAAGAATATCAAGCCATCCTTTGTGACATAGTCCAAGTGGTTTGCAGGTTCACCCCCAGAGTGCAATATTCCATGGGTCAAACACCTTCAATATTGGAAACTCCCACAGAAATTATGAATGGGACTCAGAGACAGGGGTATCAAGTAGAAACCCAGCACAGGAGAAGCATAACTATACGGCAGAGAGAAATGGTCACACACTTATCCTGGCCAAGCATGAGGCGATCAGAAGAGCCAGGTGTCTCCAGTAGTCACAGTCTCAATGACATTAGGACCTGCCTGCAGCCAGGCTGTGTTTGGTTTCACACTGAGATGACAGCTCCTCCACGGAGCAAACTCACCTCTGGAAGGCACGGTGCTGCCAGGGTCAGGCCAACTCATAGACGGCTCTGCTCAAAGCTAAACAAAGAGGAGAGTAGCTCCCAGCATTTCCCAGCCAGGCACCATGGACTTCCACAGCAACCAAAATAAACTGCAGAGGCCAACTCCACTCTCCCACAACCCATTTAATTTGTTCGAGCCTGAACCCCATGGGAAGATGCCCTCCAATCCCAGGACCTCCTCAGGCCCAACACTCATCTGGAGATAATGTCATGACTCAGTAACTGCCATGTTAAACACACGCTCTCCTGGCAGCTAGCCACTGAAGGCACCATGCCTTCAAAGAGCAGGTTTCCTTCCTGACCAATTCAGAAGCTTTAGGTACCAACGAGGGAGTGCTCTCAGTTCATTATTTCTGGTGATTTTACTTGTACATAAAGATCTCTTTCAAGCCTCTATCAGAAAAGGTAGAAGAACCCCTCCTGGCTGCGCCTTTTGCACCATGTCAAATTCTGTCATGGTACCACAACTGGTATTTCCTATGGACCTTCAGCTGTAACCCTGAACTGCACAGGGCAAGGTAGGTTGAATGGAGAGAAGTACAAAAGAGGATAAAACTCTTTTGACACCTTCCAATCCATTAGAAAGTCTGGCTTGGTCCCCACATGGTCCCATACCTACAGCCTTGCTTCCTGGTGCAGATGAACTCCTGCTGTGACCACCTTTCTCCCCCTGCTCTGTCTCTTACAGACCGTTGCTACTGAAGACCTTCTGCAAGGTGGGAGGGAAGTGATGAGGAACTCTGTTTTTATTAAATCTCTTCCTCCTCTTCACTAACAACCTCCTTCAGGTCCTGAGGCCCTTGCTCTGCTCTCTCTTTTACATAGGCTGCCTTGATCTGTTCCAGCTCGCATAGCTCAGCCTCCAGCTCTTCTCTGTGCATTGACCGCCGGTTCCTCAGTAGTTTCATGGGGAAGGGATTTAAGTCATTGAAGGCAATGTTCATCAGCTTCCTACAACAGAAAAGACAGGTCTGGTGAACCGATTTACTGGCTGGTAACAGATGGCAACAGATACGCCAAGGGTATCCTAGGGCAGACAAAGACTAGGGCCTCATATTTCAGCTCTCTGACCTCAAAAGTCCCCAAGCAGCAGTGTCTTAAAGGAATCACAGGCAATTCCTTCTCGCACAAACACCAACCCAAGCAATGCTTCAAACAGCCTTACGCCACAGCACCTTTTAAGGTACCAGTATGCAGCCACCAGTCAGGAGACGGTGGAACAGATGCCAATTCTGGGGAAGGAATATTCCCAACGTTGAGCTCTTCTGATCACAGAAACCTTCCTCTCAGACACATGTTACTATTAAAGGTTGTGAGTGGTGCTGTGTTCCCAAATACCACAACTACAGCTGAGAGAAACCCAGCAAGTGGCAGCAGAAGTTTCAGCTGCTGCAAGAAGAAGGCTGGCCCAGTCTTTGTGGCCTGCTCTCCTGTAGCATGCCTTTGTCCAAGCCAAAAAGACTTTCAAGTAACACCATGACGGGAAAGTCAAAAAGAGACAAACTGATCCATATCCCATGGACCTGACAACATGTATGAATCTCTCTTGAGAGACTGGTCACAATTCTTTTTAGGCTGGCCTAACAGGCAAGCAAGTACAAACCCAGGATGGAAGGTCCTCTACAACCCACAGTCCTACCTGCCATCCATGATCATTCTTGTGAAAAAGCGCAGGTACTGATAGATCTCCACACTGTCATGAATTCTTAGGATTTCCTCCTCATTGTATTTAAAAATTGCAAGAGCATAGCGGAAAATCACCTGGAGGGTTGAAAGGTATTTGAGTTGACAAAGTCTTACCAGACCCTCCTAGCGTAAAACATGGTGTGGGCACACAGCACTCCAGTACAGGCTGGATGCCGGGCTCCAGCTCTCACTAAACTGCATTAGGGCACGCCTTAAAGAAGCACAGAGCTAATCCCAAGAGAATGACCTCTGTAAGCTAATTTACAACCCCTTAGCATACCAGGTCCTCCAAGGGGACCCCATAGGGATTTCACAAGGGTTCTCCAGGTCTCCCTATGCACAAGGGCAATGCAAGACTCGCGTTTTCAGATACTAACTCTCTGCCCACCTTCTGCTCCCTGTGTCTGCCATACTCTCAGCTGTGTCTGGGTCACAGTGCAAAAGAAACCATGGTCTCTCAGAGACCTGTTTCGTAGCAGGACTACCTGCTAAAAAGTGCCAGGGATATTGTGCCAGGGATATTGTGCACAGCATCAGGGACTAGGTCTGCCTACCAGCAGCAAGTACACAGACAACAGAGGCTGGGAGGCATCAAGGCACCCCATGAAACAGGCAGGATAGGACAAGACGCTCAACCCCGCATCTCTTTGACACATGTGTATGTCCATCGTCCTGCCATCATGTCACAGAGGTGGTGCAGATGGGAGGAAGGCCTAGACTGAGAGGTGCACCTTAGTTCCCTCATACAAGAAGGCATCCCAGACTCGCAGGAGGATATCGCTGACCAGGCTGTCCACAAAAACCACCAGAAACCAATTGAAGGTGATGAGTGAGACATCAATCCGATATTGCTCAAAATGAGCCATGAGGCGAGGCAGCTTCTCTGACAGGAAGTCTTTGAAGACTCTCTGATCTACCTAAAGTTGACAAAAAAGAAAACAATGAAGTCCTAGTAAAGAGCAGTCCTGGTGTTGGAGGAGAAGAGCAGTGCAACAGGACAGTGGCCCACACATGGCACCGTAATCACTGGTGCTGCCTTCTAGCCTAATCACACCCTTGGAAGAGCAGAGAAACCTTTGTTTCCCAACCCTTCAAAATTACCAAGCAGTGTACTTTATGCTGTACCCAGTGCAAGGTGTGGAGCTGAAATAGGGCCAACACTCAAGCAGACATACCTACATTCTTCTCACTCAGAGGATCATATTCCTTCCCAACCTCAAAGTCAAGAGGGAAAACGCTGCCACATCTTCCTGTATTAGTCTTACTGGGATTTTCTGTGATGTCAGGAGCATCCAATTGAATGACAAGGATTAAAACCTGCCCTGGTCTGAATGACTGCATATGGCCCAACGGAATAACCTCCTAGAATCCTTCTGACTTTGCAAGCAGGACCTGACCTTCTCAGTTAGCTTCTCTTTGTGGTCTGAGTACTGTCTGTGATCTGCTTCTGGTTGCACGAGCCGAGACACAGAAATGCAGCTGGTGAGATCCTTGACCCAGGTTTATGAAAGCGTCATCTCGGGGAAGCCATGACTTCATGAGGGAAGTGCTAGGAGCAAGACCATGGTTAGGTCTTCC
Organism: Fratercula arctica; assembly: GCA_947846985.1. Classification (NCBI taxonomy): domain Eukaryota; kingdom Metazoa; phylum Chordata; class Aves; order Charadriiformes; family Alcidae; genus Fratercula; species Fratercula arctica. Next base: position 68,820,585 of record CANTUZ010000026.1, on the reverse strand, counting down.
CCTGTGCCGTATCATACTATTGCCCTAGTTGTGTCAGCCCACTTAGCTGTGGCACAGTGGTACAAACCAGATGAGGTGATACGCTTGGTCTTTAAAATCTGCAAGAGCTAAACCTTAAGTTTTCCAGACAACTCAGAGCTTTCACTTTATCAAGCCACCCCACAAAGCATCACTCTAGACCCTCCTCTATATGTGGGTCTTGGCTAGACTTTTAGGGACCAACCGTGAGGTCAGGAAGTCTTTCCGTCAGCTGACAGTCTTTTCTCACCAAATGTAGGGGAGCCTCTGTGTCTTCAGTCTGACATGCTTTCCCTGTCAATCACCATTTGTCAAGTATAATGTGCTGCCTATTATATCTCACAGCTAACACTACATGCTCCAGATAGACATTTTGCTATCTGCACAGTGATTTGGCTGCTTCCCCAGTCTGTGGGTTGGCCTCTCCACCAGCACACCATTGCCCCAGTAAACATTAGTCAACCAATTCAGTGGCACAATCAGTCACTCTCAGCTACTGATGCTTGTAGCCTCATCTATTGTGGGCCCACAGATAAAATCCTCTTCTCTCTGAAAGGACCACACACAATAAAGACACCAAGGTCATGGCCAGGCTCAGCAGACCGGGCACTGCTGGGTGTGGGTGGTATGGGCACACAACTACAATTCCATTGAGCTATACGGGACTTATCTTGGCCCCATGTCTGCCTGGGAGGACGTAGTATATCTGAATCAACTCAACACATCTTGAAAATCTTGAAATCCAGTGACTTTGAACCAGGAGGATAAGTAACTCATAGAACAACATTTTACGTCAAATGGCCAAAGGGCTTTCTGATCTGCAGGGAACCCCAAAGCCAGAACACTGTATTTGATCATGAACTGAGGAAAGTACAGTGGGTACGAAAATCTCAGTATTTTCTTCCATCTGTACATGGCACTCCAAAGATAGGGTGCAGTTTCCAAAGAAACATCTGAAGGGTTGCAGAATGGTGCCTTCTTCATACCTAGTTCTAGACATGTCGCAGTTTGCAGCTGCACCTCTATTAGGCCCTCTTAAAACAAGTAACTGTGCAATTAATGGGCGCATTCCTTCTGACCTTCAAGTGCTGAGGATCAATTTTGCTGCTCCTGTGTTTAACAATTTTGTATTCTCAAATCTACAACACCTCTGCAATGGAAGGAATTGCAAGGTGGTATCACTGTACTATATGAAATCAAACACACTGCAAGCTGACTGCTTGCTTTTAAACCTTCACTGTAAATCACTGCATCAGAGTCCAAGCAGATGTGAGGGTACCCAGCTCACCTGCGATGTTATCAGTGTGTCACTGTAGTAGTCTGCTGGCATTAGGTTCTCCACAATATGGACTAGGCACCAGAAAGCACTTTCCTCATCTTCCAGGACCAGGAGGGCAACAGCTGCCAATCTGTGATGGACAAGACATGGTGAGGCAATGCAACACTGCAGGAGAGGACTGCAGCCCAGGAACTGGAGAATCCAAGATTCCTCTTGGCATGCCTTTAGCTCCATGAGCATCCAAAACACCAAACGTGGCAGGACAGATGGTCAGAGAGGCAAGTGATCTGTTCTGTGGGCTTCTGAAGGAACCAAGGGGGTGCGATTTTCTTTCCCATGTGCCTCTGTCAGCAAACAGGAAGCATCAAACACAGAACTGGTGTGACAAAGCCAGACTCCCCAGCTAATGGGATGTTCTGTAGATCTGCTGAAGTTAAGCAGTGTGCTGATTTTGGCTATTTCAATACAGGAAAGAACTCACTCAGAGATACTCCATATTATGTGACATAGCTCACCTTCCTATCCACTATTCTACAGCCCTTACCTGCTTCAGCTCTGACTTACTCCCTTTCAGCCAGACTAGAAAGATGATATCTAATATCAAGGGCTCTCCAGAGTGGAAAATGTCTTTCTGAAGACCATCCAAAGAACAACAGGAATAGCTTACACAGACTTCCCTCATGTGAAAAGGTCCAACCAGAAATGCCGTTCTTGCAGCTAGTGCCCAGTGCCTCTTTTATTTGGCAGCACACTTCCTAAGAAGTCTGGTTTTATCTTTCCTATAGCCTTCTTTGGGAAGTGAAAGAAGTTTTTCATTCCCTGAACCCTTTTTTTCCTCCAGACAGAACAACCCCAGGTTCCTCAGCCTCTCCTCATGTCATTTCCTGCAACTCCCTCATCTCTAACACTTCCCAACACGTCCTCCAACTCTTCTCAGCAAAAAGGGGAATCACCAGGCTGTTCTTCTGCTGAGCACATTAAGACTTAGAAATTCAGCCTCATGCTGTTATTCTGGGACTGCCTCCCTCTACCTCCCATAGCTGCTCCTTCCTGTTCTGTAACTATGGAGATGCTTGATCCCAGCAACAACACTGGGTGAAAAAAGGCACCAAATGCAGAATTCTGCAGCAAAATACCTAGGACAGAAGGACAGAAGTCTAGAGAGGCAGGCGGCTGGCGTTGATGAATTACAGCCTGGTCAATGTGTCTACACTTCCTCAGTGTATCCCATGTATCTCAGCTATCCAATGAAGAAGCAGCCTACCTGGCTCCTCACCTGTTCAGTCCCTGGCAATATCCAATGGCAGGATTGTGCCAGGAAAACGCCAGCAACACCCTCCGGAGCTTGGGGATGAGCTGGGAGGTAGGAGAGGAAAAATGTTTGTTGTTGGTCAGTGTGCGGGGCAGGTCGAGCTCAATCTGCCGGCAGGCAGGGTGCTCAGTGCTCTTGCTCTGCCATAACAGCTGCTGGTAGTGGTCAGGTAGATGGCTGCAGTGCTGGCTGACAATCCACCTCCAGACCCGTTGCCGATGCTCCACTGGAATGCCACTTCGGATCAGGCTCTTCAGCTCTGCAGAGGGGCTCAGCTCTCCAACGGTGTTCCACCTGTCACGGAGGGGCTTCTCCACTACTTCCTGGCTCCGCAGGTTGTTGGACTTTATCTCCAGGGCTTGGATTTTGGCCAGAAGTTTCCAGTCCTCAACTTCATAGTCAGGGACAGTCATAAACCCATACTCATCATACTCACTGGAGGGACACAAAGCAGAGGTTAGTTCAAAAGACAGCGTTGGTACCTGTGTCAAGGGCTACTCAGTGCTTGGGGCCATGCCAACTACAGCCTGCTGCCAGGTTGCTGTCACCCATGCCGGAGCACAGGTACTCCTCCTTCACTTCTCTGGCAGTTGCATGTGAGAGCCTGCCATGCCCACTGTCTCAGAGCCTTGAAGACAAATGAGAGCCTGCAGCAATGGCATACACACATGAACTCAAGTGTAACTTTGCTCTGAGCTACAGTCCAACCTCCTCAGACCTCTCTCACCTCGCCTGCTCCCCTGCCCCTAATGGAGTATCTACCTGAACCTGTGTACCTTCTCCCCACCATGTCCTAGTGCAGAGAAAGTTCTGTGGGAAAGTTCTGCAAAGGCTTTGGGACTTACAAGAATAGAGATCCACAGTCCCTTCTAATGTCTCCTTGTACACAATGCAAATCTACTGATCGGAAAACACCAGGAGTGCTGATAGTACAGCTTATTGAGGGTTTGTGCATCATCAGTCCACAGGCTGGGATACTTGTAAGATATCATCATATTCTTGACCAAGCCTGGCCTTGGGGTCTCATCTCCAAAGCTACCTGGAGAACCTGCGAGTCTAACCAACCAGACGAAATGGAAATTCCTACAGAACTAGGGCCCTAACTGGGCAGGAAAGCACAAACACAAACATAAGGATCCCAGCAGCACTGGTGGCAAGGCTCTCTGGAGGTCTCCAGTCCAGCCCTCCTTCATTGCAGGATTGTCCCCAGCACTAGAACTGTGGCTTTGTATGGCTGGGACTAGAAAACCCCAAAGGATGGAGATCCCCCACCTCCCAGCTGGCCTCCTCTCCTATAGAAGGAGTTTATACTCATGTCCAGTTTTTACTTCCCAGGCACACCACGGCTGTTGTCACTTGCCATACCGTCTGCCACTGCCAAGAAAAGTTTAGCTGTACCATCTTTAACTTCCCCTTCCTACAGTGATATGCTACAATCAGATACTCATGGTGTTCACACCACCAAACTAAACCAGCCTGCTCAACCTCCACTCCTAGCTCATGGCTCCAAGTCCCTACTATAGAAACATCCCTGGATCTTTCTTGCCTGTGCATTCCCCTCCGTGGCCAGACTCCTACAAGGTGTGAATATCCCCACGCTCTTGCCTCTTACCTTACAGGGTTCAAGTTAAAACCTTCTTCCGCTCCTTCCTTCACATCCCACTGGAGTGCTTCTTGGATGAGGTTCCTCACCAACTCAGCATGGGAGCTGGGGAGGCCAGGCATAGCCTCCTGCAGCTTCCGCAAGACCATCAGGTATTTGCTCTCCATCTGGCAGTTTCGGGCTTGCAGGCAGGCACACTGATGGGGAAACATGACAGAATTAGATGGTTGGTTGGAAGAAACCATCTTGAAAGAAAAGATGATTCTTTCTGCATTGCCATTGCTCTCTACTGGCCTGATTTGCACATAAAGTGAAGACTCATGTACAGCAAGACCTCAGCAGTTTTCTACAGCCAGTGGAATTGCAGCAAAGAAGGAACTACCATGATCTATGAACAAGCACAAGGTAGTAGCTAGCATGCAACAGAAGTTTATTATTGAGTGGGAGACCTACTACAGTATCACCTGTTTTAGCTACTGCAGTGCACCAGTGCGTGGCCATATCCAAGCCAGCTCAACTCAGGACACAACCAAAAAGCTACCACTGCAGTTGAGTTCTCTGCAGGCTTTTTCCCTGCTCTGCAGACAAGTTCTCTGCCCCATATTGACCTGTCTCCTGACAAAACACACCACTCCTGGGACTGAGCTACGACCATACCATTTTCAGGATACATGGTAGTACCGCAGACAAGGTGACCAGATGCCCCTTAGCAACACACTGGTACACAACATTTCTCAAGCACAGGAAGCCCAGCTGAGTTCAAACAGTCCCTGCCACCACCATACTCCTGAGCACAGAAAGCAGAAAAAAGGAATGAGGACTGTTATCCCTACTCCACAAGTGGGGAACTAAGGCCACACAGGTGACAAGACTCACCCAGTGTCTCATAGGAAGCTCAATGAAGACTCCTGCTCAGTGGAAAGCAGCAGTTGAAACAAAAACAAAACAGACACCACAGACAGAATTAGGCTACATATAGAGGGGGCAACAAGGAGCATGGGATACTGTCAGACTACAACTTTAATCAGCATTTTGCCTCACGTTGAGCATGTTGGTCTGATTATTTCCTTTCTGAAGGTTATTGCAGTTTCAGGATCAGAGAAGAACAGTAAGTTAGGAGGCAGGTAGGGTTTCAAAGGACTACAAAGCAAACAGATGTAAAAATGGCAATAACACTTCAGAAGTAGCTTTTTGTCCTGTTCCAGAATCCAAGACTGTGGAGACATACCTTAAAACCCATGGAAGTAAAACCCAGGGAAAACCCACAGATCCCACAGAACAAACACCACCAGCCTGGGGAAGTGGTTCAGGACCCAAAGGTCGCATTAGACAAGTCTGAGAGTAACCAGGTTATGCACACTTACCAGACTAGAAATAAAAACAGAGCTTAAGAAAACATACGAACTCTGATCTAGTTGCAGGACCTGAGAGTGCTGCCACCTGGCAGTGTCAAGCCTGGTACAGAAATCGCGACTAGATGGAGGCATGGCTCAGTCAGTCTGCCAGCTCTCAGGAAAATATGGGTTAAGTTTCAGCATCCTCAATACTGAGCTTTGCAGGCATTTTACTATATTGAAGAATTAAAATAATCATGTCTAATTTGGAAAAAACACAAAGCAGAGAAAGAAGCTACCCTAAAGAACACGTTGGGAAGAAAACTTTTTCCTGGTGTGTTTTGGACCAAAATCCATTCCAGTGCTAACTTTGCAAAGAAATTAGTAACAGCTCTCACCAAGGGCAAAAAAGCCATTTTGCCTTACCTTCATCAGAAGGGCTTTTTCATTCTCAGCAATGCTTGTCCACAGTCGAGTAACCTGGTGGATCTCTGAGTTGAGAAATTGGTTCTGGGTTTTGTATGCTTCAATATCATCCTGCCACAAAGCAAAACAGTCATATAAGGAGAGTTCTCCAGGGCCTTGGAATGCCCTCCCAGTTCAGTTTTTAAATTCCAAGAGGGACCTCAGGTATGGATTGTGTTAAGGACAAGAAAATACCTCAACAATTTCGTGTTCTGGGGAAAAGACAGGACTCCCCAGGAAAAATATTGCGTACAAAGGAAGTCAAGGCACAACAATAAATTGAAGTGTCATGCATAGACAAGACACTTGAAAATGCTAAGTGCACTGCATGTACAAGCTTAGAAAACAGAGAGACATCTGGGTGATATAAAGCTAGAGAAGTATCTAAATAAGATGAAGAATACATGCTTTTGTTCTGTTTTCTTAAAAATCGATGCAAATCTCAGCCCCATGGCTGGCAGCAAAAACAAACGCTCTCCCACAAATGCAGTAAGTGGCTCTCAGGGAAATTCTCCACTTCATGTTAACTGGTCATTACAGTTGTGCATATAGCGACATACAACAGGCTGTATTTGAAAGAACTCTGTTCGCAAGAGGGAAACACAGAAGAACAGAGCTAGTGAAGCCAGCAAGTAAGACTGCAGCTGTGAAACAAAAGAGTGAAGAAAGAGGCCAGGCACTGAATGGTAACATGAAGTCAAATAAAACAGGCTCTGAGCTGAAGTTGAAACTGAGCCAGATGTTTCTGAGCACCCTGTTGGTACCAGCTGAGCGCCTTCCAGCCTGCTTCTGGTTCGGAGACAGATGGAAAAACTAGCAGAAGTATATTCTGTGCTTCCCACAAGGAACAGCTTCCCACTGAACCAGAGGGCACAGAAATGGAAGCCGCCAAATGACCTGTGCCATCTCACACACCTTCAGGTGCTCAATCTCCTCCTGCTGCTTATACAACGTCTCTGCAGTGATAGTGTTGGCTTCTTGCAAGGGGTCAGAGAGCTCTCGGGCCATCTGCTCCGTCAAGGCCATGATGACTTCCTGTTTGGCGTGGTTCTTCTCCATCAGAAGTTGCACATGCTCCTTGAGTTCCTGGATGTGGCTGTCTCTCAGAGTCAGCATCTGCTCCAGTTCCTTCTTTTCTTGCTCAAGAGCTTCTAGTCGACTGGTGAGATCTGTGATTTGTCTCACTTTGTGGCGCACCAGCTCCAGCCTGTCCTTATCTTCTGCTGCAGTGAGATACATGCTAGATACTCGCTTCTCCTGCTGGGCTGCCTCCAGAGCTTTGTGGAGAAGTTTAACCAGCTCCTGAAAAAGGAATGCAAAGCCATTACATCCCAGTAATGATGCCCCTGACCAGGGCAATGGCAGCATGGACAGCACAGAGTCAACCAGTAATGAGTGAACAGTGAAAGGTCCTCAGGATCTTGAAACTGACTCCTTTCAGAAGCAAAACTGAATGCAGAAATCTTGAAATCACAGGGCTTCCCCAGTAGAGAAACTCTGTTCTCACAGCTGGGCCTGAAAGGTCTCTGCAGCAGGCAACAGATGACTTGACTTTAGGTGGATTGCTAACAGACAAGCCACTGCTCACACTGTCTGAATTCTGACTTCGTACAGTCATCCTTCTTGGGAGGCCCAGTAGAGACCAGAGAAGCTGGAGATCTGGTCAGCAGTGTGGTAAAATAGGAGGGAGGGAAATAAAGTAGTCTGCATCTATCTGTGCTACCAGAAGGAAACTGCTATATCCATTTTAATCTCCCCTCTGCCAGAGTCCTCTGCTCCACCCCACATAAAGGCACAAAAGCCTGCCCCAGCAGCGTGCTGCTTATCAGGCTCTGCCATCTCAGCCACTTAAGGAAGCAAATAAGGATGTAACTGATTGCCCACCATGGGACCTGGCTGTCCTGCCTCTTCTGCTGGAAGAGTGACCAGCATCATGAGTGGAGAGCCTGGCACTGCTCTATGCTTGTGAAGAAGAACAGTACCATTCAGGAGAGACAGCACTTGCAGTGACCCATGACTTCTACATTCAAATCACCTCTTAATGGTGGATCACTCTTCAAAAAGAATGACCTGCTGTTTACAGCATGACTCAGCATAGTAGTTCCTGCCAGTGTCACAGTACATATTCAGGACTGTACTTCGTACATTCACTCAACAATAGAGATGCACTAGCAAGAAGCCTGCAGAGCGCACTCGGATTTGTTTTACCTCCCTTTTCCAGCCCATCTGCTAGCTGCACTTCCTAGCAATGGCTGGCTGAAGGACAGCCCATTCTCCCTTGTGCTGGGCACAATCAGGCACATACAAAGGGGTACCATCATCAGCTTCAACTAGTCACCAGTGAGTGCTTGCTGAGCACTTCTCAGCTTAATACCAAGGTATAAGGGAGTCCCTGTGACCAGTCTCAGGACCCTGCCCTTGAAAGCAGCACACTCTTTGCCACACTCACCTTCTGTGACTTGACTTCCTCTGTGAGCGTCAGGATCTGTTGCTGTAGGACACTCACTTTATCCATTGGGTTCCTCTCCTTGGGCAATTCTTCAGGCAAGCCTGGGAAGCCACTGTTCATCCACCTGGCTTTCCTAACCCAGTTCAGCCTGGGCTCCATCCTTCCATCCTCCACGATCCCCTCCTTAACTGAAGGGAAACAGGGTTAATTTACACAGAATTGGGTTGCTACTATGGACTCCGGAGTCTTGCTATGGGGGGACTCACAATGGCTCAGCAGAAAAGACTGACACACAGGACAGGGAAAATTGACTTGCTGGGATCCACAGGGTAGAAGCACAGACAGTAGGGATCAACCCACAGGTACTCCCAGAATAAACAAAGCTGTGATGTTTTATGGTACCTGTTAACCCACCTTGCACCCTAACCATCTATCTTGCACACAGTAAATACAAGTTACCATGGTGGAGAGGTAACTTCCCAAGCACGCAGTGGAGCTGCTGAGCTAAGTTTGTGACGGTGCAGCAATTTAACTTCTACCTCAGAGAAATACGACTAAAGGCTGGCACCATGGATGGTATTTTTGCCTCTGCAGAAGTTTCCAGAAGTAGAAGATAGACAGATGCAGCCTGAAGTAGAGCCAAAAGAGTCAGTCTTGTGCCAACAACACAGGAAGGGACCTGAAACAATGTCATAGAGTTTTCATGTCCCATGATGACTTTCCATGCTCTCCCTCCCCTTCCTGCTAAGTCTGACCCCCTGCTAGAAGGCATCATACTCAGAGCAGCTCACACAGCTCAGTAACAAGCACCTGCACACCCTGCCTCCACTTTTGCCTCTTGCTCCTCATCTGGGTTCTCAGGATGCTCCTGGAATTCACTGAAGCTAAAGATGTTCCCATTGTTCCCCCAGAGCTGCTTGGAGCCACAGATACTGTGGACGGTGTTTCTGAAACAAGAAGAGATCAAGACAGCCTAGTGAAGAGAAGAATAAACGATCACCGCAGTCAGTGCATATTCAAACTATTCAATGCCTTACATCTCCCCATATCCCACCCCTACTCCAAAACCCATCATCTCCTTCACTTGCTGAGAAAACGAACTGTTCATGGCACAGGTGGATCTGAGGGGAGCAAGGTTGTAACTGGTGTGAACCAGGAAGGTGCCACAAAATCAGTACCAGGACAGCAACGTAAATCAGTTGAAGATCTTTCCCCATGTGCTTGAGCCCTGTACATAAATGCATCAGGCTGGATAGAGGGATCAAAGGTGAAAGCAGACCAACCACATCCCTCCCCTCCTCCTGTCCCTCTCCCCCTCCTTCTCCTCCTCCTTCCTTCCTTCCTTCCCATTCTGTCTCTCTGTCCCCCTCCCTTTCTTTAGCTCACTGTGGAAATCCGCAGGTGCTAAGAAAAGTTCAGCTATCTATAGCACAGCCAAAACTGCCACGATGATCACATTTGAAGCAGCCACAGGTCCTGTGCTCTGTGGTCCTGAACCACATTTAATAACTTTGCCACAACAAACTCAATAGACTTTGATGTAGTAAAGAGATTCGGGAACAAAATTACAATCAGACTCAGAACCAGTTTGTTTCAGCTGCTGCTATCAGCTATTGCCAGAAGCAATGAGATGACTTTACAGCATCAGGCAGAACCACAAATGCACAACTATTTTCTGTAAAACCTATACAGGAGAGACAGTTGCCTGTCTCTATACAGGTCATTTTCCTTCTCCTCCTATGCTGTCCACCAGCTAGAACAAAACAAGCCCCTTGTTTTGAGATCTACAAAAGACTCAGTGTCAGCTGCTTCCTAACTGTAAATGAAGCTGGCATTTAGATATTGTTCTCCTTTTGCCTTGTCACTGTAAGGCCCCACAGCAGAAGAGCAGACATTTCTGATCTCAGCGACCATACTGGCACATATGATCAGGAGACCTTCATTCCCCGTAGTCTGCACTCAACCAACGCAACTTTCCTACTTTTCTCTACCTCATGCTGCACTTTGTTTTCCCTCTGAGAGAGCAGCACTTAGGGATCTGATGAACTTAGCTGAAATCAGACACGCTACCCTCTTAAGACCCAGCCTGAATAGTGATAGAGCCTGAAGAAACGTTCACAGAACCAGGGGAGCAATACAATTTGAAGCTGAGAAGAAGCAATTGTTATTCAAGCTAGCAAAAGCAAGGCTGGGGAGAGGGAGAGGAGATGTGATCATATTATTTTTAATCAAAGTGAGGAGACAAAAATGCATATCCTGCAAAATAGTACAGATCCTCTGATCCTCTTTGGTGCTGTGGGGGCTCTTTCTTCCTATTGGCAGCAGATTGTAGCCACAGTAGTGGTGGTAAAAAACTATAGGCAACCTCCCCACCAAAAACACCTGGCAGGTGCCAGGCTACCTACCATACCTGTGGCTACTTACACGTTTTTGGTTATATGTAAATAAGCAGCTAGGACACTCTTAAGGAGATATTGATAGGGGTTGTCTTTGTGCAACTGTAACTGCCCAAGGCTTGTAACCTGTAGCCCTGATGGAGCTAAACATGGCAACTGCAGACAGCAGCATCATTGCAGGCTGTGGGAATATTCACACATTTGACACTCAGCAAGGAGTAGCAAGCTGTGCACTGTCAGGCCATATTACAGGCTCAAGCGCCTTTGCTTGGAGCTCCTGCTTTAGAGAGTGCACTACATTCAAGGTCCTTTGAAAGCACTGGAAAGTGCTAATGGGCTTCTATCACTAGCCTACAGACTGCAGCTCAATCTGCCTGTGTGCCCTTCCAAGAGTGATGAGCAGACGCATCGCAGTAGGCATGCAAACCTCTACCTACACTGAAGAAAGCTTAACCAAGCCCTAGGATTTTTGCTAAGAGCTAGATGATGTGAAGTGCATTGCAACAGGGGGATGTGAAAGACCCTCTGGCAGGAAGTTTATTTTCGCCTGGAATATCCTTCAGAAAGCTGCTTCATGATTCTTCCACCTAGGCAAGAGTCCCATTTCACACAATACATGACAGGCAAGGAAGGCACAAAGAGCCAGACCAGCATGTCAGCCGCACTGCAGCTCTCCTCCTGCACTTACTGTATCTCTGTCCAAGGGTGCTTAAGGGAGATGTTCTGCAAAGCAGTACATGTTTGGGGTGCAGGCAAAGATGCTGCCTTTAAACCCACTACTTCTGTTGGTGTTTTCACTGGAGGCAGAAAGTCTTCATTGTCAATAACATCTATGTAAAAACAAACCAGGATACAGAAGCAAGTGAGCAAGACAGAATTCCATTGGACTTTGTCTCCTTCATGTAACTTGAGAGCCATAACATTTTACTACAGGTATGCATTCCATGTTCAACTGGCCAGGTGGAACAAGACAGCAGAGCAGGCTTCCTTAGCTTTAGGTCAAATTACAGAAGGTTATGTGTACACATACAGTCATCTATTCAAGGACAATCAAGTGACTTCAACCATTTGCATATAAGAATGACTAACCCTAAACAATCAAACTTTAACCACCTAAAATAATAGGGAAGGGAGCTGTTGCTTTTTCTTTTCCCCCATCCAAAACACTGTTTGATAGTTGCAATGTGCAGATAATACTCCACAAACACTGCCTGTTGCCAAATTACTGCCTGCTGTAGCAAAATGCCAGGGTACCCAGAACCTTCAGAGCAGACACTTGCTAGGTAGTTTACTTGTTTTAAACAAAATGTGCATCTAGTCATAACTAAACAGGTGGACACCCTGCTGCTGTGCTCCCCTGCTACACTGGCTTGTGTACAGATGTGCTAGAAATGCACATCTTCATCCCACCACTGCTGGAAAAAACCTTGCTTGCTGTGAATTTCACAGGCCTCACAAGAGGAATGGGATATGTCAAATGTGCATGCTTCACATGTGTGAGGAAAATCAAGAAGGAATCCATGATCGTAAGATACCAGATCATCTCTGACCACATGCTGTGGATTAGGAGATGGCCCATTCACATTCATCCACAATGAAGCCAGAAGTTCCAAACATTGACCAAGCATTGACAGAATCGTAGAATCATAGAATTGTTAGGGTTGGAAGGGACCTTAAAGATCATCTAGTTCCAACCCCCCTGCCATGGGCAGGGACACCTCCCACTAGATCAGGTTGCTCAGAGCCCCATCCAGCCTGGCCTTAAAAATTTCCAGGGATGGGGCTTCCACCACCTCTCTGGGTGACCTGTTCCAGTGTCTCACCACCCTCATGGTGAAGAACTTCTTCCTAGCATCCAATCTGAATCGTTCTATCTCTAGTTTTAATCCATTCCCTCTAGTCCTACCGTTACCCAACATCCTAAAAAGTCCCTCACCAGCTTGCTTGTAGGCCCCCTTAAGATACTGGTAGGCCACTATAAGGTCTCCTCGGAGCCTTCTTTTCTCCAGACTGAACAACCCCAACTCCCTCAGTCTGTCCTCATAGGAGAGGTGCTCCAGCCCTCTGATAATCCTCGTGGCCCTTCTCTGGACACGCTCCAGTACGTCCATATCTCTCTTGTAGTAGGGGCTCCAGAATTGGACACAGTACTCCAGGTGGGGTCTCACGAGAGTGGAGTAGAGGGGGAGAATCACCTCCCTTGACCTGCTGGCCATGCTTCTCCTGATGCAGCCCAGGATACGATTGGCTTTCTGGGCTGCTAGTGCACACTGATGGCTCATGTTAAGCCTCTCGTCCACCAGCACCCCCAAGTCCTTTTCTTCAGGGCTGCTCTCAAGCCAGTCACTGCCCAGCCTATATCGGTGCTTGGTATTGCCCCAACCCAGATGGAGGACCTTGCACTTGGTCTTGTTGAACTCCATGAGGTTGGCATGGGCCCACCTCTCCAGCCTGTCAGGGTCCCTCTGGATGGCATCCCTTCCCTCCAGTGTGTCAGTCACCCCACACCTGCATTTAAAAACCTGGCCAAAACCTCCGCCCATTTACAGAAGAGAAACACCATTCATCACCGCAGGGCTGAAAGCAAAAAAAAAAAGGCTGACATATGCGACACCTACTTGTTCTGCCAGCCAGAGGTTCATTCACAAGCTGGGAGCTGCCCACAGGAAATCTGCTCTGAGCGTTGCAAAATTCCCAACGTCTCATTTGTAGCTGCTGCAGCCAGTACATCGTTGCCTGTTTGCTGATTGCCTAATATAACACAAAACAGGAAGGGGAGGGGAATAATCGCACCAGCATGAGACACATCCTGAAGGACTGACCACCACTTCACTGCTCCAGTCAGCAGAAATAAAGGCCATCTGTGTCAAGCCTATGCTATAGTCCTCTGGTCCTAACATCGATTTGGGAGGACAGAGTAAATCTTCAGCATGACCTTAGTAACAGAACCTCAGTGGACCACTGACTTCAATTTAAATGGTTTTTTTTGGTTAGCTCCAAGGCTAAGCTGAAATTTCACAATTATTTTAGCCAGGCATCACACACTGAGCTTCTTTACACACATTTTCACAGAGATAAAAATCTAGCAAAAGTTCCTGCTGGAGCAACCAGTTTAGACAGGAGAGCTTGTTTCTGTTCAGCAAATTACAAGTGGACTGCAGGTCTCCTCAATGATTTTAATTCAGCACCTACTTTGGCTTTTACTCCAGTTAAACAACGGCCATCTCACAGGTAATGGAATCCTAGTCTTGCCAAAACAATACAAGTAATTTAGGTCCAAATGGTAACAGTCCAGGCTGGGAGGACCAAAATGAAACTCAAGCTAAGAGGTATTTTAGCAAAAATGTGTCTGTCCTGATTGGAAATGTTTCATAACAGCCCCCACAAGAAGATGCTGCCCCTTACCTTCAAAGTAAAAACTCTGCTTGGTGTTCTGATCTCAAAAACCCCTTCCCCATTTTCCACCTTGCAGTCAAAGCTGGCACTGGCGATATCAATAGACCCCAAAGGGTTGATGTCCTGTGCAGTTCTGTAGTACAGTAAATGACATTTGTTTTCATCGTAAAAGAACCAGCGAGACTTCCAGGTCTTGATTGGCCCCTTGATGCCCAGCTTGTTTAAATAGCCACAGAGTTTTTTTCTAGATGTTTCTCTACTGGGTTTCAGCTGTACGTTCTCCAGTTCTCCAGAAGAATGCATGTCTTTCTCTTTCACTGAGGCTCCGTTGATGCTGTTATTGTTTGGATTTGACTCCAATGAATTGCCTGGAGCGGCAAGGGGACAATCTCCGCTTTCTGATCCTTTTTTCATCTCTTTCAGGAAATATACTCGGAATTGAATTGAAACAGGAGTTTCTCTGGGTAAATAAGTAACAGCAGATCCCGACTATGGTATCATTGTTATTGAACCTGCAGCAAATGAAAAAGGAGAAATAAGCCCAGGTCTGGCATATGACCAAAACCATTCCCTAGCTTTTAAACTGCCCAGCCAAGGTCGCCAGCTTTCACTTTTGGTCATTGCTGCCTACCTTCCTCAGCTCAGATGACCTCTGTAGATCTTATTTCAGGTAAGTGCATCTTGGCATTTCCACTGAATGTTCAGCTAATATTTTAAACCATGGTGTCTGGAGAAAAATCTAGCCTTTTGCAGCATACTTATAAATCATTTGTCTAAGTTGAGGTTTCCATCCAGCAGGCCTCATATGATGCATTATGCACAAGAGAAAGTAATTCTATGATCCTTGCAAAGGACACTTGGTTACTCAGTAGCCAAAGTAAACTGCTGGGTTCCAAAGAGGAACGGAATGTGCAAGAGAAAAATAGAAAAATAAGGCTGGAAGGGATCTGTGGACATCTCTAGTCCAACTTCCCTCTCAGCAAAGCAGCTGACTTTGAAGATGTAGCCAGATACTCAGATGAATTTTGATCATACGCAAGGATGCAATTCTGCCATGTTTCTGGGCACTTTTTCAAGTGCTTAACCATATGGCAGGTGTGATTTTTTGCTTACAGCTGTAGACACCAATGGCCCTTGTAAAAAGCTAAAAACATGCCAGAAAGATACCTATAAATAATTTCTTACATTTTTTTCTTAAGTAAAAACATGGTTTAAAGATAAATTAATTAAAAGAATATGAAAGACTTCAGTTCAGACGCTAATATATCTGAAGCAAATATGTAAGCAAATAAATTGTTCCAGTGTTAAGTTAGTGGTAACCCAACTGTAGACACAAAACTATTGAACACAACAGATAGCTGTGTGACAACAGGTGAATAGAGATTAATACAGCAGAACACACAGAGCACACAGAGATGCTGAAAGAAAGCTTATCCATCCTGGTGCTGGCTAAGCCCCATCACTGCTGCCCACTCCTGTTCCTACATTAGCTTTTTAGACAACTATCGACAATGTTTGCTCTTTTTTGAAAGCTACCGATCTTTTAGTTCACTCCCCTGACACCATGGATCCTGCTACTGAACGCATTCACAAATGCCAGGAACAAGCACCCTTCATGAAGGTGCTGCCTCAGCTAAGCTTCTGAAACACCCAAAAGCTTCATTTCCAAGCTAATTTTGCCTGGCACAAAGGAACCATCATCAGGAGGAAGCAGCAGTTTGAACTCTCCCTAACAGACCCTGGGACTTTTATGGCAGTACCAGCATAAAGACCTCCTATACCATCTGAGGGCTCCATCACTTTCCTGCCTCTTGCAGCATCATGGTCCGTAGATCCCACACCATGAATAGGATCAAGTAAGCATTTTGGGTTCAAGCACCAAGTTATAAGGAGTCATGTCAGATTTGCATTGCAAAGCACTCTAGAGGAGAAGATCTCACCTCCTTAAGAAAAGCAGAGAGATGCCCCTGGAAGTCACAGTCTGCTGGCGTAGAGCTACTGCTGCAGGCACCACCAAGCAGGTAACCACAGCCTCCAAAACAAATGCAACAGCAACAGAAGAGGGGCTTCTGCCTCAGGTTTCCTTCGGTCCAGTTCCTTTTCCTTCGGCCTGGGAACTGTCTGAAAGAGATGAAAGCAGCTGAAAAGCTGAAAGAAGCTCCGCCACTGACTCATCAATGAAAAGAGAAGAAGGTATGGGTGAACCCTGCACAGATCTTTCCGGAGCTGCTGATGCGAGCTGCACAAGGCAGCCCCCCCACCCCGTGCCTCCCCCAGCGCCGCAGAAGCACCTCCCAGCCCAGCTGCACCGCGCCAGGGCACAACCGAAGGCTGCTGGAGCCTGGCACAGGGCAGCGCTGCCCGGCGCGGCGGGGACACGGCGCTGGCACCGCTTGTACCGCCCGGACGGGGGCGGGGGGGATCTCAGCGCCGGGCTGGGGGGGCTGGGGTGGTGCGGGGACCCGCAGCCCCGACCGGGAGTACCTGCTCCGGCCGCTCCGGCCGTCGCCGCCGCCGTTCCGTGCTTCCTGGCGGGCCCCGGCGGGGCGGAGCGCGGCGCAGCCCAGGGAGGGCAGCAGGGACGGGGGGAGCCGAGTAAAGCCGGGTGCAAGGCGGAGAACGCCAGCTGCGGCCGCGGGGAAAAAAAAAAAAAAAAAAAAAAAACCAAAAACAAACAACAACAAAAAGAAACCACTAAAAGAAGGACATTTCAGCCAGGTATTGGGAAGACAATGATTCAGCGGCGTGAGGCGGCATATTGATAGGAAGCCCAAAGGAGGGGTACATGGGCTGGAGGGGACCAGGAGGTCCCATCTGCTTAGGAGTGATGTGCCCCAAACCTGCAAAACCCCCAGGGCAGGGGGTGCAGACCTGCTGCTCGCCAGACCCCACAGTGCGACACCCACGACCGCACGGTCAGCTGGGGCAAATCGTGCAAGGCAAATTCCACACGGTAAAAACGGTGGTACCTGGTGCCATGGGAGATTGGAGGCTGGCAGGATCAAGCTGGGCCAAAGGGTCAAGACTGAAAAAGCCTCCAAAAGAAGTACTGCAGGGAAGAGGGGTGTCACAACTGCCATAAACTGGTGGGGCAGGTCCCGGGGCAGTGCAGGGGATGGGACACACAGCACAGCTGGGCTCACACGCTCTCTGGCAGCCATCTCTCCTGCCGCCAGTGCTGCCAGACCCTGTGGGGCTTGGCGGCCACTGAGCTGGCCTGGGAAGGCACTTCTTACACCTTGTCCCCAGGATAAGGAGCCTGTATGGCTCAGACTTCCTCTGCGTGCAGCGACGGCTGAGCCTTGATGATATGATGGTATGACTCATTTCCCTTGATCTCAAGAAACTCCCCCTATGATTCAGCCAACTTTTATGGAGATCTATCACCAACTTTAACCAAGTTTAGTAACTGAGCAGCAAGAAGCAAAAATGTCCACATGTCCACTGGCCCATCCTTCCTCTGGCCTAAGCTCCCAAACTGTAGCGCACATGAAGCTGATGACAGCATACAAACTCTACACGTTTACATAGCCAAAACCAATCTGTCCCAAATTTGGCTTGCATGGCACTTGGCCATTAGACTGGATGAGCACTGATGGAGTCCAACCCCACTAAGCGAAAGGGGAAAGCGAAGGGTGTACCTGTGGTTGCATGAAGTCCCCTTGCCCTCTGAAGCCTAGGCTGCCTTCTCCTCCCCATCTCCAGCTGTAGGGAGACTGACAAAAATGGTGGTACCAGGGCAGCAAGTGGCCTATGCGCATGGTGCCCCAGAAGCACCTTGTAAGTCTTATCACAAGTTCCTCAACTGGTTAGTACCGGCATGGCTGCAAAATAATGATCCTTTTTCCAGTGTTACCTTATACTGTGGCACAACCACACTGGGAACTGAGCTGGTGGAAAGTCAAAGCACTGGTTTTGTTGTATAAACCACAACCCCATGCGATTTCCAGCCCCAGCGTGCGCTGCATGACTCACGAAGGGGAAGCTGGTTGCAGGGCCAGCAGCACAGGCAGCGCAGGAGCGCCTGCCATGCTGCCACCACACACCCGCCTGCTCCACCAGGGCCCTGGCCTGACACGGGTGAAAAGTGCCAGTCCTTCGCCCCACACAGCCGCCCCTGCCAGAGCAGGCCGGGAGAGATGCTCGGGGAGGGGATGAGCAAGAGACCTGAGAGTAGCAGCAGGCGGCAGCGAGCGATTTGCCCCGAACACGGGCGGCGCTGCCAGCTCGGCCCGGCGCTGGCGGCATTGCCGGGCACAGCACTTGCCGCTAGCAGCCCGCACCAGGAAGGCGCTGATGACACCAGGAGCCCTCGGGAAGGGTCTGATGCGAGGACCCCGTGCGGGGAGATGGCGGCGGACGGGCCCAGCGCGAAGGGGGCGGCACTGCCGCTCCTGTGAGGCAGCAGAGCCGCCGGCGCGCGCCAGCGCTTTGCGCATGCGCCCTCCGGGCACTGCGCCGGCGCGCCCTGCACCGCGCCTGCGCCCTCCGCCGCGCCTGCGCCCTCTGCCCTCTGCGCATGCGCTATCGCCTCTGCCCGCCGCTGAGAAGATGGCGGCCCCGTGAGCGGTGCGGTACAGTCCGGCATCACTTCACCATGAGGAATCTGCGGCTGCTGCGGACCGGCGGGTGCCGCCCCGCCGCCGCCCCGGGCACCCCGCAGTGCTTTTGCCTCAGCGCCGAGCCCGGCACGGTCCTTGTGGGTTACCAGCGCGGCCTTCTGGAGCTGGACCCCGCCGGGGACTCGGTGAGAGTCACAGTGGGAGCCGCGCCGCCTTGTCGCTGTCAGGCTCGGGGCAGGGTGCCGGCGCCTGTCAGGCTTTGGTCCGCCCGTTGCAAAGCTGTAATAAAGCGTTTGGGCCTCCGTCGGTGCCCGGCGGCAGCTCGCCTCAGGGCGGGTAGCAGCCGCTCTCTGACAGGGCTCCCTCTTTGTAGCGGCGTTTGCGGGGTCTCGGAGCCTCCTGCTACTCCCGGCCCCCGCTTGCTGCTGTCTCGTGGTGCCTAAGAAGTTGACTGTGAGGCTGTGATCTTAGTGATTTGCTGAGCTTCTGAAGTACAGACCTGCCTCCGAGGGGGTGGGTGTGTTTGATGCGGGTCATTCTTGTGGTTTAATCTTAGGCGTGATCTGGTAAACAGTTGCATCAGAGACACAACTTACAAAACAAATAAACAGGTAAAGGGGTAATGAAGAGTACACGAGGAAGCTTTTGAGACTGTGCTCTAGGGGGGCATAGTTCCTTCTCTAAAGAAAAACATTATTATTGAGCCGTGAATTCCTGTTATAGCTGGGTTGCATTGTCTTCTCTGGAAACACACTATGCAACTCTTAGGCATCTAATTCTTTCATTGTGTTCAGTTCTGAAGTTAGCTGACAGAAAAGCTCTTGGGCTTTCCTGGGATCTCATTTTTAAAGAAGGCTGTTTTCTGAAAATCTCTATTGTGGTCAGTTTGTGAAGGCTATCAACTAAAATCTTTTCAGAATTAAAAAAAAAAATAAATCTGAAGCTGCTAAATATGTCAGTTTCCTTTTCTGTTTTTTTTTTTTTTTTTTTTGGGGGGGGGGTATTTCAGTTTATTACTGTGTTTTTTCCCCTGATGACTGTATGTGTAAAACATTCATGCAGCTAAGCTGGTGAGCTGTCTTAGGTAAAACTTTCTTGTTTTGCTTTACCTGAATGCACATCCAAATGGTTTTCCTTTGAATTTTTTTTTCTTATGCTGTGTCTGTAGAGTCTGAATAACTTCTTAAAAGCATTGGAACACTTTAAGCAGCTGCCGGTTCTCCTCCTAATGTTGAAACTATGTGAAGTACGAAAAAGGGCTTGAAAGATGATTAGCAAAACAAATTGGAAGTTGTAGTGTTGCCATTTATTATTTGCTCCCTTATGTGAGTTTTCTCATTGTCTGTCTAGCACGCTTAACATAAGAGGACCATCACAGTTTCCTATGGATAAGTGAAAATAAGTACTTGCACATTGGCTGTTTCCTGGTGCCATTCGCATACTCACTTCTGCTGTGTAATACGTCGTGTAATTGCAGTAGGGTGAAATATACTTATGGATGTTACTGTGTCATTTCTGAAAAAATCCCGGTGAGTTGATGTGTAGTTAATAAGTCTTTGGTCTCTCTGTGTCAAGGTGACAAGAGAAATTTACTTGACTGCAGAAGGTTTCATGCCCGAGGATGGAAGTGGTTGCATCGTGGGTATCGAAGATCTTCCAGAGCAGGAGTGCGTGTGTGTTGCTACAGCAGCTGGAGACATCCTACTGTGCAATCTCAGCACAAAGCAGGTAATGTGGCAGGAAAGACACAACAATACTGAGGGATTTCAAAGGAAAACATTACACTATTTTAATTTCTTTGTGGGCAGTTGTATGGTTATTACTAAGCTGTGGTTAGTCCACCTTTTCTGGGCAGATGAACTGATTTTTGTGTGAGCCTTGAGCAGGATTAAGGACAGAATATACACTCCATAAAAGAACTGAAATAAAAAGAGTGGCTTGCCTGTCCACAGCCTTAGTCCTGTATGTTTCCTCAGGGGGCTGTTGGCACACACCCAGCAACACAGGATCCATTGGACAATCTTACAGAAATAGGGTATTGCTGAGACTAGGTACAGAATAAAGTAATCCATTCATAACTTACAATGTAGCTACCTTTTTATTATTATCAGTTAATACAGAACATCATGCTGACTTGACTTAACTGAATAGAGGAGAAAGTGTTGTGTGTTGTGGTTTGAACAACGTTTGGAATAAAAAAGCCGTATAAACCACTAAAGGGAAACCAAAATAGTTGAGTAAATTTGGCAGGAACTGAGATGCTTGCTTTCTGTTCCTTTCTCAGTTTCAGCTTTGTACGATCTTCAGTAAGACAACTAAACAGCACAGCAGCACCCTCATCTTCATCAACTCCCACAATAGTAGCCCAACAGTGCAGGTGTAGGTAGGCGTGAGATGACAGTGGTCTGTCTGGCTTAGCTGTCACATTGTGGTTATTTGCAGCTCACCTGATTTGGTTTGATTTGCAGATACCACTTAAATATACAATCAGCTGTATCTGAAAAATGTGTCCTGTATTGCAACTTAAAACATGTCATAAGGGAATAGAGATTAACAAAAGATGTGACATGTGAGACTTTTCTTGCACTGATGTATGGGTCAGAGTTGAGGTTTAAGTTCAGATCCTTTATTTCAAGGCTTTTTGGCTTACTTTCCAATTTTAAAATTGCGTTCTTTTGGTGCAGTCTGGGCACGAAGAAGGAAGTCCTCAAGATTACTCTGCTTGTTTGTAAACCTTGAGTATGTGCATGATGATTACTCTGCCCACCAGGTGCCCAGTCCCACTTTGTTTACCTAAAAAGATTATGACAGCCAAGCTTTATTCCTTGAATGGCACCATCTTGCCATTTATCTTAATTCTTCTGTTCCGTGCCTTTTGCAAATCAGGGTAACAACGCATGACAGAAGTTCTCTGCCCACTGCTATTGCTCACGTATTTGTGGAGGCCCAGTAAAACTGGCACAGTTTTTCATAAACTTTGAAGTTAGTGCAGTTATATGCAATTGTCAAGTTCAGCATGCACAAGCTGATCAGAGTTTTAATGGTTATAGTGTCCCTTAGCTGCATGTTGGAGTTCTCTGGGTAAGAACCATATGTCTGTGTTTTGTGACTTCAGTATATTTACCAATATAACCACAGACCCAATCAGGCAACATTAGTATTAACACTATACATAAAACTGAGAGTTGCAGAATAAAGCTCCTGTTAAAACTATGTGTGTTAGAAAATGTTAATCTCTAGATTATCTGGGCTCTCATACGTAAACATTCTGGAACCATCTTTGGTTAGAAATGTTTCTTTCATTTCATTCAACACAAAGGGTAAAGTAAGACTTGTGACTTTTCTAAGTAGGAGAGGATCTCCCTGCCTTGGTGACTGATTGCTTTTGTGCTGGGTTGGTGCAGCACTGATGTTCCTGCACTTCTGTGATCTTACTTTGGTCTTGCAGGTGGAATGTGTTGGCAGTGTGGACAGCGGTCTGAGCACCATGAGCTGGAGTCCTGACCAAGAGCTTGTTTTGCTTGCAACAGGTATCAACAACAGCTTGTAAGATTTCTGCCTTTAGGAGTGAGACTCACTTTGTCCAAAATGCAAAGGACAGCTAAGATAGAAGAAGCAAAATACAAAGTTATGAAATTGGGACTAGGACTTAAAGAGAGGAAAAAAACCCCACTGGATCCTGTGCATGAGATTTCATTTCATGATCCATGAGGTGCTTTGATAATCCAAGCAGAAGCTGTTCAGGCCCAAAAAGCTGAGTTTTATGGAACAACAATTAGTCTTTCAGATCTTCCAAGGAAGTATATTAATCTTGCCTCTAAAATGTAAAGAATCCTGCTTTATATCCCCATTTGATTTCTTAATAACAAAAAAAATGCTTCTTGTCCTTTCATAGGAAATACACATGTCACAGGCTCAACTTAGCTACAGATGTCTCAGCTAGAAGATAAAATTAATCTCAAGCAAAACATAATCACAGAATGCTTGAGGTAGAAAGGGAACTCTGGAGATCATCTATTCCAATCCCCTTGCTCAAAGCAGGTTACCTGGAGAAAGTTGCTGGGAACTGTGCCCACTCAGGTTCTGGATATCTCCAAGGATGGAGACCCCACAATCTCTGTGGGCACCCTGTTCCTGTCTGTGACCACCCTCACAAAAAATTGTTTTCTTATCTTTTAATGGAATTTTGTGTATTTTAGTTCATGCCTATTGCCTGTTCCGCTGTCACTTGTCACCACTAAAGGTCTGACTCTGTTTGCTTTACTGTACCCCACCTCCCACATAAGATGCTTACACACACGGATGAGATTCCCCCTGAGCCTTCTCTCCAGAGCAGTCTGACTTCTCTCAGCCTCCCCCCATGTGACAGATCCTCCAAGCCCTTAATCATCTGTGTGACCCTTCGCTGGAATCATGCCAGTATGTCCTTGTCTGTCTTCAACTGGTGAACCCAAACCTGGAGTCAGTACTCTGCACATGTCTCTCCAGCACTGAGCAAAAGACCTGCTGGCAACATTCCTAATGCTGTTGGTCACCTATGCAGCAGGGGCATACTGATGGCTTATGTTCAACTTGGTGTCCCCTAGGACACACTGGTCATTTTTTTGCCACCTGCTCTCAGTCTGTCCTAGTGCCCGAGATCATTATTTTCCAGGAGCAGGACGTGGCTTTTTCCATTGTTGAGCTTTACGAGGTACTTGACAGCCCATCTCACCTACATGACAAAGTCCCTGTGGACAGCAGCACAGCCTTCTGGTGTACCTGCTGCTCCCCTCAGTTTTCTGACATCTAAAAGTTGCTGAGGGTCCCATCCTCCACGTCATTAGTTAAACATTTGCCCTGGTGTCCAGGGGTACGCCACTGGTGACTGACCTAAAACTGGACTTTTTGCCACTGATAACAAGCTTTTGAGCTTGGCAGTTCAGCTGGTTTTCAGTACACTTCACTGACCTTTTATCTGTCCCATCCTTCATGAGTTTGTCTATGATGATGTTATGGGAGACAGTGTCAAAAGCCTCATTAGAATCAAGATAAATGACACACACTAGTATCCCCATATCCACAAGTCAGTTATCTCGTTGTAGAAGGCTATCAGGATGGTCAGGTGTGGTTTCCCCTTCATAAATCCTTCTTGTCCCTCATATTTAAAGATAAAATGTTTTAAGAGTGCCAGGTACTTATTTTGAAGGTGGAAAGAACTTTTTAAGGTTGGGCCAGGAGGCATGTTTTTGAAGAGAGAAACTTGAAAGTGTTCTTCTATTCCAGTTTGAGATTTTCTGCTTTGACGGATGTGTTCTCTTTAATACCATATTACCATTAGAAGTATTGCTATATTCAAGTCCATGACAGAACAATAGGACAACACAGGAGAACACTGAGTTCTAATTTGCTGAAGATACCATTACCAATACTGTATGTAATGTCTGCCCTGCAGGTCAGCAAACGCTCATCATGATGACAAGGGATTTTGAACCAATTACTGAGAAGCAAATCCACCAAGATGAGTTTGGGGAAGGTAAGAGGTACACTGAAATGAAGTTGGTCGAACTGATGTCATTGGTGCATTGTAAGCATGTAGAAAGTAAAGAAATGTAACTGAGCACTTACTGGGCCCCTGGAGACATTTTAGACTGTAATGCATCTGAAGAGGGATGCCAGTATTTTACTTGTTAGCTTATATTCAAGTCATTTCCCTGTACTAGAGGAACTTTCTGGGCTATGTAAATTTCCTGCAGATCTTTAGAATTAAACTTGGATGGAAGGTGTGGGTGGCTTGGACCTGTGTTTGTGTTTTACAGCATTGTTCTGCACAGTATGGTAATTTTCCACTACAATGATTATTTCTTCTTCAGGAAAGTTTGTTGCTCTTGGCTGGGGTAAAAAGGAGACACAGTTCCATGGATCAGAGGGAAAACAGGCAGCGCATCACAAACAGACGGTATTATACTGGTTCTCTTATGTTGGGCCTATGCTGTCTCTGGGAAAACATGTATAAAGAAAGTTTCTGTTATTCCTGTGGTGCCAGTTTGCCACCACCTTCATAGGCTTCATCTGTTTTTTTCTGTTGTTACCTGAAATCTAGCATTTTTATCTTCCTCCTATTTCAATACTTAGGACTGTTCATACAGAGCTCAAAGCAAGATTTGCAAGTGCTAGTACTTGCAGAGGTAAAGCCACCCTTAAACCAGCATTACATATTTTGCTGACTATGTGCTATATACTAAAGTGTTCATATGGCTAAGAGATGCAGCATAAAGTTTGGCTGAGACGAGCTCCCAGAAGGCAAGAGTAGAAGGATTTGGGCTACTGAGCATCATCAGTCATGTGAGGCAGCTCCATGTGCCTGCATATCTTAGCTCTTTGTTCCTTTGTCTGACACTCCCTTGTTTGGGTCTTATTTTCTCTACTTTTTATTTGGTGAAAAGTCAGGTAGCTAAAAACACTCCACTGCTGGATTTTTCTTCTTGTGTTTAAGTTTCAAAATTAAAACTGTCCTACTGGAGCCTGGCAGGCTAGAGTACATAGACATGAAATGTGGCCTGTTCCAGCTTTACTGCTAGGAGGGGCAGGATGAGGCTTGGCTGTATCTGGGAAAAATATGCCTAGTTTGACAAAGTTAAACCTTTGAACGGCTGCCTCTCTGTGTGTATTCTGGTGAGATTATTTTTTTCCTGTGTTGTTCTGCAAAGAACCTGTTTTCCTTGAAGAACATTACTTCTCGTCCCAGCTTCTGTCTGCATACAGACTGTCTGGATGGCATGCCTTTCTCGCCTTTCTCCTTCAAGGGATTGTGACTCCAGTCATCAGTCATGAAGAAACCCTGATTCACCCTTGTGTCCAGCTTATGCACAGCTGGTCTATAAGCAGAGACCCTGCTGGAGGGAAAGGATGGCATGTGATCATGTGAATAGTCATATACACTTCCAGGAAGAGCAGATTGAATTTACAGGCAGTTTTAATTCTAGTATTTCCTAAAATAACATTCTGAGTAATGAATTTTTAACTTTGCAGCCTGACGGCTTTTTAATGGATTGATTTCATGCCAAGGCTCTTGAAAGAGCTGGCTTAGCAATGCAGTCTGTTTAGACAAAGGCAGCAGTTGCATTCCCAAGCTTTGATGCAACTTTCTTTTGTGTGACTTCAGGAAGTGTCACCTACTTCAGTCTGGGATGACGGCAGGCCTCGTGTGACCTGGAGAGGAGATGGGCAGTTTGTTGCAGTGAGCGCTGTCTGTCCAGAGACAGGTACAAGACCAAACTTATTTGAAATGCCAACACTTGTAAGAGGCTTCTTAAGCAGAAATTAGGTAAGGCAAGAACTTGCTGGTGTTTGTGGTCTCTTGGCCATTTAAAGCAAGAGTGAGTTGAGCTAGTGAATTGATCTTTTCTCTGTTTTGATGTTCTCAGAGGCATTTTATAGATGTGGTCTTTTGAACCCTTTCTTTGGAGTTTGGTTTTCAGTCCAGTGAGAAGCCAGGAGAGGTTACTGCTGAGTAGTTACTATCTGAACTGTGGCTTTCAACAGTGTTAAATCACTGCTCAAGCTCTAAGCAATCTCTTATGGGCTCTCAGTACCAAATGGATGAATTTGTTTGGGTTGCCATACCCACTGTCCCTCACACCAGCAGTTTTGGCCTTGTACACTTTTCTTTAAATACTGGTAATACTTTTCCCTAGGTTTTGCCCTAAAGCCAAAGAGGTGATGAGCACATAAATTTCTTGTAAGACTGTAATTGATGTCTTCCATGATAAACGTTGCTGAGCATTTTGAATGTATTGGTCAGCATGTTGAACTGCACCAAACTGCACTGCTCTTCCACTAGTTTGGGTTTTTACCTTTGGTACTTCAGATTAGGGAGGATCTGGCATTTACAGGGAGATTTTAACATTTCTATGGTGACAGTTGGAGAGGGAAATGGCTATGACTGAGCTACATCAGACTGAAATTCATACTCAGTTCCTTTAGAGTCACTCAGTTGCTATGGGAGAACTGCATGAGATAGAATAAGTTCTTACCCCTTAAGGTGTAGAACAGAAATCTGCTTTTCATTCATGTGCATCAAAACTTGCTCTCCTGCCTGTATAAAATGAGAAAAGTCTCTTCCCAGTGCTTTCTTACACCTTTCTCTCATTGCTCTCTCAACCTGTAGGTGCTCGGAAGGTCCGAGTATGGAACAGAGAGCTTGTGCTGCAGTCAACAAGTGAGCCTATCTCAGGATTAGAACAAGCACTGTCCTGGAAGTGAGTAGCAAAGCAATCTGCATGCTGGTAGCAGAGTGTTGCTTTTCATTCCCTGGTCACAGTCTTTGATCAGCATCAATTTAATTTCTCCTGTGTTTGTTTATTTTTCCCAAAAACTCAAAGAAAGCTTCCTTCTGATCCAGCATGAGGAAGAGTAGCCCTTTAAACCCTGAAAAGCCTAATATTTGCATTACATGTGGGAAAACGGGATAGATCTCTGGCACAGTCTCCATGTCAAGTGTTTTTGGACTCAGCTGTATAAATAGGAATCTTACAGGTCGTTTGCTAGTGCTGACATTTACTTGCTCCCCTGAGGATGTCATGAGCCCTGGAAAATGTCTGTGCTGGACCTGTGACTTTGTCTGAACAGGGCTGAGGAAAACACATCCTTTGCTGCCCTTTTCTTCGTGTCTCTGGAGAAAATGTGAGATGATTGGTGTTTAAAAGGACAGCTGGTGATTATGTGAGCAACTGCTTTTCATTTGGCTCTTTTTTTAAGGCCCTCTGGAAACCTGATAGCATCCACACAAGAAAAACCCAACAGACATGATGTGGTTTTCTTGGAGAAGAATGGACTTCTTCATGGGGAGTTCACCCTCCCATTCCAGAAAGGACAGGTCAAAGTAAGTGCTGTGTCTGAGCTTCTTTGATAAGAGATAATGGAGACGAGGACTAGATCTTTTCCAGATTGTAGGAGGAAGTTTTTGACTTAAAACTTAGTGCTGTCCCTAATGGAAAAAGGGACCTGAAAAGAGAGCAGTGAAGAAGCCTGTGGAGAAGATGCAATGCCCTCTGCAGGCCCATAGTACAGAGACAAGTACAGGGGGATTGTAGCTCTGAGGTGCTTCTGGCCCCTGTATGCCCTTTACCAGGCAAAAGCTTAAAAAATGCTGTTCCGGCTGTTGCAAGAGTGAGGCGAAATACACACGTTATCCCAAAGCAGAGAATTGAGAAGCTACTGCTAGGGTGTTACTTCAGTTCTGCTTTTGGATGCTGAGCAGGTGCTTCCTCAGTGCCAAGGAAAGCAAAGAGAACACTGCTGTCATGTTTGTGGTTGTATCGCCTCTTCAGCTGTGTGGAACCAATATGACAGGTTCTGCTTCGGGATGCTTCGCTCCAGCTGTCAGGAGCTTTGCGGTACATGAGGGCTACATTATCATATTAACCCCTGCACCTTATATTGTTGAAAATAAGGAGAAAGTCATAGTCTTGCAAACCAATTGGGAGCATACCCACCCTACACAGAAGCAACAATATCAGTAAGAGCCCTGTTTGTTTCTGCAGGTTAATGAACTGCTTTGGAATGCAGATTCTACAGTCCTGGCTATATGGCTGGAAGATGTGAAGGTGGAAAACTCCAATCCAAACAGTTATGGTGAGAGCACTATGTGAGGTTCTGGCTCTTAACACTTGCCTGTAAATGGGGTTAGCAGTGGATATTCTTCTGCAAGTTAGGAGACACTGGGGAGGCTTACCTATAGCTTTGAGACCCCTGTGCATGTCAGAAAGAACTGGTAGTTCAGCCTGAGCTCAAAGCATCTTTCAGGCTGCTGTAAATGGAAGTGGTATTAATGGAATGCTAAAGATGTGAGCCCTTCCTAAAACGTGGCTGCCTTCTAACAAGGAGAGCTCAAAAAGTTCTAGGATTGACTCTTCTGCATGAAGTCTGTTGTTAAGTTTTCTTGTACTGGGTGTTGTATGACACAGCCCATGGGCTGTAGGCTAGAACTATTATTTTCATTGCATTTAACCCACCCCTAGAAGAGCACGGGGATGGTGTGAGATGGGTCTTAAGTAATAGCCTGTAGTAACCATTTGTTTTTCTATAGTTCAGCTGTGGACCACAGGGAACTATCACTGGTACCTGAAGCAAAGTCTACATTTTGGTAACTTGAAGGAAAATCAGTTGGTGTCGCTGCTGTGGGACCAAGAGAACCCATATAGACTGCATGTACTCTGCCAGGATTGGCATTACCTCTCCTATGACTGGCATTGGACCATAGACCATGGGATGGGGGAAAATAGCCAGCATGTGGCAAACGTGGCTGTCATAGATGGAGGTGAGCAGTGGGACTGCTTTCCAGCTCCAGGGTCAGAAGGGGTGGCGTAGACTCTTGGATGGGATATGGTAGTTCTTCTGTTAGCTGCTGTTTCTACAGACCGATTAGTGAGGGGCACCATGCAATTTATGGATGCTTCCGCAGTGTTTCAATGGAGTGCCTTAGCAGGGCACAGCAACTGTATTTTCCTGTAACATTGTTCCTACTTTCAGTGAAGAACCTAACAAGAGCGTCAGTAACATTTGGACTGTGTTACAGCTTGGATTTTTCTCCTTTTTTTCTTACACAGATAAGGTGCTTGTCACAGCATTCCAGCATGCTGTCGTGCCTCCACCCATGTGTACCTATGAGCTCCAGCTCCAACAGGCAGTTAATCAGGTTGCATTTCACAAAGATCCCAAACATAATGGAGATATGGCTATCCTGGATGCTGATAACAAGATCTCTGTCTACAGATATGGTGAGAGTGTGTTGCACTGTCTTGTTAAAGGAGACTCTCTGGCCCTGAGAGCAGTATCCTGGGTTACTACTAGAGTGATGGTCACTTAAGCCGTTAGTAGTCAGGAGTGAGATACATCTGGTTCAACCATGGACTCAAGCTCAGTGCTCTCACCTCCGGTAGTCTGGGTGGCACAGGAGCATTGTGGCGGTGCATTAGCTTTGTAAGAAGGCAGTGTTGAGCACTTGTCTGTGTGCTTATGCTGGTAATATCCCCCTGCATAGCTTTGGCTTGAATCGAGTGCAGCAAGTGGTATCTTGTATAATCTGTTCTGATGGCATGTTGCTGTTTGGCACTGGAAATGTTTGGAAATAGCTACCTAGGGTTTATCTGAGGCACCCAGCACTTCCCAAAGCAGTCCTGTATATGCCGTAATATTCAGTGTGCTGTGAGACCAAAGACTGTTGATACTGTCTCTGAGTTTTGTCCTGTGACATTACAAGGTAACTGTGTTCCTCTGGGTAAGTATTAATGAGGATTAGGTGTTGGCTGTACATGTAGGGATGACTTTCATAATAGTTTTCTGTAGCATCCACTTTTTGATAAGAATGGAGAGGAAGGGGCTCTGTTGGCAGGATCTCTAAACTCTGCTTTGTTCTGTGTTTGCTAGGACAGAGCACAATGAATGACCCCACTGTCAAGTTTGGAGCTGTGGGTGGAAATGGATTTAAAGTAGCAGTGGAAACACCATACCTGGATAAAACCTACAGGTAATACAGAACTAATACAGCTGTAGCGGGGGAAAAAAGGGTGGTGCCTGGCTGGATGTTTTAGAGGTCATAGCTCTGACCACTTGTCTCAGGATTTTGAAGATGTTGTCAGACAACATGGTTTCATTGTGCTGACACTGTGGCTGCAACTAGTGATAAGGATTAGTCAACACAGTGGGCAGTTTATTTTGAGAAGTGCCCTTGACTGAGGTGTTGATCTAGTGGGAGCAATGACTATGTCTGTGACAGCACTGAGATAGCCTTTCCTGTGCCTGCTGCTCTTGGTATTATGGTGCTG
Organism: Fratercula arctica; assembly: GCA_947846985.1. Taxonomy (NCBI): domain Eukaryota; kingdom Metazoa; phylum Chordata; class Aves; order Charadriiformes; family Alcidae; genus Fratercula; species Fratercula arctica. The sequence continues at coordinate 68,789,964 of CANTUZ010000026.1, read as the reverse complement.
TGCTTTGTGCTCCTGCTCTCAGAGCCAAAGGAGTGGCTGTGCAGTGCTGAGGCCCACAATCACAGCACAATGAGCAACAGAGCTGCTTGCATGGTAGGGAGAATGACAAGGTAAAAAACCCCACCTTGTTCTACATTTGTTCCCATAAACGGTTGGCTTGGGAGTAGTACTGCCTAGGGAAAACAAATGGGGCTCCTTGGGTCTCATCCTTCATCTCCAGCCCAGCCTCTGGCAGGATTCATGCTTTGGGTGTGTGTTTGTGCATTGGAGCCCTTCTAGCCATGCTGTGCATCTGAACAGCCAGGCTATGCCTAGGAAGACCTTCACCTCTCCAGTGAGGTGGCTGACTGAAATCAGGTTCTGTTTATTTCTCAGTCTCTCTTATTTTGTGACAGAGTTGATGTGGGCAGCAGCAATGAAGTGATGAATCCTCTGGGGCTCCGATTTCTCACCTGGCTGCCAGATGACAGCTTCCTGGTGGTTGGTCAGGGTCAGCATGCTGCTCAGTCTGTTCTTCACCATCTGACTGCAGTGCCTTATGCAGCGGGAGCTGAAGAAGAGCGCCTGAATTCACGGTACTAGAGATCTGTCAGTTGTGGGTGAAGTCTGAGAGCACCTCTGGACAGTGCCTAGAAGGAATTAAGTCTCTCAGTAGACATGCAGCCCAGAGGCTGTGGGTTGGGGAATTCGTCTCTCTTCCTGCAGGAGAACTGAACTGCTCAAGAAGCTGCCTACCAGTCAGCACTTGCCTGTAGTCCTAATGCCTTCACCCAGCCTGATAAGAGGGTGTATGCTAGCATGCTTGTGTCAGTACCAGATGGCTCTGTTCCTTTGTCTGAATTCCATGCCCTCAGGATACTGAACTTCACCATTCCACCCATTGCCCACCATTACTAAGGTCCAGAAGGGCACTGGTAGCTCTTGTTACTCCTGTCCTCCTCACCTGCTCAGCTTTGTGGGGTCAGTTGAACTAAAACCAGATCACAAGATGAAGCTACCTGGGGTACAGAAATCTGCTTTCCAAAGGGATCCTGAGAGTAGTTTTCTGCAGCACTCGCACAGCAAAGACAGGCTGATCTGCATATGAACTGTAGATTAGAACAAAAGAAGTGTGGGCTCTGCAGAGTGCTGTAAGAATGCAGACAGTGACTAGCACAGTTAGGCAAATGCCTATTGGCTGGAGTTGCTGGTGCTCTGTGCTGCCAATGTCAGTTTACATAGGTGTGAAAAGACTACAGAAGATCCTTACATGAACAAGGTCCACGAGGTGTGCATCCTTCCATCTGGACACAAGAAATGTAGGGTCTAGGTGTTACATGTATGTATCTCCTGTGACTGATGTTCTGTGTCTTGCTCCAGGTTTTCTGTGCCTGTAGATGGAGAAGTGATCAGCCTGTGCTGCAGCCCAGTGACCAAAACTGTAGCTTTGCAGCTGGCTAATAGACAGATCCTGAAATACCACTGGGGTAAGCTGGGTCCTATTAAAGTACCCGGTCTGGGGTGTAGTTATTACAGATTTCTCAAAATGTTTAATGACATGAGTTGACTTTCAGGGACATAGATGACTTTTGCTGGTAGTTGGTCCTGCCTCTCATGCTCCCTCTGCTCCCAGAAATGGGCCAAAACTGGTGATTTGTGTCAGAAAGCAGTAAATGTTGAGAATCATAGTTCAGACTTTATGATTTGAAAAGAAATGACTGGTTTAGTGATTTCAGAAGTGCTGACTGACTGTCACGTCCTTGGCACTTCTCCACAGTGGAATAAAGGTGCTGCTGAGCCCCTAGAAGTTACCATCTTCCTGTCTGCTGTGTCCTGGTCTTCTGTTTGTGTCAGTGTTTCTCCTGTCTGTCAAATAGTGTAGCTTATTCCCAGCTCCAGTTTTCTTGAGATACATGTCATGTAGTTGTAATGTCTGAATCTTTGATTGGCTGTAAAACAGTTTGATCTTCTTTGCTCTTTAGAAGCTTCTACTCCAGTCCTTGAGCCCTGGCGGACCAGCAGCGGCTCTGCTGTTCAGTTCCCCTACCCTTGCGTTCAGACTTCTATCACAGGGATCAGTGGTGAAGTAAGTAAGACTGTGTAAGACTGTGAGCAGATTAAGTTCCCTACTTGGTTGTTCTCTGTGTCATATGTGCACCATGATCCTCTGCCCAGGGTCCAATGATGCTTCTTCACTTCAGTCTTCATAAGGCCCTATGCAGAGCTCAGAGCTTATCTTTCCTTGTCTTCTAGAGCATTTCTTGTGATTCGCAGTTAACACCCAATCTCCCTGTTCTATGAGTACAATGAATAATGTCACTGAAGAGCAAGAAATGTCAGATTTAAAATTTCCAGCAGTCACTGCCCTGCTTCTTTTGAAAACAACATTTTGTTCTGTTTTATCTGAAGTTACCCTATTAGCAAATATGGTTGCATTGAGTTACTGCAGATCTCCTACCTAGGTGTTTCCTGTTGGTGATGGTTTCATGATAGTTACAACAGCTTAAGGAACGACTAGCTATTTTGCTGGTAGTTTCAGGGTTTGTTTCCTTCAGCATGCATCCAGGTGAATGCTGTATGGAGTTGCTTTGCTGTGCTCTGTACTAGTGCTTTTCCTCTGGTATTTTGGACCAAATGCTGCTGAATAAAAAACTAAATTATCTGGCATAGTTTCTGCTTCTCTTTTGTTACTGTGCAGTCTCTGTTACAGGGTAGACCCAGCTGGGTTTCCCACTAGAAGTGTTTAAAGACACTTAAGCAAGGCCTCCTAGTATAGAGGTTGCATGACTTCCTGTCCAGCTTCTTTAAGTAATTCACATGAGGTACTTAGTACCTAATTGTAAGGTTCTTCAATCTAGTGCTAGTCAGTGCTGTGAAACACTGGAGGTTGTGACACTGATAGTTTATACTTGTCATCCTTTTTTTTGCAGGAGATGATCTTGGGCCTCACAGATCGATGCCGTCTGTTTGTTAATGATGTTGAGGTACCAAAGTTTTTGCCCCTCGTTGTATACCCTTTCTCTCTGCCAAAGGCAGCTTTTTGGTTCTGCTCTATAAAGCAATAAACTACATCATTTTTCTACAGGTCGCTTCCAACATCACCTCATTTGCAACATACAATGAGTTTTTGTTGGTGACAACCAACTCCCACACCTGTCAGTGCTTCTGCTTGAAGAACATGTCAGTGAAAGGTAAACACCAGCTCTGGCTGCCTGATGCTGGCAGCTCATGGCCATTGTCTTGGAACCCCAAGATGTCCTCATTTTTCACATCCAAACCTGCTGAATTTGGGTCACTCAGAGCAACTGCTTAAGAGATGGGGGAAGAGAGCTGCTTTCAAAAATGTATCAGAGAGCAAGGAGCACAGGGAACTGACTTTGTGTATCACATCCTCATCCCAGGGAGCAGGATTTGTCCTGTAGTTGTTGTTGCACTGTTTTCAATAGCTTAGCTCTGCATTCTCTCCCTCCCCTCCACATCCAAAAAATAAAGGGCTACTTGAAGGAGTGTGGTAGACAAAGGATCCCAGTAGAAAGAGTTTCTGGTGGCAGCTTCTATGAGAGGTATGAGCACACTGGAAAACGCAGGATGACAGCTTATTGGTCCTTTACATCTTTCAGTGCTCCTCTCATCTGGTCTGTTGAGCTTTGTGGTCCTGTTGTATAGGTGACATCTGTCTGCTTTGTGTACAGCAGTGCTTAGCACTAAAAGGTTCTCTTCCTGTCTGGAACCTTTGAAGATCACTGGTGTGTTATTGACTCAGTTGATCCAGTACAACCTTGCAGGGCCCCATAGGAAAGCCTGAATGGGGCACTGTGCCGCGGTGTGCCATGGGTGCTGATAAATAATGCTGTTTTCAGCCCTTCAGGCAGGCCTGAGCAGTGCTGCTACACCCAACAGTGAGACCCTGCGCAAGGTGGAGCGAGGTTCACGTATCATCACCGTTGTGCCCCAGGACACAAAGGTTGTGCTGCAGGTCAGTGCTCTGCCCATGTCTCCTGAGGTCTGCTATCAAGGGGTGTAGGGGGGCCATCTCAGTGGGCAGCTGGCCAAGCTGCAAACAGTGTGTGCAGTGCTACAAAGCTGCTGCCCTGTACTGCTGCAGCACAGTGCCTCACAAAGCTGCCTGGCTGGATACAGAGGGATTTTGAGCATACCTGTGGGGGTTAGGTTCAGCACAGGCAGCTGGGTATGTACAGAGCTGGGAAGGACTATTCAAATTCCTAATGTCTTGAGCTAGCATAGTGCTATATATTGTGGCCTCTCACAGTGAATTTCATGTTCACCTCTAAGTATTTGCTGTATTTGCTATCAGCCCTCCACTAGCCTTGGCACTAAACTTGTCTGAAGTGCTGAGGTCGCTCTTCAGAACCAGCAGAGGTTCACAGAATGGAGAAGGATGTAATTTGAAAGGCACCTCTGGAGGTGTGTAGCCCAACATCCTCCTCAAAACAGGGCTAACCCGAAAGCTTGATCAGATTTGCTCTGCATCTTGCCTGGTTGAGTGGAGTCCAGCCTCCGAAGGAAGGAATGTTTCTGAGCTGAGAAAATTTTCAGATATTTTCCCACAGTCGTTGAAATTGCATAACCTTTGGAGTGAAAAAACAGGCCCATGCACCTGCAAGTAGCAGGCACGTCTAGAAAATTATCCGGTCCATTGCCTTCAATGTAGGCAGAGTAACTACAAATAGATAATTGTGTGCATCTCATGTTGTAGATGCCAAGAGGAAATCTGGAGACTGTTCACCACCGAGCTCTGGTTCTTGCCCAGATTCGGAAGTGGCTAGACAGGTAAATAGCACTGGTGTGTTCTGATCTTCTCTCCCCTAGTCTGCGCTGTTAGAGGCTGACTGTCCTGGTTTTGTGCTGGAGAAGGGAGGGAACTAAACTCAGAGGAATTGACTTTGTTAGTGGGAATGAAACTGTTTCTGGGGCTACCAGCTAGAAGTCCAGCTTTCAGCAGTCCCAAGTGCCTCTCACTTCACCACTGAAGGGCTTATATGTGTGCTAAGACTGCTGATGGGAGAAATCTGTCTGCTACATTCTCCAGACATCTCAGTCACTTTGTGATGAAGCTTGCTGTTTTTCACGTTTGTTTATCTGTTTAATTGATTCACATTGAAGTTTGAAACAGAAGTTGGTCCACTAGATTAAAATCTAGTTCTCTGTTCTAAGGGAGGGAAAAAAGCAATGCAAGGCCTACATTGCTTCCTCAACCTGGCATGCTGGTCTGTCCCACTGCAGAGAGTGGCAATGAACAGGATTGACCTTGCACGTTTTTTCTGGAAGGCAATCTACACAGCTAATTGCCTATGCTGTTCCCTTCCCAGAGGGTCTGCGCTTACCTCTAGGCAGTTGCCTTTATTTGCAGATATTTCATCTATCCACTATCTAAACTATCCCAGTTGGCTTATTCCTCCAGGCTTATGTTCAAGGAAGCCTTTCAGTGCATGAGAAAGCTGCGAATCAACCTCAATCTTCTCTATGACCACAATCCCAAGGCAAGTATGCCCAGTTCTGTTGTGTTGTTTTCCATTTCCATCTAGCCTGGAATCCATTGACATTGAACAGTGGTCTCAAAAGAGTAGGTGGTGCTGTCAGTTCTGCTTTGAGCAGAGATGGCTGCTCTGCACTGCTGCATCCCCATGCAGGCAGACTGGATTTAGCATTTCCTTCATCTTGTACATTCAAAGAATGTCTTCGCATTTGTTCTTGTACTTAATGTACTTGTTTAGAATAATGGTAGTAATGTTGTTTGTTTCAGGTATTTCTGGAAAACGCAGAAACCTTTATCAGGCAAATAGATTCTGTGAATTATATCAACCTGTTTTTTACAGAACTGAAGTGAGTATAATTCTGCAAATGGAAGCATGCATGTAATCAGTGGTGGTACCTTATTTTGTCAAAATATTGGCAGCTCTTCAGTGTGGGTTCAAGGAGCCAGAAATCTGGCATGTTGGATCATAAAGACTCAAGTAAGCTCAATAGTTTCAGGGACAGTCAGTGTGTCTTGTTGGGAATTCCAGCTTGCAGGAAGCCATTAGACTTTTCCAGCAAGGGATTAGTACATCATCTGACTGCTTTGACTTCTCTTCTGTTTTGCTGTACAGGGGGGTAAATGTGAACAGAGAAAGTTTTGTTCCTTCATAAAGAGGAGCAAGACAGCACTGCTTATCTGAAGCCTGAGGCCAAGATAAGATCTTGCTTAGATTGACAAATCAAGTCCCCTTACTTCTTTCTCAAAGGTTGAGTGACAAGAGGCTTTAGGGCATTGGTAGCTTCAGGACTTCTCAAGCTTGCTGAAGTAAATAATTGTTTAGGAGATGGAGCTGTCACTTAGCTTTCTGTTTTATTTTCAGTTTTGACCTGACCTTAAATCTTTGTCTAGAAATAAAAGCAAATGGCTTAGTTTTCAGAAGTACTCTGTGGTCTGCATCTGCATAGTGGATTTAGGAGAAGACAGCTGTATTCTGAAAATCTTGCCTTCTGATTTTTTTGTGCAACTAAAGTAGTTGTTCTGACCAGTTTTTTGCAATGCCTGTCTAGGCTGAGAATCAATTGGGATGGATGAGAGATGTTGGAGAGCTTTCTGGTAGTGTGGCAGGTTGTGCGTGTCAGTACTGACTGACATGAGCTGTTTTGTTGAGTAGTTATTTTCTGCATGCATTTGTGTTTCTTAATGTTGTTGTCTGTGCTGGGCTATGTGATGGACCATACTGGTATTCATGATATCTGTTTTTATTTAGAGAAGAAGATTTCACGAAGAGTATGTACCCATCTCTGAATGGTAGCAGTAATGCTCAGCCACACCAGTGTCCTGATCAGACAAAAGTAAACCTCATATGTGATGTGATGAGAGTTGCCATGGAACACATTGACCCTCAAAAGTAAGTATTTTCTTACCGTAGCTGAAGGAACCATTAGAGAGATTTCTAGTGAGTCATTTGCAGAAAGCAAATCTGTCCTTAACGTCAGTTATTTTGCTTCTGATCCTCTGAGGTGAGCCTGTGCTCTGCAAGACTTACGTAGCCATACCTTCCATCTGCTGAGGATGCTGTCCTGAAAACCACAACACCTACTAATTCCACAGATAGCAAAACAACTTTTTACTAGAAGAATTAAAGTAGTAGATGCAGGATGCTTATAAGGGTTTAAGAAATACACTCACTGTATTACTTAACTGTTCTTACAATTAGGAACAGTCTTTGTGGCGTAGGGGACAGAGACACATGAACAAGATTGTCATCTCAGGGAGATGCTTGCTTTTTGGAACAGCTGGCCTTTCGGAAAGATCTCAGCTGTTATATTTGAAGCTGAATTACTTTTGTAAACATTCAGCTGCGCACTTCTGAATGATTAACTTTTTGGTAACTATCCTCCTTGGATGAATCAACAACAGACAAGGATAAAGGGTGGGAAAATAGGATAATAACAATGGTTAGTGAAGCAGTGTTCAAGCATTGGCAGTTTATATATGAAACAGTGGAAAGAGGAGCAACAGATGTTGGGTTGCTGTTGAACCCTGAAAATTTAGATGCTTTTCAGCAAATGGTTTTGGAAAGCAAACCATCCCCTTAGCTGGGAAAACTATTTGAAATAGTACATGTGAAATGTGTGAAAGTGGAAATAACCTCCTAGAAAGCTCTCCGTTTATAAAAAGACCACCATCATGACAAATTTGATTTGGAAAACTCTGTCCAGCTGTCTGAGCTCTCAGAGAGATGTTTTATCTCTCCATTATGCTGGCTGGCATGGTAACAAAGCTCATTCTACTCAAAACGCACCTCTAGTCTTGTGACATGCTAAGCAGAAAAACCTTCCTGGTATATTCTGTTCTCTTCCCGTTTTTCCTGCCTTCCTTTAAAAAGATTGAAATACCTGAGTAGTAGTTGGTTTTGGGTTTTTTTTACTAAAATGTAAACAAGGACTTGCACAATGTGTGCTAAAATGGGAATGAGCAGCGTTTCTGCCTTCTTGTTTTTTCATTTCCTGCTTCTTTTTTCTTCAGATACTGCCTATCGATACTGACAGCACATGTAAAGAAGAGTCCTCCAGAACTGGAAATTGCTCTCCAGAAGGTTCATGATCTTCGAGGTGTTGTATCAGGAACTCAAAAGTTTTGAAAATGGGTGGTTTGCAGAAGCTTTCATTGTTAGCATGGTTCACCCTGAAAATTACTTTAAGATGGCTGTTCATGGAGTCAGACAGAAAACAGAAATGTACTTGAAACTTGTGTATTAATGGAACAGCAGCATATTAGCTAAGATATGCTGCTGTACATGCCCTCAGCTTATCCTTTAATCTAGGTGTGTCAACAGACAACCCAGAGTTGGAGCTGTTCTCTCTTTCCAGTCAGAACTCTGGTTATCCCAGCATTGAATAGGAAGTTCCCATTCTGGGTCCTGGTATCTCAAACTGGCAAACTTTGCTTTTACTCTGTGCTGATACTTCTGACTTGTCACTGTTGCACACTTCACAAGTTACTATGCTTAGACTGTCCTTGAAGTTCTCCAGGAAAGGCAAAGTAACTCCTCCTGCAAGACAGAACAATCCATTAGTTTGGAGGTCCCTGTCCAGTGTCAAGGATGTGCTTAATAATGCGTCCCTTCCTTACAGCAGGATTCCACTGCTGGTGGTGTAACTGATAGTATGCTTCTTTATCTTGTTACAGAAAGCGTTACTCCAGATGTCAAAGCTGTGAGTGCAGAAGAAGCACTGAAGTACCTGCTTTTCCTTGTGGATGTCAATGAATTGTATGATTATTCCTTGGGGATGTATGACTTTGATTTAGTCATCATGGTGGCCGAAAAGTCTCAAAAGGTCTTGACTTACAGTTCCAGCCAAGGAACTATTTTTCTTCTTTCCCAAAGTTTCTTTGTTGTCTGTGGATCAGCCCACATGTTTTGCTAGTCGTAGCTCTCTACCCAGCCAGGATTTCAGTTGCTCGGAAGTCCTGTATGTGCTTGGGATGGTGCTGAGATAGTGGTATGTCTCTGCATCCCTTAGTAATTCTTGAGCACAGCTTTGGAAACTTGCTTGTGCTCGAGGTGAAATAGGGCTTTTCTAGAGCAGCACAGCAAGGTAGCTCTGGGAAAGGGAGGGACTGTGGTCTGAAGTGTTACAACTGCATGCCTTGCATTCCCAGCTCTGTACTCTTTTGATTCTTGCTTATTTGGTGGTGGCCACGATAATAGTGTATATCTTCCAGCAGGTTTAATTTGAAATCTGAATGCTCATCAGGATCTTCAGAGTTTCCTAATGTTACAGCAAAGCCTGCTGTCCATCCATTAAAACACCCTATTCATGTTAACAGGTTTTATGACCTTTGGTGTGGGGGAAGTTTATCAGCTTTACAGCTGCAAATTTATACATGATAATAGCTAATAGAAAACAATATTTGGTATGATACATAGCCTTCAATTTTAAATGTCACCAGCCTTCAGTGCTGAAGTCCATGTGGGAGCCTGGTAATTTAAGTTAGTCATTCCTGGCAAGAGTACATATAGAGAATTGATTCTTAAAGATGGCTTACATTTTTAAAAAAAAATAAAAAAGCCTTTTTAATGTATTATTATACAGTTTCAAATATGGGACTGTCTGTTGCTGAAGACAGGAACAAATATGGATCTTACCAGGTTAACTCAACTGCAGTTTTCATTATTCTTTGCAGGACCCAAAAGAATACTTGCCCTTCTTAAATACCCTCCGGAAAATGGAAACCAATTATCAGCGATATACAATAGACAGACACTTGAAGAGATACACAAAAGCTCTTGGGCACCTCAGCAAATGTGGTAGGTGTCCTGCACACCCAGTGTCTCTAAGGAGAAATTCTGCAGTGGAACATTTCCATTTTGGACAGCCTTTGTGGGGAAATAGCTGAAGAAAAAGAAGGATTGCACAAGGTCATCTTCCCTCCCAGTAGTGCATGGTTAACATACTTAGTTCTGCTACATGTTTTTTATAGTGTTGCTTGGTACTGGGAGAATGTTTACTCTCATCATGAAGCATGAATCTTGTTTTGTTCCTGCTGTAGGTGACTTGTCCCCAGTTAATACTGCTGGCAAAAGTGGAGCAAACCTCAAGGAAGTGAACACTGATTTTACAGTAGTACAATAGATGCTTTGTGCTCTTTCACCCACGCACCTCTAGTTTCTTCCTAATGCAATGAACCCAGTCTGGCTGGGAGCAATGAGAACCATGTGCTTTCTCTTATTACTGTGGAAAATAAATTATTCCTGCAGGTCCTGAACACTTCTCTGAATTTCTGAACTTGGTGAAGGATCAGAATCAGTATTGTGAAGCCTTGAAGCTGTACTCCTCTAGCACTCAGGAGTACAAGGTGTGTAAGTACGTGATACTGCAGCATGCACGTTCTTTATACTCTCACACATGCGTTTGCACGTCCTTAGCACATTGAGTGAGGGAGGGAATGAGACAGCAGCTACCTGCATTCAGGTTCTGCGGGTCATTGCTATTCCTGTGTTGTCTGAGACCCTCCTCTGAGGTAATAGCTGGAATGACTCTCAGCACTGACCCTGAGAGGTCTGGTCATCGAAGGAGTGGCTGTTACTTCTTTGATCCTGTGGCCAGGAGAGCACCTGAGAGTCCAGTTACTGCTGCACTTGTGGTGTGCTGGAGAACTCCCATTACCACAGAAAGACTTTTCTTCCTCTCTTGACCTTTGTGATACCAGCTTTCTGTCTGGCACTTGCAGATTATGTGGGGACCTTTGTTATCCTTAAACTATTCTGAAGAGTGCTATGGAGCTTGGAGCACTTGCAGATGTGCTGTTCCCTAGCATGTAGTGTCCCTTGTTGGTTTCAGTATTACTGAAGAGCTTTAGCTTGCCCAGGGCTGAGGTAAAATGTAAATGAAGGTATTTAATATAATTTCATTTAGATATTGTAAATACACAACACGCAAGCCTCTGTAAAAGAAGTAAATGAAGTAGTAATAGGGGATATTCAGAAACTCTTGTTTGCAACACAGTGAAAGCAGAGAGGACCCCTTCCTCATGAGGGAGGTCTGTTCCTAACTCTGGCTCACTGGGAATGGTTCTTTTTTCCTCTGCATTCTTTCAGTCAAATCCACCCACCCCTTCTTGATGGAGACTGTGAGCTTTGAATAGCATAGTGATCTCAGGGTATTGAGAGGCAATTGAGAGGCACAGCAGCCTGTGCCTATAGAGTTGTAGGGCTTTCATCCTCCCTTGTGCCAGTGTTTGACTCCTGGAGTATGTTGCTTCAGGGAAACATTCTAACAACTGCTCATGTGAGTAGGGAAGAAGAGGCTGATTTCCTGCAATATGTAGTTTACCCAGCTTTTGGCTTGGTGAGTTAGGTACCTCCCCATGACATTTGCTTTAGCTCTGTGAAATGTCTCTATATGCTAATGAGCCCTTGGCTTGATAAAAAGTTCAAAATGGAGTAGGAATATTGTGCCTGGAGGTTCCTTGAGGGAGGGAGAAATAGGCTTTTGTAGATGGGCACTTAATTTCTACTAATGGAGGAATGCTACTGACTCTACAGCTGATTTCTTATTCCTCTTTTGTCCCTTTCTTGCAGGATATCAGCGATGCATATGGGGAGTACTTGATTCAGAAGCAGCTATATGAACAGGCTGCGTTGATATTTGCTCGTGCTGGCATCTTTGCAAAAGCGCTTGATGCTTTTCAGAACAGTGGTAGCTGGCAGCAGGCCATGTGCATGGCATCACGGCTTGGTTACACAAAGGATAAGCTGTCCAGCCTAGCACGGAGCATGGCAGGTAGGCCTTGAGGAGATCAAGTGTGCAGACTGAAACTGGCTGCTGTTATTGTTGGTTCATTTTGGCTTTCCCTAAAGTTTAGTGAAAATCTCAGTCTTCAGCAGCCTTTTTCTTAAAGGGAAAACAAAGATCATATGTTTTCCAAGGGTTTGTGCAATTGAACATCACTTTTGTTTCTCAAAGGAACCAAAAGATGCTGGAGCTGAGCTGGTAGGCACCCAGGAGTTGCGAAGCTAGCTGTGGCCTTGGCTGCCCCATGCTGACTGTTTCTTGTGCTTGTTCCTTGCAACCAGTTGCCAAACTGCTATTCCAAATTGCTTCCTTGGTTAACCTCAGGGAATGGAGATTCTTGGAACTGAGATGACTGTGGCCTCTAGACGTGATTGACATAAGTACTCTGCCTAGTCACAGACCTTGAGGCTGTTGGATAATTCAGAGCTGCATCTTCATGTTTTCTCCTTAAAGCCTGCTAGCAGCTATGACTAACTGGTCTGTGTAAAGCTAAGGTAGCTGGTCTAAGAATTTGTGCTCACTAGGACATATCAGACTGCATATATGAGATGTGCTCTGGACCTGGCATATATTTCAACAAGAGAAATGGAGCATCATTCTGACTTTTGCCTTACTTGGAGACAGAATTTATGAAAGGCCCACTAACATAGTGGGAATGTGGCTGCTGGAAGTGTAGTCTTCCAGAGCTGGATATTCTAGTATTTTCTTTTTCTGTCACTTAATGTGATTTGGATCCTTCATGTCTTGCCTTTAACACTTTTTCTGGTGCCCCTCTTAAATCACAACTGTAATTTGGCAAAATGAGCAGACACAAACTGTCTTGGATGAGATTGCTTTGCTTAGGTAATATTTTTTTTTCTGGTGTTGTGTATCACTTGCTCTCCTACCTTGCATCCTAGGATATGAACCAGTGCCAAAGCTGGTTCTGACTTCTAGGGGACTAGAAGCCCTGAATCCCACAAGCTTTGTGGTTGCTGTCCATACCACAGAGAGCAGGTGGCAAAGTGCTCCCTGCAGATAGCAAGGCCGCAATACACTGAAGCTTTTATGAGACGTTTCCTTTTTACATCATGGCCCTCTAAGCTTAAGAGACTCTTCACTATTTTTGACTTAGATTTGGGGAAAAGATTCTTCAGCTGGTCTTGAGGGATGGGCACCAGCAATCTCATAAGCAAATGGCTGATGATGATGCAAGTTAATGAATTCTTGGCATCAGGCAGCCCTTCTTTCTACCTGCTCACACACTTACTGAATCTGTTCAGTAAAAAGTGCTTCAATGATTGGGGTTTTCCTCTACTTTTGTTGTTTCGTAGCACAAAAATCCAGCTGCTTCTGAAAAGCTGAACTCTACCTTTTCTTGTAGGAAAACTAGCTGATCACAGAAAGCGTGCAGAGGCAGCCATACTCCTGGAGCAGTATACTCAGGTAATGTAATTACCCTCCTGTCTGTGCCCTAGTGATATCCTGTGTCAGAGATACTCCATCTGTGTTTTTTCTTTTTCCTGGGCCACATGTGACTTCATGCATGCTGACAGCAAAACAGTCTGTGCCATGGTCTCTCTTGAGGAGGGCAGAGCAGGTCCAGCAGATGCAGTGAGCAGGGTGTGGGTGAATGCTGTGTCCCTGAGTTTTTCCACTCATGAAGCTGCCTCTGCTCTGGTATGAAAAGCTTTTGTCTCAGAGCTGAAGCATGAGGACTGGAGTAAAGAAGGCAGAGTTCCAGAGGGATTTCCCCTCAGCATGGGAGAAGTAGCATAGTTTGGGTTTGGTTTTTTTCCTTAATGTCAGCACTTCAAAGTAGCTGGCATAGTAGTGTTTTCCTGTCCTGACTGTGATGCTGCTTTGTAGAAATGTACATCTGAATAGGTGCTACCTGAATGTGTATTAATAGCATCAGTAGCAGTACATTGTTGCTCTTTCTTTCTAGGACTATGAAGAGGCTGTTATCCTGCTTTTAGAAGGGGCACTCTGGGAAGAGGCTTTAAGACTGGTAAGACATGTCAGAGCACAATAACCAGAGTGGAACTATTTCTTTAGTGTGCAAGAACAGAGGGACGGGATCTCTGTTAGATCTTAAATAATACCTTGTTTCCTCTCCCTGATCCAGATTCACAAGTATGATAGACTGGATATCTTGGAGACCAACTTCAAACCTGCTATTCTGGAAGGTGAATCTGCAAGAATCAGAGACTTCTCTATGCTATAGAGGCTGAAGAAGGTCTTTACTGGCTCTGTGGGAAGTCACAGCACTCCAGTACTGGAAGCTGTATGGAAGGATGCTTTGATTCTGCCTAACTGATGCTGCCCAGTTATCTGCATCTGGCTATACTCAATGCACCTTGAAGCCCTGCAGTGTCATGGGCTCTTTTTAGCTTAGTCAAGATCCTTTTGAGCTTTTCCAAACCTCACAGTCACAAACTGCAGAGAGGTCTGTGTCTGCATGTCCATGAAAAGCAGGACAGTCCTTGTTCCAGAGTACATGTGGTAGCAGAGCTATGGACCAAGAGAATGGCTGGCTGTCTTACAAGCTTTTATGAGTAGTTTTTTTAAAATATGATTTGATACCTGTATTCTCCTTTCCATCCAGGAAGGATGGTTGGTTACTATTGGTTGTTTTTCCCTTTCATGCTATGGGCAGTAGGCTTTATGAGTTGAGGGGTTTTTGTCTTTAAATTAAACTTAAGTAATGTAAAGAGATTCGACCACAGAGCTTTCTGCTCTTCCTGCGTCAGAAACAGACTCTTGTTCTAGAAGATAAGCTTGTCTGGCAGGTTAATTCACTCTGTATCCAGGTGCACCTGGCTTGGTGGGCTCCTGTATTAGAAGCTTTGAATTTCCTTGCACTTGAGTACTTTTCTGTGCTTTGCACCAGACTTCTTGAGTTTGAAATACTGTGCTCCTTCAGACTTCTTGTGTTAAAAAAAAAAAGTGGTTTTCTGGTTCTCTTGCACTAATGTTCACATTCTTATTTTCTCACTGAGCAGCTCAGAGAAGTCAGGTGATCTTCCTAGATTCTCAGAAAACAGCATTTCTTCGCCATAAGAGTCGCCTGCAAGTGGTCCGAGAGATGAAGGAGAAGGCTTGTGAGAGCCTGCAGGGTTGGTATTGAAATGTGTGTGATTTTCTCTGCATAAGTAACCATGATCATCTTTACGGTTTCCATTTGCCCTGGAGGAGCTATGCTGTCTTCTATCTCCAGTGGTACCTACAACAGTAGAACAGCATTCTTCTCACACCCTCCTCATATCATACTTGGACTGCGGTTGTTTGACCTTGCTCATTCTGTAAAGACAGCTTTATTTTCAGTGCTATCTGTGTCACAGCTTTCACGGGATCATAATGCACCTTAAAGCTCTTCAAAATGACACAGCATTGTCTCCACAGTGCCAGCTTGCCTGTGTCAGACAGTGCCCAGCATGTCCTTTGTGCTGAGTAGTTACTAGGCCTGTTCACCGGCCAGCTCACACAGGCTCAGGGAAGTTTTCTGAAAGCAAAATGCTTTGTCCTGGGCCAGATTTGCTCCACTGACATTGTCATCTCTCCGATTGTGCTGTTTAATATCACAGTCCTCACCAGGACAGAGGAACAGTGTTCTTTTCACAATTGGTGTTTTCCCTCGTGTGCTGTCTGAATGGGCCTGAGAGCTGTGAGGCTCCAAAATGCCAGCAGGTAGAATGAATCTGCCCAAGCTGCATCTCCAGCAAGCTACATACATTGCCCTGAGAGAAAGCTTGGAATAACCGTGACCTTTTTCTATACTATGATGGTTGTTGAAATGTTTTGCAGATTATGAAACACCAAATTGCCCAGAATTGGATCTTTTCTCTGAAACCAACAGTGTTGTGACAGCCAGCGACATGAGCAGCAAATATTCACACAGCAATTCAAGAATATCCACGTAGGTATTTGCCTCCAAATTAGGTAGTGGCTACCCTGGCATCAGCATTTGGGAGGGCAGCTTGCTCATGCTTGCCATGCTCCTCCTCGCAGCTGTGCGTGCCTTGGAGCTGCTTTAATTACAGGCATTTCATGGTTATTTTAACTCTTGCTGGGAGGGAGAGAGCAGAAAATGCCAGAAGCTACTAGTGCAACAGGAACTGAGTGCCCAGCAGAGGAGCTGTAAACACAGACTCTGGGCAGGAGCCGTCTCTGTGAGTGTCGGGCATGTTGCCAGAATAGCTGCAGTAGGAAGCTTGACACAGAATATGCGCAGAGCTCCTCAAACATTAACAGCTTGCATGCGTGGCTTGTGCTCTTTGTCCTAGGTTTTGCACTTGATGGGTGGGGGTTGCTAATAAATCTCATACCAATGTCTTCCCACAGTGGGTGTCCGTGTTTCTTTTGAGTGCTCTTAAGAATGTGAGCTGCAGTGTGGGGTGGGGTGTGTTAGAGGCCAGTGTAGTCTGTGGGGCTGCTTCTGAATTCCCTAGCTGAAACGTGGGAAAATACAGCTGTGGGAAAAGTGTGGACTTTTTGTGGCCCAGTTGAAAAGAGGAAGAGAATGCAACCTTAGTATTCAGCATACATGTGTCAGAGTGAGCTTATCATTTGGGGACATTATGCAATTAGTACTGGCCTGTGATTAGAAATTGCTTTCCTGTCATAATACAAAGGAGCTGAGCTGAATTAGTACACAGCTTGTGGAGACAGCAGAAATGAAATTGTGCACAGGCATCACAGATCGTGGCACCAAATTGTTTTAAATGGAGCTCAGCTTTGCCTGATAGTGACTGCTGCCAGACAGTTTACCCCTATTTTGTGCTTAGATGCTTTAACCTTGCTGGAACACAGAGCAGTCCTTTCTGTAGTAGAGAAGCAGCCCAACTACCAACTTGTGTTTCAGACCACTAAGGATGTTGGTTGGGTAGCATTGAAACATTGACACAAACGTACATAAGCTTACATACAGTCCAGCCTCACTGGAGAGCGTAAGGACTTGAGTAACAAGTTTCATGCCCACTGTTGATGTTCCTTCAGACACCCTCTTATGGCTAATCGTGTTGTGCACACTGTAACTAAGCATCCTCCTTTTCCAGGAGGTCCTCAAAGAACCGGCGCAAGGCTGAGCGCAAGAGATACAGCTTGAAGGAGGGGAGTCCTTTTGAAGATATGGCCCTTCTGGAAGTCCTGGGAGAAAATGTTCGTGCTGTTGAGACTGTGAAGGGTAGGGAACTTGATCTTAATGTGCTCTGCAGCTTGTGAGGACAGCTGAGGCAGTGTGCCCCTTCTTGTTCTTAATGAGTATGATGGGGAGAGATGGTCTGTAAGACCATCTGTGTTGGACCTTGATTTAGTTCATCTGCCTCTAAGCCTGGAAGAACACGTAATAGTGTGAGCTCTTCACATTTGAAGTTTGGGAGCAGAGAAGTGAGACCTTGTCAGTGCTGTGAGAGATTTGTCTCACATTTGTACTTGGGCACTGTGTGGGCTGGGTAGGGACAGAACCAGTTCTCATTTGCTGCTCCCCATCCTGTGCCCTGTTAGCAGAGAAATAGAGCTGCTTATTTAGCATACCTGCATTAATTGCTCTTGCTTGTGCTTCTGTTCTCTCCTGCAGGAGACATACACATCCTTCTGAAGCAGCTTGTGCTGTTTGGTTATGATGAACAAGCTGGGGCACTGCAGCAAGTCCTGGAAGAGGTTTTGCAGTTGATGGAGACCTCGATCCCAGAAATCTGGACTCCAGACCTGCAGCAGAGCTCTGTCAGCTCGGTCTGTGCTCACCCACAATACCCATCACGCCTGACATACAATATCAAGTATTTAGTAGTGTTTTGCATTCACCAGCAAAGAGTGCAGAGTCCTCCTTTAGCTTTGCAGATCTGGGTTTTTTTCTGTAGAGGCCAAATAGATACTCTGTGCAGTACCTGCCAAGTCAGTACACTCTAGGTGTGTACAACAGGTATAGCCCACTGTTTCCCTTGCACTGAATGCCACATTGGACTGGATGAGGTCTCATAAGGCTTGTGTTACCTTGTCCTAGTGGTGACTTCTTTTTGTAAGCTCTATCCTAAGCAATTTGTAAAACATAGGAACATTGTTTTCTCTTTTAGGCCTGACAGTTGAAGTGTTAGCATAGCTTATATGTACTGGAGTAGTGTTGTCTGACTCGGTGTTGCAAAGTGAAAAGCTAGCAGACTGGTCAATTTAGTCTGAACCAGTATATGGTAAGGAATATATTGCAAAAAGAAGGGTTATGTCAGGCTTCTACTTCCTTTACACAGTATAAGGAAATCCCTACCACTGCACTTAGTTCCCTCCCAAAGTAAAAGTCTTTATTTCTAATAAGTAGTTTCTGAGCACTCATGGTGAACCCAAGATATTCCCCAGTATCTTCTCCTTAACTACTGATTAGCAAGATTCTAAGGAGAGATTAAAACTGTTCTATATGACGGGGAGCTGAGACTCTCAAATGAACTTTAAATATTGCTGTTACTGTAATGAAAGTACTCCTGCTAAGTCGTGACACTTACACTGCTGTCAAAAAGTAGGTGCTGGGATAAGGGTTCTGTGTCCTGATAAGCTGTCCGAAAGCAGTTCTCTCTTTCTCCCTCTGTGTTAATTTGTTCTGAGGCATTGCTGGGCTTTGATCACATATTCCTGGTCACTTTGTACTGTGAGGTCTCCTGCAGGCAGCGCCTTCTGATTTTGGAGACTAACAGCAGAGTTTCCTTTGTAGGTATCCCTGCTCTTAGCCTTGCTTTGTGCAGGTTGGAACATGGGTATTGCTTCTCCATACAGGTCCTGGGACCCAATTCAACTGCAAACAGCATTATGGCTGCCTATCAGCAGAAGAGGATGATAAAGCCTGTTGTACAAGGTTAGTTGAAGCTGTGAGTGGGTGTGAAATGTCAGTGAGGTCAGCAAGGTTTGAGGCTCTCCAAGCATTGCTACCTGCCAACAGTTGTAGCATTTATGCAGTTGTAGGAGTTTCTTGCTTTTCTTTGTGGTGTACCCTCCCTCCTTGTGGTAAGTGAGAAACCTTAATAAGGTTTTATTTGCTCTGAAGTCCTGTGGTAAAAGGACTGTCTGAATTGTACTCCTGGCTTCCTGTCTGTGTAGTGTCTGTCTGTTGTGATGGAATTGGAAGTCTGAGTTCTTAGAGAATGTGTTAGATAATTCTGCTTGTAACTTACCAGCTGAATTTTTCTATTGGCTTTGTCAGACAGGCCAGGCTCTTGACCAGTCCAGGATACAGTCTGTTGTGGTGCTTTGCCGTCTTGAAGTCCTTGCAGCTAATACAAACTTAGGGCTGAGAGACATAGCAAGTGCTCGTCCTATCTCCCCTGTTTTCCCTCTTCCCCACTAGTCCTGGAATTGCCTGGAGAAATATTTTAATAAACCCCTAGATGCAACCTGCCTATTGCCGCTTGCCGGGACTGGCTCCGTAGAAAACCTTGTGCCTCTTATTTGCACTTAACAGATACAGCTAGCTGTTGTGTGTGATGTCCCAGCTATTGGTGTATGAACGGAGTATTGCTCTTTGACATTGATTGTTGCCTCCTCATTCTGAACAGTAATGCTTAATGGAGAGGGGCTTGGTTTGCCCCAGAGCTTGATTTCTGTAAGCAGTTCTGCTGGGGGCACTCTTCTGAGTAGGCTGGTGATCAGTCACTAAAGGGAAATGCTATGTGTCAGGGACTTCTTGGTGTCTTTTGGTAGAAAGAAAAGCAAGCAAGTAAGTAGTTGACAGCTCCTGAAGAAACCATATTGCTGTTACCCTCCGTTCTGACACTTGTCCTGTTTGCCTTTCAGATCCAGAATTACTTATGGCACCAAAACTCAATAAAAATCTACAGTGGAAACTGCATCTTCTCCAGTAACTAAAAGCCAAGGAATCCCGGTGGACTCTAAACTGTAACTTTTCATGTAATCTCATTACATCTTTACAGAAACCATTGTTGTCCTGGTGTTTCTGATACACCGTTCTTAGGGCTGTGCAAGTGAAGGGTCCCTCCACCTGATGCAGCTGTGACTGTGACCTGTTAGGGCATCACGCTAATGAGGACAGACACTCACATCCCACTGCAGAGGTGGGACGTGAGGTTGGGGAGTAACAGGGTGTGCAGCTCTGGATGCTGCTGGTTGAATCCAACATCTCCCACCACTGTTCTCTCCCTTCTGGATGAAGCAACCCCACCAGTGTTGGACGGGCTATTTTCTCTGCCATCACTCCCTCCCGTGGATGGTCACATTTTAAGATGTTGAGCCTGGTTTAGAGATCTCACCAGTAAGTCTATACCAATAGGAAATTGATGCAGTTGCTAAACAAATTAGTTGGGTTTTGTCTGTTGAAGCTGGATGTTGGTAATACCAGATTTTCACCAGAATTGCTTTGTTACATTGGAGCGAACCCTAAGTCCTAAAGTGTGTCCGTTTGCACCAGAGAGATCTTGGGTAGAGGGAAATGTAAATAAAAGCAGGGGGGAAGGGGTGGGGGTGTCAGTGTCACACACTGCTGAGTAATACTACACTAATTATCTCAGTTTAAAGATCAGCTAATGCTGCTGTATGGCACTGGCAGATCAGGAGCTGTACCCTGATTATGCTATGTGCTATTGCAGAACTGTTTCAGCTGGAAACCGATCAAATCTCATACCTGAGAATTAGGTTTTACCCCAGAATGCTTCTGCGATCCCACTCAAGAATTAACAGTGGCAGACCTGGGAGCAGAGGGAGGGGACAAGCTCTGCAGGTGAGGCTGGAAACCCTTTTCAGCAGTCACAGCCCCCTTCCCCCTCCATTAATTTTGGCCTGGCAGCTGCTGTGTTCAACCCAAGCCATTTCAGTTAGGTGCTCTGGAAAAATGCAAGCACGAACAAGGCACTTCCTGTCTGTTGGAGGTCTCTAATGACACAGCAGTGGGCTGTGCTCTCACTGCATAGCATTAGCATGTGTCTAGTGCTGCAGATCATCGTTTTCATCATGCAAAAACTCCATGGTATTGGGATGGCCTGGTGGGCTTGCACTGTATGTGCTGTGCTGGCTTGGGGTTGTTGGAGTGAAGTGGTGAAACGCTCCTTTGTCAGTGTTGCATGAAGCATTGGAGTGGTCTTATTTCCAGCTGTTCTGAGTTACATGGCCTGTTCTGGGTGGTGTGGGGATGCCTTAAGCCTGTTGTCAAGTGCTGTGACTATCCTGGAAAGAGATTCTCTGAGAGTAGGGTCCTGAGATGGCAAAACACATGAAAGGCTGCACAGGGTAGGAGTTTTTTACTGTATCTGGGTCTTCAAAATGGTAGTAGAACATAGTCCAAGATGAAATATGGAAGCCATCTTTCATATCTGGAGAAAGGGGTGACGAGGGAGTCTGCAGTCCTCTCCAGGGTATGGAGGGCTCTGGCCCTGCAACTGGAATGTGACACTGACACCACTAATTCCTGACATTCGTAGATCTGATGCCAGGAAATGCTGATGTCTTGCGCAGCCTAATGTATAGTCTAGAAAGAGATTCCCTCTTTAAAGATTCCAAGAAAGGGTGAAACTACTGGTGGCTTACTGAGGATTCATGCTTGTGCCTAAGCACAACAGTTCCTTTAATGTGTATATACATTATATACATAATGTATATAATGTATATACTGGAAGCGGTCAGCTTTTCAAAGCTGAAGACCTCTGGTCTTAGGCTTATTTTCCTGTTTTCTCTCAGGGCAAAATCACTTTAAGTCTGCCACGCCAGTGGAAGGGCAGTTTTCTAAATCATTCATATGGTTATTCATCACTGAACTCCATTGTCTTCCCCTACCCCTCTCCCTCCTCCTGAGTGAACTTTGACTAAGGAGCAGTAGAGCTGGAAGCAGCACCTGGTGTCCTCAGCCTCCAGGGGGGATGTCCTGCCTCCTGCTTCCTCCTTCTGCAGGTGCTGAACCTTGGCTTCTTTTCAGCAGCCTCCAGGACTCTGCTTTCCCTTGATTTCTACTAGGATGCTCTTCTGCTTTCTTAGTGGCGGATGTCATCTTGAAATATATTCTGCCTTAGCTGCTGTCTTTACAGACACGTTGAATTTCCTCTTCGGAGTTCTGTGGAGGCTCGTACAAACAGATGCAGTTATCGGGAACTGAAGTAAGCCATTAATGCAGAAATAGGGAGTTAACTTAAGGAATGTCCCAATTTCTGAGCAAATGTGTCTGTGGAAGTTTGTCAGCTGTCTGCTGTCTAGCTTCATTAAATACAAAATACAAAAGAAAAGAACTGTTTCAGGCACACAATATCACAAAGGTAACAGCTCCAGCAGAAATCCAACTTAAACCAAGGGGTAGAGGGTACGTGCTCTTGAAGTGATTCAGGTACCCTTTGTCAACGCTGGTCACTTTAAGGAACCCCATGTCATCCTCAGAAGCACTTCTTAAAAATGCAGGAAGGACCATGTTCTTCATATTCGCTGCTGTAAACCCAGAGCTCCTGGAAAGAGTGGAGTGAGGCCAGAATAGACCCACCAATCCAGACAGAAGACTTTCTTTGAGGGGACGCGGCTATGATGAGGTTGTCACTGGGGCACATCCTGGCCAGTTCCATCTGGAAGCGGTCAGCAAAGCCCTCCATCATAGTACTGCCCCCGCACAGCAGGATATTCCTCAACATTTTTTTGTTGATGTCACCATCACATTTCTGGAGACAGGCAAGTGTCAGCTCCAAAAGCCCTGGCTGCTGTGAGCCAAGTAAGGCTGGTTTGAAGAGCGCTTCAGCACAAAGGAATCTCTCCTTGCCTACAGTGATGAGGTGTCGATCTGGCAGCTCATAATCCATTTGTTGGTTTTGAACGGGCAAACTCAATTCCTTTCTAGGGTTCAGAGAAGTGTAACAACACTTCTCTTTGAGATCTTGTATGATGTTTAGCTGGTGTTCTGTGAACACATTTCCAGACTCATTTAGTAACTTCATGAGGTAATGTGTGATATCCAAGCCAGCATAATCTACTTTCCCAGTGATGCTACGTATAACATAACCTTCATAGATGGGAACCACATGCGAAGCGCCATGGCCACTTTCCACGACGAGAGCTGAGGTTTTTCCATAAGAGTACATGGATAAACAGGACTGGTAGGCAATGTGGATGGCAGGCACGTGAAATCCTTCAAACATCATCTCGGCATATCTCTCCTTGTCAGCAATGGAACACAGGGGAGGCACTGACACCAGAACAGCATGGTCCTCTGTCTGAATCTTCATCTCTCTCTGGAAAATAAACTCCAAAGTATCTTGGACATAGTTCCAGTCTACCACTACACCGTGTCTTATTGGGCTGATGAGTGTTAAGGGTATGCTGCTGTTCTGAAGATCTCTTCCAAAAAAGGTTTCTTTTTGATTGTGCCCATCCTCCCCCATGGGCTTACCAACTGTAGATGAAACAATGTGGGAAGGACACGGGTCCCCTGCAAAGCCACACTTGAAGTAACCTGTGCCAATGTCTACAACTACTGCTTTAGTTTCCTTCATGGCCTGGAGGCTGCCCTTGGTCGGGGATACGTGGCTGTTCCTTGTAGGCTTCAAACAGCTCGCACCCACGGCTGCCGTTCTTGCACACCTTTCCTGAACAGCTGTGACTTCATTTGGTGAGGCTGGACGTGCTTCTCAGCAGCATTGCCCTGCCACCACTCCACCCAGGGCCAGCGCAAGCAGCAGACCTGTGCCTGGAGCCCTGGTGGCAGTGGTTCTACTGATGCCACTGACTTATGACATCATATGTAGGCCTGCCCCTCAGGAACCAGTGCTCTGATGCAAGTGTGTGACAATCATGACTTAGACAGTTGTGTGCTATTTCTATACAGATGGATTGCAGGTCTTTGTGCTTGTCTTTGACCTGCTCTGAGAGGTTCTAAAAAACATGACACCCACCCAGATGCGACGAGCCATGGGGCACAAACAGTGCGTTTAACTGCAAAGCCATGTGACTTTCCTTTCTGGCCTGCCTCTGCCACGTGAGGAAGAGCACGGTTCTCCAGCATTTGCCACTGCTCTTGGTCCAGAACAGTTCCTGTTGCTAAGGTCTAGAACTACTGCACCGCTGGGGCCAAGTGAAGCCCTAGTTTGACTGTCAAGAGTGAATCCCTAGACTGGCTGGACTTTTGTCATCATTTCTTTTTTTTTTTTTTTTAAGTTTTGCTTTCTTAATTAAGGCATAATATTACTAATGTCAGCAAAATCCAAAATGTGACTGGTGTTTGAATTTAGGCCACTGCCAAACCTTCACCCTTCCTGGCCCCCATTCCACTACAGGCATGTCTTTGTTCTTTTCCAGCAACAACAGGCCACGAAGTTACTCCACTAGTGTGTGTAGTAACACACTGCTGCATGGGGCCATGGAAGAAGAGGACGCCCTCTCCCCACAGAATATGTTATCAAGAGTTACACAGCATTTTCCTAGGATAAAAGCTCTGTGTGCTCTTTTACTGAAAGCCATTTCACCCAGAGGGCACGTTAGTTAACAATCAGAGCTGGGCTTAGGATGAAACGGAACCCTACAAACCAGTTCTGGACCCAGAAACAGATTTTTATTACTACCACTCTGCTGCCTATCTGGGAGTTCACATCTTGATGAGCATCAAATGATAGCGACTCACCAAAATCCTGATGTGGAGAAACAAAGCAGCATTAAACCACACAATTTCTGTACCAACCTCAACCTAGGCACCCAAGCAACCACCAACCTTGATAGTTTATTGCCCTGGAGAACAGTACAGCAGAGCTGGTCATTGCACAGTATACATGTGGTTTTATATACACTAAAAATCATTAAATACATTCTCGTACATGACAGAGGTAGGCTGTCCCTCTTAGAGCCTGTACAGCAACTACCCTGGAAGCCTGGCGGGGGACAGTGCCCATTCCACAGCCACAGGGAAGTTCAGCAGCACTAAATGTTCAACCACGCTGTGGCACAGTGAAGGGGGGATGCTGCAGCTGATTGATGCTCCTTCCCATACGCTCACAGTACATTCCTTCGACAGTTTTGCTATCAGCCGCACCAGCCTCTGCAACATTACCACTTAAGAGAAAGACCCCTAAATCATTGTTTGTTTCTTTCCCTTTTCAGTAGAAACCTATATCTGCACTCAATGCCTCAGCTTCTGGATTAAAATAAATCCTTTCATCCAAACAAAACACTTCTTCCAGACTTCAGTTCATGTCGACTACTGTGGCAGTACCACAACAAAGCTGCAAACACACCTTCAGTTTCACAAGTCACTTTTTATTTTATGTTATGGGTTTGTGGGTGGTTTTTTTCTCTAACCTATTACAAAGTTAATACACTTCTTTTTCCCGCATTACGTTTGTCATTCCAGTTAACAAAAAAACCTACATGTCCGCTAACATTTCAAGGTCTTTGTTTTAGCCTGAAATCTGAAGACAGGTTGTCAGATGATTTTTTGCAAAGTCATTTTGGCCAATGTCTCCTGAGATGTTCCTTTAACTGTGGGATAGTGGACAGCTGCTGTTTGCAGCGATGGCACCTGAGGGGCAATGTGAGAAGTTCGGAGACATGATCTTTCACCATCACTTTTCCCTTGCTTCTTACCATTTCTATCACATCTGAAAAAAAGTAAGAGACGAGAGGTATTGGGACCACGTAGCATCACGAAACACATGACACTGCAGAAACCCTGCACACTGCTTCGTATGCACAGCATGTCATCACTGCATTCTAATTCAAACCAGTCACAAAACTCGGTTGACCTTTACTTAGTGCTATTCCCCAATATCTGAAATTACATAAAACCTTCCACTTACTACAATAGAACTTACGGCTTACACATTTGTTTGGAAAAAAAGCCCAAAGCCAGAACCCACAAGCAGGATTACGTTATGAAATGTAATCTTTTCAAATCATTACCTTCAGAGTTTAAGAAGTAGTCTGTAGTAAAAGAGTTCCAGTGCTTTTTGGTTTTCAGGGCCGCAGAATCAAAATCCTGGCTGATTACATGCAAATGTAGCTGACTGAAACAAATATATTAGGTGGATAAGAGAGAAGAACAATGTTAATGCTTGAGGTTCTTTTGCGGTAGCATCAGTTGCAGACATGATTCAGCAGAGTCAGACTGCCAGCCTCATGGGTCAGTCTTACCATGTTTGACCCGCAGTCCTGCGACAGAAGAAACCCAGTCTGTTTGGGAACCCCTATCTCATGCCAAGCGTTCCACTTAAACAGTCAAGGTCACTACACTACTCACTATTCCTGCTAGTTCCCAAAGAGGCAGAGGCAGTGGTTTTAATGAACCAAAGGTTTAAACTTCACAGGGTACGTGAATAGGACTTCATCAGTGACTTAAAGCTTCATCCAAGCTGGATGAACACCAACTTCTCCAGCTGGAGAATACCTTAGGAACACTGACTGCAATACCCACAGGCATTTGGATGCTGTAAAATCTGGGCTTACTTGCACGCAAGACTCAAGTCTTTGCTCAGTATCAGGCAGGACCTGATGGGCTTAAGAGGGGGGACGACCTAGCTCCTGGCCTTTGGCAGCATCACCTCTTTCGCTGGGACTGGACCACAGGCGTTCTGTAGCCCCAGCTGCAGAGCTCTGCTAGGGGAACCCAACAGGCATCTCCCACCGGACCCATCGGCACGTACGCAGCAGTGTGTGCGCAGGTGAACCCAAAGGACTTGGACACCAAAACTTCTGGTAGCATTTAGGAGTATTAGTTCTTCTTCAGCAATGCCAGGTCACATTACAGGTTTGGAAGAACACAGTCTCCACCTGATGACTCATCTAGGTCTTACCTCATACTGGGGATAGCATGGTAACCCAGTCTGAACTCCAGACTCTCTCTGTCAGGGCACTGTTCGATCATTTTTTGCCCAACTGCGTGCATGTGTTCCAGGAGTTCAAGATGGTCCCTGGTGACTGACTTCAGGCTTGAAATGGGGTCCCATGGTAAGATAAGCCAGTGGTAACGTGCTTTAGGATATTTATCATTGATGACTACAGTCTTTTCATCTTTGTAAACCTTGCAAAACAAATAACTCGATTATTTACTGATTGAAAGTTAACTATTTTATTCCTATAAACACTATATTTAGTGTATTTTGAGATGTTAACCACATACACATCCCATTGTGGTTGCAGAAGTCTCTGAGGACACATATCTGTTGCTAGTGCAACTGGGACTGCCAGGAAAAAAGCCAGGAAAGATTACTAGACAGGGAGAAATATCAAGCAGCAGCAGAGCATTCCACTTCAAGGAGGACTTCTGCTGGAACTAAGTATCCTAAGTATCCTGCATCCTCTTCCATACCACGCACCAGGCAGCTACAGAGAGATGTTCCAGCATCCCTCTTTATACACTTTAAGGAAAAAGCTTTCTATTCTTATATAGCAATAAGTTAACCATTGCTACAGGTGGATATGAACTCTCTTGAAAATCACCTGGACTCAGACACCTGTGAAGTCTAGAGACTCTACTTCCATCAGGCTACATTCAAGCTTTGCAGTCACTGAAACAAAATCACAGTACTGTGCTCAATATAGAGCACATAGGAATGCACTGGACTGCCTCCTCCTTCGCAGATTTCTGGAGTGAAACAGCAGTCTCAGAAGCGCCACAAATAGTGTGCTCAGCGCTGCAGACCACCGTCGGCATTACAAAGACAAAAACATTCAAGTCTGAGCTATTTCAGTTCATGCTACCCACAGTGCTACTTCGTAAGATCACTCACAAAAAGGAGAACAGATTCCTGTCTATCATGCCCTTTTCCCCCCATTTTTATTTTGTTTTGCCTTCTGCAACAATTTGATGCAGCTGACGCAGAGAAACAGTACCAAAGCATGTGGAGAACAGGGGAGACAACCTGTCCCAGGCAACAGAAATCTGCCCAGTTATGAAGCAGAAACTGTGCTGTGTCTCTGGTCTCTTAGCAGCACATCTGTTGGAGAGAGATGGATGATGTCTTTGTCATCTTTGCTAATTATTCTCATGTGTTTATGCACAGAGCTGATCGGTCTTGCTCTACAGGAAGGAAGATTAAAATTTTATCAGCATGCAAATCATACGACTGATTCAGCAGCAAGACTGGTTGACGCTATCATATTTTTTATATACACACATTACTGTCTGCATATGCATCCAGTGGGAATGGCATCATGATCAAGTGTTTTCAGTAGAAAGACATATTGCCATTTATTTAATATTTTATTAAAATGCAAAGCTAGGAGTTCTGTTGTTTGTGTATTTAGTTCAGAACCACAACCAATAAAGGTAACACTGAGTCATAAAGTTTGTTCTAACAATTTGTGTTCTAACATTCAAAGAAAAGTTTTAAAACCAGCATATCTTTTGGGTCAAGAAAGCTGTGTCTTGGTAAGTGCTGTATGAAATTGTGCTTAAGGGGTGAAAATTAAGCTTGATGTTTAAAAAGTAAGCAAATATTTTCAATAGCTTTATTCAATCATTTATTCAATAGTTTTATCATTCCCCATAGAAAGACTCATTTCAAACTGCTGGCATTTCCAGGCATCCAGTTCTCCTGCAACTCTATGCACCTCAACACTTTAAACTTGAATTATTAATAAATAAATTAAAAAAAAAAATCAATCAAGAAATAGGAACCTTCTAATTAGTTATCAAGGAAACTATTTTTAGCCTGAAGGTGATCACCACCTGACAGGGCCCAGTGAGGCTGTGGAATCTTCACCACTGGAGATCATCTCAACTCAAATGGACAAAGGCTGGGGCAATCACACGGAGTGCAAGTGGTCAGACTGGGTGACCTCCAAAAGTCTTTTCCAACTGAAATTACTCAGTAATTTCAAGAACCAAGTATCACGGCTGTCTGTGATATCCATCCCCTGAACACATACTCTTGCTGAGAAGTATCAAGGGAAAAACACGTCTCTAATGTTAAGATGGACATGTAGCACCCAGCTGGCCAAAACCCAAGCTAAATGGACCCCAGCTTCAGGCCTTACTCTGCCAGACAGCGGAATATTGATGGAGAGCATTCTCCCTATTTTTAGAGTTGAGCTAAAAAGCGTATTTTTGAGGAGTTGTCTGTATATTTGCCATAACCTGAAAATAAAACGAAAGTAGTTTCTATATGTGGATAGGGAAGACTCGCTCAGAGCTCTCTCAGAATACAATAACAAGGAAGTGTGTATACACTGCAGCCATAAAAGACATTTGTCAGATTTCTGCGTCTTGATTCTGACCTCCCCAAAAGCAGGCAGCAGACAACAAAAAAAGAGCTCAAGGAAAACCATTATGCAGCCACAGGGAAGCAGAGGGAGGGAGGTCCATCTGCAGAAGGCTAAAAGAAACCACCCAGAAAATTCTTGCTGGCACACAGAAACAGGGTGGAGGAGGAGGAGGAGCCAGGGGTCACATCCTGTCAGCGGGCACAGAGGCGCTGAAGTTAAGAATTTGCTGGAAACCAGGAAACTGCACCATGCTGCCGACAAACAGGAACCTCCACTACTTGCTCAGCTTCAAACCACACCTCCATGTTTCCTGGGGGTTTCCCTGAGGAAACAAAGCAACTGCACTGCTCGCCTGCTCTCCCAACAACCTACTTGAAATCTGCTGGCCAAATTTGACAGCATAGAGAGCTCAAAGACAATTAAGATAATGACATTCTGCAAAATAGTAGAGACTCGCAAATTAATGCTGCTACAGAGAGAGATGCAAGTCCAATTCAGCCTTTACACAGTACTCCACTGGTTAATCAGATCATTAAAGTAAACTGCAGAGGAAAGAAAGAAAATAGACAGGAACTACTGTAAAGTAGCTCTCACCTGCATTTTTGGATCTTGCATGGAGCTCTTTAGACCCTGACTCCAGTGTCCTAAATGTTCCTAAAGCAGAGAAGAAAAAAATAATTTTGTAAAAGAATTAAGAATCCAAGTATATGTTTTAAAGCATTCAGTTAAGTACTTTAATACTTTCATACTTTCAGCTCAATGACAGCTGAATTATTTCCTTTCTACAAACGCCAACACACCTGCTCTAACTGCCCCCAAACAGCTACTTTTGAAAACTTTTAACAAGATACTGTTAAGATTCAAAGTTTAGTCCTTCAAATGTTGGAAATTTAACAACAGAGAGCTCAAGCTCTGTTTGAATTTAATAATTTGCACACACATGCTATAAGCACAGTCCTTGATTACTATTGATGACAGATGATTTTACTAAAAGAGCCTCTGCTTCATGGATCACAAGGGCCAAAGGAAGTGTAAGGATCTCCATTAACAGTCCCACCACATGCTGCTCTGCACAGAACAAAGAAGTGCGGTGTGTGGCCTTACTCTTAGGTGTACTTATTTTTTTATATAGTGCAAGGAGTTGCTTGTACAGAAAACAAGAAAGGCAGAGGAAGATCAAGCCAGCACCAGCAGATATCGTGTAACTTGAACTCTGAACACCTAACAGAAGGTGCCTTGAGTGCACTTTTTTCAAAATATATATTGTTTTATCTGTTCAGATCATTTTACAGTCATTATCAATCATGATCTTCATTATATTCTTATAAAGTTGTTCAAACATTATTATAGTGCTGACAAGAAACACTGTGAATCAGCTTGTCTCCCTGCTCATACCACCACAAATCTTGCCCTAATACAACTACCCTGAGTTCACAAGTGAAATAAATGGTCAACCCACCACAACCTGGGACTGAAATTTTGTCCTGAGGGGTTTAATTTTTGTGCCTTCTCCTCCAGCAACTGCACTGTCATAGTTCCAGATGCACTAAGTAGTCTCTTATTTTGTCCATGTCAACAGGGCTAAAAATTCCCTTTCCAAAGATTTTGCCCAGTAACATTCATTAATGTAAACATGGCTCTACCATAAGGAGTGACCACAGCAGGAAATAAAAAAAAAGGCAATTAAAAGAAAAATAATAAGAGAGAGGGTCAAGTTGTTCTGTTCTTTGTGCATAACCTTTTAGATAACGGTTGCTCTATTTGTAACACAGCAGATTACATCTCAAGAGCTAGTACAGTATCCCTGTGTGACTCCAGCTAAACTGAGCTCACGTGGACTGTCCTTCTAGCAGAAACTGCAAGAGGAAGCAGACATTAAATCCTCACTCGCTACAAGCAAGCCCCTTCACTAACACTGACCCTCCAGCTCAGGTTATAATAGGTCCCAGGTAACTTTCTCAGGACCTGGGTGATGTCAGGAGCAGACTCTTTGCCTCAGAGCAGGTCAGCTCACACAATCTGACAATCTGTGCTCACCTGAGACATTTCCCCAACAGTAGTATCCACAAAAGTAAAACACCAAAGCCCTGATGGAAGAGTCAACCCCAGGAGAAAGAGCACAAGTACTAATACCAATACACTTGCCTTTTTGCTCGAAGTTCCTCCATGTGGAGATACGCTGGTATTGCTTAGCTTGGGATTTGCAGAACTGCCTTGTCTATCTGCCACCTCCATCTTCATTGTTTTCCTGGGCACAAGCTCTACATCATCATTCTCACTGCAGTCCTCACATGGCGTCTTGTTGGTTTGTATCTTCTTTTCTGTTTCTGTAACAGTTTTCCCCAACTCTTCAGCAAATTGCACCGTGTAGGGGTAAAGCTTATTCACAATATGCAGAACTTGGCCTGGCTTCATTTTCACCTCTTCACCTTTGCCAATATTCACAAGATCAACACTAGTTGGGTTGACTCCTATCTTTGGTAAGGAGAAAAAGGAAAAAAAATAGCAAACTATGTTGTAACTGGAACTGCCAAGTACCGCTCCGTTGTCCTAGACTATCACTATGCACTTTGTATTCACTGCATCCCCTCCCCACACCGACCCGCTCTAGAGGACCAGGGAAGTCCAACGCTGAAGACATCTCTGAGGCCCAGTCTTCCAATCACAGCTGTCAGCACACAACCCTAAGGGGCATGGCGTCACAGGGACCCGACAGTTCTGTAGCAGCTGTCTACTGAGTTACAGCTAGACCTACGCCACACTGTGCTCAAAAAAATTAACAACCTATTAAACAACTGTTAAAATAATCACAGCCTTAGTAAGAATTATTTCTGAACAGTAGTTTTAACAAATTATTTCAGTCCAGCCATATCCAGAAAGTTTTCTGTTTTCAAATTATTTCATTATCTTTACTTTTTATTTTCTCTCCTTTTTACTACATTTTGTTTTCTGGTTCTACCAAATGCTGTCCTATCAACACATTTGCCTTCAAATACATAAGCACACTCTTCTGGCTCATTTCAAAAGAGAATGGAGTTCAGGCTCGCACCGCTGGCTAACCAGCCACAGCCCACTGCTATCACACCCTCCAGCATAGGCCAAAAAAAAAAAAAAAAATAAAAAAAAAATGAGGAAAAAAGTCTCTCTGAGCCCCCAGAGGAGTCCACTACTCTGTCCACTGATCCACAGGGATCAGCTCCTTGTTCCTTTTTTTTTCCTTTCCCAAGCCAAATGTGATAAACCCTCCGCAGCCCACGGAAGACTGTGTTCAAATACGGTGACAACACTTACCTGTTGCTTCAAGAAAGGCTAAACCTCTCAACCTCTCCATCCACCTCAGCTTGTGCAAAGTATATACCAGTCTATCTCTATTTTAATGCTCTTATTTTCATTTTGCACCTTACACTTTCACAAAAACAACTCTGTTACTTACTCTGTTCTAGCAGAAAATGAGGACAGCAAGGTCAAATTTTTCCTGCCTCTCTCATTGCATCAGGCTACAGCTTTATGCAGCTCTAAAATAATTTTCCCCTCAAACAAGTGTTTTAAAGACTGAGAAGTTACCTGAAGTTTAGCTGGTAACTGAAAAGCGATACATTTTCCTCTGACTCAGGCGTAACTGATAACACAAAGTGGTGTGGGCAACCCACAGTGACTGCTTCAGAGACAGATTTTGCCTGATCATGCGGGTGACCCTAGGGAAATTAGGAGTCTTCGACTTCAGCAAAATGCTTTTGGTTAATGTTTATGCATGAAACAAGCTTTAGGAAACCAGCTCTTCCCTGTGACTGATAAACTCTATCACAGACTGTTTCTTCAGCTTTGTCACTGCGATACCTGCCTGCTTCACAAGATGGTACTGTGCCTCTCATCACTTGCTATTCACTGTGATGAAGCACCCGCCTGATTCCAGCCAGGATCTCCTCTGTCTACAATTCCACAGTTTCATTCAGGTCAAGTACACTTTGCATCCCCTGGGCCAACACACTATCGAAAAACTGATCACTGGAACTTCGTGCTACACACAATTCACCTGGGAAGCAGCTCTAGAGCAGGCAGTGACAACATCCTAGCACCCACCGCCAAAAGGTATTCCCACCCCTGAGGTACCAGTAACACAGTATTCAAACTGTGGCTAAGGCTGACTTCTGTGAAAAACTGATCTTTGCTGGATTCACCAGATACTGGAGGGGTCCCTGTGCTTACTGAGCTCTGGAGGTGTTTTGATGGAAGACGTTGCTCCTCAGTAGGCACAACACATTGATGTGTTGTCCGCACATACTGATGCTGCTGGCGCACATACATGCCCCAGCACCAGAAGCCAGAGAATTATCCTTTCATATTGTCTCAAGGATACTGGTTGTCATGAGAGAGTAGGCATACATCCATCCAGTTATAAACATGAGAACGCCTTCAGAGCTGTCTCACATCCTATCCCTTCACAGAGGTGACCTTTGGCTCTATCAGCCTTCAAAACAGAAACCTTCCACAACTGCCCAGTTCTATTAACACAAGAACCAATTTGACCTCAAATGAAGGGCTCCCTCAGCTTTAGAAGTTTAAGGCTCAGGAAGCAGATCAGGAAGTTTAGGGGAAGAACTCCAGAATCTCCCAAATGTACCCCCTGGAAGAACAGGTTGAAGATGCACAGCAGCATTCCCTGATGCTACCAGTCTGGCTGTCTGAGACTGAAGCCTATCTGGAAGGTATAGTGTGGTCTTTCCATTGAGGTACATAGAAAAAAAAGATAGATCCCTTCCAAGAACCGCTCACTATGCTGTCCTTGGTCATAAAACAGCTTCATGCCCTTAAGATCTGGTGAACAGAATCATCATTTGTGGCATTTGTGGAGTTTAAGCACTACAACCATCCCATTAAGTATCAGAATTATTTAAAAACATACCTGCTTAACTGTGACATACCCCTTGTTACAGTCTGCTTTTAACTGAACTGTAAAGAAAGAACAAAGCGTCACAAAACAGTGTAAATGCAAAGGCCAGAACTCTGCTAAACCCCGCCTTGCAGAAAACACGTATTTTAACATCTTCTGCCTTCTGAAACTGATCTCTGCGAATGTAGGCAAAGAATACTTCTGCCTCATCCTGCTTCCAGGCCCACAGGCAAAACAAAACTAACCCATACACTGAGTCTCACCTGAGTATTTCAAATCATGGATCAGCAAAATTACTTCAGAATAAAGGTGAAATCTGTGGAAGTTTTCTACACGTTCTTGCTATTCTTACCATCCCTCTGTGACAACAAGGCACGGAGCAGGACTGTGTCCAGAGGGAAGAAAGATAGGGCAGGGAAGATGTGGAGTATTTTATAAATCACAGATATTTTTATATATTCTCCCAGTGCATCTATAAAATAACAAGACATACTAAAAATCAGCTGGTGGAAGACAAGGGACATGAAGTGTCACTCACAAAGCAAGAGCGCAGACAGTGGAACATGACTGCAGGCCTGGGGACTCAATGTTAAGGTTCAATGCCTTAGTTTACGAAGCTGAACTTCCTGTTATTAGGTGTCTCCTCTGATTTTTTAGGACCCAGAAATCTCCATAAGTGCTTATAAGCTTGATGACTTAAGAATTAGGCAACACTATGAACCATGCAGAGAAAGGAGACCATAAGCCAGTGACTGCAGAAGCAAGCCTAAGGAAAGCCTGCTTAGATTTCAAGCAAAACTCATGATTTCCCATTTAGACCCTGCTCAAAGCAGGCTTAAGAATTAGGCCAAAGCACTGGTCCATTAGCTTCACTGTAATTTAGCCAAACAGAAGAATGATGTTTACTGATAAACATGAGTGCTGTACTGGTATCTCACACTCTTCACAAGGTTGGTTGCTGTTGCGTGTAGAAAGCAGGATTTGAGCTAAACCTTACCTTGCTGCCGTGAACACTTCTTATCTGTTATCCCAGTCTCTGGGCCACGCCCAATTACCACTGCTTCCAAGTGTGGCAGTTTCATTCGCTGACTGCATTTCTCTTTCCCCACAAGCCAGCATACACGCATCACTGTGCGGTAAGAGCAAAACAAATGGCATGTTACTAACACACAGTGTCCCGATGGGTCACCTTCCTGTAGAGTGGGGTCCAGGAATTCCGCTGTCATCTCATTCCTTAGCTGAGTCACTTCTGCCAACTGGGTTTGTGTTCCTCAAATTCAAGGCAACGCACAGCATTAACACTAGCATAATCTAAGAGCAAGCTGCTGTCAAAAGGGCAATCCTATTTTCCCTCCTTCTACATCACTACACATTCTCACATCCACAGATCACATACAGAAAAAATCAATTGGACAGACAGTTCCATCTGACAGAAAAGCAGCCCCACAAAAGAAGCGATCAGAGCTTATCTGAGAGATTAACTTACCAAAATAAAGTGGCAGAACACAGACAGGGCGAGAGAGGGGAATAGCTTCATGCAGCAACAGTCTGCAGATAGAGCATGCTATGAAACTGGACCCTCAAGTTTGGAATCACAGAATCATAGAATTGTCTAGGTTAGAAGTGACCTTTGACATCGTCAAATCCAACCATCAACCTAACACTGACAAAACCATCACTAAACCATGTCCCTAAGCAGCACATCTACCCATCTTGTAAATACCTCAAGGGATAATGACTCCACCACCTCTCTGCACAGCCTGTTTTAAGTGTTTGATAACCCTTTCAGTGTAGAAATTTTTCATAATACCCAATCTAAACCTCCTCTGGCACAACTTGAGGCCATTTCATCTTGTCCTATCGGTTGTTACTTAGGAGAAGAGACAGACCCCTATCTCACTACAACTTCCTTTCACGCAGTTGTAGAGAGCAGTGTACACCAATTTGACCCTGGACAGCAAAGGTCTTCCACCCCCACAACCCTGCCCAGTCTTCGGCGCTAAGTGCTCCCCCTCCCAACTCCGTGGTGAGCTTATCCCGGTGGAAAGCAACCCTCCGTCCCCACTACAACACCAGCACTGTCACACACTCCAAAACGCGGGACGTGGGGTTGGCCTGCTGGCCAGGACGGGCCCCCTCCACCTCTCACTACACATCCCGCCTCGGGGGGCCGCCTTTACCCTCGGTGCCCAATCACCTGGGCGGGGCCCTGCCACGCGGTAACGACCGCCAGCGCCACACGGCCGCCGCAGACGCCAGGCAGCGCCCCGGCCTCCTCCCTGCCGCTACCGCCGCCGCCGTTACCGGCCCGCCGCGCGTAAGGCCGTGAAGGGAGCCAGGCCGCGTCCCCATGGCAACGCCGCGCTCCGCCCTCACCGCGCCGCAGCCAATCGGCTGCCGCAGCGTGGCCCCCATGTGACCAGACAGCCGGCGCCCCGAACCCGCGCGCTCCGCGGCTGGGCGCATGCGCGGTGGCGCGGCGCGGGGGCCGCCATCAGGCCTGCGCGGTAACGGCCCTCCCCCCCCTCCTCCCGCCCGCCCTCCTCCCGGCGGTGCCAGCCCCGCGGGGGGGCGGAAAGGCGGCGGATGAGCCGCGGCGGCATACCCGCCCGCGGCTCGGTGCCTCCCCGGAAGGAACGGTGCCGGCGCAAGGGCCTGCTCGCTACGCGCGCCCGAGGCCCAGCGCATGCGCAGTGCGGCGCGCGGCCGGTGCACGCCGGGAGCGGCGGCGGCGGCGGCGGCGGCGGGCGAGCTGGGCCGTGGAAGGGCGGTGGTGATTGGCCAGCCGCCTTCCGCCTCCCACCCCTATTGGCCGCCCGCCCTCCAGGGCGGGGCGGCTGGCGGGGGTGTGGGGGCGGGACTTCCGGGGCGGGGCGGTGCCGGCTCAAAAGCGCCCGGATGCGGGACCGGCTCGGAACTTTCCAGAAAAGTCGGGATCGGCGCAGGGTGAGGAGCCGCCGCGGGGTGCGGGACCGCCCGCTGCTCAGGGGCCGCCCTCCGCCATGGTGAAGGAAACTACCTACTACGATGTGCTGGGCGTGAAGCCCAACGCCTCCGCTGAGGAGCTGAAGAAGGCCTACCGAAAGCTAGCCCTGAAGTACCACCCCGACAAGAACCCCAATGAGGGCGAGAAGGTCGGCGGCGGGGCCGGGACGGGGCGGCGGGGCCGGCTGCCCCGCGGGGGTGCCGAGATGGAGGGCGAGGGGAGCGGCGGGGCAAGGTTTGACGGGCCGGGGGCGGGGGGCCCGGCGGCGGGCCATTGGGGGTTCCCCGTGGCGGGTGTCTGAGGCACGGTGTATGTCTCCCGCAGTTTAAGCAGATTTCCCAAGCTTATGAAGTACTGTCGGACCCGAAGAAGAGGGACCTCTATGACAAAGGAGGCGAGCAGGCCATCAAAGAGGGTGGCTCCGGTGGTGGCTTCGGGTCGCCCATGGATATATTCGATATGTTCTTTGGCGGCGGTGGGAGGATGCAGAGAGAGAGACGAGGTAATGTGCCATCTTCTGCCACTTTCCCGGACTTTACAGCGTGGTCGCTGGACTAGATAGGATCAGAGTCCCTGAGGAGAATGTTGTAGATGCAAGACTTTAAATAGCATTAAAATTAAGTTACAGACCTGATCTCAGAGAAAGCATTGACCCTAGCCCTTAGCACCGGAAACGAGCAGGGGAGGGCACTTGCTTCATGCGGTGGTAGTTTGCTCTCTTGTGCATTGTCTCATGTTAATAACTAACCAGATTTCGTGTTTGGAAAGCCTTTGGCTGAGCGTAAGTCCAGCAGCTAATAGGCTGAATAGGAAACGGAGTGGTAACACACCTTAAAATGATTTTTTAACTAAGCTACCGTAAGCGTATTTGATTTTTAATTGCAAGTAACTGTATATAAATAAGATAGCGACATCAAATTCAGTCTGTGAAACCTTTTTGTTTTTCTGTGCTGTTCAGGGGAATTGAGTTGAAGCTGCACTAAAACACCGCTCAGAAATTAAAGTCCAGTTTAACCCCACTGGGAAAGACTCTACTGTTAATTGAACGGGTTAAGAGTAGTGCTGACCACATCACATCTTAGTGTAGACCTGGTGGCAGAGGGAAGAAAAAAGGGTTTGTATCAAAATGTTATAGTGTTGTATTCTTAGTAAGCCAGAACTTGGTATCTTTCACAAAACTAAGCCTGCATAAGCTAAAGTTCTAATTAGTTCCTGAGCATAAAAATATAAGTACTCAATTCAGTTTCCAGAAAGTCCCCTGGTGAGAAAAAGAAAGTACTTTACTGACTCTAGGCAGCATCTCCCACTTCTTATGTATGAGACATGTTCAAACAAACATTGTTAAAACTAAAGTCCTGCTTTATAAAACTTAAATGTCTAAGGTTCGACATGTTTTGTGTTACTGGCTGTGCTTTCACAGAAGAGTCTCTGAGTTATGCTAACAGGGAAGCATTACTGATAAAGCCAATTAGAATTGTTACCTAATTTGACATCAGATATGAAGGGGCTATTGACTAATATCAGCAAAACAAGATAAAGCTATATCAAAACAGGATGTTAAAACTAGTAGACTTGGTTTATTGTGACTTGAGCGTAGTGACATGGGAAGTTTATTGTTACTTGGAGACCAAGCTTTCAAACTTGAGTAAATATCCATTTTCTTTTGCAGGCAAAAATGTGGTCCATCAGTTGTCAGTAAGTTTAGAAGATATGTACAATGGTGCAACGAGGAAGCTTGCACTGCAGAAGAACGTTATCTGTGACAAATGTGAAGGTAACTGTTGAAACTGAAACTGAACGCAAGTTGCTTTTAAAGGCTTCGGGGGTTTTTTCTGGTAGTGTGTAACCATCCGCCCCCGATTTTCATTCTCCTCAGGTCGTGGTGGTAAGAAAGGTGCAGTAGAGTGCTGTCCTAATTGCAGAGGAACAGGCATGCAGATCAGAATTCACCAGATTGGGCCAGGAATGGTGCAACAAATCCAGTCTGTGTGTATGGAGTGTCAGGGGCATGGGGAGCGTATCAGCCCCAAGGACCGGTGTAAGAGCTGCACTGGCAGAAAAATTGTTAGAGAAAAGAAGATATTAGAAGTTCACATTGACAAAGGTAAGGTGGCTTATTAAGATGAAGTATTGAACTTGGATGTACTGACTAATTTTGATTCAATAAAACGGCAGCTTTAGCAAATGCATGAAGTTGTTTTGCTAAGTAGCACTGCTGAATACATACACAATAAAATTGCCTGTTGCTGCCTTTAAAAAGTAGGAGACTTGATTTTAGGGAAGGTTGATTACTTCTGCATTCGCATCTAATAGCTGTGCACAGAAAGAAGAATGGATGCTTTTAAGTGGTGAATTATTTCTGAGCAACCTCATAAGCATAAGTCTTGGTCAGGTAGCTGCAGCAGTTAAAATAAAACTCATCGCTTGTTGGCTTAGCTTGCCCAATGAGTTTTCCCTGCTTATAGGGAAACCCCGCAGACTCCGATCACTTCTACTGTGTTTCAGTGTGAAGAGGAACCAGGTCTGCTATAGTAATAGGGTGCAGAGACAGTGCTAAGCCTCTCATGCTTAGAACTCTGTTTGCTATGCAACCCTGACAGTGCTGCTCAGTGCAGGTACTCTCTGCCTGGCAAAATGCAACTCGATAAACAAACCCTCACAGTGATGGGAGAACGCAGCAGTGTTGAGTGACAAATGCATTTCTGTTGGGAGGCTGCTCAAAAGCAGGTAGAAGCCCCTGAAGTAGTGCAGCTTGTAAGATAGAGCAAACTGACAAGCACGTCTTCTACAGACCTGTGCCTGATTATCATGTGCAGCTGTTTTATGTGTAAACACACTTTATGAAGTGCCTGAATTTGTTTTTAACAGGGAAAATCCTACAGTGACATTAAATATGAGGGCTAGTAGGGATATATCACTGACATTTTAGATGGGGAGATCACCAAGAAGAGTTTCTTTTCCCTTCCTTATAGAAGAACAGACTGTAAGCTAGCATGAGGTAGCTAGAATTTATGGTAGAGAGACTTTGCGTGGGTGAAATGAGTTTTTTACATGATGGTTACAGTTCTAGGGAGAGTGCTTCTTGCACTCAGCAGGCACTGAGATCATGTTTCACAAGTAGCTCTGCCAAATATATTTATAAAACTGAAGAGGCTGATTGGTCACTTGCTCTCAAAATGTATCTTGTACGCAATATTTCTGTTTTCTTTCTAGTACTTGTGCATATAATGAAAGCTGTTTTGATAACGTTTCCCTGAGGGACTTTATCCTGGCAGATCGCTGTTTTGCAGTACAATTAAGCTTAATGATCTTGAAACATAGTTCAGGTTAGCACCACTAAAATCTGTGGAACATGTGAGTGGATTAAAAAAAATTATGAATGCTTCAAGGGAAGGTCTGATGTTCTAATTTAAAGATCCAGAGATCTGGTACCATCTTGAGCCTATAAAAATATTTCTTACTGCTGCTTCTCGCTTAAAAAAAATGAAAAATGTTTGCTTGTTTGTTTTCTGCAATAGGAATGAAGGATGGTCAGAAAATAACATTCCATGGTGAAGGGGACCAAGAGCCAGGACTGGAGCCAGGGGACATTATTATTGTCTTGGATCAAAAAGACCACTCCGTATTTACAAGGTAAAACTCTGGCAGTCTTCTGTGTGAATTCCTGAGATGCTTGTCCACATGCTTCCTTGGTTACCACTCGCGTTTTGTCTACTGGAAATACCACTAGATGGATCATGTGGCTAGAACTCACATGTGAGTTTGTGTGGCCAAAGGAGCACTGAGGTGTGCAGGAATCCTGGTACAACTAGTCACAGCCACTTGTGTTCTAGTAGCATGTGATATTCTTATGTGAGCTTTGATAGTGGAAGGCAAACAAAACCAGTTACAGTTAAGAACTCTTAAAATACTGAGATTTTGTTTAATAGATGTGACTGTGATTGCTTCATTGCTCTTTCTAGGTTAGCGTTCCATCACTCGCCTCATAAAATTACCATTTAGTGTAGGCAGCTGTTCATTGCCCACTTGGCTTCAAGGCACAGAAAACCTGTAGTGTGTTGTTCACTTTTGCTCAGGGATCTTATTTATGACAAACTTACTGAATATAGCATGCACCCTTCTGACCAAAGGTGGTTTCCCACACTTCATTTCCTGACTGAGTGCACTGGACAGGGTAATCAGTCCTGTCTGTTCTTTCTTGTGAAAGTAAAAGTGACTCAAGCAGCATTGACCATGTCTGAAGTATTTCATGTTACTGGACAGTACTGCTTGGTGTTGCAAGCCTCCTTGTTTCAGGTTACTGTTCGTGGAATGAGTCTGTCCAGTACACTTTGGTCCAGTTAAAAGCAACACTTGTCATCTCACAGAAATGTGTTGCACTTGGCATCTCACTGCTTCTGTTCAGAGCAGTAACAAGGGAATCAATGGATTTAGAGACACCGACCAGTGACATTGTACTTGTAAAAAGGAACGGTGAGTCAAAGGTTCTTGGGAAACCTGCAGCTGGTCTGCCTGACTGTACTGTATGGTGCTGACCTCTGGATGTTGGTGCCAGAACTCTATGCCAAAGAACACTGAGCTCGCAGGTTAAGAATCAATTCTGTTTGCTTTGGACAAGCATACTCAGCTGATTTTTCTTAACTTCCAGTGAAACCGGATACAGAATCAGCTATGCCAAAGGGGCAGTCTGGGCCAAACTGTTTGCATGGTTACTTGGGACTTGAAGTCACAACTCTGATGGCTTATTTTTGGCGAGCTTTCTGCCTGCTGCCTTCAGTTCTAGTGTCCTTAGATAACCCTTGACATTACTGGTCTTGTGGGGTTATGCTGAGGTCATGCTGCTTCTGGAACAAATGGAATGTTCCCCCTCTCCCGTCAGCATCTAAATTTAACTTTTCAGGCAAGGCTCCTTCCCAGAGACCTTTAAAACAGGGTGAGT
This sequence comes from Fratercula arctica, assembly GCA_947846985.1. NCBI lineage: Eukaryota > Metazoa > Chordata > Aves > Charadriiformes > Alcidae > Fratercula > Fratercula arctica. Next base: position 68,748,255 of record CANTUZ010000026.1, on the reverse strand, counting down.
GAAATAAGTAAGTTCTTTGAATAGGCTGGAGGATTTTGTAGCCATTGAACATGCAATGCATGCAGACACCACTAGCACTGCTCTACTGAAGTCAGAATAGGCAATTAAAACAATTACATTGTTTCTTCCACATATTTCTTGGTGCTTTGGAGAAGTTATTTTCATCATAACTTAGAGTGGCCATCGGCTGTTCAAACTTCCCTACTACCAGATCTTCAGAAAACAAGTGTAACAGAATAATGTAGAGCTAACTAATGCACTTGAGAAAATTGTAATCTACACAAAGGAAGGGAATAATTGTTCCAGTGGCAATGTGTAGTAGGTTGAGAGAGAATTTTTCCCTAGAATTGGGAAGGAGTGGTGAAGTGAAACTGGATGCAAGTGGGCCTTGCTGCATTTATTTTTGCTGTATTTCTTTTCAATAAACACTTCTACACTTTGGATAGCTAGACTTGATAATGACTCAGCGTGGGTATCATACCTGTAATTGTTGCCTTGAGGTGCTGCATCAATACTCAGTATTCTTTATTTAATAGCCCGGACTTCTACTAAAATTGCAGCTTTATTGTCCATGCCAAGTTAAGTACTGAAGTTGCATATGATCCTTTTAGTGCATCTCCCTCTCTGACTGTTTTCAATTGGTTCTACCTTAGACGAGATGAAGACCTTCTTATGGCGATGGATATTCAACTGGTTGAAGCACTATGTGGCTTTCAAAAGCCTATCACAACGCTGGATAATAGAACTATTATTATTACCTCCCATCCTGGTAAGTGTTGGTTTGCTTTCTGATAAAAGTCCAAGCATACAGTGAATTTAAGCTGGAAGTTTAAAGGAACAGAAAAATCCCATCTTGATGTAGAAGGGATGTATGCTAGTATCAAGCTTCTTTTCCTAGTCTTTGCAGTACAGATCTTTAAACAAAAAAGGATTTTTGGATAGCAGTCAGCAGTAACTTTCTCTTTGCGTGATATAGTAACAGACTTTACCTCATGGACATACTTGTATCCTGAGGATGCCTCATGAGAATTGAAGGCCGTGGGTCTCTGAAAACCACTTTTTCAGCCTTGGAACTGCTGGAGCACTTAATAAATTTGTAAGTATGCTTCCTTTGGGAAGCATAACAAGGTTACAAGAATGTAATGTAGAGATGAACTTGCTTTTCTCAGAAGTTACCAGGCAGTAAGTCCCTATTAGACTACTACATCTTGGTGTAGCTGTCTTAACCACAATGTAGAAGGTTACATAAATATTGAAGGGAATTAAAACTTAAGCTGCTTCTGTTGCCTGCAGGGATCCCTTATTTTTTTGGTCTTCTTTTTTTTTTTTTTTTTTTTTTTCTTTTAGGCCAGGTTGTCAAGCACGGGGCTATTAAGTGTGTGTTGAATGAAGGTATGCCAATTTATCGCAGACCGTATGAAAAAGGACGTCTCATCATAGAATTCAGGGTAAGTGGATCAGCTTACTTCCATGGCACAGTTCAGCATTGAATATCCCCCCGAAATTTAACCTCTAAGCATTAGCTCAATCAAGAAGAGATACCAATTATTAGATGTCCTGATTTGGTATTTGTTTTTGACAATGGTGAAAACATGTAATCCATCAAACAGAATTACAGTTCTGAACAAAGAGAAAACTTCTAGAACACTCTGTGCTGAAAGTTCCTTAAGTATCAGAAGAATTTCTTCGGATACCTTATGAACTTCCACTTGCTTGGCATGTTCTTTGGTTTCTATAATCCTGTAGAAAGCATGAATTAGTAACTTTCCCTGTGCTGGAGCAAAGGAGTAGGCTGGAAAATGCTGGTTTCTTCTCTGGAGAGAAGCTAATGCAGGGAGCTGTGGCAGCAGGCTCTGTCTGCTGCCGTTTTACTGAAGATTCAACCATATCTCTAATGTTGGTATATCCTGTACTTTGCTTCTAGGGTGATTCCAGAGAGTAGCCTGAGACAAATGTTGCGTAAGACTTGGTTAAGTTGCCAGAGTTAGAAGCTAACTTCTTGCAGGCATTAAAAATAGCCTAGTGACTTAGATTTTTTTTTTTTTTTTTAAGCACTGTGTTTAAGTCACCTGTGATGATAAAGCTGACTTTGACAGGTATTTTACCTGTAGTGGGATGGAAAAAAGCCAGTTCAGGCAGATTTGAGTAACTTCAGTTCTTGATTTCAGGTGAACTTCCCAGAGAGCGGTTTCCTCTCCTCAGATAAGCTGTCTTTACTTGAAAAACTGCTACCTACAAGGCAGGAAATAGAAGAAACTGAGGAAATGGAGCAAGTGGATTTAGTGGACTTTGATCCCTCTCAAAAAAGAAAACACCACTATAATGGAGAAGTCTATGAAGATGATGAGCATCACCCTAGAGGTGGTGTTCAATGTCAGACATCGTAAATGGGCCAGTGAATAACTTGTGATGCTTGTTTTGTATGCATTAGTGGATGAGTGAAGGACTACAAGCAGTTCATCCTCACTTCTTGCTATTTGTTGTTTTATCCAGCCATAGTTGTTTCTAAAAGCATAAATAAACTAAGTAATTAAACTGACTTTGCAATTTGTATACAGCTCCAGAATGCAAGCTCAAATGAAGTTGATTGCACTTCACCCCTGCCTTTTGGTCAAGAAAACTCCCTTACCTGCTTGTCTTCTATTCCAAGCCTTGTAATTCCTGTATGTGTGCAATTGCCCAGGCTTAAAATAAGATTCTGTGGTGGTCTTTTTAGGAATTATAGATCTTCTACTCTGTTAATAAAGTATGCACAAGTACTTATAATTCATGGTAAGATATAGTTAAGTTTTGTACCAGTTAGGATAACATGTTAATGTACTGGTGTTTATTAAATATGGACTGACTCTAATGCAACCACATAATACATGAAGCCTCAAGGATGTGGTCAATCTTCACAGGCCCATTAAAGTCATGTGATCCACAGGCTCTCTGAAACTACGCACTTAAGGTCAAACAGTCCCTTCCTCTGCCAGCTTTGGTCCTGACCGTGGAGCTAGATGTGAAGCTTGCTTTGGTTCATCGCTGCCTACTGTGTGGCTGCTGTCCTGCACCATAGTGTCTATAGAGCCAGTGGTTGCTTGGCTGCTGCAGGAGCTTCCTTCGCTACCGTGTATGAGTCAAAACCTCCAGGCTTTATCAGCACACACGCAGTTGGGAATCTGTCAGCCTGCTGGCATGTGAAGCTTGACTTCCACCTTGATTACTGAAATCAGATACCCCTCAGTGGTGTGTCGTGGAAAGCAGTACCAGCCCTCTTGGTGGGCATATGTGAACCTGCAGAGGAGAGAAACTGACTGTCAGTGAATACAACCAACTGATGCATCTAGGATGTTCTGAAATTAATGTATTGCGTGCATTATTTTAAGCTGACTCTTGAAAATTCTGTATGAATGTCCTAATTATTGTAGATGAAGCATTTCCAATATAATTACAAAATTGTTCATTGCCTCTTTTCTTAGACCAGATGTTGGCTTAAAGACATCACCCTCTTCCTTTTAGACAGCTATTCACAGAAAATTCTTAGCAAAAAAACTTCTTTCAGAAAATATGCTGAGGAGATAGGTCCAGATTTAACCTCTAGTGTGGTAGTTTAGTCGTGTACCATCTGGCTTGGGACAGAGCTTATGCGTTTCATACTGCTTTGAAGCAAAAGCATCATGCAGAGAACTTGTTTTTTCTTCCTGGAAATAGCTGCTACATGACAGTATGTGTGTTGTGACTCAAATATCTGGGAACTGTTAGTCTTGGAAAACATCTCTGACTTACATTAGGGGTTTCATTTTGTAAAGACAGCTGGTACCATGGGTTTTGTACCTCAAATGTAGTTCTCTTTCAGGTACCTACAGAGTACTGATCCCCTATGCATTTCACCTATGGTAGTGGTTTGGTTTTTTTTTCCTTTCTTTGTCTCAGCAGGAATAAAATTCTATAGGCAAAGTGTCTTTCCAAATTCTACTTGAATGAGCTCATCAGTGAGCTGTGCAAATGTGACCAGCAGGAGCTTTGCTCTATCAGTAGGACAGTTTGGCTCAGTCAAGGGGAGGAACGGACAGTATTCCTGCCTCTGGCTGGGGCTGAGACTCCTGCACAGCTGCCCTGAGACTAAGGAGCACTAAAATACACTGCTTGTCCTCAGTTCAGCAAGCACCCTCATTTCTTTTTTTCCCTGAACCACTGGATCAAAACAGATTGGGCAAACCAAGCTCAGCACAGTGCCTTGAGGATGACAACAGGACATTATTTGGCTTCAGGGATGACATATATATAAAAAAACGATTCCATAGCCTTTTTTTCCCTAGGAACGCTAGTTTTCCTTTCACCACACCCATAGCTGCGTCAAGACAGCTGAGGTAATGCTTCTGTTCTTGACTTGCTCTCAAGACCAGGGTGGCCAATTCTGCTTCATGCTTGACGACACCACAGCTGGTCTAGGGGATGGGCCAGGTCTAAGCTTCCAGGAGGGTGGCTGAGGAGAAGCCTCCAGATGCCTTGGCAGAGCAGCCCAGGGAAAGATACCACTACTAATGCAGGAAGGGCAGCAGAAACACCAACAGTTGAGCATTCTGCTTTGAGAGCAGCTACTGGCTGACATAAGAGCTGTGTCCCAAAGAAGTCCACCGGCAGCAGTAGAGTAAGGCTTCAGCAAAAAGCACTAACAAATGAAGGCAAGAGCCAGCAAGGAGGAGGACACAGCCCCTAGACCTTCAAACAGGATATCGAGTACAATGTATGGCCTCTTCCAAGCTTCTTAGTTCTCCCGTGGTATTCTGGGTGTTGTACAGCTACAGCAGGTGGCAAAACATGTTCTTTGCCACTAAAAAATGAAATAAGACAATTTTTTCTGACTTCTTGTTGCTCTATGTGGGACAGAGTTTCCCATTTCGGCGAATGAACTGAAAATGGACGGCTGTAGAAATTGAGGATACCGTAGCACAAAGTAGCTGCTTCCATAACTACCAGTGTAGTAATCCAAACTACCGTAACCTGAGCTGATGTTTGCAATTACTTCCCGTGTTTCAGTTTCAACAGCACCAAATTCATATCATCAAGCTTATAGTCTGGTCTATTACAATGATTCTTTCCACGGTGCACCAGGCATCTAGGACTTGTTTTTTCTCCAGAAATCTAGCAGTTCCACTATTCCACAGGTTTGCTGTGAAACTGCGAACGCCCACTGCAGACTCATTTAAGACCCTGCTCTCAGTTTTGCTTCTGCTTGTAAGACTTCAGGGCCCTACCTGTCCTCTCCTCCCTATGCTTTGTCTACCTGTTACCCAGCAGCAGCGCAAGAAGATTGCTTAGCCCAGGGGAGTAAACTCAATGATCCCAACTCTGCTTTGAACACACAGTGTTACACAAGGTCAACCGAGCCAGCAACTTGTCCTATGACTTTGTCATTAGCAACTTCATCTGGGAAGACATGTTCCTGCTTCCATTTGTGGTTGATTGGGGCTCAAAGCATTAGTAAGGCACATAGAGAAACAAGGTTTGATTTAAGCCATCCTTTTCCAAAACCACAGATAAATGCCAGGTTCTGTATTTTCTTAGGAGGTAAGATGACCACTATTATAGTGCCCAAAGAATGAGAGGACTTCAGCCACCCTGATACCTGCTGGCACGACAACACAGCAGGACATAATCAATTCAGGAGGTTCCTGGCGTGCATCGGTGAGAACTTCCTGGCCCAAGTGACAGAGAAGCAAATGAGGAGAGGTACTCTGATGGACCTCATACTCTCCAACAAGGGGCTTCTTTGGACTGTGAAGGTCAAAAGCAGCCTTGGTTGCAGTGACCATGAGATGGTGGAGTTCAGGATCCCGAGAAGGAGGAGGATGGTAAAAAGCAAGCTCTCAAGCCTGGACTTCAGGAGAGCAGACTTCGGCCTCTTCAGAGGTCTGCTTGGAAGCATCCCATGGGATATGGCTCTGGAGGGTAGAGGTGCCCAAAAAAGCTGGTTAATATTCAAGACTCACCTCCTCCAGGCTCAAGAGCAGTCCATCCCAGTGAATAGTAAGTTGGGCAAATGCCAGGAGGTCTGTGTGGATAAATGACGAACTCCTGGCCAAACTTAAACACAAAATGGAAGGTTACACAGAAGATGTAACCAAGGATGGGTAAGTTGGGAGGAGCACAAACACGTTGTCCGAGCATCCAGGGATGAAGTTGAGCTAAAGGTCAATGGCAGTTGAATCTGGTCAGGGATGTCAGACAACAAGGCCTTCTATAAGTACATAGGTGGGAAAGGCTAGGGAAAATGTTGGCCCATTGCTGAATGAGATGGAGCACCAGGTTACACATGGAAAAGGTTGAGGTACTGAATGCCACCTTTGCCTCAGCCTTACTAGCAACACTGGCCTTCAGGAATTCCAGGTCCCAGAGACCAAGGGGAAAGCCTGGAGCAAGGAGAATGTACCCTTGGCGGAAGAGGATCAGGTCAGCAAACTGGACATACGTAAGGGGAAAGCCTGGAGCAAGGAGAATGTACCCTTGGCGGAAGAGGATCAGGTCAGCAAACTGGACATACGTAAGTCCATGGGCCCTGATGGAATGCACCCATGAGTGCTGTGGGAGCTAGCAGATGTCATTGCGTGACAGCTCCCAATAATCTTTGATCAGTCATGGCAACTGGGGAAGTGCCTGAAGGCTGGTGGAACGTAAATGTCACTTCTGTCTTCAAGAAGGGTGAGAAGCTGTATCCAGGGAACTAAAGGCCCGTCAGCCTCACCTTGATCCCTGGGAAAGTTATGGAGCTAATCCTGGAAAACATTTCCAGGCACATGAACAAGAAAACTATCAGTAGTAGTCAGCATGGCTTCACCAAGGGGAAGTCATGATTGACCAACCTGATAAACTTTTTATGATGAAATGACTGGCCTGGTACTTGAGGGGAGAGCAGTGGATACTGTCTACCTGGACTTCAGTAAGGACTTTGACACTGTGTCTCATGAGATCCCCACAGAGAAGCTGTTGATGTGTGGGAGGAGCAGTGAGGTGGACTGAAAGCTGGATGAATGGCCAGGCCCAGACGGTGGTGATCGGTGGAACAAAGTCTAGTAGGAAGCCAGTGACTAGCAGTGTACCCCAGGGGTCAGTACTGGCTCCAGTCCTGTTCAACACCTCCAGTAACGATCTGGATGATAGGACAGCATATACCCTCAGTGAGTTTGCAGATGACACAAAATGGGGAGTAGCTGATACAAGAGAGGGTTGTGCTGCCATCCAGAGGCTGGAGAAATGGGCTGACAGGAACCTCATGAAGTTCACCATGGGGAAGTGCAAAGTCCTGCACCTGGGGAGGAACAACCTCACGCACCAGAGTATGCTGGGGAACATCCAGCTGTAAAGCAGCTGGGCAGAGAAGGAACCTGGGTGTCCTAGTGCATACCAAGTTGAATACGACCTAGCAATGTGCCCTCTTTGGAAAGAAAGCTAATGGTATCCTGGTTGCCAGCAGGTCACCAGAGGTGATCCTTCCCTCTCCGGTACCTGGAGTCCTGTGTCTGGTTTTGGGCTCCTCAATACAAGAGAGACACGGACGTACCGGAGAGAGTCCAGCAAAGGGCCACTTAGATGCTGAAGGGAATGGAGCATCTCTCCTATGAGGAAAGGCTGAGAGATCTGGGACTGCTCAGCCTGGAGAAGAGAGGGCTCAGGGGGATCTCATCAAGGTATATAAATACCTGCAGGGAGGGTGCAAAGAGACAGAGCCAGGCTCTTTCCAGTGGCGCCCAGTGACAGGACCAGAGGCAATGGGCACAAACTGAAACACAGGAGGTTCCCTCTGAACATCAGGAAACCCTTTTTCACTGTGAGGGTGACCAAGCACTCGTGCACGTTACCCAAGGAGGTCGTGGAGTCTCCAACCCTTCCAACCTTGGACATCCTGTCATTCTGCGAATAAAAACTTGAAAGAACACTTACTTGTTGATTTGGCTTACAAAGCGTCTAATTCGGGAAGACAGGAAAGGCTTTAACTCGTTGGCAGCACCACGTGCCTGCTCCCAGACAAGCAAATGCCATCTCCTGCCCAACAAAGCAGAGGTAGTATCAGAAGAATTTGTTGCTACACAGGGAGCCATTTTAAAGGCTAAGGAACACAAAGAAACTCAAGAGGCCTTCATTACCTCACTTCATAATGCAATCAGCACCTGCTATAGGTAAAATTCTTATGCTCCTTTCACTTCAGCAGCATCCGTCTGCTTGTGTCTTGCTCCACGGAAAGCCAAAGTATTCCCACATACAATTCCTACGCTGCCACGGAAACCAAGTGCTTAGCCACCCTTCTTAGGATTCACCTAAAGCATGTGCTTTTCCTCCTGACATTCAGATCCAAGTTTGCTCAGCCTGTCTCTCACAGGTCACCACAATATGGTGGGGTTTATGTACAGCTATCAAGTGAACACACCGGAGCCCACATCATCAGCAGAAACTGGAGATGGAGTAACCATGCTTAACCATTCCCGAAAACCATGCAGACGCCAGGCAGAAAGCGGATAAAAGCTGTACTTGAAGAGCATTTATAAATTTCTTTTAGCATCATCTTTCCTATAAATCTCTGCAACGTATATTCTTTCTCTTCTTATCTCTGACTGAATACTGATGCTATCAAGTTGTCCAAAATCAGAAGCAAAATCCTCAGCAACATGCAGAATCATGGATTCAAGCGGGCTGGCAGGCACCCATGGACATTGTCTAGTCTCTCAGACCTCATGAGAATTTGGCTGCTTTAGAAGATATTCACAAAGGATTTTTTCCTTTCGAGATCAAGCCTTCAGTTTTCAGCTTCTCTCTCTAAATCTTACTGGGACTCAAGGGAGGGCTTGATTTTTCTCTGCAGGCAGCAAGCTGGTAGTGGTATCAGAGCCCCGTATCTACAGGCTCACGTTACCTGGACAGTAAGATTTTAAAAAAAAAAAAGTTACATCCACGATTTGCGTAACTGTGCAGGAACCTAAGCTCACCTATTTTTTGCCAAGACGGCAGTGGCTCTTCCACATACATTCCGCAAGCACACGCAGAGAGCCGATTCCACCAAGCAAGGCTGAAATTCACCGATCCCCAGTTCAGAAACGGGAGGATGAACTCACCTCCAAGACTTCCACTATGTTCCGCTCCCCCGGCAAAGCATTTTGCACTCCTCTGTGTATGATGGAACTCGCCAGCCCCAGGCAAAATAATTCAAGAATAAAGCAAGGCCCATGGGTGAACAATGCTTTCTTTAATATTAGTTAAAACACTAGATGTTGCCTTGTTCAAGTCTTACATACAGTTAAGTGGCGTAACACCTGGCTGACTCTCCAGACAGAAAATGTCTTCCTAGATTACATTAAAAAAATTAACGTTCACAATAAAAAAAAAAATATACATTTTACATTAGAAAAAAATTAATATTTTCAAGATCATCATTGTAATTTTGTGCCAACTGCCAGCTATTTTACAAATTACAGCTGCAGCCCAGGAGGTAAGGTTTACCGATGCCCTTTCACAAGTGTTAGTACATTTCATTTTTTTGTCTTGAGTACTTGACACAATAAACTCTGAAACTTTTAAATGGATAAAAAATGTCATATTTTCCTCACATTTTTAAGCTAGTGAATGTATTTCAATCTTTAAACCTTCAGGATTCTGACAGTTTTATTTGCTACAACTACTTTTATCTTATAGAACAATGTAAGATACACTTTACATTGAAGATTTAGCAGTTCTGTGTAATCTGAAGGCAAAATGAACCACAAGTTAGATAATCATAAATATGTTTTGTCAGGATCTTCTCCTGTATCACAAGCCAATGGAGCTTGTCAGACGTATGACTGTCAGATGTTTCTGACACACTGGTATCTTCTTGGGCAGGAAAAATAATCACTTTTTGATATCTAAAAAATAACTTTGCCATATCCAAGGAAGTGAAAAACAACTTAGGAATTAAAACATTACAGCTGAACATAGAACTAAACACTATTGTTGTGGTGAACAAGCAACACTATGTGAGAAGGTAAGCTAAAATGTTTCTGCATTTCCTTAGAGCAATATGAATACAGACCAATGAAGTGCACCAGTCAGTGCTGAAGGAGATCTGTCAGCAGCTGACAACCAATGCTTGCGTTAATATCCAGCCCTTCCACTGAAAAAAAATTATGAGGTTATTTAAATTGGAACTAATTAAGTAAGTCAAAGAGAAGTTATTACTGTTTGAAAGATTACTGTGGCACAAAAGCATTCTACAAGAGATCAGGACAGGAAACAGTGCCGCCGATTCAAATCTACATGCATTTGTCTCATTATTACAGACCAAAACTTCATTTTTTGCGGCACCCTGGAAAAACTATGGTCAGACTTTAGAAGATTCTGATGTATTCACAACAGTGTGTGCATTAATCAGGATCTCAAACGGAATCACCATCTGCTCCAAACTGAAGAGCATGAAAATTTCTTTTTATCACAGTGTGGGACCTAAGTATCACCTTAACTAGGTCCACAGGTATATGAGATTTAAAAAAAAAAAAAAAAAATCGTACAAGTATGCCATGCCCTTTTGGGAAATTAGGAAGCCAAACTGAGTAAACTGGAAAAAAACCCAAAACAACTGCAGCATGTGCAGCATCACAGCACTAAGAACTCAGCCTCTGTAAACCTGCTTTTGCATGTTTTAAAACATTGATCCCCTGAGGCCTGCTTCAGGTAAAGTTGGTCTGAAGACATTATGCGTTTATCGGAAGAGAGCCCAGGTAATAATTCCTTTTAGCCTGGAAGTAAAGTAAAACAAAAGAAAACAAAACAACCCCCCCTAAAACAAAACCAAAACCCTAAAACCAAAAAAACAATCCTCCTCCCCAACCCACAAAAACAAAAAAAAACCCAAAACAAGTATATCCCACTGCCACGTTAGGCAGGTTCACAGCAGGAAGTGCTGGGAGATAGAGAAGAATGGTTTCATTCTGAGGAAGCTACGTGACACTACTTATTATGTATAATTGGAAAAATTATAGTGAAAAATGAACATAGCAAAGCCCATTGGATTAGAAAAGTCTCTGCCTTCAAGCTGAGGACAGAGCAGCCTCATCTGCATTCCAGGAAAACTGTGCGTTTGTTTCAGCAGTGAGGAAGAGACAGCTTTCCCATTCCACATAATTCACTCAAATAAAAAAAAGCATTTTACTGTATTCTAGGAAGTCAGCAACCACTTTTAAGTGTGTATAATTCCCAGCTTGTTCAACTTTTATAAACACTATAGGAAGAGTACAGACTTCAGGAGACAGAAAAAACACTCTCACTGAAGTTGCTTCAGCTACTCTGGTAAAAATAAAAGTATCTGAAATTAACTGATGCTATATCTAAGCATCAATCTACCTAACTTTAGATCAAGAAGTAAAAATGTTATTCTCTGGAAACATGAACTGAAAATTGAGCAAATATCAGACTCTGTGCATTTAGACCTTGTTAAAGCACAAACATCAATAACCTGCAACTAACAGGCACACTTCATCGTTCATTGTAAAATCAAGCTACGGCTTCCAGAGCTTGAGGAGGCCATCTTCACTGTAAGTGGCGATCAGGTTCTGGTGAGGGTGATGAGCAATGCCAATGACATCTTTTTCATGAACCTAGAGAATAAGCAGAAAGGTGCATCACGTGATTCTTCCAAATATTCTCTTCAAACAAGAACTAGAGGAAAGCTGGACTGAGGTTTAACATGCCTTGTGCATACAGCAAAAGCAGAGGAACATAATCCCCCAGTACTAAGTTCCAGTTGCAAACAATTTTTGTGACATAGCACTTACTTTTTGTTGGTCAAGGGAAGATTCAGTTAAGGCTTACATGTATTGCAACCCATGACATCTAAGTGTTCCCCATTAAATTTAGATATTCAAGCTGTTATTCCTCTTTAGTTTAATCCAAGGCAAATTTAAGCCTGACAGCTGTAAATCTGACAGCTTGGTCAGATTCTCCATCAGCCAGATCCCAGGACAAGACATGCTCTAGTTCAAGTCTGAACGAATTCACTCTTGGCTTAGTGGGTAAACATTTTCATAACCTTTAAAATTAAAATGGTTCTAAAAAAACCTAAAGACATTCTACAGCCAAGAGTTCTGGAGTGTGTTTGTTACCAATCATGGCTGCTATAGGTGAAAGATTCCTTGGTACGAGCCTTCTTCTTACGGACTTCTCCTTATGGACTTCATAAATAATGAACATTTAGATCATCATTGTGTTCAGAACTCTGCAAAATCTCAAAGCTAAGAACTTACAGTCAAAGTTCTCTCCAGCTTGCCGGTCACTGTGCTAAAGCAATAGAGCACAAAATCTTCACCAACACAGTAGATCCATTCACCACGAGGTGAAAGCGCACAGCAGACGAAGTCACCACCTTCTCTCTTACCAGAGCTAAAACTTCTTACAATCTGTAAAGATACCCCCCCCAAAAATATTTGGCAGGATTAAACTGCAGCACATCATTACTATGTTCACGGCAAAAATGTTGAGGCAGTACTAGGTCTGTTTAGAACACAGGATCTCTCTCCGCAGCTGCAATTGCTTTCTGCAAGTCAAGCTGTTCTGCAACCTGGGTACAGAATAGTTTGTCATGAAAGCAAATTGGAAAAAAGCAGGTTTAACCTAAGGCTAGGTTATTAACTAGGTTTTTGGAATTCTTAAAATGACTGAGAGAGACTTGAAAGGATACCAGTAAGATCACATACTTGTCCTTGCATATTCATAATGACGACTGTATTCGATCTGTTGCAAACAACGAAGTGTTCTGGGTTTTTAGGCAGCAGAATGACACTGTTCACAGTAATGTCTGTCCCAGCAGTGCTGCCAAGAGATTTGAAGGTGTTTGAGCACTCTGTCGTCTTCACATTCCAAACCTAGTATGAAAAATAAATGTAAAACCAATTAGCTTTAAAAAATTAAACAAAAATGAGCTGATTCAGGATACAGGATCCAGACTTTTTAAGGCTCCTGAACGGAAATATGAATTAAAAAAATTGTCATTTATGGCAGATTTAAAAAAAAAAAATTATCACATCTATTTTAAAATGTGGACACCATGAACAATTTCACTACAACTGAACTGAAAGTGAATTTCTATTATCCAAATTCAGCCTAGCTCACTTTCATTAAGCATATTCCCTGAGGCATGAGTCCAGACTTGCTTTCTGGTTTTAGCTGGCATCTGTGAATACATGTGCAGGCTCTGCATATGCAATTTGCCTTACACAAGACAGACACAAAAATTGCTGAAAAAGCAACGCCTCACTGGTACTGCTGGAAGAGATGTCCCAGCTTAGAGCTACTTCACGCTCAACACCAGGCTGCTCTGGCTGTTTAGAAACAGAAAAATGGAACTGCTTGTTTAATAGTTAAAAGAAAATGTAAGCAAAATCTGTCACACTCCCCTAGGCCGCATCTATAAACTGGATCCATTTACCCACCCCCCATGCACTGCATCAATGCCCTACTTAATGTAGCTGTTTCTATATTAGTTTATTTATTTATTATAGTCAGTAATGCCCTGTACACAACAATGCTTTACTCCTCTTAACTACTACACACTAAGCAGTTCCATTCTTTGCTGAGACTACAAGCCAAACCTATCACTTCTACAATCAGTTTCATTAATGCTATGTTACCTAGCTTACACGGCAAGGGACTCTTAAGCACCAAGAAATAAACAGGTGTCCAACACAGTAAGCATGAAAATGCCATTATTTCAGACAAGGGAATCCCCACATTCTAGGACAAAAGATGCCACAGTCAATTCTATTTCTAGAATAAAGCAGGAACATGCAGGTAAGTATTGCACTTATCCTCTCATAAACAGGCTCTGCAGTACTCTAAGCAGAGTACGAAACTTCATCAGTTCTCATTTACACCAATCTACAGCAAAGGTCACAAGCAGAAATACTACTGCTGATAACCCCAAGTCCTTCTCCTATGACTGCAGCAGTTAAAACAGATTAGCTGCAACATGCAAAGAGTCTTGAGCATGTTACTTACACGGGTAAATGCTATCTTACCTTCACTGTGCCATCAGAGGATGCACTGATAATATAGTGGCCGTCCTGGGTAAAAGTAGCTTCATTGACGAAGGATGAATGACCACGGAATTCCTTTAAAGTTTTCCCAGATTTTAAACCATGAATCCTGTCACACAATAGAAGTCACAACTGAGTGAGCAACTGAGGTAGTCTGAACCACCCCCTAGCTTCACTGTATTTTAAATCTGAGACATTTTTAGATAGCCAACAATAAAAAGTGCTAAATATCCGCAACCTATAAGTCTTTATCACAAGCCTTTTTCATTAAAGACATTATGCGATCCTGTGAAAAGCTCAGGGAAATACCATCAACCTTCAGCCTCAAGGACCCGTATGTAATACCCACTGTACATGTTAGAAGACAGGACTATGAAAGGTGAAACTATAAAGCTGACAAAACAAAAATTACAGTATTGGAAATGACCTCTGGAGGTCTCTAGTCCAACAGACTCCTTCCTCCAAGCAAAGCCAACCTTTAAGTGAGGTCAGCTTGCTCAGAGCCTTGAGCAAGGCCTTGTCCAGTTGAGTTAAGAAAAATTCTTTCCTTATGCCCAGCCAGCGTTTTTCTCTTTTGCAAGCTGTTGCCATTGCCTCTTACTGGGCAGCTCTGCAAAGAGTTTGCTAAGTCATCTAAAACGAAATTATATTGCTCATCTGTATCAGACTTAAATTGTAGTACCCACTGGCTACAGAAATACAAGCCTGAAGTCTTGAGAACAAAACCCCTTATTCCATTTGAAGCTTGCTGTCCTTGATTCAACATCCAACCTTACATAATTTCAGTTAAAATCCTTATGGTATGGTTCATATGTATCAGGATTTAAACAGATTAACATCTCTCATTAGGATGTTTTGTAATGCCTGTTCACTGTGCAGACGCCTCCAGATCCACACATTTCTTCACTTTCATCTAAAGCAGTACCATTGGTACCATCGGGTTTTAGAGTACAGGCAAGAGCCTAAAGCTACTAAACACATTACATAATCCCATTGAAATAAACATAAAATGTATACAGCATCAAGCCATCAAGCACTGGATCAATCTGATTCACAATATAAGTCCCATATCTTGCAACTCCATTTTAAAGAAGAGCGATAAGGAAGCTGGAAACCTTGGCAAACCGGACAGACAGACTGAGAGAAACCTCATGATGTTGACAACAGACTTTTGCAGAACCACCTCAAGCATCATAATCACCCAGGGACTGCAGAGGAGGTCTGTAGCAAAGGACTTGGTAGGCCTTGGGGAGAACGAAGTGAAAGCCAGCAGCATGCTGTGGCATTGAGGAGACACAGCCGCACACCAGATGCATTAAGGGAGGCACACTGTGCAGATTAAGGTACCCTGCTACGTGCCAGAGGTGTAGCCACCTCTGGAAGACTGTATCTAGTTTTGGGCCCCCACTAAGGGGCCACTAGGATGGCCAGAGGGCTGGACCACAAGATGCATGAGGAGAGGCTGAGAGGGCTGTGTCTGTTCAGACCAGAGAAGTGAAAGCTTAGGAGCATCTAATTGCTGTCTTCCTTGTAGACAAAAAAGTTAAATAAATTACTATTAAGTATTTTAAGTCAGAATAACCCCAAAGAAGAAAAATAACTGTGAACTAGACAAAACTGATCTAAGCAAAGTGTCTGCGTAGCAACGGAAGAGCTTTGTTGCAAATGGAATCTACCCAGTGGTGAGAAAAATTCCACTCAGTAACAATAAACTAAATAGGTGCAGGATCAGAATTCCTGCACAACACAAATGTTAAGCAACACTTTCCAGATGCTAAGAGCTGCAGGAACAAGGGTTTGATGAGGTTGCTGCCCATCTGGTAACTTAGATTAGAACCGAGTTTGAGCATTTTTGTGACTATTTGTTAGTATTAAAAGTTACAATTAACTTTCATTCTTGCTTTTACCCACCCTACAATGATCTTTTTAAAAAAAAAAAAAAGCCAAAAAGGGATATCTAATCCTTACTAAACATCTGAAAAATTGCAGCTACTTGGTTAACATCACTAACCAACAGGTTTTTATAGAATATGTGGAATCAGATTCTCTGCAGACATGCACAGCTAAAGGACAAGACACAAAGGGCACAAGTTACAAAGGAAAAAACCAAGCCAAACCAAAAACTCTTTCCTTATGTCCACCAGAATTTTCTTCAAGGAAGTTGTACAGTCCTAGGATAGATGCCAAGAAAAGCAGTGGGGTCTCCCCCACCCGTGGAGATTTCGAAAACTCAGCTAGACGAGGCCCTGAACAAGCTGACCTAACTGCAAGGTTGGCTGTGCTTTGAGAAGCACATTAGACCAGAGACCTCTAGAGGTACCTTCTAAATTAAACTCCGTTATAATTTATGCCTAGTCTGTCTTACACAGGTTGCACAGATGCTTGAGCTTTCTTAGAGCACAGATGCAAGCCTAACTACCTTCACTGTCCCACAACCCATTGATTTGTCAGGTTCTTGCTTAACAGATTATCTGCACGCCAAGTAAGCTGCAGTAACTGTATGTATGGAAGTCTTAGCATGTGGAAAGCGTCGGGTAATGCCAAGTTTGTTCAGTTTAGACCAGCCACATCAAGAGTGATGTAATTCCTTGGATTTACTGCAGACAGACCTCATATCCAACTGCTGTAACTGAGCTGACACACTATCAACTTGCTAAACTACACTAACTGGATTGTGCACCAAAGCAACTCCAAAGTTTGTAGGAAGACTCAACTCCCATTCCTGCGTTCCCAAGATCTCAGTTTGTGGACTTTCAACATCATGAACAGTTCCACTGCCCAAAAGGAATGCAACGGACATTGGGAAATTGCATGAGAAACGTAAAGAATTCCCATGCCCAAAAGCAGAGCTGCAGATAATGCCTGGAGAAATGGGAATTGTCTTTTGGGAGAGAAGAGGAAAATGGTCCTGTCTCTATGGCTCTTCATCACTGAAAGAAGTTTTTCTCCTGCCAGCGTAAATGTAAAAAACATCTGGCCACATGATTTCTCTCTAACAGAGATTCCAAAAAAGTGCTACATGTCAGAGAATCACAGAATAACTCAGGCTGGAAGAGACCTCAGAAGACCTCTGTTCCACTGCTCTCCTCAAAGCAATGTCAACTTCCAAGTCTCTTCCAACTTGCAGTGTAGCTTTGAAAGTCTTCAAGGGTTGGGATCTCCCCTCAGCTTGATCAGCATTGTCCATGCACTGTTCTTCCCCAAGGGAAAACAAAAGTTTTTCCTTATATACAGTCAGAATTTCACTTCCTGGAGGTTGTCCCTTGTAGAAACTGTGCACTTGAGAAGAGTCTGGCCTTGTCTTATCTACGACTACCACTAGATGAGGCAACCAGGTCCCTTCTCAGCTTTCTTTTTTCAAGCCTAGCTCTCTCAGCCTTCCCTTATACACCACATACATTTGAAGAGACACCCGGATCAAAACCCAACACCTTAAAGCACAGGAAAGGCTTCCAGATACAAATTGCAACTCCTGCTCTTGAAGCTCTCAGGGTCCATTAGTCTGTCTGTCTTCCAGGGTGGGACCTCTAGTATTCCATGTCAGACTGCTGGGAAGAAGAGATGCCCAGAGAACATTTTCTTTGGATCCTTCTTCCTCTTGTTCCCCCTCTAAAGGGAGTTCACTGGATCCAAGAGAGACAGAGGGGTGGATCTGGGGGCTGGTGTTACAGAGATGGATTCAGGGTGTGAGCTGGGGCAAGAACCCTTTTACGGTAAGGGCTGGCAATGCATGACTTAGACACGGAGCAGCAACACGATGCAAAGTGACGGTCCCTGAATGTCTAGGAGATAAGGTGCTACTTCCTCTCAACCACATGCAGCTCACAGGAACACACAGACCCTTATTCAAGCCCACAGGAGAGCCACGACTATTGCTTATTGAGATTCCTGAACACTTTCAGACTTTTGGAAATTTTCTCTATTCAGCAACTATCTGGAGGAAGCAGAGAAGATGCACCAAAATACTTAAAAGTTGCTCTAAGAGGATTTCTTTAGATAGAAGAAAAAGAGGAACCCATGATACTGCTTCACAAAGAAAATAAACTGGATGGAACCAACCACTGTCATGTCATCTATTAAAGTTAGGGAGTATGATTAGGCTGCTTAGGCCATTTCAAAAAATGTCATCATCCTGTTATCTCAGATATTTTTTACCCTAAGCTTATTATAAAAAATCTTATTTTTCAAGGTTGACACAGCTGTTTGTTAAGCTACGAGTCTTCCAGAAAGAAAACACGCAAGGTCAATGTAAATGGCAATAGAGCAGAAGTAGTACTTGGCCCCTAGCTCTGGAATAATGCAAGTTAAGCAAGGTGAAAGGTCAAACTTTCAAACTGTTCCTCTCCAACCCTCAGCAATCCTACCATCCTATTAGTATTAAAACTCAATGCAAAAGAATCAAATCCCAGGTCAAATGAATCTATATTCAAAAGTTTAACTGCTTAATATGAAAATTCTGTTTTCTTTTCTCCTGCACTGTAGCTCACACATTCTCAGTTTATTTACCTGATTGTCTGATCAAAAGAAGCACTAAGAATTTGGCTGCTGTCTTTGGAGAAACTGAGGCACGTAACACCTTTACTGTGCGCTCGTTCAAATCTTCTCAGACACTGACCACTCTGGATTTTCCACACCTGGAGAGGAAACAGCAAATGAAATATAGATGGTTACTTTGTTATGAGATCACAGAAGCTTAAACATCAAACCCAATATGTATCTGTTTCTAAGCCATGCTAAACTTCATTTGTTTTTATATGGAACTGCAACATTACTGCACTTGCAACTGAACATTACTGCAATTGCAAGTGAATCTGGTCACCATCTCTGCCAACACACTGTACAAAAAGATTTGTACCTTGATCTTCCCATCTTGTGCTCCAGTTGCTAGCATTTCTGTATCTCTGCTGAAGCACATGCACAGCACTGCATCATCCATCATCATAAAATTATCTTGTGCCTGGTACTTCAGATCCTAAATGAAAGCAGAAGATCCACCAGTCAAAACAGTGAATTCAATGAAATATATTTTAAGGCTATAATTTATAGCCTATCATCAAGTAGGCCTCACAGCCTTATAATAACAGGGAAGTGCTATTGTCATCATTTTAGAGGCAAAAACGATGATCCAGAAACATAACAACAACAACAAAAAAATGTTATTGAAGAGGGAAGCCTATGACAAACCAGACAATTAAACCCACGTCAGATTCCAGACTGATATTTGAGCCACCCAAGCAGACATCCTTTTCAGATTCACAGTCCCCGAGAAATTAAAACAAACATAATCTCAAAGAATAAAACCAGTTGCTCTGGTCAATGAATTATCTGTGTGAAATAAGGCACATTTTACCTTCCTAATCTTTCCAGTAGTGAAGTTCCATACTTCAATGAAACCATCAACAGAGCCAGTCACCAGATACTGTCCATCTGGGGAAAACCGAGCACACTCCACATGTGACTTCTGCCCAAACTGTTTTACAGGAGAATATAAATTAAGCCTAATAAGCAATTTAAAGGGAGTAACTCATTAAAACAAAAATGTAGTCTCATTTTGCTTGCAAAAATACAGTATTTTCTAATTATGCATCAGAAATTTAACATTGAGGTACAAAAAAACTTGTCAATACCTACATACCAATGCTTCAAAAACAAAGAAAAAAACACTCCTTTTGATCTGGTAATACCTGTGAAACTTACATCAAACACTCCATGCTTACAGCAGCAGTTGGGCTAGTTGTCTTCATATTTTTGGTTTTGCAGTGAATTGTGTATCTTAACAAACATCTTCCCAGTACCAAACACATACCCCTGGCAGACTTCAGAAATCTCTGAAGCAGTACAAGTTGCTTCACTTGGAATGATGTTTCTCCAGTGAAATTTTCACAGAGAATGTTTGGTATTTCTTTTATATACAGTTTTTAAATTTTAAAATTTTAAAATACAAGTGAACATGATAACTGATCAATACAAAAATCCAGGATCAGTACTGATAAGCAAAACATTTTTACCAAGCTGCTACTGAACACAACAAACTGACTTCGCAAGTTCCAACTCATAACTTCCAAAAAACATCTATTAATTGTGAGAACTGGTAGGGCTACTACAGCGAACTAAACCTTCTCACTGTACAGAACTGCTTGGTGAAATTGAAAAGCCTTCACAGGAGGAAACTGTCTATTCCATATTGTGAGTGCTGCAGGACAACTATGCCATTACAGTACAGTTTTCTTTCTCTTTTGAAACCTGTATGATAAAATCCTTAAGAAGGAGTTACTGATCATATTAGTAGACCTGGTATGTAGTAGTTCACGATCAAAATTTAAGTGGTTCACAGAAGCTAATACACACACAGAAGTTTAAGACATGAGTGCTTCCTTGGACAAATAAAGAAGGGGACTAAACAACTAAACATACCACTTCTGAAAATTTATTGATTCTGAACTGTGAAGTCAAAGAAACAAGTAATACATTTATCGTAGTCACAAATACCATGAGCACCCACTCTTGCAAAGGGACCTCACTTCAGACTCTATAATAAGCCTCCTGATGAGACAAAGCACGGAGAAGAAGTTGAAAAAACAAAACCAAAAAAACAATAGAGAGAGAAAGAGAGAAATAACTTACAAAAAAAGATAACAGAAGAATTCACAAGGTTTACTCTTATCTCCAAACATGAAGCACAGGCAGTAACACATATAAAAGCAAACACAACATCACCTTAATATGTCTGCTCAGCTGTGTGGGGAACTTTTCTTCTTCTACATCTTTCACAGCTGCTTTGCCTCGGAACAAGTCAATTGTCATACCAGGAGGAAGCAAGCCCTGATGCTGCTGCCATTTCAGTGCCTTTTGAGGAGTTGAAAGCCATACAGTTAGGTATCAGTGAACATACACCTTCCTCATCAAAACTTGCTTCTAATCAACACAATACAGCAATAGTTTCTAGTACTCTTAAAAATTCTACACCTGTACAGTTCAGGACAAATACATTGCAAACAATTACTTGAAACAAGACTTCTCAGATTATGATTCCTAACTTAAAACAGAGCAGAACATTGTCCCTAAATGATTTTTGCACGTGAGAATGACTTCAGCCCACCCTTGTCATTCTACCTTCAGTACACAGCATAAAGTACATACACAGTGTGAATTCAATCTTATGTTAATTTACATTACCTAACCTGTTGTCCATTTGCCTAGAACTGCATACATCAAAAATAAAAATGACACATAAGCTTTCTTGGAAGGCACATGTGAACCTCATTCAAAAAACAGAATCTTATACAACCCCTTCAGCAGAGACCTGCTGTCACAGGATACCTGTTACGCCAAAAAAATTTATTTGGCATACTTACAAGCTTAAAAAGTAAGATTTAAGACATAAATCAGCAGAATACATGAAACACTGTCTGCATAGAGTACCACTGAATGCATTCTGAGAATCAAAAAATTGGAAGTTTCCAAAAATTGGAATTCCAAAAAATGGAAAAAGCATGTATTAAAATGTACTTTGACAATAATCTTCTCGATCCAGTATTTATTCTCTGGAAAGAAATCTACCACTGGAGTGCTGACTTTTCCTACAACCGCTAAATTCTTGACACATAGAGAAAATGCTGGTTTTACTATACCACATGTAAACATGCAATATTTATGCTTTATTTTTATAGACTTGAAGAATCGACGACATCATAGTTAGCTATATGCAGCAAAAATTTACAGAAACTGATGTAGCTACTAAAATATTTTTCAAGAATTACCTGCCCCAACAATGCCATAAGACGAGATGGAGGTACCACGCTGACTTCTCCAGCCAAAGCTTGTGCAATAGCAGCTCTCCGCTTCTCTTTGCTACTTCCATCTGGGTACGCCTAGAGAGAAGTGATTTTTATTAAGTGATTCTTCTAAACTCTTTTCCATAAAACCGTTCATGGCTTTGAATTGAAGCCCCTTCCTTTTCTATTAGGCATTCAAAACAGCCCTTCTCTTTCACACCAACCCTTGAAACACTTGGGATATGCTTTTAGTATAAATGTCAGACTAACATAATCAGTCAGAAATAATGCCTTGTTATTATTATTAAACAACAACAATTCTATTTACAAAACATACATGTTCTTCTACATTTATAAGACATGAAAAGCAAGGCATGTATGTCATCCAGTGGCAGGATACAGGTATAAATCCACAAACTCCCACCTGCAGTATACTTCAAAATCACTGCTCTGCTGCCTCGTGATGAAGTGTTACAGATCATTTCCCAAACACTTCATAAAACGTGTAAAACCATCAAACTGGAAAGCTGCACATTCTCACTCCCAGAATGGAAAAGAAAAGATGCCGCAAGCCATTAGCAACGTGGACTGATGCCAGGGGTCAAGCAAGACAGCATCGTGAAGTCTCTAGGAAGAGCATAACATACCTCACGAGGATCAAAGTAAGATCTGGCCAGAAGGTTTTCGAGGTGGATGTACCGCTCTGGCTGAGTTTGCTTTAGCATGATCATGGGATCTGTTTGTCTCAGGAGAGACCTGGCAGCACCTAGTTCCCGGAGCTCAATCAACTCCAGCACAACCTGCAACAAGAGACAAACATTTGCATCAACAAAGGGAAAGAGGAAAACTCCAGAGAGGGGCTTCCACCCAGACTGGAACAGCCTGCTCTCACTCGCCTGCTCGTAGAGATCAATGAGCGTCTTGTCAGGCAGCTTCAGCGACTGTATGGCTTGTAGCACTGTGTCCCAATGCCCGCTGTTGATGTCGGCCACAAAGCTCTCAATACTGTCCACAGTGTTGAGGGACACAGTCGTTTCCTCCTGGAGGGTGGCAAGGGCTCGGTGGAGACTGTTCTCTTTCAGGTACTGCATGATCAGCCGGATCACGCTGCAGGGGAACAGGGGGCACTGAGGGCACCAGCCTGGGGGGATGCCCTCACCGCTGTCCCCCCCTCAGTCCCCCTCCCGCCCGGCTGCCCAGTGGCGGCTGAGCTGCCACCACCCCCGCGACCGCGGGCGCCCTCATGTCCCCCGATCACCTCAGGGACCGCCCCTCCCCCACGCAACGGCCCACGTAACGGCCCCCGCCTCAGCCCGCCGCCGCCGGCCTCTCCCGCCACCGCCTCCCCGCTGCCGCCACCGCCACCCCCCGGCCTCGCCTCGCCTCGCCTCCCCGCCCCGCCAGCCGCCACACGCACTCGGAGGACTCGATTTCGATCGACATCTTGAGCCACCGTCACCCCTCCGCGACGGGCCCTCCACCACCGCCTCCGCCACTTCCGGCCTCGCGCTCCGCCGCTTCCGGTCCGCGCCACGCCGCAGGGGCCGCCCCTGTCACGTGGCGGGGGAGCCGGGGAGGGGGGGCGAGCATGCGCACTGGCACGTCCACGCGCCGCGGGGGCTGCTGCGCTCCCTGGCGGCGGCCCCGCTGGGGGTGGCCGGGACCAGGAGGTCCCAGGCGGGGCCCGGACGTTGCCACCGGGGTTGCGGGGCCCGGGGACCCGTCCCGGGCAGCCCTGGGAGAGCCATCAGCCTCCCAGCCCTCGTTGGTACTCATTGGGTGGGTGAGTCGAAAGGAATATTGGGCCTAAGGCCTGTGACAGAAGCCAAACGCAGGCTCCGTGGAAGCGGAATTACTGGTGAGGCGAGAGCAGTGCTGGCCTGGCCAGGAAGGCTGAGAGAGAACACATGAGGAAAAAAAAGGCAGCAAAAACCTTGGGACCAGTATTCTTCCAGGAGTGTCTAGCGGTTCTGGGAACTGAAAGGGGTTGGGGTTTTTTTCTTGTCCCTCAAAATAGCAGCACTTGAATCGGAACAGCCGCTTCAGTGACACTGCAGGTGTAACATGAAGGCGAGAGCAGTGATGTAGGTTAACCTGCATAGGTACTCTGCAAGTCGGCTCTTCAGTGTTGTTTTAGAAGTATGATCTGCACCTTCAGCATAAGCCTTGTTTGAGTGTTTTACAGTTTCAATATAGAACTCACATTTCCCAGCGGGTTTCCCACAGGGCTGCAGTCCACCCACTGTCCTTCGCTCATCAGGATTTCAGAAGATTCCTTGCGGTGACACAGACATGTTGGAGTGCAGGTCAGGCCAGGCATGATGCACCTGGCCACCTGCTTCTTTGCACATGCAGGTTTGCAGATGCAAACCAAGGATCTTTCTTGCTGTTTGCAAGCCTTAAGTCAGTGTGAGCTCTGCACTTCAAGAGTGTGGTCGTGTGAAAGGATACTGCATAAATATTTCATTAGTAGGGAAATCAATAGTGTATCTTGGCTGCTTTAATTATGGACTAAGACTTGAAAAAATGGTGCTGTACCAGGCAGAGCCCTCCAGTGGCGAGGGAGGACACGGGAGACAACTGAACTTTAAACACACAAAGGGTGGCTGTGGCATTCCATCCATGCTGGTTGGACTCTAACGGAGCCCAAAAGTCTTGAAGCTCGGGTTAATGCTATAAGACAAGTAAAGCTGACTGTCCCTCCTGGCTGCATGTAGGCTTAGGTGGCCTTGCTGGGAAGGGAGGTCTCACTCCCTGGGCAGCAGAGAGAATCTTGCTGCTTATGTCTCCCTGGCGTGGGGCACCTCCACCCCCTCCCAGCAGGTGCCTGAGACTGGTTCTAGACTGCCAGCACACGGGGACGTGAAATCTGCTGTACTCGGCCCCTCTTGGATGGACTTGTTCCTTGCTGTTTTTTTAGGCTTAGCGTACAATTTGCTGGATGAGCCATGGAAAATAGAGCCCTGTGTGAGAAACTGCCTGTCTTTGCCAACGAAAGCTGTTCTTCGCTGTCTCTGTCCCCAGAGTGCTTAAGAAAGTAATCCAATAGCATAAAGTTGAAAAAATAGTGAGTGAGGCACACGGCTAATGTTTTGCATGTTGTTGTTTCCTCTATGCGATCCTAACTCATTTTTTTAAACTGCTGTTACAGAGGTGCAGGGATTACTGACGGGAAGTATCAGTTAATCATTCCGGGCGTATTTGGTTTCAATGACAGGTGTATTTATGTCTGTCAAAGGTTGTTTTGAAAACAAGTCTGATCCAGACTGTAACAAAGCAAAGCCATAAAATCCAAAGACAGCAGCTATTTTTGTGCTGGCAGCACAGAGAAATCCGGCTCAATCCCTCAGTAAATTCAGCTGGTGCTCTACTGCGTGCCCTCCCTCCCGTGTTACTGGCCTCTAGCAGGAAAAGCAAACAGGCAGGCTACCTGGTCCTGAACCGTCACAGTCCTCAGGATGGCATTTTTCTGAAAGGTGAAACTGGCACAGGAATGCGCTAACAGACTGGAAGGTTGTTGGTGGTATATACCCCATTTGGCCTTCCTTCCCAATAGCTGCAGAGGGAGGTGGACAACCCAGCTAAACCTCCCTGTGAGGTGAGTCAGAGCTCGCCATGAACTTCATCTGAGAAAAGGGTCCCGGTGCACGAAGTGCTGCGCAGGCAAATGAGAAGCAGACTTGGCGTTGTGTCTAGACACAGCTACGGCCAACTTGATCTCGTACTGGCAGCAGTCCTGCACCTGGAGACCTCCAAAGTTCCTTCCAGCCAACACTCGCAGGATGCCAACTCTGGCACAGCATTACATAAGGGAAGTAAAGGTTTCCATTTTATATTTTGGCTCCACTGGGAAATGGATGCAAAGGGAGATTAAACAGTGTTGCTGCAGTTAGGCTGCACAGATGATCTGCAGTAAAATTGGGAGTTGAGCCCAGTCCTTACCAGTCCCAGAACCACTCAGTCAGTGGTGAGCAAGTGCCTTGGAATCAAAATTTTTAAAAGAAGAATTTTACCTCTTTTCCTGGCAGAAAATTTAATATAGTAATTTTCAGATCACTCCCAATTCAAAAGTTGTCAGTTTTCTGCACTCCCCTCCTGCCTCCCTCCTGCTCTCTTGCATCCCTGGGAGAGCAGCTTGAGCAGCAAGCCAGGAGTGAGCCATGCCTTATGCTGGCCAGGTCACTCTGCAGTGGCAGGGGAGCAGGATCCAGGCACCATTTGGGGTACAGAATCACAGCCTGCAGCTCAGGGTAGCTGTACACCCATGAGGAACTCACTTGCCCTGCCAGACAGCAGTCTAGCTTCATGTGTGACTGTCCGCTGTCTCACAAGCTGCAAGACTTAAGTTTCCTGTGGTCCAGAGCTGTGCTGTGGCACCAGGAGGCCACATAAGCTTAGGGTGACAATAATGGCCTTTCTCTGCTCTCCGAGTTACAGTCTAGTGACCTGCTGTAAAGTTTTGCTTTTCTCAGCTTTCAGACCACAATGCCGGAAATTAGTTCTTCCGTCAAAGCGCATTTGCTGTAGTCTCAAAATAAGACGCACCCCTCTGAGGCCAGCATCTTGAGAAATGCTGTGTAGGGGAAACTAACTGTGTCATTTCTGTCTCTATTCTTGAGAATACTTTTTATGGGTCCTGAGAAAAAAACAAACCCACACCAAGAGCTGTGTCTTGCAGGGAGAGACGTGTGACTTGAAATCATTGCATGGTTCCAGGGAGTCCTTAAACCTGTGCAAAACCAAGCTTTGTTTCTCATTGCTGGTGAGGCAAACCACATGCCAGGCCTTACAGGGAGGCACAGGTCGAGGGACATTATTATCCCCTCTGCTGGGCATCCATCGGGGAGGGATGTGGAGAAGCTGAAGGGGGACCAGCAAACAGCTGCAAAGTGGGAAGGGGCATGTGGCATGTGGCCTGCAGGCAGAGCTGGCAGGAGCTGGGCTTGGCTCGCCTGGCCGAGGGGAGGCAGGAGCAGGGTTTAACATCAGCTTAAAACAGATGGAAGCATAATTGCAAATGGCTGAAGGCTCTTTGGTAGCCTCAGCTGATGCAAGGAGGGGCAACAGCCACATGGTGCTGGAGGGCTTTAGTCAACACAACTCCTTCACCAGCAACCCTGGAACAAGGCACTAGGGAGGTGGGGAAGATCCCTTTCCTGGGGAGGGGGTTTTAGCTGTGGCCACGCAAAGCCTGGGGGGTTGGGAAAGCCCTGCCGCCAGCAGGGCTTGTGCCGAGACTCCTCCCCAACCCCCCTGCCCCGAGGGCCTTGGTGTTGCTGGGGCCCTGCAAACTGTGGACTATGTTCTGGCTTTATCTGACCCTTGGTGGCACGGCGGCAAGGACTGGTAATTTAGGCCTGTCTCTGGGAGATATCCAATGAAATGTATCTTGGACTAATTAGGCTTTAGGGCTCAGGAACTCAGTTCGAGTTGCCTGGCCTCTGTTTTGACCCCTCTTTTCTTTGAAGTTCATGGAGAAGAGGGGAAAGGAAATGAGAGCAGAGGCCCTGCTTTTCCTGTAAAATGCCTCATTCCTTATAAAATCGTTTGGCAGAAATCTCTTTCAGCTGGACAAGTTGAATACTTTAATACATGCCTGCAGTCATTTTCCTCCCTTGTCTCATTCCTCTGGCAGCTCAGTCATTGCTCTGCATCAGTAAAACCGTGGATGCATAGACAGAAATACTCCTTGAAGAGGTAGCAGAGAAGATCTCCAAAAGCAGTTAGGGGGCTCTCAGTTGCCGCAGCTGTGTTATTTCCTGGGCTGGCTGGAAGTGCACGGCACTGCACAGTACAATGGTGCCAGCTCACCCGAGCTCTGGGTTTTCAGGCATTTCTTCCAGGCAAACCTGCTGGGACACACAGCTTCCAGCCTTTGACCAGGCCATGGAAAAACCACACCAAACATCCTTCCTCCCACGTTAACTTTGCACAAGAAGGAAGGCAGCCCAGGCATGGTGAGGGAGAGGCACATAGTATTTCAAATCTGTCCTGGGCACTAGGGATGTTTCAGAGCAGAGGGTAGCCGAAAGCCCCAAAGGAAGGCACCCATATTCCCTCCTCCCACCATAATGCAGAATGATCAGGAGGTCTTGTTAGGAAGGCATCTCTGGAGGTCTGTAGTCCAACTCCCCACTCCAAAGTTAGATCAGGTTGCGCTAGGCCTTCTCAAGTTGAGTTCTGTGCACCTCCAAGGACAGTGATCTGGTCTCTGAGATGCACCACCCTCATGTAGAGGAATTTTCTCATGCCCAGCTGGAATTTCCCATCCAGAAGCAAGTGCCTATTGCTCCATGCCGAGTCCTTGTTTGCCTCTGGGAAGAGTCTTGCTCCGTTTTTTCCACAACCACCATTCAGGCAGTGGATGACCATTATAAGGACCCCCCAGTTGTGTCTTCTCCAGGATGGGAAAGCTCAGTTCCCTCAGCGTCTCTTCATATGCCCTGTGATGCAGCCTCATCACCATCTTGGTAGTCACTGCTGGACTCTCTCCAGTTTGTCACTGTCTTCCTTATACTGGGTAGCCCCGAACTGGACGCAGTAGAGAGATGAGTCTTCAGCAACACTACATGGTGAGGAAGGATCACCTCTCCTGTGCTGAACTTTGCGAGGTTGCTTCTGGCCAGTCCCTCCAACCTATCACAGCAGGTGGCAGGCCTTCCTGTTGAAACATACTGATCTCTCCCACAGTTGATATTAGCTATGGGCTTTTTCTCATCTTTTCTTGGGATGGGTTGAAACCCACCTTTCCACCAGGTATGTGTGCAGTGGGTTGGCAAAGGTCCTGAGAGCTGCCTAGGGTTTCCTCCTTTCTTGGCCACGCATTGAAGGCGAGCTGTGCGAACCACTGTTTCCCTGGAAGGTGGCCTTGCTGCAAAAGGCGACTCGCACAAAATGTGGTTAGAGATGGAGCCACTCTTACTTCTCCTTTTGAGAGGTGAAAGGATGGCCCAAGTGTTGTCAGAGATTTCTTGCACCTACATTCAGTGGCAGGCCACCTGCAGACGGAGGTTTCACATCCTCTTTCAGATCAAGCCTACCCCACTGCTGCAGGGACAAGGACTGAATCTGGCCACAGCAGGGCCTGAGCTCTGGTTTGGGTGAACAACCGATGATGCGATTGCCCAGTGCTCCTCACGTGTGCCTGGGGATCCAAAGGGGTCTGCAGCAGCCTGTAAAGGCCCTGTTCTCAGGCTGCCCACCGGCTTCATCTCAGCCCTCTGTCTTCTGGCTCGGTCATCTCAGAAACACTGGCACCTTCCCCAGGCTGTGGGGAGCGGCTGATCTAAGGCTGGTTAGGGAAGGAGGATGCTGGAAGAAGGACCCCAGGGAAGGTAATGCTAGCACCAGGTTGTGAAGGGAAGTTTTCTGCCATTTGCAGTGAGGAGCAGCAGCTGAGGAGCATGGGGAGATCCAGTGCAACTTGCAGATGGCCAAGCAGTTGCTGGAGTCCCCACAGAGGACAACTTTCGGGTTCCAACTCTGTAGTGTTTCCACACGCAATTAGCACGGAGCATCTGCAGACGCCACACATGCAACTATGCACTGATGCAGGGGCATGGGAGTGCATTAAACCAATAGAACCAAAAGCACCCCTGCATACGTTTCATGGAGGTGCCTGCTATGCTTCTTATCTGTATGGTTTTTGAAGTCCTAAACGACTTGTGATATGAGGACAGCCAGGCATTTATTTGGGTGCCTACAGGGCAGAGGAGGCCTCCTGAAAACAAAACATGGCATAGTGTACTTAGGCTGTATCATCTTGGAGGGGGAGACACGTTACAGATTTATTTCTGAAGCTGGACCTTGCAGCCTGTTGGACTGATTTTAACGTGTGACTCATGTCAAAACTGCTTCAAGGTTAGAAGTGAAATTGGAAATTAGGCTGAAAGGGCTGTTATTCACAGTCAAAAATTGATTCAAGACAATTGCCTTTCATTTTTAAGGACTGAAGGCAGGAGAGAACTGTGAGAAGAATAATTTCTATGTAACTGGAAACTAATGAATAATGACACTTCCTGGTGACAATAAATAGGATTGCTTGTGTTTAACTTGCAGGCTGTGTTGTATTTCCAAGTGGTAAACTTGGACTGGGCTCTTGTACTCTTTTGCGAATGAGGCAAGGCATGATAACATGAGCGGTAGGAGTAAGGAAGGGGCAGGGAATGGTGTTTGTGGCTTGGCAGGTGGCATCTTTTCTTCAGTGCTGGCCCCACTCCTCGTCCCTACCTGGGGATCGTCAGCACCAGCAAGGCGCTTGGTCTGCTCCTGGGAGCAGTGGTCTCCTTGCTCCATCACCAGTGTGAAACGCCTTTGCCCATGACTGAGGCTGGGCTCCAGAGCAAAGCAAACAGTCTGACAGTGCAGCGAGGCTCATCTGCGCACAGGCTGCGAACTTGGAGGCCTGGGGTTTGATGTTCCATCCTGGCCACCGCACTTTTTTGTGCAGCATGGCAGGAAAGCATCCAGGTGGCTGGGATTTCAGGCACCAGTGGCACGAGCGACAGCTCTCTCTGCAGGCTATTCCTCCCTAACATGCCAAACAAAAGTGGTTTCGGTGCCTCAAAATGTCCGAGCTGCCTGCCTTTCATTTGGCTATGTCTCCGCCTCTGGATGTCTATTGGGGGGTGCAGTGCAGGGGACCCGCTGCCGTGCCTTTGGACGAGCAGCGTCCCGCTGGAGAAGGGTGCATTCTCCCAGGGTAAATGAGTGCAGGACAATCACACCTCCTCTCTCTCACGTACCTGTGCTGGAACCTGGGCAGGGGGAAAACTTGCCAGGCTTTTTGGCAGCCGGCAAGGGAGGGCTGGGCTGATAAGAGGGAACACCACCAGGACAGAGAGGCACTCCAGCAGCCTGTACTGCTGCCAGGCTTGTTGGTGGCAGTGTGGGAGCTGGTGTGCTCTTGCTGCTCTATATGTAGCCTGAACATAAGGAACCTCAGAATGGGCAAGGCACACTTTGGAGACAAGCAGAATACTCCAGGTAAAAGTGTTTGGGTTTTTGATTCTTTTTCAATTAATATCTGTAATATCAGCATGCAGCAGGGTGGCTGGATGAGATCCTCAAGTATCCTGTCCCTGTCACTGAGGAGCACACACCTCCCAGGGGCTGAAGTCAAAGTTTGAGAGTCATGGAAATATCTGCTGGGACCCTCCCCTTACTATTTTCATAGCCGGGATCTCTGGCTGAATGGGAGAAGCCCAGTTCCTCCTCAGAAAGGGAGAAAAGCCATCTACTTGACATTCAGAAAAAGCAAAGCTGTCTCTGAGTTGTCTTCTTTGCCTCCAGAATCTAAGCCAAGATGGGAACACCACAGCTGCAAAGGTGGGTCAGCTTGCATCCATGTCTTGTAACAAAGACAGATTTAACAGGTATTTGCACCTAAGCAGGATTTTCCTTTATTTGTTGCAACCTGAGAAGCTGTAGGCATTGCTAAATGATTTAATTTCAGTTGTGTACCACAGACCACGTTTTGCACTGCATTGAGTAACTTAGTAAAGCACCTTCAGCCACTGCTGTTTATGACCAACTGCCTTACCTGAATGGTTTTGGATCCCCGGCAGTGCTGGTAATGGAGCATCTGGGGGTCTCCAAGTTCGTCCCCTCCATTCAGACCAGGTCTGAGTGTGCTGAAGCAGCTCAGCTCAGAGGTGGCAGGGGCTGGAGATGACCTTAGCACAGTGGAGATGAACACCCGTGGCAACTCCCGGTGCCCCTCGGGCGGAGTGGTCTGTGCACTCCTCCTCATGCTGTCACCTGTCCATGCACAAAATGGCTGGGGGACTGGGCTGAGCCCAGGGTGACGTGCAGGGTGGAATGGGACCCAGCAGCCCAGGAGCTAGCAGGGCCCTCTGAAGGTCTTCAGCCCTAGTGCACAGCACATCTCTCCCTAGCACAAGGCAAGGACAGCTGTGGCTTTGTACAGCCGTATCTGGCAACCCCCCAAAGGATGGAGACCTCCTCCCTCCCTAGTGCCCTGTCCCCCTGCCCATCCAAGTCGTAGTGGCTCGGGTGGTGGATTCCTGTGCTTGTAACAGCAGCAATAAACACACCCACAGTACCTGCCTATGCTGAGGGTATCTCTGTAGGCACATCATGCAATGCATGCCTTTTGTGGGTCTGATGTTCACACTACAAGGAAAGGAGACCTTTGAGATTTCCCAGCTTGGCTGTACAACCTGTCCTTGATGTGAGCAGGCGTTTGGAGCTGGGCACCTCCAGAGGTCCCTCCCAGCCTGAATTTTCCCATGATTCTGCTGCCATTGCAGGGTTGCGTAGCTTTTGTTCTTGTTCATCTAAACAAGAATTTGTTGAGAACAAATTTTCCATAGCTCGAGTGCTGTTGTGCTTGAAGGCTGTACAGAGCCTTCTTCATT
Organism: Fratercula arctica; assembly: GCA_947846985.1. Lineage (NCBI taxonomy): Eukaryota > Metazoa > Chordata > Aves > Charadriiformes > Alcidae > Fratercula > Fratercula arctica. Next base: position 68,716,065 of record CANTUZ010000026.1, on the reverse strand, counting down.
TAATTGCTACCCCAGGAGAGCTTTCTCCTGGCTTATACCAAAAGGATAGATTGCCAGCCAGTGTCAGACCCTTGACCACCTTGGTCCTTTTGGACTTGTTCGCCAGGTCACAGCACTGTGTGGACCCAATACAGAGGGTCCATGGACTCAGCAGAGAATCCAAGCATTGTCCCAGAGACTCATTGCTAGGATTTAATGAAGTTTTGTATCTCTGCAGTGATATGTGTATGAAAGGGAACCTCTCTTCCCTCCCAGCCCAACATGGCCAAGGGGAGTGTGGAGAGTTAGGCTTGGACTGTCACCATCCTGATGTTCCTCTCATGAATAGCACCATGATGGAGCACCCCACGCTCCAAAACTCTGCCCCAGGAATTGGGGAAGGCCTCTCTACAACTGAGATGCATGGGTGTTTGCTGAAGGCAGTGCTGGGCTTTCATTCACATGCCTGAAACAGGACAAATTTTACAACAAATAGCTATACTGGCTGTGCTTCCTTGTGACATCTTTGAAGGCACATTTCAGCTTTCAGTATCAGTTTGCTGTGCTTTTATGGGAACCTTTATGACTGCAACAAAAAGACCTTGATAAGGAACCATCCCTCATCTTAAGAAACTCTATGGACACCTTTGTGGGGTAAAAATGAAACCAAAACAAAACAAAAAAACGCCACCTAGGATACATCCAGTCGTGACATGGCTCAGTTACAGGCTGGGTTCAGGGTGCGTGATAGCAAATGTTGGAAAAATGATTATAGAATCATAGAATCCCAGAATCATTTAGGTTGGAAGAGACCCTTGGGATCATTGAGTCCAACCATCAACTCCACTCTACAAAGTTCTCCCTTACACCATGTCCCTTAACACCCCATCTAAACGAGTCTTAAACACATTCAGGGATGGTGACTCCACCGCCTCCCTGGGCAGCCTATTCCAGTGTCTAACCACTCTTTCTGTGAAGAATTTTTTCCTAATGTCCAGCCTAAACCTACCCTGCTGCAGCTTTAACCCATTCACTCTTGTTCTATCGCTAATTACCTGTGAGAAGAGACCAGCACCAACCTCTCTACGATGTCCATTCAAGTAGTTGTAGAGAGTGATGAGGTCTCCCCTCAGCCTCCTCTTCCTCAAACTAAACAGTCCCAACTTCTTCAATCGCTACTCATAAGATTTATTCTCCAGGCACTTCACCAGCTTCGTTGCCCTCTACACTTGCTCCAGCACCTCAATATCTCTCTCATTATGGCAACCATTTCACAAATAATTAACCTCGTTGCTTTTCAATTGCTTACATAAATTGCCAAGAGCATCATGTCTCAGGAAGAACCCTGCTAGTCAAAGTTTCATTAGTCAAGGAAATGATTGTAAGTATCACAAGAGGTCTACAGGTAAAACCCTGAAGAAAACTCCAGTTCGCATTGTTTTCATCTTTTGTAGATTGGATATTTCTATTTTCATTGTTTTTAATAAAAGTCTTCCTTTGCCAGGGAACATCAGGAAACAGAAGAAGTGCAGCAACACATGTCTTTAGACAAAAGATTAAGTTCTAGAAAACAGGAATTTTATATGTGTGTGTATATATATACACACGTATATATATGTACACGTATCTTACATCCTTTTCTAAAAATTATTTTAACAATGCTGGAAATAATCATTATGAGGGAGTGACTGACATGGTGAAAGGCAGAGCCAGGACAGAGGTCCTGAGGGACTTCTTTAAATGGGAGGACTGGACCACCAGGAGGCTCACAAAGCCCAGCAAGTAGAAGTGCCAGGGGTGCCTGGTGCACAGGGGTGAGGGAGGGATAACCCTGAGCATTGGTCCAGGCTGGGAAGTGACTGGTGGAGTTGCTGGAAAGGACTCAGATGTAACTGTGAACATAAGCTTGAACATGGGCCAAAAGTAATTCTTGTTGCGAATAATGCAAACTGCTTACTGGGCTGTACAAAGAGGACCACGGCCAGCCCAGTGGAGGGGTGTTGGAGACACTTGTGTTTCTCTGAGTCCAAAAAGCTGTTCAAGATGGTGCATTACAGTAAGGAGGATGTAAGTAAGGTGGTGATGCTGGTAAAGTGCAAGAAAGATTCCTTCGCAACCCTCTGCAGACCTGCTGAGGTCGCAGGTTGTCAGACCGGCAGACCCCAAGTGTTTTGGCAGGGAGACCGAAGTGGGCAGGCATGCTGGCAGAAGACGGCGGGCAAGATGTTTTGGTGTGTGTTAGGTACTGCAGTGAACACTATACAGCTTGCTGACATGGCCTAATAAACTCATTGCCTGGATGGGGCAGCCATGAAAGCCACGCCGGGGTGCAGGGTGCCAGCAGCACTGTCCCTTCTGCTTCCTCCAGGGGCCATTGCTCCCAGCATGCTGGAAAGGCAAAGGTTGGGCTGGGTCTTGCGACACAGCCTGTTCTTTTCTCAGTCAAAATGTTAGTTTTTTGGCACTGTCTGATATCCTTTGGCTTGTTCTTATGTTTTGCTTCTGCTAGGCGTTGTTTTCTCTGGAGGCCTGGGATCCTTTGCCACACCGTGTTTCCAGTGTTGCTCTTGCCGATATCACTGTGGTTTTTGCTGGGTGGGTTTCTGACTATCGTACCATCTCGTGTTAGTGGAACAGGGGTTGCTGAAATGCTGGAGCAGTCTCCACCCTGAGCTGTTGGTGCAACTGCAGCCCATGGAGTTAAACATTAGCAGAAGTTACTTATTTCCCCTAAAGGAGGATCTTTATAGCGCTGCTTTTATTTCGTGTTGTAGTCCCAGCAATACTGTAACTCTGACAGCAGGGGTTAGAAATTTGGTTTGTTAAGACATTGCAATGTCATTATGTCTGGTGCTTTTTCAGAGTTTCCTGGATGTTACTTGAAACAGGATAATCACTTACTCATGTGCAACCAACGACCACTGGAAGACGCTCACAAAAGAAGCCGCAGCCTTTGCTAACAAAGGAACTGCTTTCTGTTTTATTTTTCCAACCAAAATTCCCCAAACAAAGTAATTAAATTTCTCCCTTTGTTCTGGCTTTTGTGTTTGCTCTCACTTACAAGCAACCCCAACGGGGGGATGGAAGATACGGGACTTTGGTCTTAGAATAAGGACCTTGGTCTGAAGTTTTTCCTATAGGTAATTGTAGTCCAGAAATGTCAGAATGGGGAAGATTTTTCTTCTTTGGACTCATTCATCTAGCACATTCACATTACCATAGATGGAATACTTTGGAGAAGATATAAGAGAAGGATTTCAGTTTAATCAGGTCCAGGCACAAGTTTTGGACCAACAGCTAATACAGCAGAGCATCAGCAACATCTGTCTCCTCTCTACACTCAGATCCAAGAAGACTCAAGAGCTATCCAGGCATTTTTATGACAGAAAGATTTGCTTATTCAAGAATTGCCTCCCCTTTTCTCCTCTTGTTTTCCCAAATGCAAATCAGCAACCTTTATTAACACCAGGTTTGAAAAACATTTCTATGTTTAAATATAAACACACATGGGCATTTGTTTTTGGGAATGTCAGTCAACCAGGAGTGCGTAATCAACATGAGTAATGAATTATACCCAGCACCTCCATCTGCTCAGGCATCCCTGGGAGCCCAGAGCTGAAATGGGATTTTGATTCTGAGCTGATTCCTAGGACTGAGAGCCAGAAGCAGGGGCTTCCCAGCAGGGAATGAAGCTCTGGTGAGTTGGGGCAGAGAGGTGGGCACATGGGCACGGCTGGAGCACAGAAGACGTAGCAGGAAGAAATACTGGTGCAAGGAGACATTAGGTGGTGGCTGAGTGGGTCTGGAGGATGGGTGGAGGGGCTGGGCTGGGTCCAGACCAGCCTGCTGCGTGAGGTGGACCCGTGGTGGGGTACAGGGGTGGAGGGTGCTGCATGGGGATGGTTCAGCCTGGGACGCACCAACGAGAGCCACCCCAGGGTTAAGGACCAGACCCTGCTGGGGCCAGACCACTTCCCATTGACCACCATGGGGCAGAGAAACCCTGTAGATGGGGCCTCACCCAGCACCACCTCTGCCCATCTCCTGTGTTTTCAGGAAGGATACAGCTCCTCCAGAAGCAAAACGGAAGGAGAGGTTCAGTCTGCCCTAAGGTTGCATCTGAGATTAATTGTCTGTGGGAGGTGCCCAGGTTGTCTTTTCACAGCCTCAGCACCTGGGAGTGATGTTTTGTGGCCTTTTCTCTCTCTCTTCACCCTCACCTTTGCAGATCATTCATGGGCCCTTGCCAGAGGGCCCATGTGGTGTTAGTGATCCACCTCAGGTCCTAAAGCTGGGGGACCCTGCAGGTTGGGCTTTTGCAGCCGCTCTGAGCCACTTCTTTATCTTGGCCACATCCTCATACGGTTAAACTTAATGTCATCTGACATTAGCTGTTGTCTCTCATGTGTCTCTCTGGGGAAGTCCACCGGGCTAAATCATGGCCTCTCATGAGGCCCTCTCTCCTGGTAGGTTTGCTGTGAGTGGCACCTTCAGCAGCCACCAGAGAACATGTACTTGACGGTATGTGTCCTGCATCTTCGCAGTGGTGAAGTGGCACAAGTGACTCACGCAGCATTTAGTCACCGCAGTGGAACAGGCGGCTCAGCTGTGTGTTGTGCAAGTTACAGTCCTACAGGTAGAGAATGGGGATCTTCCACAGGACGTGTCCGTCAGAGGTCCTGCAAGACTTAGACAACCAGCTGGCTCATTCTAGCAGGAAATCAGAGGAACACTTAAATCAAAAGGGAGCTCTGGATCACTCTTAACACATCCCCTGCTCAAAGCAGGATAACCCCAATGTCAGGTCTGGTTGTTCTTATCAGTTTGGGTTTGGGGTATCTCCAAGACCAGAGACCCTACCACCCCTCTGGTCCCCGGCTGTGCCCTACCTGCAGGGAAGCAGCTTTCCCGTGCATCCAGACAGCTTTACCCCTGTGGCAACCCTTTGCCTAGGTGATAGTAAAGTAAGCATGTAATTCCACCTTCCCATGGGCATCTTCCTCCTTGGGCACACAGGAACAGCAGCGAGACCTGACGCCATGAAGCACTATGTGCCCGTTGTGAAGGGGTCTTTGAGGGTGGGGAGGCAGCTATGAGCTGTCTGACTGCCCAGGGAAACGGCAAGGAAACCCAGTCCAAGACTCTGTGGTGGGGCTGGAGCTGAAACAATAAAAAAGGGCTTTCTGAAGCTTGGGCCTGCCTCATTTTCTCTCCTGTTCTGCCCGGCCACTGTGGGGCTGGGAGGAGAGATGGCATCAGGGATGGGGCTTTGTCTCTGTCTTCCACAGGCAGCAGTGCCAGGGTGAGTCTCTCCCTGTGGGCTCAGCTGCCGGCGGTGGGTTGGAGCCGTGTCTTCCAGGCGGTGGTTTGGCCCACGGCTGATTTTTTCCAGGGTTTGCAGAACGGGAGGGTATGACGGCATTTCAAGCAGGATGACTGCAGTTCCCATGGCAACCTGCAGGCGTGAGTCAGCATCTCCCTGCTGCGGTGTCTGGGAGCGCACAGAGATGCCTGTCCCCAGCTTCACTAGGGGCATGGCACATGAAAAGGCAATGCTGGGGCAGAGGAGGAGAGTGTGTATCAGGACTGAGCTGCCCTGAGAGCAGGAAATACATCAAAGAGAGGATCAAATCAATTTTCCTGCCAGCTAAATGTGGGGATCCCTTTTGCAGAATGCCCATGCCCACCTGAAGGATGCATGCTCTGTTTAGCATGAAACCCCTCTTAGGCTCCTCCAAGCATATCTGCTTGTGCTGGTGCCCTGTGCTGCCTGGGGCTGTGCAAGTGTGCAGAATGCTGTGTCCACATACACACTGGCTCAGACCCGAAGGCAAGAGCAACACAAGGTCTGAAGCATGGTCTGTCCCTAAGCACAGAGATAACTGTCTTGTTCTTTGCAGCTGCAACTCGAGAGCACGAGCCACCAGTGTGAAGGACTACCAAGGACCTCTATGTACTCTGTTCGTGACCCACTGCAGCAAATTACCTTTAGCAGCTGAGATGCAAACTCTACCTTCTGTGTCTGGGGGAGTCAGAGGGCATGAAAGCTCCCAGGCAGCCCTGGCCTGTGAGTATCTGCTTATAATGAGGGAACAGGAGGGTCAGGAGAAAGTCTGCCTGGAAGGCAAGACTTCACCCCTCCCTGCCCCAGCTGTGCACCCAGCGAGTATAGTCAGCAGTCACTGTGCAGGGCTTGGGTGCCAGAAAAGATTTGGTGTCTCTGCTCAGGATGTGCAAGGAGCCAAAGCCAAGCCATGAAGAAATGGAGAGGTTATTCCCCCTCCTTGGGCCAGGAAAAGGTATAACGACACTAGTCACGTGAGCACTGTCAACCTCTCTGGCATTCAAGGTAGGCTTCAGTCTTACATGTGCGCAAAATATGTTTTCTCCTAATGCAGGCATGAGGTATTCAGTCCCCACCCACAGGCTGTGTGAACAGATTCAGATTATCAGTTCATTGTCCCCGCCTGTGCAGCAGGTCTGGGAGACAAATGGCTGTTGTGAGGATGTGGGGAAGTCCCCCGGTGTTTATTTAAGTGCTCTGTTTTGCGACCGGTGAGTGCTGTGTAAGTACTGGTGTGCTGGGAGCAACCTGTGCTTGAAACATGAAACTCCCCTAAGAAAGGTTGCATCGCAAGTGCAATGAAGCACAAGGTGGAAAAACCTGTCCCACATCCATCCCCTGAGGCATTGCTGTCCTCCACCCCCTGCCGCTCTTCTTGGCCATGCGGTCCCTGTCCACCTCTCCTATGAACACGTTGGCACCTTGCTTCTAAGGGACCATTGCCTGTTGGTGTCACACTTCCCCGTGTCCAAAGCTGTGGCCAAGCTGCTTTGAACTCCTGTAGCCTGCCAGCAGTCTCCTTGCCCCAATCTGCTGCAGAGGACTTCTGTCCCACGCAACAGTGGAGCCTGTCCTTGGGGACAGAACAGCCCGAGTTCATCTCCCCACTACAGCCACAGCTCCCGGGACTCATCAGCCATCTCACAATATGTTTGTAAACCTCTGTGTTTGCAGTGAAGTGAGGCTAATTTATTTCCTGGAGGCTCCCCAAGACGTGTTGCAACTCAGGCTTTATCTGCCATAGGATTTTGGCATTGTGCAGGGTGATGTTTCTCTTCTATGTCTTGGCCCACAGGATGGACCCTCCTGTGTGGGGGTTTGACCCTCCACAACTACCCATATTTGCCTTGACCCATGAAAATGGCAGCTCCCTAGCCCAGCAGCCTTATTCTGTTCTGTGGTCCAGTGCAAGATGTCTCTGCTGCCTTTTTATGTAGTAGGACCTTGCAGAAATGCATAGATGAACAGAGACATACATGATCTTCAGGATGATGTTTTGCCAGGTACAGTAGATACAGGGTAAGACACACATTGCTCCAGACACATTGTGGACAGGAGGATGCATATTTGGGCAGGTGAGAGTGTGGGCATGAACAAGGGTTTTCAGCCTGTGATCGAGCCCCATGCTGCCCAGTTTTTTGGATGTTCCTCAGTTCCTTCCTCCTCTTACTCACCCGATGGGGTCAGTCTGCAGTTCAAAGAACTTGCCCTCTTACTTTGAGGCCCTTCCTGGTGCATGAAGTGCCTCTGTGGCTGAAGAAAAAGCCCACAGCCTGCTGGAAGCAGCACAGTGTTGTAGCAGGCAGATTTTGGGGCTCCCAGCAGCAGTGCCTCCAGACTGTCCGGCATATAGACATCTGCACGGTCTCTGCCAGCAAGTGGTGTGCACTCATTGCATGGCCGTAGTGACATGGATGTTCCTCCTTCAGCCTGCCCAGGGTTTCAGAGGTGGGGAGGTGTTCTGTATACACTGTGCCATGGCTCTGTCCCATCTATGAGCACATTCTGGTGTCTTCTGCTCCCCAGCAACGTGGCAGACAAGTCCCTGATCTGTGTCACTGATCTGCTCTCTAGTCAGGCAATCTGTTGCTGGCATCAGGCTGAGGTTAAGAATACAGCTGCTCAGTTCAGTGCCAAGAGCCCTTTCCTCCATTGAGTCCTCTTTGGGTCAGGATGTTCCTTCTCTGTGTACTTGATTTGCAACTGTCTCTTGAGGAGGCCATGACACCAAGCAGCTGTCCAGGGGTGAAAAGTGTACAACCATGCCACAGACCCTTTCCCTCCCTTGATTCTTGACTTCCCAGGGTGCGGTTTTCAGCCCAAAGATTAGTCTCCCTCTCAGTGTGCTCAAACACAGGCCAGGAGCCCCTTTATCACCGTCTGTCCTCCAAAATGCCTCTGCTCACAGATTCCTCTGTGATTGCCTGGCTTCCCTCAACCAGCACAGCTATGAATGTCTTAGTGGGCAATAACACTAAATAGAGTACGGTGACCACCAGAGGGAGCAAAACACGCCAAAGGGAGCAAAACAGGCCAAAGGGCTTGGCAGCACAGCTACCAGATCCCTTCTGCTGAGCTGCAGTCCTTCTGCCATAGGAAGCACTTTCTCTTTTGGCTTGTACAGCTCTTGAAGCCAGGGAAGGGGTTGGGATGTGGGGTGGCAGGGGTGGAGGGAGTGGGCTGCTTTGCGGTGCCACCACTGCTGTGCAGCAAACTGCTGAACCGCGGAGGGACCGTAAGTGATGGGACAACATCAACCACATGCTCAGCAGCTGCGTGACTGGGGCATTGATTCCTCCAGCCGCCCCGCTGGGTGCAAGGCGAGCAAACACGGGCAGCCTGTCACACAGGACCCGGGCAAGAGCAACCTCTGTCCCTATCCCCACTCCAGCGTCCTCCCAGACTTACAGGCTGAAACCAGGAGAGGAATTTCCAAAACAAATCTTGCTATTTGAGGAATGCAGCAGGGGGGGAGGAAATAATTGCAACAGAGATAAGGAGAAGTCGGTGGACTTAACAACTGCACCAAGCAGGCTCCTCTGGCTTCTACTGGTTCAGCATGGGACCCTGCAGCCTGACTGCCCCTGCCCAGGGCAGCCAGTGCTGCGTTAACATCAGCTCTGCTGGTGGAGGCTGGGGAGATAGCTCTGGGGCAGATGCAGGGAAAGAAGAAATACACCGGAGGGGTTGGGGCGGTGGGCGGCATCTATCCCCGCTCCCCTCTGCCTGTGAGCCACCCCAGCTCCTCTCCTCGGCAGCCATCCGCCGGGCTTCCCTCTGGCTTTGTGGTCACAAGGCTGCTTCACAAAGAGCACATGCAGGTTTCAAGCATCTCCTCGGAGAGCCCTGCAGCTGTCCTGCCCCATCCTCCCAGCAGGACTTTTGAGGGCTTATCTACTTTCCTCCCTGTCCTGGGCTGTGTTGCACTCAGCTGCAAAGATCCCCCCGTCCTCACCACTGCTCCCCTCGGGGACCAGCTCTGTTTAATGTCTGTCTGGCCACGTGGCACTCCTCTGGCAGACTGCTGAAGGCCTTGTATAAATGTTCTGCTGGAAAACATCTGAGGTCCAGGGTCCCTCTCCTCCCAGGGAGAGAGAAAATACTGCATGGCTCTTGGCTTGGAGTTCAGGAAGAACTGGTTTGCTAAAACCAGATGTCTGCATCCACTTCTGCTGACTCCACCCTGGGGCTTTTGCACCTGATGCTTGTGGAGAGGCTGTTCTGTCGCTGACAGGCGGTAAGGGATTTGGCAGAGCCGAGGTGGCTGTCCCAGACTGTGCACATCTGTGGCTTGGAAAACAAACAGTAAGAGAAAATAGGTCACCTGGCTGGACAACCTGCAGAAGGAACGATGGACAGAGAGTGCTTGGGCAGGTGGATGTAGGGCATTCTCCTGGACGGTTCCTGACACACTCAAGTCATGGGGCTCATGCTGTGCACCCAGAAACGAAGGGGATGCCCTGAGTGTTGACATCTGGCAACAGCCTGCGCAGACAAGATTAGGAATTAAAAATTTCATCCTTTCAAGGTGAAATTGTCCACCCAGAGGAGCGGCCTCAGGTCTATCCCAGCTCTCAAGTGTGCTGAGCTTTCCTTGTCCACCCTGTACTGTTCAAACATCCTGCACACGCTGGTCATTTCATCTCACTGCTGTGCCAGACTTGCTCAGCGCTTTCATCTCTGATAAAACAGTTGTGAGGATATAAAACAGAAAATGCAGTTGGCCAGGAAAGGGGATGTTCTTCCTGACACCTGCAGGTAACCATCTCTGCAGCCTGAGCCCTGAGTCTCTGTGACAATGCAGAGCCAGACAAGTTACCTGCAAAGTCGTGTACACCTCTTCCCCAGAGACGTACCCCGTGTCAGGGGAAAAAAAAGGAGCAAAGCAGAGACTTTATTGATGGAAATACTGAAGGCCAGAGGGGACTATCAAAGCCTCCCCTTTGTCTGAGCAGGGCTCAGAGACACTCCCTGCCTTTCGGATCTGCAGCACAAGGCGATCTTCCTGCTGTAGCACTCCTTGCTCATTTCTCCAGCCTCTTTAGGTTTCCTTGTTCCTCTGGAAATACAAACAGCAACCAAGTGCTTTTCCTGCCAGGGCTGTGGACAGAAGCAAGATCCCTCTGTTTCTAACGCCATTACCCTCTTGCTTACAGCTGGAGGTTGCATTATCCCTATCAACTGCAGCACAAAGAGCTCATGGTGTTACCCACAGATAGACTTCAGTCTCTCCGCAGCACCGCTTTCCAAGACAGATCTCACATCTGGCATTATTGGCCTCCGGTTGCATTTCTGTCATTTATTTATTAAAGTTAATTTTACCAGACTCTAATGATTTATTCAGATCCAGAGCCTCCTGTAACAGAGAGCCATTATTTGCTATGCCACCATGTTTCTGCCATCTGGAAACTTCCTAAAGGTTTTGTAACAGCTACTTTTTGAAAGGTCAATGAACCACTTTTTAAACTGTTTCTTTTGCATAAGGCATGGGTCTTACCAAAGCATCACGTGATATTGAGTCAAAAATGGTTTGCGGAAATCCGATTATGTAACTTAAACACCATTCCCTTTATTGGATTGAAGCAATAATCCTGTGCTGGTTTTTTTTGAAAGGAGGAGAATAAATAGAAGAAAACAAGTGTGTTTGACAATGCTGTGCCTCACCGCTGACTTCAATAGCAGTTTTCAGTGTCTTTGTTGATCCCAAGTGCCAAACTGATGTTTGGATAAGTGGCCAACTGTTCCCTTGCCCTTACTTCTTTTATCTTCATGCTGGAAATACTGTGCTGTTTTTCTTTTTCTGCAAGGGACTGCAAACAAAACATTGACTGGTGTGGACGGAGAGTGCGTGGGTATGGGAGCACCTGCAAGAACAAGTGGCAGGAGCCACTGCAGGGCTGGCAGCTGTGGATGGCACCTACGTTAACTGATTACAGGGGTCTGACTGCTTTCCAGAACACCCCAAAACCAGGGATGGTCTAAAATACCAGACCACCCCAAAACCAGGGATGGTCTAAAATACGTGACAGCCTAAAGCAGGCCATACTGAAGCCATTAAAAATTGTGATGGGAAAACAGGGAACAGAGTAGGAGACATAAAGCGTCCTGATAAGGAGACAAAAGGCACCAAGTGCATCTTAATGGTTCCCAGAAGAGGAGCAGGGTGGAGAGACAGGAGACCACCATCACCGTCAGCTCCCAGTGGGGCAAGACTCAAAAGCAGCACACAGTTACAGAATCACAGAATCACAGAATGGCAGGGGTTGGAAGGGACCTCTGGAGATCATGTAGCCCAACCCCCCTGCCAGAGCAGCGTCGTCTTACAGCAGGTTGCACAGGAACGTGTCCAGGCAGGTTTCGAATGTCTCCAGAGACGGAGACTCCACCACCTCTCTGGGCAGCCTGTTCCAGGGCTCTGCCACCCTCAAAGTAAAAAAGTTCCTCCTCATGTTTAGGTGGAACTTCCTGTGTTCAAGTCTGTGCCCGTTACCTCTTGTCCTGTCACCGGGCACCACTGAAAAGAGCCTGGCCCCATCCTCCTGACACCCATCCTTTAAGTATTTATAAGCGTTGATAAGATTCCCCCCTCAGTTGTCTTTTTTCCAGACTGAAGAGACCCAAATCCTTCAGCCTTTCTTCATAAGAGAGGTGTTCCAGTCCCCTAATCACCTTCGTAGCCCTTTGCTGTACCCCCTCCAGCAGTTCCCTGTCCTTCTTGAACCGGGGAGCCCAGTACTCCAGACACAGTACTCCAGATGTGGCCTCACCAGGACAGAGGAGATGGGGAGGATGACCTCCCTTGACCTGAGGTGACAACTCAGGAGCCATGGTAAAACCTCAGTAGCGAGTGTCCCTTTTGCTCTGCATCGCCGTTAGGTGTCCCTCGACAGACTGCTTGCATTTTGGTGCTTGTATCCTGCACTTGGATGCTCCCATCTTGGATGTTCTTGGACGTACTGAGTAAGGGGATGCAGGGGGTGGCAGTGGGAAACCACCTTAGTTTCAAAATAAATATTCCCTCTTCCCATAGGGTCAGACAGTGAGCTTAGCTCCATTGTTGCAAGATGACCTTTTGGTAGGTCATTTTCATGGTGCTCTGAGACTTCTGATTTACTTTTCTACCATCTGCTGCTGTCACCTGTGGCTCCACCAGGAAGAACATTGCTGCTGCTGGTAACAGCCCCTGTCATTTCACTAAAAGAGTGGATGCTCACCGCACCAGGACCCTGTCGTGCTCGTTGCCAGCTTGTCATGAGTGCCTGGTGTGTGAACTGGCCTGCAGTACCAGGTGTCTCTTGTTATTAATGTGTGATGTACATGTGATAGTGGCAGAGCCCTTGAAAGTTTTGGAACAGGTCAACAGCAGAGGCTCCAGGGCTATAAATAATTTGCTGGCGGTTGATTAGGTGTGCAGCCTCAAAACCTGGGAAAAGCCTGTGTTAAGTGTACCAAAGAAAAGCAGCAGCAGCAGCTGGGCAACGAGAAACACATCTGCGCAACAGGGTCAGGCACCTGCTGTGGCATGGGAAAGCAACACCTGCCAGCGCCACGCGGGGAAGGGGGTGGAGGTCAAGGGCTAAGAGCTATCTAGAAACTCAGGCACCTTGAAGAAGTGCCAAGGATGCTGAGCGGGGTGTGTTTCTGGGGGTTTCTGTCCCCAGAATCACAGCTGCAGGATGGCCATGGGGCTGTGAGTGCCCCTGCTCTCCTGGGGACCGCACGCAGACACAGAGCAGCAGAGGTTGGAAGGGACCTCTGCAGATTGTCTGGTCCAACCCCCCTGCTCAATCAAGGCCATCTAGAGCCAGTCACCCAGGACCACGTCCAAATGGCATTTGAACATCTCTAAGGATGGACATCTCCATCTGCCTGGTTGCAAACCCTGACAAAAGCATTTTGAGGTGGCAGTGTCACCCAGGCTGGTGCATGGTGCTATTGAGTGTGTCTGAGCGTGGGGTTTTGTGCGTATTTCTCCTATCATCTAATGCTCCAGTCCTCAATGAAACTTTATTATGTATCAACTCAATGTGCCTAATCATGATTTTGGGCAGCGTTATAATCTATCACTCCTTAGCAAAATGCTTCAAAGGCAGGCCAGTGGCAGTGTTTTAGAGACCCTGATTTTTGAAGCAGCTAAATTTGCAGAGGGCAAACTCCCAGGAAGATTGCCACTTCAGCTGAGTACAGCCCTGCAGTTTGCAGTTGCCACCACTGACTCTGATGTTCAGCTGCCTTTTACGTATTAAGGGTTTGTACCCTCGCTGATTTCACACAACCTCAGCAATCACCTGACTTCCTGTGCACCAGAAATTCTCATTTCAGCAAGATCACAGCTTTCAGGGTTGCTGGGTGGACCGCCCTGGGCAATCCCAATTTCCACTCATGTTCCCCATGTTATCCATGGCATAATGGGCAATCCTCATTATGCCAATCAGGCATGCTGGAACCTTGTTTCTATAGGATTGCTGGTGAGAAGTACCACAATGTTCATGCAAGTTAGAGGTAACCAAACCACAGCTGATTGCTGGCTCAGCAACTCTGTTTTCTAAGGGAATGACGGTGTTTTGGAATGACTTAGGCAGAGAAGGATCTCTGGAGGGCTCTTGCTCAATCCCTTTGCTCAAAGTTAGGGTAAATCTGAATTCACATTAGGTCACTCAGGGAGTTGTCAGATGAGGTGGAAGCTGTAGTCTTTCCCTTCCTGTTGCCTTGGAGACACACAGCCCATCCCCTTGGCTTTGTGCCCTCTAGTAAGACTCCTGCTTAGACCAAACTTTGGAAAACCACCTAGACCTGGAAAGTATGCGGTGCAAACTTTTAGCAGCTGGGTGAAAAAAGTGAGTTGTACAGACACAGGTGGGAAGTCAGTGTTTTGTACCTGAAATGAGCAAAACTCAGACATTCTGAGAGCGCAACTGCATCCATGGACTTATGTCATCTCCACACCCCATCTCACCTGTGCCATTGATGTCCCCACAGTGTCCTGGTTTCAGCAGGAATAGAGTTAATTTTCTTTTGAGTGGTTGCTGTGTTTCAGACTTGGTGTGAAAGGAATGTCAGTAATGCATATTGTTTTAGTTGTTGCTAGGTGATGCTTATACTATTCAAGGACTCTTTTCAGCTTCCCATGGAAGCTGAGAAGGAGCATACACAGAACACTGGAATGGCCAATGGAATATTCTGTACCATAGATATCATGCTCAGTATATACACTGGGGTTGGCTGGGGAGGGGAGGAATCCCTGATCACTGCTTGGGACAGGCTGGGCAACCAATTCACTGGGTGGTGAGGGTGACTTTTGTTGTATTACTTTATCATGTATATTCTTTTACCATTATCATTGTTATTATTTTCCTTTTTTCTGCTCTTGTTCCATTAAACTGTCTTTATCTCAACCCACAAGTTTGGGGTTTGGTGTTTTTTTTTTTTTTCCTTTACCCACCTTTTCTCCTTCTTCTCCCTACCTTTTTGGGTGCAAAGGGGGAGAACTGCATGGGTGGCTGCATGGTTCTACCTGCCGGCTGGGGCTAAACCAAAACACACAGCGTTCGCACTTCCTTGTCTCAAGCATGTCCCCAGGCACTGATGCTTTGTGAGTGGATGCATGAACTGCATGCAGATGCCAGTGCCTGGGCTGAGCTTAGCACTGCCTCCTCTGTAAGAACACATGCGTTGGTCATACAGCAGTCGGAAAGGCAAGGAAGTTGTACCACCAACAAAAAAATAATATATTTTCCCATCAAAGCTGATTTTCTCCTGTGCTGGTCTCTTCTCTGGCATGTCACACTCTTCATTGGGCCCACATATCTCTGAGAGTATTTCTGGAAGTGGGGAGGACAATAGTCAACGCTGCAGGGACATCTCCTCCCAGGCAGCCGGAGCACATCCTGCCCCTGCAGTGATGCTCTGACCTCCTTCATCAGCACCGCTCTTCTCTGTGAGGATTCGTCAGTGCATTTCCCTTAAAGCAGCCACTAAATCACATGGGAAAGAGATAAAGTGATAATGACTCCTTTTTTTCTTTCTTTTTATTTTCTTTTTCTTTTTCTATTTTCTTTTTCTTTAATTTTATTCCAAATGAGATTTTTTTCTCTTCCAGATTGTGGTTTGGAAAAAGAAAACTGGGGCATTTGATAGGTGGGGTGATGCTGAAGGGATGACTTTTCAGCCTGTCTCTGTTTCACATGGGAGTCTGCCAATTTTTTGCATTTTTTGACCAAGCTGTTTCTCTCCCTCTCAAGAGAGAGTTGGAGGGTGGAAAAAGACCTCCAGTCAGTGAGCTCTTACTGCAAAGTCCTACGTGCCAGCAGCCAGAACCTCCACAGACGCCTGGAAGAAATGTTCCCAGACATGGGCTCAGCATCCCTTTGCAGCTCTGGATGAGCTGGACCCAAGCATGGAAAGCTTCACAGCTCCTCCCTTTCTCTCTTGCAGCTGGGCAGATGCTCACAGTGGTAAATAACATGCCAAGTTTTGGCTTTTGAAACACAGTGCAAAGCGGGTTTGGAAAGCACAGCCAACCATTTGGCTCCATGCTCTTTCCCTGCCAATGCCCTCCAGGCTTCTCTAGGCTTGCTGGCATCGTCCATGGCCCTAGCTCCTGGCCACCAAAGCAGCAATGTCCTCTTGTACAGGGGCTGCACTCTTCTGCTGCTCCACTGCCTCTGGTTTGGTGCTCCTGGGGTCCTGGTTTGTTGCTGTACAGGTCACACAGCTGGAGAATTGCTGACTGACCCTTGAAACCTCCCAAGGATGGAGACCTTACCACCGCTCCAGTGTGCTGTCCCAGAGCTGCACCACCCTCCTTGGGAAGAGTTTTCTTACAGTGTCCATCCTGAATCTCCCAAGTCTTCCCTTCTGCAGGAAGACAGGGAATTTCAGTAGAAGTCCTGCTTGACTGAAAAGGGAGCTTCTTGCACTAAAATGCAAAAAAAGATGTATATAAGAATGGGAAACTCCACTGCAGGAGAAGATCAGGTTTGAGACCATCCAAGAAACCCATAAATCCATGGGACTGATGAGATGCTTCAGCAGGTCCTGAGGAAACAGGTGGACGAAGTTGCTAAGCCACTATCCATCATACTTGAGAAGTCGTGGCAGATTGGTGAAGTTCCAATGACTGGAAAATGGGAAACATGACCCCCATTTTTAAAAAGACAAAAAAAGAAGACCTGGGGAGCTACAGGCCAGCTAGTCTCACCTCTGTGCCCAGCAAGATCATGGAGCAGATCCCCCTGGAAACTATACTAGGCACATGGAAAATAAGGATGTGATTGGTGACAGCCAACATGGACTCACCAAGGGCAAGTCATGCCTGACAAATTTGGTGGTCTTCTATGATAGGTTTACAGTGTTGGTGGATAAGGGAAGGGCAACTAACATAATCTGCCTGGACTTGTGCAAAGCATTTGACACTGTCCTACATGACATCCTTGTCTCTAAATAGGAAAGGCATGGATTTGACGGATGGACCGCTTGATGGATAAGGAATTAGCTGGATGGTCACACTCAAAGAGTTGTGGTCAACGGCTCAATGTCCAAGTGGCAACCAGTGATGAATGGTGTTCTTAAGGGGTTGGTGCTGGGAGCAGTGCTGTTTAACATCTTTATCAGGGACATGGACAGTGGCACTGAGTGCACCCTCAGCAAGTTTGCTGACGACGCCAAGCTGTGTGGTGCACTTGACATGCTGGAGGGAAGGGATGCCATCCAGAGGGACATGGACAGGCTTGAGAGGTGAGCCCATGCCAACCTCATTAAGTTCAACGAGGCCACATGCAAGGTCCTGCATGTGGGTCGGGGCAATCTCATGCACAAATACGGACTGGACGGAGAATGGATTGAGAACAGCCCTGAGGAGAAGGACTTGGGGGTGCTGGTGGATGAGAAGCTCAACATGAGCCAGCAACGTGTGCTCACAGCCAAGAAAGCCAACCACATCCTGGGATGCATCAAAAGAAGCATGGCCAGCAGGTCAAGGGAGGTGATGCTGGCCTTCCACTCCACTCTGGTGAGACCCCCACCTGGAGGACTACGTGCAGCTCTGGAGCCCCAACATAAGAAGGACATGGACCTGTTGGAGTGAGTCCAGCGGAGGGCCACAAAGATGATCTGAGGGCTGGAGCACCTCTCCTATGAGGACAGGCTGAGAGAGTTGGGGTTGTTCAGCCTGGAGAAGAGAAGGCTCCAGGGAGACCTTATAGCCCCTTCCAGTACCTGAAGGGGGCCTATGGGAAAGATAGGGAGGGACTTTTTATGAGGGAGCGTAGTGATAGGATGAGGGGTAACGGTTTTAAACTGAAAGAGGGGAGATTTAGATTAGGTATTGGGAAGAAAGTCTTTACTGTAAGGGTGGTGAGGCACTGGAACAGGTTGCCCAGGGAAGCTGTGGATGCCCCATCCCTGGAAGTGTTCGAGGCCAGGCTGGATGAGGCTTTGAGCAGCCTGGTCTAATGGGAGGTGTCCCTGCTCATGGCAGGGGGGGTTGGAACTAGATGATCTTTAAGGGCCCTTCCAGTGATTCTGTGATTCTATGAAATACAACAGACGGCAAAAGAATGTAGTAAACATTGCTTGCTTGATTACTTAGAGGTGGTATCAGGCAGGTCCAAGATGACCTAAATCTCATACTAGTGAGCGTCACCAAGGGTTGTACAACAGGATTCTACAGGCATGCTAGAAGTTGGGGAAAATGCATGTCCATTGACAGATGGAGCAGACAGCATGGTGCTAGACAATATGGAAAATCCTGCAATGGTCAGTGGATCTTTGTAGCATATTCACAGGCAAAGCTGGCTCCCGCATCTCTGCATTCACCATCATGGTTTGGGAAGGAGATGAGGGGGACAAATTTGGGGTTTAAGGACTGCTTAGAGAAAGTGACATACTCCAGGAATAGCTGGACATACATCCACTGGAATGGATGGCACTCACCCATAGGGGATAACAGTGCTGGTTGATGTGAATGAAGCTGCTGTCAGTCCCAGTGAGTATCATGGCAACGGGGAAAGGGCTGATTGACAAGACTAATATTATGCCCACCTTAAAGAAGGGCAAGGAAAAGGATCTGGGAAACAGCAGTCTGTAAGCAATACCTTCATCTTTGGAAAAATCATGGAGCAAGACTTCATGGAGATTCTTTTCAAGCATGTGAAGGGCAGGAAGGTAACCAGGAAGAGTCCACAGGTCCAGGCTTTGGACTTAACCCCAGTCCCTTGTCTTCCCCACCCATCTCTTCACTGCAAAATCTAGTGCAGGACTGAGAAGTCAGTCACCTCTGACTCTGCAGAGATCTTGTCTCTGTGCGCTAACATCGTCATTCCTGGTAGTAACATTGAGAGCAGTGGATGGAAAAGGAAAACAGGCTCCAGGAGCAGGGCTGCTGCCTCGGGTAGACAGAAAACAGAGTTCTCATATGGGTGCATCGTCACTGAGTGCATAGACATCCCGCTAACAGGGCATATACAATTAAGGACAGATCCAGTGCCAGCACTGCTCTGCTAAGACAGAGCAAGAGCAAAGGGCAATTACACCCACTTCAGACTCCTTCCAAGGGGGTGAAAGGGGTCAGCAAACTCCAGCTTAGCCCTTTTCTTCCTTCTAATAACAACCTCTTTTTTGTTGTTGGTTTTTTTTTTTTTCCCATGGGCTGGAGAACAGGAAGGTGTAGCAGGGTAAACATGTGGGACAAACGTCAGAGATCCCTGCTCACCCATCCCGGCCGTCGGCAGGCAGCTGGACCTGCAGGTGGGGAAAGAAGCTCTGCTAGAGTAAGTATGGTCTCACAGCAAAAGAGTCGAGGGATCCTTCGCAAGCCACACACTGATCCGTCCCAGGGAAGCCTTGATGACCAGTGGGGAGATAGGCGAAATCCTACTGTTGCTTCTCAGCTGCTTCTTTCAGCAAGGGACAAAATTTCTACACAGGGCTCCTTCCTGAGCTGTGACTCCTGCCTGCCTGAGAACAGGGGAGGAACAGCTCAATACTCTGGGGAAAGAAGTAGGAAAAAGTGGAAGGTCCCTCTCCAACCATTTTTCTGTCCACAGATACCAAACTTTCAACCATGAGAAGAAAATGCCCACAATTCCTGTGCAACGCCTTTCAGGCCCCAAAAGCCAATGAAAGTTGTCACAGAGACCACCTACCCTCTTCCACAGTGTCCCTGTCCGAGCCCTCTGCTGCACCCATCTGCTGGCAACTTCCATATGATGATGCTCTGGCACTGGAGCTATCTCTGGAGGAATGAAACAGGCAGAGGCCACTGTCCTCTTCCAGAGCCCTCTTGTCAATACGGTCTTCAGAGCATACCTCCAAGCAACTGTAGAGGCTTGGGGATGTCCTGCCCCCTGTGCCAGACTGGGCCCCAGAGGCTGGCAGCTGGTCCCAGCTGGGAGCAAGCCCACCTCTCCCTGGAGTGTGCTGGGGACCTCCCGCCAGCTGCCTGTCCTTAGCCACAGTCTTGCAGCCAGAAACATCTCTTCCACAGAAACTGTTTTCATGAGACAGTGCCAAGGAACACAGGCAAACGTCCGCATCAGTTTCCCAGGAATGACTTCTCCATTTCCACACTATAGCCAAACCCACAAGCACCCAGGGAGCAAGCAGTGGCCTGTTTCCCCCATGCAGCTGACAGCCTGTGCTGAGGACTTGCATCCTGTGCCTGGTTTCAGGAGGGGTTTGCATGCGGTCCCCCTACCCAAGGTACATGAACCAGCCTAGAGTTCTCTAGTGTCATCTCAGGACTCTTGGATCTGTTTCTCTAATGCCGGTAAAAATTTTGCAGTGCAGAGATAAATTCACTCGGTGGGAGGCAGCCAGAGGTAGGAAAAGCTGGGGAAAGTTAATGCAAGGAGGCTAAGGCATGGCCCAGTCCACCCCACCAGCCAGAAACCCACCCAGCTGGAGGGGTAATTCAGAGTAATGCTGCCAGACGTCATAACTGAAAATACTTTATTTGACATCAATAGTAAAGTAGGAACATTGGATTATACATCCATTGATATATAAATGATAAAAACGCAAAAGCGAAACCATCTACAGGAAACCCACATGCAGTCCAGTTCACAGGTCACATCCCAGGGAAAAGCTGCATGCCAGGACTCTTCCTCATCCTAACAAGCAAACAGTAATCCCAAAGAAACCAACCATTAGCATCTCCTCTGCATCTCCTCTTTGTTCTGGGTTTCAACCATTACGCACAGTATCACTTTGAATGTTGCTACCAGTACAGGAGAGAAAAAACACCACCCACCAACAGGTCATGGCAAGAATTCGCTTCTGTGCAACATGAGTGTTCGTGGAAAAGGCCCCAAAAAATCCCAGGGAGAGAAATTTCATGGCCAGGTTGAGTCAAGAGCGTTTCATGAGTTTGACTGATACAGTTTACACAGGGACAATGAGATCTGGAAATCACGGGTCAGCACCGGAGGGCGAAACAAGCAACGAAAGGCAGCTTCAGCTTTTACGTGGCTTGTGGCTTCAGCAGTAGAAGAGAAACCAAGTGACAGTTTCTTGGACCACTAGTGTCTCTCTGCTGAAAACGTTTTTCAGGTTTCCTGGTTTTCCAGTTTGCATTTCTCTCCTCTTTCAGGGCACATGTGTAGAAACCTTCGATTGCAACAGCCAGAAACAAGTGCTCACACCACCTCCGTGATATTCAAGGATTTCAGTGTACAGCAAAACAGTGAGTTGTTACACTAAGTTTTTTTCTAATCTTCAGAGAGTCCCAAGGCAAGGAAAAAAACCCAACCCCAACCCAACCCCTCAATCACAACAGGTAGCCCCTTTGCACAGCCTGTTAGCAGCCAGACACCACTGCATCTGAAGGTCCCAACTCTTCAACTTACTGAAGACTCAGCACAAAGTCAAGGTGCTCTCTGCAGAGACCTGGGATTTTCAGCAGAGCCTCGATGAGTTTTGGTGCTGATCTGCCACCCATGGGAGCGGGGCCCTGCTTCTAAGGCACCATGGGAAAAATAAAATATAAAGTCCTCTTGCCTGTGTCTCCATTACTAGTGTGACCACAGCCACACCAATGTTTTACACATAGAAATTTCACCTGACTTCTGTAACACACCCTCTTCTTGTACCCCTTTGTATCTGTAAGAGCTGGAGCCTGATCTGCCAAAAAGGAGTCACTTTTTTGATGCAACAATAAGCATACGAGCATCTCTTAAACACAAGGCTGCTTCCTTGTGCTTTGCTCCTGCTCCACAGAAGCCCACCTTTGCTACCACCATGTCTGACCAGCAACAGCTTTTAAGTGAAGGGGGTGAATACATTTTCAAAGTGAGATTGACAAGGCAGCTTGGTGTCTCCCTAGTAATTAAAGTCTCCGTGCATACTTTGAGCCACTGGTGGCCTAAGAAGAAACGCTCTGTCCCCTGGCCCCTGCAGGATCCCACCCCTGCAGTGCAAGGGTTCGGCAAAACCTTCAGGTCTCAACAAAAAATAATAATAAAACAAAACACCAAAAAAAAGGGGGGGAAAAAAAAAAAAGAGGCAGTGCTGAAGATGATCCCCAATACAACAAGTGTCCCTGATTTCAACAGCCTTCAGCACAGGCCAAGGAAGTGCAAACTGCTGTGGTCAGAGCTGGTGGCAAAGTACTTGCCAGAAGGAATTCAGTTCTCATTTCTGGCTGAGAGCTTTAAATCACTTAAACCAGCTCCGAGGGTGTCAGCGCTTGAGGCTTTCATAGGGTGATGGGGGGGAAAAGCTGGGTGTCTGTACAGGTGGTGCCCGGGTGCACTGACAGAAAGCAGTACTCCAAAACGTGCATGTCCCTCAAAGCCTGAGAAAATCAGAAGGGAGCTTCCCGATAGAGGACATGCGTTTGTAACAGGCAAAGAAATATGGATTAAATGTCAGCCCTGCTGCAAATATCTCAGCACCGCAGGAGATTTCACGGACAAATACGCAGAGCAAATATAACACGTAGCTTATATATAATGACGCACATAAAAAAGCCAACTAGTCTGAAGATAAAGGAGGCCTTGAATCATATCCTATGATGCTGCACCCTAGTTTAATCTGGTATTAAATATAATGCTTATGATATACAAATTACTTAGAAAAGGTATTAAAATGTTACAACAAGAACAAAAGTAATAAGTGAATTCAAGTTTTATGCAAGAACAATTTTTTTTGTAGGAAGCTTCAGACAATGTTTAAATAGCGTGGTAGCTTTCTACCACTGTTATCACGTGTCAGCAAATTTCAAGGCCATAATTTCACCGCGCAATAGAATTCATTCATCTTTATTTCAGAAAAAAAAAACCAAACAACCCCGCCCTCCCACCCCCAAGCCCAGGGGTTGTACTGCTGAGGCAAAGCCAAAAAGTCACTATCACATCCAGAAGTAAGGTGATCTGAAGTCAGCGATTTTTGTGGACGTCGTCTGTGTAGCTCCCACTCTATGCAGAGAGCTCACTGGCAAATCCTGGCAAACTCTGGCTTAACTAACTCAAAGCCTCCTTTGAGATTAAAAGAAATAATGACATTCATTGAATCCAGACTTGATTGTTCAACACTTGCTCTGCACACAGAGATGATGTTTTGTTTTGGTCACTATGACAGAAAAATATGATATTGTCTCCATTAAAAAAAACCATCAAACCTAACGCACAAGCGTAAACGTGTACAATTTTAGCAGCATTTTACAGTCCTTCATAAGGTAAAACCAGGAATGAAAAGGAATGTTTTCATCCACCTCATTAAAATTATCAAAATATCATGGGCAGTAATTGCTGACGCATCAGTTATAATCAGTAAAATCTGGGTCCAGCAGTTAACTCAACATGGGGAGCACTGCAGCAAATAGATCAGATTCAACATTTTCTGGCAAAGTAAATATTTACAACTCTTATGCACAGTTTCTAGACTTATAAAACAATGGAGAGCTAGAAAGTTGTGTAAAGTCAAGTTTGGAATTTAAAAAAAAAAAATAAAAAAAGCACTTGTCCAACCAATTTGGAGACGCTTTGGCATGCCAAAAGAGGCCTTTTTTTTTTTTTTTCCCCATTGCAACTGTTATAAAACCAGCAGATATAAAGCATCAGTGAGGCCAGATGTCCTGGGAAACATAGGCAAGGTCTCTCTTGTGTCTGTGATGTTAGCTATTTGGCGAGCCAATATCCACTGTGATCTTTGTATACAGAGGGTACTTGTCAGTTCTTAACACCTTGTAGGATAGTGTATTTAAGCCGTCGGAGCTCATTGTCTCCCTTGTGTGAGCAATTCGGTCAAACCTGCAGAAGTTGGGGGGAGGGGGGGGAACGACACAAAAAAGGAAGGGGAGGGCAGGAAACAAAGAAAGAAAGAAAAGGGGAAAAAAAAGCTTAAACAACCCGAACTTGGCATGACATTTTTATAGCCTCTCAGGCAGCATCTCCGTCCGGTGTTTTAAGAACGACCCGAGCATCAGTACGGGTCCCATAAACTCCCAGATTCGGCCAGCCTGAGCAGTGGGTAAAGGGACCCCTATGGGGTCAAATTTTAGCCAGGAAAACGCAGCCAAGCTTTTAAATCACACAGGTCTTTTCCCAGCTCTGTGCTAGAGCACAGGTTTTTTATGCCAAAGACAAGCTGGAAACCATTGCTCAGAGCTTAATTTGCTGCCTTTAAGAAAAATAAAAAAATAATGGACAGAGCTATTCGTGCCATAGTGAAATCTTGGGGAAAAGGTCTGTAATACGGTAATAAACTGGCGACGGGATGGAAGGAGGCAGCGTATAGCACAGGCAACAGGGGCTGGCAAAGAAGGAGATGGCTGCAGGCTTGCTGTGATCGGGTTTTTTGCACGGCAGAGAGAAAGCCGAGCAGCCGGAGCAGCAAGGGGGGGAGGCACCCCTTGAGTCTGCTGCGGGACTGGGGAGACGCACCTGTCGGGGTTGGGTTCGTTCTTCTGGTCCCTGGAATGACGAATCATTCTGCACTTCCCAATCACAGCATCCGGACGGGATATCCCCATACCTTTAAACACCAGCCTGTAAAAAACAAGTACATCAAACACCAGCCACAGGTGATGGATGTCGGATACTCTGACACACCTTCCACAAATGACTTTTTTTTTTTTTTTTTGAGGGTGTCGCTAGTGCGTTTGCAGGCTTGCTAACACCAAAAGGGGAGAAAGCCAGTCCCTTTCCACGTGGGCATGTCAGCGTGGAGAAAAGAGATGTCACCCTGCCAACACTAAGGATCTGCTAATTCACCTGCACTGCCAGCTCCTCCAACGCCCCCATTAACCTTGCTTCAGGCTGTAGACTAGAATTTGAATGGGAGCCATCTAGTTTTTAACCCATCTGGAAAGGAGCCAGAAAAGCACTCAGCTTTTGAGATGTAAAAGCTGCAGTGCTGGTAGAAACTGGAGTGAGTGGTGGTGAAGCAGCATGGGACACACGCATGGTCAGAGCCACAACAGTGCCAGCTGGGACCCACCAGGTGAGGGGCAGCCTGTCTTTATTTTCATGCTCTCTACAAGGCACCTGCAGTTCGTGGACACTGATGCTGGAAAAGTACCTGGTTTCTTCCTCTTTGCATGTCCCTTTTCATTTTTATATTGCATCTTCTGGTCCTCCAAACCTGAGTGCCCCCAAAAGAGAGGACTGACACCTTCCTCTGAATGCCCTGCCCCACTGGAAGGTTGTCCCTTGCTTGGTTTATTAAACAGAAGTGCTGAACCTCAGGAAGGTACAAGCACTTTTAGGAAGACCTTTCCTAAAGCTCAGAAGAGCTTGGAAAGCCCAGAGAAAAGACCACGCAGAGTAGTTTTAACATTAAGAAGCGTGAAGAGGGCTTCCCAAATCAGAGCATCCCATGATGATTTCTCACAGTGACCGCCCTGGGGATGCAAAGCCATAAGGTAGCACAATCTCATGTCCACCCTCTGCCCCAGTCTTCAGGCAGGGGTTGTCCCAGCCTGCCCCGCGCAAACACCTTTCTCCTCTGCAGTTCTCAGCCTTGCTAGCCTTCCTTCCAGGCAGGAAGCAACAGCTCATGCCATTATTGAGAGTTGCTTACAGCCTGACAAACCAAGCTCTCCTGGGAACAAAGGGATCCAACACCAGGCTGCAGACCCAGGCATGTCTCGGGCTCTGTTGGGATAGGTGGGTCAAGGTCTTCTCCACGTCACCACGTGCCCTGAATCCCCAGTGCTGGGAGACCCAGAAGCACACTGCTCCAACCCGCACACCAGCGTGGGTGCTTGCAAGGCTGCGCAGCGAAGGAGCGATGCATGTGTGGGGGCAAGAGCATGATTTTTCCAGCCAAACCCACTCCCCAGCACACTTTGGGAGCTGCAAAATGGGGTGCCAGCACCCAGCAGGAACCTGAGCCAGCAGGTCACCCACGCACCACCTCTGTCCCCAGCCTGGAGGGGAGGCTCTGATGGTCAGAGGGAAAAGACAGCCCACGCGCCCCCAGCCCGGGCGAATGCAGCAGGTCCGTGCTCATCCCCACCCCCGAAGCACTCCAAGTGCCAAGCGTGTGATTTATTTACCTGTTATAAATGTCATCATCTTCGCCACCCCAGCCCCAGTAATTGTTTGGGAACCCGTTGATTTTTGTGAACTGCTCTTTGCTCAAGGCAGACACACCTCCGAAATACTGATTGTAAGGCAACCTGGAAGCAGGGAAAAAAGGCTATTAGAGGAGGTGAGGTGCTAGCCAAGGAGCAGCCTGCCCACCCGAAAAAGGCTTGCTGCTGCCCTCCACCCCAGCCCACAGCAAGCCAGCACCCGCAGCAGCAGGGAGCTCCATGTGTTTTGGTGCCCTGGACTTACCCAAAGCAGAGGGAGCTGGTGGGCTCAGTCCCAAATACAGATGGGAAGAACTCTGCAACCAGCAATGGCTGCAGCCTCTTACTAAGAAGTATGCTACCCTCCAAGGACAGGCTGGTGGGATGCACATCACCTTGCCCAAGGACAGACAGGTGACATGCATGCCCTGGGAGTGGGAAGAGCTCAGCAAGGCATCGGAGGTGCTGCAAAGTCTTCTCTTCCTGCAGCTCCACTGCTCGCCTCTGCGCTCCCCCGTGTCCCAAAGGAAAGGTCACAGCCCAAAACTGATCTGGCAGCATGACCTTGCACACACAAAGCCAACCAGTTCCTGCTCAAAATGGGGGGCGTTTCACCAGAAGATTGGGAACAGATGAAATTCAGACCTACAGAACCAGGAGAAGACCCACGCAGGGATCACCAGGACCTACCGCAGACCTTATCTCTGCTTCAGCAAGCAGAAGAAACCCCTGGGGCCTGCATTTCTGCTCTAAGCTTCACCGAGCTGCAAGAAGAAAACTGCAGCTGCTGCGGTGCTGGTGACAGTCCTGCTCTGAGCAGGGCTTCGGTCTGGAGTGGAGACGTGCAGGGTCCAGCCACCAACACCACTGCTGCATCTCTAGCACTACTGACCACCACGGGGTCATGACCGGTTTTTACCTTACAGATGAGCTTTTAAACTCCCCCTTGGGGATCAGGAAAAAAAAAAAAAAAAGAAAAAAAGGAAAAGCATGACACATTTTTGTTTGCACCAGCTTGCTGAACCCAAATGTATGCTGAAAGGTATTTCGTTTTGTGTTGCTCTCAGATACAAGGGCAGGTCTCTAAGTGGCCCAAATGAAACAGGCAAAAATATTTCATTTTGCTCTTAAAATAGCATCTGATGTAGTCATTCTAGAGCTGCACATAATTCTCGCTGTGTGAGAGTGTCTCACTTTTCAGACTGGGTGGAAACACTAGCTGTCTTCCAGCTTCCAGTCTGAAACACAAGAAGGGATACCCGGGAATCTGCAAAACGAGAGGCTCTTTGCTATTCCTCGCCCAACGTTTCACTTTCCAGAAGCTGTGAATTTTAATAAACCGCTCAGCTGTGTTTCTCCCCCCTTCCTCCCCTCCAGCCCATCCCGCTCACAGCCACCCGCTCCCTGCAGGGACGCGCACGCCAAGACAGGCTTTTGCCAGAGACATTTTCCCAGGCTTTCAATGGTGGGTGGGGATGTGCAGCGCTGCGCCTGGCCTGCTAGGCTAACGGCAGTATTAGGAACAAAAGGCGTTTCTCACCGAAATCCAAATTTATCCATGGATACAGAGAGGTGCCGTGGCTGGCTGTAACATTTGTAGGTGTTCCTGTCATCCATTGGGATGAGGTCTACGTCACTAAACACAAAGCAATCATAGTCATACTCTTTCAAAGCCTCTGCGAATCCTATATTCAGCAGTTTAGCACGGTTAAATTCTTCTTCTCCATCCTAATTTAAAAAGAAACAAAAACAGTTAAGTGACTTAAACTTAACAGTTGATGTCAGTAGTTTCTTACCTGTCGCCGGACTCCGATGTCACCACGCTAGGTTGGCATGCCTGTGATGGACTGAGCTTGAGCCCGAGCACCCCCCCCGGCAGCATCCACAGGACATCTGCAGCAAGGCCCCCGCAGAACACCCCCCGTGAGATGACAGCATCTGAGCCAGTTGCAAACCGTGGGGACCACTGAAACAGCTGAGGAAAGGCTGGACCCGGCTCAGCTCCCCTCTCCTTGTGGGAGGCTCCAAGGGGGCAGGTTTGATGCTGAGCGGTCTGTCCCCCCACATCCCACCCCACACACAGGCTTTCGGGATTCGATTTTGTGATAAAGTTTACAGACTGCTGGGGCAAGCAGCAGAGAAAAGCAAAACGAGATGAGCTCCTCTGGAAAAAGGGACCCTTGCTACAGAGAGAGACCTTGGCAGTGCTTTAGCTTACAGCCAGGACAAGGACCACAGAACAAAACCTTTCTGTGGCCAGGATTTCGGCACCCTCTTCCTAACCTCTGCCACAATGCAGCTGAGGGACCGTGGCATGGTCCCTGCTCAGTAGCAGGCGTGAGCACACGCCAGAGGTGACTTGCAAAGCACAAGGTGACACCAGGAGGTAAGGTCTGCAGCTCTGCAGCCCACTCCAGCTCCCACGCCAGGATGCTCCCCGGGCTCTGGAAAGGGTGCTGCAGGTTCAATACATGGCTCTGACACACACAGCGCCTTGTTCACGGGATGGCAGGATGGTGAGAGATGCTTCCTGCAAGGGCTACGGCTCGCCTGCTGCGGTGCGCAGCCCATTCTTTGCTGTCGCTCTGCCAGCTGGAGCATGGCAGGACCCACCATCTGACCGGGGGGCGTTGCCCAGGAAAACAAACCCAGGAGAGCTGTCACCATGACGGGAAGGACCTGAAAAGAGCCTACACCGCAGCAGGGCACATTTATCCCAAGGCAGGTGCAGTTAACGAAGGAAACTCTCCGCTCTCCTCCCCGAGCAATGAGGCGCCTGAGGAGAAATCAGTTTGGCCTCTCTCAGGCAGAGACGTTTCAAAAGCACACGTGGCTTTGAGCACAAGTATGGGCTCGCAAGTTGCTCGAGTACTTTCGAAAAACAACAGGATCATACCCTCAAACCCAAGAATACCAGCAGTTTGAAAGTAAGGATTCTCAATCCAGGACTTGACTTTGCAGTCCACCTTCTTCAAACCCAAGCCCTGTGCAGGGGAATGGAGCAGAAGACAGGGAACTCACAGGGCATCACTGAAGGAGGCTGAAGATTTTTGCCAGCCTGTAAAACAAGGCTGCCAAATCCTTTCTCTTCTACCACATCCCACCTTTCCCCCTCCACGCCCTTGGAGCAGTGTCCAGCCAAAGAATTCCCCCACCATGCAAGCCATCCCCCCACCCCATGGTACCTGCACCCAGCATGGGACACAAATCACGGACAGATAAAATACTGTGCCCAAGGAGCAGCAGCTTCAAACATCTCCTGCTCCCAAATGGCTTTGCCTGATTAATAAATAATCGGTTTGGCAAATGTTTAATCCAGACTGGTTAATGGACCTGCGGCTGGAGAGCCAAGGCAGGTTCTTGAAACAGCCACAAATATCTTTCAAATGAAGGTTTTAACATGCAAGTGTCAAACCAAGGTTTTCAAAAGCATTCATCACCTGCCTCGGGCGTAAATGACTTCACAGGGAGGAGTGAGCCTTTGTGGAGGAGGATCTGAGCAAATTCTCAGCATCCTCACCCGAAACAAAAGGGTTCACGCAATAACTAAGGTGGTGGGAAGATGATCGCCATCATGCATGAGCAAGAGCAGTGAAAATTTGAGTGCAGAAAATGTAGGCAAGTTGAACAAAGAGGCTGGAGAGAGGGAGTGGCTGAGGCTGTGGGATAGGAGGGTTTTCTTCCCCTCGGTGAGGGGGTCTGCCCAGCCCCAGCTGCTCCTCAGGTCCCACGGCACCAAACCCAGGCCTGGGTCTGGGTCCCCAGGGGGGACTACGCTGGTGCAAAGTGGAGTGCTGGTGCTAGAGGGTCCCCAAGATGGGGCTCCCTCCCCCAAGAGGGACTTTGCTGGTGCAAAATGCAATGTGCTTACACCTCAAAGTCCCTGCTGGGTCCAGCCTAGGAAAACATCCTCATTTCACACCCTTTGGCTGCTCTTTTCATAGTGAAATTTCAAGGCAAGGGCACTTCACAATGGAGGCTCAGTTGTAATTAACCCATGCCTTCAGGTAGCCTCTAACTCCTCTGGGTGACACTTAGGGATTAACAATGCTGCAAGGAGCTGTGTTTTTAAACCTCTCCCTGAAAAAAAAACAAAGGACAGTGGAGGAAGAGGGCGCAGGACCCCTCCTGCCACCTCACCCCACCACCAGACCCCAGCAGAGCCCATGCTGGTGTCCCGCACATGGAGAGGAACCAGACACACGGCAAACACTTCACATGGGCAATGCCACTCTCCCAAACAGCCACACAGCTTCATGCTGGTGGATCCAAAAGGCTTGGGGGAAAAAATAAAATCACAACCAAACAACAAAACACAAAACCCCTCTCCAAGACACTTATTAGTAACTTTACGGTGAGCCGGTAGCTCATGCAGCAAACCTTGCAATGCCATTATCAATTGCAACTCCTCTGAGGGCAGGAGGCTGGTTTTCTGTCCCAGGAGGTATGCAGGGCTTTACAGCCTGTATTGGAGCAAAAAAAGAGACTGACAAGAGGGTTTGCTTTTTTGCAGAAAGCTCCGTTTCTTTACCTAAGACAACGTGGAAGCACTGGTGTGCTTGCAGTATCTCAGATTCAGATCTCTCAAAACTCAGAAATGTGCTGCAGGCTTACATCTTCGACTGATCCCCAACTTTTTGAAACAAAAAAAAGGCAGAGTTGGGAAATCTCCTTTCTATGCTGCTGTCCCTTCCAGGTCAGCACAGGGCACAGCACCACAGGCGACGCTCAAGAGAGCAGATAGAACAGAACTGAAGAAATCTCCAGTCCTTGCCTCTGCTTGGCAGCTCCTCATCCCATGGAGGCTGCCTCTTATTTGTCACAAGGAATTAGTTCAGTTTCGACTTGCTTGGACAGACAAGCACCATCCTGAGGAGATAGGCAGCGCACAGGGGACTGCTGCTTTGACAATGCAGCCAAGCTCTAGGCGTAGCCTTCACGCTTATCTCCTAGGCTTTCAATCAGAGAAGATTTAGCCCAAGCACACTTTTGCTATTTTTTTTCCTGATAATTTTTTCCCTATGTTCTCTTGTCCTGAAACTTAACCCATGTCTGAGTTCAGTGCTACTGCCTAGCACCTGTTTCTAGCTTCTGATTTTACTCCCTATGTCTCTCCCAGCACATCCAGATCTATCCCCATTCCCTGGTCCACCAGAGACTGGCTGAAGGGCAACAACCTGCTGCCTCGGTCCTGCAGGGTCTGACACTGACTCCTTCTCACACCTGGAGATGATCAGCCCGAGCAAAAGACCATCCAGGCTTTTTCACTTCCCATCTCTTATACCTTTGCTGAATCAAGTTCACTCAGCCAGACCTACCAACAGATGTTACCTTTTTTTAATGCCAAACAGATAAAATTGAGGTTTTTGTAACTGTAAACCGGTAAGAAGCCATCTGTCTCAATTTCGTCCTGTCTCCCACTTCCATATAGGAGGCAGCTCTGTGATTCCTACTGTTGACAGCACAGCAGAGGACCCTTGGCTACATCTCTTTCACCTGGATCCTAAACTCGCCGTGTGTCAGGGAGGTAACAGTGAGGATATGTGTTTCTGGACCACTAGGAGAGTGCCATCATCTCCAACGAGAAGTTGCTAGCTCAATCAGGGATCCCTCAAGACAGCCTCAACCACATGCACAGTGTCCATGTGAAAGTCCACTCTCCAGAAACAGATTTCCACGGCCATACAGGAGGCACTTTGCTGTTTCTCTGCCAGAGGGTGTTTTGAGGCCTCAGCACCATTACATCGGGCAGCAGGAGAGAGAAGCCACTGGGGAAACTCGCCTCCCCCACCACTGCGAGGGTCAGCAGGAGCTGAGCACAATTCCCTCCTGTGCCCACACACCCGGGGGGGCCTGACACCCCCTGCAAAATAACATGAATAAGTGCAATGGCCCAACCACTCCGCACTCACACGCACACACTAACACTCTGGAAAATTGCTACAAAGGACACTGCAGCTAACGCCAGGGGCCAGTGGAAAAGCATTGAACAACTGCACTGTTTTCAGGGAATCTGCTAAGTCTCCCCTTTCCCATACTTCAGTCTGGCTGCACAGACATTTGCACAGGCGTAACTGCAGTGAGAAAACTCATTTCTAGACCTGAGCACCCAGGTGGCAACAGCTGAAGGTGCCGGAGAGCACGCTGGTAACAGCAGGAGCAAGGGGAACCAAGGTCTCACCACAAATTCACCGCTGCCTTGTCATTTGATGAAGTCAAGCTTGCACAGCATCGAGTGGGTGCTATGAAGTGCACACCCAGCTGCATGTCCTCCTCTCAGATTTATCTGAAAGATCCTACAACTGCTACTCCACGCATCCAGTTTGGGTTTTGCTTGGGGGTGGGGTGCAGAGGGTGAAGCATAATATGTATTTTTCCACTGGCTCCCGTTACACACCGGACATTTTACAAACATCATCCCCCTGACTCCAGCCAAGTCCTACTCTGAGGCATTCAGGCACGCAAGAAGAGCATGGTGGAGACACAACGGACTCGTGACGGAAACACATTGCGCTGAAAGGAAGAAGTTTGACATTACCAGTGCAGCAGTAGCAGGGCTCAGCGCTCCTCTTTCTTTCTATGAGATGCAGAGCACAGAAGAGCACGTAGGCAGCGTGTAAGAACCACATCACACAGTAATTCTCCTTGCTTCAGTGATTGCTTTGCTATAGACACGATTAACAAGTAAAGGTAATATTTCCCCACTAGAAGGAAAAATAAAATAAAAAAAAGGAGGGCAGATGCAAAGGGAAGGACAGACAAGAAAAAGAGAAAAGCCATTGTCAAGACAGCAGAGAAATAAGATGTTTTCCTACTCTACTTCTGGTAGAATTAATACATTTTCTGCAACTCTCTCTATTCAGTGTTCCCACTCACCCTCGAGAGATGCATCCAGTGGGTTTACTACCACTGACCACTTTGTCTCTTCCTCACACAGCCTGTTAGAGGCATGCAGAAGGAGCGTGTTCATTTTACAGATCAAGTAGTCTCACATTGCTAACCTACACCTGACTGCTGGATGTGTCCAGGACATGTGTACCCTGTGTACTGGATGTCACTCCCACTCCAACTTTGCTCAAGGCATGCGTCTGAAAAAAACATTTGCTTATGAATAATTTTTGTGAGGGTTAACTTTAGAGCACACAGACAGCCCCGCAGCCCTACCACTGGAGGACAGGACGAGAGAAGAGGAGGAGCCAGCAACGCAGGGCACTGCAAGCCAGCATGCACCATCACAGCAGCAGCAGGAACTCCAGCCGGGCTTTGGGCACTTTCTGCCTTTATGGGCACCAGCGCAGCTCCACGTGGTCAGGCCCCTCGCTTTCCTTACCCTTCAACACCACTGATGGAGAAACACCAGCCCCAGCTGCACCGCCGTCTCTCTGCGATGGAGATGGCTGCTGGCCCACAAGTGGTACCCCCAGACCGTGGGCAGGCATCTCTCCCCAGTCCTCCGCTACGCCTGGCCGGGAAAACAGCAGCCCCCACTGCAGGATCGCTGCTGGGAGCTGCATCGCACCCTCGCTTCCAAGTCACACTCAGAACAGGGGAGGCAAGCTGCTCTGCCACCTTCACCCACCTGCAGCCCACTGACCATGGTGGGGACCGTGGCTCAAGCAACCTTGTGGCGCTGGCAACTTGCCCAGACAAACGCTGCACATGCAAGGAAATGCAGCCTGGAGGATGAAGGGCTGGGGCTGGCCCCCCGCGTTGCTGGACCCCAGCAGCATTGGCTGCTCTTTGCATTAGATGGGAAGGGTCTCCTCACAGGGCTTCACCTTAGGACACGGCATGCCAGTCTGCACGCTGCAGAAATGCCTCGTGCCCTCAGCAATGCGGCCGCAGACACCGGAGCATCTCAGCTGCGGTGCCTGGGAGCTACCGCTAATTCCCCACAAACCACTTTTGCCCAGATCTCTGGCACCCTGGAAATGAGCAAAGTAAGAGAAACAGTAGTAAGGGAGTACTAGTTTTCTTTCTAGAAAAAGGTCTCCCCTTTCAGTTCTGTGAGGAAATTTATCGCTTGGGTGACCATTTTAAATACTCATGGTGTTTGATATGCCTAAACACATCAGCTGATCCGCAAATTTAAGGAGCTGATTTTAAAGAAGAGTGTTCTTTCATCTCAGTTTTTACAGAGCTGAGAAAACAGGGTATAAATACATATCCAAGAGAGAAACTGCACTGTGAGATTGTCCAGTCGTTGGTCTCTGCTGGGGCTCTCAGGACTGCATCTGCCCTTTCACGCTGCAGCCCATGCAGACGCCTACACATTTTAAGCTTTTCCAAGTGTGAACAACACCCACTTACTTAACCACCATTATCATATAAATTGACAGCTTGTTTGGAGTGAAACATGCCTTTTTTTTTTTTAAAGACAGGTCTAAGGCCATTGGATATCAAGAAAAAAAAACAACAAAAACTCCCGTCACTACTTGTAACTTTCTCTTCTGTTCACCTGGAGACAATCACTCACCTGCTCCACTGCCACAGCTTTGCCTTCTCCATCCTGACTCTTTGTGTGCTATTACTAATGTGAACGGAAGTTGCTTGAGAAAGTAAGTGAAATCCTACGGTTTGCTGGCACACCCAATGCCAGACTAGGCATTAATGCTGCCTTGTCACCTTAAAGATCTCTGTATGCAATTCCTGCAGCAGCTAGGAAAAAGGAACATTTGGAAAGAGAAAATAGATTGGGTTGTGCTAGTAGGGATTTTTTTTTTTCCTTCTCACCAAGTGGTTTCTTAAAACAGAACCTCTTTAGAGTGAATCATGCCTGACTGGAGGAGACGACCCCAGGTTTTCCATCAAAATCATCAAAGCAAAATTGCTCGTGTTCATTTTAACTTTTTTTTGGGTGCTACAGCCTTTTTTTTTTTTAAATGAAGCCTATTCCTGCCTGACAGCCCAATGCTATTCAGGATAAAGCAATCACTCCTCTGTTTTAGGGGGGATGGGCACTGTTGTGAGAGCATTATACAACCCTGTGTCTTTAGCATCTTACCTGGTTGATAACATATACTCCATAATCTAATTGCTGCCTTTGGAGAATTGGGTGCAGGTAATAGAGCCAGTACTTCAGGTGCTCCTCTCGGTTCCTGAACGGTATGATTATTGCTACTTTCTGAAGTGCTATACAGTCCTTTGGAGCAAAACGACCTCCTGTTTTGACCTCTGGGTTTATTCTCACCACTTCTTCCAGGTTCACAGGCTGGGAAAACTCCACACGTAGTGCACCAACTGGAAGACAGGCACAGCACAAAGCAAGTTAGCACACACCATGTATTTCTCTGAGCATGCATCCTTTACACACGTTTTTTGTTTTGTTTTTTAAAAACAAAGGTTTGGATCCAAAATCCCAGCAATGCACAGGTGTTGAAGCTTGGACCAGCCGTACCCAAAACAACTGCATACCACCATTCAGACCAAACGCCCAAATGCTCTAGTCTCTTGGTATCAGACCCCAACTGAGTTGTTGATGCCAAACCAGTCTTGAAAATCCTCCTATCTGCATGGCAAACCAACAGCTGCGCTCCCACTGGCACGTGTGCCACAGAACCAGCCTACAGAAGAGCGCTACCCTCTGCGCTCTCACCCACCTTGCACAGTGTAAGAGCTGAGCACTTCAAAAATAATCCTGCTCCCCTACTGACATAATTACTTATGCCAAGCCACATGCAAAGTGAACAAAACCCCCTTTCTTGTTTTTTTTCTTATAGATACTTTCAGTGCTCTGTGGGCATGCCCATCATTTATTAAAAGTCCTGTATTAGAACTGCTAAAAAAACCAACATATCCAGATTTGCATGCAGGTTGGCAATTCCTGGTTTCAGCAGTGGCAGGTTTTGAAACCACCAAAATAATCTGTGCCAAACTGGTGCACAAAACCGAGAAGCCCCCTGGGCACCACAGAGCGGATGGCAGCCTCTGGGCTGCTCAACACCGAGCTCAGGGAGAAGGGGCAGTGACAGCCCCAGCCACTGATACAGCCGAGGAGACCGACTTCACAGAACTTTGTCTCACGCGTCTGCACAAGTGCTCTTTGCTTGCCAGGGCTCCTCAGCTCTGCCACGCTGGCTCCGAAGATGTTCCTCCCATACAGCTGTATGTGGGTCTGGGGATAAACACGGCATCACCGACCACAGCCCTTTTGTGGATGCCTTCTCTTAACACCCAGGCTGGCTTTTCTGCAGTATTTGCTTCCAGCTGCTCCAGCCTTGATGAACAAACTTGCTGCAAAAACCTAATAAGCACGGTAGCTGCCTGCAGAAGGATCCCTCCTGCTGCCATGTCCTGCTACCACCCGTGGTGAGCTAATAAACCGGGCTTTGCGCAGATGCTCAGCTCCCACTAAAACCTCTGCAGCGGGTGGGAATACTGAGGCCCCCGGGCATAAAGCAGAAGGTCTTCACCATAAGGACTAGGTTGGGGATCACTCCTTGAAGGTCTGGTTGCTGTGCTCCCCCCCTCTCCTCCATCTGGGCATGACACACGCACACGTGTGCATGCACGCACTCCCACAGGTCTTAGAGCTGAACACACACGCACGTGTGCATGCACGCACTCCCACAGGTCTCAGAGCTGAACACACGCACGTGTGCATGCACGCACTCCCACATGTCTTAGAGCTACCGTCTCCTCTATGCAGTTGCTGAAGAGACCCCCATCCCCTCCGAGGGCACGCACCGCAGGCACAACTGGTGTGGTGGGTACACTGGAGTTATGGAGGAGCCCCTTGAAAAGGGGGTACAAGTGATTTTTAGACCTCTAAAAGACAGTGGCCTTCACAACCAACCTTGTGCATACCCCAAGAGGTGACTACTGAAAAAGCAGAAATTCTGCTCCAGGCTTATGGCTCATTCCCTAGTTATTCCTCTAGAAGAAGCTGGATCAGTTCAGTTGTGCTGCTCCACAAACCTGTGCTCGCTCAGGCTGGAGACGGCAAGAAGGAGACTGGCCAAACCGGCAGAGGTGGTC
This sequence comes from Fratercula arctica, assembly GCA_947846985.1. NCBI lineage: Eukaryota > Metazoa > Chordata > Aves > Charadriiformes > Alcidae > Fratercula > Fratercula arctica. Next base: position 68,679,250 of record CANTUZ010000026.1, on the reverse strand, counting down.
GGTGTACCCCCGGAGGCAGCGAGGAAGCTTTGCTGCTGGATTCACTGCCTGCACAGCAGAGGCAGGACCTTGCAGAAACTGGCGTCACAGGCAGGATGCAAAGGGATCTCCCCGATCTCTGCATTTTGAACAGGGCAAGTTTGCACGTTTCCCTCTCACACAAGGAAAAGGCAACGATTTTGGGACCAGTCTGCCCGTGCTCCCAGCACGCCCACAGCTCCCAGCTGCAGCCCCAGCGTGGCTGCTCAGATCCCCACCATCCCTGCCCCACGGCAGATGCCTGCCCCACGGCCAGGGATGAAGCCTATCTATCTGAAAAGCAGCTTGCAAGGGGAGGTGGAAGGGCACTCTGCAGCCGGAGGAAGAAGCAAGAATGGGAGGAACCGGGGCAGGAAGGAACATGCAGCAGCACAACCATGACCGGGGCCTGGCGGTGGCAGGATCAGGACAGGCACGGCCACCCCGGCGCTGGTAGGACAGTCAGGGAGGGGACAGGCGCCAGAGCAGCGAGGCCAGCGGGGACAGGACGGGGAGAGGGTGCACCGTTTCCTCTGAATTTGGTTATCTCTTCCGTGCAGCGGTGGTGAGCGCTCTCCCAGAACGGCCTCTGGCCTCGGCCCACCTCCACGCCTGCTTCACAGAACGGTGGGGATTGGATGGGACCTTCGGAGACCATAGAACGTGTTGGGTTGGAAGGGACCTGTAAAGGTCATCTAGTCCAACCCCCCTGCAGTAAGCAGGGACATCTTCAAATAGATCAGGTTGCTCAGAGCCTCATCAAGCCTGGCCTTGAATGTCTCCAGGGATGGGGCCTCCACCACCTCTCTGGGCAACCTGTTCCCGTGCCTCATCACCCTCATTGGAAAGAACTTCTTCCTAATGTCTAATCTAAACCTACCCTGCTCTAGTTTAAAACAATTGCCCCTCATCCTATTGCTACATGCCCTTGTAGAAAGTCTCTCCCCAGCTTTCTTGTAGGACCCCTTCAGGTACTGGAAGGGGCTATAAGGTCTCCCCGGTGCCTTCTCTTCTCCAGGATGAACAACCCCAACTCTCTCAGCCTGTCCTCACAGCAGAGGTGCTCCAGCCCTCTCATCATTTTCATGGCCCTCCTCTGGACCTGCTCCAACAGGTCCATGATGATCTAGTCCAACCCCCCTGCCAAAGCAGGTTCACCTAGAGCAGGCTGGACAGGAACGCATCCAGACGGGTTTTGAATATAGCCAGAGAAGGACACACCACAACCTCTCTGAGCAACCTGTTCCAGTGCTCTGGCACCCTCAAAATAAAGAAGTTTTTCCTCGTGTTCAGATGGAATTTCCTGTGTTACAGTTTGTGCCTGTTGCCCCTTGTCCTGTCAACGGGCTCCACTGAAAAGAGTCTGGCTCCATCCTCTTGACACCCACCCTTTAGACTGATGAGGTCCCCTCTCAGTCTTCTCTTCTCCAGGCTAAACAGACTCAGGTCTCTCAGTCTTTCCTCACAAGAGAGGTGCTCCATTGCCTTGATTATCTTTGTAGCCCTCCATTGGACTCTCTCCAGCAGTTCCCTGTCCTTCAACTGGGGAGCACAGCACTGGACACAGCACTCCAGACGTGGCCTCACCAGGGCAGAGTGATGGCCTACTGGCCACGCTTTTTTTAATGCTTCCCCCTGCCCACACCTCTGCCTCCCAGCGTCACCTCCGTTAGGAAACCGGCACTCACAGTTAGGACGATGCTACACTTTCGTGCATTTAACACAGCAAAAGGCATTGACTGCACTGGGCATGCTTCACCTAACTGCTCACGGCCAGCAAAAGGGATAACACTGGGCATCTCGGTTCACCTAACCAGTTATGTCCACTGGATGGGACCACACTGGGCATCTGTGCCCCAGGGATGTTATTTCCCTGCACTGCTCACACCACGGGACTGATCCAGCGGGACGCTGCAGGAAGCAGCGGGGAGGAAGCAGCACATCCCTTCATGGGGCCCTGCCAGCCCCAGCCCGCTCCTGGTGCCAGGCAGCCACCATCCCACCAAGCAACCCCTTCCTGACGGGGATGGCTGCTCGCCCTGCTCCCAGTTGCTGCATCCTCTGCTCCCAGTTGCTGCCCACCCTGCTCCCAGGAAACAACCACAAGACCCATCAGCCTGGGGGGGATGCTTTCTGGTTTAACGAACAAAGGCTCTTTTAATGTCTCACTCAGCCTTAAGTGGGGAGGAAAGGAAAAGTTTGACATTTAGGCGAATTTACAGGGGAAATCTCCCACTGGCAGCTTCTGAGCGCCAGCTGGGCAAGGGCAGCGGCAAGCGTTTGGACATGGCTTTCTGCAGGCTGGTACCCGCCCGCCCCCCAGGCCAAACGTGGACCTCTCATCTTGCCAGTGCTTGCTCTTGTTTGCCTTTGGGAGGCTGGAATGTCAGCAAGGAAAAGATGGGAGAGGAAAACATGTTCGTGATAAAAGCCAGCTGCAGAAGACAGAGATTTTACAGTTTCAGAGTCTTGAAGGACAGTGGTAAGAAGTGACCTGTACTGCTCCGACCCTCCAGTTAATCCACTCAGTTTTAAAGGCAGCACAGCACCTTCCAAATGCTGCCCCGAGGGAGGCAGCCAACGTACAGGTCAGCAAGGAGGCCCTAGGAGCCACTCCCGGGACACCCCTGATGCAAATCACCTGGTTAATACATTCACTGGCATCAGTAAGAACATGAAAAATGTAAAAAACCTGAACAGGCTGTTTCCAAATACAGAACGGCTAAAACAAACTAGACATCATAAAGCCATGTGGCTGACAAAATGCAACAGCAATGTGCCACCTGCTGAGAACTGATGCTTTCAGTCCACTTCCCAAGCAGGACGAGGCTACAGCCAGATCCGCAAACGCAGGCTTCCCAACCGGTGACCAGAGTCATGCTTCCAATTGCTAATTTTAAACCATTTTGACCGAAGTTTGACCACCTGGATAGCAAGCAGCCCCAAGGCTGCTGTTGTCTCCCAAGGATGCTGACTCAGGACATGATCTGACGATGCCGAGAAAGCATGAAAAGTTTGCTGCGAGTGCTGTCCCACCGGCCAAAACCCTACCCCTGTCCGTGTTTACTAGGTAAACTTTCCAGCCCGATTCACTCCATCTCAATTTTTTCTGGTTCTGTTCAAGGTGACTTGCCTGACATAGGAGCTAAAACAGACAGGCACGACAGAGCAATGTGGACTCGCAGTCCATGGTCACCCATACGGCCTGTGATTTGTAAGCAGACAACTTTTGGGTTCAGAGTTACAAAGGTCCAACAGAGCAGCTTCATGAGACTCCACCGTACATTTTTAGCAAAAAAAAACAACCAACAAACCAACCAACCAAATACCCTCGAAAACACGAATAAGCAACTGCCGGATGCTTGCAAAAGACCCAAAAGCACACACTTCAGAGACCGTAAAAAAATTAGTGGCAGGGTAAGAGAGACACACAGCGAAGAAGCCAGCCCCCTCCCGCCCCCCCCATCTCTGAGACACAGTGGTGTTTCTGCTGGAGGGGAAGGTGCACAGGAAAGGCGTTGTGCCGGCGTAGGTGCCATGGCTCACGCAAACAGGAAGCAGCTTCACACACGCAGCAGAAGGTGAAGCCTGCAAAAAGGCAGAGGCCCACGGCTCGGCAGCCCGGCCCTCAGCCGCGACGAATGTCTCGCCCCCTCCTCCCCCCGGCCCCGTCTTCCCAACGGCCACACTCACCACAAAAGATAAACCTCTTCAGGCTGCTTGGATCTGTTGGAGCAGCTCCAGAGGCAGGCCACGAAGATGATGAGAGGGCTGGAGCACCTCTGCTGTGAGGACAGGCTGAGAGAGTTGGGGTTGTTCAGCCTGGAGAAGAGAAATCTCTGGGGAGACCTTACAGCCCCTTCCAGTACCTGAAGGGGGCCTATGGGAAAGCTGGAGAGGGACTTTTTACATGGGCATGTCGTGATAGGACGAGGGGCCATGGTTTTAAACTGAAAGGGGTCAGATTCAGATTAGATATCAGGAAGAAAATTTTCACTACAAGGGTGGTGAGAAACAAGAATAGGTTGCCCAGAGAAGTTGTGGATGCCCCATCCCTGGAAATGTCCAAGGCCAGGCTGGATGGGGCTTTGAGCAGCCTGGTCTAGTGGGAGTGTCCCTGCCCATGGCAGGGGTTGGAACTAGATGATCTCTTCCAACCTAAACCATTCTGTGATTCTATGCCAGCACACGTCCTCCCCGGTGTTCATCCTGATTGACCCAAATGAGAGGACCCTTGCACAAAAAGCCCCAAATCCACTTGGCCTGATGCCACAATATATCAGGAGGCTGCTCCAGCCTCCCTGGACCACAGATACTAGAAGTGTTGAGAAAACTCAAGCAGCAATGCCCCACAGAGCCAGAACTGTACTCTGGCATCCCCAGGGGGGCTGCAAACAGGTCAGTGCCACCACGCTCCATCCAAGAAGGTGGTAGCAGATGACACAACACGGGGCAGCAGCCACAAAGGGCTGCCCCAGGGGGTTCAGGTGGGATAAGGCCAGGGGGAAACCTCTTCACCAGGAGGGTGGTGGAGCCCCAGCAGAAGGAGCCCCAGCAGAAGGAGTCCCAGCAGAAGGAGTCCCAGCAGACCGAATCGCCCACCCAAGCACTTCACTGGGAAAAAGCACTTCACTGTAGAATTCACCTGCACGCTGTAAGCTGGGCACAAACCTCAGGTATTTAGTTTAGCAAGAATGAAAGCAAAAGCATGTAGCACGGAGGTTGGAAAAAATCTCTCCCCAAATGCAGCAGAAAAGAACATTTCCATTGCCCTGGCCAAGAGCCGGACACAGCTCTCTAGCTGCTAAGCCACGTGCACTGCCATGCTCAGACAAACCTCATGCGAAAGGAAAGCTGGAAAAGAGAAGCAGAACTCACAGAAAGGAAAACCAAACAAACAAAAAAAACCCCCAAAACAAACGAAAAAAAACACCAGAAAATCTCTCTTTGCAGGGGCCCATCGGCCGCACCAAGTCTGCCCTGGCTGGGAAAATCAGAACCAGCTCCACCCCAGCAAATGTGGGGGCAAGTCCCCCCACCTCGAGCTGTGGAGCAGGGGTCGCTCCAGCCCCCAGCCCTAGGGCAGGCAGGTAGCTGCATCCCACGGCTCAGCAAAGCAAGCGTTTCTTATTAAAATCAGCTAAACTTCAGACCTGTGCCAGCGCCTACGCAGGCTGCACCAGCCAGGCTTGAATTGTGGTTCAGCCCCATGGTGGGGGGACGGGACCAGTGGAAGGGACAGCCCCAGCTCCGCTCGTCCAGCTGGGTCCCCTGAGCAGCCCCCCTGTCCTGGCATGTGACCAGTTGGCCAAAACGGCCACAGGGACATCTCTGTCTCCTTGCAAACTGGCTGGCAGCTGCTGCCCCTTGCTGCCTGCAGCTCTCTCTCCCCCATCAGCATTTAAAAAAAACACAGTAACCCTGGGTCTGGCTAGAAATATCCCAGTGAGGAAAAGAAAGCCTTCCCAAGGACTGGAATACGTTTTCTTTGGCTGGTCTACGCTTGAAAAGTTGCGTCCCCTTACATATGTCAGCTATACCAACGCAAGGCTGGAGCCTGCTACACCAGCACATGCCGTGTCCTGGGCCAGCTCACGCAGCACCTGGCATCTCCAACTGTGGACCCCAAACAGAAACAGGCTGAAAAAAATGTGGATGTATCACACACACTGGCAACACTGGGTCTGCAGCACGAGTAACTGAGTGACTACAGACAGAGGAAAAAATTTCTTAATCCAACACCAAACGCTGCCTATTCTAACACAAGGTCTCACACTAGCACATGGCGTCTTTAAAAAAAAAATTAAAAAAATACTGTTGTTTCCACGAGGAGGTACTTTTGGGAGAGAAGCAAAGTCCTCATCGGTGGCTCAAATCCAGCACACGCTCACTGAAGTGGCTTTGAACCGTCTCCCTTTGAGCTGGGCAATCTGCATGCGATTAGCCTTGCTCGCTGCCACAGCAAAATTAAATTCCAGGCCCTCAAACAGCAAACTCAAAACAAACAAACAGAGAGGCCCGGATCAGAAAAATGCTCAGCTGCCCCCCCGTCGGGAACCCCCCACCCCACTGTGGGATGGGATGGGCAGACAGGAGCTCCCCCAGGCTGAGTGGCATCCCAGGGACGTGGCTGGGCCAGGGGTAGCCCCAAATTGCAAGGCAACCCCCAGCCCCATCCCATCCCACTCCATTCCAGCCCATCCCACCCCATCCCATCCCATCCCACCAGTGGCAGCTGCACCTGGATCCCGGCGCTGCCCCGGGGCTGGGGCGTGCTCCCCAGATAGCAGGGGCGAGCGCCGAGTGCCAGGCAGGGCAGAGGTGCCTCTGTTTGGCTGAAACTCAGACGGGGTTTGCGCACCCCCGAAAGCACAGGGTGCTGCCAGCAGGGGGGCACTGCTGCTGAAACCCCACCGTCCCCCCAGCACACAGGTTTGCGGAAACCCATCCCGTAAAGTCTTTACAGGGCTGTTTCCAGCTTCAGCACGACATGTTTGCAGGTAAACTCCCTCAAAGTGAGTCCAGTGACACCTCAGCCTGGGGATGGGTGGTAGGGGAGGTGGCAAAAGCTGCCCTCTTTCAGGCAAACATCTGCAGGGGCCTGGGGGCTGCCCCGAGCTCCTACAGCTCAGCTGCAGCCGGGAGGCAGCTGGAAGGGCTGTTTGCCGAGCCCCAGCCTCAGCAGCGGCCACGGCCATCACTTGGCCTGTCTGGAGGTGCTAATCCACTCCTGGGTCACTAAGCACCTCTCCTCGAAGGCGGGGGCTCTAGGCACTGATTTGCACAATGGAAAACACTGTCCTGGTGGGGACGAGCTGAGCAGTGAGACCACCTCCAGCCCAGAGAGACAGGGGTGACGTGGACACTAATGAAAACCCGAGATCTTTGGCCCCACCACTGCAGCTCTGCTGTGGACTGTCCGGCTCTGTCCCCAAAACCTCTGCAACCAAAACCCCTCCTGCCCCGCAAAGAAGGGGAGGGAGGGAGGGCAGCTGTAGCTGCAGCATGCTGGCTGGAGAGGAGGGTCTGCCAGCGAGAAGAGGTGAGCAGTGGAGTCCAGCAACCTAGCCCCTTGGGCTTGCTCATCAGGCCACCAGATCCAGAGCACCTCCTTGCTGAGGACTCTGCACCCCCAGTTACTCTTTGGGGACGGACACACCCTCAACACAGCGACCATGTCCTCCATCTGCTAAGTGAAGTCAGACTAAGGAGCTCCACACCAGAGGAGAAAAGTTGAGCCCTTAACCAAATTCTGCATCCAAGTGCAGTTCGGGAAGCTGCAAGCGTCTGTCTCTTTCCAAACACAAACTTGGCCCAATTTCCAAAGAAACTAGCTCTTGCCTCAGATCAATGCTGGCAGAGAAACAAGCACGTTATAAAACACTAGATGCACGAGACAGAAAACTTTCCTTTTCTCCCCACGCACCTCCCATCTGTTGGGCCGTGTACATGGAATGGCTGCTCTCCAGGAAGGCACGCTACCTTTTCAAGTTAGTTTGCAAGCTCAATTAATAGCCCTTGACCTTTACTTTGACCAGATAAGAGGATGCTGGGGATGCTCTCACCACAAAGGCTGCTCCCTGCCCGCCGAGAAACCCTGTGCTTCAGAGATACGACGTGCTCCCGACCACACGGGTAGCTGCTGAGCTGCCGGTGGTGTTGCCAGGATTGTGCATCTGCTCCCTGCCAAACATCTTAAACATAGTCTTTGGAGAAGTTTAACACAGTTTCTCAACCTCTCTTTTGAGGCCAAGAAAGCCTAACTTTGAGCAAACTGGTCCACGTGTTAGCTCCCCCTCCCCCAGCCCTCTCCATGCTCTTCTCTGAGTTTCTGTTTTATTTTTACAAAAGAAGGCAGTGGAGGGACACAGCAAAACCCCGGCTTGTAATGCCTGTAGCACCCAGGCTGGGGAGGAGGCAGGAGGCAGCAGAGACAGTGGGTGTATCAGAAAGGTTAAAAAAAAAACAATAAAAAAAAGCAAAGCAGACAATAGCAACTTCAGATGAGAGGAGGGGGAGATACTGCATGTAAAGCAAATGCCTTCTCCACTGCTTGGTATTGTAAGTGACCCCACAAATTCAGAGGCCCCCAGTTTCTGGAGCAGGAACACCCCAGAAGGAGACAAGAACCCATGACTGCAGGTGGGCAAGGCGACAAGAACCAGACCCCAGGCATGCCAAACCCACCAAACCCCTACCGTACGGTCACCACCAGAAGTCTTCTTAAAAAAATGGTGTTTCCAGCACCTCTGAGGTTTTCACTCTCTCATCCCCAGTTACACTCTGCTAGGATTCTGCCAGCGCTAAAGCATCCTCTACCCCTGCCAATGCAATGTCCACATATACAGGGACCTCAAACTAGGTTATTTGTGAAGCCACTGACCTCTGAGGCAGCACGTAACCTCTAAAAATTTCACTAATACAGGCACAAAGCACTGCCACCGATTTGACAGGCTACTTCTGTCTCTTCTGAACAAACCTCAAAGCATGAGAATACTCTCATCACTTATCTTCAGCATTTACAGTTTAGAGCAACTGCTTGCACTGACTACACAGGCATGAGAAGTGGTGCATCAAAGAGAAAGCCCATGCCAGAGATCCTTCCCCCTCCAACCGACTGATGGCTGCCCACCCACAAGCTGGCCAAAGAAGCTTTTTTTCTCAATTCTCATTTTTTAAAACATGCCTCACTAACAGTGGGAAGCATCAGTTTCTACCCAGGACTCTGGCATCTCGAAGAAACAGTTGTTTTTCTTGCACACCCAAGATCTCCCAGCAAATTGCCATTTGGAAACTGTATTCCTTTTTACACACTAGTGAAAATGAGTGCAACTCTAGTGGCTTGTGCTTTTGACAGTTCACTGGTTCATGTATTAATTTAGATTTTTTTTTTGTTTTGTCAATATACCTTAATTATTAGGGTTTGGGGCTGTCAGTTTTCTAAACTTAAACCTGGGGGTGAAAAGCTATTGAGTCAGACACCTGACTGAACATGTTTAGTGCACTTGGGTCATCTTTGCCACGAGATGCTCAATGAGCTGAGGGTAAGAACACACCTCTTTGTGTTGTCTGCCATCCCTTCCCAGCCGCACTCGGTATCTAAACTTGGGTCAAAAATGGCTAAGGAGACAGCTGTATTCTAAAATAACCTCCATGAACAACACGTGCTCTCGATGAGGCAGGACTTGAAAATAACATCCCTGAAATACAGATAAGCCTGTCCATGCGCTTCTCCTTTGCAGAGCTCTGGGGCCAAAAGATAAGTGCTGCTTTACGATGAGCTCTTTTGGAGAGGGATCTTACTACCAAAGAACTGGCCCCCTCCTGCACTCCTTCCTAAAAACAGCAGGCACACAACCACCCCATCACCAAAACAAAATGACCTCTTAGAAAAAGTAAAAGCAAAGCAGTTGACTGTTTTGAAAGCACTTAGGCCAACATACATACTACTTCTACAGGGCAACTTTTAAACTTTTTTTTCCTTTTTTAAAAAAAAACCAATACTGTTCTACAGGTCCTAAAGAGCGTCACAGTTTGGGGAATGGACATCTGCAGGATATATCTGGACTGACTTGCTTTTGGACTTCTCACAGGCTGAAATCTCGCAGCAGCAAGTGAGCGCTGCTTCTCAATACCCCATTTAAGATACTAATAGGCACACATCTCAACTGGAGCATAAATCCAAAATGCTTATATTACCCTGTATTAGAGAATTTCATAGCTGTTAAGGACTTTTAATTCAAAGTTGAATTACGGTATTATTTCCCCAGCTCTTATTTATGCTTTTAAATTATAAATAAAGGCAAGTGAACCATAAAAGCATTTTAAATTTGGCAGGTTCCTGTAGGGATTAAACCTAATTCAGCTAATGCATTTGCTGCAGAGCCAGACAGCAGGGATTGTGAACTACTCTCTCTAAACATCGCTAGAAATAAAACTCTGGGCCTCTGAAACGAGTACCTGGCTATTTGACCACTCAAAAAGCCCCAGCAGCTCAGTCACACATATCCTGCATGATTCATCACATGCTTCCCAACCACGGCGGGGGGGGGGGGGGGGGGGGGGAGCGTGGAGGGAAAGAAATGGGGGCAGCAGGAAGTAAATAAATAAAAAAGGATGAGGTGGGTTCAATAAATTTAGGTTTACGCTGAAGGAATAAGGCAGTTGGAGCTACCTGTTCCCATCAGAGCACTTCTCCATGGCTTTGGGAAAGGTGGGAATCACCGGAAGGTTCTTGCTGGCTCCTGCTTGTTACATTCATAGCAGTAAGGAGCTCTGAGCACTAAAAGAAGAGGTTTTTTTGAATTCTGGGTGGGTGAATTAAGTGTCAGAAATGCTTACGGAGTGTACACCTCTCCATCCCCTACACTGTCCTTAGAGATACATGAGATGTTGATCAGGGCAGACCCAGCTCTGACTCAACATGTGAGGCACAACAGGATTGTTTTACAAACACTGCTACCCAAACCTGATAAGAACAGGAAAAAAATAAATACCCATCAGGTTTCTTACCTACATGCTGGCTACAAATATTGAAGCCGTGATGATGCCAGCCTGCATCTGACTGCACCACCCCACAATACTGAAGGTAACACAGCTAGAAACCATTTGTCTACTGTGTGGTAAAGAGATACTTTCTACATGGACCGATAGCTCTCTGAACATCTGTAACCACTTCCCATAGCCTCATTTGGCCTTTGTTGGATTCCGCAAATTGCACTGAAGATGTCACAAAGATGGCATAAAATGTTTTCACTGATCCTTCAGCAACTAAACTCTGAGAACACTTTCAATCTTGGGAACGCTAAGAGCATTTCTCTAAACTCCAGGCATTTCAAAAGCACATGACTCACTCCTGAGGGGATCAGGATAAGTGGAGACCATCTAAAGCAAAGCCATATTCATAAAGGGCTCGCACACCCAACACCATGAGGGCAGGCTTGCACAGCCACTTTCAACTTAAAGTGATCAAGGGGGAAAAAAAGTGAAAGATACGAATCAAAAACAACAACAAAAAAAACATAGCACAGTTCCTTTTAGTGACCTCAAAACCACCTTCCTAAAATAACAAACCAGTCATTAGTTATTCAGATGCATTGATCCATAAACAGCTGACCAGCAAGCACGGAGAGAAACTATGAATTTCTGTGTTGGTTTCGTGAATTGAAAACCACAGGTAGCTTCTTGAAAGTCTGTTCCCCCGTTGTGATCTCCAGTAATAAAGGTGCCTGTGCTACCGTGGCACACTGATGGAGATGGAGATGATCCCCAGCCTCCAGGACCCGAATAGCTTGTGGCCAGGTCACTATCAACTGGGATGCCCAGCAGGTCACGGTAACAGACTCTGCCTATGCTATCTATTCAAGGAGCAGCGGCTACGAACAGCAAGTTGGGCGAGAGCCTTGTAAGAGTAAGAAAAAAGGTGAAATTCACCTCACACCCACCCCTACCTTGTGACAAATTCCCTGGATCGAAACAGGTACAGGTGATCGATGCAAAAATTAGACCCCCAGCAGGCTGCAACCCCCCCCCCAGAGCCTGCCAGCCCCCAGCACCCAGGCAGTCCTGGGAAAGGCCTGTGGGGAGCACAGCTCAGTGCAGATAAAACACACGCCGAGCTGCCACGTATCAGGATGCCGCATCACAGGACCAAATACGTGGGAAGCGCCGTGGGGATGCATAACAACCGTATTCATGACCCTGCCTCACAGCGGTTCTTTAAAAAAACCCACGTCGCTCCTCCAGCAGGTCGGCGCACACAAAAGCCCGCAGAGCACAGAACAGCCCGTCTGAGCCTTCCTGTGAGATTGCGCAAAAGCGGTATTTTGGGTAGTGTTCCCAGAGGAAATTACCCAACCTCTCCGGCAACCGAGAGAGAAACCCAGCCGGACGGGGAGGGCGCGCTCCCCGAAAGCGCCGGGGCTCCGCTCGCCGCTGCCTTTCCTGACAGAGCATCCGCGCCTCCCTGCCTGTGCGTTTGCCCCCCCGAACACCGGCTCCCCGGGGATTCTCCCACAGTCCCCCTCCGCCGGGCGCTGCCAGCCGCCACGCGTGGGCAGCCGCGGGGACGGACACCCACCAAGTGACATCGGGACCCCCGGCGCGGCGGCGGCACCCTGCGGCCCCCTGCCATTTATGTGCCGTCCTCCCACCTCCCCGCGGACACCCGGCGGGAGGAGAGAGCTGGGAGCCCCTCGACCACCCCAAAACCCCGACGGAGCGGCACTCACCGAGCAGCGGGGAGGACTCGGGGCAGGGGCCCGGGGGCGGCGGCGAGGCCGGGAGTGGCCGGGGCCGGGCGGCGGGCGGCGGCGGGCGGGAGAGCGGCAGGGAGAGGTTAGCGGGCGGCGGGCGGCGCGGCGGCGGCTCGGGGCTGCCCGGCGGCCCCAGGGCGCTGCCCGCCAGGTAGTAGAGCAGCGTGGCCGAGAGGTGGAGGGCGCAGAAGGCGACGAGAAGGCGGCAGGCCCGCTGCAGCGAGGTGCCGGGCAGAGACGGCTCCTTCATGCCGCTGCGCTGGCCCGGCTGCGCCGCCCGCCCCCCGCCGCGCCGCCGACGGGCGGGACGGGGACGGGGCGGTGGCGGCTCCGCCCGCCGGGGGGGGGGTGGCCCCGCGCCCCGCCCACCGCCACCGCGGGGAGCATCGTTGGGACCACCCCCACCTTCCCCCGGCACCCCTCCCCGGCATCCCGCCCCGGCATCCCGACATCCCGCCCCGGCATCCCGGCATCCGCCAGCGGCGAATGAGCAGCGTCCCCCCCTGTACCGGAGCGGGATGGACCCTGGGAGCGCACCCCTCTTCTCCGGCTGGATCTCCAGCACGGTTCCCGGTAGTGCCACAGGGTAACCCTGGCCGCAGGTCCCTGCGGCATCACGCAAAAAGGCTCGGCTTTATCGGAGCGTGTCAGAGGCAGCTGCGAAGTGCTGTGGGGGAGCGCAGGGGTTTTTCTGGGTTCCTGCCCCTTGGAGGGCTGCAGGTAGTCTTCACTTGGCACGACTAAACGTAAACTGTAGTTTTCTGTCAGCCCAGTGGAGCTTGTTTCAATGCGTTTTCTGCAAAGCAAAAAAGGCCAGGACCGCCTTTCTGTTGAACAAATGACAGGAGCCCAGCAGTGCCAGCGACAGGGCCTTCTGGAGATCTCCCACCAAACATCCTGATCAGCACAAGACTATTGCCAGCAGTAGGTGAGGTCAGCTGTGGTTTTGTGCTGCTGAGCCTTGAAAGCTGCCCAGCATGGGGATCTCCACCTCTCTGGTGCCCTGTCCCAGAACTGTCCCACATTCCAGAGGAAGGAGTTTCCTCATGTCCATGTCAAGCCAGTAGAAGTGCCTAGACAGGCAGGTTTGGGCACCATCCAACATCCCACAAAGTCAGATGTGTTTCTTACGAGTGGCAAGTCCATGAGCCTGGAAAGAAAGCTCCTTGGAGCTGCCCTGTAACCCTGTCTCAGCCAGCAGCGGTGATGTCGGGAGGGGTTAGTGTTGTCCTTCACTAAGAGCAGCAACAGTCAGGAAGCCAGTACTAACCTTGCTGTTTGCCTGGGCACTGCGGGCAACCTACTCGCATCTGACTGGAGAGGGGTCAGTGGGCACCAGTGACTCACAGGGTGAGACTGATAGCTGACCAGGCAAAATCCTGCTGGCGGTCTGGCAGACTTGCATGTATCTGGTTAGCCCTGAGTGCTTCAGGGACACCGGGTGACACTCAAGTGGTTTTCAAGTGCAATAAATAACTCCTGCCAGTAGTCCTTAATGCTACTATTTAATGTTACTGTTTACTGTGTCTTATGAAAGCAAAGTCACTGCAAGGAGAAGTGAATCTGCGTTCTTCTCATTGGTTAAAACTACTTCCCAACACACGTACTCACCACTCCCACTTCCCTCAGCCCTCGTGGTCTGTTGATTTCAGCGGCCTCCAGTGCTGCTTGGTGGGCTGCCAAATTGCTGGTCTGTGGACCTGGGCTCTCATCCAACGTGTTTGGATGCTGCTTCGATGTTCATTCAGTGACTGCTCACAGGTACTCTTACAGATTAATATGCCAAAGAAGTGTGCCGTGTCCCATCCTTTGACCTCCGACAGCACCGCTGTTTCTTAGTCTCAAGACTGGTCCTCATCTGTGAGATCAGACGCAGCATGTGGTGGTTTCTCTTGCTTTGTGTTGAGGTTTGGACCAGCTGGACCTCACCAGATCAATGTTTTGTCAATAGCTGTTCAATGCTATGCTCAAGCAAGCACACATGCTTTTTTTTTACTGGCCGTGGTAAAACCCAGCAGGGTGTGGTCGGTTTGTGGTGCTTTGCTGATAGAGCAGAAACATGAAGAGAATGCCCAGGAAATATGGCTGTTGCCATCAGTGGGAGACTCTGCACTCGTCTTTAAAAACCGAAATGGTCAACGATCTCCAGCAGCAATACTGAATCTGGACAAATCTGCCTTGCTGTGGGATGAAGGAGTTTCCTTTTTCTGGCAGGACAAGGAGTTGGCTTCAGGTCTCAGTGTCTCTTTGCCCTTCCCAAGTAGCTTTCACAAGCCACTTTGGAAGATGGGCATTCCTTCTGCCATGAGGAAGCTCAAGGAGAGAGAGTTATCCTGCAGTCAAGGTGCATGACCAGAGATGCATCTTCTTCCTTTCTGTTCACTTATACGTTTCTCAGTTCTTTCTGACGCCTGAGTCAAATAATCACCTTGTGCTTTGGTTAAACCTGATGTTTTGAGCATCGTGATGACAATGCTAGTGTCCATGACGCTACTGTTGATATTCTCAGTTAACATTCAACTAAAGACCAGCTCTTAAATTGCCTTTTTTAATGAGCAAACCCAGCTTTCAAAGCTTCTAGACTCTCCACACATCTTTTATGGATCAGTTAGCAAAAGGCAACCCTGGAATGTGACTCTCAGTTGACAATCCATCCTTCAGAACTTGTAGGTCACTCCAGAGTTTCCATGTTTCACTGCAGTCAGCAAATAGCTGGACTTATGCTAGTAAAATTTGTCCTTCCTTTCTTTCAGCTTTGAGTTGGGCACTTGTAGGGAAAGTTCCCTGAGGTGCCTTGGGAGTCAGACCTCGATTGTGACTCAAGGTAGAGTCAATTTAATTTCCCATGACACTATTACGTATGTCACATCTTAAATTTATCAAGCAATAGCAAAAGAATTTACAGCACAGTGTTTGGTACAAACATCAGAGGGTTAGAAAGTGTCTAACACATTTTTCCACAGGTCCGTTGTGGCACCCTACCAGGATGCCTGCTATGTTTTATGCGAGTGGTACAAAAATACTGCCATTTTTTCTGTGGGACCGCTGTCTTGCTCACACTCAACATAGCTCTGGAAGCAGAGCAGGGCTTTGTGATGAAAGAAGCCTCTGCTGCAGCCAGGGATCATTTGCAGTTTGAACACACGCAAGCGTGCAATCATGTGTGCATGGGTAAATATAAGTATAGAAATCTAAGTACGTTACGGCACACTTGTTCGTGATAGAGCAGTGAGATGTCCTATCGAATCCATGAATGAGGAAGTAGAAATACAGACCTTAAAGGAAAAATGCATACATGCATGTCCTTAGGCAAGGTCTGTTCGCGCACACTGCACGTCAGCCCTCTCCAGCTTTTCACCATTGTAGTCTCCACCCCAGCCCAACCTGTGAAGAGTCCTTGGAGATCTCGCTTTACCCGTCATAGCTGAATAAAATTCTAAATCCCTGGCTTCATTGTGGCAGTGATGTTCTTTTTTGGCAAAGCTAATTTTTAGCCTTTTTCTCCCTACAAAAAGCTGCTGTGTGACTATACTGCTTTGCTGCACATGAGTGCATCTGTCCATCCACCGTGCCTAATGACTTGTAAGTCTGATTTTAATTAAACTTGGCAGTTGGAAGAGATCATACACATACAAAACACTTGCTGAAACAAGTCATCATGGTGCAACAGAGTGAAAGTTCACTGGTAATGTGGCAAGACATTTGTAGCTAGGCACCAAAGTATGAGGGGGAAGAGGGAGGTAATAAGCAAAAAGCAAAATTCCCAAGGAGCATGGCAGAAACCAGGAAAGGATGTGAATATGTGCCAAATAGGGGGTTATGAATCCTGCAGCTCACAGAAGGATTTGTTTCAGTGTGATCTAGCTTTCCAGGTCCATGCTGAGGTCAGTGGTTTAGCCATGGAGGTAGCACCAACTGCTGCCATGGGGCAACCACTCCTCCCCTGAAGAGCAGCATGTGGTCGTCACCAGCACTGCAGGGGTGTATCCACATGGAAGTGCTATGTCCCCTGGTCTGCAGCAAAATGTGACCCCTCTGAGTGGGTGGTCTTGTGGAGTTGAAGGTGGCTGGGACAATAGGGGTGCAGGAGCTGGTCTAGCCCTTCTGAGTATCTCTGTGTCAAGCCTCACAAGCCTTCTTCTGGCCAGAGAGGGCACAGAGAAGCACAGCCCTTGCAGCAGCTCTCCTACCAGCTTACCCCAAGCTCAGCATGCATTATGCTGTCAGCTTCTCCTGGGGAGAGTGGGAGTTTGGGATCGTGAGCCCACTCTTCAGTGTGGTTGTGGCAGCCCTGAGCATCCCTGGGAACAGCGGCAGGCCTGGCACTTGTAAGCAGCCTCTGATTGCACTGGGGTGAAGCCCACGGCCACAGGTTGCTCACAAGTGCAAAAAAACCCATGCAGTGCACCTCCCCAGGGCATGAAAGTGGTGCCTGGGATGAGCATGTCGCCAGCAAGAAGCAGGCAAGATAGAATCATAGAATCATAGAATGGTTTGGGTTGGAAGGGACCTTAAAGATCATCTAGTTCCTACCCCCTGCCATGGGCAGGGACACCTCCCATTAGACCAGGTTGCTCAAAGCCCCGTCCAGCCTGGCCTCGAACACTTCCAGGGATGGGGCATCCACAACTTCTCTGGGCAACCTGTTCCGCTGCCTCACCACCCTCACAGTAAAGAATTTCTTCCTAATACCTAACCTAAATATCCTCTCTTTCAGTTTAAAACCGTTACCCCGTGTCCCATCATTACACTCCCTGATAAAGAGTCCCTCCCCATCTCTCCTATAGGCCCCCTTCAGGTACTGGAAGGCTGCTATAAGGTCTCCCCGGAGCCTTCTCTTCTCCAGGTTGAACAACCCCAACTCTCTCAGCCTGTCCTCACAGGAGAGATTGTCCAGCCCTCTCATCATCTTTGTGGCCCTGATCATCTTCATGAGAGGTAGGAAGGGAAAGTCAGGATTTGGCGAAAGGCCAGGTGAAGAGGGCTGGTGGACGGTGGTGGGTTCAGTGGGGCTGTGCACCCTGCACTGCGTGGGGTGCCCAGGTTCACAAGTCACCACCCTGAGTGCTGGTGATGGACCCTGTGTGTGCATGAGTGCTCCGGACTCCAGCCCATGCACTGTGCTGTGCGGCTATGCTCTTGGGTTAATTTAGTGCAGCTCCCTTAATGGAAACACTGCTTCCCAGAGCAACAGCGAGACTGAAATATGCTCCCTCTCCATCAGCGTGGGATGGGGGGGATGCTTTTTGAGGTCATTGCTCCCTTCAAGGCATGCAAAACCCCAGGGATATCCCCAGTGTCTCTCTCTGTCGTCATCCCCCCCACGCCCACCCCCATCTCTCCCCAACACTGGGGCATGCATGAGCGGGGGGTGGGTGAGTATCACTGCTGTGCAAGACCACACGAGACAGGCACATTCCTCTGTTTTTTTTCCAGCAGCACAGTGGCAGCAGCATGGAGCAGCGTGTTTCCACAGGGCAGGGGCCAAGAGGCAAGGGCATGGCTCCGTGCTGCCTGCAGTTCACCCTTGCCACAGAGCCATGAAGCTGAGTGTCCCAGCATGGCCCTGTGCTCTTGGGATCCTGCTCCGTGAGGCCACGGCTCACTGAGGTGTGGGCTGCAGAGCTCCTCTGCCAAGGTGCTGGTTTAGGAGGAGGGTTGGGAAGGGCTGACTTCAGTTGGAAGGACAGGTAGCAGGCAAGGCAGGCAGACAGCGGAGGAATAAGTGAAGAGAGGAAGAAAGCTCTGGAGATCCAATAGCAACAACCAGATACCCTTTGCTGAAAGCCCAGAAGAGTCAAATCAGGGACAGCACTGTCTCTGTGGGAAGAAGTCTCATGAGGGACCAGACAACAAGTTTTATCTACAATTCGCAATGCTCATTACTTGAAATAAAGTCTTGAAATTGGTCCAGCTTGTCAGAGAGCAAGACTCACATTTGACATCATCTTTCAAACCTGGAAGTCTTTTTGCACAGTTCCTCTTTAATTTCTGCTGCCAGCAGTGAATCAGTTTTGTGGGGTGGTTTTGCACAGTGCAGCCATTTGCGAAGGCTGCCACCAGCCCTGAAGTAGTGGGTGTTGCCACAGACCAGCTCCTTGACACCGGGACGGTGTCGGTGGGTCCTGCTGCACACTGAGGGTGTCCATACTTGGGACAGGAAAGCTGCCCAAGCCTGTCTCTCCTTAGTAGCCCTACAGGCCTGATTCCCCTTTTCGTTTCAGTTGTAGCTAATCCTGTGAGAAATGCAGGTGTGCCTCTTTTTAACTGTGTGGTGCCAAGCTGTGTCTCGTGTCTCAGGTCCTGTTTTGTGTGCTCACTTTGGCAGAGAAGTGAGGATAATCCTCTTCAAGAGGCACACAGTCAGGCCTGTCAGACCCCAGGGAGGAGCCTGCAAAGCTTCGGTTGTGTGTGTGGGTTGAGGAGTACAAGAGAAAAAAATAACTTTATCTGCAGAGAAAATCATCACCAGGCAAGAAGCCGTATTCTACCTCCAGTTACATTCATCTAAGAGAAACTTCCAGCATTTCTTAGTTACGGTCTTTGGCATTTTTAACCTGAATGGTTTCTTTATCTGTTTTGGGTTTTTTTTATAGGTAGACGTCATGGCTTAGTCCAATGTACAGTGCCATACACATGCCATTCTAGCCACCTAGATAAGGTTAAATGGACCTTGCCAAAATCTGGCTCCAAAACCAGCTCAGGTTGGGTCACTGCTGCACTTGCCCAGCTCCTTGCAAGGCTCATCTTCTGTTCGTTTGGGTGGCTCCTGCTGCAGCACTTCCTATAACATGCAGCCTGAATCAGGTGTTACAGCAATTTAAACATAAATCCATTACAAAGGTGTTCAGGCGTTGTGCTTGTCATTGTCAGCAGTGCATTTCTACTTTAGGCACTGCTTTGCCTCCTGGGACAGACAGCAGCAAGAATAGCATCTGTCCAGAGGTGCCAGGACGTGGCTGGGCCCTCAGACAATGTATTTTCCAGAGCAGAATCTGGGATGAGTGTATTTTCCAAGCAGAATCTTGTTTGGGTTGTGCACAAAGATGTGGTTTGGTACCACTGTTGAGCTCATTTTGCCCAGCAGGTTCACAAAGGGGAAACTTTGCATTAGCACCTGGCTACTCAAAAGTAAGCTGCTTGCAATGCTTCTAGTTCTGCTCTGATCTGCCAGGACAGATGTAGATGGTCATAGTGTTAAGTGTAAAAAATAACACAAAGATATGAGTTAACTGAGGATATTGCTATCTCAACATAACTGAGATGTCTCAGAGAGAACTTTGCTCTGCAAACTGCAAAGTTCACTCTGCAGCTTTTAAGAGGAATAGAACCTAAAAGCTGCAGGAATGTGCTGGAAGAAACAGGACGAGTTTCACTGGGGGTAATGGTGCCCTTCTGTTCCATGATATTTGTTGTCTCCCTCCTGGTGTTAATTTGTACATACCCAAGTAGTTAATAGGTCATTTGGAAAAAAATATACCTGCACAGTAGGTGGACTCAGAAGTACCAGGCAACCACAGGGACCACATTCTGCTTTTAGTATCTACATGTAAGACCTGCTTCTTCCTTCTCTGGCAATGTAGATAAAGGGAAAGTGCTGAGCAGTGTGTGTTCCTGCACACTCACTGTGTTGACAGCACACTGGTGACTGTTTCATTCCTTGAATTTTCTTCAGGTGGATGCTGCACCTCTGGACGTGTGGAAGAAAGTGAAGACAAGCATGAACGTTTCCAGCAGCGACGTGGAAAGTTGGCCAGGCACAACTGGGGGATCCTGCTGCTAAAGATCCACGCAAATGTGGCGTCACTGAACAACATCCCCTCAATGCATGGAGAAATAAAAATACTTCCCTGATTGTCTTACATTGCATCCCTCTTTATGTTAATTCATCCTGGGGTAGCTTTGGGGGCTTTAGCAACTGGCAGGCTGGGAAGACCAAGCCTTTCCTTCAAAAGCCAAGGGACCTCCTCCACAAATCCTTGCCAAGAGCAGCTGCCACTTTGAATCTGTGGCATATGCACTACCCATTTTCCTCCAGCATGGTGCTAAATGCAGGATGATGACAGCATTCAGTCCTACGCAAGACGGAATCAGCAATGCTGAGAAAGGAGAAGTCCTAAAAGACTGAGGCCCAGTACATGTTTGCTCATCCAGAAATAAACTCCAGGGACAAAGAGACTCCGAAATCTGATCTTTTTGGTAAATTACAGTGGGTGCAAGTTCACAGATAAACAAGAGTGAATATCAGTATGCTTGGGACAGCCTTATACCTACCCCTGCTGCCAGCGTCCAGGTGACCTGTGTCAGCTCAGGTAGGAGGGCACAGTCCCGCAGTCGTCCCAGCCCAGCCAGCTCAGAGCTCTGCCCATCCAGATCAGGCGCACGGCCTCATCCCCTCCCTTGTGCCAGCACAGTGGCTTGGTTTACCCCATGCTGAGCATTTACTGGGGAAAAAGTAAATCCATGGCTTTCTGCTGTTTTATCTGCTGCATAGAGGATTTGGACACCTGTACCTCATGTGGGAGCACATGGGAAAAGGACGGTCAACACCATCCTTAAGCTGCCAAGGAGCTGCAGGGCATTTGCGGTCTGCAGGTGCATTCAGAGCGTCTTGCAGTCCAGAGGCCTGAATGGGCAGAGGGAAACCCAAGGGAGAGGAGAGGCATGTGTCCTTGGATTGGGGCGAGCCACAGCAAATTCTGCCCAGCTACAGTGACTCCAGCTGGCAGCTGAAGGAGGGGAAAAGGGTGTGCAATGGATGCTCCCCCTAGCCTGCTGCACCTCCGAGGTCCAGCCTGGCTTGGTGGGAAGCTCTGATCTTCTCCAGATCGATGCCACCTTGTCTCTGCCTCCCCTGCTGGTAGGAATGCCAGCAGGCAGGAGGACTCGTCCCTGTACTCACCCTGCCTTGCATTCTCACAGCTGAAGGTGTCACTGTGAAACTTGTGAGTCATTAAAGAAATAATAAGCGTTACTGCCTGTCACGTAGGAGTATTTACCCACAGTAATAAAGAGAGGAAGAAGGCAGACGGGGGTGTGGTCTGGATCCAGAAAGTCTGGTGAAACTGCCAGGAAGTGGTGACAGCTGATCACTGCCCCAGTTACACAGGGAGACCTCCTCAGGTGTGAGGTTTTGGCTCCCCTGTATATCCAAAGGAAAACCTCTGGTCACCTGCACCTCCATGGTTGTTTTTGTGTGCAAAGGAGAAGAACAAATCAGTCCTTCTCCCTGCTACTCATGGGGAGACCTCAGGGTGAGCGTACAGGCAGAAAGGAGACTGTCATCATCCCTGTAAAACCCATCTGGAGGCAGGGAGAGAGCTAAGGATGAAAATGAGCATGGGACTTTTGATTTGCCCCCTCGTGCAACAGGACAGACTGCAGGCTCTGGGCTTGGGCTGCCCGAGCAAGGCAGCACTCTGTTCCCGGGGTACCACGGTGTTTGTGGGTCCCTGGCATTTGCTGCTATGCAAAAGCCCTGGGAGGAGCAGCAGAACAGGAGTTAAAATATTGGTGCAAGCGCAGTAAGCCGACAAGCCGAGAACAGCTGTGAAATCCAGGAAAGGCAACAGATAACAGCAAGGAATGGGCAGGTGCTGGGTGGATCGGTGACGACACCAAAGCCACAACACAGATAAGGTCATCGGGCTCACATGAAGCAAGAAGGACGTGATGCAATCTGGTTTGGTCTCCTGCCATGGGTGCCCAGCCAGATGGAAAGACTGCAAACAGCACCGTGGTCACCCGGGCGGTAAAGATGTGATAAAGGCTCATGGTGTGACGAGTGATCCAGGGCGGGTGGCGTGGACACAGGCCGGCGTGTGTGTGTGGGAACAAGCACAAAGGCAGGGGCAATGCCATGAGGGAACAAGGTGGAGATTGATTTTGGAAGTAGAAGTCTCCTTCCTTGTTGTCACACCTCCAGCAGAGTTTCTCTGCCTTGCTTGCCACAGGCGAGCCCAGGATCTTCATACCTGCCCCTGCTGCCCTCCTTGCAGGGCTGCAGCTGGCAGGGGTGTGAGGAGGAGGCAGCAGAGCCAGGACCCTCTCTCCTGGCCCTGGAGAAGCTCTAGGGGAGTCCAAGGGCAGCCCCAGATACAGGGCATGGGGAGCAGTTCCCCATGTGCTGCTGTACCCCTGGGAGCCACTGGGGACCGCCCCTCCTTGTAATACCTGCAATGCGGAGGAGAAAAGCCAGGCTCAAATGTGTGACTGTCTCAAACATAGCTGGAGTTGCATGGCCAAGGTGAGGGCGAGCAGCCACTAGAACACCTTCTGTCCCACCTGAGGAGGAATTTCCCCACCTCTGCTTCGAGGGGGACAGTAGGCAGGGCTTTCGTCAGGGGCTGCAAGCCTGTGTTTGAGACAAAAGCAGGAAAAGACAAAACTAGCTTGCAAGAGGTGATTTCCCCTTTGTCATCTCTTGATGCGTCATTTTAATTTGCTCTGTGAAGGCAGCAGCATTTGAATATCACCGAGGAACCAGGTGGAGGGAGATCAAGCCTTGTATTGGTCAATGGCTTTTCCCCAGCACCACGCGACCTGCTGCCTCCAGCACAGAGGGGATGCAGATGTTTCTTGCTCCCCTCCGCCCAAGGAAAGCGATCTGGAGCACACAACATGTCCCAGCTGCACGGCTCCAGCCCGTTGCTCCTGCACTGCCACCAGCATCACCCAAACAGCCAGTCCATGCTTGTGACTAGCAGTACAGCATGGTTCTCTGCAGCAGTGGCACCAGAGGTGTTATGATCAGAATTTGTGTGGGGTTTTTGGTAGTAAAAACATTGAAGAAGACTGTAAAGGCCAATAATAGCCCTCATCCAGGTCTATGGTGAGTATTGGTGTGGGAGCAGCTTGCAGGAGGTGGCCCCATGATTTCCACATAGTTGAGTCTTTGCTGGGACCAGATTTGCAAGGTGGGCACCCAAGGAAATACATCCATGTGTGCCAGAGAGTGAGAGCTGCTGTGTTGCCAGGACCCACCAAACCTCATGCACAACAGGGCTTGGTCAGGGCATCCGCAGCTTTTACATGGCCCACCAAAGACGGAGATCTCCCACCTCCCTGCTGGTCTGAGTTGCTCACCCTCTGGGGTAACGTTTCCATCCTAACTCCTGACCTGAACATCTCAGAACTGCAGTTTGTGCCTGTTGCTTTTTATTCTGTCATCTGGCATTACAAAGAAGAGGTTGGCTCCATCAACTGCCCTTCCAGCAGTTGTAGGCTGCTATCAGATCCCCCCTTGGCCTCCCCAACACTAGACTAAACAAGCCCAACAGGCCCCCATGTGCCTCAGGAACAACTGCTAATGCAGTTAAATATTTACTTTAGTTGAGGGATTTCCGAAGTGGAATAATAATAAAAGACAAAGGTTATTGAACTGTGTAAACTCTGTGAAGAGGGAATATAAAACATGTCCACAGCCATCTAGGCAGAGAGGAGGAACGGTTCTGCAAAGAGAATGCTGAATTGGTCACCTTACCTTCCCAAAACCCAGCCACGCTCTGCTGAGTTGGGTGGAAGGACCACCCAAGGGCAAGGATGGAAACAGGCCCCTGCAGGGCCTGTACGCCTCTGGCCATGGGGGATGCTCACCAAGCTGTTCCCTCTTGTCTCAGCCAGCTCAGACCAGCATATACCTTCCTAAGCCTCAGGCAAGACCATGGGGAAGAAATGTCCTGAGCACGGTCATGCTCAGCTCCTCAGCAAGTGCAAATGTACATGCTGTGTGTGTCTGGAGCTCTCCCAGCCCACTAGTGGTTTCTGTAGGACACCTACCCCTTGGCTACCCTTTGGCTGCCCCTTGTGCACCTCCTGCCTGCTCCCAGCATGAAGGAAGTCCTCTGCCACTTCTGGCCCAGACTTTACCTTGGCAAGTCTGTCCCAATGTTACCTGAAAAAAAAGCCCTCGAAACCAAAAGTAGTTTAGAGAGGAGATATTGCTTTATTCCATGTCGGGTGCTAGGGGGAAAACCCACAAATCTAGCAGCCCTTACTGGGTATATTCACCGATTATTTATACACAAAATATGCTCGTAATTCTACCTACCTAATACATAACTCCACCTAGGCTCACATATTCATTAGGATGACCGAATAGCCTTTTTGCACATGCGTATCAAATTTTGCTGTTTCAGCAAAACACTTCTGTGCAAACATGAGGGTCTCAGTGGTCATTTGGGTAAGGAGACCCTTCCTCACATTATCCTTTTAAGGTATTGGGTCATCGCAGGACAGTAAAAGTTTACTGTCGGTTTGCCAACTTCTTGAAGATAATAAGGATGTCCTTTGAAGTAGCCACAGCTCTGTCCTAATTGGTATAGGAGTACATACTTGACACATAAAAGAACCTTGAAGTGATTTACTACTTCTTGTTATCCCATCCTTGGTGATTAACTACTTCTGGCTGTCTCCTCGTTATCACTATCTGTAACATCAGCTCAGTAACTAACTATTTTTTACACAGTAAGAAAGTCAGTAATTAGCTATTTTCTCACACAGTAAGAAGGTTAGTAAGAAACAATCATTTTACAAACAAAGCAGAGGCCTGTCTTTGGTAACATCAAAGGAGTTTTTGGTCAGCACTGGTCTTCAGCTGCGTCTCCAGCTTTCCACCCAGTGGTCCTCTTTTCTGTTCTTCACCCTTCACCACTTGATTTTGATTCGCCAGAGGAAGGTGGGGACGGATATGGAAAATTCAGCTTCCCCAGAAAGAGGTGTTGAGGTTGTCACACAGTGACTGGGACAAACCAGGACACACAGAAAGACTGATGTTGAGCATCCAGTCCTGCAGGTGAAGCAGCTGGCATCCTCTGGGATGGTGATGCTTGCTAAGAAGTCCTTAACTGAAGAGTTGGCATCTCTTACCACTGAGGATCCTCTCTGGCCTCTCTGTCCCCTCCCTGCTGTATGTGCCACCTCTGTGCATTTAAACTGAGTGTCCATGCACACAGCCCCCTTCCATCGCACTGAATCTTATGAAAAAGATACTTTTGCTCTGTCGATCTCAGCTGCCACTATTTATGTGACCAAGCTGGTGAGAGGAACAAAGCATTAAACCACCCATGAGGATGGGTAGAGGAGCACAGGCAGTGGCTGCACCTGCAGCTCCTTGATCCCACTCATCTGAATTTCATTCCCTCCAGCCCCTCTGTGCCCCCAGCCTGTCCCATCCCACCCAGCGACAGGGTGGGCTTGCTGCAACATGATGGCAGGCTTCTTGTATGTTGGAGATCTCCCTCCTGGGGTCCTGCCCAGTGTGTCAGGCAGCTGAGCATCTGGTTGGCCGGGCCTCATGGGATAACGTGGAGGATACAGTGCAGCCACGCAAATCAGACTGAATTTCCTGTCTTTTCCATGTGAAGTCACAGAATCACAGAATCACAGAATGGTAGGGGTTGGAAGGGATTTCTGGAGATCATCTAGTCCAACCCCCCTGCCAAAGCAGGCTCACCTAGAGCAGGCTGGACAGGAACACATCCGGGTGGGTTTTGAATATCTCCAGAGAAGGAGACTCCACCACCTCTCTGGGCAGCCTGTGCCAGTGCTCTGCCACCCTCAAAGTAAAAACGTTTTTTCCTCATGTTGAGATAGAATTTTGTATGTTCCAGTTTGTGCCCATTGCCCCTTGTCCTGTCGCTGGGCACCACTGAAAAGAGCCTGGCCTCGTACTCTTGACACCCGCCTTTTAGATATTTATAAACATTGGTGAGGTCCTCTCTCAGTCTTCTCCAGGCTAAACAGACCCAGGTCTCTCAGCCTTTCCTCATAAGAGAGGTGCTCCATTCCCTTGATCATTTTTATAGCCCTCTGCTGGACTCTCTCCAGCAGTTCAAGTTCCCTGTCCTTCTTGAACTGTGGAGCCCAGAACTGGACACAGGACTCCAGACGTGGCCTCACCAGGGCAGAGTAGAGGGGGAGGATGACTTCCCTTGCCCTGCTGGCCACGTTCTTTTTAATGCACCCAAGTAAAAGTCTCCCAACCCAAATGGAGGTATCTGCCATTAATGAAGAACAGCAGCCGCAAAGCTGGAGGGCTCATTCAGGCAAGATACATTTAGAAGAAAGCTGTCTGGGTGAAGCAGAGAAGAGCAGCATTGCCCAACCCAGACTACAGTGTGAAGGGATTGTAAAGCAGCCTCCAGTGCTGGCACCTGGAGCTGTCAGGTGGCAATGGGATGGCTTATCAGTTGCATGAGAGCGCCCAAGTTATCCGGCTAGGTGCACAGTCCAGCTGTTCCCAGCACAGATCAAACGTTGCTCAAAATGCTGCTTTTCCCAGCGCCGCTGAGATAAGTTGGTGCCCCCCCGTATAAAAGCAGCCACGAGTGGAACGAGGTGCATGAGTGCGTGTGCCTGAACTGACCATGCCTGCGAGGGAGCTGCTGGTGGTGGCGGTGGCTGTGGTGACTCTTGTCACCACTGGCGGTAAGTCCACTGCTGCCAGCAGCCGGCTCTTCCAAGGTGGGTTGGGAACCATGGAGGGACCAAAAATGGGTGGGAGGGCAGAAAGACCCAGAAACTCTGGTTTGGAGAGGAGGTGAGGAGGGCAAGCAAACACAGTGGCAGCGTGGTGGGGAAGAAGGACTGGAGCAAACGCACTGTGCCGTATCAGCAATTCAGGGCAAGAATTACCAGCTGGTTTGTCAACTGTATTGCACTTGGGAGAGGGGTGGGATAGGGGACAGCCCACAGTGCCAACGGGAACCAGGGTTTGGGAGGACAGCACATACACTGGGGTGGCAGCTACTGTCATTCCTGCCTCTGTGAAGACCTGCAAGTCTTTGCAGCATATTCATGGGGGAAGAAGCTATTTGTAGGCTCTGGAAAATCGATTCTACCTAGGTGCACGTAGTTGTGGTCCTGCAGGGGCTTGTGTGTGATCCCATGTGCTCCCAGAACATTCGTGCACCGCACAGATGGGCTGTGAACTGTTGTTACTGCTCTGCCTGACTGCAGGAAAGGACCCAACTGAATGCAGCTTTGCCTGGGGACAGCTGTTGTCCGGCTGTGCAGCGTCACCCACCCTCAGCCCTCTGAAGATACCCCATGTCCCCATACACCACTGCATGGGTTCACATTTGCTGGGATGTGTTGGGTGCTTTGTGGAGCTTCTAGTCCAGGAGAGGGATTATGGGGTGGGAACAGGCATTCCCAGCTTTGTCCCAGCCAGCTCAGCTGCAGACGGAGGCTGTGCATTGTGCTGTGGGGAGGGTGGGGGGTGGCATGCAGCAAACTGATCCCCCCACATGAAACCCACACAGCTGACCCGCATCCTGAGTGGGCCCTGCACAGCCCTGCGTTCCCTTTAATTTAGATGTGACCCTCTTGTCAATGCCTCATTCTCCTGCCACCAGTCACAGATGGCTCACACGTCTCCTGTCTGTTTCAGGGGCAGAGATGGACGAAAAGAATGGCCTGAGAAGGGTAAGAGGCTTCTATTTTTTTCTTGCTTACGGCTTGAGATGGGATTTAGTGCCTGGTGTGCCTGAGAGAAAGGCTGTTCCCAGCCTCATGGATACCAGTGCTTCAGCATCAAACCCGCATCAAAGCCCAGGTTGTGAGTCCCAGTGATGGATGGGGTGGCCTCTCCTCCCTGCTTTCCCGCTCGGTGTGCACACCCTGCCCTGTCCAGGACAGAGGGACCCGGGTCACTGGTGGCATGTGCTCCTGCCCGGGTGCTGTGGGAGGGAAAGATGGGTGCTGCTGGCACTGAAATATGTGCTGCGGCTTCTCCTTTCCAGCCGGTGTGTGGAGACATGGTCGAGCTGCAAGCCTGCCCCCTCCTGTACTTGCCTGTCTGTGGGACCGACAGGAATACCTACGCCAATGAATGCCAGCTCTGTGTGCAGCAAATGTAAGCTCATGCCCTTGGCAGAGATCACCAGGAGTCTAATTTTGGCTGTCTGAAAGTGGGCGCTTGTGAAATACTGTCGTTCGGGCTCCCCCATGCCCAGGGAAGGCCATGGCAGGCGGGAAGGACATGTGTTCCTGCTAGCAATGTGAAAGAGCACTTTTTCATGTCAGCTGAGCTGGGCGCTGGGCTGTGAAGCCTGTGAGCTTTATGCTCCTGAGCTGGCCGTGCCTCCAGAGAGATGCAGGCATGTCCCCAGCTCTTCCCTGCAGGTTCCTGCCCCATCCTTGGCACTACGTTTAGTTACTGTGCAGCTGCAGGCTGAGGGATTTAGCTCATTGTGTTGGCAGGGGGCTAATCCCACAGAAGAGCTGAATATTCATCTAGTGGATCAGCTTGCTAAATCAGACCACCCTGTGTCTTCATGACCAGCAGATCCAAAAAGTGAGGTCAGAAGTCCATGGCAGAAGAGCCTCCAACATGAGTGCCTGTAAGCTGGCAACAAACCAGACACTCCGTAGAGGACAGGCGAAGGTCTCACTGTCCATGCTGCCTGCAATTAGAGAAGGGGGAGTTGAACTTAGATGGGCAAAAAGATCTGCTAGGCATCTAGCATGGACAGTCAAATAGGACCACTAAGGCCTTCAAAGGGACCTCTGGGAATGCAGATGCCCAGTTATGTGCCTCACAGCTCTTTTGGTAGAACTTCACACCAAAGGTACCACCATAAACTTGAGGACAAGGACAACAGGGACCTCATGAGAAGCACAAGGGTTGCTTTTGGGCAGTGATTTTATCTGGGTTGGGAAGTGACAGTCTGAGCAGGGGTTCCTGCTAGAAAGGGACCAAGGGTGAAGATCAGGTTGAACACAGGTCAGCAATGCACTTGCATGGCAAATAACACAAGCTGTGTGCTGGGCTGCAGGAGGAGAGGGATGACCAGCTTGTCAAGGGAACCTGCAAGGAGGTGTAGAGGAGCTGTGTCCAGCTAGTCTGGGAAGGGGAGGCTTGGGGGGATCTAGCAGCAGCCTACGGTTGGAAATGGGATGGAACCACACTCTTCTTGGTGGTAGCAGGTGATGCAACACACGGCAACAGCCACAAGCAGCAGCCCCAGAGGGTACAGGTCGGACACAGGGGAAACCCCTTCCCCAGGAGGGTCGTGCACCAAGGAGGTAGGAGGGGTCTCCATCCTTGGGGGTTGGTTAGGGCTCAGACAGAGCCATGGCCACCATAACCTCACACTGGGGACAGACCTGCTGTGAACAGGTTGGGTTGGACACCCACCACCAGTGCTGCATGGCCAGGGAGGGGCCAGCTGTGGGCCAGGATGGCTTGCAGTCACCTCAGCTTTTTAG
This sequence comes from Fratercula arctica, assembly GCA_947846985.1. Lineage (NCBI taxonomy): Eukaryota > Metazoa > Chordata > Aves > Charadriiformes > Alcidae > Fratercula > Fratercula arctica. The sequence continues at coordinate 68,649,767 of CANTUZ010000026.1, read as the reverse complement.
ACAGGAAAATGAACAAGCCAATTTTATAATAGTCAGCTCCATTCCACAGGCTGGATGGGAGCCCAAGTATGGCTTGGGGAGTATTTTTTTGAGCTCTTACTCTTTTTTCCTATGTTATTCTAGGAAAACCAGGCAAGACATCCGGATTTTGAAAGACGGGGAGTGTCAAGATATCTGAGCTTTCTGGTGGCTTTCCTGAGCCTAGAAACAGGTGATTAATTGATCCTGTGTTCTCTGTGCTGATCTCACATTTAAATTAGCAATGGCAAATAATAAAATGACATGCACAATCTTATTTCAACAGCACTTTTTTATGCAAGGCTGAGGGAAAACAGCACAAGCCAGCTCCCACAAAGGGCTACTAAAAACGCACAGTCAAAACATTCATTTCAAGTCCATATCACATACCAGGGCTCTGCACTGTGAGTATTATTTCAGCCACGTTCCTGTGAGAAAGGCCATGTGGGAGTAGCAAGAAACACAGATGCTGGTGAAGAAGGTGCTGAACAAGTGCAGTTTTTTTTTTCTGTTGGAGGCAATTTATCAAGGGGAAAGTAAAGTTTCTTCAGCGTTGGAGAAGACAACTCCCTGGCTCTGTAAACACCACCACTTCCAGAGCTGATGTAAATTGAAAATAGTAAGATCTGCACTTCTTATATTCAGCTTTTTATCCAAGAGCCTTTCACAACAGAAAGCAGCCCGGATAACACATGGAAAGGGCCTGAGTGGAGACCTTAAATGCAAGGGACCCTGGATCTCTGCTCCAGCACTTGAGAGCAACCTTCAAACTGAGCTAATTACACAGAAATGCTCTCTGGGAACTGCAGGTTCCCAGCCAGTTGCCAAATTTCAGGTCTAGGTTGCTCCTGGTGTCCGGGCCATCTTTGGGACTGTGCCCTGACACAGTCCCACCAAGGTAGTAGTGGAAGTGTGCACCAGCATTCCTTGGGGCTCCCTCTGCTCTTTCATCTCCCACTTATACCAGATGGGACACACTTCACCCTTCATTAAATACCTGTAATGAGTTTGTACAACTTGGGTATGCAAGGGGTTCCCTTTGGTCACAGTGGCAGAGATCAGAGGGTACTGGCTGATTCAGGACTTGACCCCGAATTCAGTTCAGTCCTGAACCAGATGTTGTATTCCTACAGAATGACTGGTTGAGATTGCTGATCAGCTTTAGCAAAGCACTGGGTTTCTTTGAACAGTGCTTCAGTGTGCATTGAAACCATCTGAAGACAGGTCTGTGCTCACCCGCAGGGGATCACGCTGCTCTGACTTGCTGCTGTACTCACACGACTCGTTTCCAGGCATCTGGGGAAGGGTTCCAGGTGCACCATATGGTCAAGAGGGCTCCCTGAAGTCAGTGACCACCCCGCAAGTCTGGGAGCTGTGCCAGCATCATGGCTACTGTGCCTGGCCAGCTGGTCATGTAATCCATCCCCATTCCCCTCTTCCAGTTCTGCACCTTCCTGGAACCACCTGGGGGGACACTGCAGCACTGTAATGCACGACAAAGCCACTGCTGGTAGATTTGATGCTTGTCCTGGTTTCAGCTGGGAAAGAGTTAATTTTCTTTCTAGTGATTGCTGTGAAAGAAATGTCAATAATTCCTATGAGTTTCGGTTTTGCTAGATGAAGTTTATGCTTTCCAAGGACTCTTTTCAGCTTCCCACAGAAGCTGAGGATAAGTATAGACACCACAATGGAATTGCCGATGGAATGTTCTGTACCATAGTTGTCAGGCTCAGTATATTAATCGGGGTTCACCGGGGAGGGGGGACAGAATCAGCAATCACTGCTTGGACATTGCCAATTTACCAGACAGTGAGAGTGACTTGTGTCATTATTATTATAACTATTGTTATGATTATTGTTGTTTTCCTTTTCTGTTATTGTTTCTATTAAACTGTCTTTATCTCAACCCACAAGTTTTTTTCCCTTTCCTTTCCCCTCCTTTTTTCCCTCTTCTCCATACCCTTTATGGGATGAAGGGGGAGAACTGCACGCACGGCTGCATGGATGTAGCTGCTGGCTGGGGTTAAACCATGACAATGCTGCAGCTGGAAATAGTATTGAGGAGCATCAGACAGCCACACTTGGTCAGATGGGGGAATCCATCTGACACAGCATCCACCGTTTTCTGGCCCAGAGCCAGCTACTGTCATTAAAAGCTTTTCTCTCATTAAAAGCTCTTCACCAGGCTGAAAAATCCTAGCCTGACTAGTTGCTCAGAGTTGTCCAGAGCTTTGATTGCCCCTGTTCTCCTTCCCTGGACCCTTTCCATTTGTGCGGAGGAGCGGACACAGCTTGCCCACCTGTTTATGGCTGCTGCAATTACACCATCTACTTATTTGTCCTGGGGCTCTGCAAGCCCGCTTGCCCCCTTTCAGTCCTCAGGTGGCCCGGAGACTCAGAGGGAGAGGTGGTTTGGCTGCGTGTTGCTCCCTGCACTTCCAGTCCTTCTCTTCAGACCCTCAGATGGTGTTTCCCCTGCGCCACAGGGAAGGGTTTTGGTGGGGTTGTCACAATTATGCATTGCTCATCTCCCTCCTGGGGTTTTCTGCCCCTGCTGCTGCCAACCCAGTGGCAGGCAGGATGTATTTGGGCAGCTCTGCCCCAGCTCTCTGCCAGGCCTGAAGGGAAGGTTACACCCAGCATAGCATGGTGCTTAACTGGGGGGACACCAGCACCCCAGCCCCATGCAGTGTCTCCTGCCGCGCAGGCGGAGTGGCTGCAGCCCGCCACTGTGCATCTCCTGGAGAGCCGTCTCTATTTATTTGCAGACGCCAGGAAAAAACAACACAGACAATTCGGGGGCTCTTCTGACAAGGGAAATTGCAGGCCTGCAACACAACGTAGAGTGTTTATTCAGGAACTGCAGAGCTCAAGCACACACTTGTGGGCCAGACCTGCTACGTCGAAGTGTGGGCAGCCACGGGACAGGGCCGGCATTGATTCTGCACACAGCGAATTCAGAGATACCCCTCTTCCCTGGGGACCAGCAGATTTGCCAGTTTATTTCACACTGCTCAAGAGCAAGCGGCAGACCGAGGGGCAATTTAACACCACCACAGACCTCAGGGGCTGGAGCAGGACGGATGGATCGAGCCTGGTGCAGAGAGCCTGATTCTGAAGCCTGGCAGATCTATGTCTAGCGAGGTCAGGTGGGACTCAGGAGGCAGTTGGTGGACAGGAGGACGCCTGCAATGCACTGGTCTGTGTCAGGGCGTATGCACACGGATTTGCACTTTTGCATAGGGTTTTGCCTGTAGAATTTATCCACTTCCCATCTTTTCATGTTGCAGTCAAGGCAGGGTGAGGAAGGGATTATCTGCTTTCACAGGCACCATAGTCCGTCACACAGAGCTACTGGTAGCCCTGCTCCCAGAGAAGCATGCTGCAACCAAGCAAGTTGCCCCAAACCTGCCTCAAGTCAGGGAGTGAAAGACAAGCCTGAAAATTGCTTCTCTGTCGTTGTCATGCAAGAGAAAACTGACAGCAGTGCCCTGACATCCTGCTCGAGTGACAGTGGCGTAGCTCCCACAGCTGCCCGTGATAATCCCCCAGATAACCTTGGGTGTTCAGGGCTGCGTCCCTGACTGCAGGGAGGGACAGTCAAATCTCTGGGTAATAGCAATGCCAGACAGGGGTAAACAGAGATATCTTTGAGGCTTGTAAAGAGCTTTGACTTAGATATGGATCCGAAGCCTGGTGTTGCTGTGTCTGCAGCGACAGCAGTCCCAAGAGTGCCAGGAGACAGGTCCGGTGGCAGGATCCAGCCCTAGGTCCAGCTGTCCCTCGGACAAAGCATTCCAAGGGCTTTTGGGTAGTGAAAGCCATGTGGGGGACTGTCGCAGTGATACGTACCCAAGGTTGGGGGTGTTCCCCTGCTGAGCAGCTCTAGTGACACTGGAGGAGTCTGTGACACTGGAGCTGCTCAGACTGCTGGACACCTGTGTGAGCTCCCCCAGGTCCTCGCTTAAGAAACCAGATGCACCAGTGGAGGTGTCCCAGAGCTAGCTGAACTGAAATGTGGAGAGAAAGGGGAGGGAAGCAGCACCTGGCACACTGTAAAGTGTCCATTTGCAACAGTTCATGCAACCAGGCATGTCAGAAAGTTTAACTTACTTGCACAAATTCGTCCATAGCCAAGGGGATGCAGCTTTGCTCACATCTGCTACAGAGCTCTGCTGGAGAAGGAGAGTTTGCTGTCTTGCTGGTGCTGGTGGGGGACAGGGAGGCAACACTGGGCTCTGAAATGAACCCGGTGTCCATGGCCTCTCCGTCTCTCCACTCCAGAGCAGAGACTCTGGTGGTGTGCTCTCCCCCTTTCCCCCCTCCGGCTCCTCAAGCCATAAACATCAGTGGGAATTGTGATGAGTTGCACCTGGACTTTGGAGAATGGCTGCAACACAGCCAAAACACTGTCTGGAGTGGGGACCTAGGTATTTTGTTCCCATGCGAATATGACTATAGGTCAATTATCTTACCCTATAAACAGTGGACAGCCGAAGAGCCCTTTGAGCTCTCCTGCACAGCAGCGTGCTGCATGCCAGGATCTCCCCTTGCGTGGGGACGCTCGCTTAAGGTTCTGCTCCTTGAGGTTGAGAGATTCCTTGCCACAACAGATTCTTGGTAAATGACCAACAGCATGCTAAACTTCGAAATCTTAGCTAAGCGATATAAGGGATTGATTGCATATATATAATCCTTTAGACATAAACCATTGACCAAGTCTGGTCTAGGATTGGATCCAGCCGCACCTGGACTCCTCTCTGAGGAGTTCAGAAAGCAAGGCCATCCTTTCTGAACCTTGACTCAACGGGAGGGTCTCCCCAACAGCTCAGTCTTACCCTGTCCTCTATGCAGTAAATAACAAAGTGTACCTTGCCATCGAATCTCGTAAAACACTGTCGCATTCACTACTAACTTTGTTAAATCACTGTTTTACATTAATAAATATTTCACTACTTCTCTCTCAGAAGTGAAGTTAATCACTACGCACAAGACAAAAGACAACTTGAAACTAGGTGGTGGAGTCTGTAATTTCCACACTGTTGTTATAAATACTCCGAGTCCGTAAGGAGTTTAATAAATGTTTATTAGATAAGAAAGCAAAAGCAGCGCTGGGCGGCCGGGGAGTCGCAGCTCCACAAAGGCTCGCAAATTCGAATGTCTCAAGCAACTCCTTTTATCTTCTCGGGGGTGGGTTTCAGCATCCTTAGTCTCCGCCAGGTGCCCCCCCCCCCCCCGCCAGGTGCCCCCCCTATAGATTGCTGGGTCAGCTAACATATACAAGGATCTGCACCGAGACACAAGCTCAACAAACAAATGGGCATGAGAACGGCGTCACGGGCAGCCGCTCAAGGACATCAATCCTTCATGGCAACATTCCCCAGGTCTCATCCCTTCACCCAGATAAGGCAGTCTTCCGTAGCAACAGCTGGCAGTATATCATGTCATGACATTTACTGCTAGTATAGCAATTAAGTCTTATCGCAAGACAGGATGTCCTGCTTCACAGAGCAGGACACTTCCATTGCTTGTTTGGTGCAATAATTACCCCCCTTGTTCAGCTCTCCTGGTCATCAGCAAATTACCTGTTAGTCACCTATTGCAATTCCCCCTTTCTGTTATTTACCAGTAATTTGCTGATCAAATCTAGATAATACCTCATAGGCTCTATCCAATCTAGAGTTTTCATCCGGTATGTTCTCCATTTCTAGTTGTGACTGCTTTATTACCATCAACTGTACTTTCTCTAACCTGTTTTTAATAAAGGTTACAAATTTATTAATGACACAGGGTCCAAAAGTCAGAGCCACTACTAGCATTATGAAGGGCCCTGCCAAGGTAGAAATTAAAGTAGTCAGCCACGGTGATTGGTTAAACCACGATTCATACCATGAGGACTGAGCTTCTCGTTCTCGTTTTCGCTTCTCTAATCCTTCTCTTAGTTTGGCTAGCGAATCTCTCACTACCCCTGTATGGTCAGCATAAAAACAACACTCTTCGCCTAAGGCTGCACATAGTCCTCCGTTCTGCAAGAACAGGAGGTCCAATCCTCTTCGATTTTGTAAAACCACTTCAGACAATGAGGTTAGAGATTTTTCTAAGTAAGAAATAGACTTTTCTATTCGGGTCAGATCCTCGTCCACTGCCTCTCTCAAGGACAATAGACCTCGATGTTGCAGGGCTAGAGAAGCCGCGCCGGTGGCGGTTCCTGCGATCCCTAAGCCAACTAAAGTAGCTATAGTTATTGCGGATATCGGTTCCCTCTTTTCTATCCTATGTTTGGTACTTCCCCAATGTAAATACATACTTTCTTCGCTATGAAAAAAGATCTTAGGTACCACAGTAACTTGCACACAAAAGTCTGAGTTATTTTTCAGAACGATCGTGGACAAACACGGAGTCAGTCCAGTTTTGGAACAAGCCCACCATGCCCCTGGACTAGGCAAGACCCATTTAATCCCGGTAGCAAAGCTTTTGGTTTGGTTAGTTCTCCCTCTTGGTACTGTCCCTACACACGAACCCTTTCCTCGGACTTGTTGCAGGGTGATTCCCGCAGTGCGTGCTTTCCAGTCACAGCCGGGAGGTATGGTCCCATTGGTGATATTAAAAGGGGATGACACTGCTATTCCCTCATAGAAAGGTGGTTCTGAGTTGTAGCACAGCCAACAAGAATTAGTAAGATTCGGGTTGGTCATGTTTAAGGTCTGGTAAGCTGCTTTCATCATAGTCCATAAAGGTACTTGGGGTGGGTCCCATGCCTCATTGGTAGGAGTGGGATATGCTTCAGTGGGATATGCTTCTGAGGAGTTAACGACCTCAGGCTTTCCCAATTGCCCGTTGAGGAGATCATTGGGCCCTACTACCACGGTCGGGGTTTGTTTAACCTCGCGTTTCTGAATGAATATTAGCCCTCCCTGGTCTGTCCCCGGTTGCGAGTATCGAAAACCCCAGGTTCGCCCTATGAGCCAGCCGGGATCATCTGGCTTATGGACTGCTAAATATATACTACCATTACAGAGAGGTTTCCTATCCGAGGAGGCTCTTGTTCCCCACTGGCCATAATGACGAGTCCCTCCCATTCCTGAGGGTAGTTGGCACCCTATAGGGACCCATTCGGTGCTTAAAAATTGATCTTTGACAATGGGGGTCCAGGCTGAGGCAATTGTTTCACATCCCCAATAAGCACAATAATAATGTCCTGGGGAGTTGCAATAGCCTCTTCCTGGGTTGGAGCTGGGGCACATGTAGTAATGGAATCGATCCTCACAACGTCCTGGAACTTGCTGTGCTGGTACTAATTCACAAGGGGATGTCAGGAACCTTGGGGCCCCCGCTGTGATATTTGTCCTTAAAATAGAATATTCTCTACTTCCAAGTACCCATTCATAGGGTTGATGGTATGGGTTTCCCCATGTTGTGGTGGCGAGGATTAAGATTCCCAGGAGGAGGCTAGTAGCCATTCTCCCCACTTTTGCAGCACTCCTCTGCCTTCCTCGTCTACTCTTTTGCAGAGAGCAACGGGATTTTAGCTTCTTCTCGGCAGCAGTGAGTGATCTTCAGGGGAATCTACTGCCTCTCCTTTCGCCGCGCGTTGCTCCCTGCTCTGGCTTGGGCAGAGGTCTGCTTATTGCTAGTCTTTCTAATGCAGCCCTGACTCCCCTCGTACGGGATCTTTATTCCACGAATCTTTGTCAAATTCCTTAAGCTCGTCACAGTCTACTAACTTTCCACAAAAATGTTCCTAATATTTTTGTCTGTCTAATCCCTCTTATATGCTTCATTAGCTTATATAGATCCCACCAAATTAGGCTTAAACCCCAATGTTCATTGTTTTCTATCACAAACCGTATATTCCTGCTAAAGTTATCTGGGTACCCCTCCGTGGTTGTCCAGTTCCGTTCCAACGTAGGATATAGATGTCGTTCTAGAGCCTCGTACTGATACCGATCCTGGCACGTTGGACACACGCCTCTGTGAAAAAGCACTATACGATTAGTTATATTTGTTCGTTTATACCTCCCACACTGATAAAACACCCAAAACCCACATGTGAGGGTTTTGCACTGGCAAACTCCTCTCAGTCTCTGTTCAGCTTTCCAGCTGCCCCAATAAGCTCTGGGATTATTAATTATCCCTTCGGTTATGAACAGTAGCTGGTCACTGTTCCTGGGGAGACCAGACCCCGTGACCTCTTTTTTTTTTTTTTTTTTTTTTTTTTTTTTTTTTTTTTTTTTTTTTTTTTTTTTTTTTTTTACCGACGGCGATAAAACCCTGTGCCACTGACTCTGCCTTCGTCTAAGGACTTCCGCTGGTCAGAGATCCGGCCTTTCCATATATTGGGGAATCCGTTACTATGGTTCCCACCCATCGGGGTCTTGGAATTGCCCCTGGGCGACCCTCATTGCACACTGCCTTAGCACCCGGTACCAATCAGACTCGTATACCTCCCACAATTCGGGCAGTAGTAATTCCCAGCCGCAAAAGAGCCGAACTATTTGGGCCTGGTCCCCATTTGCTCCAAGGTGTCTTCGGCAGCGCATGCAATTAGACTGCCTGTTAAAAGCTACACAAGACCAATGATCGCCGCAGTGACAACATTTACACACCACCCAACTTAAATGTCCGTGGAGAGGGTGTTTTAAACAAGGGATCGCCCCGACGGTCGAAGTAGGGGTTTCTGGTATCCCAGTTTCTACCTCACAACAAAGTGAGAGTGTCGTGGAGGTCTCTGTGATTCTATATACCCCAGCCCCACCAGTTTGTGGGGGTAAGCGCTCCCTGGACCAGGGTGCGGAGTATACTTTTCGGAGGGTATGATCCGACTGCACCTGAAACCACCGGTAGAGACTGCTTCGGACCCCTTCCCCTTCTTCTGAATTAGTCATTCACTTAGTGGCTGTCGTTGTAGTCTTACACGGAGAGTTCCTGGTTCTGGCACCGCGGTCCACTTCTCCGGGGGAAGCGGCCCTTTAATACGGCTAGCATGGGTCCATCCCTTTTCCGCTGTCCGGACTGCCGTATCTGTTGTAAGCAAGACAACAAAGGGGCCTTCCCAACGTGGTGTCAGGGAGGTTTCTTTCCAGGTTTTGACTTGGTCCCCAGGTTGAACGCGATGTATAGAAACGTCTAAGGGAGGTCTCTGTACTACCAATCCTTTCTTTTGCAACTCTCGCCTCCTTCGTGTGAGTTCTAAAATATATTCTGTCAGAAGTTTGTCCTCAACTTTTGGATGCTCTATTAATAACCCAAAGTCATAGGGCATCCCATATAACATTTCAAAGGGGGAGATACCAGTATCCGTCCTTGGCTGGGTCCTGATATACAACAGTGCTAATGGTAAGCACTTGACCCAATTCATTTTCGTCTCCACCATAAGTTTGGTTAGGTGTTTCTTTATCTCCCCGTTCATTCTCTCTACTCTCCCAGAACTCTGTGGGTGCCAGGGGGTGTGATATTCCCACTTCGTACCAAGAAGCTCGGTAGTTTCTTTAATAATTTTAGACGTGAAATGTGGGCCTCGGTCCGAATCAATCACCGCAATAGTCCCATATCTTGGAATGATTTCCTCCAAGAGAATTTTAGTGACTGTTTTTGCGGTAGCTCTTACTACTGGGAAAGCTTCTACAAAGTGGGTGAGGTGGTCAATCAAGACTAATAAATACTGATATCTTCCTACCTTTGGCAATTCAGTAAAATCTACTTGTACTTTCTCGAACGGTCGTTTAGCCAATTCACGACCTCCTGGGACCTTTTCCCTAAGTTGTCGCTTGTTTATTTTATGGCAAGTTAAACAACCCTCTAGAGTCCTCTTTGCTAGGCCATAAATTCCGACGCAGGCATACTTTGTTTCAAACTGGTCGACTAACGCTTGAACGCCCCAGTGGGTTTTATGGTGTAATTTATTCAGTATTCCCCGTGCTAACCCCTTTGGAAGGATTTCTCTGCCGTCTGGTAACAGCCATCTATCGCCCTCTCTTTTTGCTCCAATTTGTTTTAGCTTGTCTAATTCTCGGAGGGTAAAGGTTTTTTCTAAGTTCAGTCTTTCAGGTTCCTCTCTCAAGGCCTGAACCATTAATAATGCCGCTCGTTTTGCTTCTGCATCGGCTATATTGTTTCCTCTTACCGTGGGAGTCAGTCCCCTTTGGTGTCCCCTTACATGTACTATAGCTATTCTCAGTGGACCCCTTAATGCTTTCAAAACTTCTAAGATTAGTTTCTCGTGGACTAATCCTTTCCCCTGGGTGTTGATTAGGCCTCTCTCCTCCCAGATTTTTCCAAAAGTATGTACTACCCCAAAGGCATACTTGGAATCAGTATAAATAGTCCCTGCTTTATTTTCTAAGAGCTTTAATGCTCTTAACATAGCATATAACTCGCATGCTTGTGCAGACCAAGTTTTGTCCAATGGTCCTGATTCCTTTATCTGAAAGGTATGCCCATCTACAATAGCATATCCTGATTTTCTTTTTCCTTCCACTACTCGTGAAGAACCGTCTATAAATAATTTCTCCCCTTCCTCTAATTCCTCCTCTTCTAAATCTTCCCTTATCTTTGTCTGTAAATTTATTAGTTGGAGACAGTCATGTACTAAATCTTCTTTAGACTCCCCATATAAAAATTGAGCAGGGTTCTGAAGGGAGGTGGCTTCTATTTCTAATTTGGGGGAGTTAATTAAAATACCTTCATATTTTAGCAATCGACTGTCCGTGAGCCATTTATCAGCTCGTTGTTGCAACACTCCTCGAATATTATGGGGAGTATATACTTTTAGTTCACCTCCTAAGGTGACTTTTCCAACTTCTTCCACTAATAATGCCGTGGCTACTATAGCTTGTAAGCAGGTGGGCCATCCACGACTTACAGGGTCCAGAATTTTAGAATAATAGCCCACCGGCTTCCTCTGTCCAGCCCATCCTTGGGTTAAAACCCCATAGGCTGTCCCATTATCTACATTGATAAAAAGTTGAAAAGGTTTGCGAATATCGGGTAAACTGAGAACAGGTGCTTCTACCAGATCTCTTTTTATGCTCTCCCATCGGTCCTCATCCTCAGGGAACCATTTTACCAACCCGTTTTTAGTTAATTTTTCGTACAAGAACTTTACTTTACTGCTGTAGTTTTCTATCCATTGTCGACAATACCCTAATAGCCCTAATAGTTGTCTTATTTGTCTTTTGTTAGTTGGTGCTGTTAGAGACAAAATGCCTTTTACTCTCTCGGGATCCAGCTTCTTATACCCTTTTATGAGCCAATGCCCTAAATATTTCACCTCTTCTTCAGTAAACTGCAATTTGGACTTTGAAACTTTCAACCCTTTAAGACCCAAAAAGTTCAATAATTTGATACTCTCATTTCTGACTTCTTCCTGAGTTTTTCCAGCAATCAATAAATCATCTACGTATTGTATTAAGACCAGTCCCTGACTCAGTTCATAAGATTCTAATAGCTGTTCCAGGGCTTGTCCAAACAAGTTCGGGGATTCCGTAAATCCTTGGGGCAAAACAGTCCACCGTAATTGTTGTTTCCTATGGGTATTGGGGTTTTCCCATTCAAAGGCAAAATAGTCTCTACATTTCTCTTCTAAGGGACAGGCCCAGAAAGCATCCTTCAAATCTATAACACTATACCATTTATAATCTGGGCTTAACTGGTTAAGGATAGTATGGGGGTTAGCCACCACAGGGAACCGGGTAATAGTTCGTTCATTTACCGCCCTTAGATCTTGTACTAAGCGATAAGACCCATCCGCCTTTTTTACGGGTAGTATAGGGGTATTGTGGGGAGACATACAGGGCTCCAAGAGTCCTTGTGTTAAAAGTCTCTCAATTACCGGTTGTAATCCTTCTCTCCCCTCTTTAGAAATGGGGTATTGTTTTATCCGGATGGGCTGGTCTGGGGTCTTTATGGAAATGGTGATTGGCTTAATGTCTAGTTTTCCCACCGACTCTGGGCTAGACCAGGTTTCTGGATTGATCTTGGCTTCATCTTCTGCAGTTAACAAGCATAATCTGGCTATTAATTTTTCTGCTTTTACCTCTAGATTTATCCCTAAATCTACCATTAAGTCACGTCCCAAAAGGTTATATTCTGCTTCCGGAACTAATAAAAATGTCCCCACCCCATACTTGTTGGGGGTTTCTATTGCTACATTCTTTATCAGGGGCACCTTAAAGGGTTCCCCCTTTGCACCAATTACTTGAAGTTTCTCTTTTGATTCTACACACCCAGATGGTAGTTTTTGGACTGTTGATCTTTCAGCACCCGAGTCCACAAGGAACTCGAATACTTCACGCTGAGGACCCAATTTCAGTTTTATCAAGGGCTCGGTGACTTTAAGGGTCCCCAGCAAATAGAGCCCCTGACCCCCCTAATCTTCCTTAAAAATCTCCTCATCTTGTAATCTCTTTCGGCAGTTCCTCTGTATATGTCCCTTCTTGCGACAATAAAAACACTCCGCATTTCGTGGACTAAATCCTCTCCTTCCTAATTCTACTGGGTCTTTCCGAGAACTTTCCCTCTTAGCCTGATTCTGTCCTTCCCTTACAGCTGCCACCAGAATTCTGGCTTGTTTCTTCTGGTTTTCTTCTTCTCTTCTCACATACACCTTCTGAGCCTCTCTTAGTAACTCATCTAACCCTCTTTCCTGCCAATCTTCTATCTTCTCTAACTTCTTCCTTATGTCAGTCCAAGATTTAGCTACAAATTGAGTTTTCAGTAGGGCTTGACCCACCTGACTATCGGGGTCTAACCCAGAATACAGCTGTAAACTCTTTCTCAATCTTTCTAACCATTCGGTGGGGGTTTCATCTCTTTTCTGTTGTTCATTAAAAGCCTTATTAATATTTTTTCCTCTGGGTACAGAATCTCTAATCCCCTGAATTATCATATCTCGGAGATCAACCATATTATTTCTATGTGCTGGGTCTTGGTTGTCCCAATTGGGCCGCTGTAAGGGCCATTTTACATCCCCGGCGGGACCATGCTGATGTCTTTGATCCCAATGCCTCATACCGGCAGTTCTGATCATTCCTCGTTCTTCGTTCGTGAATAATATTCTTAAAATGGACTCCATTTCGTCCCAAGTGTAGATATTAGGTCCGAGGAATTGATCCAAACGCTCTGCTACCCCTAATGGGTCCTCTAACAGATGTCCCATTTCTTTCTTAAATTCTCTCACATCCCCGGAGCTGAGAGGTACAGACACAAACCCCACTCCAGGCTGTGGTCCCCCCATAGCAGTCTCCCTTAAGGGGTATAATAAACTTTCCTCTCTCCTTTCCCTAGTTTGACTTCTAGTTATTCTTTGATTAGGAAGAGGGGTCTCCTCCCCAGATTCCGTGGGGACTGTTGGAGGGAGATTTGGCTCAGGATCCGGTGGAGGGGGAGCATAGGGTGGGGGAGACGTTGGAGGTTCGCCTACATCCCACTTCCTCCTTTTATCAGCTTTCTTTTCCTTTAATGAAAACAAGTTCGTAACTTGTGTTATGCCTTGGATCCAAAAAAAGGCGTACTCGCTTTCCTCTTTATTAAATGGTCGTTTGTTGTTAACATATATGTTTAATTCTTGGCATATCCAATCCTCAGACGACCCATAAATTGGCCAGCATAGGTCTTTTCTTATCTGTTTTCCTCCCCATATCTCCATACAATAATGGACCATTTTCTCCCTAGGTTTCTCTTTCCGAGAAGGGGAACTATCCCAATATTGGATCATTAAGCCTAACGGGCTACCTGGGGGTATATTAGGAAGCCTACCCCCACCCCGTTTCTCCTGTATGGAACCAGAAGCTTTACCGTTCTTCTGTCCCATCTTCCGAAAGTGCCTTCTTTCTTTTCCACTCACTCACTTCCCTCCGTTCGTGGCCCACGCCCTCGCGGACTATGGGAACCGCACTACTGGGAGGTCCACACTCACTTCGTCCGGTGGATTACTAAATCCGATGGACGTCTCATTCACTCGCACTTCGGGTATCCAATCCCCGACCGAACGGAACCACAATATACTTACCCCAGAGTCTTCATTCGATACATCGAACGGGAACCACAATTCCGGACTCACTCTGGAGTCTTCGTTCGGCTTTTCCGAACGGGATCCGCTACATACTCACTTCCGAGTCTTCGTCCGGGTCTTCGTGCACAAAGATTACGGGGAAACAAAACTGCAGTATCTCTTTCTTTTTGCTTTCTCACCTCCGTTCGGAAAATCCAGGTTAGCTAGCCCGGGACTCCCTCCGGGACCATCCGAAGATGGGGCGCCTTCCCAGAGTTGAGTTCCGAAATCAGCTGTCTGGATCCGAGTCACGGCACCAAAATTGTTATAAATACTCCGAGTCCGTAAGGAGTTTAATAAATGTTTATTAGATAAGAAAGCAAAAGCAGCGCTGGGCGGCCGGGGAGTCGCAGCTCCACAAAGGCTCGCAAATTCGAATGTCTCAAGCAACTCCTTTTATCTTCTCGGGGGTGGGTTTCAGCATCCTTAGTCTCCGCCAGGTGCCCCCCCCCCCCCCGCCAGGTGCCCCCCCTATAGATTGCTGGGTCAGCTAACATATACAAGGATCTGCACCGAGACACAAGCTCAACAAACAAATGGGCATGAGAACGGCGTCACGGGCAGCCGCTCAAGGACATCAATCCTTCATGGCAACATTCCCCAGGTCTCATCCCTTCACCCAGATAAGGCAGTCTTCCGTAGCAACAGCTGGCAGTATATCATGTCATGACATTTACTGCTAGTATAGCAATTAAGTCTTATCGCAAGACAGGATGTCCTGCTTCACAGAGCAGGACACTTCCATTGCTTGTTTGGTGCAATAATTACCCCCCTTGTTCAGCTCTCCTGGTCATCAGCAAATTACCTGTTAGTCACCTATTGCACTGTTACCCCTCACCAAAGCTTTCCCATGGGATAATAAAATCATTTCCTTGGGATTTAAAGTAATTCACACACAAGAGCCAAATCTCTACAGAGATTTTGGTCCTGAGAGATGTGAGCACATGCTTTGTAAGATTTTAAAGCCCATTTATTCCATTAAGAATCTCTAAAGACTCTGAGTGCACAGCAACTCTTTCTTCATAAATGTTCTTTACAAAACTGTTGGTTTCTACCCAGCTGGAAAATGGCTGTAATGGAGAAACATTCACAGTACCAGCTCTGCAGTGTCGTATGTTTTGCTGAGTCAAGAGCAATTTATCAGACCTCACCAGGCTTTGGAGTGACTGAGTAGATGGGGGGGGGGGGGGGGGGGGGTGTGAGAAGCTGTTAGCCACAGCCTGAGCACGCACCCAGTTCCGCACTGAAACACCCAGGGACTTCCACGTTTCATATCACCTGCAAGCAGCCCAGAATATGTCAAGCTTTTTGTAAGGGTACTTCCAGATGTGATGTCCCCCTATGGCCAGATATATAGAATCATAGAACAGAATCATTTAGGTTGGAAAAGACCCTTAAGATCATCAAGTCCAACCGTTAACCTAACACTACCAAGTCCACCAATAAACAGTGTCCCTAAGTGTCACATCTACATGTATTTTAAATACTTCCAGGGACGGTGCCTCAACCGCTTCCCTGTTACAATGCTTGACAGCCCTTTCTGTGAAGAAATTTTTCCTAATATCCAATCTAAACCTTCCCTTGCGCAACTTGAGACTGTTTCTTCTCAATCTTATCACTTGTTACCTGGGAAAAGAGACTGACACCCACCTCGCTGCGACCTCTGTTCAGGTAGTTGTAGACAGCGATAAGGTGTCCCCTCAGACTCCTTTTCTCCACACTAAACAACGCCAATTCCCTCAGACACTCCTCATATGACTTGTTCTCTGGACGCATCACCAGCTTCATTGCTCTGCTTTGGACGTGGTCCAGCACCTCAACATCTTTGTTGTAGTGGGGGGCCCAAAACTGAACACAGTATTCAAGGTGTGATATGTTTTCGTCCACCTCAAGCACTGTCTTTGCATGATAGAGCATCCCGCAAGATACAGTTTTCAGGATGTCTGCATGAGGCAGGGTGACCCCAGGGCTGGGCAGCATCACGCAGTGCTGGAACATGGCCACCCTCACCAGCATGGGCCACCTTGCCTTCACTTGTGACTGAGAAACTCCCCTGTGAATGACTTGGAAGCCTCACATCTCTTTACGCCATCCACGCTCCTGGCCCACCCTCCTGTATCAGAGCCTTCCCATTATCTTCTCTGCTGCCACTGCCCTGTTGCCTCTTTTAGGGCTGTTAGACCTGCCCCACCTCTCTCGAGGTACCATGTAATCTGCAGTGGACACAGGGGAGGAGTGCTAGAGCAAAGTGGTAACTCAAGGGATAAGCAGAAAGGCAGCAAAGATGACCACGGACCCCAGGTTACGTCTTAAGAAACCCACATGCATAAAGTTTCAAACTCTGGAGCTTCCAGAGACCAAGAGAGTGAACCTTCAGAGATCAAAGGATGTACCTTAAAAAAACCAAAAAAGCCTGGCAAAGACTGGAGGCAGGCCAGACCTGCTGACCCCTGAGGAGCTGCTCTACTCCAGGGCAAGTTTTGTGACTGCACAAGGAGGTGGGATCTTCCCTGCCATGAAAGGCGGGCATTTCCCAGAGGACCTGGGACACATTGTTGGGTTCTTCTACCAACCTTGGAGCCACTTTGAATTCATTGGGTGGGAGGTGGGGTGGTGTTAGGGGCACTAGCACCTCACCAGAGCATAAGTAGTTGAGTATCTCATGGAGAAAAGTGCTAGTAGAAGCTGAATCCCAAATACTCTGGCACTGAGTGTGTTAGAAACTGGCCAAAGTGGTGGCGTGTCCCTGGTCCAGCAGAATGTTATACACAGGTGTAATCTTAAGCTCTTCTGCGCTATCCCAGAATTAGAAACTCTGAAGGCAATTTGTGGAGGAGGTGAGGACTGACACCTCACCTCACCTCACCTCACGTGCAGGAAACTGAGGCAGACTGACCGAGGGGCCTGGCCATGCAGACTGCAGAGCAAGGAGCAGGATCTCAGGATCAAAGCCATTGCACTAAGGAGATGTTTCCCCTTTGCATCTCTACTGGCCCCACAGATGGTCCTAGGGAGGCTGAGTGAGCCTGCATGCGGTGCAGGTTGGGGGTTCCAATGGGCAACAGGGAGCTAGGAGCAACCACTAAAGGATATCCCCCTCTGGGAGCAAGGGACCAGCTGGGTCTCCCGACTGGTTTTATTGGGGCTGCCCATTGCCATCCTGCTTCATAAGGTAAGTGCTTTGCTCATAGCCTTGATCCACTGGGTACTGGACCAATAAGTCATCAGGAAGTCCTCAACACACACAGGCCCTTGGGTAGAGTCCTGGTATGGGTTCAGTATTTGGTCTGAATTTCCCAGGAAAGTGATGCAGCCCTTGAACAAGTCACATGAATTTGGCAGCCTCCATCCTTAGGGGTTTCCAGAGCATCTGGTGCCACAGCTGCCCTGACCTCATGCTGTGGACAGTCCTGCTATGAGGGGGACTGGAATGGAGATGGAGGTCTCTTCCCACCAGGACTCCTAGGGTCCTATGCAAACACCTTTCAAACAGCATATGTCCCGTTTCAGGCCTCACAAGGGTCTTCAAGAACTAACAACACCTCCTTGCATCTCACTCTGGAAACCAGCAGTCAGGCAGTGTCGCATCCTGCTCTGCCAGGCAGCTTCTCTCTACTATAAAGGAGGGCATTGGAGTCACAGTTTAGCAGCAGCGAGTGCAAATTTCCAATGTGAAGTGGAATTATTTACTGGATAAAAGCACTAACATGTTTTGCAGTCTACACAGTAGATCCCGGGCATAGACTCTCACACCTTGCACTCTGATAAGAAGAATATTATTACCCTACTATTGGCCTGGCCAGATAAGATGTTTTGGGCGGGCAGCCTGCACTTTTTTCAAGCTCCCATTATGCTGCACCAGTATCTCCAGATGCCATTCCCAGGGAACTAAGCTGCTTTCTCCTTAAAACTGCAAAGAGCAATGGAGAATTTAGGCAAAGACTGTGCTTATTCGGACACTTCCCCACGGACCTCTGCAGCCCATGAGGAGTATGCTGTACCAGGTAATCATAAGACCACTCCTAACTTGATTTTTCAGAGAGAGAAGGGAGTATTTTTGTCATCAGTGGTTTCTAAAAAAGGAGTTAATAATTACCAGTTTATGCTCGGGGGATGGAGGATGTACATTTAATTGCAAATATATGTGGCTTTTTCCATGTTGTGTTTCAGACCACAAAGGCAGAAGCACCTATAAGGACTTTTCAACTCAGACAAAGTTCCTCAGGCAGTGTCAATGTACTGTCTGTTTGCAGACTGACAATACCATCTCATTGTTCTCTTAGCTTGATGGCTTTTTTTTTCTTTTTCTTTTCATTTCACCTGTGTACCTTTTGTGTCCTCTGCTAAATAATTTTCATCAGGGCGCAGGTGTTTTACTGTGATCTTTCCTGCCTGTGGCTGGCAGGCAGCTTTGGAGCAGCAGTGAGAGTGCTCCCTTGGACCAGCTAGGAGTGAATGAGGGGTGTTTGCTACCTGTGCAAAGCAATTTGCTTAGGGTGGGTTGGGAAGGAAACTGATGGCAAGCAGCTAAAAATGCTTTTATGTCTCACAATACACTTTGAAAGGGAAAGGAAGTTACCTTGGCTGCAAAGGGGTGTGCAAGGGATTATGTACTTCAGTAGTTAAGCTGATGCCCTGTGCAGATCCTGCTACTGCAACTTGTAACCTCATCTTCCCAGGCAGCTTCCTGCCTTTTGCTGCATGGATGGCAGAGTCCTCTCCTGCTGTCTGTGCCACACTGCCTCTGATATACTGCTTCATGTCAGGGGACAGCCTCCCATTTGAGGAGCATCTGCTCAGCTGTACACCATGCAGTCCAAGGGCAGCGTTTTTCATCTCAGAGGCTGACACCTGCCTCTGGTCATGCTGAGATGCCCCTGCCATGACTGAGAAACTCTGTCACTGTCGTTGCATGCAGCCTTCACATCTGTATCACATCCTGCTGTGCACCTTCTCTTTGGTCTGCTTAGGCTGGAATTTTTTTTCAGAGAGGGGCCATCTTCTCCTGCATGTCTCTACTGTGCTCAGAGCCAAGGGGACTCCTGGAACTAGCGTACAGGAACTGGCAATAAAAGACCAGGAAAACTTATAGGCAACAACAGAAAATAGGATTATTTTGTATTTTGTGGTTGTGATGGTGGCTGTTGTTATTATTAGGCAGCACTTGGAATACCATGCCCAGATTTGGGCAACTCAGCACAGGAAAGACAAAGGCATACTGGGATTAATCCAGTGCAGGGCCACCAAGACTGCTAAGGGCTGGAGCGGGTTGTGTACAAGGACAGGCAGAGGAAACCAGGCTTGTTCAGCCAGGAGAGGAGAAGGCTGAGAGGGAGATCACATTGCTGTCATCCTCATTGCAGTCCTCCTCTGCCTAACAGGGGTTATGGAGAAGGGAGAGACAGACTCTTTTTAGGGGTGCATAGGGAAAGGACAGGAGGCACCAGGTCCACATTGCAAACATGGCTGGATAGAAAGGAAAAAAAATTAACAGTGAGCATGGTATGGAGACCAGAGAGGTGGGCTTTGAGGTATTCCCAGCTTCTCTGGACAAGGTCCTGGACAGCCTAAACTAATTTTAAAGTTGGCCCTGCTGTGATAAGGACATTGGAACAGAGACCAAAAGAGATCCTTTCCAAGCTATATTTCTGGAAAATTATTATTAATTATCAGAAGCGTCCGTGTAAAATCTACTTTGTATGGAGGTTGTCTCCTGCTGTCAGTTTTGCTTTTTTCTGTCCTAGACTATGTTTTCTCTTGTGTTTAACAGACATCTGGGAGACAAGAGCTGTAGTCCCAGCTCAGCCTCGGAAGTCCTTCTCACCTTGCCAGTTCTCCCAGCTGGAGAAAGGAATGACAAAATGACCATTCTTCACTGATTTGACCTTACACTTTAGTGAGAGCTGAGGCTGTTGAAGGAGAAGCCACTGCCCGAGCATTCACACCCTATTCGAGGAGTCACATGCACACCATCCGAGCCTTTAACTGCTCAAACCAGGGTTCCTTCACAGCAGGTGACCCCAGTGGGCCAACAGGTGCCCCTTCCCACTCCACACACACACATTCTTGGATGCACTCCCTCCTTCTTCAAGCTCAACCCTAGCAGAATCTCAGGTGTTGGATTATATATATAAAAAAATAATTTAATTGAAAGGTACAGCAGCAGGGTCAGCTAGCTGGATGCCTCCAGAGAGGGACATCAAACAGAGAAACCCCTGGGTATTTATACCCTTGCGGTCGATACACCCGTCCCTCCCGTGCTGTTCACGCGTCTTTTAGTCCAGTGGTGTTTTCTAGTCTGGGGTCTCCTCATTCCTTATTGGATTCTTTGTCTGGGTCCAGGCGGGCCATTAACTCTTCTTATCTCAGCAAGCTGCCCCTTCTGCTGATGGCAGTAGCTTCCTTGTCTCCTGGTTTGTACCAATCTCAGGGCCTTCTTTTAGGTAACTAAGCAGAAGTTGAAAACAAGTTCAACTTATCTAGGTGCAAGTTCACGGCTTGCAGCCTAAGGCTCCAGCAACTTTAGCTACTTATGCTAAGTGAGTTCTATATAAGTAGTGCGTCAATGCGGCCTAGCACTAAATGATTAACTCTAAGTGATTAATTTTATTTAAACTGAACCACTAATATTCTCTATTCCTTTACATGGCTCTTTGTGGAAGGAGCTGGATATGACTACCTCTGGAAGATGTGCATCGTAGTTTTGCTTTTTCGTTGAAACTATGAATATCAGTGCTCTTGTGACCTCTTCAGTGTATTCATGGAAGAGTCCTCTCTCCCTCCAGGCCCTGGGGAAGTCGTATTGCTCCTGAACAATGCCCTTTGTCTCAAGGGAGTGGTCTCGTGCTACTTGGTCTAAGCCAGGTCTTTATTATCACTGGCAGGAGTCCAAGGTAGAAAATTCAGGGCTGACAAAATCAGAAACCACAAGATATATTTCCACATCATGAGGGATGTTGTCTGTTAGAACAAAGGCATGAGGGAGGAAGTTCAGTGCTGGCTTCAGTGAAGTTCAGGAATTTAATCACCAAGGTATAGATGGCTGAGATGTATTTGTCTCAGGAAGACATTTGGAGCCCTTTGCAGCCACTGAAATGGGCACAACTTACCTTGGCCTAAGAAGGCATTGCACAGGGTGACTGGGACCCTGGGGGTGCCCCTTTATCCCGGTGGCTGTAGGCAACCTGCACATCTTGCCTAAATGGTAAAGTTGGCATTAGAGTCTTCTCACACAAGTCAGTCTGTCTTCAGCCCTGCCATGGCCTACTTCATAGCTGCAGATCAGCTTAGGGCTGCTTGTGCGGTCTTTGGGACCAGTCTTCTCACCCCCAGCAGTGTGTACTACCCCTGTTCTGGTCTCTGGTTGGGTCACCATCCCCTACAAGGTCCCAGCCTAATACACATGAGCATCTGTGTATGGGAAAGCCTGTGCCCTCTGGCTCAGCCCCTCGCCCCCACAGACGTGTTCCTGTGTTGTAGAGCTGCCTGTTCTGCAGGGCAAGGTTTTCTCCTTAGTTAGTTAGACAAGCATCTTAACTGCAGTGGTGACCAGTTGCAGCTGTCTTGGGAAAAGGGTAGCAATGGAGCAAACACAAAGAATTATCTTGCAGCCTGTAGTGACAACTGGCCAAGGGATTTCATGGTGTCCTCATGGCATGGGAAGCCTGTCTCGTGCTTTCATCAGGCCCCAGGTCCCTACAGTGGTGAGTAGGTTGGACAGGAGCAGGAGCAGAAAGAAAACTGCAGCTAGGAATTTAGAGCAACTTTCAATGCAGGAGCCTGGGAGCTTTGGGTGGTGTGTCATCAGATCCTACCCACAGAGGCCGAGCTGGAAGTACAGTGCCCAAGCAGTTTCATACCAAGACCTGCTTCATGACAAAAAGAGCTTTGCCAGTCTTGCATCAATGCTCTGTCATCAGGCAGGGGGGATCAGATTGTCCCTTGGCTGGGATGTCATGTTAATACTCAATTTGTCCTTGTAGATGTCATCATCACCCGCCGCTTGAGGGACCGCGAGCAGCTCCGTAAAAGAAAAATCGAAGCCCGGGAGAAAGACTTAATTCAATGGGTTCTGAGGTAAACTTGCTTATGCTGTGGAGTCATTTTCTTGGTGCAGGTAAGCTGAGCCCAGGCACAGCAGCCCAGTCCCTCTGTCTTCGCACAAGGACAGAGCTGAGCTGGGCCCCATCAGTCTTCAGTGGGGAAAGGTGACCTGCAGCCAGTAGGTCCAGGCAGGCATTGGGGGTCAGACATGGATGTGGGGGTGGGTTACGTAGGTGGTGGGTTGGGTGGCAAGCAATCCTCAGCCACAGTGTGGGGACAGGGAAAAAGTTTGCACCCAAGTTCCCACTGCCCTGGTGCGGCCACATGTGGGGAGGCTGCCATGCGAGGCTAGGGAGGAGGGCTGCAGAGGTGCAGCTTCTGCTGGGACGGACTGGGTCACAGTCACAGCCAGGGGGGCCGGCAAAGTGGCCTTGGGGTGGGAGGGAAAGTCCTCCACCCCACAGCCAGCTCTTCACCCCTGTGAAATCCCCTGGCAGGGATCAGAAAAAACGGCAAAGGAGAGGCAGAGGAGCCCGGAGAGGAGGGCGCCACCAAGCAGTGGTGGAGATCAACCCAGAGCCAGAACAAGAGCTGGACCCCAAGCCCAACCCCCAGGAGGAGGCTGAGCCAGTGCGTCCTGAGCCGACACCACCTGAGCCAGTGCATCAAGAACAGCCACCCATGCTGACCACCCAGGACATGGTCGGTGGAATGCAACTAGGAGTGGTGGAGGGGGAGCTGGCAGCCAGGAGCCAGGATCCTGCGGGTGAGCTACCAGAGAGCCGATGGCCCTGTGGGGGCTTGGGGGGCAGTGCAGTGCTGCCTCATGAGGACCATCAGACAAGGTGGCCCACCTTAGCAACGACTGGCCTGCGGCACCACTAGAGCATGGGTCCTTACCCCACCAAACCTGACTTGGGTAGCTGTGAAAGAGGTGGTGGGATGCTGGGGCCGTGGGGACACATACTGCTCTTCAAGCCATGGGAAGTGATAAAAAGCCCACTACTGTCGGTAAGGTTGTTGGCATAGGGTCTGGGGTCCCTGGTCCTAAATAGCTCCTTGTCCTAAGGACACTTCTGTGGCTCTGCCAAGAGCCAGGTTAGTGCAGAGATGCTGTGAGGAGAAGATGCAGTCTCTTGAGGCCAGAGCTGGTCAGGGAGAGACAAAGCCCGGACATGCTCGGTCCACAGTCCACCTGCGGACTGACAGTGGGGTGGAGGGGGAGAGAAAGGTGGACACTAGGGCAAGGGGTGGGTGTCTGCAGGGGACTACCCCTTTGAAACTTGCCAGGAGTGAGGCAGGGAGGGCACTAAGCTGGTCTGAATGTCAGATTGCCGCCTGTGCTCAGGAAATCCATTTGCAGCTAACACATCTTGGGCCAGCAGGAGTTGTTCCCAGATCTGGCTTGGGAAGAGGAGAGCACATTTACTTTAGGGGTCAGTGGGCGCAGCATGCAGGTTGCTTCAAAACCAGGAAAACCCAGGATCTGCTTCAGAGGAGGTGAGCATCCTCTGACCCCGCCATTACTGCATTTCCAGCAATGTCTGTGCCAGGGGAGAAGAAGAGGCCACTCACTGCAAGGCATGCAACGCCCTCATGCCATGGAAAACAACCATTCTGCATCCCCAGGACTGGGGCACACCACACCAGTGCAGGTCCCAGCCCTGAGATCTTGAAGCGGGCAAGCATCAGGGCTGTGTTTGTTTTCCTCCTACCCTTAAACCCCGCAGGGATTTACCCTCTCTAACTCCCCTCCACAATCCCTGGGACTGCCGTGTCCTTTGAAAAGTAGGCAGGCCACCAGGAGCTACCTAATATCACGGGCAATCACAGGAGCCTGGCCATGGGGGCTTTAGCACGGCATGGAGGCATAACACACGAGAGCCCCCCAATATTAAATGATCTGTCTCTTACATGCCTTGTAGGTGAAGAGGAGGCGCTGAAACCAGCAGAAGCAGAAATACCAGAAGCTTGGAATACTCCTCAGGAAAATGAGTGCCAGGATAAATAATGCAGCACACGACTTCTATTTTAATCTTTTGTTTGGGTTTTTTTTTTAAATGTCGTGTCTCCTGCCTGACAAACTCCAACAAGTATTGCAGGGTGATTTTGACCAGCTCCTTCCTTGTAAGTAATAAAGCCCAAACTCTCCCGACCACTCCGCTTTCTGTGCTTCTTTCAGGTTACGATGCAGGGGAGCGCGGCCACCTGTGCCAAGGCGGTCCTTTGGGAGCTGCCTGCTGCCCGGCTGGTGGTCCTGCAGTGGGCTGCTCGGTGCCCCACCGCGCTGCAGGTTCAGCGTACAGACCAGCACGCATCCACGTTTCTGAAAGGCATTTCTAATTTGCAGAAATGCCAGTGGCATTGTGAAGCTGAAGCCCACCGTGATTTTTAGCTCGCTGGAGCTGCCCGGCTTGGGCTTTTTCCTACACCTGATAAACTCTACAGCTCCTTGTGTTATTATCTTCAGTCTGAAGGTCTTTCACATGGTCTGTTTTCCTCCCTGGTGAACAGCTTGCTTTCCTAAAGCCCGGAAAGCGTTTTGTTTTCAATTTCTGGGCAATCTCACTCTGACCTTGCTGAGCCGCTGCATTAGGCAAACAAAAGATGGTTGAAAACAGCTGAGTGCGACAGGCTGAAACTTGGCTGAACCATACACTTTTGTTAGGGAAATGTCATTTGGAGCAAAGACAGGAGCCACTCTGCACAGCTGCCATGTCCCTGGCTTCCCAGCCATGCACACAGGATTTCTCCTGAAGCCAGGAAGGAATACGGTGCACTCTCTGCTTCCCACGTTTCAGGGGAGTCGTGGTCTCCTCTCCCATGTGTGGCAGGGGCAGTGGCTCTCTTACGTTCCTGTAATATCCTGACACAGAGGGTCTTTCTCCTCTTCGGGTGGGCGGAGGTCTCTATTGCCGGTCCTGACTTACCAACAGCCCAGAGCATAGTGTTGACCAGGCCCTGAGGTCACCCTTGATTTGTGGGTTTTATGGATTTTTTTGTGGCTCTGGAGATGTCGCTGCCACTGTCCTAGAGCCCTGCAAGCTCTGCGTCTCAGCCGATGTGACATTGTGTCTCAGTGACAGGATGATCATCACTGACATCCAGCCCTGCTTTGGTCCCAGGGATGTCACATGCACACAGGCAAGTGCTCACAAGTGCTTAACACAGCCTCCCCACCCCAAAATCCTGAGATGACCTCTGCAGTTACACCACCAGAAGCTGTAAAGCACCTGGTGGGTGTCAAAGCAGAAAGCATCCAGCAGCCCCATAACCATGCAAATGCAGCCCACTCCCCAAGGACAGCTCCTGGAGGGATGGGTCTCCCTATGCAGGTGTCATGACACTGTTTCGGTGGCCACAGACATCTCAGCTAATGCAAGGTTGCGCTTTCCCCTTGAGTGACTGATACCGGTGGGGGCAGAGCAAGACCTCTCACCTTCTCCCATGAACTACCCAAACCTTGTTCATAACCCCAAATACTTAGGCCGTAACCTTGCAGAAGCCCTGCAGCATGGAGGGAGCTGTAGCCCAGGAGGATGCTGACCCCAGACCTTCACTGGGTGAAGGCAGCTGAGGCTCCATTGGCCTGAAGGGGAACTAGAGGCAGGAGGCCATATTATGGTTGAGCACCGTTGTAAGAGCTGTGCTGGGGTCCTCCTGCAAGTGTGGTGTCCACACCATGTTGCAAGGAGGCTGGGCTGTAGGGTCTGCTGCTGCCAGGCAGGCCAGGAGACCCTTCTGCCTGGCGGAGCCCCACACAAGCCATGGTGGAGGCCAACAAGAGCTTGTGGCTCTTTACAACTCTCCAACCCTCTGCAGCACTCACAGGGAGGGGGAATCAGACATGCTGCCCATCTCCATATCTGCAAACATTTAGGCTTGCCTGGTTCCCAGAGCTCTTTACATTTTGGGGAGAAGCAACTTCTGGGAGGTTTTAGACTCATCCCACAGCCCCTGTCACTCAAGAAGGGCAGAAAACAACCACATCCACCCTTCAAGCGGAGCTGTAGGAGGGGAGCGAGGCCTGGCAGGGTGAGATCTCCATGAACCTGACACAATGCTTGTTGCTGAAACACGCATGGGCAGTGGTGGTGATCCTGCGCTGTGAGGGCTGGGAAGCTCCATGAGCCTCTGCCCACGGGAACCAGAGAAAGCACCTCTGTCCACCTCTGCGGAGATGCCTTTGGTGGCCACAAGGTCCTAGAGTCACCCTGGGTACCACACGCTCCGTCTTAGGGCTGCTCTCACTCTGACTGGCTTCTTTGGCAGCCGGAAAGAAAAGTGTGCCTGCAAGCAACAAATCTTATCGCAAAATAACCGAGCGAAAGATAAAGCCTTCCTTATCAGCACTTTTCCTTGAAGCCCGCTGTTTTTTTCTCTGACAAGAGGACAGATAACAAAGCTCTTGCTCATAGAGATGGCGGTAAAGATGGACATGTGGGAGTCCATGTGCATCCTGAGGTAGGTCCTGCTGTCTGAATGGAGCCGGGGACGGGGCTGGCAAGGGTGGCTGTATCTAGGGGAGGGAGGCTGCTGTTTTGCAGATGCAATGCATCACCTTCTCCCTCCCTTCCCTCCTTCCTGAGCCCCACAGAGATATCTTTACCCAGGGACACTAACAGAAAGTCCAATAAAGGAAATTTTCACCCTCTGGGACGACAAGTAGGGCCTGGGTCTAACATGAAGGGGAAGGCTGGGAGAGATCAGAGACCTTTAACTGACTGTAGCCCTCTTGGTGATGAAGAGCAGGTGACGGACCCAGGGAGATGGCTTCTGAGCTATGGGGCCAGCACAGGGAGCTGGGCCAGCACCCGACACAATGCTCTGCTCCTTGCTGTGCTGTACCACTGAGAGGGATGCATGAGGCTCTTCCAGGACACTCTGACCTGCTGCCTGAGCCACACAGACCAAGGCAGGCATGTTGTGATATGCAGTGGGTACGACCACTATGATTGTCTCCTCACTCGTGAGATTCAGCTTGGTGTTTGCTAATGTCAGCTGGGCTGGGCTGACCATGCTCCTGTGAGCTCCTCTCAGCGCCACGGGTCCTGTCCCCATGTCCTGCAGAGCGTGGGGAGCCATCCTGAGGCCTGACAGCCATGACAGGACAGCTAAGGAAAGGGAAGCCAATACCACCTTCAGGAGAAACAGACTCTTCTCTGTCCACTGCCAACTACCTTTCAATACCCTTCCAGGAAACATACTTCCAGCTCCATGGGAGAAGAGGGGTTGTTTCTTTTGTGCACCCTGGCTTCCTGCTTCTCAAATTGCTCTTGTGAAACGGGGTCCCCCGCATTTGCAGAAAGTCAGGGGTGATTCGTGGCAGCCTGTTGCTCATGGGTGATGTTTTCAGCCGGGAGGGTTTTCTGGTCCTTAGCTGAAGAGCAGTCACAGCTAAGCCTAAGCAGAAAGAAGTGGGCCAGCAACTTAGAGCCAGAGGCCATCAGAGGTGGATTACAAGCCATTCCACTCTGCAAAAGCCTGGTCTTGGAGAGATAACAAAACTTGCTGCTTGATTTTCCAATATTGACTTTAAGCAGTAAATCCGGGTCACAGCAAACACCCACTCCCTTTTTGGCCACCATTTCCTGCTCAGAGTATGTTAGCTCTGATTCTTCACATTCTGTGTTTGCCTTTTAAATAAATACTGCCGGGGCTGCCACGCACTGCAGCTGTGTGCCCAGCTGGGCTCAGCAGTGCTCCACCAGCTGGCCTGGCTCTCTTCTTTCACCCAGAAACCATGTAACTGTAGAAAAAGTTAAGTGGGAAGAGATCTCTGGAGATCTTGAATCCAAACCCTGTTCAAAGCATGGCTAACTCTGACCAGACTGCTTAGGGCTTTTTGCAACCAAGTGTCAACCACCTCCGAGAAGGGAGATCCCCCCTGTCTGGTCCCCATCCCAGGGCTGCCCCACTTGCACAGGAAGAAGGTTTTTCCTTATGTCCAACCAGACTTCCTCTCATCACAGCTTTTGCTCCTTGCTTCTTGCCCCATCATGATGCACTTCGGAGAAAACCCCAGTTCCATCTTCTCTGTGACCCTCTTTAGGACTGCAAGTTAGACTCCACACTCACCTTCTCTTTTCCAGGTGAACAAGCCCAATTCTCTCAGCTTGCTCTATGCTCCAGTTCCCTATCTCAAGGCCTCAGCTGGGCTCCAGTATAACAATGTCTTCCTTGTACTGGGTTGTCCTAACTGGATCCAGTATTCCAAGTGTGGGCTCATTCCCATCAAGCAGGAGGAATGGCCACTTGCCTCAGCCCACTGGCTAAAACTCAGTCCACCTGGATGGACCTGGGGCTTTGAGCATGATTGTGCCTTTGTCTCCCTCAGACAGCCCGAGCTTTTCACCGACAAAACACAGAAAAGACAGAGCAAAGAGACTGAGGGACGGCTGGTGCAGTAAACAGTGTGATCTGAGCTTTGTAGCTTTCATAATGATTTTTTTTCAGCCCTCTTCTGTACACACCATCTTCCAACTAATCTGCAAAAGCACTCAGTGTGGTTTGAGTGCAGAATTGCATGCCCCTTGGAAAGTACTGCTTGTGTGGCAAAATGTTTAATTGCAGACTGTGGGTGCAGCTCTAGTGCCATGCTTTGATAGCTAAGCACTACATTCAGTGCAAGAATTAGCCACCAATTACCTGGTATCCAAACCAGTAGCTTTGCACCTCCAGTGAGAAGGGACCCCAGCAACGACCTGGGGACCGGCCGTCCGACCCCAGCGGGCAGCCCCGCGGGCTGTGCGGGCAACCGAGGCCGGGTGAACCCCCGTGGAAAAAAAAAAAAAAACAGCCCCGCAGGAAAAACAGCCGCTGGGGGCTCCTGCAGGCCGGCAAAGCGCTGGAAGGCGCGGCGGCCGCTCTCCCTCCATCCCTCCCGGCGGCCGCCGTCCCTCCATCCCTCCCGGCTGCGTGGCGGTCCGGCAGTGCTCTCTAGCGGCAGCACCGGCCCCGCGTCCCCCGGGACATCTCCGGGGAGGCGGGGGGGGACACCGCACCGGGGCGGCGGGACGCGGGGGTGTCGCATCGGCACGCAGGGAGCGGCCCCGTCCCCGGGGGTATGATGCTGCGGGCGGGGAGAGGGGAGGCGTGGGGTGTCTCCCCATCGCCGGGGGGCTCGGAGGGTGGTGGCGAGGCTGTGTCCTTGTGCTCCCGGGCACTGTGGGACCCGCCAGAACCTGGCTGCAGGAGCTGCGGTGCCTTTTGCAGAAACGGGGAGAGTGAAGCGACATCCCGGGCCCGTGGAAACGGCTGCAGCGAGGTGAACGTTTGCCCCCGTGGCTAAGAGAGTCCTGTGCATGGCTTAGATCGCCGTGTCTCGCTGGGCTTGTCAACAGCAGGGACGTGGTGGCTGTTAAAGATGAGGAAGGCACCTCTTTTTCATGAAGATGTTTGGTCTGTTGGAGGTGCAAAGATGATGATTTTGCTCCTAACAGCATTAAATGTTGCACTGCTGGCAGTCTTGATATATTGAAGTCTAGCTGCTACTGTGGCAGAGAGGTAGTATATCCTATATCCACTTCCATGTGGGAAGGTTTAAAATTATTTGCCCTGGTTGCTTCAAGTTGGGCTTTCTTTTGCCTTTTCTCTAGAAGGGGAGGAGAAATCCTGCATGAAGACAAAATATGAAAGAGGTGGCCGAAGATGGAAACCTGTTCTTTGCAACACAATTTTTTTTTTTTTTTTTAATTAATGTTCCCTGCATAAAGGTCCAAGACCTGAATCATTCTCTGCTTCCTCCATGAATAAAGCCACCAATATT
Organism: Fratercula arctica; assembly: GCA_947846985.1. Taxonomy (NCBI): domain Eukaryota; kingdom Metazoa; phylum Chordata; class Aves; order Charadriiformes; family Alcidae; genus Fratercula; species Fratercula arctica. The sequence goes on along the minus strand of CANTUZ010000026.1, from coordinate 68,619,888 downwards.
AACAATAATACTCCAGGCACAGCCTCTCACACCATGTCAGAGTGGGACCACTCTCTAGGCGTCTGTGGCCAATTCGGTGATTTCTGCTCTTGCCTGGAAAATGAAGCCACAGTGTGAGCTCAGCCTTCTTACAAAGCCATGTGAGGACATCTGGACAATATGGATTTTTCATGTGACCACCCAGTCCATTTTCCTTTCTGCACAGCCAAACTCCACCCCCAAAACTAGAGCCCCCAGAGCTCCTTGAGGTGCATGGCAAAGGGACAGGGCTTGGAGCGCTTTCTGTTGCATTTTTCTTGGGTTTGGGATAGTTATCCCAATCAACCTGAAGTGCATTTGCTAAAAAGTATTTTTGCTCACAGCCACAACTCATACCCTCCTGCGCTATTGTCTGAGCTCAAGGAAATAATTTACATTAGCTATAGTTCACTTAGTGAAAGAAGGGGTCAGTCCCCCTCATTCTGTGATTAGACCTCAGCAACCACTAGCTCAGGTAGGTCTTTCAGTGAACTATTCTATCTCCCCTCTGTTTCTCCTTCCCACAGAGTGGGCGTTTAGGGCTGTCAGGATCACACGCTGGTGGGAGCTCTCACGTGAGTGGCTGCATTCAGATTACTCCCACCCATGTTTCCTTTTGTTTGTTAAAGTCACACATAGCTGATTGCTGGTCAGCAGAAAATCCACAGTGAGAGCTGAGGTGCTGAGATTTCCACTGCCTCTCCATGTTTCCCCAGCCTCCATCCCAATGGTGCCAGCGGACACAACCCCAGCAGAGGAACCCCCTCCCCAGGCTGCATCTGTCTCTTTTACACCCCCAACACCCACCCGCTGGCAGCACAGGAGATCGGGCCACAAGAGATGCAGAGCCCTGAGACGCAACAGAAAGATCAAACTTTTCATACCTCAAGAGACAGTCCTCTCCCAGACCACAGCTGTGGGGTGTCTCAGTTGTGAGAGTAGATAGGACCTGGTCTTAAATGCAGCTTGCAAATACGTTATTATTCAGGGACCATGGCTTTATGTTGACCTCACAGTGCAGAGTATTGGGACTTGGCTGGTCTTGCCTTGGCCTGAGCCGATTTTAACTTGTTTGGCTGTGACAGCAATCAGTGGTCAGGTAACTAGCACCTACGTTTGTTTTCATTTATACTGATAATGATTATTTATTCCGTGTGATTTGAACTGCTTGTGACTCCAGGGCAGCATCATGGATCCCAACCTATCACAGTGGTCGGTCAGTCGTTGGTGCAGGAGTGCAAACCTGTGTTATTCAAGTAAAGGCAATTTTAAAGAAAACAGGAAGAACAGAAGAAAAAAAAGTTGGGAAGCATTGAAAAACAACATACATACAGAAATAATCTCAAGTGAACCCCAAGACTGAGAAGGAAGAAATCATCACCATCCACATCATGTGCCTCCTAATAAAGAGAAGGAAATGTTCACCAGGAACACCATGATCTGCCTATTGAAGACATCAGTACGCTGGTAACTTCTTGTAAGCCCCCCTCCACATCACCCCTGCAGCCATCAACCTCAGGACACAGGAAGGGTGAACATAACACCAAGAAGCAGGTGTAGATACTAAGAATTTTTTTGTGCATGTAAAGCGCACTCAGCTGCATTACTGATGTTTTTCTGTATTAATTTGAACTATGAGATTAATAATTGAAAATATTATATTGTTAAAACTTTTGCATGTAGCAGTGGTAAACCCTTGGCTTCACTTACAGCGTTACCTTTTCTGTCGATGACAAGATTTTGAGTGTTACACCAGAAGGGACAGAGACAGGAGTTAGGAAGAGGAGAAACTCACACTGGCACACCTATACTTACATCCAACTGGCTGCTGCTTAAAAAATTGAACCATGATCCATCCCACTACAGCATTCAAGCAAGGGGAATGTTTATGGACTGAAATGTTCCTTTCCAGAGCCCAGCATTGGGCTGTCACACAACCCAGTTTTTGAATGCTCATTGCTAAATAATGTGCCATTTTGCCATGGGTCTGGGGATCCCCCACATGCTCAGATGAGATGGCCAAATCTTGATCCGCACAGTAAGATGTCCCAGTGGGCTCACCAACTCCTGCTGCTCCCATCACAGCAGACATCTCCGTGGTTGCTACTTTTGGAATAGCCTATCCCAGACTCAGTATCATTGTTTGGGATGGGGTGGCCAGGGAGCCACTCTTTAATTGGCCAAGTCTAGGGTCAACACTCCAGTGAGCACTAAGCTGATGACAGACTACGTATGTGCTAAAACATACAGCTACAGAAGTGGCATGAAGCTTAGGACACAGTTTGTTGACTTCAGAAGGTGATAGCCTGGACTCATGAGCACCTTTTCCTAGTGGAAGAGGTCAACATGAGGTGCAGTCTCCTTGCAAGAGCCAGCCACAGGTATGATAGACTCAGAGGGCTTCAGGCATCTCTGCCATCAGACCAAGAGCTCTGGTGCTGGCTCAGAACTGCCTCTGAGCAGAAAGGTCAGAAGCTGCTCATTAGCTCCTTTGTCAATTAAGATCTCTTTGGGTATTTTACATCCAGACAACAGGTTTGCAAATTCCTAATCGGCTAGCAAATCTGAGCTTCCTGGCATCGGAGAAAGATGGGATAACAGTAGACTCAGTGAGGTCCTTTGAGCCAGCCCACAGCTACCATTCTGGCTTACTCCATGGCCACTTTCAGCCAGACATACAACGACCCTATGGACTTCCAATCAGCAGAAGAGACTAGGACACAGCCTCCTTTTCCTCTTGGCCCAAGCAGCTTGGAGAGGGTACTTCATGCTCACTGCATTATTGGTCCCTATACGTCCTAGGGACCACAGCTGCACTCTGAGTTCGAACACTGACAGAGGTGGTGAGAGGTCAGACTCTGGCAGCCCTGAGCTGGGGCTCCCCGCCAAGACCCCCGTTCCCTCCCTCTCAGTCTGCCTGCACCAGGAGGGGCTGCGATGACTGCTCCAGATCCAAAAGTAGCTCCTAGAAATAGCCACAGCTTCCAGATATAGCTGATGCCACCATCTCCCACCTTGACTTCTTGGCCTCAGACAGGCAGAAGACGTACATTTGATGTGGAGGAATGAGTGGAGAAATCAGCTCTGCCATCTAGATGGTGCCTCCTATGAATCAGAGCTCCAGGCCTACACCAGGACAAGTATGTGAAGCTATTCCTTGTGCCGACATGGGCCACTGTATCCCTGTACACCAGACTCTGTACAGTCAGCCCCCCAAAGGGCATCAGCCTTCCTGTGCTCACGTTAGCTGACACCCACGTGCTGTGTGAATGGGACATCCTCTCTGATCACTAATGTTGGCATCACAGCTGTAGGTAATGGATGCAGCTAAAGCCCACCTCCAGCTGTGCAGACTGACCTCTAACTACAACACACAAAGCTTTGGACTCCCTCCAAGGTACTCCCTTCCTGGCCAAACAGCAGCTGCCTCCCCTACCTACTATTTCTCATAAATTTGATGCACCTCTTGGCCTCTTCCAAAGGCAGATAAATCATACCTGGGAGTCCCAGAGCTATTGAAGAAGACCTTCCTATCTGCTCTTTGATAATTTAGCAGATTAAACTACCTGTCCCCATCTCATCCACAGCCCTCCAGGCAGCTTGGACTGTTGACAGGGCACCAGCTCCAGAGCTCGCTTTCCCTCAAAACCCCTTGGGAAGGCAGTCACCACCCTCTTAGCAGGAGAAAGGGCAACATCTGCCATTGTCTTTGCCATGTGCAAGCCAGATCATCGCCCCAAGGTGTGGAGTTGCCCCTGGAGGCCTCTTACACCCACTGTTAACTACGCTGGTTGCCTGATGAATTGTTCCCACAGATGTTGCTGTTGCGCAAAATGTCAGCCCATGGAACTCCATCCCTGCAGCCTCACTGGCCTGGGGTGCAGGAGGTAAGCCCAAGCATTTCTGGGGCTGCTGCCACAAGACGGGCAACGTAACGTTTTCTCCAGAAGTAAAACCTTCTCCAGCTGGCCCACCTGCACGCTGGAGCAATCACAGAGTAATTGATGCCAAGCAAAATTTCCTTGCCCATCTCTCAGCCTGTGTTCCTATCACAGGTGGTAGCCTTGGCTGTCCTACCTGCCCCTTTTTAGCAGAGGCACCTGGCTGGCCTGGAGCTTTGTGCATGGATGTCTGGGACACACTTATGGCCTGACAGAGTGGGGGTTGCAGAAGTTTGGTAAACCACCTCTGGCCTGGCCTTGCCTCCCCCTCCCTCCCTCCAACAACTTCAGCAATCCTAGCAGACCAAAAAAACCCAAGGCAAAACAGACACTGCAAAATGCAAGGAGCACACACATGGCATGCACCTTGTTCTGTATCATGACTCTCCTGGTCTCAGGAGTGCTGGGGAGGCTTGAAAAAACTCAGAGAGACACTTCATTACAAACAACAAGACAAAGATTTATTTCCATTACAAGTGAAGTAGAAGAGTAAATACAAAAAAATCTCTAGTACATTATAAAATGTTCTCCGAGGACACAACAATCCACCTCTTTCTCAAAGTCAGCACAGGGCCTGACCGTACCAGAACTTGGGCAAAACAGGAACCGAGAGGCTCCATCCTTTAAGGAACAAGCACTTTCAAGGCCCTTCTCTCTTCTCATCAGTGCTTACACTTAAGTGTTTCCTACAGGGTTTTAACCCAAACCTATTGGACTCATCTCCCAGAAATCAAAAGACTAGTTTGAAACTTAGACTAGCTTTGCTAAAAGGAAGGCCCTCAGATATTTACAATAAAGCTTCCAGAAATCAAAATTTTCCTTATTCTGGATGGTGCCTGAGAATTACAAGCAAAGTGCCAGCCAAAAATACATTGAGATCCAAATCTTTAACATATCCCCATGGCACAAGCATACATTGAGATACAATTGTATCCCCAAGGCATATCCCCATATCCTCACAGACAGACCCAACCCCACAGCTCCCCAAGCATCCATCAGCTGAATCGTCTGCCACTAGTGGCCATGCAGTTGCATGAGACACATGGCCACATGCACAAGCGCAGGGACAGCACATCCCGCTGCCACAAGGTAGAGCCTGGACAGACCTCTAATGTTCAGCACACCCTTTGTGTCTGAGCCTGCACAACAGCTCGGAGAGGTTGCCATAGCCACAACACCATGGCAGTGCTGGTGGGAAGGGATCTCTGGAGTCTCAAGGCCTGCTGCAAGACAAAGGTTGCTGTATTGCCAGCACTAGCACTGGGCAGGTATAGCTTTGTCTATCTTCATCTCAAAAACCCCAAAGGACAGAGACCCCACATAGATGTAGAGTCCCTTGGAGGGTCTGTGTACCTCTTCACTGAGTGCAAAGCTCAGACCCAGGGTCTCCAGCTGCTTGTGACTGAGGCTTAAGCAAGTTGCAGCCATATGTCTCAGGTCCTTGACACAATAGGCTCATCACTGCACCTGCTGCACAAAGTATACTATCTAGGTATGTGTGGTTTCCCTAGCTTGTAGGTATAAAAGATCTGGAGAGAAATAAGAACAAGCATCTAGACCTTATCTGCAACAATACACAACTGAACCTTCACAATTTGTGCCTTCTGAGTCATCAAGATCTATCACGCATCTCCTCCAGACTTTGAATTTTGCTCCCTGAACTTGCTACAGATGCTATCTGAGGTCAGGGCCAGCTTACACAAGTCCTCTATCACCACTGGTGACCTGTATTTTTGGATTGAACCTTAGACTAGAACCAGGGCTGGAGCAGAGCATAAAACCAATTTGAAGTAATGATGAACAAGGGCCAAAAGGCCTCTAGGTACAGGAAAACGATCCAGTCCACATTCATAACTGCTCCTACAGGAAGGATGGAAGGAAGGAAGGCATTAAGAGGCAGGACAATTCCTCCCCAGGTTATCCCCAAACCAGAAAGAGGTCAGCACGACTTGCTAGCAAAGGGACACAGTCTGGTCCTTTGCAAGCAGAAAGCAGAGCCAGCAGGCACCTGTCAAAAAACTGAGCTGGCACAGCCCGGTCTGCCGGCTTCTCTTCCAGCTGGTGAAGGGAGAAGTTGGGAGAGGAGCTAGCACAGCTGCCAAGGAGACCTGCCCGGGGCTGAGGCAGCCAAGCCGCAGAGGCAGGACTCTGGTCTCTCCAGGATGGAAGCAGCTTCTGGATGTGCCAGGACCAGGAAGGACATTGGAAGAGACAATGCAGCTCTTCAGGAAGCAAAGTAAGGAAGGAAAAAATCTGACTCACCTCACCACCCTAAAGATTTGAATAAGGTCTACTCTTGCCACCTGTGGTCCCCACTGATGGCAATACAACCTCCCCAGCTCCGTGTACAGGTAGCAGTTTCCTGAAGTACCACAAAAAGTTCCAGATGGACACAGCAGTACCAGACCAGCCCCAGTCTGACCGCTCTGAGAGAGGGATGGGTGCCTTGAAACCAACACTCATCTCCCACCTTAGACCCCCACGGTAGGCACATATACAACTTCTCCTACCAACCTACTGCAGAGAGCTTGAGCCTCCTCCACCACAATCTGTGCTTCGGGGAGACCTAACCACCTTCCTGCTCCACTCTATTTCCTCCCTCTAATGTCCCACTTGGATACCTGGACCTTAGCACCCAGAGGAGGCAAGGAACCTGCCTCTACACAAATTTCATCCTGCTGAGGACCTCATCTGAAAAATCCTCCATGGAGCAGAAAGTACAGGTGTCTTCACAGGATCAGAGCTCTTTGCAGCAGTGCACCGCAGCAGGACAAGAGACAGTACACATGAAAGGAGACTAGAGGTGCTGAATGTATACAAGGAGAAACTTCTTTCCCATTAGGACAGTCAAGTTGCCCCAAGTGACTGTGCCATCTCCATCCTTGGAGGGTGTCAAGACTCAACTAGATAGCCCCGAGCAACCTGGACTGACTCATAGCTGACCCTGCTTTGAGCACAAGATCATAACTGAAACTTCCCAAGGTCTCTTCCAACATGAGTTATACCATGATCTGTACCCTTTTGTGGCGAGAGAGGCCCTGCTGTATGTGCACCCTCTCTGTTCTTCCAAAGCTTCTGCTGAGGCGCTGGCTGCACCTTCCACCTACGTCTCCCTAGACAAGGCCCCACCATGCTGCACTACCCCTCACCAACCTCCTCCTGGCCCTGGTCACACAAGCTCCCAGGAAAACAGAGGTGGATAAGGAGACCTGGCAGGGCTACATCTGCTCCCTCTCTGCTCACAGCTGCAGGCAGAGCCCTGGGCATCCACCACCTCTCCAGGCCCCTTTCAGGGGTGGTGGGATCTGTTGGGAGGAATTTGCTTGAGTTCTCCCATGGATCCATTTTCAAGCCTTTGCCTCTCACAGCGCTCTCCATGTTTTCCTCTAGCTATTTTTTCCATCCTAGAAAAGCTTGAAAGCAGAGCAATTGAAGATGAAAAGGCACCACGTCCTGCCTCTCTCAACTGTTTCAGGAAGGAAAGTTTTTCCCCATAGATACTGATTTCTCTAGGCTACAGACAGAGCTGGGCTGACCTTAGAATCGAAGTAATTTAGGATGTAAGGACCTCCATAGACTTCTGGACCAGGTCTCCATTCAAAGCAGGTCAAAATTCAGTGTTGGATCCAATGCCAAAGCCAGATCAGGTCACTCAGGTTCTGTTCAATCAAGATGGGAAGATCTCCAAGGGCAGAGATACCACAGCCTCGCTGGGTCCCTCTTCCAGGGGCTGAGCATGCTCATGGTAAAACTTTTTATACTTCCAATCCCACCATTCTCCCACCCACGCAGCACACAGCATGACCCCCGGAGGGATCTGACTTGCCATGGCTGGCTGCAACCCCAGTATCCAGACCTTCCCTGTCCCTGATCACATTTTTGATGCGGAGCCTGGCACTAACATGATAGCCCTGCGACACATCAGGCACATGCCACCACTTTAGTGCCACGCATCCCGCTTTTACGGCTTTAGCTGCAAGAAGCTGGGGAATGCTTCCTCCTGCCTCTCTCCTCCCTCGCCCTAGCAGACATTTTGTTCTGTAAAAAAAATCATCGACAGCGGAGATATTTTTAAAAGTGAGATCTTCCCGGACAGACTGGGGGCCCCAGTCAGGTTCGCTGGGATGAGGGGAGCCTGCCAGGAAGCTTTGAGCACCTGTCCCAGGAAAGGCGGTGGAAGAGGAAAGGGCTTTTTGCCCCGTCCAGGCACTTGGGAGCCCCTAGGGCTTCTCTGGCGAGAGCGAACGGGGCTGAGCAGGGTCCCCCCGGGCCCCCACGGCTGGCGGCGTTGCTCCTCGCCGGGAGACCCGGGCAGGTGGCGGGACGGGGAGGCGCAGCCCAAGGTCCTGCAGCATCTTCCTGAGCGGCCCCGTGTCCAGCGGCGCCGAGGGAGCCCCGCAGCCCGCCCCTCTCCCGGGCTCCGGTCCGCGCCGTCGGGCTGGGTCAGAGCGCCGGGACGAACCTGTCGTGGCCGCCGGGGTAAGCGCCATGCCGCGGCCCGGGCTCGCCGGGACCCAGCTGTCCTCCGCCGCCGTAGGCGTGGGGCAGCGGCGGGTAGGGCGCGGGGGAGCGGCGGCCGTAGAGCCCGGCGGGGGCGGGCGGCGAGGCGGGCAGTACGATGCGCCCCGACGGCGCGTACAGCTGCCCGGGGCCGGCCGGCGGGTAGGGGCCGGGGGCAGTGGGCAGCGGGGGGTAGGCGTGGGGCAGGGCGGCGGCGGGACAGCCCTGCCCGGGGTAAGCGGCAGCGGCGAAGGCGCAGGAGGCGGCGGCGGGGTCCGGGGGCAGGTCGGCGGCGGGCGGCGGGGCGGGCAGCGGGAAGAGGCGGCAGGGCGCGGCGGGGCGCTCGGCGAGGAAAGCCGGGTAGGTGGAGAGGTCGCTTCGCTTGAAGCGCTTCCTGCGGCGGAGGAAGGAGCCGCTCTCGAACATGTCGCGGGCGTGGGGGTCCAGCGTCCAGTAATTGCCCTTGCCGGGGCGGCCGGGCTCCCGCGGCACCTTGACGAAGCAGTCGTTGAGGGTGAGGTTGTGGCGGATGCTGTTCTGCCACTTGCGGGGGCTGTCGCGGTAGAAGGGGAAGCGCTCGGTGATGAAGCGGTAGATGCCGCCCAGCGTCAGCCGCCGCTCGGGTGCCTGCCCGATGGCCATGGCGATGAGGGCGATGTAGCTGTAAGGCGGCTTGCCCCGCTCCGCCGGACGCTTGCGCCGCCGCCGCCCGCCTCTGGCCCCCGCCGCCGCCGCCGCCACCGCCGCCGCCGCCGCCTCCTCCCCCGGCGGCGCCGCGTCCGCCTTCAGCGGCGGGGGCGGCGGCGGGGGTCCCGGCGGCAGCCGGCTCTCGGCGGTCATGCGGCCGTCGGGGCGGCCCCCCCCGAGCCGGGACGAGCCGAGGAGGCGGCAGAGCCGAGACGCCCCGGCTTTTATGCGGTGGTGACCGGCGGCTCCGCGCCCGGGCGGCCGGCACTCCCCCTGCAACGCCCCGCAGCCCGGGAGGCGCGGGCAGGGCCGGGCGTGCCGCCGCCGCCGCGGGCAGGGGTAGCGCCGTGCCCCGCCACCCCCCTTTCCTCCTGCCGTGGTCCCCATCCCCAGCGTCCTGCTCCGGGACACCCCCTCCGCCCGCCCGCCCTCGGCCTTGTGGTTCCCGTCCCCAGCGCCGTCGGAGCGCCGGCATCCCACAACAGCTCCGGAGGACCGGCGGTCCCGGTGCGAGTGTCTGCACTGTCGCAGGGGATGCTGCTGGTCCGCCCCACAGGGCAGCCGGCTCTGCGCAGTGTCGCCTGTGGAGCCCCAACGCTCCTTCGTAGTGGTGAAGGAGTAGAAACGAATTAAATCTGCAGAAAACCCAGTGACAGATCTACGTGGGGAGAGATAGTAAGCGTGGGCTTAGGCAGCGCAATTTCTGTGCAGAGCTGTCACTTAAAATGTACTCAGACTGGGGCCCTTGCCTCTGGTCCCCAACAGCGATTCAGCACAGAGCTCCTGTGTCCCTACTTTACCCTGATCTGACCTGCTTTCCCCTGATGTTTGGGTCTCAGGACCCCAGGTACATGATCCTCGCAACCAGAAAGGACACCAGGCTCTCCATGGGCTGCTGCTGGGACATGCTTACCTGCCAACTCCCTCCTGCTTGCTCACATACTTGGGGCTGAGGGTCAGAGCCCAGGACTGTGAGTGAGAACAAGTTCCATGAGTGCGCCCAGCTGGAGAGGAGCACTTGTCCAGGACTCGTACCCCTGTGGCACCCACCCCCAGGGGTAGGGGCAGCACAGCCTCCTTGCCTTCTGGCATGGTGATCCTCCAGAGCCAGAGGATAAAAGGGAAGTGCAGGAGTCCTAGAGGTGGGATGGAAAGGGTGAGTGTGTGCAGGTGTGCACAGGGATGTGTGTGCATGTAGGGTGAGCACACACAGGTATACGGGTGTCCAAGGGCACTGGTGTGGGGTTGAGAATGTGCGCAAGAGTTCGTGGGTGTGCATTGACATGCGAGTGTGCATACAAACATGTGCCAGTGTGCACAGGTGTGCGGCTGGACCCGAGGCATGAGTGTCTGCAGGTATGCAGGAATGGAAGCGGGCAGATGTGCCTGCAGAGGAATGGGTGGGCAGAGAGGTGGATGTCCATAGGTGTGCAGGTGCTGTGCATGGCTGTAGAGCTGATTCTACCCATGTCTTGTTGCATCCTGGAAGTTCTTCCAAAAGTCGTCACCAGTGTGCTGCTGAGTCTACCTCTGTGGGAAAAGCTGTCCCATAAGCCTTTGTATGAATGGTGTTTAAGGGAGCAAGGGGAGGTGGGAGATGTTCATCCTCATGAAACGGCTCCCTTGGAGGTTTTCAACAAAGTTGTTCTCTGCTTGGATAAAAATTGCACACAGCAAACAAACCGCAGTCCTGGTTTCTAGCTAAGTAAGGGGACTCCATAGTCTTTGGCCACCTGCTTATTTGTGCAGCTACCCAGCAATCTGGGAGGTATCAGAATAAACTATGAAGCTATCAGAATAAACCATGAAGTGGCACTCTCTGAGGATCCGTGTGTGCGGTCCCAGTAGCTGGGCGCAGGCATGTGGCAGTATTTCAAATCGCATACTGCAGAGTTTGTGCCGAAAGAAAAATCAGCCTCCCGTACTGACACTCATGCTCTTGAAGTACACAGAACACTAAGGTGGTGGTATGCTGGAGGAAGCAAGAAACCGACTCCTTCAGCACGAAAGGAGAGCGGCGAAGCTGCCTCGCCTGCAGTGCTCTGCCCTCCAGCTCATGGGAAGCTATAGCTGGGGTTGAATTTTCCTATCAGCTTTTCCAAAAATCAGTTGCATAGTTCAGCCACCTCTGGGGCTGCATGCCTCGCCGCGCCATGCCAATTCTGTGCCTCCAGAGGGCAAAGTCAGATCGTGCTTCACTTTGTGCTTGTGGAGGACGAGGAGTGGAAGAGGTGTGCGCCGAGGCGGGATGGTGTGCTCTTCGGCTGCTTTCACCCTCCCTGCTGGTGACAAAAATCCTTTTCCAAGAAAGCACTTTCCTTGGCAGACCCCAGCATGTAAGCAGCGTGAAATGGATACCCTAACAGCATGTGCTGGCTCTTGTCCCTTCTCCTCTCCTCATCACGCAGGTTAACCTGTAATGCCAGTATTTGTGAGTGAAGTGGGAGTTGTATAACGAGGTGGCCTGGAGATTATCCTCAATCTGACATTATTATCAGCCTATCTAAAAACATTTTAATGTCTACACTTAGAGAGCAGGAGTAGGTCCCGTTTTAAGCTTTGGTGTCTCTTTGAGTACCATTTCCCTTGGGAAGGGAATTGCGGGGAGCATGAAACTCAGACTCACCCAGGTGGATCTTAGACTGCAGATCTCCTCCATCTATAAAGCAAAGTGGTGCCTGTTGCTGGAGCAGAAGAGTTGGTGCTTTTCGTGTTTGTGAACATTTTGTTTTCTCTTTTGATTCAGCTACACTGGAGGAGGGGCAAAGGTAAGTAAAATGGACAATGCCATGCATTGATTAAACATTTGGAGTTCATAATGTAGTAGAAAATGTATGATATCTACAGGAGTCTTAGCCATACAAAAGCTATAGCTTAGACTTTCTTTTGGTTACTGGGACAAAGTTTAGAATCAGCATTTTTTCTGTCTGAATTTCCCAGCTCAGATCCTGCCTGTGCTGGGATCTGCAGCTTTCAAGTGAGCAAACCCCTCACTGATTTTGAGACCAGACACTGCAGAGTGTACCCAGCACAAGCGCATTGTGCCTGGGCCTCTCAAGGCTGCACTTCGTTAGTACCAGTAGGTGCCAGGGAATCACCCCAGCCAAAATCCCATCTGCTTGGATCTCCAAGAGCAATTCCGTCCCTGGAAAAAATACAGTCCTTTAGGCTTCATTCCCCACTCAGTTACTCCAGTATTACAAACTGCACCATTGAGATCCCTCAAGAGTAAACTCGTGGGAAGCCCTGCTCTGCATTAGCCCTGCGACCTGACTGGCTTCTCCCACCTCAACCAAACCAGAGGGAAGTGGACATTAAATGTGTGGACAGGCCCTTCAGGTGCAGCACAGTCATAGTGTTGGTTCCACCATCGGAATTCCTCTCCTCTTTGAAAGGAGGAAACATTTTGTTTTGCCTCTGTGTCTCAGGAACAGCAGGGTTGTATTTAATGTGCCCCAAGTCATGGGTTCAGTAGAGCCTAAATCCCAGATGAGATTGGCTGAACGCAGATGAGGTGAAATCACATACCCCATGGCACAGCCTCCACCCCAAGCCCAGCTGCCTCTGTGATGGGACAGCAAGTTTGGGTTTTTTATTGTCTCTGTGTTTGGTGCAAAGACTGCTGCTGGAGGTATGGAAAGCATCACAGCCAGACACTTCATGACACTTTGTGACAAAGGAGCCCTATCTGCAGCTCATGCTTGAGATCTGAGGGGGGACCACAAGCCTGAGTCTCTTGGAACAAAACAGGTGATGTGGACATCCTTCATTCACTTTCAGAGCATGTGTCTGCGAAGAAGCATCTAAAGTCACTGAGCTTAAGACATCTTGCCCCTGACTGGAGTTAGCGGCAGACAAAAGCAGAGATTTTGGAATTACTTTGTATCCAGAATGTGGCATGGGGACCAAGGTAGCACCTCTGAGGGAGAACTGATGTGCAGCTGCCACATGGAGTCCCGTCACATGGCAGAAGAGGGGCTGGAAAGTGACAGACTAGTGGGATGCATCCATTGCCTGTTTGCATCAGGTGTTCACATGCCTTGTCTTGTGGGAGTGAGGTTTCACTCTGCATCAGTGGCCTCATCCTGTTTTTCCAAATTAATGCTGCTTCTCATCCACCGGCTGAGTCTTCTACAGGATCTTGGGGCTGCAGGGGAGAAAGAATTGTTTGCAGAGAGCATCACGTGGATGTAGCCAAGTTCATGAGGGAGGCTTGAGTTACCTGTTGTGGTCATTGTTCTGTAGGAAAAAACCCAAACCCATGGTGTTTTTAAAGCAGGCCATGTCTCAGGGCTGTGGGAGAGGAAATTTGATTGGGGTGAGAGGCATGGGGAGCTTCAGTCTCCATCCAGCATGGTTCCTCCTGGGCTAGGCTGGAGGGCAGCAAGAGGGGCTACCCAGCCCAGGAGCTCCCCTAACACATGGAGGGTGAGCAGGATCTGCAGAGGGTGTGCTGTGAGAGAAGGTGCGGGTGGGCAGGACGTCACCTGCGACCGGGGGGGAACTGGGTGTCAGAGCAGGAACAGAGGGAATGTAGGGAGGCAGCTGGGGAACTGGGAGCTGGGGAATGGAGCGCAGGAGGCTGAACGTGGGCCAGGAGTGAATCTTGCTGCACATACAGCACACTCCATACTGGGTTTCGTGAGGAGGAGCAGCCACAGCTTGTCGTGCAAACCTAGGTCTGCCAAAATGGCAGGTTACACACACAACCTCACTGTGCAAACTGGCAACGAGAGACTCATTTAGCTAAGATACGGAGCCACAAGCTGAAGAGTAGAAAACACTACCCGTGACCTAGGCAGCAAGGGGCAGACACCTTCCTGGTGCAAGTGCAGTGGATCCAGCCTAAGCTGGATGGACCATGATACATTCATTTGTCCTCCTGCTGAAGCAGTTTTTAGAGCTGCTTTGCAAAAGAACAAGCTGCAGGTTCTTGCCTTTGCACCGCCAAGAAATCGCTGGTGGTTGAGCAGATCTGTCATATGCTGTGAAGAGGAGGAGCTGACTGTTTCTGGGAACACGCAAAGCAGAGTTAGGCTCTCTTCTGTAAGCCAAAAATCACTTGCTATGCTTTGTTTCTTTTGCAGGTGGTGTGAGGTTTGCATGGCTCTTGCTCCCCTGAAGCCTGTGCTTTCAGCAGCTCATGAAAATCCTCCGGATGGGTATCTTTGAATAGCCATCAGGCTCTGTTGGCATGGAAATAAGTCCTTTCTGTTTTGCCTATCAAATGCCCTATTTGGCCAGTCGTTCAACAGTTTGGAGAGGTTTAATCCCTTCTAAGGCTGGCCTAGGTCTTTGGCATTCACAGTCCCCGTAGCAAGGTTCACCTTTCCTCTCCGAGTCTTCCCTGCCACCCGTGGTCACTGCAGGCCACTGTGTGCACAGCACGCTGTCAGCTTTGGGTATAGTTTCCTCTATTTGTGTCCTTGTGTGACAGCAGCAGTAAGGCTGTTGCAGAAGGCAGAGGGTAGGGAAAACACCCAGCCGGAAGAATTTTTTCTGCATGTGGGGCCACCAGCGTGAGTGTTGCTCATGCCACTAACTTCGGTAGGGCAGGTGAAGGTCAAGCATGTCGGACACAGCAGTGGCTTCAGATCTTGCAGGATGAACATCTCCTACTCCATGTTTCCCAGGTGCCCTGCTGGGACCTGTCTGCTCTGTTGGCTTACAACGGGCATCACTGCCCTCTGATGGGAGCTCCTGCAAGGGGACTGTGGGGCCAGAAAGACCCTGAGGCTTGTGGAAGGGAAGGGTGGCTTGTCATCTGAAGCCAAATTTTGCTTGCTGGAGCACTAGTTCATCCCTCTCTGGAGCTGGTGGTGAAACCTGGCAGAAAATTATAGGATGCAGCAGTTTAGAGAGAATTATTTATTGCTTGCTTTGGAAACCGGGAATTTTATTTAAGAATAATTATTTATGTTAATTAATTGCCTTACTGTTAGCAAAATATGTTTGCAAATGTCCCGCTGTACTTCTGTAAGTTATTTGGAAAGAAATGTAGTTTGTTTTCTTTTTTCTTTGTTGCAGACAGAACCACATTGCCCTGGACATTGGGTTTTTCTAACCAGCCACTTCAGCGTGGGGTGGAGAGGGCCAGACTGTAGTGTTAGGAGATTAATCTCCCAGCACAGGCCGGGGAAATTTCATGGTGGTATTCTTTGTTGGTAATGTTCTTCATGTTGCTCCACCCAAATATGGATATTTAAAAGTCTTTAACAAATTGCAGTGGAGTTGTCCTATAATTTATTAACCAATTTCCTGTCCCGTGACAAGTTCTGCACTGTAGTCCTAGCAGAGGACTTTCCCCGTGGTCACAGAGAGTAGGTCAGCTAAGGAGGGAAGCAGAGCAAAGAAAAGGTGTTGGGAGGCCGTAGATGGGAGCAGTGGAGGAACACTGGCAACACCTGAAGCAGGGGAAAGAGAAGGAGGAGAAGAAGCACCGTGGAAAAGGAAAGGTTGGGGCTGGAACTGGAAGATGAGGAGCCTTTGCTGGAAGACTGGTTGGGAGATTTGTTTTGTGGAGAAGATCTTGAAGGGATGGACAAAAAAAGGTGTGCCCACCTCAGTGTCTTCTCCTCTGTGTCTTGGCATGGCATCAAAGAATTTCAACTCTCAGCATCACTTTGGTACAAGCAAATAAATAAGAAAAGTAATGTCACAGCTTTCTAGGACTGGCCTACACAGAGCACAAAAAACTTCTGTTCCTGTGAGCTGCTCTGTTGGGTTCTTTTAATTATTTTTTCTTTAAACTAAGGAAAATCACTGGTGAAACTGTGTTACTGAGCATTATTAAATGAACCAGGTGTTGCCCTTCCTTCCCTGGAAACTGCAGCTTTCAGCACGGTTTGCACAACTCTACTCGATTAACAAAAGTGAGATGCTCCAGTGGGTGGGTTCAGGCACCCAGCACTTTTGTGTGTCAGGTTTCTGATGCTTCCAGGTTTTCTGGGGAAGACCTCAGAGACGAGGCAGGTCGGAGGCAGAGCTGGGGAAGCCAAAACAGCCGGTCAAGGTCCTTATCGGGGGTTGCAAGGAGGGGCACAGGCACAGCCGCGGCGTGGCCTCGGGGCTGGGGGAGAAAGCCCCAGCTTGAAAGTAGCTCCCAGTTAAAGCTGAGTGGAGCCCAGTTAAAACTGGGCTCTGTGCGGGCCTTGGGCACAGCCACCTGGATGCCCAGGATGGGGAGTGTGCGTCGAGCCCTTGCCGAGGCAAGGAAAATTGTGCTTAAAATGGCATCTGTGCGCCTGTGCAATGCATAAAGCACCGCTGAACGGTAAATCGTCCCTGGCCGTGGGGGAATTGTGAGTACCACTGCCATGGGGGAGTTCAGATGTCGGGTAGACCCTAATGAGGGATTGATAAAACCCAGCGCTACCAATTGCTGTTAATTCCATGAGTGAGGAATGTAAGTAGCCTTTATTTAAAAAACAAAAGGTAAGATGGGGATAGATTGAGTTTATTGGCACTGGCGGACAAAATCTGAATACTTTTACAAAGAGCTCCTGTTTTTTTCCCTCGGCCCTTTTGTTCTCATTGCCACTCTCTGACCCGTTAGCAATCACCATGGTAATTACCAACTAATGCCCTATTTACAAGTACCTACAGAAATTTACTGGAGTTTTGCTTGAGCCCGTAGCAAAATGTCTAGCCCCAGACGAGGAGACAGGCTATTTCTCAAACTCAAAACTTTTCTTTAACAAGGCTGCAAAGGCTGTGAATAGTTGGAGTCCTGCTGAAGTTAACAGACCTGTGGGGATTTACATGAGATAAGCATCTGCCCAGCGTTTACCTGAGGCCATACATGCTTCCAAAAGCGTGTAGGTCATGGTAATCTGCATAGAAGTGTTTTTAAGTTTCATGCTGCTATTAAAAATATACACTGTACCGTGTGCATTTCCAGGGACAGCAAAAAAGTTTCAGAAATCTCTCTTCACCTTGGACAGTCTGCTCTTCATTGTTCTGTGACCAGTAACTATTTCACATGTGAAATCTATGCAGCAGGACAGGTTTCCCAAAGGGATGGTGAGATCTGTTTCCTTTGGGCTTTTTAAAACTTGGCTGGTCACAGCCCTGAGCAAGCTGATCTAACTTGGGGCGTTGAGCTTTGCTGGACCAGAAACCTTTTCATTTCTGCAGTTCTCTCTGTTGCTGTGGGAGAAACATGATTTCCAGGAGTTTCTGTCAAGTCATCTCAAATCCTGTCAATGGTGTAGGAAAATGACCCATGGACACAAGGAAAATGACTTCTCAAAATGCCAGGTGCTCAGATCTTATTTCTCCCAGCTGGCTCTGATAGTTTTGCTTATGCAGTTTGGGTCCTTATGTGCAAATCACAGATTTGCCACCATGCTGGACCATTATCAGAAAACAGATCTTCCAGAAAGTTATTTAAAAAATCACTTCCAGGATCATGTTTTGGACGAGGAAAGGGAAGGAGAGTGGCATCTTTTTGAGGCCTTCGAGTTTCCCTCCTCTTTATTCTACTATGAGACAATGCGATTTTGCTATGTGAGAGTGTCTTTATTACTTTAAAAAAAAACAAAACAAAACAAAACAAAACAAACACAAGGAAAAGGTGGAAAATTAAATGTGACAATACAAAAAAAAAAAATTGTTTTTTCCTGTAACAAGCATTTATTTAGATTTGAACATAAGAAAAGTTCTGTAGGGCAGGGACAGGCTAAGATCTGCTTCCAGCAAGTAGGTCCCAGCGCAGAAGACTCTGGCCTGAGCCATGTGCTGAACGCAAGAGGCACAGGACTGACCTTGGCCATCAGCAGAGAGGGGGGCCATCCAGAAGGTCCTTCCACTCCAGGAGGACCAGAGATGGGCTCAACCCAGCCTGCCGGTGCTCAGACAGCGAAAGCTAGGGCAGTGCACTCCACGGGCAGCACGTGGTGCCCCTGATCCCTCTTGGGGGTCCTCAACAGTGATCCTCGGGGTCCGAGGTGACGAGCAAGCCAACATCCCTGCATGGACCACAGCATGGAGGGGGGACGCACCCACGGGATGGGGAGCACTGGCGCATGCCCTTGGCTGGGGCTGCCAGCCCGCTGCTGTCAGCCACGCTGTGGGATGCGGAGGGCTCGGCTACCCCTGTGAGACGGGGTGGTCCTTGCTGGTCTGGTGCAAATAGCTGAGCACTCGAGGTAATTTCTTTCAGTCACTTGTTACACAGCTTTATTGAATAGGGAGTGTCGATTTTTTCTCCTCAGAACTAGTCTGGGCAACACTGACAGAAGAGTTGAAAAATAAGAGCTAATCCTGCAGGAATGACTCATTCTGGCATAGGATTTGCAGAGCAGAATGAGAAGTTCAGGTAAAACAAAGGGAAATGGAGGTCATAGTAAAACTCTGTGGTTTGGAGCATGACAGTTCAACTGCTACAGAGTTGGAGTTGGAAACCCCCTCCCAACAAATTGCTGTACTCAAAACCTTGGCAATGTCTAGAACAAGTCAATATTCGAGCACACTTGTTCCAGAAACAGAGGCTCTTTCCCATGGGAGCTGTAGATTGGATTGCTAATTACCATGAGACTGGAAAACAATTATTATTATTATTATTTTTAATTAAACACAAATAAAACAATGGGTGTCCCTTTAAAGTTTGACTTTGAAATATTTTCTGCATTTTTTAGCAGGGGTTACACTGGCCAAGTCCAAACAGAGCAGCGCTGGAGTTTTGACAAAGGTTTAAGGTTATTTGCAACCAGGTTTCTCTAGCAAGGACAACATGGTAGTTGGGGTGAAAGCACAAGCCCAGCCTAAGTATCTGGTCTGGGGAAAAGGAGGTTGGTTTTCTTGAGGGTATAGTAGACCTACAAGAAATCATAGAAATTATTTTTCTCTGCATCTTTTGGCAAGTCTTTGAACTACTTTAGCTTGCTTTCTTCACCTGGAGTCTTTGCAGACACATCCAAGTGTTTGCGGAGTAGTAGCTCAAGAAAGATCCCCTCCAGAGTGTGGATTTGAGGAGGTAATTTTCCCATTATTATTTAAAACATTTCACCTTGTAAGATAAAGATGTTGGTGTGGTAACAGCAAAAAGCAAAAGCATCATGGAGTCAGGGAGAAGAGGATGCTTTTCCATCTCAGCCTTTCCCACACCTGTTTATTAATAGAGATGTGGCACTTGCAGAAAAGTTGTGCTCAGGTGAGGTGATCACTTAAAAAATGTCATATGCTACGAGGTATAAAACACCAAAAAGTTTTAAAGGAAGTTATTTCCGAAATGGCCATAACATTAGCAGAAGTACTGCAGCCTTTCAGTAGATGTTCTGCAAGCCAGGAGGGGAGAAAACCAGTTGGCCTTTATGGATGAGCTGAGACCTGGTAGATCTATTGGTGCTTACACCTGGCATGCAGTGGAATGCTGGACTCCCTGCGGCAGGGCTTCTGCAGAGACAGTTGGTGTCTCGCCGCTCTTTAGACTTTGCTGTGGGCGGATTTGAGCTGCAAAGGAGTCTCTGGCAGCAACAAAGTGGAGAAAGCTTGCTGGAGCTGTAAGACTGCCCAGGACTTGGTGGGGACATCCTCAGGTCCCTCATGGGGCTCAGGCCAGGCGAGGCCAGTGTGGGCTGCTGTGCATGCTGGCACATTCCACTGCGGATTAGCCCTGCAAGGAGTGTGGTGCCCTCCCGGCACAACCTGACACCTGCGGTCTAATACAGCCTGAAAGATGGGGTGGGTCGTGGCAGCTCTGGCTGCGCCATGACACCTTGGTCCTGGGCCAGGACTGTGTCATGGGGGTTGCTCTCCAGGTGACCCTGGGGGACCTGGACCAGAGCAATGGCCTTGCATTCTGTGTGGCTGGGCTGGAAGGAGCATCCCCCAAGAGCAAGGGACCTTGGGTGACAGCACTGCCAGTAGGCTTTGATTCATCTTCTGGTACAGTTTGTGTCACCAAGGCTCACCACTGCTACAGAGCAAACTGGACACTTGGTTATGGGGAAATGGGTTTTCATTTCAACACCCTGGGGCTGGAGGGCCGTCCTCCCTCCCTCTTACATGTCACAGCCCTCAGTGTAGATGCTGGCCTAGCTCCAGAGCCACCAGTGCCCTTGTCAGTGTGGCATCAAGAGGTGTGTGCTGCTGCGCACCCCTTCCTACAACACCCACTTGGGCAAAGAGGGTCATCGCCGTGGCCAGGAAAGCAATGTTAGTTTATGTTGCTGTTTTAAGGCCAGATAGCAAGTCCAGAATAAAACTCGGCCAACTTCTGATGCTCATCCCAGCTTCTTCCGTCGCAGAGTTCAGCCTCTCCCCACAGTGCTCTCTCGGGGGGTTGACCACAGCTGGCTTTCTCATCCCAAAGCTTCACCTAGCCCCAGGCGCCGCACAGCTTGCATGGCAGGCAGACGGTGGTGCCTCACCTCTCCGCCAAGTGATGGGTGCTTCGGCACCGCGTGAGCCCCCGGGGCCGGGGCTGGGTCTGGAGGGAAGAGCATCTCTCAGGGCTGCTGTGCACAAAGCCGGTTTCCGATGAGCTCACGGTGGGGTCAGTGCCAGAACGAGGGCAAACGGAGCGTAAAGAGGGTTTGCGCCCACACGCTGGCCCGATGCAACTTGTATTTGGTAACTGGGATTTAGCTCCTGATCAAATTCCTGACAGATTATTGCTCAACCTCCTTGTAGGGGCAGCAGTGGCATACGATAGGTGAAGGCATTTGGCCTGGTCCAGCTACTAGGCAATGTCTTCTCTGCTTTGGGGTTTGCTCCTGCTCCCTGTCCAGAGGGGCTGCCAGACCCTGCTGCGATGGCCAGGGATGCTTTCCCCTTAGAGGCAGTTCAGTGGGCACATTCCCAGCAGCACCCAGCTCTGCATGTGGCTAACCCAGCAGATAGCTTGTCCTGCCGCACAAAGCAGAGACCTAGGAGCTAGTCCAGCATTAAATATGGTGGCAGCCCAAGGCTCAGAGCTTGCTTGTCCTCCTGCTTGACAGAACCAGGATAAGACCTGTTTCAGCTGCCCAGCTCCTGTTTGTGCCACAAAACACCAAGGCAGAGTCCCAGCAAACAGTCTGGCATTCCTGTGAGATGGAAAGCTGCACATCAGGCTCATGATTTGGCTGAGACTGTCTCCAGCTCTTTGTTCACTACAGACCTGGGTGCAGGTGAACCTTCAGAGCTGTTCAGAAGGAGGTTGGAAAGGAAGCAGGGAAGCTCGAAGGCACCACAGAAAAGCCACAGCAAACCCAGGGAGTGCCATTTCCATCGTGGGTTGATAGGAGGAACAGAGTGTGGTCCTTCTCCCTTCCCTGTAACACAGGACAACAGCTGTTGCCTGAATTTGGAGTACTCACCACCACAGGTGGCTCTGGGACCTGCTGGTGACAGGGACAGCTGGACTGAACTGCTCCCTGAAGTCCCAGGCCCCCAGGCCTGCCAAGCACTGCCAAGGAGAAACAGAGGCTGACCCATACTGATGTGCAGAACAAAGTAGGGCTGGGGGCATGGCCACGGAGAGGCTGAAGAAAGGGACCAGGAAGATCCCAGGGGTGTGAACTTACCTCAACCAGATCTTCCAGGAGCAGAGCATTAATCTTTTGCTCTGCTGTCATTCCTTCACCATTAGGAAATAGTTCTGCATCAAAAGCATGGTGTCACCTTCCCTTCTTTACCCTACCTTCCCTTTTCTGGGAACCAAAAGAACAGCAATGGCTATGGAACTGGGATGAATGGTTTTCCATCTCCTGCATGTTATGCCCCTTGGAGCCTGAAACCTGTCCATTTTCACCCCAGACCCTCAGCCGATTCATGGCATTATCCTGGGTAGATATTCCCTCAGCTCAGCTCCTGTTTCCTCTCTGTGAACCAGGGATGATGGTATTCCATGTCCTTCCCCAGCAAGGTCTGGCATGTTTGGCAGGTACTAGGTAGGAAACATCTGAATCCAAACCTCAGCACTGACTCATTACCACTCAGGCCCTTAAAATGTTCCCGCGCAGCGGACTTTTCTCTCAGAACCTTTCCCAGCCTTCTAGGCATTGAGCATGAATGGCACAGTGCCGGAGCAAGACGCTGTGCCTTTCCTAAATGATGCCTGAGGTTCTCCTCCATTTTTTTTGGTTTTCATCATATTCCATTTCTTTGATTTTTTTTTTTGTTTGGGTTTTTTTTGCTGGTTTTTGTTTTTTGTTTTGGAAGCCTAGAGGGCTCTCAGGAGGGGTCACTTAGGGAGAGAGGCAACAGAAATACAGACATTTCTTTCTGGTTTTATTGTGAGTCAGGGTAGGAGGTTTGGTGCACAGATTTACGAAAGTGCTCAGGATCTAAGCCTGCTGCCCAAACACCTCTCTTGGCCCAGCGATGGAGGCACCTGAAGCTCATAGGCATGTCACTTCTCCTGGGCTCTACCTATACTACCATGCAGGGCAGCTCTTGGGCAGATGGAGAGGAATGTACCACTGCTTGCAGAACCGGAGCTGAGCTGGGAAAGATCTTCTGCTCCCAGCGCTCAGAGCAAGTTCACTGGGGGAATCTAGTGCCAGCATCCTCCAGCCCTCTCCACCCTGAGCCGGCATGGATGAGGACGGGAAGACACTCGGGCTCCCAGGGCTCCTGGCCCCATGGGTGGGCTGTAGACAGGATGGCTGGCAGGTCCTATGGACCCAGGGCACAGGGGCTGACCAGATTAGCAGCAGCACCAGAAAATACACACCCCTATGTGCAAGGATGAGCCCAGCAACACGTTCAGCTCTTGGCATTGGGCAGGGGTGGGGAACAGCAGCTAGCACTGCTCTGGTGGCATGTGCCAAGTCCATTAAGGGGCTGGAGGAGTATAGGAGTCGCTCTCTGGGATCGGCTGGTATCATCTGACCAGTGTGAGTGTCTACTGCAGAGGAGCAAGAGCCAGACCACGCCACCAGGAGCTGTGCTACTTACTGCTCGGGGGCTGGAGCAGCCCCAGTCTGCAGCTGAAATGGCACAGAACTCTGAGAGGGTCACCTGGCAGCCACAGTTGCCCCTGCCAGAAGGAGTGCATTGTGTCTGTCCTGCTCCAAGGGCTTCTGGAGTGCTGTTACATGAAACAGCCAGCGCATAAAATGTGCAAACACTCCTCTGGGCAGGAGCACAAGTGATGCTGACCCTTGATCCCTCTTTCTGGCCCATTGATCTTTAAAAAGCTTAGCCTTAGCGGAAAGGGCTGAGACACCTCCTCCCCATGCCCTCCCACTCATGGAGCAGCACGTAGCCTGGAGGAGCAGGAATTGCTCTTCAGAGGGAGGAGGTGTGACCCCTCAGGGTCTCCCTCGGGCAGAGAAGGGGTCGGCATGGGGAGCCTGGCTCACCGACTGCTGGGCTTGGGAGACAGAGCAAAGGTCCCCTCAGGAGAGGGGGGCATGATGTCCATGTGGCAGGACGCATGTTTCCACTGCAGATGCACTGCAGTACTCCCCATTGCTCGGCAGAGGCTGGGTCCATTCACATCTGCTCACATGAGGGCAAGAGGGACAAAGGTCCAGCATGCACCTCAAGCACAAGGTGACCTAGCAGCTGCGAGAAAAAAAGCCTGTTTGGGGGCTGAGCTGGACCCTGACAGGGGAACGCATCCACAGATCAACACCTGAGTGTCCTCACTGTGTTCATGTGTCATTACCAGCAGGCTGCTGAGTAACTTCTGGGTAACGAGAAACAATATTCCCCAAATGCAGCTCTGCAGTGATTCATCAGGAGAACCCTTATCTTCATCTTTCAAAAGCTTTAGTCATTTTAATGAAGAAACAGCTTCCTGCTGGCTGTATGGGCGGCTACCCAACACAAACTGCAGATATTCAAAGAGAAGAACCTGTGATCCATTAGTTGGCTAAGGGCTATTCTTCAGCACGAGAGCCAGGATAATCCTAGGTGGGAACATCCGCAAAAGGGTCAGCTGTTAGAGGCATTTAAGTGCCTTTGCATTAGTATCTAGAGACCTGCTGGGAAGCTGAACCCTATGGAAGACCTCCAGTGACCTCTTTCACAAGTCTTGGGGGTAGGTTTCTAAATCACTGAGGCACGTCTGAAGGCTTCGCTCTCTGTTTTCTCTGTCACTGGGCTTTCAAACAATTGCATCCTTGTCACACATTTGTCAAAGAGAAAGGGGGAGATGAAGAAAGAAATTTCAATAGTCTCAGGGTTTTGCTTACAGCTGCGTTAATGCTGAATAGCACGCGGAGGTAGAAGGGATATCCTGAACAATGTCTGGTCTCCAGGCAGAATCCGTTTCCCATGACAGTGTCTTTCTGAAGCAGGAATGCCAGCATGAAGCAGAACTTGTTAAAGTAGTAAAAGAAGAGGTCTCTATTGTGTCCTGCGTGACAGAATAATCCTCCCTCAAGAACAGACCGCTGTCATTTTCCCTCCCATCTGTGAATTTTGGCTTCAGTCAACTTCGTGATTTTTACAAAGTATAAAATTAAAGTCCTAACCCTTGAAAGCAACACAGCCAGCCCTGCAGGATCTTCCTGCAGACAAGTCCATGGCTGAGACTGGAGTTTTACAATAAGGACTCTAAAATGTCTGACTGCATCAGGCTGAAATAGAGTTCCCTGTTAAGCAATATACTTGACAAATACAAACAAACATTTTCCATGTCTCCAGCTGTTCCACTGGAGAACATCATTCTCCCTTTTCAACGCTTTATTCACAGGTTATCATTCTCCTCCTGATTTCTCTTTAAAGCTTTCCTCTCCGAAGTACCTGTGAAAACCTGCAGACAATAATTTAGAGTAGTCTTGCTGCTGTCTCCCTTTCTCCAGCTCCTCCTGCCCTGTGCGTGTTCCACCTTTCTCTTCTGCATTTGTGTCCTGGACAGAGGTGTCTCAGCTCACAGCGCAGCCTCTCCAGTGTGGCATTAATAATTAATCACACGCATCGTCAGTGTTGTCAACACCCATATACAGGAGCTGAACACCCCAAATAGAAGTGAAACTTCTGTATCCTGGGCTGCCGCAGTCAGACAGGCCACCTCGGGGCTGAGGCACAGAGGGGTTCAGGTGACAGGCTTTCGCTGCCACCGCTGAGGGCTACCAACAGGCTCTGCAAGGGCAAGGCGATGAGCAACCCGATCAGGCTTGAAGGTTGTACCAGAGACCTCTGGTGGTTGCTTCCCATGTAACTCTTCCTGAGATTTGGTGACAAAAAAAAAATAACAGGACCAGCAAGCAGCTGCGTGAATGCCATCTGCATATTTGTGTCCTTTTGACTCAAAATACAGTATTTCCCCAGTGGTAGATGATGCTTTCCTGTCGGTGGAAGCAGGCATGGCAGGTTTTCTTCACACAGCCCAGCAATTCACTCCTGCTCTATGGTGCACCCCCACCATGGCTCCTGTCCCCAGCAGGCTGTTCTCTCCTCCGGGCTCACAGAGGTTGTTCCCCTCTCCTGCTGCAGCCACCGCGTGTCAGCCACCACTGCGACTGCCTGAAGAAAAGCAAGTGCAGGTGAAAGGCTCTCTCTGAGCACACCCACTGGGATCCATACAGGCTCTGGGCAAAACCCATTTGTTGTGCTTTAACTCGAATAAATATGAAATACTTGCTGTCTGTGCTGGTGATCAGCTGTCCCTTGAGAAGGCAAACACTGAGAGCATTATGAAAGCAGACCAGTAAGAGAGAAGGTGCTATTTATAATATGGCTGTGATTCTGCCATTAAAGGAAAAACAGTTTATTTTTTTCTGGGGATGGAGAAAATCCTAGGGATGAGTCTGGTTCTTGCTTTTAAACAGTCTCCTCTGGCGTGGAGCATCTCTCCAGGTCCCCGACCACAGGGGAAAGGATGCATGTCGGGGAGGCCCAGCTGGTGGGACGCACGCCCTCAGCACAACAGATTGCATAAAGGACCCTGAAAAAGTGATTTTTAACTTCATGTGCCCAGGGCAAGCCCAAGCCCTGGACACCAGCCAGCGCAGAGGAGAGGGTGTCAGAGACAGCCCTGGGACCTGGCCAGGCTCCTGTGCGGTTCCTGCTCAGGGTCCACTGGGCAGGTGGCTGCTTCTGGGGTCCTCACATTCCTGTCTTGTGAGATCAAGTCGGGGATCTGGCGAAACAGCCTGGCAAATTCGGAGGGAAGCTACTGTGCCAAACACCAATGCCAGTGCTGGTGGGACCTTTGCTTTGATGGTAAATGCTATCCAGATTTGGCTCTGGCACTGGAGGCTGAAGTGACTTGTTACAGCCTTTGCACACAAGCAAAAGAATTTCTCATAACTTTCAAAGCTACACATCTCCAGATCTGATGACAGCTCTGCACTGTTTACTTAGGGATTTCTTGCATTTTTGAGACAGAAGTCTGTCAGCGAGGAATCAGACCATGGATGACTTGGTTACTAGTTCGTCAGTAATTTAATTATGCAGCCCTAAGATTCAGACTGTCTCTTTTTGAAAGATCTGCTCTGGCTGAAGCAGATGGGTTTGGTAAAGGTAGTACTGTACAGCAGTCAAAGCCTGTCCGTACAATTTCATGTATAGTGATGTTCCTACACAAACCCCTTGGTTGCACACAGGAACTCCGTGGTGGCAGACAGGCAGGGTCAGCTCCATGGATGGAGTTTCCAGATGCACACTTCAGCCAGTAAAGCTGTGCTTTGGTGGTAAACCAGATTATTTCTTGAATTTGATCGAAACTGACAAATAGCTTTAATTGGAAAGAGAGGAGTAAAAGTTCCTGAAAGAGGAAACAACATATTTTGACATTTTCCAAATGAACTCCTTTGCTTTCTTGTTTCACAAGGAGATTTCAGTTTGAAACACACCTTGAACTCTTTGTTGGTTTTGGTTTTTGTTTTTTTTTTTTTTTTTTAAATGAGTGAAAATCCTCTAAAAGCAAGAAAAGAGGGAGGTTTGCCTCTGGTCCAGGTGAACTGGAATGAACGCTCCAGCTCACCCACTGCCGAGCACAGCCAGAAACTTGCCCTCCCTCAGCATTTGCGTGCTGTGAACAAGTCTTCTCTTCATGGGGAGGCCAGAGATCAGAAGTGGGGTGACGGGCACACAAACTCTCAGGCAGGCTCTTGTGGAAATCGTTCTTTAAAAACTCTTTAATTGTGAGTTTCTTGAAGGTGTGGAGGGATGCAGTTTCTGATTACAATCCCATGACAGTTGTAATGCTGTTACAAGGGGTCTGGTCTATCGCTACTAAAGACTCAAACCATGATTCTCTCTTAATTAGGGCTGCACAGAGAGGACCACTTACTCCCAGGGCTACCTGTGACCCATTAACCCTCCCTTCTTAATGCATTTCAGCAAGTTCCCACTCTCCCAAAATTGCTGACCATCGTCCTGCATGGGTGGGAGGTGTGGCAAAACACCGCGTGTCTGCATAGGTGCCGCTCCGCTTGTGCCTCTGTCAGCTGTAAACCACACCAGAAACAGCGTCTTCTCCCACATCTTCGGCTTCTTCACTTTGTAGCGATGTGCTGAGAACAGATGCCTGCTGGATCTGTGTGAGGAGCAGTCAGAAATAGGACTTTCCACAGAGAGTTATTTTTTTATCAGTTGCTTGCTTTTTAATCCATGTGACAAGTACATCACGGATCTTCAAGGGATACTAATTAGGCACCTAAAACGAGATTAAGTGGAAGATGCTGGCAAAGACACTTGACTGCTATAATTACCATCCTCCTGATTATGCTGTGCCTTTAGCTGGAGTTTGGGCAGGACTGGTGAGAATCCAGGATCACTCATGAGTGTAAATCAGCGTTGAGTCACATTTCCCTGGTTTCCTGCATGGCTGCTGCAGATTTCAGATGGAAGCCAGGCCGAAAGGGGAGGACGCTTAGCACCGCTTCCTCCAACCCAGGATCTCTTATACAGTCGAGACGTTTCAGCATTTTTGGGGCGACTCACACGTCATTGGGGTTGTTTTTGTGGCTCTTCATGTGTGATCTGCTGGCTGCCTTCGCTGCAGTATGAAATCTGCAGTTTCTGCAGTTTCTTTTCAAAGGATGGGGAACCCATAGCCCTCTGAGGAGGATGTAACCTCAGGCAGTGCTTGCTCAGTCTACCTAAAATGTCATGCATTGTGACATATGAGATATCAAATACAATTTTCTTAACAGAGTTAGCCCACTCTGACAAAGATGTCAGGCGATATGACAGCGTGACGAGATGGAAAACGGGGTGCTGATTTATATCTTCCAATTTCTTTCACACTAAGACACAGTTTAATTTAAAAGGAGGTTGGTTGTAGTGCATGGATACAGTCCCCATGCCACCATCCTAAGGGTGCTGTATGCCACAGCAATGGCGTATAATTTGGGAGGCAGCTCTTAAAATCAGTGGACTTAGAGCACTTATGAGAACAGCACCAGACGTGTGCCAAGCTCCACCTGGGCCTTGTTAGACCTGGATTTAACAACTAGAGATATGAGTCCTACAAATTTGTCCGGTAAAGTTTGGAACTGGAAAGAGAGGCCTTGACTGGAAAAATTGAGATGCCTGGCAGCCTTTTCAAGAGAGCAAGAGTATGTGAGCAAGCAGAAGGGATGACTGCACATGCATGGGTGTGTGCGCATAAATTTTCCATTTACATAAGGACTGCTGGCAAAGGCTATCTGGAGTTTAAAAGGAGAGAGGCCCAAAAGCTCAGATGACGTATGCTGGAGTGAAAAGGAAGGAGCGGGTGGGCAGGCCTCAAACACATGCAGTGTATTTAGCCTGTCGTCATCATTTCTGGGGCATTTCTGTTATGAGGGGAGAAATCTCCGGCGGCAGAAAGGAGCTTGTGCTTGTGATAACGTGCAAAAGTGAAAGCCAGCTACATGTACTGAAGGACTTCTAGGTGGGTCGCCACCCGAACATTTGCCTTGGGAGCAAAACCCCTAAATTTAAAAAACAAAAGAAGCAAAACAATCCGTTCAATACACACTTTTGGCAGCAAGGGTTACCGTGTGTGCCGCTGTGCTGAGAGAGCTGAAGCAGAGAAACTGGCAGCTAATCTGCGATGACCAGCCAGAGCAGCAACCTGGGATACAACAGCCTCCTGCCCTGAGGGGTCCAGGGAAGCAGGCGAGGAGAGTTGCTAAACTTCAGGAGAGGACTCGTTACTCATTGTGTCCTGCATCTCTGTTGCCCACTTCCTATGTCTCTTCTGGGACAGGGTGCCATGCAGACTTTTGAGTGCGGTTTCCCTAAGCCAGCATACATCAGCAGTCCTAAAATCTGACCTTTGTTGGTGTCACTGCAGTGAGCCAAGAGCCAACACAGAGGTGCCAGCTGCTAGATACTCCACACACAAGGGCTGGAGGCACCACCAGCTCACTTGGGCAAGGCACTGGATGCCTGAGAGTCACCTACCAGAACAGGCTCTGCCACAAGACAGCATGTGCTAAGCCTCCCTGGCGAAGTCTCCAGATGTCCCATTCTCCATCTCCAGTGCTGCTGTATCTCCTTTGCCTGCCACCACCAGGAAACCACAAAATGATCCCCAAACTACTTCCAGTTTTGGTCTCATGGGGCTGACATTTCAGCTTAACAGCCTGCAGCTTTGCCTGGCTTCTCTCCTTAGGAAAAGGGGAGGAACAGACATTCAGATAGGTCTAGGAAAGGCCCAGGGGAAGGGGAGAAAACCATCACTTTGATGAGAGAAGAGTTCCACTCAAAAATGGTAAATCCTTTGTGAAAGGGTGGGAAACTTTGGAGGCATGGTGGGTTTTTTGTTGAAAAATAGTTGAGAAATTTTGTGCAGGATTTGTTAAAAAACCATTTACGGTTGAAAGACAGATGTTTAAAGACTAAAAAAAAAAAAGAGATCTTCCACTGAAAAAACTTGAATCTCAAATGCAGGCTTACACATCCACGGAGAGCTGCTTCCCGGTGGGCAGAGATAGCTGCAACCAGGTACTGCCAGATGGCATCCCGATGGCGCTGTGCACCGCAGTGCATGGGGACTGCTCACACACACTTCTGCATGGGGGGGTCCTTGTATGAGCCGTTCTTCCAGCTTGCTGGTGACTCACATGCACAAAAGACAGACTTATTGAGAAATACACTGCTGGTGACAGACACATTTACCTACAATCCATCTCCATAAACCTCCAGAGCTTACCTATGACATCCCAGCCATGCTTTAGAGATCTCTCACTTCCACTTGTCTGCTTGCCTCCATCCTTCTAGAGGTTTGTAGTGATGGCACCACTGGCCTGTCTGCTGCTAAAGCCTCATGCCTTCCACATCTGGTCCCCACAGGTCCTTCCAGGAAAAAGGACTTCACACAGTTCCCTGTTGAGGAGGTAGGGCAAGCCTGGCCCATCCACCAGGTTCTCTCACACCACATAAGCCCAGGAGGGGCTTGCCTCTGCTCTGAAGTGGTCTGTGGGCTCAAGGCATTTTCTTACAGTGGAGGAACACATGCACACACCTAGCACAAGGTTACCACAAGGTTTGCCATTCAGCCAGTCAGCTCGGACAACAACTTCTATCTGTGCTCTCTGCAGTAGAGCCAAAACCTGCCTGGGCTTCCTGATTTTCATTTTCCCTTGTCATCCCCATGCAGCCCTCAGTGCAGCATCCCACTGTAAGCTCAGCAGATCCTCCCCAAGTCTATGGACACTTACAGCTGGTCCACAGTCAGCAACTTCATCGCTGCCTTTCACGCTCTGCAGAGCTCCTGTCTGTCCCTGGTTTCCCCATGTCCTTCATGCCACTTCCCACCTGCTGCAGAGCATGGGGAAATCGCCAGCAGCTGAGGTCTTATCCAAAGGCTATTTTGGTCATGCCATGGCCATTCCTCCAAAGATCTGCGATGTGACATGCTTCACGCAACAGAAATCAAACACCACTAGCATTCATGACATATTTTTTTCACATGGCCATCAGGCATCTCTGGTGAGAGCTTCAGCTTTGCTTTCTGAGGACTGTGTAACAGTCTCCAGGGGTGCAGTAGTCAGGAAAGACAGTGAAGGAGGGGCTGTTCCTTCAAAACACAGTGTTGGGCACGTTTCTTCTCAGAATAAGGCATGAGCACACCTACATCCCCACATCTCCCCATAGCCCAGGTTCTGTCCTCACATAGGTACACATGCAATGGATTGAAGATCATGGGATTGAGAGGTCTCTGAAGGATCACTGTGGAGTTTCTTGAAGAATCGCAGAATGGTTTATGCCTGATGGTCTCCAGCCCAACTCCCTGCTAAAAGCAGGGCTCACCAAAGCTAGGCCAGGTTGCCCAGGGCCTTGTCCTGTCAGTACGAGAATCTCCAAGGACAGAGATCTCACCACCCTCTGGTGCCTGACCTTCCACTCTTGTGGAAGGAATTTTTTCCATATGTCCAACCAGAATTCCCCCTGTTGCAACCTATGTCCATTGCCTCTTGTCCTTTCCTTGAGGATCTGTGAGAAGAGTCTGTCTCTCTCTCTGTAACCCTGGGAGGTAGTGGATGACAGCAGCTAGGTACCCCCTCGACCTTCTTTTTTCCAGGCTGAACAAGCCCAGCAGCCTTCTCTTCCATCCCTTACTCTTTACTAGGTTGTGCATACCCTCA
This sequence comes from Fratercula arctica, assembly GCA_947846985.1. Taxonomy (NCBI): domain Eukaryota; kingdom Metazoa; phylum Chordata; class Aves; order Charadriiformes; family Alcidae; genus Fratercula; species Fratercula arctica. Next base: position 68,588,279 of record CANTUZ010000026.1, on the reverse strand, counting down.
GTCACATCAAAGTATTTTCTTTTTTTTTTTGGCCACCATTTCCTTGTATAGCTTTCTCCTAAATGTCTCTCCCATCGTGGGCCAAAGATTTGGTAGCCCAAAAGGACCACTGCTGACCACCTTCAACAAGGTAGTGAATCACGGTATGGAAGCAGCCCAGCAAACCGGACAACACCCTGCCATCAAGATCGTCAGAGATGCGCTTCAGAGAAATGCCAATCCCAAGAGAAAGCCCATTTAATCTCCCTGTTAGATCTCTTCTCTACTCTTTTTATTTCTGTCCTTCCCTCGCTTCTCTTGCCGGTGCTTAGCTCTGAAGAGCTGCACTGCTCTCAGGGCAGCAGACTGCGTTACCTTCCTAAGAACACTTTGACCCCAGCAGATCCTCTTTCCAGTCTCCACCTGGCTGAGCCATGGAGTGGTTAAGTGTGGATTCAAGCCTTCTTGTCATAGCTCTGCTAGGCAGGCATTTCACCAGTGACATCGTGCGCATCGTGCCGGAGTAGAGACGGCCCTTGAGTTGGTTGCAGCAGTGGAGCATGCAGACCTCAGGGACCTCTCTTTTCCACTGCGCTTGACTACAAAATGTCTTTAAATGTGGCACACACAACTCACATCTGTCACATCTTAGAAGGCAACAAGAGACACAGCTCTTTCTGAGCCAGTAAAGTCAGTCACAGAGTAACTGTTAAGACTGTTTGTCTGGAGCTACTTTTCCAGGACAAACCACAAAATATGACCTTGTTAGTGAGTGGGAGGATTTAGCTGGTTTTGATGCTTGAGAGCAACTCCTTTTCCTGCTGAAATCATTGGAACCCCTGCTGTCACCTGGATCAGGTCTCCAAAGCTCATCATTCTCCATGCTAAGACGCTATAACAAACCATCCCAATGCATCCTGTCAGTTTGACTACCAGGCCACTGAGGGCTGCATGCCAAAAACTTCCATATACTACTAGCTGGTGCCACTCTCATGTCCAAAAGCAGCCAGAGACAACAGTCGAAAAACCTGAGAAAGACATTTTCATGTCAAAAACCTACCCTTTCTCATAACTTTGGGATTTCTAGGCAGGTCGCATTTTGTGTTGTTTGACTGCCCAAGGAAAGAAAAGCACTGAACATTCAGTGATTAGACCTAATGGGACGCATGGGATGCTGGGGGTGCTCCAATCAGCGGAACAGGGAGACAGAAATGCCCAGCAGCGTGCTGCAGAGAGGGGCAGCTGCAGCAGGGTTCTTGCACATGCTGCAAAGAAGGTGATGCAGGACAACAGCAGACTACGGAGGGACACAGCTTCTCTGATTTCCCCATGTGTCCTAGCTTCTGTCCTCCTTTCTCTGCTTTTTTGTTTTGCGACTGTAGGAAAGATGCTTTCTTGGAGGAGGCCTCGAAAACTCAGAAGCACGGATCTTTCTAAACTTTCCAGTTAAATATTTACTGTCCCAGACAGAAAATGCTTCATTCATCAATTGTCTGAATGCCCCCACCTGGAAAAGAAGCACAGAGCCCCAGAGATCCTTCAGCAAACAAATTCCTTCTCATTACCGACTCTGTGGGCATGACTGCTCTCAGGAAACTTGAAAGTCAAGCTACTCAGAAGTGCTGCCCGTACATGTTTACCTTGGACTGCAGCTTCCCTCTTCAGACTAAATCAGGTACTTTTTGTCTGGTTTGCCTAAACAAGTACAGCTGAGGAATGAACGCTGGACCATTCCAGGGGGTTCAGCCACGCTAGCCCTGGGTTTCTGACATGCTTTTCTGTGGGATTCCTGCAAATTCCAGGTTAAACAGCAATAGCCGTGTGCTCCTCAGCACCGCATGTGGATATCAGAAATGCTGGCGTATTTTTTTTAACGTGTGCTTCACCTTACTCATACACTCTGCTTCAGGCTTGTCCTTTTACATGAAGCACAGTTGACATCTGTAAAAAGGTACTTCTAACCCAAGATGAGACGGCAGGCTGCCCTGCCTGTGGAAGCAGGTATTTAAGGCCCTCAAACTTCATCTGCATCTCCCTGAGAGGCCATCGGGTTAAGCTGGAAGTCGCAAAGGTGGCTGTGAAATGCAAACCATTTCCTCCTGCAGCCCATACTGGTCCCTTCAGAGCTCCACAGGAAGCAGGAAGACCCCACGGTGTTCTGCAGAGGTCTGGTCATGAGACCCCCGAGCAGAACAAATAGGCTGAAAGATGCAGCATTCAGCAAGAGTAAGTGACTTTGCAGCGTGCTGGGTGGAGCACACGGCTGCAGCACGGTGAGCTTATTTAAACTCTAATCGGTGCATGCTAGGTTAAAACCATCCATACCCCAGCTAGTGAACCTGTGAGCAGCGAATGCACTGCGATGAACATAAAGACCTTCATGAACAGGCAACAGGTTCAGTGAAATTCCAAAGACCAATACCACATGTTTTTCTCTCTTCGTGATTTCATATTTCAACCCTCATATACTAAATGGTATTAACGTATTTCAGAGCATCACAGAGAGAGCGCCTGCGTACTTTTGCTCAAATGGTAATGTGGATTCATACCTGGAATGACTGCCATGCTGTTGGGATGGCTGGAGTAGCCCTTGGGAAGAGATTTGGTTCACAGATTTTGCAGCATTGCTCAATAGTCATTGTCTGGAGCTCGTACCTATACTGGAAAGTCCCACATACATGGCGATACTGCAAGCAAGAGGCCGTTTGCCCGAGCCAGGCAGGTTTCTGTGTGGCTGAGCAGCACCTGGAGCTGACCCCAGTAGTCAATGGTCATTAAAGAAAGATATGCAACACTGTTTTGAGTTTTTTGGGGTTTTTTTTCAGGAAAAAGAAGATAAAGAAAAAAGAGAAAAAACTAAACTAATAAAAGAGAGAGCGGGACATGCAGGACAGAAATGTAGCATACTTTATTTATTTGTTCAGTACTGCCATGGAAAGAGCTCAGGCTCTCAGACAAAGCTGATGCCCAAGTCCCAGGAAGAAATTCTGCCTCTAAGCACCCTCTAACCTAGCCAGAGTCCAGAGAGCCATCCCAGGCTGACCACAAGGTCCCATGCTGCCCACAGTCCCACTGCTTAACGTCTTGCATGGCAAACAGCTCCTCTTTCCCATGCAGGCTCACCCTGTTCCCTCTTTCAGTCTCACATGGGAGAGCACACATGCTACGGCATCATCGCAGGCAACAACTCTAAACAGCACTGATAGTAGTACAGCCGTACGAGCATTAAAATAACATCAGAAGAGCATTTGTCTTCTCAGGGCAGCTCAGGTCCTGTGTATATGTCAGGGGTGGAGGCAAACATTGCTTGTTGGCAGATTGGAGAGACACCAGTGCGAGGCCATGGAGATGGTCACTGGGGCTGGAGCACCTGATGTAGTGGGAAGAGATGGACGGAACCAGGCTTCGTCAGCCTAGAGAAGAGGCATCTCATGGAAGACGTAATTGCAGATGCCCACTGCCTCATAGGTGGTTACCAACCTCCTCTCAGAAGTGCACAGGGATGTCTTGTCTTAAAATGTCTTGTTTTGTCCCTTGTCATAAGGGGCAAAAGGGACACACTGCAGCATGGGAAATTCTGGTTGCACATAAGGAGAAAAACTCCTTCCCACATGAGTGGTGCAGCCCTGGGACAGGGCCAAGAGACGTGGTGGGATCTCCACTGTTGGGCGTGTTCAAAATGTAGCTGGACAAGGCCCTTACCAACCTGACCCCACTTTGCAGTTAGTTGAGCCTGGAGAGGGGGGTTGGAGTGAAAACCTCCAGATGTGCCTCTCCACCTAAATGTTTCTGTGGTTCTGTGTGTAAAGCCTGCAGGTCCCAGTCATGTGTTAATCATGTCTTAAAAATTAATTTCTGAGTAATCCTGAGGATTATTTATGTGACCCTGGGGCTTACTCACATGAGCATCAAGTGTAGGACTTGCTCTTAATTGAAGAGCTAAACATAAGTCAGCAGCCCAACAGGATTATTCAGCCTGCAACAGTATCTGGCAGATGGGCATGCATGCTTTCCATCCATTCCTTCTCAGATGTTGCTCTAATATAGCATTTTCTCCAACATTGTGTAGCTATGTAGGAGAATGATTCAAATAGGCACATCCATGTGTTCCTGCTGGAAAGAAGTGTCATTTGCCGCACCCAAACTGATGTTTTTGAGTGTCTTCAGGTCTTTTTGCTATGCACGTTTCAGTTTTGTTTCACTTCTGTCAGACTAGAGACGTGCTAGAAATGAAGTTTTACATCTTTGATGTCCTGTTGATCTGTGTTATCAAAATATGTGGAGGCACCCACAGGAATCCCCAGTTCACCTTTACCAAGGACTCAGCGCTTTGTGATTTCTTGGGAGTGGGTCTTCTCAGCACATGTACAACCAGTTGATCTGCCTCAGCTCTTACGGAGCAGAAAAGTCACCTTAACTTTAAGCAAATCTGATTTCACCTGCTCTTACTCATTCACAGATTTCCCCTATCCCCTCACACCTATGTGTTCACAGGCATGGAGAGGTGTATACCTGAGCAGTCTGGCCAGGATCACTTGTGGATGAGGGACACCAGATATCAAGTTCTCGTCAAGCCTCCTGGGGTTCATTGGTGATGGTAAGCTGGTTTTTGGGCAGGTCTTGTGTACTTTCTAGGATTCAGGGTTTACTATGGGGTGACAGTTTTCCCTCAGAACTCTGCTTACTTCAGCATCGTTTCTCCTTGGTTTGAGTTTCTTGAGGTATCAGAAAGAGGAAAGACACAAGTGTATTCTGGGACCTTGTGGCCACCCTCCTGTTGTCAGAGCACAAGGTCTCCTGTTGGTAAGTCACCACCTAACCTCAGCACAGGCCTCTGGGCATGGCATAAGAAGCTGCATTCAGTCAAAACAAATTCTCCATCTCAGCTTCAGTCCTGCTACAAGAGTCCCATGGAACGTAATTAAAGGAGATCAGAAAAATTTAGATTGGAATGCATGTCTGGAGGTCCCTAGTCCAACCACCTGCTCCAAGCAGGGCTCACCATGAAGCCAAATCAGCTCATCTCCAAGGATGGAGATAGCCACCTCTCTGGGCCCTGTCCCAGGGCTGCACCGTGCTTGTGGAGAAGGTTTGTCTCTATTTTCTCAAAACTTCTCTTGGACTGGATGTCACAAAATTGGACTTAATTCTGGATGCCGCCTGATGAGTGCCATGTAGAGGTGGAGAAGCCCTTCCCTCCACTGGCTTGCAAGAACAACCCAGGCCCTGGTCAACCACCAAGTCCACAGGGCCCCTAGCTGATGCCAGTGTCCCTTGGTGTCCACCAAGACCTCAGAGCTACTCTCCCGACCGTGGGTCTCATCCTGCACCACTGCTGGGCTCCTCCCAGCCAGGGGCAGGACACAGCATTTGCCCAGTCCGTGCTCTGGGAGGTTCCTGGCAGCCCATTTCTGCAGGGCTGTGCTCCCCTCCAGCTGGTCCCTCAGTGTGGTACCATCCCCAGTGCCCTACATTCCCCCTTCTAGGTTGTTAATAAAGATGTTAAAAAATATTGTCCTGGTATTGACCCCTGAGAAATGGCACTTTTAGCTGTCTACCAGACACACTTCAACTGATGGACCACTACCCTTGAACTTGATGGTCCATCCAGTTTTCCACCCATTTTGCAGTTCACCTGTGAAATCCATTATTTTATCAGTTTAGCCACAAAAGTAATACTCAAAAACTCAAAAACAACTCTTGCAAAAAGATTTCCCTTTCTAAAACATCATCATTTGCAGACAGAAACTTTTCTTTTTGATCAATTTGATGCTTTGATGTTGGCCCAACCTGGAAATCAGCATGTCAGTATCGTGCCTGCTGTTCTGAATACCCTGTTATTGTAAAAAAGAACACCCACTCAAAATTTCATACTGGCACCAGCAAAAAGGTTTTGTCATATGTGAAAACTAGCAGGGAAATCCATCTTTTGTAAACCCCTAGAGTTAGAAAGTTCATGTATTGTCAACCAGACAATAAAACAGATAGCACGAAGGAAATGGACTAACAGTGCCTTGTAAACATAGTTTCACTAATTAGAAAAAAAAGGATCATTGATGCTTTTATTATCTTGGGACAAAAAGTGAGCTACTGGAATGAGTTACATGCAGCAAAGAAACCTGGCTTTATCCGCAGGTTGGGCGTGCTTTAATCTGACGTCCTGACAAAGCTGTGTGGTGAGTAACACCTTGAGTATGCCTGCCAAAGCTCTGCAGCCAAAGCATGACTCTACCTGTCACTCCAAAGAGGCCCAAATGAATAGCAGGACGCTAATCCCTAGGGCACCACATAGCCTGCAGCTTCTGGCTGCTACAGGAGGGAGCAGATGATGCTTCCTTTCAGATTGCTACAGGTGTGGAGCTCACACACACACAGACAAACATGCGGTTGCTCTTTGCTTGGGGTAGGCTAAAGATCTGGTATGGAAACTAACGTGCTGAAACTCCCAGGGCACTTGCGGTTCACTGCCCGCTGTAGAGTTTCAGAGCAAAAACTGACTCATCTTTCTCAGGATGACCCCCATACCTCTATGCATTTGGAAGTTCACTTTGCCATTACGAAGGAAGTTTAGAAATTTGGGTGGGAAATTTAGACATTCTTTCTCTGCACTTGTCCCTAAAAGCTTATGTTTCAGTGCTTTGCTGTTTTCCTAGGGAAAAGCATTATACTGACAAATCTATGAGTAGCTCATGTAACTAGTGAATGCTGTAAGTTATTAGATCTGAACCAGGAAAATGCCTTTTCCAAGTGAGATATATGAAAACTCTTACTTTGCTTTACAGGAAATGTATCCAGAGTTGCTCTTGCAGCACAATAAATGTTAAGAGCAGTGGTTACCTCTGTACCTGGTTCTTTCCGTAGGTCACCATCAAGTTCATACCAGTGCTTACTGGGTGGGGGACCCTCTCGATCAGCATTTCAGGGGATCCTTCACAGAAGATCCTGAGAAGACCCAGCACCACCTTCCTCCTGGAGGGTGTCCTTCAACTGGGCTGTTTCTATGAGTTTCTCACCTCCGTCACCTTAATTTCCTTAACTAGCTGTTAGCACTGTGTGAGCTATATGAATAGCTACGTATGTCTGCTAGTAGCTAAAGGCTGTGTATTTCACCTATTTTAAAAGACAAACACATTTAATCATACCTAGAATGACTCCTCTGCAAACTAAACAACAAATATAAGCTCTTGCCTGTGGGAACTTTCTGAGTTATGTCACCATAGATGCAGTATTGTTGTACCATTCTCACAGCTGAGAAAAGAAGCACACTTTAATTTTGAAAAACAGTTCACAGGCTGATAAAATGAAACAATTGGCTCAGTCGCTGCATGGGTACAATAGATTTCAAATCCATTGGATAGCGACAGCTGCTGGGAGCTTTCCTGCAATTGCTCTCAGAAAAAAACCCAGAATTTTAGTGTGGAGTCAACTTTGGATCTCTGCTTCTTCCACTGACTGGAATGGCAGAACGTGGATTTGTATGGATCATTTACTTACTGTCGTGTGCAGGACAGAAAAAAAAGGTGCCTTTCTGGAGTGTTCAGACACATGTTTCAAAGAGTTGGTTTTACTACAAAATCAATTAAGTGTATGTGCTATGACAGTGCCGAACATTTCAGTGAAAAAGGTCAGTCAGGAACACTGAACCTGCCATCAGAATGTGCCTCCCTGACTTGCTTTCCTCCCCAGCCAACCCCCCATCTCAGGTGTACAAAAATTTCATATCATGCTTTTGGGGACACAGATTTGAACTCTGCTGCTTCAGATCCCAGAGGTGCGAGAGGTGTAAAATCAAGGGTCAGCTGCAGGACACGGACGTTGAGCAGCTTACCCCTACTAAACCAAAAGACCTCTCCATTAAATACTTATTTAGTAGACCTGAGACAGCTGGGTACAAAGGCTTTACTGGTCAGAAGCCACATTTCAAACTCCACCCTGAAACCAGAAGCATGCTACGTTGTCATGTGCATGCAGAAAAATACCCAGCTTAGCAAGGAGCTGCCATATCCTGCCCTAACTCCAACTTTCAGGATGATTTAAGGTGGAGCTCGTGTGGAGTGACTGTGGTGTTGAATCTCCAGGTGATAACTGCACTCCTGATGAAAAGCAGTGTCAGCATCTGACAGCTGTGGCTGTGGTCTGCTAGCCCGTAGGAAGGAGAAGGAAGTCCCACCAGACCCACTGCTACTCAGTCCTGAAGGAACGAGAAGGAACCCAGCTCCTTCTCCTGGAGAGAGCTGCAGCTGCAAATGCAGGCACCCCTCGGCTACAAAGCAGATAGGCTTTATCCCCATGTTCCAGGAACCAGCCAACATCCCTTGTATTCCAACTGGATTGAGCTTCGACTTGTTTTTTCTAGGACCCAAGCTCACCCCTGTGCAGGGAAGAGCACTGCGCTGCCCTGCTTGTGTTTGGCAGCCGTGGTGGAGCTTGGCACTGCTGGTAGACAGGAGATGGAGCATGCCAGGCAGAGAGAGAAGTGAAGCAGTAAGGGGAGAGAGGCGGTGGCAGCCTGGGGCTGCTTCACTCCGCGTGCCGGCAAGCTCCCCCGAGCAGAGATCCCACCAGCTTCTCCAGCCAAGAGGAGGCATGATGAGTCTTTCAGTTCCTGACCCCTTGCAGACTGGTGGGCTGCAGCTCCTGCTGGACTCAGATGAGATGTGGGCTCTCCAATGGACTGGTGAGCAGAAGCATGGAGTCCCACCTCGGGCATGCAAAAGCAGAAGATATAAGAGCAGAGCTTGCTGGCCTTAGTGATCCTGTGTGCGTGAGCTGCTGTCAGGGAAGTGATCCCTGCAAAAGCGGCCAGAGATTGTAGAGGACTCTGGGTCCCGTCCAGATTCTGCACTTCGGCTGTGATAACTTTTGGGGGTAGATTAAGCATACCACATTCAACAGATTTAATTGTTGTAGTGGAAATACCTCCTTTGCTTATCTCTGGAAGCATTCCTCTCCCCACCCCCCTTCCCCCACCCCTGCATTTTGAAGGCTTGGGTTTCAAGTTCACATCTATCAGAACAGAAAACAGCAGGACGTGTCCTATCATGTCCTGGACACCCTAAGCGGGAGGAGCTGCACCCTTTTCCCCTCATCCAGATTCTATCTTTTATATGCACTTAAAATGTGCACATAAAGTTTTATCACGCCCAAACCATTTCCGAAAGCAATGAGCAGTCACATTAACTATTAGAATTTTGAAGGACTGTAATTCCAGGGCAATTTTACCACTCCCTCTGACAGTCTTTTGTATTTGTGATACTATATATGTCTCATAAACAAAACAACCCAGAACATATCAATCAAATTATCAGCATAGAGAGGATTACTTAGGCAGGCACTTACAATTTGCTTTTCAGTCCTGGTGAGTCCAGAACAGCAGGTAGCCCGTCTTACTCTGTAATAGGATTAACACTGATGGAAAAAGTGTTAGTAACCTTTCCAGTGTACCTGTAACCCACTTATATTAAGTTAGAGATGCATAAAATAACAGATGTTTAAGTTAGATATGTATTCTAAAAAAAACCCACCTTGGTGTAACTAAACCCATTCTTCATGTAAACTTCAAAGTTCAAGCTGAAATGGTGTTTTCCATTGAGCAGTCTTCAGGACAGTATGCTAATATGGTTTGTGAGCCCAGAAGATTTATTCCTCCATGTTTTTCTGCCAAATAAATGTTTTATTTTGGTGTATCATGGACCACTCCTTAAAATAAGCAATAGCCTTGAGGCTCAGCACTTCTGGAAGGGCTGTTTTGGGTGCACGCACACCAAGGATCTCAAGCACCGGGGGATTCAGTCCTTCCTGAATTTTGCAACCACAATGCAGAAGATCCAGGTAAGCAACTCCAAGAGGTAAACGGTTGTAACCAAACAGGCGGAATTTAGCTTTTGCCTGCCTATGTGTCTCTTCAGGCATGTAGATGTGAGCACTTTCACCACAACGAAACTAAGATGAGACAAAAAAAAGTCACCAAGGCCCAATGATTATTGACTAGTTATAGGCATGAGCTGAGCACTACCTTCCTCTCTGTCTCCAGGCAAAATTTAATTCAAAAACCATGGTGAATATTTTCTTAGAACATGCCTGCAGTGTTGCTAGATGTAAGTTTCACACCCCAGAGACAGAAGCATGTTCCTGGATTGAGAAGTAATCTTCAGGTCCTGAAGAGCCCACAAGGCTCTACTGAGATCCATTAGAATATTTTCACCAGATCACTACGTCAGAAAGGCATGGAAAAACAAATTTCTTGACCCTGTAGCAAACATCATCTTTGGGATAAAGTCTGATGGTTTTTGATGGTTATCTGGGAAGTCAATCCAAACATCAGCAAGGTTTTTGTTAATGTGCTCTGCTGGATTTCTCAGAGTCTAACATTGCTCCACACTTTTCTAAAAACTCCTGCTTCCACAGACATAGATCTTATGAGGGTCTCAGCTTTCAACTAGAACAACAGCAGCAATGGTGGTAGGGAAAAACATGTGACACTTGAACACAAAGGTTTGGGAAAAAAGGAATTTAACTTTCATTGTTCATTAAAAATTCACTATTACAAGACAACACCTTGTCTTTCAATTTGTTAACACTTCATAGAAGGCAATACTGGGCATAATGCCACAATCAGATATGGCTGTGTATGTATTACATTACAAAGTGACCCAATTTAACTACAAGCAATTACATTGTGTATAACTGGCCACTCTGCTGGGAAGATGCATAGATCTGGAGTTCACCCTGGATGCCTTTGCTGCTTATTTCTGAAGCCTGCCTATGTAGAAGTGAACTACCCCAAGCACATCTTCACATGACTATCTTCTGGGCATCTGATCTGTTCCTGGCATTTTAAAGCCATTCAGAGATACAATGCACTGTCAAAGCACAAGGAACCAGAAGAATCAGCTGTTATGTTTTTTTAATACATGAGCTCCTGGCATTTCAGCCATTCCTGAAGCCTGTTTAACAAGAACAGATGAGCAATCTCTGCTATTCTGACTACTGAAAAGCTTGAAAAAAACTCAGAAGCCGTTCATTTCCAAAAGGTGAAATGAAGCTGCCCCTAAACTCTGCCTGCTTTGTGCAATCCTGGAAAAAACCTTGGATGCAAGGAAATACACATCGCCTTTAATACTGGAGAGCTCAGCAAGATCATTTCCAATCACCTCTGGGGAAATGCAAGCTTGCTTTGCAGTGTACAGAATTTAGTTAGCTAGCAGCTTACAGGGGCAGCTTCTGGTTTTGGAGGATCACAAGTGATGAGTCAAATCTCTTAGCTGTTTCTGCTGGAAAATAATTTTCTGTGTTTTAAAAAAATCTTTCTGGTAGATGAAGGGGAGCAGGAAGGCTGTACAAGAGACTTAATCCTTTTTGCCCTTTTTTGTTTCTGCTCATAGTAACAACATCTCACTTCTCAGAGACAGCTGAATCTTCTAGAACCTTGTCTCTTCCTTGCCTTATACTGCTGCAGAAAGAGGAGTGAAAGAATAGAAAACTGTATGAGGAGACAAAATCCCTGTACAAAGGCTGTTTTAATCTCTTCCTACAACCTGTTTGTCACAATGAAGTGATGCAGCAGGACCATCCTTCCTACAGGTAGGTTAAAGAGGCAGCTATGCTGGTGTAAAACCTGTGCTGTAAACAAAATCCATGACTCTGGTATGGCAACTGTTGCTTTAACAGAGGGTTGACTACGCAAGTGCTTGGGGTGCTCTGCAGCCTCAGGTTGTATTCCTGTGAAGAAGACCAGCCCAATGGGAAGCCAAGAGCAGACTACAGTGTTCTGTACCAATTGTGCCTATAAAGAGTTGGTCAAACCTGACTGCATACACAAAAAAGTGTATCCCACGCTACAGCAGCTAAAACCAGTGGGAAAGAGAAAAATGTAGGTGCAGCTATTTCTTCCCCACAACCTTTCCTAATTAAGTCTAAAAATGTCTGTAAGGCGAGCCCTGCCTCATCTTTCTAAAACCAGTCACTACATGTGCTTGTCAAAAGTACTTCTTGCACTCTGTTCTGTAAATAAATGCCAGTTAGAAACTGCAAGAAGATAGAGTGTAAATATCAAATAATACAAAGCCTTTAAGGAATGTTTCCAAACACAGGGACAGTGGAAGTATGTCAGACATATTGTACTTCCATCAGAGGATTTCTAAAAACAGTACTACTTCATGAGTGCGCCTGTAGGATGGAACACGTGAATTAGGCAAGAAAGATAGCCCTGTGCAGTGAGAGGTCTGTAGAGGTCTCTCAAAATGCTCACAGCAAATAATGAGAGCTCTGAGCCAGTCTCGTGTGGCTGTATATGACTATACTCCACTGTCCACCACCTATCTAGAGAGTTTCCAGCAGCAGAAGGCATACAGTGTGAAAGTATGCCATCACTTCCCTTTCTGCACAGCTTCTGGACCCAGCGACAAAAGATGACACGACCACGCGCCTTGAAAGCTGGCAAGCATGAAGCATCCCCAAACCTGGCAGAGAGTGACTGTGCCCCTCTGCTCAGCACATCTGGAGTTTTGAGACTTTTTGGAGAAGTTTTGAGAAGTTTTAGGTTTCCCAAGACAGGAGAGATGTTGATAAACGGAAAATTTCAAACACAGGATCACAGAGATGTCCTAGCGATGGGAGTGCAGGATGTTATGGGAAGAAGTGGAGGGAACTGGGCTTTTTCAGCCTGAAGAAGACAGGGCTGCAGTGCGATCTATTTGCAGTCAGCCATTGCCTACTTGGGCAAGACGAAAGACAAACAGACTCTGAGGTGCATGAGGAAATGGCGAGAGACAACAGGCATGGGTTGCAACAGGGGAAATTCTGGTTGGATATAAGGAAAAAAATCCTTTCCATCAGTGGTGCAGACAAGGTCCACGTAAGAGGTGGCAGGACATCTGTCCCGGGGGATATTCCAGACGTGACAGGACAAGGCCCTGGACAACCTGGCCTAGCTTTGGTGAGCCCTGCTTTGAGCAGGGGGTTGGACCAGGGGCCTCCATGTGTTCTTCTTCTGATCTATATTTTTCCATGATTTTTGTGACCCCCGGGTGTGGATTTTACAATCTGGTTTGGGGATGTAGGGAGGCTTTTAGCGTTTCTGAGCTTCATAGCCTTTGGAGTTGAAACAGGGCTTGTTTCACACATGTCTGTGAACTCAGCTGGGGTCTGAGCATCCCTCACAAGCCACCCCTCACTCAGCCACCATCACTGTTTGCCATGAGGCTTTCAGAGCCAGAACTTAAAGAGCAATTCTGGACATGAGATTCAAGATTTAAAGACCTCAGCTCACTCTGTCCACTAGCAGTGCTAAAAAAGCTAAGCTGCTTGCCCCTCCCCCCCCCCCCCCAATTTTTCCTTAGCTCCAGCCCCTGCCTTCTGTGGTGGCCCTCCGCATCTCAGTCTGCCACCAGACCCAAAGCCTGCTCTTGAGATCACCCCCAGCTCAGCCGGGACTGGGACGCAGACCCTGGTGCTGCCTCTCGCTCCGGTGCCCCCCCGTCCCCGGTGCTCCACGGTGGGGCAGGACAGAGGGGGACCACAGCAGCGTGGGGCAGCACCATCCCTCCTGGACCCCTCCCCAGCCCCCTCGCTGTGGGGTGGCCGCTAATGAACCCGGGCTGTGGAGATGCTTCGGGTGTCCAGGAGGTGCTGCTGGGGAGACCGAATCTCTCTCAGTCTTTGCGGTCCATGCCTTCACTCAGGCTTTTCCCTTTCCCTTCCCCCAACCTTGCTCACGCATTTCCGCGCCCTGCTGCGGCAGAGGCACACACACCACCACCCCCCACTCCCCACGCTGTTTTCCAAAAAAGAAAACCAACAAAGCGGCATCCCATCCTTCGGCTTGTTAAGCTTGTTAACCCACTTAACAGCATACCGCTGAAAGGGGACTGAAAATGAAGGTCTGGTAGGGAAATACCTCTTCCACTCATTTGTAGCTGAAGTTTTTTCAACTAAAACATCAGGCACGTGCTAGTCTCACTCTTCCTTGTTTAACACAAAGCAAAGAGCTGGAGCAAGCCGGGAGGATGCGCTGCAGGAGGCTTGGAGGCACAGTCACTGGCCAGAAAGGTTTGGTTTCATAGGTGTGTTTCTTTGACTTGGAACATTATTATTATTCCAGAATGGTTGACAAAGCAAACAAGCACAATTGCTTGGTAGGCAGTCGGTACAGATGCTGAAAGCAGAGTCCCTTTGCCCATCCCTTCCCCGGACAGCTAGTGCCTTCCCGCAACGTTCCCAGGACAGAGCTCGTCTAACACGTTATTTTGTGTGAAGAGTTCAGCCAAATGAACCGTGAAGCTATGAGACAGGCAGCAATGAAGCAAGTACAAACCATGCCCACAGCAGCAATCAGACAGGTTGAGAACTGTCTGCTTCTCCTTCGTGGATGCCGTGACGAAGACATGGCTGCACCAGCGCGGCAGAAGGACTCTCACAAATGTTTTTCTCACCAGGAGCAATGAGCAGAATATCAAAGAAATAAATACGCTCCCTGGCCGTTTTTCTCCCTTGCTGGCCCAAGCTCACTCTCTCTTTGGTTTCCAGCTCTGTTCCCTTTGCTGGGCACAGCTGAAGAGCATCTCTGCCTGCCCGAGCAGCCAGCCGGCACCTGCCCTGGGCCAGCGCTGCAGAGTGCCATCCCTGATGTTCGAAGGGTTGTTGGGGCCCCCAAGAAGGACTGGTGGTACAGACAAGCCTGTTCTCACTATCGTTAACTTATCCTTAAGTTTCCTGCACGTTCCAGAGAGCTGGGACACACAGCAGAAGAGCTAAAGCTGTCTGTGTAGCAACTTTTACACCTACAGAAGGCACCAAAGCTGTCCTTACCTGGGCAAGGGCATGGAGGCTCCAGACTCCATTCCCTTTGGCGGCTGCAGCCCCTGTGATGCCCAGCAGGTTGGGAGGTGGCAGGGAGGGATGCGCTCAGCCAGCTCCAGGCAATACTCCAGGATGCACCACAGCAGGCCATGCTGTGTTACCGCACATGGGTGTAGGTCTGTTCCCCACAGGCCTGGCAGGAACACGTCCTAGCTCCTGCGCGATGCTGACGGCAGGGCACCCCTCCAAGCGACATGTCACCTAAGTACATATAGACACTCGTACTGACTGCTTTGCTAGTGTTGCTGCTTGGAAACTTGGGGCTGGCTTTGGCCAGTGGAACAAGGGTGAAGGAAAAATGGTGCCCAAGACCCAGGAGCGCAGATAGTCTGGTGGGACACCTGTGCGATTGGGACCTTAGGTGTGCTTGAACTTGACCTGACTTTGAAGGGATGCAGGTGAGGATGGTTACAGGAGTTTCCCAAAGGATCCAGGACCATTCCACGTCTTGGAGGCCATCCAGCATATCTCTACCTATGTCTGCGCAGTTACACCCTTCCACCACACCAGATGGCCCCGTCCAGGCTGTGGATGGGGAGCGCTCCCAGGCCTGGCATTGTTTGGGAGCATCTGAGCCAAAGCAGCGGCAAGGACAGCAAGGAACACTGAACAGAAGTTCATGTCTTGTTTCACTGACCAGTGCAGAACTTGATGTTCCTGCCTTGACAGAGCCAGTAAATCTTCCTATCTATCTCCCTCAGCAGCGCTGTACGCCACACTGTAAAACATCCATACCCTACAGAGTGGGGCTCCTTCTCCCTTCCTCCACCCCAGTAATCTCCACAGACTGAAAAAAGCTGGCAGAGCTGTTGTTACAACACATGGCCAGATGGATATCCATGCAGATGCAGAGGCTATATGAATGATATCTCCCTGCACCAGCCAGCTCTCCTCCAGCCCGGTGAGTCCAGATGCCACCTACTCCAGTGTTTATTCCCACAGCATGTGTTCCCATTGCGGCCAGGAGACCAGCTTTGTCCTGCCAGGACAAGGGTCATCTCCAATGACTGCTTGAACAAGAAAACAACCTGATTCCCACAGTGGGAATGCGTTTGCTGCAAGGAATAGAAGGGGAGCACAAAACATCTGTCCATTTTCTATGTTCGTTAAAACCCTTTCTTGGGTATGCAGCCAGAGGAAGAACCTCTCATACATACAAGATTCCCTGCAGGATTTGGTGGAAGTTAAAGAAGAGCACAGAGATAGTATTTAGGTGAAGGTTTGGGTGATGAAGCAGAACTGGGGGATGGGGAAGGGTAGATGCCACAGGATTTAAGGCCAAAGCAGCATACAAGTCATGTCTTCTCTGAACCATAGGTGACGCAGATCTCATGGCATTAGAGCTGCCTGCTGTTGTATGTGTATCATCTAAAGCATCGCCGTAACTTTTGTGCCTTGAACTGTGGGGATGGCTCGTGGGCAAGGAGACCAGGAATGACGTTTTGAAAAAAAATTATTGCAAAAATCCGCTCTTTGCTGCTCTCTGGGCTATTTTTAAAGCTGCAGTTTTGCTTTTCAGCTGTATTTTATGACTTTGAAGAAGAAAATATTCCAACAGCAAGAAAGGATAATTCTGTAAAAAGCACAGGGCACCTCACTAGCACTTTTTTCCTAGTAGAAAATTACAGACGACTGCTTCATCTGTTCTTCTGCCGCCCCCCTGAGTGCCCACTGCTTACCTTAGGACAACCCCATCTGCACAAAGAGCAGCTCTTGCTCTGGCTGCCACAAGCCCTGCACAATAACCTTCTGAGATCTGGGCTGTGCCAGCAAAAATGGGGACTGACTCCTAGGCCAAATCCAGGCCCATCTGTTTACGAATATTTATTAAGTGCTGCAAGCAGATAGAAAATCCTGACAGCCTTCCCCCATCTATAATCCTGAGGGCTTTTCAGCCTGAGCTGCTTTAACGCTCCTCTCCCCAGACTCACACACACACACACATACACCCTTCCCATAACTATTTCCTCTGCAGAAGGCAACTCAGAAAATAAAATAGCTCCGTTTCTTCCAGGTATGTCTAAGAAGCCGTTTTCGAACAGTAAAAGCGATGGGTCCAGCTGCTTTAATAACTGCAATATTAGCTTGGCCTGAATTGCTTTCAGGGCTTGAGGATTCTGCTGTGACCCTCACACACCAAACTGCTTTCACGGGGAATGACTCCAGTGTTACCTGCTGTGGGGCCTCCAGCGTCCACTGCAACTGCCTGCAAAGAACTCCCTTCTCCTGACAAATGTTTCTCCAGCAGCCTCATTTCATGGGTCAGATCATCTCTGAAAGGTCTTTCCTTCTTTCCAGTCTCCCTAGTCCTATTGCAGAGTAACTCTTGTGGGTGCCTCAGCCTTAGAGGCCCTCACTGACATGCCCTGTCTCGTCTCAACGCCTGGACCTCACAAAGCCATTTCCGCGTAGGGAATTGGTCTGGATTCTGAAACCAGACACCGCAACAAATGTGGAAAACATCTCCAGATTATGTCTGTGGGGCAGTCATGGTATGATTTGTGTTAGCCTCCCGGTGGCAAGGGAGTGAGAGTGAGTTTTCAGATGCCACCTTGAAACAGTACCTTTTGACCATTCTGGAAAACATGAGAATGAAATAAAAGGAGCAGGTTTTCTTCAAAAGGGCTCTCTTAAGAATGCACTTCTCATCCTCAGAGAACGGACTGTTTTCAAATGCATCTTGCAGGCAGCAAACTAGGCAACATGGAAATGGTTACACCACCACTGGGACCTTTGGTGAAGATGCCTAAAGGACCAGGGCCTGGACAAAGGTGGTGGTAAGATCTTGTCCAGGTCATTATTTTTGCCTGCATCACTGAGAAGCCTTCATCCAACCAGAGAAAACATTAGACTAACAACCAGCAACTGTCCAGTTCTCTCCTCCTTGATGAACATACCCAAACACCTCGTTTTAAGTCTCCTCTTTCACACACATCTTACAATGCCAATGGAGTAATATTCAATCTTTATCTCCCTGGCTCAGAAAGGAGATGGAAGAGCTGGAAAAGGACAGAAACATATTGGGCAGATGATGAGAAGTAAGGAAGTTTCTTTATCAGCCAACTACGTCAAGACACATTGGTCTGGAAAGGAGATGAGTAGAGTGAAAGCAGATCCCATCAGTGCTGAGAGGCAAGGAGAGGGTCAATAGGCAATAACTACTCATGTGTCTCTCAGTACAAGAACAAAGAGGCAACAAATGGCAGCTTCACATTCAGCTAGAGAAGATATTTCTTCTTACCATACGCAATCCAGCTGGGTGACCCATTACTGTTAGTTATTGTAGATCCAGCAGTTTTGCCTGGCTCAAAAACTCACAGGACAAATTCATAGAAGCGGATGGACTAAGTAACGGAAGAAGAGAAAAGCCACCAAAGCAAATATTGCTGTGGTCAGGAGGAACATACCCTGACCCAGCAAACAGGGCCAATCTGTGACGTTGGGTAAGGAGGAGCATGAGACCCTCTCCTGGGGCAGCCGACCGTGGCAAACCATTCACATACACCTCCCTGTTGCCCTCCCTCATCCCCACACATCATGAAATCATTACTATCGTCATTAAAACCGGGCCACAGCGACTTCCAATCAGCAGGTTGCCTCATGCCATCTAAAGAAAATGTGCCCTGCCTTCACACTGCCTGGTGACAGCTCCTGACTGGAGATTAATGTATTTTTGACCACATTAAAGAGACGTCCTCAGCTGAAGCCATTCTGCAAAACCTAGATACTGACTTGTACAAAGAAAAGTTTGCTTAGTGTGGAAAGGGATCCTAGATACAGTCTGCCACTGCCTGAGGTGCATTACAGAGAAGACAGAGCCAGACTCCTCCCAGAGGTGCCCAGTGACAGGGCAGGAGGCCCCAAGGCACAAGTTGCAAGAGAGGTTGGATGCAAGGAGAAAACTCTTTCCCATGAGAGCAGTGGAGCCCTAGAATAGGCACCAGAGAGGTGGTGGGACCTTTATCCTTGAAGATATCAAGCACTCAACTGGATGAGGGCCTGAGCTACCTGACCTAGCATTGTGGTGAGCCCTACTGGGCACACAGGGTTGGATTGGAAACTTCTAGAGATGCCTTCTGACATAAATATTTGTCAGATTCTGGGAACCATATCCCATCCGGTGTGACCAGCCTTGCAAGCCAGGACTGATCACCCATGTTTAATCAAATACATGAGTGTTTTTGACAGAGGAACAACATCCTCCATGCTCGATTGAGACACCAACCCACAGACTCCTTGGGTGGTTCGGTGCTCAGTCGTCAGCCCTCTGACTCACGCAGTGCCTCTGCTCTGCTGCCTGCCCTGCGGTACTGCAAGGGATTTGCGCGAGGGAGGAGCTGTACCTGGCACACATGCCGAAGCACCTTCAGCCACTTTTCTGATTATCTCGCTGAAGGATTATCTGTAATAGCAATTCCCAGAAATCTCACAGGTGTCGCCTTGTCTGTGGTAAGGGTAGGAAGCCATCAAGACTCATCATTAGGATGCTGCGTGCAGCAGACTTCACATGGTGCCCCCTGGGAAACACTTGAAGGTTTTAAAGAAAACAGAAGCAATCTCTTTTGTTTCTAATTACTCTTTAAACAAAAGTATCACCAACCAGCTCTACCCAAGTTCAGTGCCCCCCATTGAGCCAGGTACGCCGGGCTCTACAACACCAGCACCGCTGCCCTGAGGAACAGTTGCCCACATAGAAAGAGGTGGGAACAGGCAATGACACTATGCCTATTGTCCAGCGTGGAATCAGGGGGACACTGAAAAGCAGTTCACTTTACCCCTAAAGGAGAGAAACAGGCAGCTGCTGTGATTCATCCCTTCCACACAGAGTCCAAATCATCTCAACCGGTCTCCCGTGGACCCCAGTTAACATCATGGAGAGTTTAAAGGACCCGCTTAGATGAGAAGCCTGAATTTTTGCATGGCTGCAGGAGATGCAGCAAAATGATCACTCAAAGCGACACTTCTTGGAGCTAACAAAAAAGGTATGGCATTCACAGGAGAGCTCAGATCTGCAGCCTTAGCTGAATTCCTTCATGAAAATGCCCTCTCAGTAATAACAATAATATTATTTTTCTCTTTCTCTCTGTCTCTCCCATCTGTCTGTAATTTGTTCTTCCTGGTGGAAGGGAAAGGAAGTGTAAATTATTGTGACACTGACAAGGCCTGAATAGCATCTTCTGTCACTAACAGCAAACCTTAGGAAGCACAACACACATCTGACAGAGCTTTGCAGAATCTGGAGACGCTACCCATGTGCTTGTTTACTGACTGAAAAGATAAGCATGAAAGCAATTCAAAGCATGTCCCTCTTTTTTATCTCCCTTGTTTCTCCAGTTTCTGGCACATCTCAGGTGTTTACTAAGCAAATTCACAATTGTTTAGCATTGAATGCACTGAGATGGGCCAGATCTAAATACTCAAGCAGGCAAACTGTAGCGTACATTTGCCTTGTGCCTTTTGCAACCAAGGAACTCAAATCACTTGCTCTTTCTGTGCAGCTGGAGGTCCCAGAAGTAATAGAAACTGACCCAGCAGTGTGTAGATCACAGTCTTACAATGGTGTACAAATGTTGTTACCTTGTGAAAGATTCTTTACACGTTGTGGCTGGAGCCAAAATGCCTCAAGCAGAAATTTCACATAGGGTTTTTCATCCCGAATCAGACTCTCAGTTGGGGTAATGACATTATAATCAGTAACACTTTTGCAGAAGACTCTCATGTTTCTACCAGATGACTTCTCAACACGTATGTGCTGTGCAGCACTGCCATAGTGAGCACTACGTACACACGCTGGATTCACTGAGCACACACAGAAGGTGATTTTACAGGTGCGCCCAGAACACCCAGAACTGGTTGGGCACAAGCAGCTTGACCACAGAAATCATGGACCGAGGTTTTGAAGCTTTGAAGTCGTTTTGGATTCACTGGTTGTACACAGAAAAAAAATAGATCTGCACACGTGTCGTGGTTACCATTCAGGATGCCTGGACATTGGCCATACATTCGGAGATATTTATTGCTGTGTTACACAGCACTACTCTTTGAATAGACTGCCAGACACTCACAAATACTGGAGAAACAGCCCAGATTCTTTTTTTTTTTTGGCCTGGACAAAATATCTGCATGGGAAAAAGGGGACTAACTCAGGAATCCTAGTTCTAGAGCAACTCTCCAGATGCTGAGATATCCAAAATTTAAGAAAGATTTAGCTTATTTAGCTCACCCTGACTGGTTCTCCTCTTCTGCTCCCTAACCAGACTACACACTGCTAATCAACAGAGCTAGTGTGTGAAGACAGACAAATGATGTGTGACAATCCACCAGGGAGCCACTTTCTATAGAAGACTATTTTCATGTATGGATTCCAAGTGCTTTGAGATCCTGTGAGCCAGCAGGAGGACACCTAGAGCAGGCTCTGTTTAATTAATTGGTTCCTTGCTTCTGATATGTTTCCAAAGATTTTTACCAGAACTGTGCTCCTAATCCTTTATGCGATCTTGTACCATCTTGCTAGCAGCTGTCTTCACTGGTGGTGACAGATGCTCCCAATAGAGATCTCACTGAAGAGATGTCACCGGGGGCTTGAAGACACTGTAACATGGCCCATGACTTACACGTGACTTTTATGCTGATTGAAAGTCACATTGAACACAGAGGAGTACACTACAGTTTACCCTAGGGAGTGCACAGAAAGGATGCACTTTTCTTAGGTGTTTGCCTTAAAAGACCTATATTTTTAATCATTAGTAAGAAAGACTAGGAAATACGCTTCGAGAAACCAGAGCTAAAATGGACAAAAAGTACCGATTTCAGCAATGGACGTTTTGGCGTAGAGTCAGGTCAGCAGGGGCATCTCTAACATGGCAGAGCATCTCGGCGCTCCTGGCCCTAGCACAGGCATGGCCGTTCCCGGCAGTGGCACCCTCTGTAAGGATGGGATGGAGCCTCCCTGGCGCTGCCACGCTGGGTGGCACTCCGAACATGCAGACAAGCCCCTGGACTTCTGACTCCAGAGTGACATAGCTGTGGTTTGGGTTAATTCAGCAGCGCAGCAGCTTTCGCCTCAGTTGCTGTGCCTCTCAGGGCTGCCTCCTTTCAGTTCCAGAGAAAGGGGCGGGGGGGGGGGAGAAAGGAAAAAGAATCAGCCAGAAGCTGGCTGCTTCATTCAAAACTGCTCAGTGTGACTTACAGGGGGAATAAATCTCATCAGCTTCAGCTTCTACAGAGGCAAAATTCCCTCCGTTAGTCTCGATGCTCTTTTGTCAACAGCACGAACACACAGAAAACTGAACCGTTGCTACCGTTATTTGCATCTATTGTTCTACAAACGACAGATTCAGAGGAACCGGATTTAAAAAAAAAAAAAAAAAAAAAAAAAAAAAAAAAAGGCAAAGGAAACAACCCAAAGGTCTGTCAATTGAGTAAAAAGCATTCCTGCGCTGCAGGGTGGGTGGTCCGCTTGGAAGTTGTTAATGGTGTCAGCGCAAACCGGCACAAAAGATTAGCGATGTGTGTGCAAGTCTTGCAGCCTGGCCACCGCGTTCGGAACCGGGTTAGCCAAGCGGCTTACCTGTGTACCCAGTCGTGTTCAACGCGTGTACTTCACCCGCTGGCACTCAAGTGGGAAATGCGCTCTCTGTCGGGAGCATAAGTGGCATTTTAAAGCCAAGATGGGTACGCTCATGCAGGGAAACAGGCATAAAACTCACGAAAAATGATAAATTCCGGGACGTGGAAAACAGAGCAGTAAGTCACTTGTCCAGCTCCACTAAATACATCACTAACAAGATGGAAACCAAAATCAAGCCCCTTTGCAGAAGGTCATCTGGTGTAAAAACTTGGGTGCAGCATTTGCAGTACCAAGCACTGAAATTCTTTTTCTTTTTGGAAAAGAGCTATTGACTTTTGTATCAAATATGAAACATTTTAATATGTACTTTGTAGGTGTGAGACTTGTAACTAAAGTAAACGAAAATTCTTGCTATTCTTACAGCTGTGTTAATGTAGAAAAAACCCACAATGCATTAAAGTGAAGCTGCATAACTGAAGATATTGTCTGGCTTAGTGTCGGGTTAGAGGAGAGCGTATTTGGGTGGAGATTATACAGCCAAGCATTGTGGCTCATTCCAAATAATTTAGCAAGATGCCACTTATTACGACTTCACTTAAATTTTTATAATGTTAAAATTAGTTGTCCCATTAGCTCTGCGGATGAAAAGTCCAACGGCATTCACGGAACAGTAGTAAGAGCACCCTCTAGTGGTCTTTATCACAGATACTAATTAAACCTTTTTAAGTAAGTTGTTAGTGTCTGTTTTCTCATGCAAACAGGGTACCTAGAAAGTTTATTAAAATATGCAAATGATTACTTTATAGGTTATTCATGCAATATCAGTCCAATAGACACAACTGCAAGGTTTTATCTTGTTTATTCACCAAAAATGCTATGCATTTAATAAAAGTATTTTGACACTTTCTGTAGCTTAGGGCAAAATAATTCTTTTATTTGCAATTTTCAAAATTGTCAAGGAAAACCTCACGAAAGATACCAAAAAAAATGCCAGAGCAGTGAGCTTGGTCTCCATACCACAGACCTTGTTAGAAACTCTAACAGAGAATGGAATTAATGTACAGCTGTGTAAAGATGATGTGTTGAGAAGAAATCAATGTTGCTACTGTAAAAAGGAGTCATGATTTACTGATTTTTACCAATCCATTGCAGTTCTCTGAAGCAATCATGGAACACGTAGGCTTCCCATTTACTGTAAGATAATCTAGAAATTAGTATCTGATAATCATTAAACATAAAACCAGAATCAGAACATAAGTACTAGGTTGGAATGTATGAGTAACTTACCAGCAGCTTCAGTCAACTTAGCTTTAGTCAGACTAAGCAGGAGTTACAGCATCAGAAACTGTCAAAGGCAAAGGACAGATGGATTGAGTCTTTCCAGAAGCAAAAGATTAGAAAGAATAGCCTGGATGCCAAGTAGCCAGCAAGCATGCTTTGTCTGCTTGTAACTCCCAAATACACCTCCTAGACATGTACCACAGCACAAGAATTCGCCATATCATATTAGTATCGTACTGGTCTTTGTTTAATCATTATATTGAGTGATTAAGTTAGTAAGTAAAGTTTTGTTATCTGCTATCACAAAAGCATACTACTTACCGGGTGGGTCCTCTGGGATTTGCCATGTAAACACATGAGTCAAGAGAATTTTGTCCTGTGTGAGGAACTTTGCAATGAGGATTCTGCCTAAGTTAAGATGATTTTATGCTGTCTGGAAGTTTGCTGCAGGGTGTAATTCTGAGTGATCACTTTAGGAAAGGTAAGAAGTGGCAAGAAAGCAAGTTTCACAGCATCAAGTGAAATAATGAAATGATGAAAGAAAAAAAGGACAGCATTTAAATTACCAGGATATTAGGGCAGAAACTGAGGTTGTACGTCACAGCACTGAAATGTTCCAGAAGACCACTCCTATGGACAACAGGAGGGACAGACTCAGAAAATAAAGAAATTGGGATACAGCATTCCAGTGCTCTTGAATGTACCATGAGCAATTACATTGCTCAGAGAAGAGGTGGAGTGGCTAGTGCAGATAAACAGTCCAAGTCCGTGGATGTTTGAGGTGATTTGTACCGGCGCTTTCAGGCTTTTGTAGGCACCAAGACAAAAGTTAATGAATGCATGGGATGTTGCTGGGACTTTACCAACTCTGTATTTCTTGCTTTCTCAGAAAAGAAAAACAAAAACAAAAACAAGCAAACAAACAAAAAAAAGATGAGTTGAAACTCATTAATATACCTCAAACATAACGTAGGAAAATGTGCAACATTCAGGGGGTGAAAAACCAAAAAACAATAACAACACAAACCCCTCCAAAACTGGAAAAACAAGAAGTGAAAAAATGTAACCTGAGGAAGATCCAAACTTCGACAGGTCAAAATGGAAGCTGGTTGAGTTTAACACTAACCACGCTGACACATCCTGGACACACAGAGCTCATCCAGAGCCACGAACAAGTAACACATCCCTCCTGGCATGGGGCTGCACCGTCGCTGCACCAGCTCCAATGGCTGGCGGCTGGTGTGTCAGGTCTCCGACCAGGCAGTGGCCAGATGCCAGAGAGAGGTGAGGATGCTTTCACTCACCAGTGAGCCATTTCATTGCCTCCAAATTCAAAGGGGACGCTGAAAACAGTGAGCCTTTGACCTCTGTTGTGATTAAATTCTGGCTGAGCAAAAGCCAAGGAAGTGCAGTCTGATAAACAGATCCAATATCTGGTCAGGAAGAGAAAATTTTTTTTCTTTCTTTTTTCACTCCTTTTTATTTTTCTTCACAAATTGCTTCCCAAGATCTAGGCAATACATGAACATACCACTGTTTTCAGAAAAAGGGTCCCAGTAAATGGCAAAGCTCGGAGTACCTATACCACAAAGAAAACCAATTCTGAAAGAGTGCAAACCAATCTCAAAAATAAATTGTAGGATCTGGTTTTACCTTGCTGCTGCTATGCAAGAGTTTGGTTTGAACAGATTAACCAGACACATTTGGATGAAGGGGAAGTAACACAGGAATGTTATATGTGTCTCAAACCTATAAGAAAGGAGTTAGGGACATCAGGAACTCTTTTAATTTTACTTCACTCATGAACAGTTTCAACTAAATCAGGAGTATTAAAACCTTTGGAATCCATTTCTCCCTGTTCCAAGGGAGAAAGCAATTAATGTTTTGTGTTAAATTGCTATAGTCACTGCTACCCTTTCTGGCCAAGCAAAGTCAATTTTTTCCCTAGGAAAAAAAAACCCAAAAAACCAAAAAAAAAAAAAACAAAAAAACCCAACCAAAACTAAGATAACAAGATCAGCTAGCTGAAGGAATCCAGGTAGCAAGTGAAGACCCTGATCAGAAACTATTTTCTGCTTATGCTGAGAGGATACACTCAGATTATGTTCGAGTTTCAAATGCTGTGGATGGCATAGTCCCTCCCACTGGTCCTGCATTCCCAGTAGGCTTAAGCTGCATGGTGGCTCCATATTTCTCCCACAGGTAGGTTGGTGTGAACCTAAAATGGATGGTCCAGTCACTAAAACCAATTCCACACCCTCTTTCTCCTCCCATGCCTCAACCTACTGAACAGGCCGTGGTTCCTTGTGGCGTCTGTCCTGAAGAGCAGGACAGGGGCCTGGAGGTGCATGTGGCCAACACCGTGAGATGAACTTCTCATCACATGTTTGTGGATAACATTAGGAAACCAAATTCTAGAGGGAGATCTGATCAAACGTATAGAAAACAGCACCAAAATGCTTTGCAGAGATTTGCAAGTACCAGAAGAGACACATCTTTCTTAAATCCTGGTAACTGGGACATCATTTTCTTCCTAGAGCAGACTTTGTCAGTTGTTTTACAGTTTTCTGTTCCAGCTACTCTGCACACAGGAACAAGTCAGGCTGACTTGGAAGCGATCGTAAAAAGAGTCTCTTTATGGTATTGCTTAAAAAAACACCAAGGTATAATACATTGAATGATATAAAGCAGAAATTTGAAGAATTCGTTTTCAAGTAGTTACATTCTCAAACTCCCTAAATGCTTCAGGAAGACCAGAATTTTACACATTTCTCCAGAATGCTCAGCCTTTCACCATCAATACAGCTAGATCTCCTGTCTCAGAGATTAGTATAATAGATGATGTACTGATTTTCTGTCTCAGAAACACCTGAGAGCCTTTTAATAGAAAGAAAAAAGTGACTAAAGCATTAGGCAAAGTTTCTTAATGGTTCTAAGTTGCTATGGGGAAGGTTCTTGCATGGATTAAACAACTGGCCAGACAGGAATAGTGAGATGGGGAAAAAATCTGCCAATACACACACATATCCCTTTTACATGATATGCGAATGTCCCTACACATGACAAGTCTTGCACATTTGATTTAAACAAAACAAAACAAAACAAAACAAAAAAACCCAAAACAAAACAAAAAAAACCCCAAACCAAACCAAAACAAACCAAACAAACAAAAAAAAAAAACCAACCCCAAAACCTGAAGAGTTTGGCTTCATGATAGTTGAGACAGGTCTTGAAACCCATTTCCACAGCATCTCCTCTACCAGCCGCTGGTGGGGCAGAAAAACCCTCCCAGTACTTTAGTTTCAGAAAAAAAATACATAGTTTCCTGCTTTCCTACAATGTTTTTTACTCTTTGTATTGAAGATACCAAATTGTCAAAGGCTGCTATGTCGCAGTCACAGAACACGTTTGTTGTTTTGCCACAGTTTCCCATTCTTTGTGTCCATGGAAGAGAAAGATGATTTTCCTGGCAAAACAGCGAAAGAGGATTTCTCTTTCTGGATTGCCAATCAACTACAAAAGTGTGCAGTCATCTTTGTGGCGATCTCTGAAACAGTGAAAAGCAGCATTTTTTCATCATGCCTTGACATTTTCCTGTTCACAGATGTGAAACCAGTGTTTTCTATTGATATTAAAAGTAAACATATTAAAGTCCTGTTCAGTAAAAGTAATAAAACAGAAGAGTCGTGTACAATGCTAGCAAATAAAAGAGATTTACATTGTAATTTCACATTCTGTCATCTCCTGTAACAAGAAAATAATAACAAACTTGCATTAAGATCTCCTGTCAGGGAAGAACGCCAACTTTTGTCTTTAAACATTTGCACTTCAATTCTTGCCTACCTGTTCTTTTCAGATCTGTTGCTCAAGCATTCAACACTTTACGTGCTTCCTCCATTATCTGTCTGTTCAACCGAGATTATATACATCAACTGGGAGATGATAAATGGAGCATGAAGACAGGTCACATTACTGTGAAAATCCCCTCCTACAGGTGGTGAGCAAATGAGAAAATCTCACAGAGAGATGACAAACTTAATTTGCCCTGCGTGTCCCGTTCTGTCCAACAGCATGATTCACTGTGTAGCTCTGATCCATGAGCTATGGCATAAATGAATTCAGAAAGAGAACATGCAAATCCAAGCAGGTGCACTCTCTGGTTTTAACAAGTTCCCTTCGTTTTTCATAGGTCACGTGCCTCTCTTTCACCAAGAAGACAGCAATACTTTGTCATTTATTTATTTAAGGTAACGTAAGAAATGGGTGTATCAAACTAAAAACCTGATGGAAATACAATCGCAAAGGGCATGTAAGGCAATTTTTGCATTACATCCCTGAGGATGCAACCGAACTGTTCTCTTCCACAAAAGCATTTGAAATCATTGGACAAAATCCAATGCCTTAGTCATGCTAAGAGGCATTAGGCAACAGCCTGTGTGTATTGGCTGGTCAGTTGCTGGCTACAGAATTCAAATGTGGCTAAAACTGATGCTACCATCCGAACCACCAAACAGAAGGAGAGGGAGAGGGGAGAGAGCGGTAAAGAGATTTTTTTTCTCCACAGCCACTCCCTTCAAAAGACAAACCCATAGAAAAGTAAGACTTTGCTAGATACGTTTCTCATGGAATGAATAATTTAACTGAGGGAGGACAAAAAGATTGGCTTGGTTATAGGTATGCAATGGAACTGTATGTAGATTGCTATTAAGACTTTTTGGACATAGAGAAATATGTATATAATGAGTTGAAATGGAAATGTACAGCACAGCAGCTGCTCTGTAAGTAACTCCTGGTACAGATGAACACTGAATCTGGTTTGAAATACCCCATCGCACAGGTTTACTTGCTATTATGTGGCTCCAGGTGTTTAAGTATCAGCTGCAGCATGATTCACTGTGAATAAAGAGGAAGAGGTGTACTGCCTCGGATGAAGAACCTGTTCAGTCCAACATCTTGTTTCCACCACAGGCCACAGGTGAACACCAAAGCAAGAGGAAAAAACAAGGCAAATATACGGTATCTCCTCTGCAACACTCCCACAGCCTCCAACTGCTTTCAGCACTGGGGATTTCTTGAGCCTGAGGGGGTATTTGTTCACTAACTCTCAACACAGCCCTCTTCCAAATCCTTGGCCAATCTCCCCTGCACCCCAGAGAAACACCCTGCACCCAATCTGCCGTTCAGAAAGGCACTGCACACATCCACCCCACATCACTGTGCAAAGAACCATTTCCTCTGGTTTGTTTAGAGCCCAGCTCCCGCTACCGCAAATCTGATGGTTTGTACCCAAAAAGTCAACTGCCATCCACCCTCTCCAAGTTACTTAGGGTGTGACAGGCCTCAGGCATATCTTCCCTAAGTAATTTCTTTGGAGTGAAAACTCTGAGCCTACTCAACTTCTCTTCCCAAGGGACATGAAGCCAGGCAGCTCAGCATCCTTGTTATCCTTTTCCAGTTCCAGTACTTCCTCTCTGAGAGGCAGGAACCTGCCCTGGTTTGAGGCAGAACAGAACCAATTTTTTCTTTTCAGTAATTTTACTTTGCAGTTAAGCCTCTTCTAACTGACTGAAATTAATGGCATATTTTTCAGAGAGTGTCTGCTCCCAGAGTGGTAAGGCCTGATGGTTACAGTTGAATACCAAGGAATGGTGTGTGCAGAGGCTCTTGCTTATACTGACTGCTATAAGAGCCAATGTCAGCTAACTTTGTTGTGTACCACTTCGGAGGGTCAGAGGTGGAAAAGCGTAGAGGGGTCGCACCTGCGGGGAGGAGCGGTCAGGACAGGGTATTCCGTCCCGTCTGCATCCCTCTCAGGATAAAAGCTGAGGGATCAAGGGTTGGCCTCTTTCTTCAGTGGCCGGCGTCCAAGGAGGACTCTCTTCATCTGCCTTTGATCCCCATCTGTGTGTTCCTTTATCCAGATCCGGAATCCAGTTCCTGTCTGTCACTGAGTCCAGTCTGGGACTTCCCCAGTGCCAGCCAGTGTTGTGACGGTCATCCTGGTTTTGTATATATTGTATATATTTCATTATTTTCCTTTTTTATATTATTATATTTTCTTTTTATTATTCATATTTAATTAAAGTAGTTTTAGTTTTCTTTTTAACCCATAAGTCTCTCCTTATTTTTTCTCCCTTCTCTTCTGGGAAGGGAGAGAGAGAGAGGGGTAAAGAGAGCATCTGTCGTTCATTCAGTGGCCAGTCCAGCCCAAACCACGACAGATTTATTGGCGCCCAACATGGGGCACGACTGGGGCCCTGACAGATTGCCTGAATAGTTCGAATTCTGGCTTGCTCAGCTGATAGAGTGTCGGATTTTTTCTGCAAAGCCTTAAGGGATCGGATACTAAAACATACAGCTCACATCATGTCGTTCTTGAGTGAAATGTGCTATCATGCCTTTATAGGCCTTTGTTTAAAGTTAGTTGATGCAATGCTGCTTAACCTGCTGAATGTGTTGTATAACTTATTTACTCTTTGCTTTTGTATGTGGTGGTTTAAACGAGTCCTGGTTTGAGGTAAAACAGAACCAATTTTCTGTTCAGTAATTTTACTTCTTAGCTAGGCCTCCTCTAACTCTCTGAAATTAACAACATGTTGTGGCGAAAACCGTTCATTTTCAGAGTGATAAGACCAATGTTTACAACTTGTGCCAAGGAATGGTACACAGAGACACTCTTGCTTATACTTATTGCTATAACAACCAAGGTCAGCTAATTTCATTATTTGCCCCGTTGGAGGGTCGGAAGCGGAAAAGCGTAGAGGGGTCACACCTGCAGGGAGGAGCGGACAGGACAGGTGACTCAAAATTGACCAACAGGGTATTCCATCCCATCTGCCCCATGCTCAGTATAAAAGCTGAGGCATCAAAGGGGTCAGCCTCTTTCTTCAATGGCCGATGTCCAAGGAGGACCCTGTCTTTCCTTTCCAGTTCATCTGCCTTTGATCCTGATCCGTGGGTTCCTGACTCCAGCTCCGGAATCCAGTTCCCACCCATCGCTGAGTCCAGCCTGGGACTTCCTCAGTGCCTGCCGGTGACGTCATCCTGGGAGCTTAATACGGTTTTGTATATACTGTATCTATTTCATTATTTCCCTTTTTATTTTATTATTAATATTTCATTAGTTTAGTTTCTTCTAAACTTGTAAATCTCTTTATCTGTCCTCCTCCTCTCCGTGTATGAGAGGCTGGGGGCGGGGGGAGCATCTGCCGCCAGCCATTGGCCAATTTGACCAAAACCACGACAGATTCATTGGCGCCCAACATGGGGCATGAACGGAGCTCAGATAGATTGCCTGAATAGTTTGAATTCCAGTTTGTTCAGGGAGAACAGACAGTTCACATCATGTCGTTCTTAGGCGAAATCTTGTATAGTGTCTTTAGAGAGCTTTGTATGAAGTTAATTGATGCAGTGAGGTTTAAGCGGTCGAATATATGGCATGGTCTATTTCTTCTTTGTGTTTGGATGCGGTGGTCTAAGCGTGCTGTGTTGGTGTGGATTTGCCTTCAGATGTATAAAATAATTGCTTGGATAACAGTTCTACCTGCATATCTTGGGCATCATGTGATGGAGTCTTTTAGTAATCACACTTTCGGGGTGGATTCTTTTACTAACTACACTTTTGGTTTTACCCAGGGAAAGTTTACTTTGCTCTTTGATGATTATGCCAAAGTGACAGTAACAGAATTAGGGGATGAGAAATCTTTGGGCTGTTTAGAGAGTGAATGTTACTTTCATTTGTACGTGATTGTGTTGAATGTGTTGCAGGGGTGGTTTATTGTTAAACATCAGTGCCGGAGTGAGTATTATTTGACATCTGATATTGCTACTCAAACCCCACAGCCAGAGTCAAAGATAGCAGAAATTCAGACAATCCCGCCCCTAAAATCCACAGCGGAAACTCAGCCAGCCCCGCCACCGAAAGCTGCGGTAGGAATTCAGACAACCCCCCCACCGAAAGCTACAGCAGACATTCAAGCTGCCCAAGCCACAGCACCGGCACAAACAAGGCCACCGGCCCCGATAGCAGCCCCAGCGACATCGGCTGCCCCCCCGCCGGCTCCGGCACCGGCCAGGCCCACACGGGCTGCCCCCCCCCCCCCCCCCCACGCCGGCTCCGGCGAAAGCCACGCCTCCGCCCGCACCCGCCAAAGCCACGGCCCGGCTACAGCGACACCAGCGCCAACGGCTGCCCCCCCACCGGCCCCGGCAAAAGCCACGGCACCGGCCCCAACACCGGCCCCGGCCCGGCGCATGGCGGCACCGGTCACTCCGCAGCCTGCGGTCAAAGTCACCCCGCCGCCTGCCCGCCGCCCGTATCGCCCCGGCCGCAGCGGCACCGGCTGTTCCAGCCCCGACAAGGAGCGCGGTCACTGCTCCGGCTGCTCCCACAATGAGCGCTGCTGCTGCTGCCCGAACTCCAGCAGAACCGGCACAAGTCGCCCCAGTGACCAGGAAACAGAAAAAGTCAGCTCGTTCCCTTGCCTCTGACGACAAACACCAGCCCACGCCAGACAGCGTAGGAGAGGGTTCCTCTGAGGAACCAGCAGAGGGTCCTTCTCAGCCAGCATTAACACAGGATGAGGACTCAGATGCAGAGATAATCATCAAATCCTTCTCTGTGAAGGATCTGCGAAATATAAGGAAGGACTTCAATCACCATGAAGGGGAGACACTTGTCTCCTGGTTGCTCCAATGCTGGGACAATGGAGCTGATACCATAGATTCAGATGGCAGAGAAGCTAAGCGGTTGGGAAACCTGTCCAAAGATGGAGGGATTAATAAAGCAATTGGGAGAAAGGCAGACGTCCTCAGTCCCTGGATGATAAAGCGATTGGGAGAAAGGCAGATGTCCTCAGTCTCTCTGTAGGCGACTGCTAGCAGCTGTAAAGAGCAGGTACCCCTTTAAAGATGATATTGAATGCCGTCCAACCAAATGGACCAGCATGGAAAAAGGTATTAAGTACCTGAGGGAACTGGCTGTGCGAGAGGTGATTTATACCAGCTGGCAAGTGATTATAGACCCCGATGAAATGCCATGCAAACCATCTTTGTTGAGAAAGTTTGTGCAGAGTGCACCATCAAATTATTCCCGCACATTGTCAACAATGGTCTGGGGAGGGTCTGATACTGATACACCAACTGTAAATGAGGTGGCTAACAAGGTGCAACAATATGAAGACAGTCTCTCTTGTCCCCTTCATGTAGTAGCCGTGGAGAAAACAGTTGAGCAAACCAAGACAACGGCTGATCAAACTAAGACCATTGCCGAGACAGTGGAGAAAATGACTAAGACAATAGCTTAGAAAAATGAGAAAACTGCCAAACTGCTTCATGAACAGCGTGAAAAACTGTCTGAGAAGGGGAAAGAATCCCTCTCTTCCCCTGAGCAGACCCAAGTTGCAGTCATTAAGGAAAAACGCCCTCCTACAAAATCAACTCAAGGGAAACAGGATCCACTCTGAGATTTCCTGTGGCTTTGCCTCCGCAACTACGGAGAGGACATGAGTAAGTGGGATAAAAAACCTACTCGGGCCCTGCAGGCACCAGTGCTTGAGTTGCAAGGTAACGCAGATGGAAGAAAGAATTTCTGCAGGAGGGGGGCAGGAGGAGGAGAGGGATAACCGAGTTTATTGGACTGTGTGGATTCGATGGCCTGGCACATTACAGCCACTGTCTGTTCATCTGCCTTTGATCCTGATCCGTAAGTTCCTGACTCCAGCTGTGGAATCTAGTTCCTACCCATCGCTGAGTCCAGCCTGGGACTTCTCCAGTGCCTGCCAGTGACGTCATCCTGGGAGCTTAATACGGTTTTGTATATACTGTATCTATTTCATTATTTTCCTTTTTATTTTATTATAAATATTTCATTAAAGTAGTTTCTTCTAAACTCATAAATATCTGTCCTCCTCCTTCTCTCTGTGTACGAGAGGCTGGGGGGAGCATCAATTTCAGTTTCACCTTGGGAAAGTTTACCTCACCCTTTTATGACAAACCGACATCACCAGAGCTAGGGGATTTCAGAAATGACTGTTACTTTCTTAAAATTATGATTTCATTATTGATTCCCCTGAGTGTATTCAGAGGTTTCTTATTCAACTCTGCTGCAGGAGTAAGTGTGATAAGACATGGGCTGCCACTCCTCACCCTCCACCACCCGTACCGGCACAAGCTACTCCAGCTTCGACAGTGAGCGCCACCGCTGCTTCAACTCTGACAACAACCACTGCCACTACTCCAGCCTCGACAACGAGCACCGTCACCACTCCAGCTGCTCCGATAATGAGTACCGCTGCTACTCCAACTCCATCAGTACTAGCACAAGTCGCCCCACTGACCAGGAAGCAGAAACAGGTCAGTTCATTCCCCTGCCCCTTATGACAAAGACCAGGTCAAGCCAAACAGCATGGGAGAGAATTATTCTGATGAACATCCAGGAGAGGGTCTTTCTAAAGCAGACAAAAGAAAGGGTCCTTCTAAAGTAGATCCAGGAAAAGGTCCTTCTCAAGCAGGTCAGGGAGAGAGTCCTTCTGTGTGGATTCAATGGCCTGGTGTGTTAGAACCACAAAAGTATAAAGCCCTGGTGGACACTGGTGCACAATGTACCCTATTGCCATCCAATCATAAAGGTGCAGAATCCGTCACTATTTCTGGAGTGAGAGGAGAGTCTCAAGAACTGACTGTATTGGAGGCCGAAGTGAGCCTAACTGGGAATAAATGGGAGAAGCATCCCACTGTGACTGGTCCAGACGCTCTGTGCATCCTTGGCATAGACTACCTCAAGAGAGGGTATTTTAAGGACCCAAAAGGGTATCAGTGGGCGTTTAGTATAGCAGCTGTAGAGACTAAGAACATTACACAGCTGTCTACCTTGCTCAGTCTTTCAGATGACCCTTCTGTGGTGGGACTGAGGGTTAGAGAACAGCAGATGCCAACTGCTACTGCCACAGTGTATCGACAACAGTACCGCACTAACGAAGACTCTCTGATTCCCATCCAGAACCTGATTTTTTTGCTAGAGAGCCAAGGAGTGATCAGCAAGACTTGTTCACCTTTTAACAGCCCTATATGTCCAGTGGGAAAGTCTGACGGAGACTAGAGATTAACAGTAGACTATCATGGCCTGAATGAAGTCACACCACCACTGACTGCTGCCGTGCTGGACATGCGAGAACTCCAATATGAACTGGAGTCAAAGGCAGCCAAGTGGTATGCCACAATTGACATTGCTAATGTGTTTTTCTCTATTCCTTTAGCAGCAGAGGGTCGGCCACAGTTTGCTTTCACCTGGAGAGGCATCCAGTACACCTGGAGTCAACTGCCCCAGGAGTGGAAACACAGCCCTACCATTTGCCATGGACTGATCCAGACTGCACTGGAGAAGGGTGGAGCTCTGGAATATGTGCAATATATTGACGACATCATTGTATGGGGCAACACAACAGAAGACGTTTTTAGGAAAGGTAAAGAAATAATCAAAATTCTTTTGAAAGACAGTTCTGATATAAAAAGAGGCGAGGTCAAGGGACCTGCATGAAACATCCAGTTCTTGGGAATTAAGCGGCAAGATGGGTGTTGCAGATCCCAATGGACGTGATTAGCAAAATAACAGCTATGTTACCATCAACTAACAAAAAGGAAACACAAGCCTCCTTAAGTGTTGTGGGCTTCTGGAGAATGCACATTCCAGGTTACAGTCAGATTGTGAAACCTCTATATGAAGTGACTCAAAAGAAAAATGATTTTACGTGGGGCCCTGAGCAACAACAGGCCTTTGAGCAAATTAAACAAGAGATCATGCATGCAGTGGCCCTTGGACCAGTCCGAACAGGACAGGACATTAGAAATGTGCTCTACACTGCAGCCGGGGACAATGGCCCTACCTGGAGCGTCTGTCAGAAAGCACCAGGGCAGACTCGAGATTGATCCCTGGGATCTTAGAGTTGAGGATACGAAGGCTTCGAGGCCAACTATACCTCAACTGAGAAAGAAATCTTGGCAGCATATGAAGGAGTCAGAGCTGCTTCAAGAGGTAATTGGTACTGAAGCACAGCTCCTCCTATCACCCCGATTACCAGCACTGGGATGGATGTTCAAGGGTAAAGTTCCTTCTACTCATCATGCCACCGATGCTACCTGGAGTAAATGGGTTGCATTAATCACAAAGCGAGCTCAAGTAGGAAAGCCCAGTTGTCCGGGAATCAGAAGTCATCACAAACTGGCCCGAAGACAAAGACTTCAGAATGCCATGAGACATGTGCTGAAGAAGGTCCATAAAATAATGAACTCTCAGATAATAGGAAACAGTATGGTCTGTTCACTGATGGATCTTGCCATATTGCAGGAAAACATAAAAGGTGGAAAGCTGCTTTATGGAGTCCTGCACGACGAGTCGCAGAAGCTGCTGAAGGAGAAGCTGAATCAAGTCAATTTGCAGAGGTAAAAGCCATCCAGTTGGCTTTAGACATTGCTGAATGAGAAAAGTGGCCCGTACTCTATCTCTATACTGACTCATGGAGGGTGGCAAACGTTCTGTGGGGGTGGTTAAAACAGCGTAAGCAGAGCAACTGGCAGCGCAGTAGCAAACCCATCTGGGCTGCTGAGTTGTGGCAAGATACTGCCAACTGGCTAGGGAAAATAGTTGTAAAGGTATGTCATGTAGATGCTGATGTACCCAGAAGTTGGGTCACTGAGGAACATCAAAACAATCCACAGGTGGATCAGGCTGCTAAAATTTTCCAGACAGATTTGGACTAGGAGCATAAGGGTGAACTATTTTTAGCTCAGTGGGCCCATGACACTTCAGGTCATCAAGGAAGGGATGCAACACATAAATGGGCTCGTGACCGAGGGATGGATTTAACCATGGACGCTATTGTGCAGGTTATCCACCACCATGAAACATGCCGAAATCAAGCAAGCTAAATGGTTAAAATCCTTGTGGTACGGGGGACAATGGCTGAAATACGAGTGTGGGGAAGCCTGGCAAATTGGCTATATCATTCTCCCTCAAACCCACCCAGGGTAAGCGTTACATGCTTACAATGGTGGAAGCAAGCACTGTGTGGTTAGAAACCTACGCTGTACCCCATGCCACCACCCGGAATACCATCCTGGGCCTTGAAAAACAAGTCTTGTGGTGACACACCACTCCAGAAATAATTGAGTCAGACAATAGGATTGATTTAAAAGCAATCTTATAAGTAACTGGGCATTGAGTGAGTATATCATATCCCCTATCATTCACCAGCTTCTGGGAAAACAGAACAATATAACGGACAGTTAAAAACTACCCTGAAATCAATGGGAGGTGGAACTTTCAAAAACTGGGAAAGCCTTTAGCACAAGCTACCTGGTTAGTTAACACTAGAGGAGCCATCAATCAAGCTGGTCCTGCTCAATCAGACCTTTTACATATTGTAGAAGGGGATAAAGTCCCTGTGGTGCATGAAGGGAATATACTGGGGAAATCTGTTTGAGTTTATCCTACTTTGGGCAAAGGCAAACCCATCTGTGGGCCTGTTTTTGCTCAAGGACCTGGATGTACTTGGTGGGTGATGCTGAAGAATGTTTATTTAGAGCCTGGCTCCCACTACCACAAATCTGACAGTTTGTACTCAAAAAGTTAACTTCCTCTCCAAGTTACTTAGCATGTAACAGGCCTCAGCCATATCCTCCCTAAGTAATTTCTTTGGAGTGAAAACTACGAGCCTACGCAATTGTTCCTTCCAAGGGACAAAAAGCCAGACAGCTCAGCATCCTTGTTATCCTTTTCCCATTCCAGTATTTCCTCTCTGAGAGGCAGGAAACACAACCGGGCACAGTGCTCATGGTGTGAGCTCACCACAGATTCGTGGAGCGCCATAAATCTGTTCCCTGTTTTGTCCTCTGTCCCTTTCCTTCAAACGTGCCTTGCTTTTCCAGACACCAAGCTGGTGTTTGTGCAGGCCGCACATACACAAAGTCTCTCTCCTGAGTGGCCGCAACCAATGCAGATATCGCTATTGTTTATGTAAAGTCAGGACTAGGTTTCCGCCCATAAACAATCTTGCATTTCTCTACCTTGTACTTAATCTGCTTTTTTACTGCCGAGTCACCCACAATTCTTTACAGGTGACCCTCACCCCTGCTAATTTAAAAAAGTTTTGTCTAGTCAGAAAACATTCTCATCTTGCTGCTCACCCTTTTCTCTGAGGGAGAGATGAGCTGTCAAGCAGTGCTTAGCTGCCTTCCTGCACTCAGATACTCACTGATTCTCTTCTCTGTGGCTATGAAATAATGCATGTCTACACTTGCCAAGTAATGACAGCTACTTTTTAATACATGGCTACCAGTAGCCAAGTAATATCAAGTATTACTTGGCCTACAGCACCTGAAGAACTATTTAAAACACACATACCATTATGATTATTGACTCATGTCCACCCATGAAGCCATGTGCGTTTCACATAAGTATTACTGCATGACCAGAGGAGCGCATATGAGATAATTTGTAACCCCTTGCTAATGTGTAACTATTAGTTTTTATTACCGTCTCATGAGTGTGAAAATTAGGAGCACTGTGTTTGATTCATTCTGGTCGGAGTGACTCGGAGAAAAAAGGAAAAAAACTCTAGTATATGTTTCTAAAACAGTTTCATTTAATAAAGTGCCAGCTGCATTGCATGGATAGTTGAGGCCCACAGCCAATTTTGTTTGAGTGCCTTGTCTCTGAATTTACCTTTTGAAACCTTCTGATTTCCTTTTAATCCTAATTCCAGTTTAGTTGCATAACAACAATGTCCTTCTGCCCTTAAAACCCTTATGCAGGGTCCCAAACTTGACTTTGTTTCCACGCAGTTTTGGTTTGTGAATGATACAGAACTATTTGTTAATCCCCAACCACAACTCAAAAGTTCACTCTTCCCTAAATTTCTACTCCCACAAAACAAGGGAGAAAAGAGTGACACCAGAATGAAATAAGGAATCCAAACACAGGGGTGTTTGCTTTTCAAGCAAACAATTCCATTTCCAGGTCATCCAGTAAACACTTTTCTTCACGCTACTTGTACTTTACTTACTCGTAATATATTTATTCACCTCTTTGTAAGTCCACCGTGAGTCGGTCCAAAGGAGAGAGTAATGAATCTGGAGAAGTGTATGCCCATACGGTACCATTCCATAAACTGCTTCCTGTAGGCCAGGATTACAATTTGTATTTTCATCTACAGGCCAGGATTACCATTTGTATTTTCATCTATTAAATACCTTGTGTTATAGGCCCTTCTCTTTGACTGCGAAAGGTATTTGTACATGTTCATCGTGGCACTTTTCCAACTTTATACAAACACTGAAAAGCCATCTTGCTGAAAGCGGACAGTTTAGTATGACTCGGCTATTAATTTTTAAGGAGGTTCTGTGATCTGTGGCAAGAGATGTATTTTAATTGACAGGAGGAACTACCTACTGCTCATGCAAATATTTAAAGCACTTAAAATGTCTTCATCTGTGTTTAAAAAAAAAAATAAATATATATATATATATAAAAAAAAAAAAATTTCCCAGAAGCAGGATGTTCTTTTCACAGCGTCCACAGCACACTCTGCTGGCGGCTGTTGAAAGTTAATGGCAAGCACGGACAACATGCTAAAAAGAAATAAAATGTTTTTCGACACAGCAGAAAAGCAGTCTATGGAGGTAATTTCTGTGGGCAGTCAGGACTGGAAGGGAGAGGCTCCAGGGATATATTCCAGGGGCAGCAGGGGAGGGCTGGCAGGAAACTGGTTTCATGGAAGAGAGACACCTTTTGGGGAGGAAGACTTCTTTCTGTGCTGTAAGGTCGTGCCGATTCGGTATGGAGGCAGGGAGCCAACATCTGTACCAACGTCTTCATTTCCGTCCCTTCAAGGACAGGGCAGGCACTGCTGAAGGGACAAGCGAGGAGGATCACTGGCTGTTCAGTATTAAGCTGGCTTTATATGAAAGTGGCTTAGAGCCACATTTGCATGACAAAGCCATTTACATGGAGCTCATCAATAAGGAAGGCTACGGCCTCCATTTATTCTCCCTTTGCTCTTGCAGGCGGATCACGCACAACCAGTAAAGGCAGAGAGGGGGATTTGGGTTAAAAAAAGCCCTCGGTACCTGTGCCAAGCATGGTTTGGATCACCCGGCACTGTGAGCGGATGTGGGGCTAGCACTGCTGTGGGGCTAGCAAAGCCATGGGGCTAGCACAGCCATGCTGCTAGCATAGCTGTGAGGATAGCTCAGCTGTGGGGCTACCACTGCTGAGTCACAGCCATGGGGCTAGCACAGCCATGCAGCTGGCACAACTGTGGGGCTAGCAAAGCCATGCGGCTAGCACAGTCGTGTGGCTAGCAAGCCGTGTGGCTAGCACAGCCATGCAGCTGGCACAACTGTGGGGCTAGCAAAGCCATGCGGCTAGCACACTCGTGGGGCTAGCATGCCATGTGGCTAGCAAAGCCATGCAGCTAGCAGAGTCGTGTGGCTAGCATGCCATGTGGCTAGCAAAGCCATGCGGCTACCACTGCTGTGGAGCCAGCACTGCTGTGGGGCTAGCACAGCCATGCTGCTAGCACAGCTGTGAGGATAGCACAGCTGTGGGGCTAGCACTGCTGAGTCACAGCACAGCCATGGGGCTAGCACAGCCATGCGGCTAGCACAGTCGTGGGGCTAGCATGCCATGTGGCTAGCAAAGCCATGCGGCTAGCACAGCCATGAGGCTAGCGCTGCCACGGTAGTAGTTAAGCATCTTTTCTGAGGAAAGAAACGGCGTCTGAGGCCCTCCTGGCAGGCCCACCGAGGCGGGGTAGAGCGGGCTGCCCCCCCGGCTGGGGTTAACGCGGGCCGCCTTCCCCGGTCGCGGCGGAGCTCTCCTCAGGAGGAGGGGAGGCCCAGGCTCCCCCCCAGGGCGGGCAGAACCCCGCCGCAGGCTGCCCGCCCGGGGCTTCACGTCCATCTTTAAGCCGCCCCCCCCGGACAGGAATGGCGGCCGAGCCGGGCCCAGCCCGCCGCATGCCGGCGGTCGGCCAGGGAAACGCAGCGCGGGGCCGGCCTTCCGCGGACAAAAGGGTGACGCCGTGAAGGAATTCCTGCCGCGCGGGGCGGCGGGCTTTGGGGGGTTTTGTGTGGTTTTTTGGTTTTTTTTGTAGTGGGGGGGGGTGGTGGTTTTTTTTTTTTGTAACAGGGTTGCTCGAGCCCCAGGCGGGGGCTGTCGCAGAAAGCGCTCGAAAACGGCACACGCGGAAATCGCAGGGTCATCGCCTCCCCTCCCCCACCCCGCGCTGCAATCCGGTACCAACCCCCACCCCCACCCCAAACCCCCCGGGGCCGATACCGGGCCGTACTCCCCCCCTTCCCGTTCCCCCCCCCCGCCCCCAGTGCGGGGCCGCCACGCGGGCCGCGGCCCCACGCGCCCCCCCCCCCAGCCCCCCCTTTTTCGCCCCCCCCGTTCCCCCCCCCAGACGCTTCCCGTCGCGCCCCGCGCGGCGGCGGGGCGGGTCCCGCCGTGGCGGTGCGGGGAGGCGCGGCGGCGGCTGCGCGCATGCGCGGGGGGGCCTCGCCCCTTTCGCCCCCTCCCCCGCCTCCCGCTCTGCGCAGGCGCAGTGCGGCGGCGGCTCGGCGAGGGGAAGGGCGAGTCGCCACTGCCGCCGGAGCGGGGGGAGACTCGCGGGGCTCCGCCGGCTCCCGGCGCCGCCGCCATGGCGGGCGCGGCCCCGGCTCTGATGGAAGAGGAGGAGGAGGAGAAGGAGAAGAAGAAGGAGGCTACGGGCGAGAGGCCGCCCCTCTCGGCGGCGGCGCTGGCGAAGATCGAGCGGAACCGGCAGCGGGCGCTGGCACTGCGGCAGGCGCGGCTGGCGGCCCGGCCCTACCCTGCCGCAGGTCGGATGGCGGCGGCGGACGGGCCCGGCCTGGCTGGGCAGCTCCCCGCGACCCTATTTCCCTTCATTTTTGCGAGGGGGGGTGGGGGGGGAAGGGCGCCGCGCCGCCGTTGGGCGCGAGGCGGCGGGAAGGGAGGGGGGGGGGGGAAGCCGCCGCGGCGGCGCGCGAGGGCTCCCCTCCCCCCCCTCCACATGGAAGGGGGGGGGAGGGGGGGTCCGCGCGCGCGCGCGCCGCGGCCCCCCGCCTCGCGGCGCGCGGAGGGGGGGGGGTGGGGTGGGGTGAGGAGGAGCGGAGTGGAGCGGAGCGCGCCCCCTAGCGGCGGCGGGTCCCGCCGCGGCGCTAAAACGCGGGCGTCTCGTTTGTCTTTTCCGCAGGCGGCGTGCGGGTGCGAGCCCCCCCCAAGGTCGTGGACACGGGAGGGGGCTTCCTCCTGGAGGAGGAGGAGGAGGCGGAGGAAGAGGCCGGCGGCGCCAAGAAAATCGTGCATCCCCCCGGTAAAAGAAAAAAAAAACAACATTTTTTTTAAAAAAAAAAAACGACCGAATTTCCCCCCCCCCCCCACCCTTCCCCGCTCCCCTTCCCCCCACCCCGGGAGGGCGGTGTGCAGGAAAGAGGCGGCGCCGTGTGCGTGGAGCCGGCGGGGGAGGGCAGGAAGGCGCGGGGGCGACAGTGAGCCGAGCAGGGCGGGCGGGCTGGGCGCCTTTTTTTTTTTCCCGGGCTTTTTTTTTTTTTCCTCCTTTCTTCTTCCTCCCCCTCCCCTTCCCCCTCCCCCCCTTTTTTTTTCTTTTTTTCCCCTTCCTCCTTCCTCCTCACGCGCCTCTCTGGATGTGCTCCATTTCTGGCGCCTTCGATTAAGGCGGCTAGCAAATAACGCGGTAATTAAAACCGAAGAATTTTAAGCCGCGGAAGTGGGACACAGCCAGTGCCCTTGGGTATAGCAGATTTTTTTTTTTTTTTTCCCTTTTCCCCGATGAGCTATATTTCCAGTATTTGTTTCGGGAATTTGAATTTTAAGACCAAAGTAAGTGTAAATCTGCGCGGCTTCGTCGGTTTGGGGTATTTTTGGGATGGGTAGCGTTTATGCCAAGGTCTGAGCACTGCTGCAGTGCCAGCTTTTATCGTTATAAAACGTGGCAGACGCCAACTTGCTGATCGTTTTGTGGGGGATTTCGACATATTGTCTTGCGATATTCTCCCTCCAAAAAAGCAAATGGAGAAGTAAGGATCCCAAAATAGAGTCACTTTCTTTGGGATTGCCTTTGTCTTGCTTTGTTCTGCTTTGAATCGGCTGCAGGGCTGTTGGTGCAGTATATCTCTTTGTTAGAAATCGCCACCGGATTTCATTAAGGGCGTAAATAATTAGCAGCCCTGCTTCTTTTGAGGGGGTAACGGTTAACAATAAATTAAGTAGAACGGGGACGCCTTTACAGCGGGGGTATTTTTTGCTGTGTAATTCATGATGTCATTGTCTTAATAAAGCGTCTTTATGTTCGGGAGCACTGCCTTAAATGATGAAATGTGATGTAAGAGCATGGCTATGTGAAGTACTGAGCATTCCACTGCCGCTAGTAGGACTGAATTGGCATAAAATGTCGCCTGTGCAAGATCGAATCTGCTATAAATGCAAACGCAATTAAAAATGTATGGTGCTGCCTGTCGAGCATTAATCTTCCGTTTCAGGTATTCTTAACGTCCTGCAGTATTACCTCACTTTTCACCTCGTGAAACTGTATGAAAATTTTAATTTTCTGCTAGAATTACAATGTTATTGTTAAAGGGAACATTCCTTAGAGCTGCGG
Organism: Fratercula arctica; assembly: GCA_947846985.1. Taxonomy (NCBI): domain Eukaryota; kingdom Metazoa; phylum Chordata; class Aves; order Charadriiformes; family Alcidae; genus Fratercula; species Fratercula arctica. The sequence continues at coordinate 68,544,911 of CANTUZ010000026.1, read as the reverse complement.
TTACCGGGATCAGTGTTTCTAGGTGTCACATGGAACACAAAGCAGATGGCGGTGACGCTGGAGGTGATCTGCCCGGCGAGGATGCGGCCCCAACGGATGGCCGACAGCGGGATGAGTCTGGGCTTGGAGCAGTGCTGAGAGGGCTTGGGGAGAGGATTGTAGTGGAGCTCCATCCCCATTCCACTCCTAGCAGCTCTCTGGCCATCCACCTCCATTTCTGCCAGCTGCAACGGACAAGAGCCTTGCCGACCGCCCTGGGGCCTCCGAGGAGCTCGTTTTTAGGGAGAGGCAGGTGTGGCTGAGCTTGGAAAAAAACAGGAGCAGAGCTGAGAGAACCACGATGCCAGCGCCGCTCCTGTACTGCTTCCTGCTCCAGCCACCCTCTGCGAACTGCATCCCCTTCCTTCCCCGCTTCCTCCCGTTCCTGCCTGCACGTCCTCGCTGAATCGGGACGGATTTTGAAAGGCCAGAGCGGAGGAAGCCGTAGGAGGGGATATGAAGCATTTCATGGGGGAAATGCGGAGAATTTTTTTTTTTTTTTTTTAAACAATGGCTAAGTCGAAACAAATGTGTGCATTTGAATGTTGAAATCCAATACTTAATAGAGTGAACCTTCCAGCAAGAACAGAAATACTCAGCAGAGATGGGATTGCGTGATAACGGGTTTCAATTTGTGCTGTATCTTTCTGGAAAATTTCAATGGAGGAGTGAAACTAGTCTGTAATGAATGGTATAAGAGCTATAATGTAAATTTTAGTAAAATTACCTGTTACACCAATTCCAGATGCTTGTTTTTAACTTAGTAGTTATTTTTAAAAAAATTTCTTTCCATTAGCACCTGTACTAGAGTTTGACTATCTCATCTGTGGAGACTGTGGCAAAGAATTCATGGACTCCTACCTTATGCAGCACTTTGATTGGGCAACATGTGATAATTGCAGGTATTACAAATAATCAGGAGAGGGAAGCTTTATCTTGCGTAAAGATTGCTGGATGTAATTTAGTTAATTACAGCTATTCTGTTCAATTAAAAAAGGCTGTCAGCAAAGAGACACGTTTCAGTAACTTTTGTACTTACTGAAAAAGTCAATGGAAGTTGACTGATAACCTGTATTTTCCGTTACGGAAGTGAAAAACGGCGTTGTCTCACAATCGTGTTTTGGGGTAGGGGACATCCATACATTTTAACATAATATTATGGAAACATGATGTCTGGAGAGCAGTTAGTGCGTTTGTCAGCGTGGAAATGGGCGTCTGGTTGCAGACGAGCTATTTGGAAGACGGTTAGGACACTGAAGTAGAGCGGGGATTAGGGGAGTGTTTGCTGTGGTGGCGGCGTAACCCAAGCGAGCTTCGTACTTTGGTCAGTGGGAGCGTGGCAGGCAAAGGGCAGAGCCCCCACCGGAGGTTACGGGTGGACCTGCAGGGTAAGCAGGAGTTTGACCTTGAGCAGAAGGCAGCCTCTTGGCTCTCTTATCAGCAGCACAGAAAATGCCCCAAAAGCCATCGAGATAACCAGGGCAATCAAACCAATCGAGGCAGCCAACCACACACGAGTGTACGAATGAATGGGTGGGGGAAAAAAAAAAAACAGATTGCAGCGAGGAGTTTGTTCCGGGATCTTCCCTGTTTGCTGCAGGGAGGGGTCAGGGGCGCGCACATGGCGTAGGCAGTTCACAGTCATTAGGCAAAGTGCTGTCTCTTGAAGCTAAAAATGGATAGAAAAAGGAGAGGGCTCGGAGCCTTAGGAATGGTTTTCCTTCAGACTAAGTAGCTCTTGTAGCCGAGCGCTCGAGATTGCCTGGCGCATTAGCTTTTACGGTGAACTTTGAATTCTAGTAAAGCTACGTTTACAGCAGAACTTCCTTGATGACCGTTGCTGGCGCTTGGTGTTTGGCAGATTGTTCCGGCTCCAGCAATTTGAGTTACACTTCAGTCAGGATTGCGTAAATGTAATTTTTTTTCATTAACTCATAAATGCTGCTGTGGTTACACAATTTTTCATTATCTGGTAAAAGTTACAATCTTTTAAGCTCTTTATTTTACGGTTCCTCTGCCTGCTGTCTTGCATTTAGAAACAAGTGCTTTGTTGTGTTGCTAATCTGTTTTGCTAATCTGTTTCTGGGATCTAGAAGCGTATGGAGTGTGTATATTCTCAGGTGATCTGACTGGTCTCACGTTACACATTCTTTCTCTCTTGACCATGTGTCAGGCTTGTACTTTGTCCTCTTGAATTGCATCTGGGTTAGGTGAATACTTAAAATTATTCTTACTGCTTTTAAGTTTCAGTTACTCCCTCTTGCAAGAAAATAAAAGAAAAGCCCTTCTAGAAAAACAGGCTTCTCAGCCTAGGTTTGCTCAAATGGGAGAATTTTAAAACCTAATTTCAGTAAAGCCATCCTGCAGTGTAGCTAGGTTGTTGGAATCCAAAGTTATTTGCATACATAAAACCAGAGAGGATGAGGACTACCAGTATTTCAGGAATGTTAGAAGTGGTGGGGGATTTAGATGTTAATAACGTGGTTTTCGGGTGTGGCTTTCTCATCATTATTTTACATCTTTCAGAGATGCTGAAGATAAACATAAGCTTATAACAAGGACAGAAGCGAAAGAAGAGTATCTTCTTAAAGACTGTGACTTAGACAAGAGAGAACCAGTGCTCAGATTCATTGTGAAGAAAAACCCTCATAATTCACGATGGGGTGACATGAAGCTTTATTTAAAACTACAGGTATAGAATCTGTTAGCGTATTTCAGAGCTCTTTTTACCTTCATACAGTTCTGGTGGCATCGCTTTGGTTCTGACTGGTGAATTAATTTGTCAAAGCGGAGTATATTATGTGTAGCTTGTGTAATTTCCTGTATAGTTCAAAAAATACAGAGAGGTGGTCTAGATTCATGAATTTGCCAGTGTTGGTCAGCATTTTGAAGTAGTTCATGGGAGCACAGCCTCAGTGGTTTGCGCCATTGCAGGTCGTTTCAGTGCTAATCTGAAATGCGTGGGGCAGCTGCTGCTGTCTGGCCCTTTGTAGCTGTGGCCTCGTGTTTGCCCTCTGCCCTCAGAGGCAGCAGGAAAGGCCAGTATATTTTTCTAGGGCTCTTGTCACTTCTTGTTTGCTACTTTTATGGGAATGCGGCTGGTTTAGTGGAATATGCACGAAATTAGAGCTGGGTTTTACCCCTGCAAGTTAAATCTAGCTGATGCTAAAAATCGATGTTGCCTCTTACTGTGGAAGGAATGCCATGTTTGCAGGTCAAGAGCAAAGAGACAGGTGGGAGGCAGAGGCCATATTGGGTTGGCTTGTGCATGTGTAGGGAAAGAATTGAGTTAGAATAGTTTACTTCTGTTGTTTCAGGGGAAAAAAGAAACGCATTTATGTCCATCCTGTAGGTAATCAAGCGCTCTCTTGAAGTCTGGGGTAGCGAGGAATCATTGCAAGAAGCAAAGGAACTCCGCCGTGACACCAGAGAGAAGATGAAACAGAAGAAGTTTGATAAGAAAGTCAAAGGTAAAGGGTTAAACTTACATACTGCAGTACCTGAAGTAAAGTACAGTTCTGTTTGAATGTTTCTGCCTCTGACTAAAGTATTTAGAAAATAGTCAGTTTGGCAAAATGGAGGCTTTCAAGAGCTGTGTGGGCAAGCCCGGAGCAGCCTGGTCTGACCTTGTAACTGACCATTTTGGGCAGAGGATTGGACTGGACATCTGAGGTCCCTTCCAAGCTGAATTACCCTGTTGTCCTATGGACATGATGCAAGTGAAGGAAGTTGATTAACAGCGGTTCATTATGGTGTTTTTTAAGTTTTTTTGTATGACCCAGAATGTGCCATAGATTATTCCTGTTACTTCTCCCGATGCAGAGAACATAGATTTTTGTGGCAGTGGGTTATAATTCTGTCATATGTATGCCTTCAGGTGGAGTAACTTTAAATGAAGGTAGAAAATGGCTTTTCCCCCTTTTCCCAGCTACTGTTTTTACTGCTCATTATCCTTGTTTTTTCCTGATAAATTAGGAGAGCATTCAATGGGTAGAACTTTTGGAAAACACTTTTCGGCACAGACATGCTAGTAATTGTAAAAAAGACCACATATTTGTTTCTTGGCTAGAGCTGTGGCTGACGGTGCACCCGTGCTTCACTGTGGGCTGGCACTTGGGGGGCACACAGCTCAGGCTGGCTGTGCTGGTGTTGTCTGGAGGGGGCAGAACGTGAGACTGAGCAAATTACCCCCGTCTTTGACCGTTGATGTCCAGCACACAGAAGGACTGGCAGCAGACTGTAGCCAAGATGCCAGAGTTCCGTGTGAGTACAGGCCTTAACGTGACAAAGTTTGCAGCCTGAACAGCTTGTCCCAAAACGTGATGGCGTTCTGCTGTTCGGTATGCTTGCCCACCCGCCTGCAACATCCGGATAATTTCTGGGGCTCAACTGCCAGCCTGGCTTCACTGCGGCTGCTGCAGAGGCAACTCGCATTATTGGGCATAAAGGTTGGAGAATGCCAAGTCATTTGGGAGGCTTACTGTGACCTGAATGAAAAGTAGTCTTCCTTGGTCACGCAAAACAATGAGGCGTTTTATAAAAACTTTTCCTCTGCGTTCCACCTACCCCTTTTGGATACCCTTGAATGGCTTCGTGTAAAAAAAGGCAGTGGGCAACATGTACTCAGTCCAGATGGAAAATCTTCTCCTGTGAGATCTCATGTCGGCATAGTTCTTATCCTTTAAAATATGCAAACGAGGTGAAGATTGCAAGGCAAGTCAACGCTTGTTCTTGCAGTAGGAGATTCTCACACAGAATTTGTGGAAGGCGGGCAACAAGCAGATTGTCATCTGTAGCCCTCAGAAAGGTGGTTAGCTTGAGTTTTACTAAGTATTACTTGTAAGATTTACTAAAATCTTAACGTTTTCTTACATTTCTCATCAGAACTCCGCCGTGCTGTGAGGAGCAGCTTGTGGAAGAAAGAAGCTAGAATCCACGAACATGAGTATGGACCAGAAGAAAACATTGATGAAGATACATTTAAAAAGACATGTACTGTATGTGGCCATGAATTAACTTATGAGAAGATGTAGTGCTAATCTGTTTTTTTTTTTCCCTTAATTGCGTTATCTTTTTAATGGTATTTTGTATTTAAAGTCCAATAAATTCTAATTTATGAACAAGCCAAATTCTGTGAAGCACGATGTTCTTCAGTTGCAAGAAGCTCTGTACAGAACAATAAGCTTTGGCTTTTAAGCTAGATGTTGGGGTAGAATATAAAACATTTTTAACAGTTCAATAAATTGGTACCTTGTAGGCCCAAAGATAAGTTGGTATCTTTCTATTTATTTCCTACGTTGATGAAATTAAGGTGAACTTCCCCCTACTTGTCTGCTTCCCTTAGTGGAGAAAGGCTCCACGTTTTGCCCTAACTGGAGTCTGGTTTCCAGTTACTGTTGCCGTGGGCGGGCAGAGGACAACTAGGTGGTAAAGCCCCTCCTCTGGTGGTTGGAGACCATGTTGCGAGGCAGGTTCTCCTGCTTGGATGTGGAGACTCCATTAAAGGAGAATTCTCTCTCAAAAGGAAGCTGGATGCTCCTGGGGAGGTTCTGACTCATCTCTTAGCATGCTTCACAGGGGAGAGGCCTTAAGGGTATTCTCTTGCTTTGGAGCAAGAGACAAAGGTGTCTCTGAATACGACTCCCCCCCTTTTCATTTACAAATTTCTGACAAATACCCTTCCTTGGGGGGTGGGGGAAGTAGCATTCCAATGTAGATCTCTCTTAAGTGCACCTAAATGATGCATGCTTTCAGTAGAGAGTGGATTTTCTTTCAAATCTCTCAAATTGCAAATCTGCAGTTCTCACAGCTGTTGTGGAATGCGGGTGGAAATGGATGAAGTGAAGGAAAACGGCTGTAGCCGGCAGCTTTGCATTTGTTTGCCGTTGTAAATAGGGCAGATGTTGGGGAAGCCTCTGGAGACTCAGGGGCGCCTGGGCCACTGTGGCTGTGCAGAACTGAAAGGTTACAGGAGGAGAGAAGGTGTCTGGGACGGAAGGGGATGGTTCCACTAACAGGCATTCACCTCTCCAAAGCCTAGAGGACTCGGGGCCATGCAAGGCATAGGAAAGTGGCACACGGGAGGGCAGGAGGCAGGTCCTGGCAGGGCTTTTGGAGGTAGTTCTCTGGGTTCCATGACTCAGCTCTGTCTTGGGTCCCAAAACTGGCTGCTGAAGCTCCTACCTGTGGGTAGGCGGCAGGAACCACCCTGCCTCGCCTCCTGCAGCGGCACCACCCCGAAGGTGGAGAGGGAGAAGGACAGTTTCCACAGCAGCAGCACGCGTGCTTGCCCAGGGTGGGGGAAGCGTGTTAGGTCAGCCAGGCAATGAAGGCCTGGGCGTTAGTCATGGCACCAGCAACAGCGCAGGGGAAACGAAACTGCTCCAAACCCGACCTGCTTTGCTTCAGTGCACCACCACCCCCCACCCACCCAAAAATAGGTAGCACAAACACTCCCAGTAGCAACCTGCATCACCTTCATTTATTTTTGTTTTTAATTGTGCATTTTTTTTCCAACCACACCACATTTCTACAGCATCTTTACAACTATCCACCACCTCTCACGCTTCAGCAGTTCCCGGTTTCTCCAGCTAGCTGCTGGCATCCCTACGCAAGTGTCTCCTCTTTCCTATAGAGCCAACCCACTCCCCGGTCAAGTCAGGTGGATACCACTGGACCTACAACGAAGGGAAGGTGTCCAACAGACTCAAGAAATGTCATCAAAGCTCAGGCTTACCATGGAAATCAAACCGGTTTTGAAAGACATCGCTATTTGGTTTTAAATCGTAGGACTACGCTCAGGCATTTGCAACTGGATCCCCAGCACCTGCATCTGTCAAGGCTCAGAGGAAGTTACAGGTTTCCAAGTTTTAACTGCATTATCAGTTTTACAGAAGTCACATTTATAGTCAGATCCCCACCATTAGTTAATATCAGAACTCTGATACTGATCTGAGCCAGTGAAAAAAACTATTAAACCCCAATTAAAACCTCTACAGTATTAAATGTTTCTTAAAAAAAAAATAAAAGCCAACAGAAAACCCTATTTGATTACTCAAGAACATTAACAGAGAAAGATCTGAAGCAAAAGTCTGCGCATAACTGACAAAACCCTGGCGTAAAGCAAATTTACAACAATTAACAGTATACCCTGAAAGAACGGAGGGATCAGTCAAATCAGAAACGGTCAGCAGAGAAAGCAGAAGTCACAGATCCAAGTCTATGAGGACATGCTGGGTTGCTACAGGCCACACACAAACTTATGTCAACATTCAAAGTAGAAAGTTCCATTTTTCACCCTCCTCGCTTGATCAGGAGGGTCAATTGGTCAACGTACAGATGAAATGCATTACTAGGCATAATACTTGAAAAAATAACTTGTACAGGAACAAAATTTCTCAAAGCTCATAACTTTCTAAGCTTAAACTGAATAGCTCTGGGTATGAAATTCTTTAAGCATTTAACTGCAAAAGGAAGAGACCATAAACAGCCTGGAAATAGATGGCACACCAACGGACCCGAGCACCAAAGACAGTGTCTTTGCCATTCATCACTGCTTACTGCAATACAGACCACTCTGCTCTGGCCTTTATGTACGTGATGTTATTTGCGTAACTCAAAACTACTGTATTTTCAGGTTGTGTTTCCCCAGTCTAAGTCGCTGCCCGTGAGATACCACTTAAATTAGCACCAAAATGCTTTCTGAAGACACAGGAGCCACATGCCGTTGTCACATTTTAAAGCAAGGGCAGGGTGTACCATATGCAGCCACTGCAAAGCAGTTTTTACTAAGCCAGGTGAGGTGAGGGCACCTGCTTCATCCACCCTCATTATCAGGAAGGTTTCTGGCATCACGGCCGGCCTGCAGGTCCGGCTCAGCGCAAGTCTGTCAGCCCAACTTGTTACAGGCTGAAATAAAGGAACAAGCCGAAGACCGCCCTTCCCTCTCCCCTGGCACCTGGAGTTCCCCACACCCAGGTAAGGCTCGCAGTACAGAAGTCAAAAGTTTGTTCCACCAGCTCTTGCTTACTGTCTGTATTCACCAGTGAAGACCGCTGCCAGAAGCAGTTATGATTCTTCCACCATACCCCAACAAAGGATTGCCTTTTTCAGAAGTTGTCCATGAAGTTCCTCTACCGATTGTTTATAGCTACTGTAATAAGACACTAGACAATACATTTAAAAAAACATATTTCAATTGTATTACAACCACGTTCTTTCAAACTGTGAAAATCTAGCTGGTTTGGTGATAAACAAATCCATATGCTCTATACTACTTTGAAAGCTTTAACTCAAGTGTTTCACACGCCCAAAGTTAAGACACTTTTCCTGTGCCATACTAGAGAGCTTACCACACTGAGAAGGTGCATCCCCTTTCATACTCATAAAACACTATGAACTTTTTCTCATTTCTGCAATTCCTTTGATTTAAGCGCCAGGCAGAGGTAACAAATTCTACTGTTTGGGGTTTTTCTGTTTGGTTTTTTTTTTTCCTGATTTTTATTTTTATATAAACAACATGAGAGAAACAAAAATACTATTATGAAGTCAAGAGTCAAACCGAATTAAAAGACAATGAAAAGAAGTCATACTTTACTTTATGTCTATCCCCTATCAGTTGTATCTTGTAAGGCTTATGATGCTTACACAGTTTGCTGTTGGTTAGAGTACTGTATTGTTTTATATATAAGCACATGAAAGCCAGTTTTAGTCAAAAAATTTCTTCCATCCCCATATCACATTTCCTATTAAAAAAAGAAAAAAATTGAATTCATTAAAGTCCTGCAGACAAGACTCTGCCCGTGGAGAATCCTCAGGCCTGCAGAGCACAGAACTGCTGAAACACAGCCAGTATGTGGTGGTCCAGTTCAGCTGTAAACAGGAGGTTCTCCAGTGTCACCATGTACTGCTGGATTATCTGGTGATGCTGGCGGATAAAAAAACAAAACACAAAACTTTGTTGTTTTCATTTATCCTCATGTAAGAGCAGGCACAGAGGTCAAGACACGTAAGAATCACAGGTCAAATGTTTTCATCAAAATTGTTAAGCGCATCTCATTTTCACAACACAGTAGCCACTGACAAGACAAACATAATGTCGAGCCACTACTGATTGGCAAAAAGAAACCCTGTGCTGAAATCCTCTCTTGAGAAGCACTCTGCTCTTCACTCCTGCAGCCCGAATTGTGTGCAGGACACCACAGAACTGCAGAGATCTCTTAGGAGAATCACGGTATTCGCTTTCCTCTGAAGCCACATCTACTACCAGGGAAAGGTTCAGCCCAGGGGAGAATTATACCACCACTCCCACATCCTCTGCTCACACAGGTATAATTTTCTGTTACTATCACTTTCATCCCGCCACCTGTGCTTGTTACCTGATTTAATACAGAGCCAAGAATTCAAAAATTATTTTGAATAGATATTTATGCATCTCATCAAAGGAATTCTGCAATATTTTAATCAGTGTACTTAAAAGATGTCTATTTTAGTATTCTTGTTCACTCACAACTTTGCCCTTGCTATAAACACACAGTGAAGAGCAGCTCAGTGAAATTTATAATCACATCTCGGTATCTTTTTGCAGTACGCTCGCAGCATGGGAATCAACCAACGACCAGTCGCTCCACTAGTCTGTGGCAGAGACGTGGCCAGTACCAGAGTTCTGACCTAGCCCCACAGAAGCCTTCAGAGAAGACGTGCTGCTGCCACCTACTGCTACTCCCGTGGTGTGCTCAGTTCTCCAGCCACAAAGCTTGTCTACCCGGCACGTCCCTGCCCACAGCCCTCCCAACCACGAAATGAAGCTTACCTGCAGGAAGATCTGCTGCAGCCTCTCTATACAGCTCTTGTACCAAGGTGTAAATACATCAATTCCACCGGTTTCACAGCGCACTAAGTGCTCAGTTAACAACATAATGAAACGCTGCAGGAGAGGGGAAAACACTTTTTCAGTGTTATGAATAAGCATCCACTGAATACTTATTCAGTCTCGCCAAATGGAACCGGGATCCTAACCTCAGGTAAGAGGATCTGGGAGACAGAAGCTTTGAACAGCAATGTGAGAATAGTTACTTTGCTTGGCAAACACTGAATTTAGCAAGCAAAAAAAATCCAGTTACCTTCTGGTTGTTCAGGAAACTGTATGCTAGTAGAACTCCTTTGTTCCTGAGCACTTGAAAGTGAATTGATCCTGCTCACAAGTGGTCTTTGCAGGGATCTGGATTGACTCTAACTCACAGTAAACCCATCAACCCTTTCCCGTATTCTTATTCCAAGAAGATTCCCGAGATATAACTAACACTGAAAGCTTATAAAACCTGAAAGTGAGAAGAGACTTTGCGCATCATTACCTGGAATATAACAAGGAAGAGATTCTTTTGCTCGCTCTGGGCTGACTCTACTTTCTCCTGCAAGCGCTCTATCTGCTCTTCTAGTGGTCCATCTTCCCGATCACTGCTTCGGTCGTCGTCATCATCATCATCATCACTGTCTCGCTGTAAGTGACAACACCACAAGACTAACTAGTAACCTGGCTACCTGTGGATACGGTTAATGCCCTTCGGTTCCACATGTGAAAAGGTCTGCAGCACAACTGAAGAGCAGCAACCAAAGCTGCTCTGTAGCTTGGTAAGTATTGTATTTTACTTTGAATATGGTTCAGCAAAGAAATCTGGAAGGAAAAATGCCAATATGGGGAAGCCCTGAAAAAAAATAATCAAGGTTTCAGAGAAACCGGGGCAAGCTTAAAGATTTACTAGTCTTTTATTGAATGGAAACACAATAAAAGGTAAGACCCCTGCTGACTTATCGTTATCAGATAACGAACAGCTTCTTAAAAAAGAAGAGGAAAAAAAATCCAATGTAGATTTTTTTAAATTGTTTCCACTGCAGCAGGGCAGGTAATTAATTCAATGAACAGTTCTGAAGTCTCAGGGCTCCAAACAATAAAGCACTTTTGTGCAAGAACTCAGATGAATCCGGCTGGTTAGCACAAAAGGAAGACTAGAGACTGTAGCCCATGGTGTTAAAGTGGGGACTACCTATATTCGTGATCAAAACGGATGCTCTCAGACTAGAAAACGTCAGCGTGGAAACCAAACTACTAATGAGGGACACAGCATGTTCTCATTGCCTCAAAACCAAAACAGAACACCACAACAACCACCACAAAATACCCTAAGTACCACACTTGGGAGCTCAGGTAACAAAGTCTTACACAAGACTAAGAGGTACACAGGAGTAAGTAAGGCAGAATCTGATGGATTATGGTACATTCAAACACAGATATTGCTTCAGTCTTGTAGGATTGTTTCTGTGCAAAACTACCCTTAAGTTAACAGCTCAAACTTCAAATATTTGTAAAGGGAACACATGCAACTTGTGACAAATATAGGGCCACGTGTTAACTCATCTACTGCATAGCAAATGAAACTCACAATCAAGAGATAGCTACAGCTCTGAATCAGCGTAAAAAATAATAATGACTTACCAGAGCAAGTGAGAATTTAATTTTATCCTCTCTATAGGAACTTGCTTTTTCCCCACCTATAGAGGTTTCCTGAACTCAAAATGCTAAAGGACCAATAGGACCAGAGAAAGCATGTAAGCCTTGGACTCATTCCATAGTAAGGCAATCCACTTTATGCATCAAAACTTAATGGCTTATTTCCTCTAAGAGGTTGTGCAGCAGAGCAACAGCCTTCAGAACTACTCACTGTTGCATACAAATATTTCTTCCTGGCACAATACTCATTTAAAGTACTCAGTAATCAAGAACTGCAATAAGAGGCAAGTACAAAAATGAAAACACTGGTATATTTGTTTAGAGATGCCAGAGAAGCTCTTTGCCTCACAGTAAGATCAATGACCGCATCTAAGTCTTCAATATTTAAGGGCATTTATTAACTGCTGATCAATGTACATTGAGGATGCAAGCAACCAGGATGGCTTTTGCTGGGAGTGAAGGAAACAAGATGAAGGGGCTGGGATGAACCAACACTGGCAAACTGTGAGGTATTGGTGATCTCTCAACAATAACTTCTGAAAAAATGACTGACTTGTGCAGGTCTCTTCAAAAGCCATCAGCAGGCTGTGTGCCACGTGTCAAATTCTGACATTAACTTTGTCCAATGTTTTGGAGCTAGCTACGAGTTTTATGCAGGTAATTACACTCACAGACTACATAGAAACATGGAAATTCTCTCTTGCTATCTGTAACTCTCAACACATCTATCAACTGACTTCATTCTATCACAACAAAGTATTGCATTCAGCCACGCTTTCTTGGGCCCTGTCTTTTCCAGCTGCCACAGAAGACATTCTCTCACCCCATTTTGTTGTCCCACTTGGGACAACAGAACACTACAGCGGCTGCTTGCCCATCCATTTCTTGTATATAGTAACCCAGATCATGCAAAGGTACTCAGAAAAATAATCTGGAAGAAGGAAGTGACAGATGCCAGTGTCAGAATCCAGCAGCATCCATCAGAAGAACAGTAACAGCCAACTTTTCAATGGCAAATAGCTGTTTCCGTGCACTTCTGCATGGAAGCCACAAGAGTACTCTTTACTGTACAGAACTTACTGTAAATAATTTGTAACTGTTCTTATTATTATCTAATAAGGTAACTGGAATCTAGATTAGAAGGCAAGTGTAAGACATGCTTGTATTGGAAGAGAACTTGTGAGAGAAAGCTTGACCAGAGCAAATACATGTGAATTCCCTCAAACATTTTACTGACTTCTTAGGTTATAGCTACCATTAGAAAGGCAGACTGAGAACATGCAACCAATTTTCAACAGTTTAATGCTACAGAAGACCACATGTCTGCAGACATGCTTTCTGACAAACATATTTATTCAGCCCTTCCCAAAACCAAATGTGCGTCAGTCTGATGGCATGCAGGTTTGTATAACTTAGCTTAAAATAATTAAAAATTACAAACAAATTACTCACTCTTTTGTGCTGCCTGGCCAATCTTGCCTTAGTCTCCTCCAGTTCTTTGTGAATCTTCAGAACATGCTTATTCATCTTACGAATTGTGGAATGTAAGATCTCCCAGATATAAAACCTAGGAAAGACACAAAGCTCAAAACACTACATTACACACTAAGATAGAAAACTGAATGTAGTTTCTTACAGAAAAATGCATCTGGGGGAATCAAAAGACTTAGCATCATCTGAGACATCTACTAGAGCAAGCAAACACTCAGCACATAGGAAAGCATACCAGTGATGTAAGAAAACCTAACAATCACTTCTATATTTTGCAGTACGCTTCCAAACCAGCATTGTACTTCATACACATACTGCAAGACTACCAACAGACCAAACGTTTCTCCTGTTCTCAATAATCTCTCCATACAATAACCACGTATCAATGGTTGTACAAGTTAAATACCTCAAAGACCAGGACCACATTAAGCTAGCAGCTATATAACATAGAGCAACAGACTTTGCCTAGAAATAGTTCCAGTGTTGTTCTGCTTTGGCAGTTCTGCTTATAGACTACTTGCAAAATGACACACTAGCAACATCCTTGCACTGTCATGTAAACATTCATACCTCAACTCAGAAAGAAAAAATGCTGAAGCGCATATTTTGGAGAAGGAGCAAAAGCTTAATTGTACCTTTTTCTTTCACTACTCAGTTTTCACAGATTAAACTATGTGCTGGCCACTTAAAGTAGTAATTAACAGACAAATAACAATGCAAGACAAATTCTTGTTACCTAGTAAAATCATGTGCAAGCTCTGAAGAGAAGATCCAGTTTGCTACTGCAGCACAGTCAACAATTTGTGTCCGAATCATCTTGTCCACAAGCACAGCAATCATCTATATTTTGTGAAAGACACGATCATCATTCAAAATAAGAAAAGGACTTGCACACACAATCTCTGTAAAGTATTCCAGCCTCACATAAAACCAGAAATGGTTTGATGCAACTCTACGTTAGTGATATTACTGGCTAATTTCAAACACTTCAGGACGTTGGGTCATCTAGCCTAAAACTGCTCAAATTAGGGGATTTATATCAATTACATAAAAAGCATTCTGATTTTGTTTAACAATCCTTTCTACCTCTTGTGAAAGTGATGTATGTTCATTAATGTACATACTTCCATACAAAAGCAAAAAAATACAAGCATCACAGTTGGAAGTGAGGCCTCAGAGACACAACTCCTAGTGTTTGTCATTGAAGTACTCAAACCAGAGCGTATATACCTGTCAGACCACCATAAAGAAGGAGCTACTGTTAACATACTCTCCTTGAACCGCAACAGCATTCAAACGTGACAGTAAGCCCTTCTCTACAGGACCTATTCATTTCAGGGCAGAGCCAGCACTGTGCAGTCAATGGAAGTGCTTACTTTGGGGGGTCGCAAGCAAACTAGCAGGCAACTGCAGAGAGGAGTTACTGACTAAAGCAGTTGCAAGCTGTTCAGAAAAAAGGCTTATCTTTGTTACTCATGTGCTTGAATGCCACAGTATCTAAGAACCACAGCCTGCACTGTATATATCCTTACAACCACCCCTTGTCAAAAAAGGAAGTGTAACAAAACTCCTTTTAAGGAAAGAAAATTAAAATAACTGAATGAATCATACAGAAGACTCAGCGCTCAACTTTCAAGTCCCAGGATAGCATCCTATGCTCTATTTGTCTTTCTCTATTGCCAGGAAGAATTTCTGATTATGGAGCCTGATCTTAAAAGAAACACAGACCTAAGTTTTTGGGAAAACACTTCCTCTCAAAGTGTCTGTTTATGAAGTCACCACTGCAACCTTACTTAACAGGTTCAGGGACTACTGGCTCCTATTGCCAAATCGCTATCTGTAGCATAGAACACTCATTAGCACTCTGTGTTTTGCAAATACTGCTGATAGTCTGAACCAAATCAAAGGACATTCCCACAGACATGGGAGTAGCCCATTGCTCTCAGCAGCTAAAGCCTGGCCTATGTGGCTATGAGGTACAGTCCACTTTCAAGCACAATAAAATGCAACACAAACACACCACTAAGCGACACATGAAATAAATAATGCAGGCAAATTCAGCTTGAGTTCCTTATCAATTTCTATTTATAGAAGAATGACAGCTGAGGGAGAAAACAACTGCTTTGAAGAAACTGAACAGCTTAAACAATGGAGGCATTTTTCATAGGTCTTTCAGGGTGTTATTTCCTCTGGCTCAAGAATGAACATGATCATGGCACTGTCAGACTGATGTGCTCTGAACAGCCACTGACTGCAGCTCTACTCACTCTGCCCACACGCAACAGTGACTCCAACATGAGCTTTGTGGAATAACTATAGCTTCCACCAGCAACTGAAAAAAACCCCCAAAAACCCCCAGGTTTCCACATTTCTAAGAATGTAGCCTGTTTTTCATGAGAGATCTACATCTTATTCCAATTTACACATCTACACTGTTTTCCAATTTTGAACCGAAACATGACTTTAGCAAGAGTTACTCTCTTGTACGACAAACAGCATATTACGAATCGGAGCCATAATGACAGCCTTTGCCCTCCCTCAGTGAACTCTGAGGAAGAAGTGTTCTCATTGACGGTACATATTTTATGTCCAGCCTTCATTCTAGGCACTAGCAACAACAGTAAATACAATTTGAACTTTCCTTCAAGTAAGATGACAAGTTATTTTTATAGAATATAAAGTAAACCAACATTTTTGTTAAGTATGACCCCTGTGAGTTGAAACTCACAAAGATACTTGACATTGCAACCTCTTACCTGTGGATGATTCTTCCAAACCTCATATACAACCCTCAGAACATGGAGTTTCCCCTCATCACTTTCAGCAAGCGTTTTGAAGACTTCATGAAACCTTTTAATAGATGTAAGTAGTCAGTGGAGGGGTTGGGATCAGGTCAAAAGAGCAGCACATACAAGGCAAGTGGTTTAGATTGGCCAAAAGAAAATTTTGTAACTATCTGCAGTAGTTCTCGAAGAACTATTCCCTGGAAAATATAACTATCCTGAGCTAAAACAGGCTACAAAGACACGACAGCTTCTAAAAGCAACTTACATCTTAGTGGTGAACCTACTCCCTGAAGCTGGGCTACATTTCTCATTCTCTTAAAAGCTGGAGGCACTTTCATGCTTCATGTGCTTAGCGATACGCAGCTGGAGCAAAATCTGCTGCCTTTTGAACCTCAGACCTTCCTTTTGGTGTGTGTTGCCGTAACTTTAGACACTTAACCAATCTGCCCCATTTTGAAGGAAATGCTGCTAAAAGCCTCTATTTTAGCAGAGTTACGCTGACTTCTACACAGCATTCACAACCCAGCTTATTGTAATGTAACTATAAAGCATTGAGAGGCTATTTTTCATCTCATGGCTGCCACTGCTGGTGTGCAGCAACCATGGCTCTAAGTATTCATATCACCCTGCCTCTTGTACTACTGATTGCAGGTGACTACCTAAAGATTCGTATCAATATTGCCTCTATAAAGCTCCCAGGTGCTTGTTTTTGTAACAGCTTTATATATCTTTAAGGACAGATAGAAAAATAACTCATTAAGATCCATGTGACTGCCTTTCATGTATCAGGACAACTTATGCGCAACTCCAAAGCACACAGGATTAAAAATTAGTTATTTTACCTCATTTTGCTAAAAAAGGTGCAGTAAATTCTTTGAAAGTTAAAGCATATCTTTAAGGGATGCGCTCTGAAGTATTTTAGAATGGATTTTACTGTGCTTTGGTAGATGAAAGAAGTTTACATCAGACTGCTTTGAAGTTTCATGTTTTCTTTTTCTTTCTTCATTTTTTATACAGATGTAACTATCCTAGAGTCATATTCAGAGTGCAAGGTATTGCAGTGGGAACTACCCAGTCATTCAAATATAAGGAGAAACCCTTGTTCCTCATCATAATGAGCAAATGAGTAATTCTAAAATGAAATAATATTCGAAACTCATCCCATTTGTGTGATTTACATCACATGGCTGTGATGTACAAATTTCTGTTAATTGCATACACATATATGACCTAGCATTTACACTACCATTCCTTCAGTAAGCGGTGTCATTAGCTGGCTTTCAACTACAGCCTACAAACTAATCATATTGCATTATGGACCACTTAAAAATGTTGCTGACACTTGCAGTCCAGTTCTTTCATCATGCATTTCACTGCCAGAATTAAACAGTTCTGTAAGCCCCAAAATAATGCACATTACACTTACTTTGCCAGGGCACTGAAAGAGTGGCTGAAAGACTTTGCAGCTAGATGGAGCAGAGTCTGAACAAAGACTTCTATTTTCAGAGGGTTGAAGGTAAATCCTTCATCTGCAAGTTATTTAAAGTTAAAACTGTAAGTACTTCAAGTACAGCATGTAAGCTACTCATAAAACCATAGAGATAACTTATGGTTTTAACTCATTTCCCAAAAAAATAGTTTCATCAACAGGGTTTTGCAAGGCTGAGCAAGGAGCTAGTAAAGACTTTCCAAAGTGTGCAGATCTTCAGGCTCCCGTTTTGTCACAGAGAAAATGTGCAGAAAGAATTCCAGGCCAGTGAAGCAGCTATCAGAGACACAGCCACCCTACCAAGCTGTAACAGCACTGATGGACAGCATCAGAGAAATACAGCAAAGGAAACCACAGAGCTGTGCATCAAGCTGAAGGCCTGGCAGACCACAAAGAAGGGAGATCTGATGAGGAGAGGGGAAGTTAAGGATGATTAGGGTACAGAGTCCGGCTATTTATGACATGGGAGAAGGGTCCAGCAAGCGTGCACAGCAAATAGGGGTACTAGCGGTGAATGGTGCCAAACCCCCTCCAGTAGCTGCAGCTATCTGCAGCTGAAGACAGGCAGGAGGGAGAGCACTCAGTAGTGGCTGATGCCTAAAACAAACTGGGAAACATGATAGTGGATCCCAGGGCAAAAAACCAGATCGTTGCAGCTCTCTGCTTGCTTAAGAGAACACCTGTAAATATTAAAGAAATACTGAAGCTGTCCCCATTGTAAAGATCACTTCTTAATTCTCTGTCTCCCCTTCTTCCCGCACTCACACGCGGGCTTTAGGAATCAATGCTGTCTGTGTCTGCAAAGCCAAAAAGAACGTGAGTGGAGTCCCATCGTGAGTTTGTATCTATGGAAGACTACAGCCAGCATGCTGGCTCTCTTATCTGTCATGGGACTGCACCGAGGTGAGGGAAGCTCTCAGACAGAGAGCAAGCACTGAATCTCGGGTAAGGGTAACAGCTTGAACTGCACGCTGTTGCTGAAGGCAAAGGAAATGTTAAATTATTTCATGTTACCTCTGTCAATAATCACAAGCAAACAGACCTCAAGCACCAGATTACTTCTATTAAGGAAAACAGGGCTGCCTCTGCATATAAGATGTTTACAAAAACCTCTTAACAATGGTGTATTATTTCCATTTACTGATAAATTGAAACCAACTATTAGAAAGGAGAGAATACAGTTCTGTTAAAAACCACTCATAGCTCCAAAGGATGGTAGATCAGTCTACACACAAAAGAAACTACAGCCTACCAAAGACTAACAGCGTATATCTTACCATCATCATCATCCTGGTTTGGATTAGGCACATCTTTTAAAATGCTGAAGATTTCATCATTACTGGCCTTATTTTTAATTGCGATTGTTAAACAGAGTGCCACAGTATATCCGGGAAGAGATCCTAAACAAAAGCAAAGAGGTCAAAAATATGTAGAGGGCAAGTGAGTATTTTTAATATCAGTTTGCCTCTCAGAGAAACAAGTACATTTCCCAACTACACCCAAAACTAGCTGGTTCCAATATCATTGTCCACATCGCTATTCCATAAAACAACTCAACACGTTTCCTGCTCTTCACGTAAAATTCAAAACTTTCAGTAGAACCTTTAGAGCTGAGGTCAGGTAATCACTCTCTCACTCTCCTGTCTAAAGCTCTACTTCAGATTCCACCAATTTTCTAAAAATACAATGCTTCCTTGTTTTTCCTCACAGTATCACTGATGATCACACTTTTACGTTTAGGATCGTCTTAATACTGAATAATAAAAGGAATAATAAGGTATCCCTCTACCTCAATTTTCACATCATCTGCTGCCTCTGTATGCTTCATTAAACCAGGTTTGCTGGTAAAATCTTTACTGTTTCATGGAGTTGAACATTATCACTTCGTATGCTGACTTCTGGCAAACAATGCTGCACAACACCACAACCACCTCAGCAAGAGTAACTTCATTTATCTGGATTTTCTTTTCTTCATAAAGTAACAAAGAGGATTATACTACAGAGATCCAGGCTTAATATATATTAATTGCTTATGTGAAGCATATTTACCCGTATGAAAATCATGCTTATTTATTTCAGCTGTAGTCTTCTTTATGAAGACAACTGATACTACAGTCAATCTACTGTGTTCCTGTGCTCTGAAACACTATTTTCTTCAACTTGACCTCACAGTAATGTTAATACTTACTATTACTTTCATCTCCATACTTGTAAATGCATACTGGATTAGCAGGACTGAGGACAGAAAAACTTGCAGGAACAATGTCTATTATTCGCTGATGATAGGAGAGTCTGTAAATAACAAGTTTCACAGCAGTAGAATTAAAATAGGAACAATACCAGGGCTCATTCTAAAGTGACTGCTTTGTAATAGTTTTCCAGTATTTAAATTTCATAGAACAAAAATCAGGATGTTTATACAACAGAATGGTAGTTTGCTGGGTAGTAAGAGCTAAGCAAACCAAACTTACTAGTAGATGCTTTCTGTTTGAACTTCTTGCTGCAAGAGTTTCATCCTCATACAATTAATTTGGCTTGTGAAAAGATTTAGAGTCTGCCTAGTAGAACGTTTTATGCAAAAGCCTAAGATGTGCTGCAGAAAACTAGTAAGACTAGTTTTCTGTCTTAACTGCTTTGTTATTCAAAGCAGAAAAAAAATATTAAACTGGATGTCTTCATTTTACTTTCCAGCTTATTTCACTCCTAACAAAGGCTTAATTTTGCTACCAGAGTTTTCAGTGAAACGGAAGAGTACCACAGAAAAATTGCATTCAGTTTGCAGCACAATACTTTCACACTTCCTATACTGAATTCACTCAAAACCAGATTAAAGTTTTCATGTAGGAAGTTGAATAGCATAGGCTTTTTGAACACTTTGCCCTTTTTCCCTCCTATATCCCTCTGTCTCAACAATTTTAAGTCCAGCTCTGATTGAGTACTCTTGTTGGGTTTGGGGTTTTTGTTTGTTTAGAGAATTGGTTGTTTGTCAATGAACATCAGAGGCACCTAGAAGAATCAAGATTAGATTCTCAGTTTTTAGTGTAAGTAATTATCAGTTCCCTCCATTTCTGTGAGTGCTGAATACTTTCCAGGAATATTGCCTAAACTCTATTTCTTTCCATGCCTATGGTGACGCACGTCTTTTTGTAACTACAGGTGTGCATACCTGGGATAGACAACTCACTACCATCTGCTCCACCCGCTTCTCCCTCCCTCTGAAGTAATGCCCCAAGTGTCCTACAGCAGGTAAACCAAACTAAAATCATACAAACAAGAGATTCATATCGTAACTGAAACAGAACTGTAAGAACAGACCCGCCTAAGACAAGAGTCAAGTTAAAAGGAATCTGACAGTATCCATAAGCAAAGATCAAACTTTGCCTTGAATGCAACTATCAACAGATCTTACTTACCGCATGCACTTCTCCAAAACCTCTCTCACAAATTTGGGTTTGGGCTTTTCAAGGTCCTGAGTAAGACAATCTGACCTATCAAAGGACAGAATGGGATAGCTTTTAGCAGCAGAATTTGTGCTTTAGTCTTTTTGGCTTGGTCTAATAGGTACAGAACAATCCTGGTCTAAGGAGAACTGGAGTGCTTGACACAATTTTACAGCGTAGGCAATTTTAAGACAATGAGGTTAAGTTTATTACTATTTCCTTACCGGCCATTAGCATTCTTGGAATCTCATCTCTGTGTGATATATTTTCAAGTAGCTTCCCTTCCCCCACCAGATTAAAAATAATTTGTCCTTACAGTTATCTGGATTTCCCTTTCCTTAGGAAAGGAATCTGGTGTGATTTCATAGTCTGTGCCTCCCTCACAGGAATTTTTGAACTTCTGGCTGATTTCAGATGCATTTTAGATAAAGAAAAGTCTCAAATACTGCAAGATTTGTGAAAAATGGCAGCTTGTGAGAGAAACTCATAGAAGCACTGCCATTGAGGAACATCCAGGCAAACCAAAACCAGCTCTTTGAAGAGTGCTGGCGGCTCAGTCAACATGGATGTATACCAGGATAGCCAGCAAGCACTTAACTCCAGATGAGGACAACACAAGAAACTTAAGTAAAGCCACAAAAATGTATCACAAGGAGGTCTGCATCCCTCTTCACAAGGGCACTTGCACAGATCATCTATGGAAAGCATGTACAGTATCAGGCTGCGTAAGTTACTGTAGGGAGGACTTAACCCTGGGGTGGTATCTCTTGCTACATGGGTGCCTGAAACGGAAAGGCTCAGGGAAACCTGTGGTTAGACACTGATGGAGTCCAGGGAGCTCCTGTTAGAGATGCAGGTTCAAGATTTGGCATGGTAAGAAGGGATGGCAGTGCCAGGTCTGCTGGAATTTTGGGGCTAGGATTTGGCAGGAAGGAAACAGATCACAAGGTCTCAAGGATAAAGGTTATAACGAAAGGTTTAGGGTAGTACAGAGAGCAACACTACAGAATGAATACACGATACAAAGAGTCAGAGCAAACCATTAAAAGTAAATTGGGGGGTCATTTTGGAAAATTTGCTAGCAAGTGACTAAGGGTGCAGGACAAATTAAAGAAAACACGTTTCCACTTCCCTTGTTTAGGGAATGCTTATACTGGCTTGAAATTTATCACAAAGTTCACCAGGGACAACACAGTGATTTAAGAGATTATCAAGATAATCTACCACTGAGTGGTGGCGAACAGATTAAGAAAGATCCCTAAAGAGCTGGAGGAAAGCAGTTAACAGGGCCATTATGCTGTGACACTTCCTGGATAAGTTTGAAATTTTAAGGTTTTTGCAATATCAGGTTTGAATCAAAAGGACAAAAACTTACCAATCTTCCCAGCTCCAACGGAACTGGAAGTTGCTCAAGTGGTGGGAAAACCAATTAATAAATCTTTATTAAAAGAAAAAGAAAGGTCTATTAAATACCAGAACTGCAGGAAAACTTTCAGTTGAGATTTTCTTATAAATGCATTCTACTTTTCAAAGGCAAGCCTAAACTCTAAAACTATTAAAGCATTAAACAGGTATTTAAGTTAACAGACAAAAAAGACTGAGTTCGGAGAATCTGAAAGAAGCTTTTATGGACAACTAGCCTGTCAGGTTCTGTTGTTTCATACAAAGAGATGACCTATTAAACCAACAATTAAAATGTAAAATTACTGTGAATATGCAACTCACATTTTTGACGACTAATTAAGAGCACTCCTACACAATGCAGACTTCACTCAAAGGGCAAAATCACCACCACTCTCCTCCTCTGGGTGGCACATACGCCATTAACTGTACTTCCAACTTGCCTTCCAGACCACTAGGGAGCAGGCATAGTACTAGAAAATGGAGTACTACGCAACTATGAACAGCTTCGAACAGGGAAAAGTTGTCACCAATCTTAACTGTTCTGTACAGACAGGTAGACTTGTGACCTCCGGGGGAGTGCTTCTGGGAAGAAGAGGCAAGCAGTCAGTCCTCCACCTTCACTTCAGACTGCTCAAAGCCAGAGCCCAGAAAATATTATGAATAGCACCAAGAAGTTCTAACAAGGATTTCTGACTACTCTTTCCGTAACCTCTTCATTTTTCCTGTACGTTGGATATTGAGGAATATTTTTCACTGTCTCCAAAACACATTTACCTGTCCACACATGTTGTATTCATTGTATCCAAACGCATGTAGAGCATTTCTGTGGCCTGTGCAAGCTGAAAGTTTCTTATTAAGGTTAACAGAAAAGTACTAGGTAAGTCAGATGTTGATGCTTAACCTCAAACAGTCTTTGATCATCACTGAAGGCTTGGAGAAAGTAAGTCTACACGGACTTTACCCAACAAGTGCTTTATCCTTCTTACGGTGACTCTATCAACATTATAAACTTTCTGCATGGTTGTCCACCCAGTTCTAGAAACAGACTTAGCTCTAATGATTGAGATTATGTGATCTGCAAACAGTGAGTGGTATCATGAACTAGAATGAAAATTTGGTCATGAAATTACCAGTGGACAGACATCTGTTAACCGTCCTCCATTCTCAGAGACTGTAGCTTGATCTAAAACAATGATCTAACATGATCTAAAATGGAAGCAAAGTCGGGGCAGTGTAATAGCCAGAATTAGCTGGGAGTCATGCCTCCTTCCTCAGCATTTAGCCACGCCATCTGAGCTGACAGATGATGACTGACCTTTTGAATGCGCTCCTAGTGGGAACTCAGGCAAGTTCCTCTAAATCATCTGCTACACTTCCTACTAAAAAAAGAGTAG
The DNA here is from genome assembly GCA_947846985.1 of Fratercula arctica. Taxonomy (NCBI): domain Eukaryota; kingdom Metazoa; phylum Chordata; class Aves; order Charadriiformes; family Alcidae; genus Fratercula; species Fratercula arctica. Next base: position 68,521,362 of record CANTUZ010000026.1, on the reverse strand, counting down.
GAACACTCATCCAGTTGTTAGAACAAAAGATCAAGTCTCTAACTTTCTTTCCTTCTCAGCCTTTAATATGTCTGTGACTATGCCACACATTATTCAGACTGAGACAGGCTGCAGTGACAAACAGAAATACTGTATTTTACCCTCTCATCAAGACAGCCCTTCTTGCAAAGGTCAGAGGAAGTACCAAAACATTGTCCAGAAAGATGAAGAGTCTTGTCCACTTCACAAATCTAGATCTGTGCTAAGTGGGCTGTGCTGTTTTTTCATGTGAGCATTACAGGCAAAGTTTCATGCAGCTGCTGTAAAATATTAATACTGCCAGTATTTACTGCTATCCCATCATCTACAGAGCAAACAAAATAAAGACTGCATTCTATAAATGCTCTCCGGCAGCACAGAAAGGATACAACTTGTGGTAAAGAGCCAGGCTGAAGTTTGCACAGTTCAATCAGGAGTGTTGTGTACATGACTTCAATATGTGGTGGAGATGGAAGTTGGAACAATTCTGCAAATATTACCTGCAGGAGAGGAAGGCACAGAATCAGAGCACAGCAGCACAGTTCAATATTGCCCTGCACAAGCCTCAGCTTCACAATAGCGGCCCCTCAGTCTTTAACAATTATATACCCAAAAAGGCCTATATTATTCTGTCAAATGCCAGTTCTGGGAAAAAGAGAGACAAACTTATAAAGGTAGTGGTAACCCGATGCTGTACTAATACAGTCCACTCTAAGTCCCCTTATTATTTCATACTAGCACAACACCAGCATTATACATCTATTATGTCTAATAAATGCACCATGTAACTGTAGAAATGGGCATAGTTATAATATAACCTACTACAGTGCTACCACATGACCTGAGAAAAGCGGAAATCATCTGATTCTGTTAAATAATAAATATTAAATATATTAAATGAAGCCTAAGCATTTAGTATGAAAGACTATTTGCATTAAAATGACATCGATATCTTTTCCATCATCATGTCCTCTTTTCTCCTATACAAAAACTTACTTAAATAAAGCCTCAACTTTCAACTGAAAATTACAAACAGCATTTCATTTAACAAATATATATGCTCAGTACCCCTTGGTAGAGGATCCTTCTAAGAAAACTGAAAACAACCCCGCAGTCATCATTCATGTTTTTATTTTCAAGTTTGCCTATATGAAGATCTTTAATGGCTTTAAGATCAATTTTTAAGGGCTACAAAAAGATCATCATTGTACAACTTTCATCTCTGAGTTTCTGTTTATTTTGCATGCCATTCTCAACTAGATTTAAATTACATCAAAGGAATCAGGAAACTTTGATTCATTATGGTTGGTCAATTTCCCCTCAAACTTGTTCTAGATAAGCACAGAACAACTGAAGTTTATATGAGTAAGTTTTAGAAAATCTTCTTACTAGTGTAAGAAATCAGCATCCATTTATAGATTCTACAAACACCACATGAAAACCTGTTGACTACAACTTGTTATTCTATGGAAGGATTTGAGAGCATGAAGAGACTATAAGGAGCTGGAGAACCTTTCAGTGACAGTGCAATTTGGACTGTTAAGACAGATACGGCAAAAAGGTAGGGGGGGACTCTGTTAAGTAGAAAACCACTCCTTTTCTCAGGATAGCAAATAAAACCAACTCAATGATCAGTCATTATCTGTTTGAGATATTGCATAAAAGTGTATTTGTGATTTTCATCACATTCATTATCAAACATTCAGATTAAGTGTTTCAAACTGGCATACCATACTCTGTGAAAATAACAAGGCCACACGAAAGATGAGGACACTGATGATCTGAATGTCTGACCTCTGTTGAGTTTAAGTTGTACAAAAAGCTGTAGAAGCACAATAGGGCACAGCAGTCCAGCCAATGATGCTGCCCAGACATTCTCCATTCACAGCTACCAGAAGTATCCACATAACCGCCTGTAATAAGCTACTGAGAGAAAAGGCCTTGCATTTCAGTATTTTGCACAGATTCCAGGTAGCATGTAACATTCTGTGCTCGGCTTGACAAACTACGATGTGGAGCCTTGGGGACCTCAAAAGTAGGCATACTTGGGAAGGTACTGGCAACCACTTTCAGGCTACATTTACTTCTGCCCAACTTATGTTCTGAACCTTAAATAACAGTTTCCTTTATTTGTTAGACTGTATTATTTCTATGGTTCTGTGACTTGCTGAAAAAGTTAGCAGAATTTCACAGATTAAAACTGTTAAATTGTTTTTGGAAGCAACATAACACCAATTTGACTGTTAAGAGAGACCTTAAAGGGAGCAGTAGTAACCAGAATGAACAAAACCATGGAAAAAAGCATGCTAAGCCTTAAAAAATCTGGAGCTTCATTAAAAGTAAGCCATCATAGACAAGTAATGAATATTGTAAAATAACTCAAAATTGCATAAAAAAGGAAATTATTACAGCAATAGTCAAAGAATTTGTACATCAGCCTTTCACTTCTCTCCAGTAGTTCCATCTTAATGGCATTAATGTGCAGCTGAGCATAAAGCATACAGCCATATACAGTACCTGAAGATACTGACAATAAGACCACTGAAGATACTTTGATGTTAAGTCAGGAAATTATCGTTCATTTTAAGGTTCCTCTGTTCTGAATTCGGAGTACAAAAAGAACAAGCTGACCAAAAGTAATGTAATTTTACAGCATTCAGAATATTTGGCATTTTGGTGCGAAGAGGAATTCTCAATCCCACTTTTGCTAAGACAAATCTTCTGCATGAGATTATTTCTTGTTATAATTAGCTCTGAAATTCCTACTTACAGTTACTTTTTCATAAAGTCTTTATATGAGAAGTTGCCACTATTATTGAAATCTCTTAATTCCTTTCAACTGTTGATGGAAATTAATGAAGTTCTATACAGCTGTGCATCTTGAAAACAGACCCTTGAAAGGACACAGCAAAAGAAAACCTATGCTGCTGTTCTGGTACGTATTATGGTTATTCAAAGTTCTTCAATATAGAAGATACCCCAGAGGAAGCACACTGCTATTTCACTGCGAATACTTTTCAGGACCAGTAAAAATCATTTAGAAGATCCAAACATAAAATCACACAGAACAGCTCAGTTTGGCTGGAGATTATCTAGTCAAAAGTCCCCTGCATTAGGCAGGGTCACCTACAGCAGGCTGCTCAGGGCTGTGTCCTGTTAGGTTTTGAACTTCTCCAAGGATAGAAGCTCCACAACCTCTCTGAGCAAACTCTTCCAGCGTCTAATCACCTTTGCAGTAAAAAAAGATTTTTCTTCCATTTCAATGGAGTTTCTTGTATTTAGATTTGTGTCCATTCCTCTTGTGTTTCAATTCAATTTTTTTTTGAACTAAAACTGACTCAAACATAGCCATCTCTTAGACTGTGTGATACATTAGAAGCATCATATGTAAAACTTCAAAGGTTTGAGGAATGCCCGGATCCTGGATTACTAGTGCACTAAGAAATTTTGGTATTTGACTAAAGCTCCCATTTACCAAGCTAAAATGACAACAAAAAGCATAAAACTAACACTCAACTCTATATAATTGTACATAACTGTATAAAATTTGCTCATTTAAAAGCCATTGGTTGAATTCAACAGGGTTCTGTCTGACTTGCAAACCAAACTGTGATTTAAAAGACCTATCGTGGAACTAACTGGGACATGTTATTCGTGAAATTACGGAGCTACAAAAGAAGTTATCTTTAAAATCCATACCTCTACTATGTGGTAGTTCAAAGGGATCTTGTTGTTTCCTGGATAGCTCAACAGCTGTGCAGCACTGCAAAACCATAGATACATTTAGTTCAGAACATAGCACAGAAAATGTGATGTAAAGATCACCTAATAAAGTTACAGAAAATGCTTAGTTCTGGGCAAGATTTCACACAAAAGCAGCACAAACACAACAACAATCCTTCCAGAGTCTGTCCATCAATCCATAGAACACTTAAAACGGAAACAGCAGAATAACCCACCAGCATTGCCTAAACTATGATTTGGAATGATGCATTTTATCTCTGTGTAGTCACATCACTTCAACACTACACTGCTACACAAAATAGTTTTGCATAAATAGTCATGGTGACCTGTAATTCTGGAATACATGTATGAAAAAGGAAAAAAACAAACCCCAAACAACAGATGTTCAGAATGACTTCAAAGCACAATTAAGCTAATGGGTTATATAAGAAACTCTCAGGCTTCAAATGCTTCATCTTTTAATTAGCTCATTATCACCTACCATTATTACAAAGCAAAAAACTGCTATTTCCTTGATTTCATTTCTACCTCTCTGGTAAATCTTCTATCTCCCTCTAGCCTTTTACTTTGCTCTGAGAATTAACAGACTATCCCAGTAACTGCAACAACCCTTAACTTGTAGTTTCTGCTGATTCAAACAGCTGCAACCAAAATAACTTTATCACGTGCCATTATTAAAAACATTGTTTCTGCCCATTTTTTGCATACTATACAAAGTTCGGTTGTTTTTATTTGGAAGCATGACACAGCCAATTACCTGTGGCAACCCATCTCAGTTATTAAGTACCCACATCAGATATTGCTCATGCAGAAATCAAGAGAAGTGCCCCAACTACCTCCTGGCACGGCTGAATTCAAAGTCATGAAAACTGCTGGCCCTGCAACAACTCCTAAGAGCGAGCTCAATTATCTCCGCCAGGTAATCCCGAAGAGAAAAAACGCAACAAGGAGGAGTAAGAAGCAAAAGTGTGTTCATAAATACCAGTGCACAGCCAGCTGCAAATGAACCAGCTCAAGGCTCACTGTGCCCTAACAAATCAGCTGCTTCAAAATTCCAGGAAGCATAACACAGCTACACTCTCCACAACACTCCCATGAAGAATAAGGTGTGTCTGCACATTTTTTGCAGCGCTTCCTGTATTACCAAGGAATTCCCTTCCCCAGGTGGCACTGTCCCCCTGGATCATACAGACTTTCTATTATCTGGATATTACAGACCCACAGCATTCCAGGCAACAGTTTTTATATAGTTAAATGAGGTAATTCAAGTTCATCAAATGCTCTAGAAGAGCTTTTGCATAAATCTTTAGCTCTCGTCTAACCAGTGCAGGATTCTTCATATCCCCAATGGCACCAAAGCCATGGTAGCATATAAAAAGCACCAAGCAGCATACAAAAAGCACTAAGCTTTTCCTACCAAGTCTTTCTCTCTTTCCAGTGGGATTTGATGATGCAGTGAAGGTTCTCTTCTATCACAAATCGTTCAACAGAGTGGCTGCCAGGCATGACGGGGCCCTGGTAAAATAAAAATTAAGACTCATGAAAGATCACATATGCAGTGGTACTACAGATAGCAAGCTATCCTACATACATTTACAGGTGAGAAAAGTCCAACTTCCACATAAACAGTCAGGTCTCAGCTGCCCTGTATCCTTCAGGACTGAGAAACTGGTGTGACACAGTTCCACACAAACCTGAGACTGATGTTTAAAGCAAAATCAATACTAGGACTCATTACAAAAAGAAATGGGAACAAAATTAGAGAACATGATTATAGTAAGTTCATGGGGCATCTGCTTCTTCCTTTGCTCTGTAGAGACATCATGCAGGCTACCACCATGCAGCCTGGAAAAAAAAATAATCACAGTTGAGCTGGAATATGATAAAGAAATAAAGCCAGGCATGGCCAGGACAGAGGGGAAAGAACACATGATCACGGTCTCATTCACTACGAAAACCAGGGGCCAATAAATGAAGGTAAAAGGCAGACGACTTAAAGCAAAGGGAGGTATAAAAGACCTCCTTGGGGAAAGCAGTATATATTCTTTTCCTATACACTTTTGACTATATATCTGCTGTTGACCAATGTTGGAGGCAGACTGTTGAGACAGATGTATCTTTCACCCACTCCAATTAAACACTCCTTTGTTCCACAATACACATCAACAAATTTTAACAGAGGAATAAACAACAGCCTTTAAATATTAGGATAAATACCCAGCCTGGAAAAAGACTCAAGTCACCAACTTTATGGAAGGAAAGTATAACTCACTAGAGAGATTAGAGAATTCGATCAATATTGTCATCCTAAATGAAAGCATCACATCTCACTCCCTAAATCCTGCTCCTCATAGATTTGTTTTATATAGTAACTTGGTCACCTAGTTCATTTCTGCGAAAGTACCAAAGCAGAACTGCTACTGGTCTTCAAACCACTCGCTATCCCGGGAGAGGGGACATCACATTTCGACCAATATTGCCTCAGGAACCTAACTGTGAAACCCACTCACCATCCCCCCACAGCAATCACATACCTCAGGGTCATCCGTGTAGTCAAACATCCTAAAAATAACCCTTGGCATCGGGTACACTGAATCTTCGGTGTGAGGTGGAGGAGTGAACGGAGGCAGATTGTGTTGCAGTGCTTCACAAAGAATGCTGTCGAAAGCCAAGTAGGGCCTCAGAATGTGTCGTTCTTGCCAACGGTCTTTTTTCAACTTCTGAATCTGAGACCAAAGGCAGTCTAAATACTGAAGGAAAAAGGTGAGAAACATCAGATGCGCTGAATCTTGTAACAAAGCTGGCAGCTCCCTGAACTATCGAAATGTATTTCTTAAATTATGTATTCCATTCAGAAAAAAAACCAGTTTCTTTAACTGCTGATTCAGCAAACCAAGAAACAATTTAAGAATTCTAAATGCCAGAGCTGCTCCTAATTCCTCACAACAATACATTAGTAAAATGTAACTGCTGGCAGATTTTTAAACACCAACAGGCAGCCCAGGAGTCTGAGCATGATGGCCATCATTTGAATCTGCCAGCAAAACTACATCAGTGAACATTACTTCAGTCGCTGCTCATTGGTGGTATTAAAACAGACATAATATCAATATTAAAATTGGAAAGACATTCCGTAGAACTGCCGTGCTGTTCCCAGAGCAATTGAAACTACCAGCTACTGTATATTCAAGACAAATAGAAAATACTTTTTCCATGGTTTTCAACACAATTGTGAGTCCCAGCATTCTCCCCGAGACGGCACAGACACCTGTGCAACTGGCAATAAGCTTTGTTTAATTACTCGCTTGCTAAAAGCAGTTCAAGAACTCCAGAGGCCTGTGGCCTTACCGAACACAAGTTTCAAGTTATGACTGGTGCAATAAATGTCTTTACATGGAATTGCTTTGCGTTTACTGAAATTATCACACTACAAAATGGGAACAAAACTAGTAACGAGTAGAACCTGAAGTGAACAGGCATGTTTACGGTACTGTGGGTACACATGGTCTCAAACACACTCTGCTAATCTCTCCTTTATTGAACTAAATAAGGAAACTCAGATATTGGGCAGGAAGAATACTGATGACGCTGACAAATCAGACAGCCTATCTCTCCAAATTATGATTAAGACGACGGTTATTAAGATTGTGTTTTAATCAGAACAGGGAACAAAATGCAAGAGTTCCAAAACTTCACAGAAGAGCAATTTACATCTCGCTTTCCAGCTAAGTTTGTCCTCAAACCTAGTGGAAAGAAGAAAAGCCAAGACTATCTGAAAAGGCAAATTCCACCCCAAACTAGCCAGATGCCACCTTTCCCCTCCAGTATTTTTCGTTTAATTGTGAAAGATGGCACAGTAACTGCTGCATACAGCTTTTACGTATTTGTTTAGCACTTCCTAGAGCTGAGAAAGCAAAGCCACTACAAAGGTTTCTTTCTTGCAGAGGGAAAACACTAAGGGTTAAGTAAGGAACTACATTCTGCTTCTCACAAAGGTCCTTTTTACATGAAGCCCTGTACCTGCAATTCCAAAACAAACACTACAATTTACAACCATTCCTCACTTTGTAACATTTCCTCAATGGTCTGTCAGTAAACAACAAAATGCTCTCCTACTCACCTCATAAAACCTTATCTTCAGGCCCATGACTTAAGAGAATTGCTCATGTAGAACTTGTTAGAATTAATGATAAACAGGAGACAATTCAAACTATTAATACTTTCAGAGGTGCATTTTAATTTTACGACAAAAGAACACCTTAGTAAAAAATTGTTTTTCAAACTTTCTGAAAGAACGCAATGTAAAGTCCACTCACCTCCTCCTGTGGATGTGGTTTATCAGCAGTCCAAACTTGCAGCATGGGTACGTGAATCTTTTGGCGGCGTCTGTTTACACAGTAAAGAAAACCTAACCTTTAAAAGACTAATTTAGGGCAGAATTTTTTTCTTATTGCAAGTGTACTACTATTTGATCTCTTCAGCTGATGAGGTCTACAGTATATAAAAATGAGGTTTGTGAGTACTTAAAATATCTCCATTATCGTATCTTGACAACGGTAACTTGAAGCACCTAGACAGAAAGCAGTCACACTGCAGAGCACTAAAGCAAAAACCTATCAGTATTCACAGCACGATTACAACTCCAGCTGTTCCAGCATGAGCAGAACAAGACCTTCACCAACTTAAGACTTTTCAAATTCAAAAATCTCTCCACCTATTCTATTTTCAGGGTTCCCTCCCCAAATGGTTCATAACTAAGACTTCAGAAGACTTTTAAGTGAGCAATAATCAAAGCTGTTAATCTATACTGGGATTATACCAAAAAAAGAGTATTTTTAATAGGTTACAACATACTTCAAATAGCTTTCTGTCTGAGACAAGAGACGATCCATTTCAGCATCCTTTTTCTCATATAACTCCTTTCCAACCCAAGGCAAAGATGACAGAAATGCAAACATATACCAGTCACATCGTACCTGTAGGAAAGAAATATACTGAAATCTAAGTATACAAGTAAGGTCTAAAAGATTTCATACACACACCCCATTTTAATTTAAATTAAAACCTTAGCAAAACTATTATTTTGGGAGGATGTAAAGACCAGCAGCTAAAGACTGTATCAGTAAGCTATAAAAACAAAATATGTGTTCTTGCTTGAAATGTGTTATTTTTAACTTGAACAAGCAGACTTAAAAAACGGTATCACTTTCACAGTCCTTCTGCAGATTATTGATACAGCAGAACACACCAGGCATATGCACTTGCCAAAGTAAAGTAAAATAAATTAACTTCAGCTACTTCACTATAAAGAACCATACTTTCTTACTGTAGGCACGTATTCCTTAACTGCCACAGGTTCCTTTTACTCATGCTAAGGAAACTGCAAATGACAGTCCATTCAGTTTGCTATCTCTACAACTTCCCTATTCTACGCATAAGTACAGAAGCAACGACACAGAAAAATTGTGAAAGCAGCACCAGAGGAGTCTACAGATCTTTTGCTTACTTGGGGTACGTCCTCCTCCTGTGTCACACTCACAAAGTTCTCAAACATAGCTACCATTGAAGGTGCAGCTATTACATGACAATTCACAAGATCTGACAGAAAACGAACCTAAAAAAGACCAAAAAAATTGATTTAAATGAATACTTTTTAAACTAACTGCACAAGAACAAATAAGCATTTCTTAAACAACTAGAACAAACCATCAACAAAAGGACAATATTTATTCAGTACTATGAAGGCAGAAATACTGCACATTGTACGGATCCCCCTTTCAACCCTGGAAAGCAAGTACTATAAGCGCTGCCTAACATATTGTGCATTATAATGTCTATAGTCTGTTTCACTGCAATAACATTGCAAAGATAATATTTCTAATTAAGGAAGGTGGAAAACACCAGTATGCATTCAAAGACATGCAAACTGATACTACAGAAAAAAAACCACCTTGTGCTTCTATCTACCCTAAACTTCAGATCAAACTTCAGCTTCATCGGGAAGAAGTCTTAGGAAAGTAATTTGGGCTAAGGAGACAATTCAGTACTCAAAGAGCAACTGCAATAAAGAAAAGTACCCAACTCTTACTTTCCAGGTATTCATTGGTCTGAACAGTCTCTGAAAAGTCTTTTGAGAAAGCAGAGGAAAGATTTCCACTGCCACCCCCTTAGTTGTTACTCTTGTAAGTCATTTGTATATGAGTCACCAGAGAAGCTGAAGCCATGGAATAGCACATTCAGAGTTCTAACACAGATTTTAGTAGCAACAGTGTCCCACAGCTGAACAGCAGTCACTTGACAAAATACTTTTAAATACTAGAATCTTAATTTTCACCAGTGGGCTTCAAAAGAAGATGGGAAACCTGGGGCTCTAAAGCTGGGCTTCTAAATGAGACACCATTGAAGTCCTAATACCTTTTTGCAGACAAAATCTGTAAGAAGGAAGAGCTGAGCAAATGGTTTCAAAGACAGACAGTGCTTAAACTGCCCGCTTAATCTTCATCCCTCATTAGTAAAATGAGCACACAGGCCTGACAACAGTCATCAAACATAGATTTTAAGAACCAGACTGTTCATTTTCTTTTCCGTAAGAGCCATAAGAACATAATACTCCTTTGAAAACAACAGAAGTGCATGACTTTCATCTCTCTTTTATATTTGACTGTAGAACAGGTCAGGGGAAGCACCTCTGTTTACTGCAAATGAATATGTCACTGGGAAAATATGCATTTGGAAGTCAGTTTTGCAACTGTAATATGATTTCTCTCCCCCAAGGAAGGAAATATTTCTCACATAACACACGTTCCCTCTTGGTATATCTACAGTGCACTGCACATTGATGCCAGAAGAGACTGTAATACACACTGCAAGGCCCAGCTCTTCCAGAACAAAAAGGTGAAAGAAGGAAGGGAGAAAACGGATGAGGGAAAATGTAAAACAAACAAAAAAACACTTACTAAATGCACAGCTTCATTATACATATTGACTTTCAGACATTCTTTAAGCTGACGAATCATGGCTTCTACAAATTCCCCACCAAAATTGTAGTTTCTGGCATTCAGCAACCCAACTAGCGTCGTGTAAACAGTAAGCTTTTCTGGTAACAGACGTGCACTGACACAGAAAAAGAAACACGGTGTTAGCCTATTCATCATGTGCCAACTGGCAACTGCATAGCATCTTAGAATCTGCTTATTTTAAGTGAAACTTGCCTCATGAGGAAATAAGAAAAAAGTGCTAGTGTGATCTTACAGTTCTATCCCATGGTTAACATTTTACAGACAATCGTTTTTTTTTAAACTACAGTCATTTAGAAAGGCAGGTGCCACTTTCAAGTACATTTAAGGTATTTACTTCTTATTTGTATCTAATTGATGAGTATTTCAGAGGGTTGGCCAAATAAAATAAGTGACAGAATTTATGCAAAGATGCAAGAAGTTGTTTTAAGTTCATAATTTAGAAATAATTTTATTATACAGCATCAGTAAGATAACATGAGGCATACAAATTTTACACTATTGATTTTGATTCCAAGTTTCTTGAAAGTAACTGATTTTATGCACAGCATAGGAAAGGCCAGGTCCTACTGTAAAGAATTAATTTTCCTCAACCATTTTTGTATGCATGTAAAGCTAACCTTTTCAGAACTGTCTTACTGCTATAGAAAAGTATTTGCCTTATATTAACAAACACTGCTATGAAATAGATTTAAAGTATCTGCAAAACCATAGCATAAGCTAGGGCTAGAACACTCTCCCTCTTCTCCACAATCCTCCTTCATATGTCTCTTACCTACTACCGCTGACTCTGCACAATCCCTCCCTCAGACACCAGGCACCTCTGCGCCTACCCTTTGCTAGGGAGAGGAAGGAGAGCTTGCTTTCAGCTCTTCGTGTTCCCAGCTCCCCTCCTCTAGCGAATGGGCTTACGAAGACACAAGCATCTCATTGCCAGAGAAGAGGAACAGGCAATGAGAAAACAGCACAGATAATAAGACTAAGTAAGTGTTAGCAGCCAACAGCTTCAGTACTCTTAAGCATTTCATTGGGATACAGGATATTGCCCAGCATCACTGTGGTTTCATCGCTACTGAAGAGCCGTTCTGAGGTTTCATCTATCTGTTTTGAGCCTTTATACACATTTCAAGCCAAAGTAATGTAAAGAGATATTTTCCTTCAATAGTATCTAGCAAGTAATAAGCTTATTCCTCTATTTCTTTTGCTTGTAGTAAACCAAGCTTATACTATAACAGCACTCAGGAACTAAAGCCATTCTTGGCATCTAAACTACCTTAAACACTTAAACTTATGCACAGAGAAGAAAACACCTCCCAGATTCCCAGACATCCTGCATACGTACACAGTACATAGTATTCTTAGTATCTTGCTTTTGTAATTTGGCAGATCAGCTTCCAAAACACCAGCTAGGCCCTCCAAGTTGCTCTCCAAAGATGAATTACTCTAAAAAAGAATAAAAAAAAGTTTCATCATCAACCAGGCAATACGAACCAGCCTGTGACTCTAAGGTGGAAATCAAGGAACTTGGGCAACAGCACCCTTTTACGTCACCTCCTTTTTCAGAGCAACAGGTAAGTTCTGTTAGTGGTAAGTAACTGCCCTTACTTGCCTGAGAGGAGCAGCTACTCCTCACAAGAGTTGCACCTGATCCCCACCTGCCCCGCAAGTAACTCCAGTGCTCCCCTGAGATGCAAGATCTAACGCTGCCTCAGGGACATCTTGGTAACACAACTGAGCCTTGATTAATGATACAGCATGAAACTAAACACCTTCGCGACTTGTTTTTCAGTGCACCATCATTTTTGTCCTTGTCCTTATCCTTCCCCCTCCCCCCCCCCATTAGTCTCAAATCCTGTCAGGACCTATAACCTTGTGCCCTGGGCAGACCGAGTTAACTGCTCCACATCCTTGGCAGACTGGAACCAGCAACCACATCCACAGACCCAAAGTGATATCTGTTTGCCGGCTGCTTATTATTGCTTGGAAGATAATAACACCACCATTTAAGCGCTTGCCCGTTTTACCACGTGGTTTCGCAAAACCTGACAACTTTCCAACTATGTCATAAAAAAAAAAAAAAAAAAATTAAAAATTCTTTTTGGGTGGTTACTACAAACGAACCGCTAACACACAACCCACAGAAGGGGGGAGGAGTGGGGACGGAACCATTTTGACTTTCCCAGCTGCCGCCCGGCCGTGAGGCGGCCCGCCCGCCTACCTTCTCTCCCACCCTGCAGATGAGTGACTCGAGCCTCTCCTCGATCTCCGACGGCTCAGACGTCCTCCGCCTCTTGTGGGGCTGCCCTGCTCCAACACAAGGACCACACCGTTACCGTTGCCGCCGGAGAACCCTCGCCCGGGCCGCCCTCCATCCCCCCCCCTTCCCCCCCCCCTCCCGCAAACACCCCTTCCCACGGCGGGACGGCCCGGCCCAGCCCGCACCACCCTCGCCACCTCGAGGGGGGAAGTAAAGGGGGAGAGGTCTACCTCGCCGCTCACCATCGCTGTCGTCGCTGTGCCGCCGTCGCGACATGTCGGGATGCGGCGAAGGAACGGGCGGGACGCTTGGCGCGGGCCAGAAGGGGAGCGCGCTCCTTCCACACCGCCCAGCTTCCGGCCCGCCGCACTTCTGCTTCCGGGGCAAGGGGCACGGCGCCGCCGCCGCCTCTCTGCTCGCCGCTCTATGGTGCGGGCGCCGGCCTCGGAGGACTTCCGGGGTCAGCTGGGCCGGGCCGGCGGGGAAGCAGCGGCGCGAAACTTCCCAGCCGTTTCCCGGGTGACGGGGCCTGAGGCGGAGATGGTGCCGGGCGAGGCGCCGCCGCCTGGCCCGGGGTCGCCGCCGGAGGGGGAGACGGCCGCCGCCAGGAGGCAGCGCGCCTGGGCCCGGAGGAAGGTGGGTCGGTGGCGGGCGCCGCGGCCTGTCCCGGTGTGAGGGGAGGGGGGCGGGCCGTGGGGTCGGTGAGGGGGCAGCAGCGGTAACGGGTGTCGCTTGTGGTGCCGTTTCAGGCCTTTTCCTTGTTCGTCAAAGCAAAGGAGGTGCCGGCAGCGGGCCGGTGTGGCGGCGGCGGAGGCGGGGTGCGGTGGTGGTGCTGCCGGCAGGCGTTTGAAGAGCTGGCCGGCATTCACAGGCATGTGGCTCTGCAGCACGGCGGGGACATCGGGCAGCAAGCAGGGCTGGCGGCCGAAGTCAGCCCTTCGAGCGGCCCGGCTCCTGCCGGCAACGGGGACGGACTGAACGGGCACTCGTGTAGCAGCCCGGAGATCTCCTGTACGCTCCCAGACACGAGCCACCTTAGCTATGAAGATCTGACGAGGTAAGAAAGTCCCTCGGGGGTTGGGAGGACCGGTACCGGCCAGGAGGGGGGTGTTGGCATGCTTACGCTTTACATGATCTGCTGCTAGTACTGCTGTTTTATTTTTATGAAGTTCAGTCAAGTGACACTTTAAGATATAGAAAGAGGCTTCCCCAGTATTCCTTTAGATCTTCATATACCTTCCTGAGATACTTCTTTAGATCAATATGTGTAGGTGCCGTCCAGGAGTCACTTAATTTATTTGAATTCCTCTCACAACTGCTCACGCCTGTATAAAACATGCAAATTACTGCCCTGCTGCTACAGAAGTAGATGTGTTACGTTGTTTTGATGGTAAAGGTGGGGACTATCAGAGCTGTATCTTCCAGCATTGTTAAAGCAGACCTGTGCAGGTTTTACTTCATAGAATCATGGGATGGTTTTGGGTTGGAAGGGACCTTAAAGATGATCTTGTTCCAGCCCCCCTGCCATGGGCAGGGACACCTCCCACTAGACCAGGTTGCTCAAAGCCTCATCCAGCCTGGCTTTGAACACTTCCAGGGATGGGACATCCACAGCTTCCCTGGGCAACCTGTTCCAGTGTCTCACCACCCTTACAGTAAAGAATTTCTTCCTAATACCTAATCTAAATCTACCCTCTTTCAGCTTAAAACTGTTACCCCATGTCCTGTCGCTACACTCCCTGATAAAGAGTCCCTCCCCATCTTTCTTGTAGGCACCTTTTAGGTACGGGAAAGCTGTGTAAGGTCTTCCCAGAGCCTTCTCTTCTCCAGGCTGAACAACCCCAACTCTCTCAGCATGTCCTCATAGGAGAGGTGCTACAACCCTCTCATCATCTTTGTGGCCCTCCTCTGGACTCACTGCAACAGGTCCATGTCCTTCTTATATTGGGGGCTCCAGAGCTGGATGCAGTACTCCAGGTGGGGTCTCATGAGAGTAGAGAAGAGGAGCGGAATCCCTGCTGGCCACCCTTCTTTTCGTGCAGCCCAGGATGCAGTTGACTTTTGGGGCTGCAAGTGCCCATTGCCAGCTTATGTCCAGCTTTTCATCCACCAACACCCCAAAGTCTTTCTCTTAAGGGCTGCTGTCAGTCCACTTATCGCCCAGTCTGTATTTGTGCTTGGGATTGCCCCGACCCACATGCATGACTTTGCAGTTATCCTTGTTGTATTTCATGAGGTTTGCATGGGCCCACCTCTCAAACCTGTCCAGGTAGGTCCCTTCCCTCCAGCGTCTCGACCGCACCACAGAGCCTGGTGGTATTGGCAGACTTGCTGAGATGCAATCAATCCTCCTGTCCATGTGCCCAACAAAGATGTTAAATAACATCTCTGTCCCAATAGAGAGCCTGGACATCAAGCCCTTGACTGCAACTCTTTTGAGTGCAGCCATCCAGCCAGTATCTTATCCACTGAGTGGTCCATCCGTCATATCTATGTCTCTCCCAATTTAAAGACAAGGATGTTGTACGAGACAGTGTCAAATGCTTTGCACAGGTCCAGCTAGATGATGTCAGTTGCTCTTCCCTTATCTACCAACACTGTAGAAGGCCACCAGATTTGTCAGGCACGATTTGCCCTTAGTGAAGCCATGTTAGCTGTCACCAGTCACCTCCTCATTTTTCATGTGCCTTAGTGTACTTTCCAGGAGGATCTGCTCCATGGTCTTGCTGGGCACAGAGGTGAGACTGACCAGCCTGTAGGTGCCCGTGTATTCCTTTTTCCCCTTTTAAAAATGTTGGTAATGTTTCCCTTTTTCCAGTCATTGGTAACTTCACTAGTCTGCCACGACTTTTCAAATATGGCCAGTGGCTTAGCAGCTTCATCTGCCAGTTCCTTCAGGACCCTCGCATGCATGTCATGAGGTTCTTGAAGACTTTGATCTATAAATAAGGAAGAACCATAACAGAAAAGAGCAGAACAGCAGGGTATGTTCTGCAGAGGTCCCTTTTCTCAGCTCATTCAAGTACCTTAAGGGCTTGTTAGTTACAAATACGTAAGTACACAAAAATGTTTCAGACTGTGAGAGGGTTTGGCTTGTGCTGCTCAGAATGCTGGTGCACACAATCTCACTGAAAATTTTGTCTTTTTACATTTTGATAGCTCAAGCACTTGAATTTCAGTGTGCAAGTTTGTTAAATGAAGCACTTAATGGGACGCTTGTGTGCACAGAACAGGAGTTCTTGTATGTTGAGAGAAACTTGAGCTCACAGTAGGCCACTGGCAGAGATGTCCCATGCAGCACAGATGAGTTCGTTTTGTAACCAGTCCTGAGAGCTAGGAATGTGGGAGCTGTATTCAGTTCATATTTCTCTCTCTTGGAAATAAGCCCAGCAGTGCTAACTCTGCCAAAGTTTGGTGTGCTGTTCTGTTTTGTTTTGGTCCCCACATCTGCCAGAAGAAAATTGTCTGCTTTTGAAGGCTTAATGCAATAGTATGTTTTTGTGCTTTCAACCCTAACATCCTTTTCCTGTTTGTTTATCTTTGCCATGCTGTGGACAGCAAGGTGGGAGAAGTACTTCTGTATTACTGTTACTGTGAGGTGAAGGATCCAGAGAAACTCTGTGCTTGGCAAAAGGCTCTGTGCCAGCATCTGCATCTCACTGGCAAGGTAAGGTTTTAGGCAATGGTTGCATTCTTAACAGGAAAGCATCTCTTTGCTTAGTGCAGGACAATGGGGCACGCGGAGAACTAAGTGTTTTGCACCAGAAGGTGCTAGTCTGTTGTGATCCCATTAAGGCAGGCACTCAGACTCTGCAAAGTACCATTTAAAATTATATTTAAGAGCTAATGCTACAAAGAAAAAGAAAATAATACAGATGATCTTTTATCCCTTTTGATGCTGGGAACCCTGAGTTGTGTAGCATTGAGCGAGCCTCTGATCCACATGCAGCACACTGTGCAGAACCTTGCAAAGGTTACCCCATTTCCATCATTTGAAGTGTTACAGGTTTTTTACAGGACAACAAGTCTTTTCATCGCTCCTACTGTCAAATAGAAAGGATGCGCTTTTAGTTAAAGGCAGGGACACGCAGGTGGCGTAATCGCTAGTATCAACAGGAGCTGCATGCAGGTGTCTCTGTTAGGATTATCGGGCTGGGTTTATCCTGTGGCTAAAGGATACGTGCACAGCCTGAAGGCCAAGCTGGAGGTGCAGCACTGTGCAGCATGGGTTTGGGCTTGCTCTAGTTAACTGTTACGTGTGTCACTAACTCCTCAATGCGCAGTGGTCTTCCAGTCAGAATCCCTGCAGTGAGCTGTAATCCATACTGTCAGGAATGAGATGAGAGCAGCTGACACCTTAAGCCACACCATAGGATAGCAGTGCTCATTCCTGCACAGAGTCTTTGTTCTTTCCATTCCTGGCAGACTAAATCAAGGAGGTGAGTTGGCTCTTGAGGCTGTGGGTAAAGGCCCTCAAAATTTTAGCCTCACGAAGCTGATGTTATAGACTATCTGTAGGGAGAAAGATTTTTCAAGAGGGCAACTCAGAGCAGGAGGCTACTTTTATCTTTGACTACTTTGTCTTCCTAAGTAGCTTCTCTTTCCCTGACAATGGTAGGCACCTTCCGTGTTCTATATCAGCACAGGTCTGGGGCTGAGATGTCCTGATGCATTCACTTACTTTTTTGCTCAGCTATCTTGTCTGGTGGTTGGTATTTTTCCTGGTTTTTTTTGTCTTTTTGTCTCCAAGACAGGTACAGCATTTGCCTTCCCAACCTGTTGG
This sequence comes from Fratercula arctica, assembly GCA_947846985.1. Classification (NCBI taxonomy): domain Eukaryota; kingdom Metazoa; phylum Chordata; class Aves; order Charadriiformes; family Alcidae; genus Fratercula; species Fratercula arctica. The sequence goes on along the minus strand of CANTUZ010000026.1, from coordinate 68,503,544 downwards.
TTTTTTCCTTGCCTCTTATATTCAGTCTTTTTTTTTTTTTTTTAATTTTTCACCAGTTCAGAGTTTTTGTTCATTTGTCAGTGCTGGAGATAAAATGACTCACACTGAAATTTAATATTACATGCAGTATTATGCATATTCATTTTCCTTTTAGCTGTGTGAGTCATTGGGCACAATCCCATTGTTCTTCCTGAGGCAGACTTCCAATGGGAATTTTAATGCTGACAGCAGGATTTGCCTGTTAACCGGTTAGCGTTTCTCTCTCTATTGCACCAACTTTTCTGACTGTCTTGATGTCATTCTTTTGAAATGTCTCAGAAGTGATTACCAGGGCTTTATTCCTCTTTTATTTACTGTCTTCTTTATGTTCAGCTTCAGTATAACCATCTTTTCCTTCCTTCCTCGGTAGTTTTTTTTTCTGGACATACTTCTGTGTCTGCCTTTTGTCACCCAGTCATATTTTGCTAATTTCACTGTTACTCAGCCTTAGCCCCAGCTTCTCCTCTTGCCTTCTAGGTACGAGTGGCTTCAGAAGGGATTAATGGGACAGTTGGTGGAAGCAAAGTAGCTACCAGTCTCTACATTGAAGTTATGCTTTCCCAGCCTCTGTTCAAAGACATTTTGGGTAAAGAGGATTTCAAGGTATGAAAAAAATAATTTATACATAGACATTGTTAATTCAGGATGTTTACTTTTTGAGAAATAAGCACATTGCTTCTCGATAGTATTACTTCTGCTTTCCCAGCACTGATCTAAGCCAAGGATTCCTAACCTTACTTTATTTAGATATCTCTGCCACTTTTCACCAGCAGTAGGAGTTATCATGAGCAGTGACAGCAGCTGTTACAAGCTTTGGCAGCTATGGGTGCAGCTGCAAAGCCCCCCATACAGGTGAATAAGGGAGTGTGCTTTGCCCCACCATTCTTCAACAAGCATTTACTCCTACTTGACTGCCGAAATCAAGGCATCACAATATACACTTAGCCAAGCAAAGTATTCCTACACTCTCCTTTTCACCTTGATTTGAGATCCTCACCTAGAAGATTACTGGTTTAGGCTTATGCAGGCTTTGGTGTCCATATAGGTACGCTGGCAGCTCCACGAACTGGATGTCTGCTTGGGAAAACAGACAGGCAGAGTCAAGAGGTTTCTCCCTACTCCAGTTAGTGCCTGACTGGAGGGAGAGTGAGGTGCTAACTTCTGCTTGAGCCTGAGCATATGTGCTGATTGCTGTCTTCAGATGGTGATGGCAGCTGTAGCTGGCACCATATGGCATTCTGGTAGGCTTTTGCTGCCCCAGCACTGTAGGTATTGCTTCCTCTGAGAGGAAGGAAAGCTGCTGCTTTTATTAGCATTTCTCTTATCCACACAATTTTATTTGCAGGGAGTGCTATTTTGTTTACCATAAATAACTAGATCAAAGGCAGTTAGTGAAACTCAAATCCCATGTAGAGCTGCAGTGCTGATTCACTCGTAGCTTTTTAACTGTCTGTTGTGCTTGGTGGATTTTCAAGGGCACATGTGACCTGTTAATTACAGTGATGTGTAGATGCAAAAACAAAACAAGGATGGACTTTTACCTTGACCTTGGCAAAACCTCCAGCCTTGCATGATCTCTCTGGGCATTGACACTCATGCGTTAGGACATGATGGTATTGTCTGTCTCACAGTTCTTCTGCATGCTGTATATCAAAGTAAGCGGTGGTTTCAGGTCTCTGTGCCATGAAGACACAGAGGAGTGAAAATTGCACTTGGGGCTGTGTAAATATTCAGTGGCCCCTGTAGTTGCTACAGACAATTTCTGTGGTAGCTGGGACAGTGCTGTGCAGCGCTGCACTCTTGTTTGAGTGTTTATATGCTTGATAATGCCTAAGCCATGTTTGAGGCTTAGCCCTGCAGAAGTTCCCAATTCCTGTCGCCTGCAATGGGATTGCCTACCAAAAAGGTCTTCCCAGGATCTCCAGAGGGAAAATCCTGCACTTGAGTTTGCGGGGACAGGCAGATGGTGTCAAACTTCACTGCCAACAGGTCTTCAGCCTGGCTGATTCCATAGTGTTGTCTCTTTCATGCCCATGAACCACTGCAGTTCTCATTGTGCATGTCATGACTGGGGGCCTAGGTGTGCTTTTGTCAGGGGTCATAGGGGCTGAAGAGAGCTGCAGGGCCCAGAGCTGCCACCATGATCTGTCACTGGAGGAGATGATTTAATATTCCTAGCAGGCTCAGCATGCTTTGTAGGGGCCTCAGCTTTCTCCTGATAGGTGCTAGTGATGTTTATGATTAAGATCTGTTCTTCCCACTCCTCAGTGACTCGCACCTCAGGCCAAATGGTGCCTGTCTCACCTGCAGAGTAGTCATTGGTCCTGAGATACCTGTCTGTCGGGTTGTGGTAGGAGTCCAATGCCTAAACTTCGGGATTTAGAATGTGTATTTCAGTGGGACAGACATTTCTTTCCTTCAGCCATCAAGACACTTTCATATTCTAGTGAGCTGTAGAAATTAAAGTGAATGGTTATTTTTAATCTTCACACCTGGCAAATTTTGGTGGATTGCTTTTGTGTTTAATTTCCTAGAGCAGTGCAGGAGGAGCTCACTGTTTCCCAGACCTTCGAGTTGGAGTATTCAAAGAAATTGTACCTATGGGCATTGATCCAAAGATAGTGTCTTACAAGGAAACTGGTAAGTTGATTTAATGAAAAATAACGCCTCTCACCCATGTGAGAGGTAAGTGAAGAATAAGGTACTCTTACCAATAACATTTTCTACTGCACAGTGGCCAGGAGAAGTAGATACAGAAATTGATTTCTTACTGGTAGTCAAAAGTTACTAGTGCAGGGAATTTGCTGGCCCAGGTTTTGGTTTGCTAAGTGTTTAGCTGCCTCAAAAAATAGAATTAACTTTCTGTTTTGTGGGAAACAGTAACAGTTCAAATGACATCAAGCAGTTACCTTGTTTTGGGGTAGGGACATACCTTGTGCTTTAGTCAGGGAATAAGTCATTGGACATCTGCTTAAGGCAGATGTAAGGTGAAACTATGTGTGATGGTTAGGAAAGACATTTTAGTGCATGAATATATTCGTATTTGTTCTAAGCGTTCTGTAGGTGCTTGAGACTGCTCAGAAATGATACCATATAAAGAGCTCCAATGCTCTCTTGTTGTGGTTAGCTTGCAGTAAGAACCAAGCTGTATAGGAAGAGCTTTCCATGGAGTTTTCTTGTGAATCCAGTGGATTCTGGTGCTGTGGATGCGGAAAGCTTTTGGTTTTGGTTTTTTTTTTTTTTGTCTTTTTCAGAAAATGCTAGAATCCCACTGAAGCTAGAATCCCACAGTTGAGTATATACATGTTCCTATGTTAAGGACCGCTGTCTTGGCTTTACTTTTGTTGAAGTTAGCCATGCTTCTGCCTTTTACACAAAAGCAGAGCCAAGTTCTGCATCAGGTTCATGCCACTCTTCACATGATGTACCACAGGCTACATTTGTTTTTTGCTACCTGTAGCTGCTGAGTATGGATTATGCCTGATAAGATGTCACTGGCTATGCATCTGATATGAGGACACTTACGTAGGTGGTAAGCAGGAGCACAGAAAATAGCAATTAACAGAGTGGTTTGGGGTTTTTTTTCCACCAAGAGGTTTTGTTGGTGCTAAATTTCTACAGCATCTTTTTGTGGTTTTGGCAGAGGATTATCTTTTTTCCTTGTTTTTTTTTTTGGCAGTTTGTGGGATGTATGTTTGGATATTTATTTCCTTTTTTTTTCCTTTTCCCTTGTATTTTACAGCATTTTATGCATATGATTCCCATTACTCTGGCAGGTTGTTTGTAGGGTTATTTTTTAATAAGGTAACAGATTTTGGTCGGGGGAGGTTTTTTGTTTTTCAGTAGGTTGGGAGTCCTAAGTCCTGTGCAAGCTGAAAGCTGAGAAACTTTATGTAAATTGAAGCTGTACTGAAAGTAATATATGCCTATGTAATTTTTCCATTTTTATCAACAGTTTCATTGAAAAAAACTGTATTTCTGTACGCTTCTACGCCTCCAAATATAATGAAAGATGAGCAAAGGGAAGGGAAACATTTTTCATTCTTGCTTTTACCACTGCAAGAGTTGCCAGGGGGACATAACAAAGATCATAGAGACAGGCGCCTGTCTGCTGCTGCTTCTGTCACGTGCAACAGTGTTGTGTTTGCTTTCATTTGCCAATAGGAAGCCAAACATGGATAAACTTGGCTGGTTGAGTTGGAATGAAAAGTCTGTGAACTGTCACAGAAAATTTTTGTTCGGAAATCTGAGAAGAACCTGGATCAGCGAGATCATACGTAACATTGTTTTGTAGTTCTGTTCTCATTTCTTTCTCTTTTTTTTCCCCTCTTTTTCCCTCTCTCTCTTTTTTTTTTTTTTTTGTGGTTGTTAAAGGAATCCACTTATCCCCTCAGGAATTTCATAGAGAAGTAGAACAGTATCTGTCTCAGGCCAGTCAAGGACAAAGCGATACCATCTTGCTGGACTGTAGGAACTTCTATGAAAGTAAAATAGTAAGTGTTGTTTGCCTGTTTCTTGCAGTGTGTTATAGGTGCTGGGGGGAAGCATTTCACATTGTGAGGATGTAACCTTACTGAAAAAAGAGATTCCATATATCAGATTAACTGTAATATGTACAAAATTCAGTTTAGTAATGAATGTTGGACAGAAGCAGCAGAGGACCTGCTCAGCAACTCAGCATGGATCCTGCCCGGCTAAGTGTTTATACAACTTGGGACAGGAAGAAGACAAAGTGGTCCATACAACATTAGCAGTGAATACAATATAGCTTGAAGTAAAAGCAGCATCATTTGTAAGGATGTTTTCCAGCATTTTTTGCCTTGTCCCATATGTCAAAAAGAATAGGGGCAACTTGCTGTCACAGCCACCAGCCCTCCTGCACTGTTCTGGCTCATCCTCTCTACAACAGTTCTGTTTGCTTAGCTCCCTCTTCTATGTTTGAATGAGGAGACATGCTGCGTCCGGAATCCTCTTACAGATTTTTACAGGTACTTTGATGCTTAAATGCAGCTGAGGAACTGCCTAAAGCAGCTGCAGTGAGCTGAGTGTTCTGGCACAAAGGTTTGTTACTTCCTGTAGTTCAAGGCACAGACCTTACTGTGTAAGACTGCTTGTAACCAGTCGCATGGACATCTCTTGTTATTGCAGGGACATTTCCAGGGCTGTCTGGCTCCAGATATCAGGAAGTTCAGCTATTTTCCCAGCTATGTTGATGAAAACCTGGAGCTTTTTAAAGACAAGCGTGTCCTGATGTACTGCACGGGAGGGATTCGTTGTGAAAGAGGCTCTGCTTACCTCCGGAGCAAGGTGAGATGCCATTCTGAGGGCACAAGTGTCAGGGAGTTGCAACTGCTTTAGGGGCAGCTGTCTTTTTTGCTGGTCAGTTCTTACTGAGCACAAACTGCTCAATGAGCAGGTGGGGAGATAAATGTCTCTGACACACACTTGCCTCAAGCTGTCTGTCAAGGACGTGGGTAGTTTAATGCAGCTCAGGATGATCTGCATGGATGAGTGTCACAGCAGTGATTGCTCTGTGAAAATAATTATGTAACCCATTTGCTGAGAAGGGTATTTATAAGTCTGCCCTGCCCATTGTAACCATGTTTTAGGAGGGCCTGAGAGCACTCTGCAGTGTTTTCGCAAGCTCTGTCTAGTTTATGCTCTGCAGGTGTTACTGCACAGCTTGAGCATCTCAGAGTGCTGAATATCAGCCAGTCAGTGCTTTCCCAGTGTTGTGGAATTAAATCCAGCACACTGCATTGTTCTAATTGTGCTTTCCAGCCCACTCTTTTCCTGCATCCTTCCTTCAATGATCAAGGGAACGACACGCATGTGTGTTCTCCAGAGATTTAAACTTTGATTTTTTTTTTTCTCTGCTGCATCAATGTGAACCCTGAGAAATTCTGCTCATGATAACAGCTTACTACATAAAAACAGAATAAGTAACAGTGCACATAGGTTCAAAAGCGTTTGACCTGTGATGCAGCTGAGGAGGTTACCAGCCTTTTTTTGACTGTAACATTAAATGCACATTTGGGTTCATGTCAACAAGCCAGGAGCGTGGAGCTGCCCAGTCGTCTCTGGTGGCATTGCCTAGAGTTGTGGGTGCACGTGGTGCCATCTGATGGTCACTGAGAAGATACTGCTTTTTGTTGACCCCTGGCGTTTAACATTTGCTTTGGAACTCTGGCACACTACCTCTGCTGTTGTCTCCTTCAGCTTTTCTGCTAATATGCTTTGAACAGGCAGTGTGCAGAGAGGTATACCAGCTAAAAGGTGGAATTCACAAGTACCTGGAAGAGTTTCCAGATGGATTCTACAGGGGGAAGCTGTTTGTGTTTGATGATCGTTACGCCATTTGTTCCAATGAAGATATCATCTCAGGTAGGACTAGATAATGTAAGTGCAGAAGGCTGGGGAGCTATTTCAGTCGTTTCCACAGGGATATGCAGGATAGGGGCAGCAAAACTTGTCTGTGTAGTTCTTCCTCATACTTGCTTTGATCTTTTAGTGCCATCACTTTTCGTGATGATTATCAACTCTATGTCTTTAACACATAAAACAGAAATGAGAGAAAAGAGGGTCACTAAACAGAGTTCCCTAAAACTGGAGCAGTAAAAGGAAGCATACCCTGCAGAACAGCTCCTGTTATGAGCCATCTGCAGCTATGGAGATGTGTGTCAAGCACTACTGCTGTCATTACTCACTTGCTGCGCACAGTGCTGATCAGACTACAGTTGGCCAAGTGACCAAAGCATTAAACAGTTCTGCTGTCAGCTGTTCTCTGCTCCAGTAATCTCACAGAACATCAGCACAGACTGCCAGGCACTGGAAGACTAGTGGCACTATGCTCTACAGCACTTTGTTATTTTCATGTTTTAAAAGTTTTTGTAGCGTGTAGAATTTCAGTGACCTTTAGCTGAAATGGTTAAGAACATTGCCTGGTCTTCTGGCTGGGATCGCTCTTCAGGTACTGCAAATGAAATATCTGTTTTCTTCTTCTCAGTTGCCAGGTACAAATAGATGGAATTTGGCTCTAGCCTTCTTTAGGAAGCAGTGCTGCTTTTTCTCTGAGTGGGTAGCTTTTTAAGTGTAACCTCCCATTTCTCCTCTGCAATTACCGTATACATCTTGAAGGTGCCTGGCTTGATGTAGAAACAGAACACACTCTGGATGCATCAGAGCCATCCCTACAGAAGCTTCACAGGAAAGTTTGTAGGCACCTTCTTGATGGTACAGCTAAACTGGGCTGTAGCTTTCAGTTAAAGGGCTAAAACCTATCTGAAGTTGTGGAAGAACTCTACCAGGATGCCAAATGACGCCCCAGCTGCACAAGCCATTGCTTTTAGGTGTGAGCAAGTCCCATGGCACCCCCTTCCCCAGCAGGCAACATTCCTGCATACTGGTTTAATTACCACCAGCTTCTTTCTTCTTCTTCTGGCAGCAAGAATCTTTAAATCTGCCTAATTAGAACTAGAGGAAGTGAGCACTTTTTCCTTTTCCTGAGAGACAGCTGTCCTAAGTTTTTTACATCAAAATCAGAAGTTTAAAAATTAACTAGGTTCTAGAAGATCAAGCTAAAGCAGGAATTAAAAACCTGGAAGACAATAGATAGCCACTTAAGTGAGAGATTGCACCCCCCTGGTGCCAAGGAGAACCCTCTGCAAAGGGGACAGATGGGGCAATGTGGGTGTTAACTTTTTCTTTTCCTCCTCCCTCCAGCATGCAGATACTGTGGGACACTGTGGGACCAGTATAAACTTTGTTCCAGCCAGCACTGCAGGCAGCTTGTCCTGACATGTCCAAGTTGTTGCAACAAAGGTCTTACAGCTTGCTGTCCTGTTTGTCAAGAGAAAGAGCTCAAGGTGACTTCAAGGGCTTCAGGACAGACAGTTAAGGAGGAATGTGAATGTACAAGGAGACGGCCAAGGGTACCTATTGAACATGTCTCGGAAAGGACGCTGGACGCAGGAAAAGATTAAGCAGTTTCGTTAGCTAATCTGACACATGCTAATGCAAAGGGCTTCTATAACCAGATCCCTATCTGTTATTCAGTTAGGTTTGGAAATCATGAAAATGTGTTGGCTTGGAAAGTCTTGTTCATATGCTGCCTTTAAGCCTAGAGTATGCCCTCAAAACCATCCATTACTTGACTGTAAATTACCAGAGTGCCCAGCCCATCACCAGCACTTACAGGAGTCCTCTCCCTGAGTACAGTCCTGTAGCCTGGCCTCTACCATGGGGATTCTGGAGCAGAGTATGTGCGTTAGGACACAGCTGCTCACAATTCAAAAGGAACTGAAGGGACATAAGAACAATTCCATTCTTTTCCTCCTGCATGGAGATGGATCTGTCCAACCTCTCCGTTGATCATGCATTTCCTTCAATAGCTAGTGCTAGGGTGTGAAAACCGCAGGTGTATCAGTTGAGTGTGGGTATGTGACCAGATTAGAGCTGAAGATATTTTCCACGTACATGCCATCTGCCTGCATCTCTTGCTTTATACCACTGAGAAGCAAGTTACTTGAAGTCATCAACTTGACTCCTGCGTAAAACTGGCTGAAGGCAGCATAAGGACCAACAAATACTGTCTGTTCAGCCATATTTGTGTGTGACCTGTAGGATGAACAGCAAAAGTAATCCTCATTCCAATGCTCTTGGCTCCCCAGCAACTGTTGTTTCCCTCAACTTGTGACTACGTGAAATATCCAGGGCTCGGCTGTGCTTGCACTAGAAAAATCCGACAGCTTGAAGCTTGTTGAAGCTGAGACGCAGAGAGGGGAGCACAGAGACTGTCAAAATACCAGCATTATGGCACTGGAATTGATGCAAACGTGTGCATAAACGTCAGCAACAGCTATAATGTGACACCCATCCACAAGAAGGGCCAGAAGGATGATCTGGGGAACTACAGGCCTATCAGTCTGACCTCGGTGCCTGGGAATGTCATGGAACAGATCATCCTGGGTGCCATTATGCGGCACATGAAGGACAACCAGGCAATCGGGCACAGTCAGCATGGGTTCATGAAAGGCAGGTCCTGCTTGACAAACCTGATCTCCTTCTACGACAAAAGGTGACCCGCTTGGTGGATGAGGGAAAGGCTGTGGATGTTGTTTACCTGGACTTTAGTAGCCTTCGATACAGTTTCCCACAGCATCCTCTTGGAGAAGCTGGCTGCCCATGGTTTGGACGGGCAGTACTCTGCGCTGGGTTAAAAACTGGCTGGAGGGCTGGGCCCGGAGAGTGGTGGTGAACAGTTAAATCCAGTTGGTGGCCAGTCATGAGTGGTGTTCCCCAGGGCTCGGTACTGGGGCCAGTTCTCTTTAATATCTTTATCAATGATCTGGACAAGGGGATTGCGTGCACCCTGCAGGCGACACCAGGTTGGGTGTGAGTGTCGACATGCTTGAGGGTAGGATGTTTCTCCAGGGGGGATCTGGACAGGCTGGATCGATGGGCCAAGGCCAATGGTATGATGTTCAACAAGGCCAAGTGCCGGTCCTGCACGTGGGTCACAACAACCCCATGCAGCACTACAGGCTGGGGGAGGAGTGGCTGGAGAGCTGCCTGGCAGAAAAGGACCTGGGCGTGTTGGTCAACTGCCAGCTGAATGTGAGCCAGCAGTGTGCCCAGGTGGCCAAGAAGGCCAACAGCGTCCTGGCCTGTATCAGGAACTGTGTGGCCAGCAGGACTAGGGAAGTATCCCCCTGTGCTCGGCCCTGGGGAGCCCCCACCTCCAGTACTGTGTCCAGTTTTGGTCCCCTCACCACAAAAAAGACATTGAGGTGCTGGAGCAGGTCCAGAGGAGGGCAGCGAAGCTGGTGAGGGCTCTGGAGAATAAATCTTATGAGGCACGGCTGAGGGAGCTGGGGTTGTTCAGCCTGGAGAAAAGGAGGCTGAGGGGAGACCTTATTGCTCTCTACAGCTACCTGAAAGGAGGTTGTAGCGAGGTGGGGATCGGTCTCTTCTCCCAAGTAACAGGCGATAGGACAGGAGGAAATGGCCTCCAGTTGCGCCAGGGGAGGTTTAGACTGGATATTAGGAAAAATTTTTACACTGAAAGGGTTATTAAGCATTGGAGCAGGCTGCCCAGGGAAGTGCTTGAGGCACCATCCTGGAGGTATTTAAAAGGCAGGTAGACATAGTGCTTAGAGGTATCGTTTAGATTAGTGATGGGTTTTGTCAGACTTAGACTGATGGTTGGACTAGATGATCTGAAAGGTCCCTTCCAACCTAGGCAATTATGAGATTCTATAAGGAAACTGCAAGATCCTTTATCCAAGCTAAGTAGTTCAAGATTTGTGGATCATTTGTGTTTTGTAAACATGGGTTGAGTTTTTCAAAAGCTGTGAGACATTTATGCAATTTCCAGCTCCTATTAGTGGAGAAATTGTCTTTGAAATTTAAGGGATCCACAGTGTATGAGCTCAAAATACTTCTTTGCCTGCTGCTTTGTGTGCCTGATGCTGTAGAATGTACAGAAAGGTTTTATTAATAGTGTAGAAGATGTGTCTTGACTGAAAAATGTCTTTGAAACTTACTGTCATTCTTGGTACTAAATAGTAGTTAGTCATTAGGAAATCAAAATCATTTACTGGTTTGTTGGGGTTTTTTACTGGCAACTGCTTTTAAAGCAAGAAAACAATATACTCAGGTTTCTGCAGTTGCTTAATGACAGTTAGGGCAATGTTATTTTCATACAGATTGTAACTTTCTCACACAGTGCTATGGATTCAGCAAGGCCTCATTGTTGGCTTGACTAGCAACTTCAAGACATGGGCATTGCTTCCATTAAAGCCATGGCAAGCATTTCCTCTTAATTCCAGTATTGCTACCATGAAAGCAACCGTTCAGCAACTGTCTATGACTGTTCCTTTCATGAAGCAAGACTTATAAAATTTATAATCTGGGAATCTTCCTAGGATGGTATGTAATAGTAAATCTGTGCACAATCCCTACTGGAGTAGAAATTGGAAAATTCCCATCAGTAGGCTTCTTCAGCAGAAGTCCAAGCAGCACCCATGGTCCCCTGGCATCTTGCCTCCCAATCTTTGCTGGCCAGTTAACCTCTATGCTTTTGAGGACTGGAATATTTGTGGAAAAACACGCAAGCTCTACTTGCAGGCCTAGTCTAGAGCACTGATGGGAGTGCCCCAACTTGCATATCATACTCTTTTCTTCATACATTAGGCTAAAAAGAACACAATTTTGTAATGCAGTCTTATCAGCAAGTCTGGAACACAATCTATTTGGAAGGCTGTTTCTGTATCACTTATGAGTACAGAATGTCAACAATTATATTTTATGTGTAAACTTCTGAAACTCCTCTGAGATGATAAATAACCTCTAGTGCTTCCATGGTAATTTTTAAAGTACTGAACAAATACATTTCACCTTTTATACTGGAGGTGCTTAATTCCGCAGAGGTAAATGCTGAAGCCTAGCTAACTGTCTGCTATGCGGTACACCTGTCTACAAGGTACAGTTCTCCTTGGAGCTCCTAGTAGCTGGATATCCTACCTCAAAGGCAGAGGGGAACCATGGGGCTGCTTCTAGTCCTTGCTGCACTAAGGCAATGGAGCAGAAGGGTTTGAGACGTACAGATGGAGGCCTATAAAGCCAGGTTCCCTCTGCTGTAGAGAGGGAAAAGGGGGGTAAGAGACACCCTTAGACTCTGTCTTGCAAGTTAGCCCATGAGCAGCTTCTGTATCCTGGCTTCTGGATTAGTTTTGTAAGATTAGTACAAATAAGGACTTGCCATGTGAAATGCTGTGTGGTGGGATCCAGGCACCTCAGTTGTAATGCCTGAGAGAAGGCACATTAGTTCCAGGAGAGTTGAGAGTCAAGCAGGATTGGCTGTGACTGCCAGATGCTGCAGTGAGCAGCAGATGGGTTTTCCCCCTTTTCCTGGAGACGTACTGGGATAAACACTGATCCATTTGCTCCTAAATATACCATCATTTTGTAGCTCCATCGCTGCACAGCTTGATTCCTTTTACCACAAAGGCTGATGCCTCTCAGCACAGCCTGTCTGTGCTGCACAGCTCTCCCATGCATCTTTCAGCAAAGTGGCTCTATAAGAATCAACTGAGGAACCTGGAGTGATCCTGCCAGCTTAATGTAAGTTTGGGCTGCACGGTTAATTTGGATGCTGCTACAGTGAAACATATGACAAGGTTCTTGCTTTTTTTTTTATTTTATTTTTTTTTAAGGGCTTTTTTTTTTTTCATTCAGGAAAAGATGCTGTTGTGGTATCCATGGTAATGTTCCCTGCTCTGCAGATGCATCTCCTTGCATGTCTGGGTTTCTTAGCACCGTCAGGATTTCCCAGGATAAGATGCATTTATGTTCTTCTGAAGCCATGGAAGAGCTGAGTCTGTACCATGCAAATCTGAGTGGATGGCTCAGCTGAAACTGTGTGGCTCTGGTTTGATGATTTAGTTGACCGTTTTGAAGGCTTTGCAGTGCATATGGAAGAAAGAGGCTGTCTGACAGTTTCTTTTTTTTCTTTTTTTTTCTTTTTTTTTTAAAATACGTTTCCAAGTATTTTTCTTTTGTATTCTTTTCATTTTCTGATACAGAACTTGCAGGGAAGAAGCTGTAGTGAAGCATTTTATTTGACACCACCGGTGCATTGATTAGGATTTGAAGTGCAACAAATATGTTTCCCACATTGCTGAAAGTACAGTGTTTTTCTGCTTTGTTGGTCAGAGCTAAATCATATGTGCTATTTGTGCACAAGCTCTGAAGAAATTCGTGTGACTTGCTGGAATATGTGTAAAAGGCTGCAAAACATCACCCTTAGCAGATGCGTACAGATAGATTTCTAGCAAGTGAGAACATTTTCTAGGGCACGTAGTCATCAGAGCAAGAATAAGGCTTCAGTACAGCAATGCTTCTGCCACAAGACTCTTCCTACCAAGCAGGATCCCACCCACGTTAATAGCGGGAGTTTTGGATAGGATAGTGCTGGGTCCAGGCCACTCTGTGGGAGCTACGCAAGTCTGTGGGGAGTTCCTCCCAGGATGATGGGTGGTAGAACTGTCTGACAAAAAGCTGACGGACTACATGCAGTGTCAGTCTGGGGTTGGGGTATTTCATCTAATGGCTTTTCTAGGGCACAACATTTATTGTTGCGTTTACACAGACATTAGGGAAGGCAGTAAAAGAAACAATCCCTAGCAGAACAAAATTTAATTAATGGTCACGGTCTTTGAGACAAAACAGTGAAGAAAGAGAGTTTGACTTGTTTCCAGTGAGTATCTGGATACAGGCTTTTAACATTAGGAAACCGAAGGGAGCAGGGATTAGAACAGAGGGCGCTCTCTGGTTTGCTGACTCATTTGGCCATCTCTGTTGGGTTAGGATTTGTGTCACATCTCTAAAGGTGACAGTTTTCTTCAGACATGCATAGGATAGAAATATATTAACCCACCCTAAACTGCTCAATTTTTGAGGCTCTGTTTTATAATTGGTGGCCTTAAGTTCCATTTAATCACGGGGTGGAGTTAATTTTTTTCTAAGAAACACTGGGATGCATTTGAAAGAGCATCTCCAACTAACCGACTTGGCAAATGTCGGTAAAAAATTGTAATTCACAGTTCTTGAAATCAGCCATGTTACAAGGTAATAGAAGTGCTTGTTAAAGTAGTTGCTCCTCTACAGTTACTTGAGATCAATTTGGAAAAAAAAATAAAGTATTTTTTTAATACTTCTATAATTTGTGTTAAACAGTTGTATCTTTCACTCATGCATACCGCATCCTAACTGTATGGAACACCGTGCAGGAAGTTTATAGAAAAATTAGGTCCCAGGTTAATTAAGAGTCACTTTTACACTGGGATGCACTCCAAACTGAAATTGCATAAAATTGTCTTGAATAGTTTCCAACTCTACAGAAAACTTCAGCAGTTCTACTGGATAAAATCCTCAACTACAGCCACTAGTTAGTTTAAACTGTTAGTGCATAAAACAGAACCGAGGCACCACAAATACTCTGTCAAGGCACTTATTGCCTTTAGATTTCCACAGTGTAGCACAGATCACCGGGAATGACCTCCATTGTCAGGAACTACACTCCGGTTCTGCACTTGGGAAAAATAGGCCCATTCAACTCTGCGAGTCTTCTCTTCCTCACTGAAATAGAAGAGGAAGAGGAGTCAGTCACGGCAAGGCGAAGATGTGGATGGCAGGCTTGGCTTACCCGATGTGGAAAGGAGCTGAGAGATGTGCTTTCTGCCAGGAAAGAAACAGGATAGCACCAGCTTCTGAATTCCTGCTTTAAGCAGCAGGCACAGCCTTACTCAGTTTAAAATCAAGGAAGGTAAGATAAGGTTTCTGCCCCTATGAATTTTTAAGGCCAGAAGCTACTTTCAGCCTTATCTGCCTTACTCTACAGTCATTTATATTTCACACATTTTGTCTCTGTAATGTGGCTTTGGCCAAAGCATCATCTGACGCTGACTGATGTAAAGACAGCAGGAGATGGATGCCACAGTTTTTCCTTTACTAGTTTTTCTAAACTGCCCTTTCAAATAAATAAAAAAAATAAATTCTATCTCATTTCTTATCTTAAGCCTTTAGCCTCCAGCTCTCTGATCATGGTTAATGTGGTCAAAGCAGTCTCGTATCTACTCCTAATGTTGATTTACAGCTCTGACAGCTCTACTCATGAGTTTTCAAGAAATGTGTGCAAGGAAAAAAGGAAAAAAGAAAACATATAAAGAGGATGCAGAAGTTAGCTTATGAGGATTAATGTAAAAGCCTTCACAGTTGGTTCATATAGAGCATCTTGGAGAACGGAAGCTATAGGACCAAAACCAAGTCCTGCTAGCATCGGCTGATGGTAGGCAAGAGCACTGGAGTGGAGCAGAAGCAGAGAGCTATTGCTGACAGGGAGGAAAATAAAGTTTTCTATACTTATACATTGTCCAGGTGTGGAGCTGAGATGCTATTGCCAGACACCATCACACCGGTGAATACGAGCTGCAAACAAGAACCAAATCAGACAAAAAAATGCACATCTTAATCGTCAAAGAGGCAAAATGCACAACTGTTACATGGAAGGCAAGATGTGAATTCCTCCCCTTACAGCAGGAATATTTAAAACACTAGATCCACATTTTACAGCTGATTACTTTGTATGCCAGATGCTGCATGGTCATTAAAACCCTTGCTCTGTTCCAAACGACAGAAAATAGCAAGCCTTTCCTGCTGAAGCATCTAGTGACCAGGAATGCAGCCGCAGGCAGAATAAATACGCAGTGAACTGTAACACTGTGTATTCTGCACGGTCACTGAAGAACTGGCACGGACCTCTATGCCTGGCTGTGCTTCCTAAGAGCACGGTACTGCCTGAAGCAAGATTGGTATTTTAAAAAATATATTTTTATTTTTTTAAACACAACATATTTATCATCTGTCAAAATATGTCAGCCACTTAAAGCTGTTTTTCTGTGGCTTTTAAACCTGAAGTTGATTCATGAAGTGACAGAAGAGCCTGTCTGTGGTGAACCATACACAGAGAAAAATATGTGGTTCCAGTTTTCCACCATTTCTTGACAGCTGGCATTTATACGTTGGGTCTTTTCTCAGACCCTGCCTGTTAGCCCTTGCTTTCCAGATGTGTCTGGCAGAACCCAGCCATTTCAGTGGTGGATGGGGTGTCCCTGGGAGCCTCCAGCCCAACCTCCCGCTCACAGCAGGGCTCTGCCTAGCACCGGGGAAGGGAGCTGCTGGCTCTGTCCCTCCGGGTCTTGCAGACCCCTACCCTCCTGGGGAAGGGGCTCTTCCTTATGTGAAAAAAGCACAATCTGCAAACTTTTCCTTATTCCTCCCAGATATATCATCTGCCACTGCTGAGGAGTTTGGTGCTGACATATTTGTAACCACCCGGCTTATGCAGGTAAGAGCCGTTGAGTTCAGCGTGGCTGGTACATTGGCTGTGTTCAATACTGCCCTGCTGGACCCATTTCCAGTGCTCTTACAGCAGCTCGTAGCCAAGCAATGGGAAGCCTCCGCTGCATGCATTGGCTGAAACGGCAGCTTGCAGACTTTCCCACATTTTGCTTCACAAGCACTTCTGATAACTTCACTGAGGGTACAAAGGTAACTCAAAGCCATGTGGCTTCCCACCTCTCCCTAGAAACACTTCCAGTTTGTTTTGCTGAAGGGAATGGGCCAAGTCCCACTGCCGTCAAAGTTCAACTCTGCTGCTTTTCATCTCCTCGTTAAAGTAGGAATGGAGCGGGAGGAAGACGAGCAGTTGGCAGGAATCACAAATGCTGGTTGCTCATAATGCTGTATCACGCGCTGTATCGAAACACTTTAGCAGCTCTCGCTCCTTCCCAACAAGACCCACTGTTACTGCCAAAAACACAGCCTCTTCTGGGAGTTGTAGCTGGCCAGTGCCTCCAGGTTTGGAGCACAACCCATTGCCCGGCCGACGGCAGCTGGTTAGAGACCCAGTCAGTGAAGGCTGCTTTCCTCCTCGAGGGGCAAGACATGATAAAGCCCTTCGAGAGGTGGTTTCTAATTCAAGCCCACCCACTGGAGCCTTCAAATGAGCAGTTCTGTCCTTCTCCCTCCAGGAATTGCCCACAGGACCTTCCCATGCTCCCTGGCTTGCAGCCAGCCCCACTCACCTAGATCATTGTTATTCATCATGGCATTGGAGGCGCGGAGCCGGGGACCTTGCTGAGTGAAATGGTACCCGAACTTCAGCAGGGAGGTGTTCTTTTCCAACATGTTCGCAATTTCCATTTCTACTTTGTTGCCCAAAGGCTGGCTCTTTTGAAAACCGAAAACAGAAAAGCAAGCTGGTCAGGTCAGAGGGTGATTCAGAGCGAGCACTTAGACCTGGCATCTCCACCCCTTCCCTCCTTCTTTGGACTTGTTGGTCCATTTGACATTTCTGACTTGGAGCTGGTGAAACAAATGGCTGGCCTGTTCCTGGTACAACTGAGTGGTTCCAACTCCAGCAGACATTCCCACAAGGCCTCTTGCCCAAAAATTTTATTTCTTGGACAGATTTGCAGCTGAGAGATGTCTGGAGAACTGATGATTTTGACCTCCCAGTCACAGCTGAGCTCCCCACAGCTCAGCTGCTTTGCTACTACCCCCTGGGTTTCTAGAGGAGCTAAACTTGCCATGGCATCTGTACCATTGCACGCTCTGGAGCTCTCCTTGTCTTTCTCTTGCATTATAGCAAAAGTTTCAGTTTTATTTAAGTGCCCACAAGACCTTGGAGCAAGGTGTGATATTATCCAGGTTCATCACTGCCCTCTAGGGCAGCACCAGAACATGGAAAGCTGCTCGCAGTCCCCAGCCTTTGTTAATTGCTGTAGGAAGCAGCAGATACTGCCCAGGAACTGCAGCAGAAACAAGGGGCTGAAACCTCTTCAAAACAACCTGGCAGTGGTTGTGGGCTGCCACCCTCCACCTTGACCAGCCACTCCATTGCCCACAACCAGGACACGTTCACCTGATCAGAGCTCCTGCCCACACACGCTTTACCTGGTTGTCGATGCGCAGCTCTACGAGCGATGTGTTGCCCTGGAGCGCTTCGACGACAGCCAGGATCCCTGACCCAGAGATGAAGTTCGATTCCACATTCAGGCTCTTCAGTGTGTTATTAACCTTCAGCATTTCTGCCAGTGCCTGTGGGCAGAGGTTGGTGGTCAGGCAAGCAGAGGCAGAGCACCCCAGAGCTGCAGGTGTTCATCTCTCCTTGCCTCTGGGGGACACGAGGAGGACCCCGCTTGTCAAGTGGTTTCATTGCCACCAGATGGGAGAGCCCTGTGCGGGGTGAAGGGGGTTCCCCCCTGTTGCAGGGGGATTCCTGAATGTGAGCATGCTGGAGGCCACAGCAAAACCTCGCATGGACAAACCCTTAAGGCCACCCCAAAACTGCATCTGCCCCATGACAGCTTCTTCTGTCCCTCTTCGAAAGCCGTGATGGCAGGGATGCTGGCCAGTGTTTGCCCTGCCTCCTGACAGCTTGGCTCCCGGCCTGCACTCCTCGTTCCGCGCGGGGCTGAGATGCTTCCCATCACCGCAGGCAGAGAGAGAAGCATCTGTCTTGAACAACAAGGGATTCTCCATGTCCAAGACATCTTCCTGAGTGGCATCACAGCCACATTAATCACTTTTGCTTCACAGAAGTGGGCTGGCATACTCCCAACCGCCCCGACCTGATCTAATGATCTTATTTCATAAGCTGCATGGAAGGACCCATCTACACCACAAAACAGAAGGACCAGAAGGTGATGCTGAAGTGGCAGGGTTCCACAGCTCCCCTAGGCCTGCGCAGTGCCCCACAGGCCCTCAAACAGCACCAGTGATGCCTGCACAGGCTTCTTCCCCAGTCCAGCCTGCCTGAAATAATGTGAGGGCTGTACTCACCCTCCAAAAAGAGGGTGAGTTTTTTTCTAACAGGCAACTGGTGTGCACGTGTGCAGCAAAAATTGGCTGCAATGGTGCTGGAGGAGTGCACAAGGATGCAGCCTGGAAGGCAGCATGAGGGCCAGGCAGAACGCTCAGCACCTCTCTGCAACCCCACTGATACTTAATACTGCTCGCAGCAGCCAGAAAGACCCTTTATCACCCACAGAGGCCACCCATAAGAAATGCGGAGTCCTGCTTCTGCACAGGTCTGCACAAAGGAATATATGAAAAAGAGCTGGAGCAGACGTGTGCAAGGGGAGGGATGACTGTGCACACAGCAGCGCACCAACGGGCTTTGTACCAACAGAAACAAATGGGGCGGCCCTGATGTAGGATAAATTGAGAGAGACAAACTGCTTTTACAAAATGCCATCCCAAAGTTGGTTCTTGTCTCCTGCTCCTCTTCCGGGAGATCCCTGAGGGCAAATATGAGACCAAATAGAATCAAAGGATTGTTCGTTATCAATTCAAGGGTTGTTGATATTAGGCTTGTTCAGCCTGGAGAAGAGAAGGCTCCGGGGAGACCTTAGAGTGACCTTCCAGTACCTGAAGGGGGCCTATAAGAAAGCTGGGGAGAGACTTTTTACGAGGGCATGTAGCGATAGGACAAGGGGCAATGGCTTCAAACTAGAAGAGGGGAGATTTAGATTAGATATTAGGAGGAAATTTTTCACTCTGAGGGTGGTGAGGCACTGGAACAGGTTGCCCAGAGAAGTTGTGGATGCCCCATCCCTGGAAGTGTTCAAGGCCAGGCTGGACGGGGCTTTGAGCAGCCTGGTCTAGTGGGAGGTGTCCCTGCCCATGGCAGAGGGTTGGAACTAGACGATCTTTAAAGTCCCTTCCAAACCAAACCATTCTATGATTGTGTCCTGAAATCTCCGCAGCTGAAGAAGGAAGCGAAGGAACAAAAACCTGTCACTGGCTTTCACTAACACTCCCGAAAACAAAGGACCAGCTCCAAACACCAGTGGTGCAAAACGTGCCAAACACACCGTAAGGTGCAAAAGCAGTCAGTCAGTAACTCCAAAAATACCTTGCCCAAGAGCAGCTCCAGTCACAGCTTTATGACGATGAGCCACCAGTACTTACAAAAGCAACAGGATCGTTGCTCCGTGTCCCAACTATACTGAACTTCTTCACGTAGGTGTTATTTTTTAGCGCTTCCGCAAAAGCTTTTAAAGTTGGTATGGGAATATTCTATGAAAAGAAATGCAGAAAGCCTGTGTTAGGCCATCACCTGTATGAAGGAATATGCAATACATTTAAATGATACTTTAAATTTCTTATCAAGGTCAAATCACCAAATGCACCGAAGTAATTTAGGAAGGGGTCGATAAATATTTTTACAAGTTCTCTTGCTATAATCAGCATGGCCTAAAGAGCATGGCAATATCTTCATCCTATTTCCCACGCTGCAGATAGCTCACTACCTTGATTTGAAGCCAAAATGTTTCTGCTGTTTAATTTAATTGCCCAGAAACTCAGCTACTTAGGAACGCAGGCGTTGTGGGGATGTACATAACTAGGATCTGCGAGCTTACAAAGCACTGCTCCTGCGCATTTTAATACGAATGACAGCACTGAGCAACGTTCATGTCATGTTCAGGAAAATGTCCACCTATGGGGCCTGATCCAGAAAGACCTGAAACGATCGCCTTGTAGCACAAACTACAGACACCTCTGACTGCTCTATATGACATCTTATAGGCTAACATTTGCCAGGCTAGGTCTCAGTCCAGAAAATATATCCATCCTGCTTACTCTGAGTTCCTACAAAATGAGTATTTTTCACCTATCAAACACATTAGATAGATACCCTTTTCAGATGCACAAATTTTCACCTGTCTAAATTTTAAGTGGTAACCTCAGCTTGGACTTCTTGCCACTCTATTTGGATCCCACCATGTGGAATCATCTACCGTCAAAGCCATCTGCCGAGCCACAACACAAAGCCCAGCAGCTTACCATCTCCACTGCCACCCCCCAGTTCTCCAAACCGTGTCCCAAACTCATCAGTCCAACACACAAAAAAAGTGCCTGACTGCCAGATCCTCAACCTGGTGTCCTCAAGGGACGTTCAGGGTCACTAGCCAGAATCAAATACATGAAGGTAAAAATCAGTTAGTTATAGAAAGGTGCAGGTGGCATGGCACAAGTGCACGTGCAGTTAACCACGTTCTTGCTATCTGAATATGCCATCATTCAACAAACCCCATGGGCTGAGGGTCCTGGAAAATGCATTTTTCAGTATGTGTATGTGTCCCAGAGGCAATATAAGAAGTGGTGCTGTGTTCTGATTTGCATTCTACAAGAAGTAAAGGAGACCCACAGAAGGGATGGGTGGGAGTTGGACTGGGCTACCTGCAAGAAGGGAGGTTTCTTCATATTTTCATGGCAAGTGTCTGGATTATGAAGCCTTTTTACTCCCACCATTTTATCTTACATAAACAGCCCTTCCACCAAATGTGCATGACTAAACTGTTAAAGCAACCTAGAATGCCTTTAACCGGACAGGCTGGAGATGGACAGGCCTCCCAAGCTACCCTCAACACAGCTCCGCTCTTCCAGGCACCTACAGGAGTCCTCCTGCTACGCGTTGTCCCACAGCAGGTAACAACCCCTTCTGCCCAAAATGGAGATGGGAAGGACTGGTGTTTCTTGTCTACCTACATGCAGCGTTATGGTATTACTCTGTGCAGCAAAACAGACTTGGCCTCTGCCTTCTGGCTATGAAATGTTCAGTCCTGTTACTAAGAGAGGAGAGCAGAAAGGAGCAACTACCATAATATTGTTAAGGTTGACTTCCTCAAGGTTAGGATCATTGCTTTGTATTCGTTTCAGAGTTTCCTCCACATCCGTTGAGTTTGGTTCCTCATCAGGAACTGGTTTGTACTGTGTGGGCTTAATCACACCTGCAAGTGAAAAGCAAGACATGTGAAACCGAAAGCACCCTGAGCAGCAGCGTGTTCTCTTCGGGTGTGTTTCTCCTCTTCCAGAAGCAGTGTTGGGAGAGGGAAGCATGACCTGACAAACAAATGCAAGGCGTGAGACTCAATAAGCGCTCATCAGCTCCGTCTATGCTCACGTGCATCCAGAAACACTGCCCAGCGCTGGGGCCAACCATCACGGGACAGCCAGTGACTGCTGCTACGTGCTCTCAGGGTCCAAAACGGGGTGACGGAGGACACACTGCCTGCGTGGGGCTGTTCCCTGGGCTGTGATGGCTCCTGGACGGCACTAGGGCAGCGGCTGAGAGCATGCTGGCTCGCACAGGGCAAGGATGCACCAGAGACGGCCCCAGCAACCACAGGCTGCTCTGACATTCACGGCTCCAACCTTCAGCCTAAAAATAATTCCCACTTTGCCTCTGCCAGCAGCTTCAAAGCCAAACACTTCAGCCTGTTAGCACTCTGAATCGCTTACTGTTGAGCCCTTCTTTGTTCACGATGGTGCTGCTCCCCAGTGCCTCATAGTACTGCTGGTTGCTCATCAAGGTGTGCATGCCAAGGATCGCTACAGACAAAGAAAAGGAGAACACGACTTGAGTTATTGCAGGCTCCAAAGCCAGGAAAAGACACATACATGCTGTGCTGTCCAGGATGGGGGTCTATAGCACATTACCCTTCCCCATGCAAGCACAGAACAACATACAAAGGTTGGACCAAGCCCCCCACCTGTCATAAATACACAACAAGGCTCAAATGTGCTCCCTTGTTTATTCCAATGGAGCATAATTCATAGGAGAAGAGGAACATCACCTTGCAGACAACAGACAAATAGCTGAGGCTTCCAAGTAGCCAACTTGATTCAGCATCACGCAAAAATAGCACGGGGAAGACAATAAAAGACACACACAAAAAAAGCCATCGGTAGGATTTAGTCTACAGGGTCCAGTCCAGCAGGAGCCTGCACACCCTCATCAGCCTTGTTCACCTGGGCACATACCACACAGTGCGACAGTCCAGCTTTTGAGATGAGCTGTGCCCCATGCAGAACCCAACCAACATACGAGGTGGCTGTCATCCGAAGCATGGAATGCACATCATGTCTTCACTCAACAAAAAGTGGTGGTGGTGGTGGTGTGTTTTGAATTGACCTCTGTACGCTTGGAAGTTGACACTGAGAAGCTAAAGCTCTGGTGGCTTGGTCGAAATGCAGACAGTGATGGTTTGAACAAAATTCAAAGGCTGTAAGAGCCCAAAAGCCAAACTTTTTCTGAGATTTGTGTATCTCAGGCTCATGACTGCAAAGCCAACACGCAAATGCACTGAAACATGCCCGGGGGATCTGCCGACATTCTTGCCAGCTGCAAATGAGCAGTGGGAAGCCAATGGCTTAGAAATATTTGGGCAAAGATTCTGTTTGTAAAAATAACTCTGCTACTCACAGAAGGTTCATGTTTGAAAACAAAATGGTTTTTTAACCAACTTTTCTTTTTTTAAATAACTATATGACTTTCTAAAAAAAAATGCAGACACGCGAATATTTGTTATAAACAGACACATTTGAAAAAATCTTGACCTCTGGATGGGTGCTAAAATAAATAAAGGACAAATCTCTCCCTGAAATTCAAGCATGGCACCACAAAGGCACTTTGCTTTCCCATGAGCTGCTCCTCTTGTGCTTCGTTGGCACCAGTCCGTCACCATTTGCTCAGTGCCGTGGCCAAGAAGGGCTGGAGTCTTGCAGAAGACTACCCCTGAGGCCCATCACCATCTGTTACAGTGACAGCTCACTGTGACTCCAGGTCGGGGTTGCATGGGCAGGACAACCTGCAGCAAAGGGTGCCAACGAACACCACCGTCCACTTCCCCACACCGTCCCCCAGCACATCCCCAGTGGTACTGCAGAGGGCCAAGCAGCCTCCCCCTGAAAGCCCCAGTGAGGCTGGGCACTTTGAGTTCACTGGTTTGTATTTTAGCTGGCCCTTTTCTCTGCTGTGTACTCACAGCTGAAATTTTCAGGAGTGCAACGCAGCTTGGAAAAAAAGCAATTTGCAGGCTCAGCATTTTGGGGACACACATACACCCCAAACACAGCTTGCTCTGGCAACGAAATCTCTCCACCAGCCAGGACTGTGAATATCTGGAGTGCAGACAGAGGGAAGGATCTGCTCTTGTGTCCACATGGGGTTTTGGGAGACTAGAGTTTGTGCTGGTAGGCAAGAGGAACCCGCTGTTTGTAAGTCTGATGCTTACTGTGTGTTATCCAAAGGAACTCAAGCAGAATGAAGGCATCCCATTTCTGCCTCCCACCACTGACCAAAGGCACGGGAGCCCTTTCAGAACTCGCTGGGAGCCACCCATAAGAGCTATCCTACTGGCCTTGCCAAGGAAGGGATGCAATACATCATGGCTGACAACGAGCCCTGCTAAATAGGCAGGAGCTGTTTCACAGCCTTAGCAAACTTGGAAAAGCAACACTGTCACTGTCAATATTGAGATTTCAGCACAGCTTGTATCACATCAGTTCTCCTGCTGCCACTTCAAGTGTATTCTCCCAGCAACTGCAGAACAAGCCGCCCTGAATAGCATTCCTCTGTGAAAATAATTGCTGCACAGATCCAGAGCTTAGAGAGGCAGATTTTATAGGATAGGACTTTATAGGACTCGGGAGCGCAGTAAACAAGCAAAACCCAGACACGCAGTGCTTGGCCGGGGTATATATGTTCGAAGCCTTAATACAGAAACATGTTTCTAAGCCAGACTACGCTATTATTATGTAGAACATGTCTAGTTGGTGTGATTATTCTACAGGCTATCTTACAGGCTTTTGGCATGGAGTATGGAAGTCTGAAGCAGACAGATCTGGAAGAAGAAGCCTGTAGCACTGCAATATTCATCGACTGCTAGACCAGCAGGGGACACGTGAGCTCGTTAAAGCACCAAGAGGGTGTCCATATGCTCTTTTGGCATATGACCGACCATAAAAATCACAAGAAATCCTTAGCTTTAAAATGTATTGGGAAAAGCTCTTTTACAAACAGCAGCCCTGAGCGTCCATTGAAAGACTGCTCTAACCTGACAGCTCCTGTAATAGGCTGGCACAAGAAATCCACATTCTCACTGGGTCTGCTTGATTGTTTCCTAGAGGTTTGGCTTGAAGAAAGCTGTGCTGCTGAAAGTGACAGGCTGCAATTTCCAAGATTCAGCAGCACAGACAGCAGAAGAGATCAAACAGCACA
The DNA here is from genome assembly GCA_947846985.1 of Fratercula arctica. Taxonomy (NCBI): domain Eukaryota; kingdom Metazoa; phylum Chordata; class Aves; order Charadriiformes; family Alcidae; genus Fratercula; species Fratercula arctica. The sequence continues at coordinate 68,478,874 of CANTUZ010000026.1, read as the reverse complement.
CTCTGTTCCCTTGATAAACCCTTCTTCTCCCTCCTCAGCTTTGGTCCGTGCTCCTGATTAAATCACATGGGCTGAGAGTAACTTTAAATATACATTTCTTTTTTAGCAAAGAAATAAATCCTGTCAAAACTGACAGCATTCAGATAAACAGCAAAAAGCTCAACAGCTTATTTCCCACAAAAGAACAAACAAAAAGAAAGTAGTAGTCGAACAACTCAAACCCCCAATTCACATGAAACTGTTTTACCAGCAATGTCACAGAGCTCTGCATCAGAGGCATTAGCAAGGGCTTCCTCCAGTTCCGGCTCCAGAGTCACACTTTCCAAAACGGGATCCATCGGCTTCTGCTTGGGAATCCAAGCTTTTCCTATAAATGCAAAGTGAGGTCACTCTCAGTACAGCCGTAGCACCTGTTTCACAGATAGCCGTGCAGATGCATTTCCCCGGGGTGAGGTTTGCACAGTGGAAAGGACAGAAGCGGCACAAGGACCTAGAGAAAAACCAGAGGAGAGCCCTTCCCATCAGCTTGGTCTGAGTCCTGCTGCAAGGTGAGCCCGGAGGCACCTGCCAGACACCTCCAACTGCGGAGCTGGACTCCTTCAGCAGTGCAGAGGGATGCACCTACAAATGGCCATCAGTGTATTTGTACCACACGATGACAGTTCAAGGCACCGCACTCAGAAAGCCACGCACAGCCTGGCCCTGCAGGACTTCACTTCTTTGAAGGCTGCATAAAAGGGATGGAGGTTCGCCAGCGCTCACGTGGACCAAGAGAGGCCAGCGGCTGGGACCCAGCACTGTGCGGGATCGCTCCTGCCGCTGAGACAGCTCCGGCTGCCAGCTCCAAATGCACGGTGGCAGGGCAGATGGTGGTCCAAAGAGGGTGGGAAGGAGGTGGTGGAGAGCGTCTGGCAGCAGGCAGGGGTAACAGTCTGTCATCAAGCAAGCACATGGGGTGCAAGGAGGAGCAGCCTTGGGGCAGCTGGTCCAGCTCAGCATCGCTGCAAAGACAGCAGGGCCGGGGGGAGAGACACAGAGAGCATGCCATATGGAGACCTCCGTGCTCTACTTCCCAGGACCGCAACAGGCCGAGGAACAGGCCTTTTCCCTACAAGTCAGAGGTGCAAAGCAACAGGTACAGCTGGTGAGGCAAAGCTGCCATGTCAGCTGCTCGCTCCTGGCCTCCTAACGGGGGCTGCCCACGTGGGCAAGGGGCTGTGCAGAGAGTGATGCAGCTCCAGCCCAGCTCTGAACAGGACAGGAGGAAAGGACCTCAAGTTGCCCCAGGGGAGGTTTAGATTAGATACTAGGAAAAATTTCTACACCGAAAGGGTTATCAAACACTGGAACAGGCTGCTCAGGGAGGTGGTGGAATCGCCGTCCCTGGAGGTATTAAAAAGACGGGAAAATGTGGTGCTGAGGGCAGGCTGAGAGAGTTGGGGTTGTTCAGGCTGGAGAAGAGAAGGCTCCGGGGAGACCTTATAGCAGCCTTCCAGTACCTAAAGGGGGCCTACAGGAAGGACGGGGAGGGACTCTTGATCAGGGAGTGTAATGATAGGACATGGGGTAACGGCTTCAAACTGAAAGAGGGGAGATTTAGATTGGATATCAGGAAGAAATTCTTTACTGTGAGGGTGGTGAGGCACTGGAACAGGTTGCCCAGAGAAGTTGTGGATGCCCCATCCCTGGAAGTGTTCAAGGCCAGGCTGGATGGGGCTTTGAGCAGCCTGGTTTAGTGGGAGATGTCTGTGCCCATGGCAGGGGGTTGGAACTAGATGATCTTTAAGGTCCCTTCCAACCCAAACCATTCTGTGATTCTATGGTTTAGTGGTGGTTTTGTCAGTGTTATGTTGATGGTTGGACTTGATGATCTGAAAGGTCCCTGCCATGGGCTCCCCAGCACTCCCCCATCCCGTTGCCCAGGATGATGACCGGGCAAGCCATCACCCTTCGTCTGCCAGAGCTGGCTGCATCCCAGCTCCTACTGCTCACACCACCAACGGGTGGGCAGGACCCTGCAGACCAGGTCAGGTCTGAGATTTCATAGCAGGGCACCAAAGAAAAGAGAGAGGCTTGCAGTGTTTTAACAGACCACAGCAGAGAGCAGCCTGTTGAGGAAACCCAGTGCTGCTGCCGGGTGGGAGGAGGAGGAGGAGGCATCCCAGAGCATTTCAGATCAGTCCCCTCCCCTGAAATAGCCCAGGATCACTGCAGAGAGATAGCGAGTGCAAAGCTCTCGGCCTGGCATGCCAGCCAGGACTATTTTTGCCGCCCCTCTCTGAAACCAGAGTCAGCAGCACCAAAGGGGAGAAACAAAGATCCTGCTGCTCAGAGATGTGCAGAAAACAGAAGCTGCTAAATTTAGCCTCAAGGAAGAAGCAACTGCACTTCAGGCTCCCCCCAGTACGAAACAGTGGCTGCTATAAACAGCCTTTTGCAGAAGGGCCCATCTCCTGCCTGCGCGTGGCCATCCCGGCAAAGAGGGCAGGAATCTGCCTCCTGGGACACAGCTGCTCTCCCAAAAATAGTCAGGGCATCATGTTCCTGCATGGCCAGGCACCTCCTGGGTACTCTGCAGCAAAGTATCTGGGTTGGGCTGGTCCCCTCGGTTCTGGCTTGGTGTGGAGATACAGAACCATCGTCCCACTGGATACACACATGGCTTGGCAAACTGTACACACCGACTGGTGGGTTTATCCGGGAACAGGAAAAACAGGGCAAACTTAATTCTGCCATCACACAGTTAACTCCTTTTGACATCTCGCTGTCACTGAAACTTCTGGCTTTTAATTTTAGAAAGTTCCGTATCTCAGTCATGCTGTATTACAAGTTTGAACTTTAAATCAAATGGTGCATGCAAACAGCATTATACATGATAATACAGCATTTATGCACACACCAACTCCTGCCCTGTGCAGCAGCGTGGCCAGGGAGAGCACCTCCCATGGCAAACTGGTAAATCACCCTCTGAATGGTGAATTATTTCCAGCTCTGCAACAACTGTGAATATGTGATTTGCCATCTCTGGCTCACAGTCAATGTAAGTAGTGTCTTCACTCAAGTGAGAAGATGTTTAATGTGTTTGAGATCACATCAGATTGAAATATGATCAGCCCAGACCAGAAGCTGAAGACTCAAAATGCCTGAAATACCTCTGTCTCCTGCAGAACACTGCTACTACTTTCTGGGCCAGCCAGGCGGGTAGCCAGCACTGGGCTGGAGTACATTTGAAGCTGCTAAATCACTCTTCCTGATAGTACTCAATTTACTCTTTTCATTTACTTCTTTCAAGGAGAACTCTTTTTTCTTTTTGATAAAAATGCCACCTGAAGTTTTATTAAATGGACAGATTTAACACAAGCTCTTTCTTGGAGAGGCGCGTGGATCAGTAAGGAGGCAGCTTTGAGAAAGGCGTCAGCTGGGAAACATGCTCACATGCCCACATTTTCACGCACTTTTTCTTTGATGTGGGGCAACCAGTAGCGCAAACAGCATACAACCAGATCTTCTGCTGCAGGGGGACCATGGTACAGAGGAAACAACAGCAGAAAAAAGCTTCTGAAAAGCTCCTGGAACCCAGAAGCAAGAACTGACCGGACCACATTCCATGTCAGATGATATTCAGAGTGCTAATGGGAGCAGGAAAACCCTCTGGCTAACGGGACATGTCCCAGGAGAACAGGAAAAGACACCAGAAGGAGATGAAAGAGGAGAGACAGAGCAAACCCCTTGCTCACAGGCGCCAGGGCCATGCAGAGCAGGGGTGCAGCAGGCCCCGCAGGGTACAGTGCGGGAAGACAGAAACATGCAAACTGCAGGAGACTGGGAAATGAGGCTGGGGTTGTCAAGGGGTGATGAAGACTGGACGGGAACTGTTGGGATCATCACAGCTGAGGGGAGCTGTGGAGTTTCTCTATAGCAAGATGAAGTTCAGAGTGTAGGGATGGAGCATGAAAGGCAACGGTGGAACACAGAACACAGCCTGCCGAGCTCACAGGGCAGAGGAGGAACAAGAGAGGACAAAAGATGTCTTCCCCAGAGCTTGATACAGATGCAGTGGGATGAGGATGGAAAGAGGCTGCACAGTGGTACAGCCTCTGTCCATCACTTCACAACATATCAGCTGGTACCCAAATCAGCAAGCGCATGGACCGCTTGGTCACACTCGGGTTTATTAGCCAGCCCGGGCTGGGGCTAGACAGCAGAGAGCAGATCCACCACCCCAATGGTGTTACGATGAAGTCATGCTTAGCAATGTGGGTCAGACACAACCCTTCTGCTGCGCACCCACCATGCCTTCATCGCGATGCACTCAGCGTGGCACAAAGGATGACCATACCTCTCTTTTCACCCGTGAATGGAACCAAGTCTTCTCTGTCTTTAACATCCTTCGCCTGCTTTTCTAGGTGGGCCATGAGTTCCTCCCTTTTGAATGGGCCGGTTGGTGGCTTTTGTGTCTGATCCCGCTGCCTGAGCCCTGCCGGCAGCAATGCGTTCTAGCAGGGAGGGGAGAAACACGGGTTATCTCTGCATCAACCATCAATCTGTCCATCAAATGCTCTTTCCTCTCCACTTTCCTCAATGCACTGTCTTTATTCCATGTTGCTGGACAACTGGCTTCTCCTTGTGTCCAAGGTTATTTCCATCCAACCCCACTGATTCCCACGTCACCTAAGACACATTGTGCTTCTTCCCCCCTCCAGCTTCAAATGCTCCACTATGAGATCTCCACGTGGCCAAGTGGATGTTTCTCTACAACAGCAGCTCCAGCCCTTTCTCTGGGGGCTCTCAGCCATCCCCTCCTGCTCCTCCGAGCCTCTTCCCACACCCTCACCATTTCTGCTGCAGCGCCAGAACCAAGCTGCTAAACTCAACCCATCTTCTCCTCCCTGTACATGTCTGTCCCAGTGCCCACATGCCTCACGTGTCCCAGCAAGAATCAGCACAGGGAAATCCCATGGTATTTCCCAGAGAAGACCAGAGAGACGCTGTGGTCTCTTCTGCCCTTCATGATCCAGCACAAAACTAGAGGCAGAGTCTCGCAGAGAAGGTCACTCCGTTGCAGAACAAAACCCCTGCGAACCTCAGCCCTTTTTCAAACTGCCTCCTTGTTATTCAGTCACATTAACCACCATGGGAAGTTGCCTTCTGCCTGACGCATATGGCACGTAAGCACCTGCTTATATTTAAATATAGAACGGCCTTAATGCAGTAAGACTATTCCCAGATTTGACACTAAGCATGTTCTTTAAAGCTTTGCTGGATAGAAGTCAACGTTTACTTTTTAAGACATCCAAGGTGATTTTGAACAAGATGCTGATTTTTCCATGTCCACAGAATTAAAGTAATTCATTATAATTTAAATCTGCATCAGTGAAAAGCCTGGGAAAAAAAATGACTAATAGGAAACAATTAGACTTGGGCAGTCTTGGAGGGCAACAGAGGAGAACGGTGCTAACACACAAGCAGGGAGGAATAGGAAATGGCTTGGTTCCTCAGGCTTCACACTGTGAGTGACCATGCAGTCTTCATGCTTTAACTCCTGTACTCAGGCTACAGCTGTACTGACAGATGTTCATGATTATTTTACCTTTCTGCATCTCTCACAGAAGGCTGCCTGACTCCGCATCTTCTGAGGCAGCTGTAACCATCCCCATCCCATCAGCCGACGTGCTTAACCCCAGGAGCCAGCCTGCCACCTCTTAATTATTTCCCTGTGCTGCAATTAAAAATACTGATGATGCAATCTACACTGCCCATCATTTCCGCGCCCCTCCCCACCCGAAACACTAACTGCATGTTGCAGGAACAATTTCTCACATGGCAGTGCCCAGCCTCATCACCTAATGCTGCCGTAGCCCCGCGTCCTGCCAGTTGGCTCTGCACATCCCCTGCCGGCGCCGCAGGGACACGTTGCCTCCAAAAAGCTTTCATTGCTTGGCACCAGCAAGGCCCAGTGCTCGCGCACGTGCAGCTCCTGCTGATGTTGGGAGCTTGCTAAAAAGCAATTGTCCCATTTTGAAAAAGTCTGGGATTTGGATTTCTGCCTAAATGTAGGAAAATAGAGACCATTTGAATCATAGAATCATAGAATGGTTTGGGTTGGAAGGGACCTTAAAGATCATCTAGTTCCAACCCCCCTGCCATGGGCACAGACATCTCCCACTAAACCAGGCTGCTCAAACCCCCGTCCAGCCTGGCCTTGAACACTTCCAGGGATGGGCCATCCACAGCTTCTCTGGGCAACCTGTTCCAGTGCCTCACCACCCTCACAGTAAAGAATTTCTTCCTAATATCCAATCTGAATATCCCCTCTTTCAGTTTGAGGCCGTTACCCCGTGTCCCATCATTACACTCCCTGATCAAGAGTCCCTCCCCATCCTTCCTGTAGCCCCCTTTAGGTACTGGAAGGGCCTCTAAGGTCTCCTCGGAGCCTTCTCTTCTCCAGGCTGAACAACCCCAACTCTCTCAGCCTGTCCTCACAGCAGAGGTGCTCCAGCCCTCTCATTATCTTCATGGCCCTCTGCTGGACCTGTTCCAACAGGTGCATGTCCTTCTTGTGCTGAGGGCTCCCGAGCTGGATATGGTGCTCCAGGTGGGGTCTCACCAGAGTGGAGTAGAGGGGCAGTTTGCTACGGAAGTTTGAAGTGTGCTACGGAAAAAAACCAAAACCCAAACAACCTACAACCCCCAAAACATTCCCTCCAAGGTGGCCTGATCAGAAGCAGTGATCCACTGAGCCACCAGCTCTGGCTGACACCAGTGCTGCAAATCACAGTGCGCGTCACGCCAGAGCACGCACCCCAGGGCCAGGGCAGGGGAATATCACAGAGATGAAGTCCCGTTTGCGGCCCGTCCTTGCGATGGCAAAACTTCTGCTCATCCACGGACAGTCTCGTCCGTCTTTCTGCCAAGCACAGCCTCTGCAAAGGCTCCACTCAAATACAGATCACTAATGCAGCCCATCGCCCCACAACTACTGAGATTTACCGCCCAGCAAATCTCAAGTAAAGATGACTTACATCAGGATCCAGCTCCTCCAGTTCATTCTCTAACTTCCTGAGTTCCTCCTCTGTCAGAGCTCCAAGGATCTTGTCTTCATCCAGGTCTCGGTATTTTTCTAGCTCCTTCCTGTAAGACATCTTAGAGGAGTCTCGTGAATCTCGCGTTTTATGCCGGAAGAGGACCTGAAATGAAAACAAACAGCGTTAACACTGAACAGATGAAATGTGACACTGCAGCCTGGCTGGTCGGGGAATGCCGAATACCACGGAGTTGCAGAAGATTTATGCTTAAAGCATGGCAGAATTCAAGGCCAGGTCAGATTGCTCAGGGCCCCCCTGTCCATACCCTACACACAAGTCATGGCCCATGGTACAACTTCAGTAGCACCGTGCTCCACCGCAGGCTCACGGGGCAGCACTGAGGAAGCACCACGTACAGGACCCTCGCTAGGCATGTCTTTCTCCCAGCAATGCTAGACGTTATCAAAGTGTCCTAGGCATTTATTTCCTTGAAGGACAATAAACCACAAATCGTAAAGCCTCTCGTGCCCTTACAAGCCCCCAGTAACACCTCCCTGTGCACGGGGCTCCAGATAACGTTGTCACCAGGTGGGAGAAGAGATTTGTAGCATCACTGAGTACCTCTGAGCCCTCAAACCTCCACGAGGCCACAGTGGGCAGCACTCTTTCCTGTGTTTTAAAGCCGCAAGGCGATCAGGAAGCATTATCTTCTTGTGTCCAGGAGGCTGCCAGTGAAATGTGCCGTTTAGTGACCCACCTTCCCTGCGATAACGTGTGTCCGCACTGCCGCGAGCCAAGCGGCTGACCTGGGCGCTGCTCCACGCCTAAACCAACCCTTTGAGAAGAGAAGTGGGAGTAACGTGCTACATGACCTATCCGGATAATCCCCGCTGACCCAGGGGTTTGTGCCGTGTCTCCTAATATGAAACGCCACACACAATCACACACACGTAACTGGACCTCTGCCAGCTCTGAAAGACCGTAGCAGACCTTCTACAAAGGTCAACTTGCTTAAAATATGCAGGTGGGTTAAAAATATGCTCACTACAACACACAGGAGAGTATCCTACTCCGCTTTTTTGCTGAAAGTTTCGTTCTGTTCCATAGCACTGTCTGTATATTTACATTTTTTGGCTCAGTTTTTGTGGAGAACATTGAGCTCTAGGTAATTCAAAGAGACTCTTCTTACAGTTTGAAAAAAAGTTTTGCTGTCCTCTCAAGGGGCATTTGCATTAAAATAACAGCAAGGGCCTGTGCATTTTTTCAAGGAGCCAAACATCTTTTGAGTTTCTATAAATGGCCTCTTTTCAGCTTCTGCGGAGCGTCAGAGCCCTAACCCAAGTCACATCTTCCCAGCTTTGCCCCATCAGGCCAGATTGTGCTCCCATGATTGCTTTTCATTAGTGGAGAAGTCTCTTTACACAACTTACAGCGCAGCTGCCATTCCAGATAGGAAAATTATCTTTAGCTTGGTCACAAAAGGGCACATTAATGCACACATGGCCCGACAGCAAGCCCTTAAATTTAGAGCCGCCACCTGGTCAGATGTTCAGTTTCCCACTGGTGTGATGGCAATTCCTGCATCACTCGCATTCCTGCCACTCGCCACTTGGGAGGTGGAGCGCCGAGAGACAGTGCCTCCTCCATGGGAGCCCAGATGGTCAAAACCAGCTTTTTCCACCTTATATTGAAGTGCGCGAACCATGACTAGTCTGCATTGAGTATTTCATTTTTAGTTTTGACCATCTGCTGGAGAAGGAGATGGAGCTAAAAGCAGGCAGGAAAGCAGAGGATAACCCACCCCAGGGTGCTAAATTCCCTGTAGCAGCTTAAAATACCCACGTGTGCCATGAACATGACAACCTCCGTCTTGTCTATGTGGGGACGGCTACTCCCAGAGGCAGCCATGGCCCCGTCTGAGCCATCAGAGGTGGCCTGCAAGCGGCAGCTGGGCTGGGACCGCAGCCTGGGCAGGGCTGACCTTGTCCCCCTCCTGCCAGAAGGACGGAGACTGTCACCACCGAGAGGCAGGGCAGACGTGGGATGTCAGCGCGCACGGACGACGCTTCAGGAAAGCCCTGCCGGGTTCCTAGGCATCCTGCAGGGACACGCAGCCAGGGCTGCAGACAGCAGAGGCGCTGAGGGCTGTGGACAGGTGCGGAGCCTGACGAAACACGGCCGAAAGCCCCGTGGGGAGAACTCCCATTTGCTGCATACCCCAGGCAGGGCCGCGGAGGGGGGACGGTGCCCCCGCCCTCACCAGGGCAGCCGGGGAGCGGGTGGGCAGCGCTAACCCTGCCCGCATCAGCAGGACCCTCTGTGCTGCTCCGTGTCCCCCCGGAATGAGCCGTGTGGGTTTGGCATCGCATCTTCCATCACCACCTCCGCACGCAACCAGCGCGTTTGCTGGCTCTCCCTTATCTCCACATCCCAGGCCTCTTCCACTCTATCTTGCTCATGAGTGCTGGGAGAAAAAGCAAATTCCCCTGTCCGCTGTAAATGGCAAGAGGGCTTTGCGCTGCCAAAAATAAGAGAGCGGGTAAGTTCTGCCCAATTATAATTGTTTTCATGTACACAACGCGCTGAAACACCCACCTCCACAAACAGCTCTCCCGGAGCCATGCTAGGGTTCAAGCATCGTTTAAAACAGATACCCGCCTGCCCTGACACCTGCACTCCAAAAAAATAACAAGATCATCTAACACAATTGCAATATTATATTCAGATTTTAAATCCACACACTTCTGGACATTCAGGAAAGAGTTAGCCCTAATTCACCACAAATCTGCTCCCTCAAATCTATTCTCAGTCCCCTCCTGAAATGGCAGCTTTGATTTCTTGCTATTTTTCGTTAAAGCTACCAATAGGCTTTTCATTCAATCAACGAAGGAAACATCACAACAAAATAAATACGTAATATACAGAAGCCGCGCAGGACCGACACTATTACAACTTTAAGCCCTCAAAAAATTGAAATTCGTATTTTCTCAAAAAATTGAAGTTCACATCGATGGCCAAGATAGCAAGGTAGTGGGTCTCACTGTCCAAAAGTATCCATCAGACACATCAGAAGACAGCCCAAACACTTGCACTTGGTAAGTCTGAAGAGCAGACAAGTTGGTATGCACCAAGACCCATAAAAAGGTTCAAGGAGAAAAGTTAAATCGGATGGGAGATGAACATACACCACAAATCATCTACAGGGAAGACTGTTCCTATCATGAATATAGGAAAACAAAACAAAAAAGGCAACATTTGTGATTATGATGGGGGTGGAATAGTTTCTTTTTGAAAAGCACTGAACAAAAAAATAGATGCTGTATATCAAGTGAAAATGAAAAGCATCCCATATGACACTGGAAATACTCCTTTAATGTTCTCCCCCAGTACAGCCCCTCCGCAGCACTGTGCCCTTTCTGGGGCACCGAAACCCAAGAGCAGCACCGACCTCCGTGCGGGGAACCAGTGGAGCCCCAGGGAAGGTGGCCCACCTGGGACCACTGTGTCCTGTCCAGGGTGGAGAACAGGCACGGGGACGTGGTTGTGCTCCTTGGGTGGGCGAGCAGGGTGGGCAGGAGCAGCGATGGGCTCCGGCTGCAAGAGGCTGCTCGGGGAGGCTGCGGAGCAGCACAGGTACCGCCGAGCCGGAGGATCTGCAGGATCATCTCTCAGTGCTCTGACGACCCCAGCAAAAAGGGCAAACGAGAAAGCAGAACTGGGTAAAGCAATCAGAAAGAGCAGCGAGCAAGACAAATTCCAAGAAAACATAAAAATGTCATAGAGAAAACACAGGGACGGATTTTCCTGGGGTGCTGCGGTGCTGGGAAGCCCAGCCTCAACCTGCACAAACTCCCCCGTGCGCCAGCAGGATAACCACAGGGAAGTACAGAAAGCCCTCTTCTATTCGCACACACACGGGGAGGAAGAGCAACTAACCTCAGCGATGATACAGGGTTTTTGGGTGATAAAGTCTGTTATCGGTCCAATCCAGACCCAATTCCAGCATTTGGTGGCAGGCTGTCAATTCCACGGCAGCACGTGGGAGGGTTCGGTGCATCCTCAGCCACCGGCCACACCGATCCGCCAGCAAGAGGCAGAGGCTGATGAGAGCCACGGCTGAAGAAATTAACATCCCTCCCCCTACCAAGCAACCCTCCTATCCTCTGGGAAAGTTTTCCAGTGCTTTGAAATAAGAAAGCAGATCAAGGGCTTGGTCTCTGAGATATGGAGGTGGCCAACAAGCGTCACCAGCATAGATATCGATGATTCTTGGAAAAACTGCCAAGTTTGAAGGCAGAAGGCTATTCAGGATGAAAGCTGTTTTTAAGCAGCACTGAAGGCAGGAGTTACTCTGGTGAGGGATAGCCTGGTGTGAGAACAGTTCCTGTTTGACTCATGCAGAGGTTTGATTTATGAGATTTTTTTCATAGCTTAAGTATAAACCCAAGTCAAAGTTCAGATCTATTATTTTTACGGTATAAAAATAATAAACCAACTTCAACTAACCCCCTCATAGTTGCTACAATTCGTTTTGTCTTTTCTTTGACTTTTAGTGTAACTTCAAAGGGAAATACCAGGGCTTTTCTTGGGTAACTATACATACTTTAAGTAACCATTTCCTACAAAATCAAGAGAAGGTAAGTACTTTCTGTGCATACGCTTAGACCTCAGTGAATCACCCAGGTGTAAATCCAAGACGCATGCTGTGCAGATGAGAGAAGCAAATCAGCTTCAGTTGGTTTCCTACATGAAGACTATATTTTTATGTGGCTTCTCAGTCCTCTGATAAACCTTAAAGCCATTAGCTAACTAATGAAATTTCATACATGTCTCAAACCCTAATTTCTTGTCAAGCTGCACACGTGTGCAAAGGGTCCGTCAGCAGTGGTGTAACGCGGAACAAGCCAAGGCATCTCCTTTGGCTGACAGTCAGGGAATGAAGGAGAGAGATGGGGCATTTGCAGGGAGGTCCAGAGGAAGGGGGGGTACGAGAAGCCCTTGGAGCCATTACATGTGGTAGAGCTGGGGCAAACACAATGGGGATGTTGGGATGAAAGACACCTATCCACCCAAAAGTGAGTCTCTGCTGGTCCTGCAGCTCATGGGACAGCTTATGAGCCCTGGGCTCGCATCCCAGCACACCTGGGTGCTGCTGTGCAAGAGCCTGACTCTGCAGCCGCCCTGCTGTTTGAGTCACCAAGCACCCCAACATCATCAGTTCCCGGGATTTTCAAGGAGGGACCAATGCATTAGGGCAGATCCAGTAACAACAGGGAAAAATGCACATCAGTTCCTTCTAAGACCACATCTAAAACAGTGTGCGAATTTTGCAAAACCCAGTAGCAAAGCAGAGCAGAGCACAGGAGGAGCTGGATCCGTCCCCAGTGTCATTACACAGCTTTACACATCCAACGTCTTGACCACTGGGTGCCTCCTGTCACTAGTTACCCTGGTCACGAGAGAATCAGGTGTGCTGGAACATGAATGCTCTCCTCCCCACGCACAGGTACAAAGGTCACACCTGGAGCCAGCAGTCCCTTCTCTGGCAGACACAACCAGAGCCCAGCAGTGGCCTTGCAGGTGACCAGGTGGCCCATATCTGCAGTACAGGCAGTGAGATGTTTGCCCCATTTCAAGTGAACATACTGTGTTCTCACTAAACATCGAGCCTTTGGCTTGGAGAAATGAAAGGAAGATAAATATCTAACGACAGTCCTTTTAAGGGAATGGTCTCCTGCATGTTTTTTTAAGCTTCTTTTTTACGTTGATCTCATTTTCTCAGCCAGAGAGGAAAGTACCTTTTTAACAAGCTGTAAACATGGGCCCAGGCTGCAGCATAGAATCATAGAATCATAGAATTGTCAGGGCTGGAAGGGACCTTAAAGATCATCTAGTTCCAACCCCACTGCCATGGGCAGGGACACCTCCCACTAGACCAGGCTGCTCAAAGCCCCATCCAGCCTGGCCTTAAAAATTTCCAGGGATGGGGCTTCTACCACCTCCCTGGGTAACCTGTTCCAGTGTCTCACCACCCTCATGGTGAAGAACTTCTTCCTAGCGTCCAATCTGAACCAACCCACCTCTACTTTTAATCCATTCCCTCTAGTCCTACCATTACCCGACATCCTAAAAAGTCCCTCACCAGCTTTCTTGTAGGCCCCCTTAAGATACTGGTAGGCCACTATAAGGTCTCCTCAGAGCCTTCTTTTCTCCAGACTGAACAACCCCAATTCCCTCAGTCTGTCCTCACAGGAGAGGTGCTCCAGCCCTCTGATCATCCTCAAGCATCAAGCGCTGTTGGTCAGTTTGGGCTCTGTATCACCACCTTGAATGTACAAGACATTGAAACATCTTGGTAAAGCTACAAGAGACTTCCTATAGACTGTGCACTGGAGTTGCAGTGCAAGCTGCACTAGAAAGTGTCTGGCCAGGAGGTTCACAGAGGGTGGTATTCCCCCCTGCTTAGCACCACTGAGGCTGCAGATGGATGTTGCATCATCCAGTTTGACGTCCCCCAGTAGAACACAAGTCTTGACAAGCTGAAGAGACTCCAGTGCAGGGCCATCAGGGTGGGCAGGAGGCTGGGACACAGAATATGCAAGGAGAAGTGGAGGGAAGTGGACTTCTTCAGCCTGGAGAGGGGAAGACTGCTGCTGGCTAAAAGGAACGGGTTTCTGGAGAAGACAGAACGAGGCTTTCCTCAGAGGTGCACAGGGAAAGGACAAGGGGCAATGGGAATAAGCTGTGGCAAGAGAAATTCTAACAGGACATCAGGGGAAGATTCCTTGCCCCAAGAGTGGTGCAGCCTTTGGACAGGGACCAGCCAGGTGGTGGGATCTCTATCCTTGGATATTCAACCCAACTGGACAAGGCCCTTGGAAATCTGATCTAGCTCTGGGGCTAAGTCTGCTCAGAGAGGACACTGTACTGGGAACTTCCAGAGGTCTCTTCCCATCTAAACTCTCTGTGACCTGGTCTCAGAAGAATGCACAGGCCTGTCCAATTGTCCAGGTTCCTCCTCTGAACACCAGGAGGTTACACAGGATGGAAACTGGGCTCCAAGCTGATCCCCTACATTTATTTCACAAAACCTTGTTGTTTTCTGCACTCATTTAATTTATCCAGCTGAAGCAAAGTCCTCGCTGCTGTGATTCAAGTTTGAATTCTGATTCTGGTTCAACACAAGGGAGTTCAGCTGCCTTCCCCTGAAACAAACTGTTCACTGTGAGCTCAGACATGGTTGAAGGTCACCTTGGCTAAGTCCCTTGCTTCTGCAGCATGACAGTGAGTCACTCAGCCTGCAGGAGACCATCACAGTATCTTGCTTGGCAGCTTTCTCACACTGAGAAGCCCTTGTGCAGCTTGCAGAGTAGCCAAGCACCATCTTGAATGATCCTCAATAAAACAGGGCATGCAAGGTAGCGGATGCCCCCAGCCCCTGCTCAGCAAGCAGTGCCCATCAGGTGTATCTGCATTCCTTAGCCTTTCCACAGCTGAGCCAGGCAGTGCCAGCACATTCATGCCCTGGATGAGAAGAGTGGGCAGAGAAAAGACAGAGGAGGCTCCAGACAGGGGGAAGCTCTGTCATGTCAAATGTAGAAAGCAGAGGTCAGCACACACCCTCACTGCTCCAAGGCAAGCCAGCCATCAACTAGAAAGACCGAGTCCCTCTCAGCTGCCCTGCAAAGAGGCTCATGGCTAATGAAATACAACAGGGAATCTGCTGTTCCTTCAGAAAACTCAGACTTCTCCAAGGAAGATCTGTATTTCCTCTCATTTGATAAAAAACTCACAACCAGCAGCAGTTACCCTAAGACACACCAAAATTCACATTCACCTTAGTAAAATATTTGAAAGGAAACTCCTGGAAGGAGGCACTGCAGATCTATCAAAGCACACTGTGACTTCTGCCCCTCTAAATGACATGCCAGCCATACAAACATGTAATGCTATCTGAAGTTATCATCACCACCCAGAACCCTACATCAATGAGTTCAATACGCCATAGACGACACTTACTGATGGTGCTGCTTCTTTCCCATGGGGATCCTCACGCCAGAGCTGACGTTCCCATCCTTGCACTTGACAGCTCCACGGCAAATGGCTGGTTGTCCAAGGTCATGCACGCACTTGGGGAAGCACCAAAGTAACCTCTCCCTTCATCCACTGGTGCTGAGGGAAGTCTTATGCTGGTCGCACCCTCCTGGACCTTCCTCTCCCCTTGCGTGCCACGAGGTGCAGCTCACCCAGATCCCAACCCACCACTCAGAAACCGCCTGTACCTCCCGGCTGTCCTTTCCTCAGCACGCCTGCAGCCTGGAAGCCACACGACTCAACAGTGGCTTTTACCAAGTGATCTTTCTTATCAGGGCCACCCAGCAAATAGCCTGGATGGCTGGTGACCAGGCAGCACGTAACAGGGTCAAACTCTGCCAAAGCCCAAATACAAACCATCCCAGCTCTATCTCCCCTTTGCATATTTTTAAGGCACACAACTTGTAAGCACAGCTATGTGTTCTCCTATTCAGGGTAATGTTCTCTCATGCGCCTGGCATGTACTTAATTGCTTAATTACTAATCCCTATGAAAAGTGCATGGGCACACTTGAGTCAGTAGTGACACCGAGCACTCAGTTCCTGCTCTGTAACTTGAACCCTTCCACTTGAAAACTTCACAGTTGGCACAATCTACACTGAAAAGGGATCCTGGTTTTCTTGCCTGAACTTATGTTAGCCCTTGGATGGACTCCTGCTGCTCTGGCACACTCCAGTCGCAGGGAGCAGCTGAACCTGCCGCTGCGCACCAAATCTGAATGAGGCATTTAACAGAGGCGGGACCCTCACACAGCCCTCCCAGGCCTGAAGAAACAAAGACACCACGTTCAGCTGGGAGAGCTAATGAACCACACAGTGCTGGAAGGGGGCAGAGCTCTGGGGAAGCATCACTGTAGTCTTGTCTCCATGCTTCTCCCAGGGCATTTGCCACTGGTCGCTGCCAACCAGAGTATCCTGGGCTGGACCCAGGACAGTCTCTGATGGGTGTTTATCTCATTTACCATTAATGAGTAGGAAGAACTCCCTCCTGGGAGGGTGATGCCGCCCTGGGACAGGGCACCAGGGAGGTGGGGTCTCCATCTTTGGGGGTTTCTAAACATAGGCCATATGCAGCCACAGCCCCCCTGGATAAGGAGAGATCTACTGTGAGCTGGGGATGGACTAAAGAACCACTGAGCCACTGGCAGCGCTGGCATCCTGTGACAAAAAACATGTACCCGTTTAGCAATACAGAGACACGGAACACAATTTTTATCACCTCCTGTTTCTTCCAAGAGTCTGGTAACTTTACAAAGTGAACACGTTTTGACTACAAGCCCCTGCCTTGAATAGAGAAGTGGAAGCAGAGTCCTCCCAGCTCACGATTTGCAAGTGGTTGTCAACCACAGAGGAAAAAATCAGAAAGCAGATCCCAGCCTCCCCGCCTTGAGCTGTGCTGGGCTTTCACAAAAACTCCACATGCCTGGAAAACAGTGAAGCAGCAAACAGAAAAGTAAAACAATTCATCTACAAACATTACATTCAGTGTCACATCACTCTGGGGGATGGAGTTACACATCTAGCAACAGGGGACAGATGCTTCTTAGAAAAGGATCGTTCAGGATCACTTGAAAAGATAAGTAAAACTGTTCTTTGGGTGAACGAAAGTAAAACATGGGCAAAGGAACTCTGTAATGAGATAGACCAGGCTGTCTCCACATCTGTTTGACTTTCCCAAATACACCAAGCAGGAGGGGAGGCAACAACCTAATTCGCGATACGCAAAAACATATTACCTGGAGAAAAGCCAGCGGACCATCACAGCTGAGAAATGTGTGGGAAAAAGAACAAGATGAGTCATGCTGGAAAACAAAGCAATGCTGAAGGAAAAAAAAAAGCACCCTGACAGGAGGAGAACGGAGACCTTGAAATGAGCAGCGGTGAGCAAACGATGCAGGGTGCTTGTTGGAACACCCAAATGCATGAACACTAGGGCAACAGGTACAGAGGCTGCCAACAGACAACAGTGCAAACTCTTCTACACAACTGCAAAATGCATTCGGGGGAGGGGACGGGGATGCTCTGGGCACCATGGTGCCCACCAGACAGTGCTCAGCTTTAGTGTTGTGGCCCAGCTCCTCCTTCCCAGAAGACAAAAGATGAAGGGCTGACTACCGCAACCTGAAGTAGGGCTTGCACGCTCAAAAGCTTCTCTGGTATTTGCTCTATCAGCTCTAGTCTGAGAGAAGGTGCCACCTCTCGGCATAGATCTTGGCTCTTTGATGAGAAATGAGGAGTTCATTCTTCACTCCCATGTGAGCTGGCAGGTCACACATGAGGAAGGGATTTTATATACACTTAAAAATAACCTCCGCCACATGGCTGAGCACCTTTTTGGCTCAAGGCCCAATACCCAAGGAAAGATGTACAGCAACTAGAGAGGACCTCTGCCTCGGGGTAGGGCAGCTGGGCCAGAATGGGGGCAGTGAGCAATGGGTTCTGCCCAAAAAACCATCCAGGACCACTTCGAAAGCAGAAGCAGATACATGAGCACATCAGGAAGGCACGCGAGTGGGGCAGAAGCTGTGTCCAGCTGAGTGAAGGAAAGTTATCTTGGAGATAGGCAGCGCCTTTCAAACAAGGCAGTGGCTAATTCAAGCCGGACAAAGTATGCCTATGGAAAACATACCGCAAGGACTCAAGGAGTCTTCCCCTGCACTAATTTCTACTCACCCTGTACAAAAACAGCGCAGCCTTCTATTGACCCATCCCCTGGAGAACCATTTCCTAGCGGAGCCCCCAGCGCGACAAACCCAACAGCCGTAACTGAGAGCTACCGGAGCCCTTCGCACCCCGCTCAGCGCAGCGCAGGGCCCCCTGTCCCCACGCTCCCCCCACGCTGCCCCGACCCCGGCACCCTCCGCCGCTGCCCCCCGCTGCCCGCCGGGCCGCCGAGCGCCCACCCCGCTCTGCCACCGACACGCGTGGGCGCCGCCGGCTGCTAGCCCAGCGCCCCCGGGGACAGCCACCCTGCAGGCACAGCCCCCCGGCGGGATGGCGAGCGAGTCTGCATGCACGCGGGCAGGGATGCGGGCAGGGATGCGGGCAGGGATGCGGGCAGGGCGCCCCAGCGCCCCGCCATTCCCCCACCCCCCCAACCCTGCGCGCTGCCGGGCGCAGGCAGCGCGGGGGCGGCCGCTATTTCTGCCGAGGCGGTGCCGCCCGGTGCCGGCCAAATATTGTGCCCAGATAAAGGCCGGGCCGCTCCGGGACGGTGCGGGCCCGCCGCCCCGCTTACCGCAGCCGCGATCCGCGCCGAGCAGAGCCGAGGCGAGCCCGGGCGGCGCGTCCTGCCCGCCCCGGCTCCGCCGCTGCGGGAGGCGGGGGTCCGGTCCCGGCCCCGGCCTCAGCCGTCACTCAGAGGGGGCCGGCCCCGTCGCCCCTCCCGGCCGGGAACAGCTGTGCCCGGCTCGGAAGCCGCCGCGGGTCCCCGGTTTGGTCTGTCCTTACCCTCCGCCCGCAGGGGAAGCTCGCACCCTCCATCCCCAGCGCCGCGGAGGGCGGCAGCCCCACAGCAGCGAGGGCGGCATATGCTTCCCAAGGGTCTTTCCTGTTCCTAACGATTTATGTGCGCTAGAGCCTGCCTTTCCTCCCGTGGAAACTTCCTTCAGAGTGCCGAGTCGGGCACCCCGGCAAAGCGCCTTTTTGGGAAGCCCCCCAGGATGCGCACGCCTCAGTCCGTGGGGACAGAGGCCACCGCGAAGCACCCCGAGGCTGCGGCTGGAAGAACTCCTTCCCCAGGAGGGGTGGTGGAGTCCTGGGATGGGGGGACCCTCTTTATGAGGGAGTGTAGCGATAGGACAAGGGGTGACAGTTTTAAACTGAAAGAGTGTAGACTTAGATTAGATATTAGGAAGAAATTCTTTGAGGGTGGTGAGGCATGGGAACAGGTTGCCCAGGGAAGTTGTGGATGCCCCATCCCTGGAAGTGTTCAAGGCCAGGCTGGATGGGGCTTTGAGCAACCTGGTCTAGTGGGAGGTGTCCCGGCCCATGGCAGGGGGGTTGGAAGTAGATGATCTTTAAGGTCCCTTCCAACCTGAACCATTCTATGATTCTATGACCCACGGGGTCTCAGGGCTCAGCCAGACCGAGTCATGGCCGCCCTGGGCTCTGGCTAGTGGTGGCCCCGCTACCGTGGCTGCTGGGGCCCTGCAGCTGCAAGAATGGGCATTTTATAAAAGCTGCTTCCCCACAAACACCATCAGTACCAATGCACTTATTTACCTCCCTTATTTACCGTGCCTTATTTAACTCCCTGTCAGTTTGTCCCATAGATCCAGTGACAGCCAGCTCCTAGAGCAGCTCCAAGTCTGCCATCAGCCCAGAGAGCTGCCTTCCAGCCTCACGGTGTCAACAGTGTTAATGACGTTGCTGCCAAATCTCCTTTCCCCCATGTCACCTTTGAGTCACCGTAAAGCCTCACGGATTTGTCCTATAATCTTTTTTAACAAATCTCCCACAAAGTATCAGCCCCACGCTCCTCCGTATCTCTGCTGTCCGACCAGCAGCCACAAGCCAGGAGTGGAGAGGGCCCCAGGGGTATCAGAGGAGGGCAGCCCACCAGAACACTTCTCCAGTCCCACACTTCCCAGGCCTTTCATCTGAAAATGCCCTGTCCGTCTCCATGAGATGGTACCTGGCTTTTTTTCCACAGCTTGTCATACAGGTGACCTAGCTGGTGCTGAGGTTCTGCATCCTGTGGCATTTAGAGAAAGATCTGCAGTTAGCCCTGGAAATACTGGTCACAGCTAGGCCCAACGAAGGATACGAGTGAGGACCCTGCCAAGTAGTGGATTAGTGCATGCCTTGTAGAGGTGAGCAGGATCATAGCCCAAGTCACTGGCAACATCCCAGCTGCTGGCAGGAGTAGAAAAGGGCACTTAGAACCACCCAATTCACCACGGACTGGCCCAAATGCCTGAATTTCTCCAGGCTGAAGAAACCTGGAGGTAGGTACCAGATCAGACAAACCTAGATACCAGTATCTATGCTACCTGCTCACGAACTGTCTTTCTCAAGGGTGTGCAAGCTGTGAGCAGCTCAGCAAGGGATCCACCAGCACCACCAAGCTTCCCTACAAGCCCACGTTGGCTTTGCACTCTGATACATGCGAGGCACTTATTTTTTTTATCCCAGCTGGCTGCTGTCAGATCTAGCTTTGTGGGCACCAGAAGTTCATCCAAGGTGAGCACTAGAGTCCCCTCAGAATGTACTCAGCCTGTCTCCAACAGGCAAGGCACTAACCCAGCTTCTCAGCACATTTCTTTTCAGTGTAAGTATCAGTGATGCTTCATTTTTAGCTGTCCACGATGACTCCGTGCAGTAAGGGACCTGCTGCAAGTAACGCACCTTGCAGCACTGTTCACAAGACACCAAGCATTGCTGATGCCGACCACATCTATGCCCCTCTTTGAAACAGATCTCAAGGTAATGGCTCAGCACCCCTGAAGCATGTCCACTCAGGTCACAAGCTCCTCTTGCCCTAGCCAAGTTCTAACCCCACAGAGCAGGACAATTCTCCTGTTCAAGACTTCCACTCTGAAAATATCAGCAGTGAACAAAAGAACATAAAAGGAAGCTTTCAGGCATTACGAAGGTTTAAAGTGAAGGGTTTTTTTCATTGCATGATTCTTCTCCACTTTTCTTGTCTAGCACAATCAGCACATGAGAACGCAGGCTCTCAAACTCAAAGGTTTGCCTGATGCGCAGCAAGTCTGAGAACAAAGGATGAGTGTGGTGAAAACACAGAGACAACAAAGGTCTCCCTGAATGGAGAAAGAATAGTCCAGGAGTGGAAACCTTGGAGACGGGAACTCATTTTGGGATGGCAAACAGGGTTCTCATGTTTCTCTAGAGAAACAGAGTTCCTCAAAATGACCCAGGGTGAACATACTGGGTGATGAAAACAGGTAAGCTTAAACTTTGTAAACTTAACAAAATACAGCTGAGGTGGAATAAACAGAAAAGAGGTGGTCTGAAAGTGCTTATTGTTCACAGCCTTAGGAAAGTAAGAGATCTGCTTTGTTTTTTTAATTTTATTTTTTTTTTATTATTAGTGTCATTTGTTTTCCCTAGGTAATGAATGCTCATTTTCCCATTTATAAAACTCACAATGATCTAACAACGCTGCATTCCTTCTCTGTGGCTGGGAAGTTATCTTGGGTGGAGTCCCAAGAATTACACACTGCATCTCCACATCCCAAGGGAGGATCAGCTAGGCTTCTGCAGATACTGCCTACCTGTTTTTGGCATTTATAATGGCACTGGAGTTCCAGTGAATTTCAGGCATTCCCCCTCTCTTTAGAAAGATTGCCTAACACCTAACCTAAACTTAACTTTCTGCAATTCAAGCCCTTATATGTCCTGTTTTCCCTACATATAAACCCAGATTCTTTATCAGTGAGAACTTTTAAAAGTGTTCCCCTCCTTAGCTGTCTCCTACCCAGACTAACTACAAATCCTTCTATTTAAGCCAGGTTTTTTAGACTTTCATTGTTCTTGCTTTTGTCTGGATTCTCTGTAATTAATCCGCATCTTTCCTGTAGGACACTGCCTGCAGGACACTGCAGGAACTGCATGCAGGATTCCTGTGGAGGCCTTTCTAGTAGCCCTCAAAATGGAAAGATCACGTGAAACAGACACTCCACCACCTCCTCGATTCCGACACATGCACCCCTGCTGAGGTGTCATGCATTCACAAAAGGCAGAGAAACCATTCACAACAAACCCCAAACACAGACGGCTGCAAAACTGAAGTTAAAAACCACGCAGCATTCTGTGTGAATTAAGAAGTTACACAGAGCAGGCAGGTTTCATCCCTCTTCCCTAAGGACAGCTACTAATTACGCTACCTACTTCATGGATCAGGAATGTCAGCAAACTCAAGAGCGTTCAACATTGTGTACAGGCAACACCTCCTGCATGTTTTTCAAAGCCAGAGCACAAACTGTACTCAAATAGCACCATCAAGTCAGTTAGCAAATGTACCAGAGAATATTACAGGCTCGTCAGTGGGGTAAAAAAACCCAACATTAAAAGCAGCTGTAAAATCATAGCTCTGCGACTGAAATCACAGATGGTGTAAGACGGCTATAGGTAAGTAAACTAACAGCAGAGTACCTGTAACATGATGGACTAGTAATGGAGCTACGTAAGACAGCGGTGGGTATAGTGGGTATGGAGATGGGGAGACATCTCAACACAGCCTCTGGACATAGCATATGAACTGCAGACAGCATTGTGTGAGTAACTTTGGGTTGGGTGCATGCTCAATGCACACATAACATGATTCACCACATGGAGAGCGGTGCTCTTGGATTTGCTGATCCATTAGACTGCACTTTGTTTTACCGACATACAAAGCAGCCTACGTGAACTCCAGCACTGAGCTGCGTAAATGCATGAGACTCTATGAATATTGTCCTTGCTTCTGATCTGGGTTTTTGAGACTCTGGAGCAGCCACTGAAAACCAAGGAGAGGGTGAGGGTGCTCCAGAAGGAGCAGACAAGCTCAAAAAGCACCTTGAGTCTCTTGAACATCTGCCCTAATACTACGAGTGTGGAGCCCCAAACCCTGCTCCATCAGTTCACAGGGGCAAATCAACTACAGGCCAACAGCGGATCCCCAAGCCACAAAGGATGCAAACACAGCATGGGCATTTCTCACACAACCAGACAAACTTCAAACGGCTCCAGCAAAACACCCTATGCCATTACAATTATCAATTAATAAGCCATCAAACTTTGCAAGACTGTGGATGAAGGTGGTATATGCTCTTAAAAGCATGAAAACTCTCACTCTCCTCAGGAGCTCAGGAAAGTGCTTGTCTCATCCTAATGACCTGCACCATTCAGATTTTCAGGCTCAGAAGCAGTCCCACACAGGGAACTTCTGCATGGACCTTTATCCTACAGCAGTTCATCATCATCACATCGAGTCCTTCGCCTGCGTTCTTCACCACCTCTGCAGTGGCAGCTGAGGAAGGAGAAATTGATTAATACAGAAAAATATTAGTGTCTCAGGTATTAACATAATTTCTCCCTCAACAAGTACACTTAAAGAGTCTCACCTCAGCATACTTAAATATGGACAGGACCATGTTAACAAGCCATTTGCATTAGATTAGCGGTTGGTTAGTTTATCACTGCCCACTCTATTCATAAGGGCTCTGCTATACCCTGTGCACAGTCCAGGCAGAGACACTCAGCAGACTTCCAAGAAGACTCCTCACTGCTTAGCTCAGATCTCCTCCAGACTATACCAAAATTAGACTAAAAGCGTGCAAATTTAAGTCTTACATGCTTAAACAGCTTGTTTACTCAGAATATTTGCATGCGTATTCTTTCCTAATGTCGTGTACTGCACTGCCCCTTTCAAGTCACAGCTCCCTTTCTGTCCAGTCCCCTTTACCCATGCGGACAGCATGCTGGCAGGATATCTCAGCTCAGCTTGTGTATTACTAGAAAGATTATATAGCTATGTGCAGCAGAAAAATCCCTTCTGCTGCCATTCACTGTGTTAAACACAGCTTTAATACTGTGTTTAACAATCTTAAGGGACTATGGCAAGCAAACTCAAATCTAGGCAGCAGACTATGAAATATAATCATATCTGTACCTCCTTTAAATATTTCTAAGGCCAAAAATAAAATAGGCTTTAAAGTAGGCCAAAAATACAGTATTCAAAGGACTTTAAGCATGTGGACATTGCTTGCTCCTGTCTCCAGGGAGCGTCAGTCCTTGAAAGTTTCTCAGAAGCATACTTGAAAACGAGCTATCAAAAAAGACGGAAAGGAATGCCTTCAATTTAGCAACCGATTGGGGGGTGGGGGTGAGAAGGGGGAAAAACTCACCAATAATGCATGTCTCTAAATTCAGAAATATTGAGGACTGCTTCCATGTTTCCCAAGTAATAAAAATGTTAGTTAAAGAAAAAGGGAGAAGTACCCAGTAATGGCTCCAAGTAATAGTTATGAGAAAAAAAGCTCCCCAATATTAGGGGAAGATCCCAAGAACAAAAGTCAACATTGTTTTATTGATAAATAACTTTTTTAATATTTTCACCCAAACATTCTAGCATTACAATGGTAAACAAAGTGCAAATTTTCAGGAAGTCAACTGAAGTCAACAGAACCCAAACTTGTTAAACAAAACCTTTTCACAGAACACAGGTTTTTAAATTTTATCCCCTTTATGTCTTCAAGGCCATGTAGTAGTAATATTTCTCTTCAAAGCCTGTTACTTATTTTACTGCTAAACAATCTGAGCTGCTACATTTCAGAAGTGGTGATTAATCATCCTTTGAAAATTCCACAAGACTCTGAGACACAAAATCATGAATCCATATATCAGTATCTGGATGAGATGTGTCCACGAGGAAAGTCACTATTTTTCGATCCCAAGAGTTAGTGCTTTCATTAACTGCCTGTATCTGTGCCACCAAGGGTTTCTTCTCTACAAGATTCCGAAACACTATTGATGCCTCTTCTGACCACTGCTGGCTTTTCACTCCTAGGACAAATGTAAAGCAAAACAGAAGATCATTTATAGACTAGACCAATCTGAATGATTAAGTTTATAAAGCAGTGGGGGGAATTTAAGTACTTGAGAAAACACATGTTCAAGCGCTGCTGAATGCAGCTTAACTCTAGAAAAGAAACACAAGCTCACTCATCACCCACATAAATGAGTTTAATTATTACAGAGACTAGGACATTTATTTTTTCTTGAAGTCTAAAGATAGGGGCAAGTTTGCAGAAGTGAAAGGCAAATTCACCGACTCACTGAGTAATTCAAAGTGTATCAGCTGCCACGTATGATCAAGGTATATTAGGAAACATGACAAAAAGGAAACCAAAAATCCTTTCAAAACAATTTCTTTTGTCTGCTGCCTGAGGTTACTGAAATTATTTGTCCTGTTTGCCTTGTTTAGAGTAGTTTTCTTCATCTCAAAGCAGCATCAGCTACTAAAATATCTGCCAAACCCTGGGGTCCCAAACTAGATCTGCAAAGAGCAGAAACTAAGAGAAATGCTGCCTAAATGCCTCACAACTGCTGCTATTTTCTTTGAGTGCAGCAACTCACAAAGTCAAGTCTGCTCAGGAATGTGATGCTAGAACTCTATCAGGTTTTTGAATATCACTGTAAGAAAGAAGTGGCTCCTGCAGACTTGAAATTCAGTCTCCCCGGACCACTGCTGGTGTGCAGCATCTAGACATAAGGGGTTCAAGTACCGTGCATGAGCACCCGAAAAACAACTTATGGATAAAAAGCAAAACAGCAAAGTGACAATGCTTTGCTTTTACTATTAGCAGCAGCTTGCTGCTGATAGGACAGGAAAACACAGGAACACAGCTCCTTGCAGGTTACAGAAGGAATGAGAAGTCGACAGTTCACCAAGAGTTCAAAAAGGGTAATTAATGCTAGGAAAGGCTGGTGAGGAAGCAAATGGGACTTTACAAGGAAACAGACCAGAGACTGAGATGTACCAGACATGAAACAAGAGAGAAAAAAGTGGAAGAATAGCAAGACAATAGTTACCAGTCTCAGTCGGCCTGTTTTGACAATATGAAGCAGCTCAGAGGCCAACTTAACTAGCTACCTGGGATTCTGTGAAGCAGGGAAACTGGACGACTTGCAGGCTTGCTCAGCTGGATCCTGTACTACCCCAGTAGACAGACACAGCTAGAAATCAGCTTCATTTCACCACTGCCCTCCTAGGACCCCTGTTGTTGGTAACACATCCATCATCACTAGTTTAAAGCAACCCCCAAGGTCACATTGAGGCTATGCAGGAAAGCAGATCCACAGAAGGCAAAAACTTTCTGGCTTGTCACTTCAGACAAGCATATCCTGTAACTGAAGTCTAGACCAGTGCTGACCAAACAGCAGCAGAAAGCAGCAACTGAATAAAGAGACACATACACCTGAAAACAATATAGAAAGGAAAGAAAAATTTGGAAAAGGAAAGGAAAGACAACCAAGAAGAGATCAAGTTTTATTTTTTTTTTTAATTCTGTCAGATGTATGCACGCTCTCTATGCCCCATATTCTCAAGGAAATTAATCTTAAGTGTGTTAAAAGCCCCCACCCCCTTTTGTTGAGTTTTTTTGTTTGTTTAAGAACACCAATATATTTCAGGCAACTTTGGATTCCACTGGATGCACTGGAAAACAGATAATTACAATAGGGGCAAGATATATATGAAAAACTTCTCCAGAAACTCAGCGTCTAGTTCCTAACTTTATGTAGATTAGGAGAATCAGAACATAAGTTCTTAGCAACAGATATATCATAACTTTCACACTTCATAATGGGTTATGTAAAAGAATCCAAAACCCATTTAGTTTTGATTTCCCTGCATCCTTTGCATATTATACATCACACACCTTAAATGGTAAATATTTATGACAATGAAAAGCAGCTGCTGGGGAAGTTCAAGCAATCTTCAGCTTTATACATGGTAACTAGAAGTGCTGCATTCAAATAAACAAAGAAATAATAAAACAGGACCATCATTACATATGTCATGAAGAAAAGCAGAGCTGCTTTGATGACATAAACATGCATGAAGCATGCTTTTGCAAGCAGGTATATGCTTACTTTAGAAAAAAACAATTACATCACTAACCTTCGGCTTTTCATTTCTATTCATTTGCTATCGCCACTGATGTAAGACTTTAACAAAAAAAACCTGTAAATGTTTACTACCTACCTGCAAGCTGAGCTGTTATAGCTTGGAAAGGTAGTTTTCTAAATGTATCCATGAGTGGCTGTACTTTCTCTATGCTGACAAACTCATGCTTACCGTAGTCCAGCTCATATACCGACAAAAACCCATTTCTAAGAATTCCTTTTATTATGACCCTGTACCACCTGAAAAGGGAGAGAACAAGAATAGACAATTTGAATTCATATTCACACACTGTCATGGCTCCAGAAAAGTAACACATGACCAAAAGATCTTAACCAACATGTCTCAGGCTTCCCAGATCTGGTATTATCTAAATAGAAGTCAACTCTTCCAACTACAATCTGGAAGCACAAAGAGACTGCAACCTCATTTACTCCCTTAATCTCTCAGATATCGTTGGACACCTTGTTAACAATGCAGACAAAGCAGAGCTAGGCTTGCCTAGCTTAGCAGAGCTAAGCTTGCCTTCAAAGATTTTAAGTATTTACTTACTGATTTTCAATTTTAGCTGCATACAGCTTGTTTTTTTCAACGTTCACAGGTTTCTCTTCTGCCCTGCTATAGTACAAGATCATTTCTTCCATTAGGGCTTCCAGATTATGTAGCTCTTTCCAAGGCTGGACAATAAAGTGACCTGGATGGCAGGCAACTGAGACATAGACATCCATGAGCTCACCAGTCTTTGACAAGGGTAGAGGTGGGGGCATATCAATGGTAGACGCTGCACTGCTGGGTTCTCTGGCTGAATCAGAGAAACTCTTCTCTACCCTTCCACTGGTTAACTGTAGAGCTGAAACAGCATCACTTGTCACTTTTGTGGAGCTAGTCCCACTGGGTGTGACACTCAAGAAAACATCTTTCTGATGCTTCCACAAGTCTGCATTTTTGATCTGTTGATTGATGCTACGATCCATGTCCGGGAAATTCTCTGGAGCAAACAAGTAAACGTGTGCAATTCCCTTTGAACCATCCTGCTTAACCACCTTGGAAAACAAAATACAGTTTTATTTCCAGTTAATAGCTATTATGCACATCTGATTTTGTACAGAAGACTAAATCCTTTAACAGAAAAGTGGCAACCGTTCATTGCATTCTATATGCACAAAAGTATTTTTAAGGTTCTCTCAAACACGTTAATGAAGTTGTTGAATAGTAAGCAACTCACAGCAGCTAAGGAGCATTTGCAGCTATTCCATGAATGTAAAGCAAATAGAAAGACTGAATTTTGTTCTGCCCAACAGGTTCAATCTCAGTACTATGTGAACAATTCTAGTTTTCAGAACAGTAGCCAGTGTCCATACATATCTAAACAACTAAGTAATGCTATGAAATATTAACACTTAATCCTTCAAAATTCTCTTCCTGTCATTCTGGGAGATGAAGCCTAGTAACTTAAGGATGGGGAAAAAAATAAAGATGAAAAAACCCTCCAGGTTTGTATCATGCATAATTTTCAAGCACTGACACAAAAATATTTCCTATTTAACATCAGATATGCTAGTGAAGCACTGAAATTTTAATGTGGCACAGTATATAACATTTCTTTACAGATTCTTCTGTTGATTTTCCTAGCCAGGAATAAAAACTTTCAACAATTAAAGCATACTTCTATCACCTATTATTTAATCAAGCAATAATTAGTACCAAACTCAAACCATCTTGGAACAGAATGTCCAGAAAAGCCAGACGCAACAGTCATATGTCCCAGACTAGAGGAGTTGTTTTATCTATACCATCTCCAGTGTTAAAGCAAGCAAAAAGGTAAAGGAAAGCTACAAAACACTTTTTTCAAAGTGCTGTGACAGTATTTGGAATCGGATTTTTAAGAGGAAATTAGCTTTGTTTAGTCTGTAGCTAGTAATAGATTTCCTTTAGAAGGGCATTCATTAAACTGGATAGGATACATTGCAAGTGGAAATAATTTTATCTCAAAGATAGCAGAAATTCTAAGTATACAATAGCATATACTAAATCACACTGGATTAGAAAAAGCAAACAAAAAATAAAGCTGCTTTCCAAGACCATAAGAAGAAAAAGACATGCTCACAAGAGGCATAAAAATAATTTAAGATTAACTCAAGAGTTATATCTTTTTATGTGGTGAAACATTAACAACTGTGTTTGTTTCTTATCAGTTGGTAAAATAACTCAAGCTGCTTATTTGGACACAGACAGCAAAACATGAAAGGCTACTGTGAAAGTCGCTAAATTCTTAAGGGGAAAAGAGAAGCTTCTAACAGGCTTAAGCAAGTAAGTTTTATGCCAAATGTCCAAAGAAGAGGACTTCGTATAGAATTTATGCCAGCCCAGAGCTGGCTACAAACTTTTAAACTTCTATAACAAAAATCAATTTGATGACTGGTTAAGCTTCTAGAGTTGTTCTTTTAATGGTCTTTCCACACGCCTATGGATTTCAAGTCACATAGGCATTTTGACTATTTACCTTGATGCTAAATTCAGGACAACTCATTACAGTGTCTCTCAGCCACAGTACAGCATCTGGAGTCCACATGCCAGTGTTAGGAGGCAGGTCTGCTAGGCAGCATTTTATAGCCTAAGAACAGAATTAAATATATAAGGTATAATTTAGTAATATGGGAAATAGTCCACAATTCCTATTCACAGAAACTTAATTAATGCTGACAGATTCAATAATGTATGACAAACAGAAAGAGACAAAGGAACAAGTAAAACCAGTACCATTACACATACACAACATCCTGTCGATACACAGGACATTATGATTTATTTCAGGCAAAGACACACAATGAAATACACTCCAGTGTTGAATGCTATTAAACAAAACAAAATTTCATTACATAAACCTTGAAGTGGCAGCACCACAAACACTGCCAAAACATCTAGCACAGGTTAGCTTTAACATGTCTTTATACCTGAGGAGGTACTGCAATTACTTCTCTCAGGAATTGTGGTGGGATTTCTCTAAGCTCTGATATTTTTACAGTTGCAGCTGTTCCAGTATCCATGAACTGCACATCAAGTGCCCGCCTAGAGTGAATAAGTCTTATCTGAAAGAAGAAAATAAAAGCACCATTTTGAGGTTAAAAACACAACAGTGACACATACACTATAACAAGTTTCATAGAAACTATGGATTCAGATTTAGCTGAACAAAAAGAGCTATTCCTATGCGGGGAAACTGTAGCTGTTCTTTGAATACTTCTTACCTCTACACGTGTCCATTTTCCTTTGGAAGCAAACAAGCAGATTTTGCCACAGAAAGGAAGTGATACACTAAACTCAGATGTCTGCTGCAAATATAAAAACAGAAGTTAAAAAGCATGGAGCTATTCACATCTGGCACTCAACTAACCATTTCAAAAGCCCTACATGGAATAAACAGTTCTGACAAGCAAGAACTCTGTTTCAAATATAAAGTCTCTTTCCAGCCTCAGAAGCGTTTCTTAGCATGTTGTTTTAAGCTTCCCCAATCAGTAAAGCTTTAATTCCAAGCTGTGTATCTTACAAGCAAACTGAGAGAAAATAAAGTGCCAGGGAAAAAAAAACACATTTGGAAACACAGAATATGAAATCACCGACTATTGCCTTTAATGTTCTGAAAAGAAAGAGCAGTTTAGAGCTGTGACAGACAACTAAAGAAGCTCCTACCTTTATATTCTAGAACACATCATTTGTTCAGATATTTAACAACCCAAATTTACTCCTGACCCAAATGCAAGTCTTATGGGGGTAACATTCACCATGATGATCCTACGTAACATAACAAGACAATGGCTGCACTATAAAAAGCATGAAGAAACTCCATTTGAAGACCCATCGACACCTTAGTTTAAATTCTTAAGCAAAATAAAAACCCTCAAGATAAGCTGCAAAGTCAAGATTGCTTCTTTTACCTCCATACACAGATTGATATTAAAAGATGATGAATGTCAAAGTCTCCCTAAGAACCTAACATACACTCTGTCCAGAAAATCTGAACTTCTGAAATACCTGCCTGGCTGCCTGTCTTTGTGTTGCTAAACCTTTC
The DNA here is from genome assembly GCA_947846985.1 of Fratercula arctica. NCBI lineage: Eukaryota > Metazoa > Chordata > Aves > Charadriiformes > Alcidae > Fratercula > Fratercula arctica. Next base: position 68,448,055 of record CANTUZ010000026.1, on the reverse strand, counting down.
AGGGTTCTATACACTTTCCTTCAGCGTCTAGTTTGCTTGAAACTGAATCTTGATAACTGAGAGGTAAAGTATTTCCAGATGGTGTGTGTTCCATAACAAGCCTAAAGCTCAAATTCTACACCTAAAACCACTTTCATAGAATCATAGAATGTGGTGGGTTGGAAGGGACCTTTGAAGGTCATCTAGTCCAACCCCCTTGCAGTAAGCAGGGACGACATCAACTAGATCAGGTTGCTCAGAGCCTCATCAAGCCTGGCCTTGAATATCTCCAGGGATGGGGCCTCCACCACCTCTCTGGGCAACCTGTTCCCTCACTGTAAAGGACTTCTTCCTAATGTCCAATCTAAACCTACCCTGCTCTAGTTTAAAACCATTGCCCCTCGTCCTATCACTACCTGCCCTTGCAAAGAGCCCCTCCCCAGCTTTCCTATAGGCCCCCTTCAGGTACTGGAAGGTTGCCCTAAGGTGTCCCCGGAGCCTTCTCTTCTCCAGGCTGAACAACCCCAGCTCTCTCAGCCTGTCTTCATAGGAGAGGTGCTCCAGCCCTCGGATCATCTTCGTGGCCCTACTTTGATGGAGTAGTTTCACAAGCAGCAGTTCTAACAGGACCTTCAAGGATCTGCATTTCCTGGTTTAAATCTCTAAGGCTCACTTGAATGTTGAACAAATTAGATTCTCTTAAGATTTCTTCTCTTTCGTATAAGTTCTCTTGAGTCTAGTAAGGGTAGTTGCATGGGTCTGTAAATGGCTGGTGGAATGTCGGACTTCTCTGCCACATGCCTATTTCAAAGCAACTTCAGACTTTTGAAAACGCCTCTTATACATCAGTTGTAGTTGAAATTAGCCACAACATTCAAAAGCTAAGGGTACAAGGACAAGATATCAGATCAAAGCCATCCAATGTCCAAGGAAGCCAGTCTAAAAAGAACAGACCTTGATTACACTGCTTTTATTGTCGCTTTACATGGTATGCTGTGGGCCAGGCTGCTTACGCACCTCAATTTCATCATGTAAGTAAAACTTCCAGAAAAAAAAATACGGCAGTATCTCCACAGGCTTTATACCAACCTGATGCAGTTTCTACTGGAAGCTTCCCATTATGAGACACATTGTTACTGTTCAAGAGAAGTTATAAATATTCAAGGAAAGTTGTAAGTAGTTACTGAAACCTTAGAGACAGCTTATGAACACAAAACCATAAGAAGATACTTTTCATGCTGAAGAATGCACCCCAAAAAAACTAGGAAGATAATTTATAGCCTTTTTGAATAGTCTGTGGCTACCTCAGAAATGTGAACTTATGTGCAAGGAAAATGATTGGTACACTCTGAAGAAAGGCTACATGACTTCACCACTTCTCTCACCATAGAACCTACCTTGTAATGGAAGTAGTCTTCTAATTTCTGCAACATTTCAGAAAGTCTAGACAAGCCTTTAGACGGCACTTGGCAATACAGGCTTCCATCAGAGAAAACACTGGTTACTCTGACATTTGTATAGAGTGCATCTACCTGCAACGGTAAGATTTTCACAAGAAAGGGGGAAAAAAACCCACACACACCAACTTAGCAAATTTCTGAGTACTTTTTTTTGTCCACCCAAGACCTTAGCAGTCAATGATTTTCAATGAATTAAGAAGAGAACAGGAAAATGGTACCTGTAGGTGCAGTTCAAGGGACCTGTCATACAACGCCTTCAGACAAGTAGCATTGATGTTGATATCGTCTTCTCCAGAAGTGTCATAGAGAACAAGAAGAGGAATATCACTCTTTTCCAGTATTTCCACAGCAAATATCTTAGAGCACGTCTGCAATTCCACAGTCTTTACTAGGACAGGATCATCACAGAAGGCTTCCAGTCCTGTAAGGCACACCATATTTTTCCCTTTGAATACAGTGATACATAAAAAGTAACAACCAGGTCTGTGTTTGCAACAGGAATCTTTCCAAGAATCAGGATGTACCAGGAAAGCTATACCGCACCCCTACTTTATTCTGCTTTATTTCCATCTTTTTAATGCAGAAAACCGTCTTCGGGGCTCGGGGTGGTGGGGAGAGGGAGAGGGAGAGGGAGAGGGAGAGGGAGAGGGAGAGGGAGAGGGAGAGGGAGAGGGAGAGGGAGAGGGAGAGGGAGAGGGAGAGGGAGAGGGAGAGGGAGAGGGAGAGGGAGAGGGAGAGGGAGAGGGAGAGGGAGAGGGAGAGGGAGAGGGAGAGGGAGAGGGAGAGGGAGAGGGAGAGGGAGAGGGAGAGGGAGAGGGAGAGGGAGAGGGAGAGGGAGAGGGAGAGGGAGAGGGAGAGGGAGAGGGAGAGGGAGAGGGAGAGGGAGAGGGAGAGGGAGAGGGAGAGGGAGAGGGAGAGGGAGAGGGAGAGGGAGAGGGAGAGGGAGAGGGAGAGGGAGAGGGAGAGGGAGAGGGAGAGGGAGAGGGAGAGGGAGAGGGAGAGGGCATCCTCTTCAGAAAGAGTCAAGGGAAATGGGTAGAGAAAAAATGAATGCATCCAAGTATTAAAAAAACAACCAAACCAAAAAAAAGCTCATTCATGGCCATTTTATATATTTAAAATAAAATATTTTTTAAAACTTCAAAATGCCTACCAGTTTTAGGAAGGTAAGTAATTTCCAGCCGTCTAGTCTGCAAGTATGCAAGTACTGAAAGGGGAAGGACCACTTAACTAAATAGGATCACATTTAGAAATATTGCCCAACCTGGCCAGAACAGATGTGCCCCATTTGTGGAAAAAGAAGCTGTGCGAGTACATTGCTTCACACAACAGCAAATGTTTCCTTATATTTCTTTAGGCTTGCATATATTAAAGGGACAAAGATATCCAGGCTAAGTGCAGGAACAACTGAGGTCCATTACAGAGATACTTGCTATCAAGGTCCTCTAATATCAAGGTTTCTTTACAAAACTCTCCTTCGTATCCTTCCTTCCTTTTCCTCCTTTTGATACCTACCTGCTTAGACCAGCTGTCTTGGACAAAATCTAACATACATAGAGTTATTACAAACAAGGATCAAAACTCCCAGACAGACACTTCAATCCATAAATCATGCAACAGCAAGCTGTAAAGTCAACACTGCCAGTTTGCAGGTTCTCTTACCTGCCAGTTTACATTTTGCAGCTTGAAATGGAAGTGAATGGAACTGTTTCTGGAGTTTGTACACACTGTTGTTTTCAACAAACTCACTGAAGCCATGATCAACATAGCATACCTAATAATGGAAAAGGGAATAAAAGGGAAGATCATGAATATAATTATAAATGTTTTCTTGAGTCTAGGAAAAACGTATTCTGTTACAACATTCTCTGTGCAGTCACAGGCAAATCACTTTTCACTAATTTAGTACTATTAACACCAATTATCTCATTTTTATTTCACTGCTTGAATGTTCAGAGTTTTCAGGGAAAGCCACCTTCTCAAGATCTCTGTAAAAACATCCTCTCCAACTGTTCCACAGAATCTCAACTCTTAATAGGAACAGTGCTGGAAGGACTTAGCACATATTACCTCAAATCACATGAAGAAAGGTAATAAAAAATTTTTTATTCGTAAAGTTTTGAAAGAGTTGAAAATTCAAATACCACTTAAGTGCCATTCTGTGTTTTGCCTTTTGCTTTTATAGCATTAAGAAAATCATCCTGATTTATGCTTATACATATACCACAGTCAATGAAGGAAATCAGTAGGGAAACTGCTGTTTGACAGCAAATGACTGGAGCTAAAGTGAGAGTAAGAAGGCTTTGATAGGACATTTTACAACTTTTTTCTAAACTCTATCATGCAAAATGTCTGCATACCAAACACTGAAAGGCGAGTCTGAACACTGTTTCAGAGGATAATCAGCAAATGCTGCAATAAAGCACTAGCCTTCTTTTGGCTGATAGCTCTAGCTAGAGAGAAATCAGAGGCAAGCTTGCTACCAATGTCCTTGCCACTTCTCTAAATCCAACAATCTTTCACAAAACCGAGTTCTGACTGCCCCCTCCAAGTTCCACCTGAAGGGTATCACACTAACTTTCAGAAAAACCTCAGTTCTAATACATGTGCTATTTAAATATTTATGAAATGGATCAACTTTAGAAGTATGTTAAGCAGACCTGGGTAAAAAGTCATCTGAGGGAAGAAACAAAAAATAAAAAGGTATCATTAATGTTTGAGTAGGCAAGAAATAATTGAGAAGTTTGAAACTTTTTTTACAGTTTTATCGTATGTTCTAGTTTAATTGCAGATGGCAAGAAGAGTCTGCTTGGCCCAGGAAAAGTTTAACCGAGGAGTTAAATAATCTGGAAGGGGTTTAACTAAAATGCACACTACATCTGACTCCCAGAATATTAGATCTGCCTGGAAGGGAACACAAGTATATCCGTCTCATTGTCTTGCTATTTAGTGCATAGTTAGTACAAGATTTCAAACAAGATCTATCAGCAAGTGAATTTTATTCTTCCCTTTCCCTTCCTTTGTCCCTCTCCAAACAGTGCTACTACACCCATTCCTCCTAAGAACTATCAAAGGTACATTTTCAGTACAAAAGCACTATAGGGCCCAGCCCCATGTAAAACACAAAACAAAATCCCAAAACTCAAACTATTTATGGAAAAAAAACCCTGAAAGTCCATTTAAATTTGGCAATCACATAACTTCAAAATAGCCTTAGTTTCTCATATAACTGAAAATAGAAGTACTTCAGGGGAAGGAAGAAGAGAATGTTAGTGCAGCATATTTAGGAATTAACTGCCTATCTAAAACCCAAGATTGTTTCAAGTCTTTCTCCAGTGTAGTCCAAAGAAGTAATTGCTTGCCTTTATTTTGTTATCTTCTAGAGAAATTATCCGAGCACGCAACCAGGCATCTTCTTCAGCATGTACTGCAACAAGTTGGCCAACGCTCAGAGATTGAGCTAGTGACACTGTACTGTTCTGACTGTAGTATGCTTTCATGTCATCTTCCATTTGTTCCTGGGCAGAAGAATAATCTTTGCCCACATATCTACAGTATTTTACAAAAAAAAAAAAGAAACAAAACACCACAAAAGTTAAGATGCAACATCAAAAAGCTGAATAAAAACTAAGAACATTTATACTCATATATGAATATAAGTAAATTATGGATATGTACTCTTCCTAAGCATATCAGTATTCAAACTCTTTTCCCATTAAAAGGGCTATAGAAAAGTAACTGACATTAAATTTAGTACTTTTGTTGACAGCTAAAGGTAGTCCAGCACCGTACAATCTAACATGCTCAACCAGATTTTTAGTAAGAGCTCTTACTTGATTATTACAATCATGTAAGGCAACTCGACCACAAGAACAGAATAGTATCTGGGACCAAGTATAAAAGAGAACTAATAGGTCATCTCTGAAGTTACTCTGTCAATAACAAACACCAGTTTAATCAGGTTTTCGCTAAGGTTGATCAAAACCAAGGCATCTAAAACAACTTTAGAAATCAGGTGTCAAAACATGTGCTGTTTAGTCTCGGCCTGCAGACCAATCCTGATATTAGGCTGTTGACCTAATGGTTCATATGGAAGCAGTTTGTGTTGCACAGATCTTCTTTAATAAAGTATATAAACTTACTGAAAAATCCAAATGGGAAGTTCTGAATGCTTCAGAAACAAGTCAGATTACAGCAGTTCAGATTACCACCCTATAAAAATCTAGGCTTATTATGAAGGTTTGCTATGTGCCCAGGATTAGTGTAGATACAGTACTATAACATACTATGCTAATTTGTTCTAAAGATTAAATTAAATCTGATAACATTCCAGGGAATTCTCATTTTCCTTAAGACAGCCTGCTATCTCACTATCCAACTATATACTGCTTTTCAGAATGACAGCCCTTCTGTTTCTATGTAAGCACTCATCTACTTCATAACGGACATGGAGTGCTGTGGCAGTCACATACGTGCTACTTAAAATTTAATTTCTTAACATTTGTTTCATAAAGACACTTAACAGACAGTAGGAGTATCTTAAAAAAAAGCAGAATGACCTTTCAGAATTTTCTGCCTCACTCACTATTTTTGGTAATAGGTGAGCATCATACTGAAAAAGCTTTTGGCTCCTCAAAGCCAATTGAAAAATTACTTTTCAGATACTTCAGAAAAAGCAACCTCAAAAAAGTGAGTTAGAGAGTAATTTGTATGTGCAGGTGGCCAGACACTGCAAGGATGCACTCAGCACCATTCTTGGTCTCAACTGGAATCAATTCACTTATCAACTAAAGCTTGCTGCTTCACCATGAGACAAACAGAGGGTTATGCTTCCATAGAGAAACAAGCTATAAAATTTTGTCAAAAAAGATAAAAGAAGAGGGAAAAAAGTATCTGAGCTGAAGCAGGATAGATGAAGCAGAAGAAACTCAAGGTAGTTGAGAATAAAACCAGATAGTTAATTATTTCTTGTGAGAATTCAAATATAGCACCTAGCATATCATCTCTGCCTCCAACCACACTGTTGCAGATTTACAGCAAATATCTAGGAGTGTTTCTACCAATTCAGTTTCATTCTGACTACATCAGAATTCTTACAGAATTGTCTCAAAATTGAAATAGCAACAAACTGTCCAGTTTTGTCTTAATTAGTACTGCAGTTGAAAGGTTTCAGCCAAACAACACTTTGCCACATACCAAGAAAAGTAAAGAGATATTGCTCCATCCCCAAGACAGAGAGGAATCTTGATTTTATTGATCCTGCAAAAATCAACATCAACTAATAGCCGTTACACAGTTCTTGTGTAGATCAGGTGAAAATGAGTGCTAGTACATGCACGGGAAAGGTGAGTCCATGCATTGTTTCCTCCCTATACGTCTACACGAACACTTTCTTGTCATGGCAAAAAACTATTACCTTCAGGGCTAGTTTCATCTTGAAAAGAAATGACCTTGCCCATGAAGTACATAGATAACTAAGCAGTCATTTCTTTATCTAGGGCCAAGAAACCACTAATCACCACCATATACTGATGAATTCAGAAACTTTAAAAAGACTTCAATAAGACCAAGAACCATGGTCCAAAATTTCGAAATTGCTGCTTCAGCGCAATTTTAACATAATCACCCTCAGCTCATCAGTGTCATATGGTAGTTTAATCCATGGGACTTGAAGCATTCCCCCAAATAATTAGTGGAAATATCCTTAACAGATTAAAAAGCCAAGATTTGTTACTCCACATACACAGCAAATTATCAATGCTGCCAGAATTAAAAGGTGTGCAGTGAGAAGGTAAAAGCTTTGCAGATTTAAGTCCCACCTGCATAGCAAACCGGAATTAAGAGACAGATAATTTGTTCCTGCTCTTCTCAATACAAAACATGCAATATGCATCATGTCTGTTTCAGTATCTCTACGTCCAGATGATTACATGTCTTAAATTGGCTTTATTTCTTGGAACTATTCATCCTCATCTTCTTCCACCTCTTAGACTAAATTCAAGCAGAGCTCTCACAGGAACAACCTAAAACATAAAGCCTCTCTTTTCTTTGATGTAGTTCTTCCTCCTGTGATTTCTTGTTTTAAGCTTCGGCTCACTCACAAATTCCAGCTGGGTCTTATTCACTAAAATGATTGACTCATTCAACGTTAATGAAGGATGAAGAATTTTGCCTTAAATTATGCTTTGTTGTAAGACCAGTATACAAAATAAACGTATAAGTGATGTGCAAAAAAAACTTATCTGAGAAAAAGCACAATATAGGAATGGTGCTAGCAGCTAAAACAACATTCTCAAATGTGGCAACATTCTCAAATGAGAATTTCTCTCATAACCCCTAAGTATGGGGATTTTCACTACAGATCACCAGCCATTAAGATTCCATGATTTCACAGAACTAAAAAGGTGTAGTGACACATAAAGAAAGTTCAAGGTTGAGTACATTACTGACAGCTAGAGAGAAAAAGGATAGCTAAATTTCAGCCTTAAGGCTAGTGGCTTGAATATTACAAATCAGCAATAAGGAACAGGGTGTTAATTTCATAGTGAAAGAATCTGTAAGTAAACTGCACACATAGTTATTTTGATCCTAACAAGGACCTCTGACAATGACTGGAACTATCTAATGAAAGGTGAAACTGCAGAAACTAGTAGGAAAAAACAGAGTTATTAATACAGTATATTACCACACAGTTCCTCAATTCATCCTTTGAAGTGTCATACAAAACTTCTTAAGATTTGGCTCGATTTGAAATAATTTTCAAAATGAAATATCCTCAATAAAAACTGTTTGGGTTTTTTTGTTTGTTGGTTTGTTTTAAATTACTGCTAGGATTTGTGTGTTTTATCCCAATAATCAAGTATAGAAAGCTTATCATGGTATTTTCTGAAACAGTACAGTAACACGTATGCAAGACAGCCACTTCAGTGCTCTTCTTACACTGTTTTCTAAGGCTGGGCTGATTAGCAACCAAACCAAGAAGCACTATGAGTTTATTGCTGGATGGAAGCTCATCCATTGCCAAAAGTGAAAACTGCAGTGTAATCTGAACACACTCAAGTCATACCTAGTTAGTAGTAAGTCAGTTATAGAAGTAAAAAAATATTAAAATAAGTATTGCAGCAATATGTGAATGCTACTATATGTTATAGTGGGTTATTTTAAAAAGTCTTCCAATGGCAAGTCAAATCTGCTTTGATTCTTAGACAAGCTAATGATAGAACTGATGAGCTCAGCACAGAAGTTTCAGAACATTTCCACTTAAGCACACAAACAAAAGGATTCTTAAGTTTCATTGTCAAAATAAGTAAATAACAAAGTCCTGCAACCTCCTGTTCATCTGTTCTCTTATGGCAGACTTGCACCATATGAGTATGTAGATTTATAAATAAAGCAAAACAGATAGATTCTGAAGTACAAACTTGCCTAATTAGGACCTCATTAGTATTTTTCAGTTCCAACACCATGACGGACACAGATCCTTCCGATGGAATGATTAGAGGAGGAACAGTTATGTTCTCTGGATACTGGTCCTTGGATTCTTCATACTGTTGTTCAGCTGTGGCCTTCACACCGTCATGTCTCTGGACTTTCTCAGTGACATTCAGATTTTCGTCAGTGCATCTTTGGGGTTTAGCATAGAGGATGGCCTTTCTAGGGACTTCAGATACATAGTCCACTATACATACATCTGAGAGCAACTCTAGATTATTTAGAATGTCTTCTGGAAATTTTACTTGGTAGGTGTCTTGGTACAATTTGGGAAGCGCATTAGCCCAAAGACCACTGGAATACTTCAGCAAGATGTTAACAACTTTCTCTTTGACATCACTACTAAGTGATGCAGGCGTGGTCTCCACATTTGGTTTTAACAAAGGGTCTACTTTTGAAGAAGTAACATTCTGAGATGCTTTTTCTTGCTCTGTATCACTTTTTGCTACTGGTGGCATTTTCTTAGCAGGATAAAGAAGCCCATCCATCTGATCACCCCTGTGTACTTTCTCCACCTTGGAAAACAAAAAGTAGAGTCAATAATCAGTTGCATCACTTGCATCTCTAAGTCTAAATCATTTTGCCAATTACATTTTTATAACATGCATTTTGTACAGATTTTGAAGTGGACACACACAGGGAGCTAAGCTTGAGGCAGTTACTACAGGATATTATTTCTTGTAATGCTTCATCCTCCATTTTGAACACACATGACTACATTGTACAGGGCAAATACGCAACACAAGTCGGACATGCTTCAAAAGAAGTATAGTCTCCTCTTTTATTCTAGAAGGAATAGAAGATAATGACATGCTCCACAAACTTAGGTCTTTTGCACATTAATCCCCTTGATCTTCTACACAGTTAAGCATATCATCAACAAAAGTTTCTATCTGAGTTTATTGAGGGAAAGAGGATTTGATTGTCCACTTCAGAAACAAAAGGACAACTGTCAGGCAGTGTTGTAAAGGCTATCTGCTGTCATGCTCAGGGAATTATTTTTTCTTTAAAAAAGTTCTGAAATTAAGGAAGAAATGTCTAGATCATAATAAATTTCATAACAAATTTCATTAGGCCATTCTAAACCATGGCCACAGTCTCTCTCCAGATACAGATATTTTGCCAGTCCGTATATCTCTACCCCTTGCAAAGTTCAATAATAAGCATCTCACATGGTCTAAAGTTACAACCTTGAAAGCATCATTTGAGAACTGTAGAAACAAGCTCACAATAAAATTCCACTTCCTAACTCTATGCAGTTTCAACCTAGATCAAATTAATTGTAGTTTAGCAGGAATATCTATGTAGAATTGAGATAACAAAAGCTCTCAGTTTTCATATTGGTCCCAAAGCAAGAACAACTCCTTCAATAAAGAAAGTTACGAAGGTTTACATAGCTCCACCTTGATGTTCCCTTCCGCAGAGGAAAAAACTTTCATCAGTTTCCTGGGTCCACATTACACCAAAGTCCTTTTCAGAGGTAGATCAATGAACAAAACATTGAGTAGTTGAATCACTTGCTGCTACTCAGGGGTAGGATTTACCTTTACGATACTGATGTCCGTACCCATCAGAACTTTATAAACCTCACTGAAGTCATTCTATGCTGTTCTGTCTTAGCAACATACAACAAAAGCATATCAAAGAAGACTAAGTATTATCTTAAATAACAAGAATAATATGTGTCACTCATTATCAAGATAACATTAACACGGTAAGAATGTTTAGCTACATTACAATGAAAAAAATGAAAAAAAAAATAGCCATTACTCTGTCAAGAACCATGTATTTTCTCCTACATGCACTTCTTCACACTCAGCCCAAATTGCCACATGATGATCTGAGCTGAGAGTCATCAAAACCACCAAAGGGTTACTACACAAATGTATTTCCATACACTTGCTGTGCATTACATTGTATAGACTGGTACAAAAGCAAGCTATCAAATTGTTCTTGAGAATAGGCCTTGGTCAACTTCCATGAACACTAGCATGTGTGCTATTTAAAACTGACACAAAGGAAATAGCTTTCATAGATATAAAAAAAACCCCCAAAACCATTAACCATGTTAGAGAATTCTCATGCATTCATGGTGGCATGTCTGAATCCTTCTTTACCAGTGAAACCCAAAGTAGTAATATTTTCTGAAAGAATAAGACACGAGAAGGCAAACAGACCTATCTAACACCCTGATTTCATGTGAACGAGTCCACAAGCTTTAAGACTTGAGTCTTTCCAAGTAGGCTCACTAAACCAAGGAAACATTCTCTCCTAACTGGGGTGAGGGGAGAGGTAGTGTCCTATAGACATCCATTTAGTAAAGAATATGTATCTACTATAGGATAAAACATAAACAAATCATAAAAAGGACTTAGATGCACCAGTGATAGGTTCACCAAGTTCTTAAGCATTTCTACTAATCAGCTTGATACAAGAGATGATGAAACATATCTGGCCACATAACCTAGAAGAACCAAAGATGTCTTACTAATGACAGGAAGAACCTACATTTGTACCCTCTGGTACCAGGAATTTTACTGTGCCTCTTGAACCACAGGCGAAGAAAGGAGCTTGGTTAAAAAAAATGAACACATGGAAACTTATCAAAGCCTTGCAAGGGCTTTGATATACAGTCAAGAGACTAAAGTATATCAAGTGGCTGAGAGAAAAAATCAGGGCACACCACCTTGGCAGGTAATCACACCATAGATACAGAGGAATTGATAAGGATGTCCCAACTGTCCATGCACAAGATTGAGGAATCTGTTGAAACTTTTAGCTCCAGAAAATACTTGGCATTATCAGGACAACAATCTGTTTGAGAAGTCTGTGTCAAAACATATGGCAGTTCATCCTGAAAGATGCTGTATGCAGAGGCTATCTTTATGCACCCTTTCTCTTAGCTAGCTCTCTTTAACTAGTGCTGCAACAGAGATTTTAGCTGACAGACTATTAAACCTTACACACTAAAGACTGGCAGCAGACTAAAGAGAGAAGATCCTTAGAGACCTTTAAGCCTCTTAATTCCAATAATAGCTCTGAGGTTTTCTAGACACTGAAGCTCTGTTTTGAAGAGACTGTAGATGCTGACTGAGCAAACCATTTAGAGACAGAAAAAAAATTCTATTTCAGTAAATGTTTGAGCTTACTTTAATATAAATAAGCTCACGTGGACACCATCAGGCTACTATTTCTTGCATAGAAGTTAATGTTCAAGATGCAACAAACTCCTCCAGACAGTGCTGCAGCCATCAAGAATGCACAACACTACAGAAACTTTTAATTAAAAGTGAACAGCTTCACTTGTGAGCAGTGCCTCAAAACAGCCACCCTTTCTTTAGCACAAATATCTCAACTTGGTTTCCAGTTGAGTTTATAGATCTGCCTGCAACGTACTTCCCATTAGCACGGCTGGCAAGCCTATTTTGCAAGCACAACATGCCTGCTGCCATCTCTCCATTAGTGAGCACAAAACAGAGTTAACAGCTGTCAGAATGTATTATCAGGGCAACAGAGACTTAAGTTATTCTACACAGAAGGAAAAGAAAAACATGTTTGTCCTGGATCTGAGTAACAGAGGGAGCTCTTAAAAATTAAATTCTGAGCCCAAAATAATAAAGCTTCAAAAAAAAAATACTCCCAAGATAAATACTGACACTGCAACTAAGTAAGCCAAGTGGAAAGCAAGTCCACTCCTTTTGACATATACATACAGAGGGGATGAAGGCAGACGTGCTCCTGTATGTGTTGGTAGGACAAAAGCTTTGTGTATGTGTGCTAGACAATATGCAAATAAACCACTACACTAACATATATAATATTTTCTGCCATTCTTCTGCAAGCTAGGGAAAGGAAACGTGCAGGGGAAGTTCGCAGTTAATGTCAGTGACAGAGTCTCATTATACGTGGCAAAAAGAAAAATGCATGGGAAGCTACAATACCTAACTTCTTACCCTAAATGCGAAAGGGACACATTAAAAGGCTTGTCTTCAGCCAAATTTCATGTCAACTGGGAAGCTGGAACAGGACCGAAACAGGACTGGAATATGTCCCACAAAGGCTGCAGAGTGTCCCATTGTTAAAACATGACCGGGTACAGCCCTGGGCAAACTGCTCATGGTGACCCTGCTTGAGCAGGGGGGTTGCATTAGATAATCTCAGGAGGTCCCTTCCAGCCTCAGTGATTCTGTGGTGCTGTGAAACATTTATGCAATGTTAGAAGAACTGTCTCAGTTTTTCTGAATTTCAGTTGAATTTCAGTTATCAGGACATAAGAAATAGCTTCAAAAATTGTAGGCCTCTTATAAAACTAGGGAAGGCAAAATTATTTTGAAACATTTTTGATTTAATAGCCTTTTCAGTCACTAACCCTGACAGGTATGCCAGTTTCATCTAAAGGGCCCAGAAAAGATCAGTTATGATATTCAGACTGGCAATGACAACAATAAATGTTGGTGGATTCTTGATGGCAAATACAAAAGATACTTTCAGACCTTCAACTGAAGTGAAAATTTTCAGATGCTACAGTGAAACCTTCCTGGTTTTGGTAGTCATTACTACTGTACTTAAATGAAATGTTAAAATACGAGTCATACTGGGCATATTTTTGTATTTTCTTTTGTTGTTAGACAAAAGGATTCTTGTCAAGATATCCCTTGCTCAGGTTCAGCTAGTGCTCAGGGCTGGGGTTGTAAGCTCTGCATAGTTCAGGAGTGTCTTTAGGTTGCCATTTCTGCTCATTCTCCTTGCCCTCCCACTTTGTTACCTTGCACATTATAGTAAAGATAATTACTCTCCACAGTTCCTCATGCTTTTGAGACTCTGACTTCTGAAAACACATAGTTACAAGTGAAACTCTGTGATCCAATAAGCCAGCTGAGCCAATGTAACAATTCCATACTGTTGAGGGCTGCCCTTATTCCTCACATCCTTATGCCAGCACTGAGGATCAGCAGACATCTTTGTCAGCAATTCTTTTTGGCTGCACTAATTTTCACCTCATAATGCAGTGAAGTCTTCCTAAGGGGTCAGAGAAGCACAAGATTTAACTCACAAGGAGTTGCAAGGGTATGTGAAGCAGGAACAAGGAAAGATGCTCTCAACTGGAGTCTGACTTAATTTGGTAACCACTCATCAGTAAGACTGAGCTTCAGAAACATTGAGTTACAGCCTGTTGTAGCACTGTGTTTGGACAGCAACATTCTGGATCTTGTGTCCTCAACTGGCTCATTTCCACATGTACTATGACACCATCTTCTCAGTAAGGCTGATACCAACGGTATTATGCTCTGTGCTGTACTATATCATAGAATCATAGAATGGTTTGAGTTGAAAGGGACCTTAAAGATCATCTAGTTCCAACCCCCTGCCATGGGCAGGGACACCTCCCACTAAACCAGGCTGCTCAAAGCCCCATCCAGCCTGGCCTTGAACACTTACTTCCAGGGATGGGACATCCACAACTTCTCTGGGCAACCTGTTCCAGTGTCTCATTACCCTCACAGTAAAGAATTTCTTCCTAATATCTAATACAGATATACATATATAGAACACATCTAGTTAAGTTTTAGACAGAACATGTCTTCTGTTCACTGATGTCCGTTCTAAATGGCTAGTGGCTCTGTCTCTACTACTGCAATACCCACCAAAGCAAACTGTAAGACCAAAAAACTGATTTCTTCAACAAGCATGGCAAAAGAAAGCTAACTACCACAATGCTAGAGCTCATCTGCAGAAGACGGTTTGTAGGGTTTGTGTAGAACTGTGCAAACTTACTCATTCACATGCACTTCCCGCCACAATAGCCTGCTCCATTGTCTCCTCCACGTGCAAAGTACATTCCAGCTCATAAGAACACAATATGTATTACTTAGAGCTGAATTTTTTGTTCTCTCAAGCCCATTTCTCTGTTTGGAACGATGACTTTTGCTTCATACAGCTTAATTGTGGTATAGAAACTCCTTCCTTGAGAGTAAAAACCTGACAGAACCAAAGTCACCCAAGGGATACAACTGGTTACTATGGCAATCCTCCCCTTCTCTGAATGGACTGGTTTAATTCACTCTGAACACTACGTAAAAACTCAGCTGCCAGATGTAGTAGTATGCAGTACCTGGTTCATTAAGAGAGGGGATACTACCCAGGAACAGATAACAACAGCCCCTAATCCTGTTTCTGTCAATCTGTTTACCAGCTGATCCTGACATCTTCCTAAGCCTTTAGTTTCACTTTCTGCAAACGATCACAATTTTTATAAAACTTAAAAAATGAAGAACATTCTGAGAAATAGACACTGTTAAAAAAAACCAAAACCAACAAAACAACAAAGTATCCTACCTGTCAACAAAGCAACACATGCAAGTCCTATACTTGTCTGAAAATATCTTCTACCTTCCTGTTTGTAATGAAAAACTTCAACTTGTAATGACTACTTAAAAAAACCCCCCAAAAATCCAAAAAAACCCAAAAAAAAACCCCAAAACCAAGCACAAACACCCCAAACCCATCAAACAAAAAACATGCCAATTTTCCCCTTCCTTTCTCTGATTTTTTTCCAATTATGTATCTTCAACAGCCAGCCTTTGGGACCTGCCCAGCACCATCCCAGACATCCAAGATGTAGTAAAGAACACTAAGCTTTCCTTTACTGTGTAAAACCACCTCCAGAGAATAAATAGCCAAGCAAATGTTCTCCAGTCTGAGGAGCATTTTTACGCAGTATCAGCCAAGACAATACCAAAGTGCTTAAGTGCACTAAAGAATGTGCTCAGGTATTACATATTCTTTAGCCATATGCTTATTAAAAAGCAGTAAAACAACTGATTGCGGAATGGTAGATTACTGAAGATGAAACCGGCTTCTGATGACAACAGATTAATGGTTAAACTGATAGGTAGCCAGAGCCAGTAGGATGTTTTATGAAAAAGAACACCTTTGTTTTAGTACTGCTGAAAAGCAAGTAGATCTCTTCCAGCACAGCTGGAATTTCCAGATTCACAATGGTGGTGTTATTAATCAGTAGCTGCTCAGTTGTGTAGGGATGGGGTCAGGAAGGCAAAGGTGCAGCTGGAGCTGAACTTGGCAAGGGATGCAAAGAATAATCAGAAGGGCTTTGACGGGTACATCAGCCAGAAAAGGAAGGTCAAAGAAAGTGTAGACCCCCTGACGAACAGCACCGGCAAACTGGTAACAACAGACAAGGAGAAGGCTGAGGTACTCAACAACTTTTTTGCCTCACTCTTCACTGGCAACCTTTCTTCCCACACCTCTCAAGTGAATGAATCTCAGAGCAGGGACTGGGGGAGCAAAGTCCCTCTGACTGTAAGAGAAGATCAGGTTCGTGACCACCTGAGGAACTTGAACATCTGGAAGTCTATGGGACCTGATGAGATGCATCCCAGAGGCCTGAGGGAACTGGCTGTTGTAGTTGCGAAGTCACTGTCCCTGATATTTGAAAAGTCATGGCAGTGAAGTCCCCAGAGAATGGAAAAATGGAAACATTGCACCCATTTTTAAAAAGGTTAGAAAGGAGGACCCTGGAAGCTACCAACCTGTCAGCCTCACCTGGCAGATCCTCCTAGAAGCTATGCTAAGGCACATGGAGGAACAGGGAGGTGATTCGAGACAGTCAGCATGGCTTCACCAAAGGCAAATCCTGCCTGACCAACCTAGTGGCCTTCTATAATGGAATAACCACATCAGTGAACAAGGGAAGAGCTATGGATGTTGTCTATCTGGACTTCTGTAAGGCCTCTGACACAGTCCCCCACACATCCTTCTCTCTAAATTGGAGAGATACAGATTTGATGGGTGGACTGTTGGATGGATCCTGGGTGGATAAGGAATTGGCTGGATGGTCACATCCAGAGGGCAGTGGTCAAGAGTTCAATGTCCAGATAGAGACTGGTGACAAGTGGTGTCCCTCAGGGGTCTGTACTGGGACCACTACTGTTTAATATCTTCATCAATGATGTAGACAGTGCGACTGAGTGGACCCACAGCAAATTTGCAGAGGACACCGCGCTGAATGGTGCAGTTGACATGTGTGAGGGACGGGATGCCATCCAGAGGGACCTGAAAAAGCTCAAGAAGTGGGTCCACGTGAATCTCATGAGGTTCAACAAGGCCAAGTGCAAGGTCCTGCAGATGGGCCAGGGCAACCTGTGTTATCAGTACAGGCTGAGGGATGAAGAGACTGAGAACATCCCTGCCAAGGAGGACTTGAGGGTGTTGGTGGATGAAAAGCTGAACGTGAGCCAACAATATCCGCTTGCAGCCCAGAAGGCCAACCGCATACTCGGCTGCTTCAAAAGAAGCATGGCCAGCAGGTCGAGGGAGGTGATTCTGACCCTCTACTCCACTCTCGTGAGACCTCATCTGGGGTACTGCATCCATCTCTGGAGCCCGCAGCACAGGAAAGACATGAACCTGTTGGGGAGGGTCAAGAAGAGGGCCATGAAGATGATCAGAGGGCTGTAGTATCTCTCCTATGAAGAAAGGCCGAGAGACTTGGCGTTTTTCAGGCTGGAGAAGAGAATGGAGACCTTGTAACGGCCTTCCAGTACCTAAAGGGGGCCTACAGAAAAGATGGGGAGGGACTCTTTATCAGGGACTGTAGTGATAGGATGAGGGGTAACAGTTTCAAACCGAAAGAGGGTAGATTTAGATTAGATTTAGATTAGATCCACAGATGTAATAACTGCTTATTTACACTAAAATGAATACTCATTTCAAGCAGACAGATATTCTCATTACTTCAATACCCTTCTGGTACCACAGTTTGACAGATGTTGATGAAGTTGAAAGTGTTCATTGGTATGATTGGCCTGTTAAAGTAAAGCTAAACAAAGCATTGATGCAAAGTTGCATTATACGGTAAATGAATCATGAGTGCAGAAGAGAAAAAAACACAGCAACTGAAGACCCTTAACACAGTCGTGATGGCAACTCACATGGCAGACCTGTGAGCGGAGGTTCAGCTGGTAATATGAAGGACAAAGACATCCCTGGTGATCAAGAGGTAACAGACATAGGGGCAGGGGAAGGGCAGGAACGGGTTGAGCTGTAATCTCTCCCTGCAACATTATCACTCTTCACTTTCATTTATTGTTGTATCATAAGCCTAACTTACACAGCAAAATTCCACACCCTTCACTTAAGATGTGAGAAAGACCTGTGAAAAAGTCTATAGAAAGAAAATAACTACAGATAGACCTAAGACTGCTCACACAGGATTTACTGATAGCTTATAGATTTAAGAGGAGATAAACCCACCACAAAGAAAAGCATAAGATGCGATGGGGAAAAAAACCAAACATGCCACTGGTGTTTGGGTTGTCAGTGTTGGAGTCAGCTAAAGGTGGCGACTCAATAACCCAGAGCACTTGCTACAATAGGCCACAGAGGTTGACCTTTCTTCTCCAAAACAATGCTAGTCCAGCCAACAGTGGTATTTTGGGTACCGTTTTGAAGGCATTGCTACAATTCGGGGAAGGGTGAGGGCACAATATTCTTTCGTCTTTTTTTTCTTTCTCTTTTTTTCCTCACTGCTACAGATCATGAAAGGAAACACAGGACTACACAAAATAACATTTGGCAAATGAAAACACAATCTCGGTTATCGGTATTTTCCACAAAAATGACATCCAATACTTACCGTGCACACGTGAGGCCAGTTCTCAAGCTGACGGAGCACTGCTGTGCTAAGCTCCTCCCAGTACATTTCCCGGTAGATCTGTGGCATCTTTGACGCCCAGACACCACTTCTGCACTTGCTCAGAATCTCTATAATGCGACTTTGAACTTCATTGATATTAGCAGCAGAAGGGCCAGAGGCAACAGAAGGGCCAGAGGCAACAGTGTGTGTCTCCGCAGTGGAAGTATTCAAGTTATCTGTTAAACAAAAATACAGCCTTGAAGTAAATGTAGCCTTGTCAGCAAAGAGAAAGACAGATCATTACCTACCTACTTAAAAACTAAACATAGGAGCTGCCAGCAGTACACCAACTTTAAAATGCCCAGCATAGCTGTTTCAGTGACTTTTTATTGGAAAGTGTCATGGAAGCATCAGACATTTAGGAATTGACCTGAAGCTGAATTTTGAATCACTGTAGTTATTTTCATAAGAAGCTGCTAAATGTTTCCTCTCAAGGGGTCCTGGAAGAGGTTACAGAACCTTCAGCTGCACTGCTCCCGAGAGGCTGCACCAAGGCAGTGTCCCAAGAGGGACACAAGATAATTTCTTTATGAGTACACACACAACAACAAAGATACAGCAGAACACCCAAGCATGTTCTTCTAAATTCAGACTGAGGTACAAAACAGATGAATGATTTGCCTGTCATTCTAATATATCTCCTGAGGAAAAGTCTGAAACCGGCACCCAGCCTTTTTGTGCTCCTGCACTCAAGGAACCCCTCCAGCTGAGCAGGGAAAGAGACAGCAACTGTTCAGCTACTTTGGACAGTTTCATACACTGTGTGTAGGAGCAAGGCAGTCATTAATCCAGTTGGAGGTTCACATCACTAGATTGCCCGCTCCCTCATCTCTACTCCTCTCCTCCCTTTAGAGGGATGTATTTGCTACCAGACCTGAAGCTTCACAAATCAGCCTGACAGGTCTCAAAGAAAGCAACCATAATTTTACAAGTCCATCAACTACACAACTGCTGTGAGACAGGCACGCAGAAGGGTATTTCTGTGTGCTGCTTGCTCCTGAAAGCCAGGATTTCACTCTCCTATATCAGATCCCTACCCTGTCAGTGAAGTTAAGCATACTCCTCCTGTTTCCAAGCTACTCACAGTAGCTTTATGATTGGCTTTGACACTTACTACACAAGGATTCTCCTAAAAGACAGAGGGACACACAAGTAAAAACCATGAAATCAGAGTGAAAAGGTGCACTCACAGAACTTCGTTTTTCGCACAAACCCATCTTCATTCAAAACAAGCACTAAGATGGATTTTTCTTAAGATGACACACAATCTAATGTGAGAAGTTAACAAAAATTTTCTTCACAGACAAACATACCATTTGAATCTATAGAAGAGCTTCTGGACAGGTGAACTTGCAATTCCTTTTGAAACCGTGGTGGGACAGCTAGTCTCTTCTCAGACCTAAAATTGAAAAGAAAATTCTTTAAATCATTCTCCTGGCTCTGAATAGCATTCCATTTTCTTACAAGACCTATACATAAAATAAAATGTGTCACATACTTCTAGCAGGTGCCCTGCACAAGATCAGTACTCACAATGTCCTGGCTTGGAAGACAAGCTGATCAGCAGTAACAAGACAGATCAACAGGTGGTTTCTAGTTTTTTTCTTATTATCCTGATTATTGTGAGAAACAAAATGCACAGTAAAAAGACATTAGCAAAAGGAAAGCATCTAGGCCTAATAACACAGTTGATGGTCTTACACTTGATACATTCAGCCTCACTATTTGGACTTTTATCTGGATGGCATCTCAGTCTTGCTGTTGAACATGATTATGCTCACCTTTTGGTAGTCACATCAGAGTCTCCTGAAAGTACCTGGCTTCAGAAGTCATGGGAATACCTAAAACTACACAAGAACTCAAGGTCTCTTCGTGGACACTGCTGCTACACTGTTTAATAGATTCCTCTCTGAAGTGCTCTCCCACAGAAAGTATACAAATGTCAGGCTTGCAGGTATTCTTCTGAGATGCCTCAGAGAACAGCAGCTTGTACTGGGAGCACATGCAGCACAATGAGCTCCTGACAATGAAGAGGGCACAGAATTGTGTAGCTCACTAAGACTGTTTTGAAAGCAATCAGCTCTGGAATGATTACATACACTACAAGCAAAAGGGAACAAGAGTTGTAGCAAAGAGTTCAGAGACCAGGAACAAGCACCTCACAAAGACACAGAGAATCAATCACAGAATCACAGAATAAAAGGTTGGAAAGGACCTCAAGGATCATCTGGTCCAACCTTTCTTGGCAAAAGCACAGCACCCTGTCCAGCTGAAGCATAAAAGTGTCCAACATTTGGGGAAACCACCACTTCCCAGCAGGGTTTATTCCAATGGCTGACTGTTCTCATTGTGAAAAATTTTACTTTTGTGCCCAATTGGAATCTCCCCTGGAGTAACTTATATCCGTTAGCCCTTGTCTTTTCCATGTGACTCCTTGTAAAAAGGGAGTCTCCATCTTCTTTGTAGCCACCCTTTACACACTGGAACATGGTGATAAGGTCTGCCCTAGGCCTTCTTTGCTCAAGGTTCAACAAACCCAATTCTCTCAGCCTTTCCTCATTCGGCAGGCTTCCCAGTCCTTTGATCATCTTGGTGGCTCTTCTCCGGACCCTCTCACCCCTGTCCACATCTTTCTTGCACAGCGGGGACCAAAACTGAACACAGTATTCCAGGTGTGGCCTGACAAGCGCTGAGGAGACTTCTTTAGGATGACGACTTCTTTATCTCTGCTGCTGATGCCCCTGTTGATGCAACCCAGCGTCCTGTTGGCTTGCTTTCCCGCTGCAGCACACTGCTCGCTCACGTTGAGCTTTTTGTCCACCAGAACCCCCAGGTCCCTTTCCACAGAGATGATCCCCAGCCAGGTGGATCCCAGCCTGTGCTGCACTCCTGCATTACGTTTTCCCAGGTCCAAGACCTTACACTTGTCCTTGTTGAACTTCCAGCCTATCCAGATCTTCCTGCAGGGTGGCTCTCCCTTCAAAAGTGTACACTTCCCCACTCAGTTTGGTGTCACCAGCAAGCTTCATCAGGGTACACCTGATCCCATCATCCAGATCACTTGTATTAAACAGCATTGGGCCCAGCATTGATCCCTGGGGAGCCCCACTTGTCATAGATTGCCACTTTGAAAAGGAGCTATTTGCCATCACCCTCTGCGTGTGCCCTATCAGCCAGTTCCCCCACTGCACAGACCACTTGTCCAGACTGCAACACATCAGTTTCCCAAGGAGGAGGCTGTGGGGAACCGTATCAAATGCCTTGGAGAAATCCAGGTAGACAATGGCCACCGCTCACCCCACATCAACCGAGCAGGTTACTTTGTTGTAGAAGGTGATCAGGTTTGTCAAGCATGATTTATCCCTGGTGAATCCACGCTGGCTCTTCCCAATCACGTGCTTCACTTGACTTGTGAGAGCCCCCGGGATGATTCGTTCCATACCCAAGGAAGAACTGCAGCGGAGACGTCAGGGTGGCAAATGCACCAAAACAGCTCTCCACAGAAACATGGCAGGTTTGTTTGAACACTAGCTATTTCAAGACCACAGCAGCCACGGTACATGCACCGGGCAGGCTCTGTGGACGGTCTCTGTTCAAGAGGCCAGTAGGGAATTTTCCCAGCATCACCTGGGCTCTCAGAAGGTAGGAGAGGGGTTAAGTATTATGCTGAGGCTAGCAGCAACAGGAAGTCAAGGCTAGAGCAGTATTAAGGTAACCCTATGTGCCTTCACACTGACCTTTAATCAGAGTAGAACCACAAATCAGAAAGAGGCCCCCCACATTACACCTCTTCTCAGCAGCATCTTACAAGACTTAACATGAACTTGTCTCCCTCACTTTTTTTGCTGTCCCCGTAAGATGAAACCACTGCTCCTCCATCAGCTATGGGGTGTCACTTGTACCAAAAAGAATACTTCTGTTCATGTCACGGTGTTAGCCCTGAGGACAGCCAGTGCACAGCACAGCATTTTCCAAAGCAGGAGAGGCATGCCCAGAAGCTTTGAGCAGCAGATCAAATACAAGCACATTTGTGAAACACAAGTGGGACGAGACTCAAAAAGTACAAAGGCTATGTCACTGACATGAAACGCAAACACATGTTCACACCTTGCACTTGTTGGGTATCTGAGAAGACTCTTCCAACACTCCACCTGCATCACAGGAAAACCCTCTACCTTCTGGGCACAGCTCAGATCCCCTCACAAAGCAGCAGCGCAGTCTTTTCTTAGAAGGTGTGCTGTGACCGGCCATGCACACCATACAAGAAACCCAGGATTCCACCAGAAGCCCACCTCTCTATACATGTATTTACCAGTATGGACAACTCCAAGATAGGCAGATACCCAAGGAAAAAAAAAAACCTTAAGGGAAGCAGACTCAAAAGACACTATCACCATTGCTAGGCAGCAAGCAAAACAACCTCATGAGCTAGCCACATGGGTAATGGAGACGGTCCAGCTACTGCTACCTCCCACTAGGAATCCATAGCTGTGTTATAGTCCTCAGTGCCACACATGATTTCTACCACCTTAGGCCACACATCGGGTGACACGGATGACATGAATGCAGTGTAAGCCAGCAGGAATTGCAGCAAGGTTTCAGTGAGGAAGAGGGCAGATGTTCCCCTCTGAAGCCATGTCATCTGGAACACCTTGGAAAGGAACCCGGAACAGAGGACTGATGATTCCCTTACGTTGCATGTGAAAGAAAATTGGATTTGGAATCCTCTCAGTATTAAGAGATTTCATGTGGTTATCTTCCTGTGTTTCCTGCTGTGGTTCAAAAGCTTCCCATGCAACAAAGTGGTGGTGCTAACATCAGCTTTGAGCCCAGTTTTTATCAGTTTCGAGCCCTGCAATCAGACAAGGATCCTGTGATATGCTGCTTGCTCACACAGACCACGGTGGTCTTATCTCTCCAGAGATGGGATGGAACACAGGCAGACAGCAGCAGGGCCAACATACTTCTTCCCCAGCATGCAGGTGTGGACAACTCATCTGCCTGCAAGGCCTCATATTCCTCAGCTGCTATAAACTGCTCCCAGCAAGAGGCCTCCTAGCCACACCAGCAACAAGAGAACACAACAGCAGCCCGGCCCTTCATAATTGCCTTACCAGCCATGCAGCCCTGACAAGTCCCCATGCGTAGCTGTAGCCAAGCAGTTACATTTCACTTCCACAGACCACTGTCTCAGAGTGAAGGGATGACATGCTCTTCCCTGTCTATCGCCTTACTTTGGTAAGGTCCATGTCATCCAACTCTGCTCTTTGGCCCTTGGGCAATGTTATCTCAACAGCAGTGACAGGTGGCAGCCAGCAGCAAATGCTGCCTGCTGGTCAAAGCAAGGGAGTCACCAAGCATCTCAACCTGTTCTCATCCCTGCCACTGCTTTCCAGCTTCAAGGATCTCTGCAGTTAGTCTTACAAGAAAGCTCTTTCCCACCTTCTGTGGCTTTGCAGGTCCACAGCAACATGCTCGTGACATGCACTTACTCAGTGATTGCTGCTATAAAGACAGCCACTCAGACCCTGAAACAGGGTCTGCAAAAAGGCCTAGGAGGGCAGCAGGAAACAACCTAGCACAACTGGAGCGAGCTTCAGCATCTCCCCCTTGTTATCTGGGTGTGACAGATGGGGAGGAGAAACAAGTCTGTTCCTCTTCCACCCAAGACTATGCAGCAGCAAGCCCCATAAGCTGTGGTCATGAAAATCTCTCAGCAGAACACCAGAGAGTGCTAGAAAGGTGGGACACAGACTTTGGCAGCCACGAGGGAACTGTCATTTGAAACCTCACTGTGGGGTTCACTACATGATGCTGGGTGGAGCACCCAGACAAAGCCTGTTACTGGGAGGACATCCTGCCAAGGCAAGTAACACAGACCTCCCACAGATGCTCAACAGAAGGAGAAATCAAAGACCCTTAAATGCAGCCCTGAAGACACAGATGTGCTTTGCTACACCTTTGGTAAATGGAGGGGCAAGGAGGGCAGGGTGCGTGTCAGAAAACAAACCCAGAGAAACTGCACATGGACAGTGCCTCACCACAGACTGGGAAATAGGTCAGAGACAAGTTCTTCCACCTTCAGGACTTCTCTCAGCCAATCTCTGCTGTGATTGCTCAGCCACTCTCCCAGGCAAGTGCTGGCACTGCTACTGGAACAGTGCCCTTGAGTCTGTGCTGGCTACCTACAAGGCTGGTGTGAGCCCAGGATTACTGTGGATGCTGCTCACATCTCCGCTCATCTGAACACTGTTTTGAGGTCAGGACCTCCCAGATCAAAGCGGCTTTCCCTCCTACAATTCCCAGAGCACAAGCAACTACAGCAGCACTGTGGGCACAAAACACCCCCAAGCAGCAAGGACATCTGCCATGGATCTTGCCAGTCCTGCTTCAAACTGGCCAAGTTGAAACAAATCAATCCAGTCACACAGGACACTACACAACCTTGCATTAAAAAAGAATATGATCTTCTTCTCCGTAAACTCTTTCTCTAGTATGCCCCAAAGCTAACAGGACAGCATTTGGACCCTTTGGAACAGCACAAGACGTTTTCTCCTCCAGAAGTACCTGAGCCAAAGCAGACTTTGCCTGTAACTTCTCCTCACAAGTATAGCAGGAACAGACACAAGAAACAAAATCAGAACACTATTGCCTGAAAGGAGCTCAGGGGTACCTGACAGAGAAGAACAAAGATGACAACACAAGATGGAGCATACTCCATTACAAGAGCCAGAATGGGGCAGATATCTACCTAATTTTATTTCAAGCATAACAAAGCTTTAAGTACTACAAAACACCTCTGGCCTTCCAGCAACTAACCTGGTGAGAAATGTAAGTGCTGTTTTTGCTCTGTCTGTCCCGGGACAAATTATCTCTCCCTTTTAGGGAAGTGCCGCTTAAAAAAAAAGAAAAATATCAAACTCATCTGCAAACACAGAAAAGGGAAGGCCTGTGCACACCTGCTCCCACATCTCTCTGTCACAGCTGGATGGCTTGGCCCTTCTCTTGTCTCCTGCAGCAGTCTCCTCGACAAAACAGAGCACAGAGCTCATGATACCTTTCTCCACTGCAGATCCACCCAGCTTGCTCACGAGCAGAACAACGGCGGTTAGCTCAGTCCACATTCATGTTATTAGGAGCTGTGGTGCAGACAGACAGGCCCATCTCAAGTCTCCCTTCTCCCGTCACAGTCCCGGCCTCACCACCCTCACTTCTCACATGCAGCGTGTCTCTCTTCCCCGGCCTCTACCTCCAAACCCTCCGCTCCTCACACGGCCACTGACAGCTCCTCTGGCTTCCCCACTGCTCCTGCCACTGCTCTCCTCTCACCCACCTCAGCTTCACAGCCTCTGGCTCCTGCCCCCATCACCACCCACCTCCTCACTCCTCCAAATTTCTGCCCAGGCATGCTGCTGCTACAGCCACAGCCCAGCTGCCCATGAGGAGCATCTCCTGCCCGCGAGAGGAGCCCTGCCCCACAGCAAAGCCCCAGCAGATTCAGCCGGCAGCCACAAGGCTGCCTCACCCTCCCTGAGGCGCCTGCCCACTCCACCAGCACCAGCACACCGCGCAACCTCCCAAAAAGCACCGCCAGCAGAGCACTGCCATAGCCAAGGGCCCTTCGCCGAGCAGCAGGAAGGTCATGAGGCAGTGCTATCAGCTGTCAGTAAAATGCTGTGCACTCGGGTACAAAAGCTGAAGCGGCTGCTGCTCTCACAGGGGCTCTGAGCGCATCCTCGTCTCCCACTCTGGCACCCAGACCCATCCAGACATGGGACTCAGGCAGGCGACTGGGGCAGGACACCCCTGCTTTCTGTGGGACTTCCAGAAAGAACAGGCTCCACAGTGGGATTAAGCTGTCATTCTGCTCTGTGCCACTTCACAGCTATGCCGCCATGGAAGCAACACACCACTGTCATCTCCATTCAGTGCAAGGCTCATTTCCAACCCATCCCGCTGACTCACAGAGGATTACCACCACAATCACAGCTCCAGCGGACTTAGCGCAGCCACAATGAGGGAAGAGCAAACACTTTCTCGCCAACATCAGCTGGTGGCTCAGGGTGGACAAAAACAACACCCAAAGAAATGATGGGGCAGCAGTTGGGTAAGCCACCTGGATTAGAGAGGCTCAAAGCGGGATGAAAACCAGCATCTACTGCTAACCCAGCGAAACTGCAGCTCCAGCCTCATCTCCATTCACCCAAACACGGTCAGGCAGCTGCTGGGTCCAAGCACAGTGAGAGGGGCCACAAACACTAACGCTGCAATGGAGAAGTCAGGCAAGGGGTAAAGAGCAGCCGCCTGCAGATAACCAGGACTCTGAACGCACAGTATCGCCTGTCACCTACACACAGACCTCCGGCTTTCTAGCACGCTGGCCACAACAGCTCCCTCCTGGGCCTGGGAAACAGCAACATCCACACACACCCTTGGTGTGACACCTTTGGCCTCCCCAGAAGAAGACATGGAGCAGGCCAAGAGTACAGGGTAGCTACAGCAGCATCCAAAAAGACAAAGGATCACCGTCTCCCTCTTCAGTACCGACCCACATTCAAACTTCACCTTCTGCAAGGGTGGGAGCCTGGATTCCCACGTCCCAAAACGCACTACTAGCACAGCAGTATCCAAGGGTCCACCACACTTCATTTCACCTCGCTCACACACACACACGTGCACACACTGACCTGTTTACCACAGTGACATGCCTCTGCATAGGAATTTCTTTAGATGGTCCACTCCCAGTGGCTGGAGGCAAGGCAGACCGGGCACTCTCCACAGCGGGTTTCACCACTCCGCACGCCACTCCTCTGCCTCGTGGTGGGCGAGGAACAGGCCTCTTGCTGCCTTCTTCTGGCACGCTCAAAGACCTGGGCTGTCGCAAAGTTCCTTTGGGCTTTCCTAAAGAGTTTGCAGATGTAGACATAAGTAGCACTCTCCTCCACGCAACCCAAACAAGAGTTCAAGCACAGCACGTAACTCCCTCCAGGGATCCCGTACTTCTCCAAAAGGCAGTTAAGAGGGATGCTCCCAGCCACGGTTGGGGGTCTCTCTGCTACAGCATCGTGACATGCACCCAAGGACTCACAAACCACAGTTCCCACCACCGTGTTGCAGTAGGGAACATCTCCCCTTACACTCTTGGAAAAGGCATGCATCTGTGAGGTACCACAACAGGTCATGTCTCAGGTGGAACCTGTGGTCAGGCTGCCCTTTACCACCCAATGGCGGCAGCAGCAGCTCCCAGAGCTGTAGCACAAGCAGCCTAACTCCATCTCCTTGGACACCTCCTGCATCGCCCCCCAAGGTGTTTCTTCTTCTCTACCCTGGCTTGCAAGCACCCTCCTCCCAAACTCCTACCACACAGCAGTCGTTACCACATAACACCTGCAGAGGAACAGAGCAAACTGGCCTTCAGGCCACACTGGGATAAATAAACTCTTGGTCACTTCGCTGGTCACTTGCTGGCCGCACCACACCAATTTGGCCAGGCTCAAACACCTCCAAGGGGTACCGCCATGCAAGACATGAACCAATATGTGTTTACAATCATTGTCATTTAACTGGGATATGAGTCACCAGTGCAGCTTCCCACCTAGAGGGCATACTGTTGGTGTGGTCACAGGAGAGCAAGAAGTAGCAAACCCTTTGTTACAGATAAGAATAGGGGAATACAAACTGCGAGACACACTGTTGCTCCAAGATGCCAACTCACAAGCAGATGGGCCTGATCCTGGGAGACCCCCGACAGCAACACAACAACAGCACAGCAGTGAGGGAAACCTGACCCACATGCTCTGTGAAAACACTGCTGCAGCAGCTTACGCAAAAGGCACAGAGATGCAAACAGCAGCCCTTGGGCATCAGCAATGTCGTGGCACCAGGGAACTTGCAGCAGCAACAGGAGCTGCTGAAACAGCAACAGATGATGCTGCTGGGGCTCCTTCTCACTGCAAGAGCACGGCTCATCCCTGCCACTCCGCAATGGGCTGAGCTTGGCCTCAAAGAGCAAGCAGGCTCATTGCCACATTCCTCACCTGCACATCAACCACATTCCTCTCAGAAGCACGGGCAGGTGGAAGTAAAGTCAAGTGTACTCTGAGAACTTTCTTTTTCAAGATCATTCACATCTCATGTACACACTCGAGAAGGGCTTCCTCACTGACCATGGTTTGTAAGAACAAGCACACTTGTCAACAACACTCCCCGCTCCCAGAAACTCCTTCACTGGGACCACGCAACTCATGGTCATTAGTAACACACCTTCACGGCCAAGATTTTTGCTCCAGCAGCTGCACAGTTGTTTCACAAAGGCAGGCCCTCCACGGCTGCCTGAGGCTTACCTGCTAATGTGACTGGAGACGTGTTCTTCAGCCTCATCTGGCAGTTCACTTGCCGTCCCATTTTCCTCTTGGAACTCCTCTGCCGGGCCACCAGTTGAGCAATTGGCACTGTCTCGCTGCAAGCAACAGCATGGCAAGTGACCTTGTTGGACAGGGAGGAAACAGTCAGTGAGGTCCAAGCTCATCCACGGCCCGCAGAATGACTTGCAACTATTTCTGTGCCTGTAACTGCTGGGTCATGCGGGCCTGCAGGCTGTTCAGCAAAGGCTTGAGCAGCAGACACAGGCTTGGAGACCACCCTCTTCTTTTGCATTGCACCTCAGAAATCAGCACAGCAAACAGCCAGAGCCTCTCCATCACCTTGCCACATTAGAGCCTCACCAGAGAACAGCCTGGTTTCTCACTCCCATCCTACAGGCTTCGCTTTAGAGCACCAGGAAGCCACAGGCTTCCAGCCTGCCCTTGTTCCTCCTGCCAAGGCTCGCCAGAGGGGCTCTGGCACCACTCTGACTCTGCTGAGCTGGGCTGCCTTTGAACCGCCTACCAAAGAAGCAGCATAGCCATCCTGGCTGCACAATTCCCCTGCAGGCACCAGGCTGGCCTCCAACAACAGCTCGGCCTCGGGAAAGCCCAAGGCCACCTCCCTGGCCTCCTTAACATCCTCTTACCTTGACCTCCCCTTACCACGTCTCAGCCATGCTGCCACAGGCCATCCCTTGAATGGATGCAGGAATGCTGCTTCAGCAAGCCCCAAACCACATGCCTAGCATGCACTTTGCCTCACAGAGGAGATGCAAGCCCTAGCTTTCGGGCCATTCAACTGCTAACAGCCTGCAAAGGCAGCTGGACTAGTACTCCTCCAGGGGTTCACAAGGACACAGGCAGTCACCCAGAAACCCCCAACTGAAAAATGGGAATCTGTGATCTCAGGGGCTCTCTCCATGGGTCTCAGCCATGCTCTGTGGTGGTGGTACAGGCTGAAAAAGGGGCTCTCACACAAAGCACCATTACCCTCATAACCATGGCCCCAAACAAGCACAGCGGCTGACAACTCAGCACAGAAGAAACTCAGGGACTTGGCCAGCACCTCTGAAATTTAGCAGACAGCAGCTCCAGAAAGGAACTTTTCCCACAAGCAAGGCAGGACAAACAAAGCAGAAAAACCAAGTGCCAAGACAAAAAAGGAAGCAATTGCTAAGCAGCAACAGCTTGCTCGAGAGCTATCCTTAGTCTCTACGGCTGACCCAAACAGTCCACAAAATATGGGCAAGGGAGGACAACACTAGGAAGAAGGCAATACTTCTGGCCTCCAGCAGTGCACTCCAGCTTGTCATTCCCCTCCTCTTTCTCCTCCCCTGCACACCCAGCATCTGCACTGTGCTGGCTCAACATACAGCCAGTGGAGGGAGGTCCTCTCTTTCTGAGGGACAACTCTCACATCCAAGGAGCTCCTGCTAGAAATCAGGCAGTGTACCCGCTGCGCAGTCAACACCTATGCAAAAAGCATAGCAGCAGCCTCACCACTGCAGTGGTTAAAGGCAAGGAATCACAGAAAAATTGAGGCTGAAAGACATCTCTACAGACCAGCTCATATAGCATCTCTGCTCAGACCAGCATCAACTAGATCTAGCTGCTCAGGATATTGTGCTGTCTGGGGTGCAGTATCTCCAAGGATGGAGCCTTCTCAACCACTCTGTACAGCTTGTCCTGGTGTTTAGCAACCCTCCCAGAAAAACAAAAAGTGGTTTTGTTAAATGTTTAAATGGAATTACCTGTATTTCACTTTGCTCCTGTTGTGTCTTGTCTGTTCACAGGATACCACTGAGAACTGGCGATGGAGTCTGGCTCCATGTTTTTTCACTCTCTCCAACAGGTATCAATACACATGGATAAGATCCCCCTGAGCCTTCCCTTCTCCACAATCACAGAACACCAGGTTGGCAAGGACCTCAAGGATCATCTGGTCCAACCTTTCTTGGCAAAAGCACAGTCTAGACAAGGTGGCCCAGCATCCTGTCCAGCTGAAGCATAAAAGCGTCCAACATTTGGGGAAACCACCACTTCCCAGCAGGGTTTATTCCAATGGCTGACTGTTCTCATTGTGAAAAATTTTACTTTTGTGCCCAATTGGAATCTCCCCTGGAGTAACTTATATCCGTTAGCCCTTGTCTTTTCCATGTGACTCCTTGTAAAAAGGGAGTCTCCATCTTCTTTGTAGCCACCCTTTACACACTGGAACATGGTGATAAGGTCTGCCCTAGGCCTTCTTTGCTCAAGGTTCAACAAACCCAATTCTCTCAGCCTTTCCTCATTCGGCAGGCTTCCCAGTCCTTTGATCATCTTGGTGGCTCTTCTCCGGACCCTCTCACCCCTGTCCACATCTTTCTTGCACAGCGGGGACCAAAACTGAACACAGTATTCCAGGTGTGGCCTGACAAGCGCTGAGGAGACTTCTTTAGGATGACGACTTCTTTATCTCTGCTGCTGATGCCCCTGTTGATGCAACCCAGCGTCCTGTTGGCTTGCTTTCCCGCTGCAGCACACTGCTCGCTCACGTTGAGCTTTTTGTCCACCAGAACCCCCAGGTCCCTTTCCACAGAGATGATCCCCAGCCAGGTGGATCCCAGCCTGTGCTGCACTCCTGCATTACGTTTTCCCAGGTCCAAGACCTTACACTTGTCCTTGTTGAACTTCCAGCCTATCCAGATCTTCCTGCAGGGTGGCTCTCCCTTCAAAAGTGTACACTTCCCCACTCAGTTTGGTGTCACCAGCAAGCTTCATCAGGGTACACCTGATCCCATCATCCAGATCACTTGTATTAAACAGCATTGGGCCCAGCATTGATCCCTGGGGAGCCCCACTTGTCATAGATTGCCACTTTGAAAAGGAGCTATTTGCCATCACCCTCTGCGTGTGCCCTATCAGCCAGTTCCCCCACTGCACAGACCACTTGTCCAGACTGCAACACATCAGTTTCCCAAGGAGGAGGCTGTGGGGAACCGTATCAAATGCCTTGGAGAAATCCAGGTAGACAATGGCCACCGCTCACCCCACATCAACCGAGCAGGTTACTTTGTTGTAGAAGGTGATCAGGTTTGTCAAGCATGATTTATCCCTGGTGAATCCACGCTGGCTCTTCCCAATCACGTGCTTCACTTGACTTGTGAGAGCCCCCGGGACGATTTGTTCCATATCCTCTCCAGGGACTGAATAAGACTGACAGGCCTATAATTTCCTGGATCCTTCTTTAAGACCTTCTTGTAGCTAGGGCAGAATGAACAGTCCCACCTCTCTGAGCCCTCCATCAAAGATGTTCCAGTCCCTTCATCATCTTCACAGCCATTCACTGAACTTGCTTCAGTGTGTCCCCGTCTCTCTTGTTCTGAGGAGCACGGGACTGGACACAGGTTCCCTGATGTGGTCTTGCCAGAGCTGAATAGATGGGAATAATCACCTCTGTCCGTGTGCTGGCAACACTCTTCCTAACTCAACCCAGTATGCTGTTGGTCTCCTTTGCTGCAATGGCACATTGCTGCTCACTGTGAACTTTGTGTCCACTAGGACCCCCAGGAATTTCTTTGCCAAGCTACTTTCCAGACAGTCAGCCCTCAGACTGTACAGGTGCATGGGGTTATTCTTCCCCAGGTGCAGGACTTGGCATTTCCCTGCATTGAACTTCATAGGGTTATTCCACTTCTCCAGCTTGTTGAGGTCCCTCTGAAGGCACTGCTATCCAAGAATCCACAAAGCAAGTCCTGCTCAACTACTTCAAGACTCCTGTTTATTAGGTTTGTCCTTTTCCAACTCCTAAAGCCACATTTCACTCTCTCCTTACAGCTGCCACACAGAAGGTACTGCTATCGAAGAGTCCACAAGGCTCTCAGCACACATAGTATTAGAGGATAAGAAAGGCTCTCCAAGGGAATGGGAGGATACCAGATTACACCTTGCAAGGCCCTAGTTAGAAACAGATGGCTATCTGCCAGAGCCACCATGAGGAAGCATTAAAATGCAGCATTACAAATGTTCCCAGAGGTTCCTGCATTTATGTTACTGATGTAGCTGCAGCCAATGCAGGCTTGGAGCAAGTAAAAAAGAACCCCAAACTGGACATCTGCTGCAAAAGGGCAAATTCTGACAGTTGTAAAAATGCAGCAAGGGAACCTCTTGCTTAAAAACAATCACATTTCCAGACATCAGCAAAAAACCCAGGACACCTCTCGTCACACTCTTTCACAGCTAACCAGGAAGAACTAGTTCTCAGTTCCCAGCCATCCATATTCAGCTGACCCAATGAGGGAGCTCAGCCCTGCTGTCTCTCTAGACCTGCTGTGACAGTGCTGTGCATTGTGCCCAACATCTGCTAGCTTTCTGCTCTCCCACACTCTAATAGAGTTCAGGAACCCAGACATGGCTCCAACCAAGGAGATGCTTCAAGCTCTCCACTCAAACAGTTCATCTACAAGTCATGCAGCTACGCCAACCATCAAGAGAATGCCTTCTGACTCCTTTGACAAGGAGACTTGTGGTCCTGGCAAGTTGATTCCAAGCTGGCAGCCACCAGGAGACACAGGCTAGTGCACCAAGGCCAAAGAATAAGGGAAGACTCTCCCACCATACTAATATTCTCTGCTGAGCACTGGTCCACCTTCTCCTTGACCTCTGCACTAACTCCTTATACTCTCCACACTTGCTAAGCTGAGGTGTTGCAACTCTTGAGCTCTTCCTCACCTTGGCAAGTCTTCAAAGTCTTATGGCACTGCAACTCATGAAAAACAAGAGTGCTAAGCCTAAAGCAAGCACTGTCAGGCTTATAAGCAACGGTACCCACAGTAGTTTTGCTGCAGGTAAAAGATGACACTAAACCCCACCCTGAAGAGATGATCAAGACACATGCACATGAGTTAACTTTCTTTAAGGTCCCAGGACAACCCACCAACATTCCCCCCAGACTTAGAAATGCCAAGACAGGGACCAGAGCTCTACAGTCACAGAAACTGCCTTTCTAGCCAGAACTCCTTTTTCTGGGAAAATGCCCTGCAACCTTGCACCTTTCGCAAACACAACTTCCCAGCCTGCATGCAGACACAGGAAAATAAGGGGCACTTGGTTTATGCCACAGCTTCCACTTCTCCCAACATTAGTGCATCACACACATGGTACAGTACTTTTCTCAGAAATCCATGGCACAGGCAGAGGTAAAGTTATGCACACTTCACAAACACAAAAGCCATTTCTGAACTATAACTGATTCTTACCTCTCCCATTTTGTTCCTTTCCATTCTGACCACTCCTGGGATGCTCTCCAAGTAGCCTTGCAGTGTGCCATGTCCTAGGTGCCTGAAGGGAATCCAGTCGCCAGTCAGGGATTTGTATTCACCCTGAAGCTCTGTCAAAGGTACTCCATTTTTAAAGGGATGAAGAACAGCTCGCACTGTCTTTGCAATAAGTTCAGGGTCCTGCATCTTCACCTATAGCCCCTCCACCCCAAAAGAAAAAATGAAAAAGCATTTTTACATACACAGGCTGAAAATACTAACTTTTACTATTCAGCCTCCCTCCCCAAACAAGCAAGGATTCAGTAGCTCAGTGTCTCTTCTTCAGAGACCTTGATACTTCTGAGTACACTTATAGGAGGCTGGTTCTGCCAGCCAAGTGGGTGGTATGAAATATATGGGACATGACATTGTCAAAAAAAAGCAGATGAAGGAGCACAGCAGCCCTTGTGCATGCGCTGGCCCTGCCAAGCCAATCACCACAGATCATGTGGCCAGAAGAGGGGCAGGGCTGCCACCCAACTGGCCCATGTCACTGCCTGCAGAGCCAGGACTTCCACCCGCCACCCCCCAACTTGGAGCCCAGTGCCCTCTCCACTCATGCCCCATTGTGACATTGGGTAGCTCACTCATGGTTGCTCCTCACACACACGAACCCGCATGCCCGTACCAATGCCCATGGGACACGTGTTAGCTCCGCCACGGAAATCGCATGCACGCGGGCCATGCCACGTCTTACCCACAGGCGCATGATTCCTCAAATCCACAGGTGTCTCTTCAGAGAGAAAACCCCACAGAAGCGAAACCTGCTCCCTGCAAGCCAGGGGCTGCCCACAGCAGGAGCACCACACAGCCAGTGCCAAGACTGTCCCTTCTCATCATGAGGCAACTGCCCTGTCTGGAGAAACATGTGCCCACCACTGTGGCACTGGTAAAGGTGCGAGCAGGCTGCTGCCTCATCTCCAACAGCACCCTCCCAGGTGCCACAGGCTGCTGGAGTGCTGGTGGGACACTTCAGGAGGCTGGTCAACAAAGGAGGTGGTTTCAAAGTGGTGCCAGAGCTACCTAGAGCCCTCCCACTCCCTCAGCTCACAGGTGGGCGCACACTCGGGGCTTCTCCAGGGCCACCCAGCCACACCCACAAAACACTGGGGAGCCCCACGCACAAGCGCTGCCGGGCAGGTGCTGTGCTCCAGGGTAGGCGTTCTTCTCGCACACCCTCACTCCCCACAGGGATGCTCTCGACAGAGAAACCTCCCCACCAACATCGTGGACTGAAGCCGGACGGAGCTCTCCCACAACCCCAGAACTACCCTGCTCTCAAAATGTGTGCTGCATGCAGGGCCGAGTCCTAACGCTCAGCTGCCCACGTGCTTCAAACACCCCAGCTTCACCCCCCAGCAACTAACACCCAACACAAGCAGAGTCACTGGTTCCGGAGAAGGCCACCTCACGCTCCTCAAGCCCCTCGAGCTCAAGACACAAGAGGAGACTCCCTCACCTCCAGGCACACAAAGGCGACCAACTGCCGCTTGCGTACCTGCATGGTGCTCGCTCCAAATGGCAGCGGCATCAGGCAGCTGCAGCCCCAGTAATGCAGTAACGCTACGGGAAGTTCGTCTGTGCTGCTCTCGGCAGAAGCAGCCCCTCTCCCCTCACCGTTTCCCTTTATGAGGGGAAATCACCCTGGGCAACACACCAAAAGGAAGAGAAATCCCAACCCTCAGCACATTTCAGACACCGTGC
Source organism: Fratercula arctica (assembly GCA_947846985.1). Lineage (NCBI taxonomy): Eukaryota > Metazoa > Chordata > Aves > Charadriiformes > Alcidae > Fratercula > Fratercula arctica. Next base: position 68,412,045 of record CANTUZ010000026.1, on the reverse strand, counting down.
CACACGTTTCAGTCTACGCATGGACACCAACACTGTCTCTACCTTCCTGCACCCAAGTCCACAACAGCCCAACCCAGGTGCCAGGCAAGGAGACACAGCACCAAGCCCTATTCTTCACCGTTCCTTGAATGGTTTTACTTTATGCACGCACAGCACTTGACTGATCTGACCACGTCTCTGTGTGTGTACACATACAGTTACACACAGGTACACCCATACACCTACACCTATCCAGACAGCCCTGTGTATACATGTGTTTACACATGCATGGCTCCTTACCCCACCAATTCCTGCCCTTCCCGGTACAGTGCGTTTCCCTGACTGATCCTGCAACAACCTCTACCACAGCCACCTCCACAGCATCCCCTGCTCAGCTATGGGACATGGCGTTACTGTGCCCACAAGGAGGAGCACACGTTGCACACACGCACTTGCACACCTCCAGATGGCAACGGCCGGCAGCCACACAGGGCATTTAGATCCTTCCCTCATCCCTTCAGAGGCTTAGCAGCTGGTGAACAGAGCTTCACAGGATGCCCCCCAAAGATTAAGAAGAGGTGGTGGTCACCTGCCAGAAGGAAAAGACCCAGGAAGTTCATTATCTCCTTTGGACCCACTCAGTGTCATGGAGACATCATATGTTGGACAAATGCAAAACTCTCCACGTGGTATTAACATTTCAATTACATAAATAAACAAACCCCCAAACATTGAGAAATGCACGAAAACGACAGTTTTGCCTGCAACTGTGTTCCAAGTCACACACACACAAGAGGTATGGAAAAGTCAGTGAAAAGCATTTTTGGGGCTTTTTTCTCTACTCTCTCTTATAAATAATATACCCAAATTCATATTTCATTTAGATGCCTCTTAAACATCCTCTTACTGGAACTACCTGAATTGAACTTACTGCTCAGGAAAAATTAATGCAATATCCATTACAGTTGGGCAGAGTGACAAGGAAGAAAACTTACAATAACCTGGGAAGGCAGTTTCAAAGGTTGATACACAAGAATAACTTCAATAAAAACAGAAAGGGGGTGATGAGGTGGGGTGGACAACATCAAGCCGCTATCAGATTGCTCTGTAGTACACAAACACTAAAGAACTGAGTTAGATCAGAACTAGCAAACAGGATACCATAAAATATATGCTCCTAAATTATATTATGAGGAGCAGCCGTGATGGCAATTCACATAGTTAAATGAGATGACAAATAGTAAGGTACAAAGGTTAAACTGAATGCAGACTTCAATTTCCACCTGAATGATGCTCCCATTCCTACAGCTATCAACAATGCAGAAGACTTGCAATGCAGTGCAGTAATGACAACAGTAAGTAACACACTAATACATCAGTAGAAAGCTACACAGCTTAGAGTGTGTCTGAACCTTTTTTAAAATTCTTTTTGTGGTCAGCTGCTGTAAGGTTAGGTAATTCAATAGTTACGACATTCACCTGGCAGCTCACTGCATCCAGACGGGAGGACAATTCCTTGAAAACACAGCCCGAGGAGCCTCTATCTGTAAGCCAGGACACACCATTCAAATCAAGTCTTCTCCGGCATATGAACAGAAATTTTTTTCCAATATTCTTAACACAGATTATGAGCCTACAGTTGCAGAACAGTCTCCACGCTGCAGATTATTACTCAGGCTAACAAAACAAGGAAGTGAGGACACTTTTTCTGCTTAGAGTAACTCCCTCACAGCCATACTTTTAGAAGACTATAAACGCAACCCTGCGGAACACAAGCCTCCTCAGAAGGCACAAAACAGTCGCTAACCCGCTGAAGTCGGGACACTTCCTCTGTCACAACGGGACCACCGAGGAGCAGCAGCCTCTCGCTGACAGGCAGAGCCTGGCCCTCCACACTGCCTCTCCCCCCAGCCCGGCAGGGCTTATGCCCTGCGGGGCTACAGTGTTTCCTTACCACCACCTCACCCCAGGGGCTTTCAGACACCAGCCGAAGCCGCTTCGCCCTGCCGCCGGGGCCGGGCCGAGCGCTGCCGCCTCCCTCTGAGGGGACGACACGACCCCGCCGCCCGCTCCCCTCGCGCCGACTCAGCGCCCGCGCCGCCCCACCCCGCCCGCTCACGCCCAGCCGCCCCGCGCGCATGCGCGCCCCCCTCCCGGCCGCGCCTTGGCCTCACCCGAGCCAGCCCGCTGCGCACGCGCACCAGCCGCCTCCGCCCGCCCGCCCGCCGGCAGGCGGCGCCTCGCTGAGGGGGCGGCGGCCATTTTGGGATTGCGGCCGCACGCCTCGGTCAGCTTCTTTGCACCCATGCCCTCCCACCATGGGGCCGGGGAAATCTGTTGCACGGCAGCAGCTAAAGTCGCCTTCTTGAGGGAGAGTTGAGGAATGACAGGTGCGTCTTTTCTACAGGTTTTAAATTAATTAACCTAGTTGCTTCAATTTCTAAGTACTGAAAACTTCACTGAATTTAATTCTATAGTTGGAGCCATGCACAGGTGCACTCTCCAAGGAGGGGCTGGTGCGTGCCCAGGCGTCACTTGAGCCTTGATTGGACCGCTCTGGGCCTGCAGCATCCTCTCAATGGGGCTGGACCTGCCTAGCCTATACACAGGCAGCTGCCAAGCTCTAGATGCGGTGTCTCTGTCTGGGCACCTTGAGCAATCCTGCACATTTAAAACCTTCAGATCCCACAGGTTTGGCTTTTGTTGTGTCCTCTAGTGGTCCACACACATGGCTCATTAGTGCCCCACACAGAGGGGCAGAAGATGGTTACCAGCTGTATGCCATCAGGCCTCGTGAAGTCAGTACTGCTGCCCACTGCCAGTCATGGAAAGCCCCTCACCATTCTGCCATCAGGGGTCCTGACATCTTGTAGCTCCCTGCAGCAGCATTTCCTTCTCTGCGGATGTTGTCGACTTCTGAGAGACAAACGAGGCAACGTCAGGTCGTGCTGCATGACAGAGGATTGATGGAGGGCTGCCAAAGCCAAGCCAGAGGCTGACCCCACAGAGGGAGGCTGCAGGGGCGTATGCTGGGGTGGAGGTGAAGATGCTGAACCTCACCAAGGGTGTGCCTTCAAAGGGCTCCCAATGATGGTGACCCAAGACTCGGTGACAGCCACCTTCTGCCACAACCATGACAGCCTCCAGAGACTGCTTCCTGTCAGAGTCTGGTATTCTCTGACCAGGCTTTTTTAGATAGTCCACACAATGTTTAATACAATGTTTAGTACAGAGTTTACTCATTTGAGGCTATTTGCATTTACAAGAGTTTTCCATTTAGTAGGGTGATACAGCAGTCACAGTATAAGTACACATTACATAAATACACAATACATTTTGCAGATTATTGCATTTCCAGTATAACTCTGTAATCGCAGTATAGTTGTGAATCTCATTACTGGTCTCTAGAGTATGCTTATTGTCACAACACTGGCAGTCCCTAACTGCCAGGAAGGGGTATGTGGGTTGCAGCCAGCTGAGGCCTGGAGCTCTCTCTTTAGAGGTTCAGTCAGTTCATTTTTTTTGACGTTTTTGTGCTTACTGTTGGGATAAGTCACATATACACTCCCTATGCTAGCCTGTGTGAGTTTATTGCCATGGAGTCTGCAATGTGAAGTCTGTGACCCATCTCTTCCCACTTCATGCCCGTACTCCTCTGTGCTTCTTGCTGTAACTTCTCAAGGCCTTCAGTGTCATGCCAGGTCTGTATTTCTCTCACTACATCATTGTGCTAGTGCTGCAAATATCTCATTTGACAGAGAACAAGTGTTTCCAGCCATTCTCTTTACAAAATTATGGTTACACTGAAAAATAATAAGGAAACACAAAACAAGTAGCCATACCAACCTTATAAATTTAGCTGTCACAGCTAAAACAAGTAAAAGTTGCAGGCAGGCCAATAAAAGTTCTCGCACAGAGCAAGCTTCACAGCCCTCAGCCTGAGGCCTTGTAAACTCAGTACAGAGTTGAGCCATTACTTGTTTTGATAAGTGCTTGACATAACTCCTATAAACCACAAAACTATGATACTTGCTATATCGCTATGATAAGGTGTAGAGCCAAGCTGAGAACTCATGCAGCTAAAGAGACCTGTCCACCAGGCAGAATGGTGGGGAGCATATTTCTTCCTCACCCTCTGGGTCTGGCAGAGCAAGCCATAGGTACATGGAACTTGAAGGTACAACCATTGTGGAGTGAGGTTCTTCTTGCAGGACGTGTAACTCAGCTGCTTGGGCTTGCCTCAGAGTTTGTAGTGTTTGCACTGCTCCAGCTCTTAGTTGTAGGTGGAGTCACAGCAGGCAAAGTCCTGTGCTGAGAGAATGACGGGCTCTACAGAAAAGTATAAAACAATAAGCTAAATGCCTGTTATGGTTATCTGCATTAAATATGTGTGTGTGTGTATATATATATATATATATATATGAGTCATAGGGTCATAGCATTAAACAGATCTAATACATACACAGGCTGTATTATCTTAACAATAAGTATACCCCTAAAGCTAGTTAGAGGTACACTGTTCTGCTTGAAGTCTGCATTTTTTTTAACTCTGGAACAGACGGTTACACAACTGTTCTTTACGCTCAGCTGATTCAGCCAGTCTGTCTGAAACAAAGGCATCCTCTGGTTCCCTCTGCTATGAAAGTGAGTTTGGCTTCTTTTGCAACAGTTCTGGTCGATGACTCCATTATTGTCGCCTAAATGTCGAGGACATGGAGCTTCTCCTTAACTCCTCAGAGCATGCCTCCCCTGTATGTGTGTGGTGGGGAGGCAAAGGGGTCCTTGAACCAGTCACAGCCCCATGACTGCTGAGAGCCTCTTTGGAGCCCACCAGATACTAGCAACTCTCCTGAAGCTCACTGTCCTCATGAACATGAGGAGGTACAACGTGGACAGCCAAGCCACTGCTGGGAGCATACAGCTGCTTCTTATGAGTTGCACCAAGCAGCTCCTCCATGAGCTTATCAGCTTTGCCAAGTCCTCATGCAGTGTGGATGCCTACAACCGCATGTGGCAGCTATGCTTTTGGCAAGCATGAAGGAGGCCCCTTGGCCTCACTGAGGCTGGCAGCTGGCATGGTGGCAGCCACACCTGAAGCACCAGCCCCAGGTCCATCCTGGACCGGTAGCCCTTAGGTCCCTGGGCACAAGCAGCTTCCCAACTTTTCATACACCATCTCCCATGAGAGCATTGTGGTCTCCCCAGCAGCTGTAGGAAGGCTCTGATGATGGAGCATGTCCAGCATGTGTCCAGCTGGAGTCCTGGCAAAGACAGTAGGGTCTCCTCCCAACACTCCTCTTGACGAAGGAGACCAGCTGGAGCTGCTCTAGCCTCTGGAAGGAATGCAGCCATGGGGGAGGCCAACGGAGGACATGGCTGGTTGCTTTGCTGGGAGCTGCAGCCAAACCTGCTCGGCTCCTGGCAGGAGCAGGCAGTGCTTAGCTGGAGTCCTCAGCTGCTCAGGAGAAGGAGCTCCAAGGGTTGCTCCCACTGTGGCAAGAGGTAGCCACTGGGAGGGAGTGTGGGATAAAAGCCGTAGTGCCAGCAAGATGGTCAGAAGCTGGAGACAGGAGCAGGCAGAGGAGCCCAAGAAAAAGGTAGAGGAGGAGGTCAGGACACTGGCAAGTCACAAAAAAGCCAAAGAGGCTTTGAAAGTTGAGAGAGAGGCCAGCAAGTCCCAATGCTGCATGAGGACTACAGCTAGAGCACCTGAAAGAATGAAAAACCTACTAATCTGGAAGAAACAGTGCCCGAAGCAAGGCCAGAAGGTGGGCGTGAGGGAACATAGTGGTGGTTATCAGACACTCAGGGCATGGGGTCAGGGACAGAAGACGTGGAGAGGCCCACATGCAGGGAAGAATGAAGGACCGCTGTCCCCAGGCAGTGTGAAGTCTGTGTCTTGTACCCCAAAAACTTCTTTCTCATGTGCTCCTCAAAATGTCCTTGGATAGGAATTGACCTGAACTAGGTGTCTGCAGGGTGCAGGTCAACTCTACTCTTACCTGTCCAGTCAGGACTTCCTCTCTCTCTCTCTATTTAATGCACCTTGTTCCTAAAGTCCTAACAAAATCTTAGGGAAAGACAGGAAAGGGACATGTTTCTTAAATGTGAAATAATTGTTTTGTGTTTCTTCTGGGCGTGTCTACGCAGTTATGGTAGTGAAGCCCTGGGCGTGGAGCAGAAGCTTAACACTTTTACTACCTGTTCCCAGTGCTTTGCCATAAGATGACCAGGAGATGGAGAATAGCTTGGGCATACTGCTGAGGATGCTTGCAGCATGCAAACCTGACCAGCAGTTCAGGAAGCTGCTCCTGGATATTTCTCAGCTGTTGGTGAGTGAGACACAGAGCTGGGAAGGCTTGCCTTCAACCTGCTCTGAATCGTGGTCTGGCAGCTGGCATGGTGAGGCATGGGGCAGCTTTGTGAGCTGTCGTGCTCTACCGATCTCTGGGAACACAGCTGTTTGTGCAGGTCCCCAGGTTATGCAGCATGGTCTCCCTGCAGACTGAGCCCAACATGAGGAGCAAATACAGACAGTTACTAGTCTACAGTTGTCTGGTTTATCTCAGTATGTTCCTTAGCACTGTGTGGGCAGCTGAAGAGCAGTGGAAACTTGGGGGAGATATCACCATGTTGGGTAGTGTCGAGCAGTTATTACACAGGTGGCTCTGTTATCTGCCCACAACTTTAAAAGACTTCAACGTTCTCAATAAACACAAAAAAAGTCAATAAATGCACGAAGGTTAGGGTAGGGGTTGGATTGCAATGGCTGCTGCTGGCCCTCTGCCAGTCTGAGCAGGTGAATGGACATGCTCACCCAGGGTGCAGGCTTGCATTTCTGGGACTGTGAGACAAAAGCCTGCACCAAAAGAGTTTCACGAGACTGACCTTTTGTGCCTTGGTAATAAGGTGCAGCACCAGTATCAGGGCTGATAGGAAGTTTCTGCTTTGGGAAAGGCGCTCAACACAGCTGAGGGAGCAGCTTCTTCTCCCAGCCCCATTAGCCCACTGTGGCAGTGGTTCACTGAAGCGCACAGGACTAAAATCCACAACTACAGCAGGGCAGGTATCCAAAACCGCTGTTAGTGACAGTGCAGTGCTAATTGCCTCATTTCAGTTAATGCTGCAGTGTTCATGAGATCGCCTGGCTATATCAGCATGGGGCGATGGGCAGGCAGACACAGGAGGACTTTGAATACTTTTTACTGTCAAATATTTAATACTAAGTTGAAACTTATGCATTTGTCCAAAACATGATGTCTCCATGACACTGAGTGGGTCCAAAGGAGATAACAAACTTTGGTTTTGGTTTTAGTTATTTTTCTAGCAGGTGACCACCACCTCCTCTCTTTGAAGCTCTGTTCACCAGCTGCTAAGCCTCTGAAGGAATGAGGGAAGGATCTAAATGCCCTGTGTGGCTGCCGGCCGTTGCCATCTGGAGGTGTGCAAGTGCGTGTGTGCAACGTGTGCTCCTCCTTGTGGGCACAGTAACGCCGTGTCCCATAGCTGAGCAGGGGATGCTGTGGAGGTGGCTGTGGTAGAGGTTGTTGCAGGATCAGTCAGGGAAACGCACTGTACCGGGAAGGGCAGGAATTGGTGGGGTAAGGAGCCATGCATGTGTAAACACATGTATACACAGGGCTGTCTGGATAGGTGTAGGTGTATGGGTGTACCTGTGTGTAACTGTATGTGTACACACACAGAGACGTGGTCAGATCAGTCAAGTGCTGTGCGTGCATAAAGTAAAACCATTCAAGGAACGGTGAAGAATAGGGCTTGGTGCTGTGTCTCCTTGCCTGGCACCTGGGTTGGGCTGTCGTGGACTTGGGTGCAGGAAGGTAGAGACAGTGTTGGTGTCCATGCGTAGACTGAAACGTGTGGCACGGTGTCTGAAATGTGCTGAGGGTTGGGATTTCTCTTCCTTTTGGTGTGTTGCCCAGGGTGATTTCCCCTCATAAAGGGAAACGGTGAGGGGAGAGGGGCTGCTTCTGCCGAGAGCAGCACAGACGAACTTCCCGTAGCGTTACTGCATTACTGGGGCTGCAGCTGCCTGATGCCGCTGCCATTTGGAGCGAGCACCATGCAGGTACGCAAGCGGCAGTTGGTCGCCTTTGTGTGCCTGGAGGTGAGGGAGTCTCCTCTTGTGTCTTGAGCTCGAGGGGCTTGAGGAGCGTGAGGTGGCCTTCTCCGGAACCAGTGACTCTGCTTGTGTTGGGTGTTAGTTGCTGGGGGGTGAAGCTGGGGTGTTTGAAGCACATGGGCAGCTGAGCGTTAGGACTCGACCCTGCATGCAGCACACATTTTGAGAGCAGGGTAGTTCTGGGGTTGTGGGAGAGCTCCGTCCGGCTTCAGTCCACGATGTTGGTGGGGAGGTTTCTCTGTCGAGAGCATCCCTGTGGGGAGTGAGGGTGTGTGAGAAGAACGCCTACCCTGGAGCACAGCACCTGCCCGGCAGCGCTTGTGCGTGGGGCTCCCCGGTGTTTTGTGAGTGTGGCTGGGTGGCCCTGGAGAAGCCCCGAGTGTGCACCCACCTGTGAGCTGAGGGAGTGGGAGGGCTCTAGGTAGCTCTGGCACCACTTTGAAACCACGTCCTTCACTGCCCAGCCTTCCCGGGGTGGGAGCCCTTGCTGGCAGGTTTCTGCCACCATTTTGTGGGAGGGAGCTGCCATTTTGCTCAGTGTTGCAACCCCTGCTTCCTTTGTACCAGGAAGTGTTCAGATATAAAACTATATGCATTTGTATACCGTGCATACAACATGTACTTAATTAGGAATATATGTATAAAGGAGTGTATTAATATACATTTTTATTTATATATAGATACATTAATTATGTATATAAATAGAGGTATATAAAATAAATATTTATAACTGTAAAAGCATACGTATAAAGTATTTATTAAGAGCTAATGGAATGAATAATTAAATGTAAATAAAATGTAATTAAACATAAATAAAATGTAGGTTGGGGGCCTCTACTTTGCATGTCTGCAGAAAAAGCATTGACCTGTCAGGGGGGCAAGTAAGAGATGGCATGGAGAAGTTGGGATGTGCTTGAGGGCTATGAACCTTTCTGAGATGGCCACCAAGCAGGCCTTGGCACAAACCCTGTCATGTGCTGATAAGAGAGTGTCCTGTGAGCCAGACTGAGAGGTCCCCAAGCCTGGGCAGAGCCCGATGGGATGGTCATGCGGTATGTATCACTGGGGCAGGCTTTGGGCATTGCGTGGCCCTACCAGACATGGGCAGCACAGTTTGCAAAAATGGATGGCCGGAAGAAAATTCCTGTGTCAGAACATGTGTGTGGCGACAGCGAGGAAAATACTTGAAGGGGGGTCCCCAAAAAGACCACATGTGCTTCCTTATCCTTAGGTCAGTGCCGTAGATGAAAGACAGAAGACTGCACATGCAGTGCAGACTGTCCTGTTAGATAATGGTTACTGCAAGGCTTCAGGGCCTGTGCCCTTAGGGACCAGAGTTCCTGCAGAAAGAGCCAGTGGACAGGTAGGAGTGCTGGGGTGTTGCAGAGCATTTCAGCTTGTACCATGATTATTTTGGGGCCCAAGCAAGCAGGATGGTCATGATAAAAGGTCTGGAGGCGCTTTTAGCTTTGAATAACAGGGATGATACTCTGGGGATACTCTGGGTTTTGCTGAGAGTCTCATGGTGCGTATGGCCACGGGGGGTCTGACGGATGCAGAACTGCTAAGCAGGGCAAAAGGGCTGCATGGCAGACTAGTGTGGTCTGTACACAGGCTGGTCACTCCAAGCTGCATCCCCTCACCTGAGGATGTGCACATGGTCATGCACACATCATCTTCCTATCTGGGGGGATTTTAAGGCAAATGACGGTCTCAGATATCCCAAGGCCTGTTCCCATCCATCCATTGAAACATGTGCTGAAGGAGTGTGTCCTGAGCAGACACTGAGCAGGGCTAGTGAGTGCAGTTGTGCCCTGATATGGGCTGGTCACAGCCTGGGACTGCTTCCATGTGTTTTTCCTCTGTAAAGCATGGAGAGAGGCAGAAGAGGGGTTACGTTGCTTTTACATTGATTTGGGATGTTAGGGCATAGGACAGTGTTGTAAAGCAAGATGGTGGGCCTGTGGGATAGGAGTGAGAAAACACGCTGTTCCCTGGTGGGGCCCAGCTTGATGTGGGAAGGTGATGGAGATGCTCTGGCTGTTTGCTGTGCTGATTTCTGAGGTGCATTGCAAAAGGAGAGGGCAGTCTCCAAGGTCTGTGTCTTCTGCTGAAGCATTTACTGAACTGTCTGCAGGCCCACATGACCCAGCAGTTACAGGCATGGAAGTGGTAGTAAATCCTTCTGTGGGCTGAGGATCAGCTGGACCTCTGTGCCTTTTGCATAAGCTGCTGCAGCAGTGTTTCCCCAGAGCCTGTGGGTCAGATTTCCCTTACTGCTGTGCTGTTGTTGTGTTGCTGTCAGGGGGGGTCTCCCAGGATCAGGCCCATCTGCTTGTGAGTTGGCATCTTGGAGCAACAGTGTGTCTCACTTTGTATTCCCCTATTCTTGTCTGTAACAAAGGGTTTGCTGCTTCTTGCTCTCCTGTGACCACAGCAACAATCTACTCTCTAGTTGGGAAGCTGCACTGGTGACTCATATCAGTTAAACAACAATGATTTTAACTGCACGTTGGTTCTTGTCTTGCATGGTGATATCCCTTGGAAGTGTCTGAGCCTCACCAAACTGGCAGAGGAGTGGCATGCGGAGTGGTGAAACCCACTGTGGAGAGTGCCCGGTCTGCCTTGCCTCCAGCCACTGGGAGTGGACCATCTAAAGAAATTCCCATGCAGAGGCATGTCACTGTGGTAAACAGGTCAGTGTGTGCACGTGTGTGTGTGTGAGCGAGGTGAAATGAAGTGTGGTGGACCCTTGGATACTACTGTGCTAGTAGTGCGTTTTGGGACGTGGGAATCCAGGCTCCCACCCTTGCAGAAGGTGAAGTTTGAATGTGGGTCGGTACCGAAGAGGGAGACGGTGATCCTTTGTCTTTTTGGATGCTGCTGTAGCTACCCTGTACTCTTGGCCTGCTCCATGTCTTCTTCTGGGGAGGCCAAAGGTGTCACACCAAGGGTGTGTGTGGATGTTGCTGTTTCCCAGGCCCAGGAGGGAGCTGTTGTGGCCAGCGTGCTAGAAAGCTGGAGGTCTGTGTGTAGGTGACAGGCGATACTGTGCGTTCAGAGTCCTGGTTATCTGCAGGCAGCTGCTCTTTACCCCTTGCCTGACTTCTCCATTGCAGCGTTAATGTTTGTGGCCCCTCTCACTGTGCTTGGACCCAGCAGCTGCCTGACCGTGTTTGGGTGAATGGAGACGAGGCTGGAGCTGCAGTTTCGCTGGGTTAGCAGTAGATGCTGGTTTTCATCCCGCTTTGAGCCTCTCTAATCCAGGTGGCTTACCCAACTGCTGCCCCATCATTTCTTTGGGTGTTGTTTTTGTCCACCCTGAGCCACCAGCTGATGTTGGCGAGAAAGTGTTTGCTGTTCCCTCATTGTGGCTGCGCTAAGTCCGCTGGAGCTGTGATTGTGGTGGTAATCCTCTGTGGGTCAGCGGGATGGGTTGGAAATGAGCCTTGCACTGAATGGAAATAGCAGTGGTGTGTTGCTTCCATGGCGGCATAGCTGTGAAGTGGCACGGAGCAGAATGACAGCTTAATCCCACTGTGGAGCCTGTTCTTTCTGGAAGTCCCACAGAAAGCAGGGGTGTCCTGCCCCAGTCGCCTGCCTGAGTCCCATGTCTGGATGGGTCTGGGTGCCAGAGTGGGAGACGAGGATGCGCTCAGAGCCCCTGTGAGAGCAGCAGCCGCTTCAGCTTTTGTACCCGAGTGCGCAGCATTTTACTGACAGCTGATAGCACTGCCTCATGACCTTCCTGCTGCTCGGCGAAGGGCTCTTGGCTATGGCAGTGCTCTGCTGGCGGTGCTTTTTGGGAGGTTGCGCAGTGTGCTGGTGCTGGTGGAGTGGGCAGGCGCCTCAGGGAGGGTGAGGCAGCCTTGTGGCTGCCGGCTGAATCTGCTGGGGCTTTGCTGTGGGGCAGGGCTCCTCTCGCGGGCAGGAGATGCTCCTCATGGGCAGCTGGGCTGTGGCTGTAGCAGCAGCATGGCTGGGCAGAAATTTGGAGGAGTGAGGAGGTGGGTGGTGATGGGGGCAGGAGCCAGAGGCTGTGAAGCTGAGGTGGGTGAGAGGAGAGCAGTGGCAGGAGCAGTGGGGAAGCCAGAGGAGCTGTCAGTGGCCATGTGAGGAGCGGAGGGTTTGGAGGTAGAGGCCGGGGAAGAGAGACACGCTGCACGTGAGAAGTGAGGGTGGTGAGGCCGGGACTGTGACGGGAGAAGGGAGACTTGAGATGGGCCTGTCTGTCTGCACCACAGCTCCTAATAACATGAGTGTGGACTGAGCTAACCGCCGTTGTTCTGCTCGTGAGCAAGCTGGGTGGATCTGCAGTGGAGAGAGGTATCATGAGCTCTGTGCTCCGTTTTGTCGAGGAGACTGCTGCAGGAGACGAGAGAAGGGCCAAGCCAAGAGGTTTGTTCTGCAGGACCTTGCAGCTCAGGTGTTGCGTGGAAAGGGGCAAAGCGGTTTTGGCAGAAGATAAACCCCCTTGCGTTCTAACACTCTCACCGAGGTGGGAGGCCAGGTGCGGCTGGGTTTAAATTCTGAGTGATGCCCAATTCAGCACTGTTAGTCCAATCGCGTTTAATATGTATTAAACTATTACAATTTGGATACACTAATAGTGGACTGCACCTTCAGTCTAGTTGTGCTCGTGAACTAGCACGGCCACTCTCGAATCTTTGGTCGCGTTCAATGAGGAACTGCCATGACTAGCTACTTAAACAGTGCAGTTTATTTAAACACCAGATGTATATAGGTTCTTTGGATTGCCGGTGATAAATACACTGTCTGCAAAGCACATGCAAATGAAAGTATTATTACATATATCAAATGTGTGACAAAGTTATAAACGATACAGCCTGGCTATAAATGTAGGATGGAGATTCTTTAGAGAAATTCCTAAGTTTCCTGAGAAAGCACTCGGTATAATCTAAGTCTTACCCAAAGGCATGCCTATGGGGGGGAAGAAAGGCTCAGCCCGTTGACTGATCCCGGAAGTCAGTGATGGAGTTCTCCTCGACTTGTTCACGATGGTGTCTTCCACGATATCCCCCCTCTCTTGGGTTATTTTTATACTATTTTGTTTTCTTCAGAGTGGAATTTGAGTGACTTTAGTCATAAATACTTTTATTATGATTGGTGTACTCAAGGAGGAGTGGTCACACCTTGGGGGCGGGTAGCCTCCGGGATGGAGGTGTGTTTTGGTACATTGTAATAAGCAAAGTTTGCACAAAGGACAGCATGTCATCAAAATCTGATGAAACGTTGGCTTGGGTAGCGAGTAGGCTGCTTATCTGTTTCGTAGTAAGCAAGTAGGCAGCTTATCTGTTCCATAGTACCATCTCATTCCCGTATCTGCTATTCGTCACAAGGGAAGGCCACGGAATGATAACATTTCATTCCATCCCTTGTGTAGCTTCGCAAGCAACCTTGTACAGGGAACTGCAGATGTTGCATTCTTCATGTGCCAGCTGCGGCTGTATTCTACCTCAGAAGTCTCTTGATTTTATGACTTTCCTTAATGTGTGAACAATGCTGTACTTTTGTATTTTAGCCAATTTAGTAATTATTCCACATCAGGTCCCCCTTGAGCCAAGCACTGTGTGACCAAGTCCTCAGAGCATGCAGACCATGCCCCACCAACCTCCCCATGCCTCTGCACCCAGGGGCCTGGCCCTCGAGCTGTTGAGGGCTTTGCTCTCCACCTCTGTCCAAGCCAAGGCCCATGGTGTCTGGCTTAGGGTTGTGCCATCGATGTCCACCACCATGGCCCTGTGCAGAGAGCCACGGGCAAGGCCTTTAGCCACACTAGGCTATGAATTTCAGGCTCCTACTTGAACAGGAGAGCTACGAGTCCTGCTCTTAAGGCAGGCAGACCTTTGCCACCATGGCTGCCCCCACTCTCAGCACCCTGGGATCTGGCCCTGGAGCAGTGCTGCGCTGCTGAGTGCTGGGGTTTGGCCCTTGTGCTGTGAAATGCCATGACGTCCCTGTGCTGGGTGCTGCAGGGCGTGGTCCCTGCTGGCTGTCCGAGATGTTGTTCCCTCAGCTCACCCCAAGCCCAGCACCATGGGGCCTGGCTGCTGGACCATGCCTTGGGCTGCCCTGTGTCCCTTTGCAGGCAGGTTTCAGAGAGACAAACTCCCTGTCCCAAATTTTCCCCCACAGGGGAGTGGGTCCCTTGTGCCCTTCCTCTGTGGAGCCACTGGGGACAGGCTGGCCACCCCCAGGGTACAGCTTGCCAGTGGTTCCCCAGCATGCATCTGCCCCTCCAGAGGGGAATGGAACCTGCAAAGCAGCACCCCACACCTTCCTGCCGCTCCTCCCAGCAGTACTGCGTGCTGCTCTGGGATCTGGACCACCTTGCTGCCCAACAAGACACACTGGTGACATACTCCTTGGCAGGGGCAGGACAAAGCAGGAGCCTCTGGAGACACTACTGTGGGAAAAGGCTCAGCTTTCTGTGCACACCAAGGCACAGCCCTAGCACCTGCTTTCTTCTTGGCGGGGGATAAGAAGAAGCTGGCCAGCCCATACTCTCCATGCTGCAGCATGGCATGGTACCACTGCTGCTCCCAGCATGGGCAGTGGGTACGTGGGTTGAACAACATGTCCTGGTGTAGGGGAGCACCCCATGGTGGGGATGGAGACGAGCACCATGGAGAACACAGCATGAGGGACCATCAAAGAAAGCTCTGGAGACAGCCAGAGGAGGAGCAGCCTTGGAAACCTGTGCCCTCAGCACCCCACCTTACTGCCTTTTTTTGAACTCCTCATCAGATGAGGATGACTTCAAAAAAAATGGAACAATCTTTTTTTATCCATGAATCAAACAGCTACAATGTAAGCATCTTTGCATAACTACAGTACACCATTTCTCTTACAATAATTTTTAACCCGCAGCAATAGCACATCCAGTGCCTGGGCAGGGTTCCTGAAAGCCTTTCCTAGTTCAGCACACGGTTTTGCTATCGTCAGTCACAAAGCAAGAGGGCAGCAACCTCCAGTTTAACAGTGACTACAGCTAACTCGACAGCAAAATCATAAAAGCTGTGCCCGCAGTAAATAGCCTTGTTTGTATATAAAAAAATTGCCAGAACTGAGGTCCCTGTTTTAGTAGCTTTACTTTAATGACACTGCTTGTTTTGTGCCAACACTCAGTATAAAACTTGGCAGACACGAGGAAGGATATTTATAATTAACAGAAACTAAAGCAGCTCCCTCTAAAAGGCAGATATAACTGAGACTTTGGACAGATTTCAGCAGGGTGCAGTTTAACGTTTATGACCAGAGCTGCTGACACACCACTGTGACAAATTTAACGAAACTGAAAAAAAAAAATATCCACACAATATTCACTTATAATCCAAAGAAGCCTGAAAAAACCGTTTCTAGAGAGCAAACATGGCACGCCATTGTACAGAGCAGTGACACAGGAGTGATGACAAATCCTGGAAAGGGAATGGCTGATGAGGAGCTAGGAGGAAGATGGAGGTACCAGCAGGAGCCAAAGGGTGGAAAGCTGAGGTGGAAGAGTGAAGAAGAAAAAAGTGCCTCTAGCAGTGCTCTGCTAAGAAGGAAGATCATGGTTTCCTCACTGCCTGCTTCTTCCCAGTTACTGGAGAATTAGATCATGTTCTCTTTCGCTTTCAGGACTATGTACAACGATGAATTTTTTGGTCAGGTCTCCTGAAAAACAAAGTTCACCTAGCTCACTGCATGCTGTTGTTTCACAAAGGTGTACCACAAGCCTACCTGCACCATTTGGAAGGAATTCACCATATTCAGCACTCACAGAGATTCCCTAAATCCTGCAGGTACATGTGTTTTACCCACTGGACAGCCTGATGTCTCCTCTAATTGCATATTTGAAATAGGTGCTGCATTGCAACACGTAAAAGTTGAAAAGAAGTGCAGACAACATGAAAAGCAGCATGTTTTAGTGTGCCATAACACCACGAGGACCTGAAGAAAGAGTAAGTGGAAAATGCTACCTCCCTTTCTCCAGTTAACAGAGAAAGGATAATTTTTCTTCCATTTTTAAGGCAAGCTAGTGGGCATAAAGCTTGGTTAAATCATGAACACTTAAGGTTTGGGTGTTTTGTCTTTTTTTTTCCGCCTTCTACACAAAGGACAATATTGTGTTTGCTTCCCCTCTTTTCCCAGAGCAGGAGTCCTGAACTGAGGTTTTCTATATACATTTTTTTAAAACGTGGTTGTAGCTGCTTCAGAGCTTGATTTGCAGCTCGGCAAGGAACAGTAAGGTTTACCTGGAGATGCTAGGGCAAGAACAAGTCTTCTTCTGTTCTGCAATCAATTGTTGAAAAGAGCGGGGAGAAACAATTGCTCTATGCCAGAGGGTGGGTTACTGCAGGAGGGTCATCCTAAGTGGAGGTGTCAAGCTGATGGACCCCATCAGCCATATGAGGCATGCCAGAAGCTGAAAGGTCTTGACCTCCAGGCTGGGGTGGGCTGTCCACTCACAGTGGAGCAGAGTTTCCATCTGTGCTTTGGACAGCCTTTCCCCTCTTGCCCCAGCTGACTCCTCCAAGCCAAGGTCCATGGGGTCTGGCCCTTGGGCTGTGCAGCCTAGGTCCGCCACTGCTCACCTGAGCCAAGCACAACGGGGCTACACACAGCCTGAAAACACCAGGTCATGTTTTTTCTAGAGGAGCGCAATAGGGCAAGCAATTGTACAAAACTACCTTGGAAAATCTGGATCATCATTAAAGTAACTCACAAAACAAAAATGCTTAACACATTATGATGCTGTCACAGAAAGATTTTACCAGTTACAGTAAGGGCTACCCATAGAAATAAGGGTTCCACAAGAGCTTCAATGTTGCAGGGGTCAAACTCAGTGTATAGGTGTCACTTAAAAACTGAAACCTACGAAATAGCACCACTACAACAGAGCCACCCTCTCACAGAGCATGACCCAATCTCAAACAACAGGTCTACAGAATACCTCTAAAAGTAGTGCCCAGCTAAAGCAAAGTACATTTGTCTCTGCAGAAGTGTATTTCACCGTTTTTAAAGCATGACTACTCCACAAACACCCAGGGTAGAAGAGATGTTGTATTTTTCACAGATAAATTCTAGTTACAGATCTCTGGAATTTGTAAATAATACTTAGAATACAGAATTTCAAATCAGTGCAAAATGTACAATTGAATTAAACACAAAACATGTATTGCAAAATATATACAGAATTGTTCTGGGAACATAACCAAAGGACAAACAGATGTTTAAATATAAGAGAAAAGCCCATCTTTTATAAATTACTTTTTTAAAACCAATTAGTACACTAGGTATGTTATTTGTTGACAAGTTACCACAGCATAGCGAGGTGTCTCATTTGCAAGGCAGACATTGAGAAACAAGTTACATCATTAAAAGCCTGTTTCTGAGACAATCCACAAGTAAACCTGTGTGATAATGCATTACTGGTTTGAGGCACACAATGTGGAAACAGTTTTCAACCACTTTAATGCTTAACGAGGCTTTTTTTTTTTCTGAGAATTATTAGGCAGATGCACAAAGAGTAAGCACTAGACAACAACGAAACTGTTCAATGGTCAGCTTACCTTAGCTTGTTGGCCCTAGCTAATTTATTACCAATGTATTAGAATGTTCACAAGAAATGCTATAAGAGATCTCAGAGCATCTTGATATTAAAGTAGCATTCATAAAACTGCTTGAAGTTGGATGATTTAAATAACCAGAGGTGAAAAACACAGTTATTTAAGCAATACTTAAGCCATGAGAAGAGTTAAGACGTCGTGGGTGGTTCATAATAGGAGGGACGCTGAAATCTATAGCAAATTATAAACTCTGATGCTTTGCGTTCAAAGCAGAGATGGTCCCTTCCAATAATCAGAACTTGCAGCTTCAAGGTATTGATTGCTACTATCTCCACCATTGCTAATTAAACTATCCCAAGGATAACTTGCTTTTGGCATGTTCAGAAAGCTGGAGTTATACAGCTATTGCTATGCTACAGATCCCCAGAATTTTGCTTTAAAATAGCAGTGAAGGCTTTATAAGCACCTAAAATTACACAATAAATACTCAGTAATTCTTTCAAGCACCTCTTGCTACCCCATTTGGCGAGTTCAGCAGCACAAAGAGAGGGATGCCACGTTGAGGCAAGCTGTTAACTGTTTGACACTTCCTTCCTTCAGAAAGCAAAAGGCGTGCTGTGTGGCACACCCCGCGGACAGCAGGAGAGGACTCTTTAAGTGCCAGTCAGCAGACTTGTCACATTCCTGCAGTCAAGCACAAGGATGCGCTCTCTGCTCCACCCTGCAGTGACTTGTACAGGGGAAGAGTTCTGCCTTCTACAGCTGATGTTTATATCAGGAGTTGCTGCCAGAGGTGTGACGTGGGCTACGCACAATATAAATGAAGCCACATCTTCTGAAATCAAGTCGTCTCCTAAATAACACACATGAGCTGTGCACAGTGACACGTTAAATGGGTGTGTTGCTAGGAGAGCTCAGAGGGACAACTACACCAGTAACAGTGCCCTATTAAAAAATACTTTGCTTTGGGATACATCTGTAGTATCTACACATATTTATTTCGAGACCTCAGACCAACTTTTTCAACAACAGAGTTCTGCTTATAAAACTTTCTTATAAATTATCTTCACAAAAAATAAAGCAGATCTTTCGGAAAACATGTTCAATGCAACACTTGTATCAGTAGAAATTCTGTCCTACGAGCCCATGGCTGAAAAGTCATAATCCACGTTTAAATCTCGCCAAAGGGACATAACCAGGAACCTAAACCAGAAGGCAACTATTTCATTAATTGTCATGGGAAGCAGAAACAATGCTTCCAAAACACAGAAAGAGCACACTGTTTCAGCCAACATGTATGGGTTTACAATCAATAGTCACTGTCCTGTAAACATTGAAACTGCTGGTCTAACTGCAGGTTAAGATTAGTAATTTGCATTCATTTCACTGCATTCCACACATACAATGGCTACACTGTTAAAAAAAATTACATCAAATAGCAAAAGGAATGAAGGCTTTGAGCTGGATCTCTCCTACCAAGCCAAGTGTCAAACCAGTAAACGTTGACATTATAAATAAAGCTTTACCATTACTTTTATGCATTATAACATCTGTCTAATAAACCTACATCTTAGAATAGCAGCCAATTTATAATTGTTTGAAAATACATGTGAACTTTCAGTCAGTCAGCTATAAATACATGCTGTGATGGTAGGAAGGCACCATCTCTTATCCCCAAGCAGGCTTTCAAGAACACAGTATTGTAGATGGATGGGGAAAAAGGAACACTGCAGTCAGAGAAACTCAACAGTTGCATTCTACAACAAACTTGTTTTCATTGTTACCTGAAAGTGCATCTTTGTATCTGTAGAATCATCCCCATTATTTACAAAAAAGTACAAACACTGCAATTTTGCCACACTCTCTAAGCTGCATTTTCTGTTAAGTGCAAAAAGTATATGAAGTGATACATGCCCTGGCACATACAAGATCAAAGCCTGAAAACGAGGCAACGCTGTCACCCTGAGTCCAAGGTAGTTCAGTAGATGCTGAGTCTTTGCTGCACAGATGTTAAATGGCTGAAGTAAGCAGAAATTAATGACCAGTCTAAGCCGGATAGCCAGAGCGGTGTTTTAGAGCAGGGTCTCTGTTCCACTGCCCTCCGCACAGATTCACCACCACCTACTGGTGCCTTTGTTACCAGTTTCAGTATAAAGCTGGGCCCAAAGGGCAGGGAGGCAGCCCAGCACAAGAGGAAAACACACAGATACTATGAAGGTTGTATGGAGGAGGTGTGAGGCACAGGCTGAAAGAACATCTACTGCCAGGTCTCTGGAGTGCACAGCTCCAATGCTCCCCCAGTTCCAGTGCTGGAGTATGGACTGGTGCCTAAGCAGCACGGGGCACAGTACATTATAAAACACCTATACAGCTAAACCTGTTGCGTCTTCAACATTAAGTCCTTTTCAAGCATGTCAACAGCTCCTCTTACCTTCTCCTCCCACAGAATGAGGCTTCATTCAATGACACGTTTATATACCAACAGACTGCTGCAAAGTAATGTGCATGTGTAAATACTTAGTGATTCCAAAGAGCTGATATTCATAACAAATACATTATTTCCTCTTTGAAGAAATGCTATCTGTACAACACTTTTAAGAGGGTAACTATGAAGATTAATGGACAATTTTATCTAACACCTCATTTAGTTCTGTTCCTTATTCAGGTCTTCACGTCTTGCAGTGGACTGTGCTACAGCTTTTTCTAGTTTTTAGAATGCTGCAATAGTCATCGCCATTGACTTTAGACACACAGAGACTCAATGAAAATCTAGAAAGTGCAAGAGGAGCTCAAACTGTACACATGCAGAGACTCTAAACACAGTTGTGCTTTCACTATATTAACCATCGTGTCTTGTCGGAAAGCGTATGTCCACTAGAAGTATGTGCTGGGAACCTCAGTGGGACCAGTAAGAAAGCAAGCTCTGCCTCCTGTCCAAAACTGGTGAGAGAAAGATCCAGAAGTGAGCGCTACCCAAATGTTACAACGCAGCAAAAGCTGCACAAGTAGGCACTGTGAAAGGAAATATAGTAAGACCTATTTTCAAAAGGGGTTGTGTGTATGCATGCATACACATACACACACATGTATACACATATATAAACAAACAAAAAGTTTTGGCAAAATAACACTGTTTCACTTAAAAATCAATGCAATGAAAACATCAGCAATTTAAACAATACAAATCAAGTGTAAAAGCCATGGGGAAAACGCAGCAAATTTTCTGAAGTAGCACCTGTATCTCGGGGATGAGCTTTTGAATTTCGGTTCCCCTAATTCAAGACAGAGGTAATGTGTTCACCCATCAAAACGGATTTTAACCAACTGACCACCTTCTCTTGTCTGCAATAGTAGGGTATTTGAAATGCACTGTGGTTTTCAGGACCCTTCTCTCCCCCACGCTGTCAAAGCCTAGCTGGACACCAGCAAAAGGTCAGGAGCGTGTACCTCAGCAGGAGGGATGCTGGCTGTGCTCTCCTGCTGGTGCCTGTCATGGGCTACAGGCACAGCAAAAGGGCAGGGCCGTGGAGAGAGGATGGAGGAGTGTGCTGAGGAGAGCAATGAGCCTGCATCTCCCCCCTGTCTATGGATTATGGTTCCTGGCCCTGTGTCTCTGATGTTGATTAACACCTGTCTTGAAAGAATCGAACCTCTTCCCCAACACTTTTGTTATTGCATTATTTAAAGCACTTGAAGACTCAGTGCCAAGAACAATTTTTCTGCCCGCTATCATGAAAATTACACTGCATCGTTTCGTTCAATGTAAAGGCTAAGTTAAAATGTTTTGTATTCACTGCAAAGAGTTATCTCCTCTCTTCAAGGAAGTCTTACTTACTATGGAAGAAAACACCAGGCCTTCTCAGATACTCTGTGTGATGAAAATCTCGGAAAATAAAATAAAAAATCTTGATATACTGGCCTTTACAGTACCTGAAACTGCAACGTCTTAATAGAGGGGTTAAATAGTAAGTTTCTCCTTTTAAAAGCTTTACAGGAGCTTTCCTATCTCAACTGTCCAGGAATCTGTTTTGTCTCCAAACACACTAAGCCTCATTATATCATGCACAGAGACCTTAAATGCCAAGTGTGTTTTACTTAAGATACGTTTTCATTCCAGTGTGGCACTCATCTGCTCAAACAACACGTGGGAGCTGGTTTCTGGAAGAAAAGGGGAAAAAAAAAAAGAAAACTCAAAGCCTTCCTGTCCTCTGCCAGGATCCCCTCTGGCAGTTGCAAGGAGAACACATTCATATTTCTGTGTCACCTTGCTTCCACAACGCTACCCTGAGACAGGCTCCTGCACTGCTCCAGGGATGGAAAATTCCCATGGAAGGATATGCCACAGCAAGGGGCCCTCTGATTACAAATACTGGGACCCCAGCTTCATGTTGTTTCAGATAACAGGTACTAAGCAACAGGGACAGCCAGCCAGGCTGCTAACAAGCCAAGAACATGAAACACTGTCAGCTGCATGCTGCAGGATTATACGTCTGTAAAAACAGCAAGACAGGTTTATTTACTTGGGCTGCAGAAGATGGTCAGTACCAGCAAGCTTAAAGCTTACGCATGGTTTCTGTAAGAAAAAGTAAAGTTTTCCTCTCTGTTACTGAGTCAGCAATTGGAAAGAAGACCATGCATTCTTTCTGCTGCCCTGAGGACACAAAGCAGTTTCTCTGGTGTTACGGACAATTAAAAGCAGCAATCTATTTCAGATTTGCTCTCTAATTTGTGAGCTTCGTCCTGAGAGGGCATACCCTGAAATACAACACTTTACCCTTCCTGCTTGTAGTGCTGGTGGCAGGACACCAGAAGAGCTCCGTCTGACCCTTCACACCCAGGTTCTGAAGCAGAGCCAACCCTGTATTTAAGGATCAGGAGACAAGGATTTTAGCTACCTCCTTCACAGCATGAGTCCACTTTGCTTGTTGAATAAAAAGAGAAGTTGTAGTCCATGTGGTGGTACCTCAAGAACACCCCTAAAAGTAAGTTAACAATTTAAACAATTAATAGCAGGCCTCACTGAAAACAGGAGTCAGTCCTCCAAATGCATCCCTACCAGAACACTAGGAACAGAAGGAATCACTGGACAGGAAGGAGAGGCTGCAGGCAGCTGCCATTTTTGCATGGCTGTTCTGTCTCTGTTTATAGTAATGATGTTGCTGAAGCGAGCGCAGTGCCTCAAGTACAGACTTATCAACAAGACCCAGCAAGAACTGCCTCAGCACATACTGGGCTCCAACCAAAACCAGCTTTTGCTTATTTCAAAGCTACACTGAAGTCCCCTGAAGCAGCTGGAGATGTTTTTGTAGACACGCTGGCAAGCTGCCACTTGAGTGATGAATTCATGCCATCCATAGCTGAATTAGTTACTACCGTGCAATAGAGGACAAGTAAGCCCACTGGCCAGCAAAGGGACTCAGAGGGCCCCTTGAGTATGATGTTGACCTGAAGTGAAAGGTTCACTCACTTGAGGACCACGGCAAGATGAGACGAGCAGAGATTTGAGTGAAGACTAACACGACTACAGCCACGGACAGCAGATATATGTAGCGTATGACAGGACCAGCATGTCTGCTCTAGCGCCAGTCTCTAAAAGGAAGCTATAAAAGAAGTACTGGATCCCCACTTCTTCAAGCAGATGGGTAAGCACAGAGAGGTGATCTCGGTCTCACAGGAGCTGACAGAGGAACGGTCTCTGAAGAGCTCATCCGAGTGAGAAAAGACAGTCACTGTGTGTCCCTGGGCCCACACCTGATACAACACCCACCAAGGACTTGAGCAGGCCATCCAGGTAAGTGAGTTTTCATAACAACTATTGCACTCCAAGCCATCTGAAGCCTACAGAATGTTACGTGCACACTACAGGCTTCAATACCTCCTCAGCTCCTCAGCAGGCTCCTCAGCAAGGCTACACTGGACGTCAGTTCAGCTCTAATGTATGGCTGAGCTAATTTACTTAAGTGAACACTAAATGGTACTTCTTTCATCCTTATTAGTGGTAATTCTTTTAGTCTTTGAGCTTGCTGTTAAACATCAGTCCAATTGTGACAAATTAATGAAAACGAAACAGCACAAGTAAAGACAAGCAGAAAAGTCTGGTGTCAAAGACAATGGTTTCAATGATAGAAAAAAAATGCATATAATGTAATACCGCCTCGGGTATTCTTGTTCCTTTTTTACATTGGAGTGGTAGCTGCTGAAATTCAAACACCTTTTAAAACAGCCTTTGTCTGAATAATATGAGGGAAACTAAGCTGCAGCTGAAAACTTGCTCTACAAGCTGTTTCCCCTTCATTCACACTGTCCAAATACTGCTGAAGTAAACTCTCTGAAATATTTTGACTCAACTGTTCTAGTACTTTCTCTCTTCCCAGTGCACACGGCTCCTTTTATAGAAGTAATCTCTCCTGTGTTTTGTATTTTTCTCTTTACGGTAGTACTGTTTCAGCTGTGCTATTTGGACCGATCTGAGGCGTTCTCAGCAGCTCATGTCTTTGCCTTTTTTTGGTTGGGAGGCTACTGTGAGCATTAATTTAAAGGAACACATTTTCATTTTTGGAACAACGCACCAGAATTTATCTATGGAATGATTTTCTTTAAGAAAAAGCTGGGAGGAGGGGAAGAGTCTTTGTGAAGGTAGATGGAGAAATCTCAGCATCTTGGAATTTCTGTTTGGCCTCAGTTTCTATATACATGAAAACCTGGGAAACAGCTTATGGAAAAGCAACCCAAAGCAAACATTTCAGATGAGACAAGTGGTACATAACAGCTATTTTTAACAATGAGGCACTATCTCTGAGAGATGGAGGAGAACCCAGTAATATCAAAATGTAATGAAAGGCACGCTCATAAGCAACCCTCTTCACTGGTTGTCTGCGCTCGATTTTACTGAACCGTCTTGGCATCTGCAGTAGGTGTGCTGCATCGCTTCGGAGCACGGGTCTCCACTTAGCGTCCTCCTTCAGAGGCTGACATACTATACACTCTCATTTCTTTCAGGCTTCCAGTTTTCTTCTGTTTCTGCTTGGATTTTTTCAACATATGGACCTGAAATGGAAAGTTTTAAGAGAAAGTGAGTATTAAAATACTTATAGTCACCTATAAGCAGATCTAAAGCAACTAAGTAATAAACAAGTAAAATGCCAGAACTGCAACAGAAAAACATTTAAATACACAACTATCTGAAGGACCTATCCTTATAAAGCTATAGGATTAACTGCTTTTTTCACATAAACATATACACACAGGTATGTATATAGATGTGTAAGGATATGTATGTGTGTGCATGTATATTCACGTACACACATACATATATATACAGATAACACTATTTGTCACTAACCTGACAGAAAGATAGAAATACTTCTCACTGGAAGAACAAGTTAGGTTTCTTCTCTGTCTCTTTCTCCTTTTCCCCCTTTCTCTCAGGAAAAGAACAAAGCTTAGCATATTCCAAAACATGTGAGGTATGACCCTCTTTTTCACCCGTTTTTCCTCTGCAAAGAGCCATTGTTCTGGCAGACCTTCCCTTCTCCAGCTCTGCCAGCAGACTGCTTCCTGCCTCGCACACTGCAGTGCTACCACGGCCCTCACAACTGTGACCTGCTTCAGGGCAGAGAGATCTCAATACAGGGGAAAAAATTAAGTCACTAGGCTCAGGGACTATTTTTTTTTTTTAAACACAAGCCTCATCTCAGCCAGCGGAGAAGGCCCTCAAACCATCCTCTGTAGAAACTGCTATGTTTCCAACAGTTACCATACTGTGCTGACGAGCTCCTTTAAAGTTCTGATGCTTATCAGAACACAACAGACAAGCAAGGTAATACGATAATATCCACTGGAGAAACAAAGTCAACTTGCTAAGACAAACCTACAGCCAGTACCTTTGGTCCTGCAGCAGAAATAATAATCTGGCCAGGGGCCTGAATCCAGGGTTCTCCATCAACTTGAACTGGAATCGGCTTTAGGAGTGTTACACGAAAATATGAGCCTTGGGCTATGCGGATTCCTGATCGAAAACCACCTTGGACTTGACCCTGGTAGGAAGTAAAAGCCAGGATATCAATCACCCCAATAAACAAGAAGCATAAATATTATCTGCGCATAAAACTCTGTGGATAGAATTTTATTCTCACCCGACAAAATAAATTTCAAGTAAAAGACCTGCCTAGGCAAAAGCTGCATAGGATGCCTTTACTGACACAGCATTAATTACTTAAGTTAATGCATGAAGAGCTCAGATACCCCTCAGGCTGCCGGAGGCAAAATAACTGACACAGTGAAATCATTTGTACACTCAGGTTGGCCAAGGAACATGCACTCACAAAGGTCGTTTGCTTTTACTTCCCTACTCCATAATGTAGAAAACACATATTCAAAACACCTGATTATACACACAGACTTCAGCACGTGTGAAACACGAAAGTCTAAAAGCGCTTTATCAAACAGGGAGTGTTTTGCCAAACTCAACTCCACATACATTCATACACTCAACTACATATACATATAGTCAACTACAACGAACAGGTCAGTGTTAACTGGAAAAAGTGAAGTGAAGTGACGTTTACTGCTACACATTCTCTTGGGGAATGTGTACAGACACTAAACGTGGGGGTAAAACCTTAACAGAAGATCGCAAAACCACAACATGGGTTTGTTAACATTTATATTCCAAAGCAACAGGTACACTCCTTGTTGCTTCTAACTTCACAGAACTTTTAAGGATCTCTACCAAAGCACTTCTTCTAATGCAATGTTTTATATTTGTCTTCCTTAAAAGATGTACAGTGCAAAACGGTAAAGTTGGCCAACACCAAAAAAATCGATGCATACTTTTCCTTTGTTCTTACTGGGATGCCAGCTTACCATGTGCACGACGCCAGTCACACCAACAACTTCCAGCAGGCCGTCATCGATACGTGGTTTCTCGAAGCGGTTATCACTCTCAGACCCCCAGAGATCGGCTCCAGACCCCCAGCTGCGTGGAGAGAACACCACAGTGACCGCCGGCCAACCACCTGCCATCTGCCACAGAGCACCCTGCCCAGTTCCCTGCCAGGGGCGGCTGGTCTGCCAGGCTTCAAAAGCCAGACACTTGTCTCAAAAGCCAGAGATGGCACAGCTTTCCTGCACTGCAAAAGCAGGAAGCGCTTTCCTAAAATTTTTAAGGCTTCTGACCAGATCTTTTAGGAGTGAAAGAAGCAGTGAAATAACTAGTTTCCATTTGAAAGAAAAAGAGCAGGTAAGACCAAAGTAGGTCCAAAGAGTTTTAGTTTGCTGGGAAACAGAGGTTACAGCTACAGTAACCCTTAACTTCCAAGACTTAAGAACTTAACATATATCTTACTGGTCTTGGCAATATTCAGGGAAGCTGCTGAAGAGAGCCTAGAGCTAAAGCAAGCAGCAAGTTTTGACTCTTGCACCTGCCCATAGTCACTTGTACTTAAGCAGGTATTCCTGCACTTCAGCCCTCTGAAATGCTTCTGACAATTTAACACCGTGTTGCTTTTTGTGCAGTATTGACCCTCCTTACTCAAATTGCTCACTCACTGTTATAGTGCATTGACTGCTCGGTACTAATTATGATCTTTTCTTCTCCACAGTTCTCACGTACAATGTATACCTGTGTGTATGGGCACGTGCACATACGTGTGTGTACATGTAAATATATATATTTGAATAAAAAGTTGAAACATTCTCAGACTAAAATGGAAAGAGACACAAGTAGTTTGAGATACGAGTGTACTTGAAAAAAAAACCAAAACTAGTATGACAGCACTAATTACCTGCTGGTTTTGTGCAAACAAAAAACCTGCCTCTACCAATAGCACATCTAAGGAAGCCAGATTTCCTGCAGATTTGCCTTCCTTTCTTCCACAGCAATAACTCTAGCTCCCTGCAGGTGGCACAACCCCACAAAAGGTACCTGAATGGTGGGTTTTCCACAGCTACCTGGGAAGCATCTCCCAGTCCACCCACACTGACCAGCTGGCTGTAGGACCTGGTCAGTGTTGGACAGTTGAGCCCTGGCTGGCCTTCCCTGCAGGAACCACTTAGGCACCGTGTCTCCAGCATGCCAGAAAGGGCATGCAAGCTCATCATCTTTGATCCTTTTACAAGTTACGGTGAAATCTGGTGAACTGTTCAAACAGTTTGGGGGAGGGGTAAAATGGTAGTGGGCAAAAGCCACAGGCCTACAACCAAGCTGAAAAAGTCACGTTTTACTAGAAAACTGCTCCAGAAGTCTGACGACCTTTGGTGAGGAAATCATTCCAGATTACTGTTAGGACACAGAAGAAATAGCAAATGTATGGGGGTTTGCATGAGGAAAACGAGACAGTACCATCTTTATGCAGATTGAGATTGTGAGTTTCAAAGGAGCAGAACAACTATGTCAAAACGGTACTAAGAGCTAGCTCCTCAGGCGCAGTTGCAAAGCCAGAGAGTCAGGCAGTAATCAGAAATACCCATGAGCAACCACCTACTAACCTAGACCTTTTAGCATTTTATCTAACCATTTAACGTTTGATGCTCAAATACCAAGCAGCATTTCCACACATACAGCCAGACATGCATCCACACAGGACCCCTTCTCTCCCTTTTACCTTGGTATATTAATAAAAATGAGTCCTTCTATGCTCGGTAACTCCACCTCGTGCTGGTCCACTTGAAGCTTTATGTCTTTGTGAAGATTTCTAGTATGACTTATCTTTTGCAGCCCAACTTTCATGTAAACTCCTTTGTTGTGAAACCTGGGGGCAGACAAGCATCCTGTAACTAAAAGGTAAGGCCGAGCATAGCACTCTTCCTCGTACGCACACCAGTATCGCCCTGAGTTTTTCAGTTAAAACCCTCTCTGCAGTCTCTTTCAGTTAAAACCCTTTACTGCAGAAACAAAGCATAAGCCATGAACTCCTTCTTCATATACCTTTTACTTAAGGGATGATTTGTGCTCTTGAGGCATGCGGAGATCTGTGGAACATTAATACAGAAAAATCATCCCTTGTTAAAGCGCTGCCTGAATGCAACACGCCTCTTGGAAAGGTAAAATTCTGGGCTGAAAAACTGTATTTTTAATTAAGATCTAGGGGTCTTCAAGAAGCATTTTAAAACATTTTCTCATGCAGTGCTAGAGTAATTAAGGCACAAAAACCTTTGCGAGTCTTTGCTTTACATTTGCTAATTAATTTGAAATACACTCAGCTGTAGAAACTTAAAACATGCTTACAAGTGTTAACCCGTGACAGAGTTCCAACATCTCTATTTTTAGAGTTAAAAAAAGATAAGGAAGATTTTATGGCATCCCTAGATGTGTCAAAGTATTTTAAGAATAACATAAACACATTTTAGTTAAACACACACAGTATTTTCTTCTACGGTGGAAACCTTTGGATACATGGTCTTCAAGGCAACCTTAAAATAAAAAGCCTAAGTTTCCACTATTTGACCCAAGTAGCACAAGGGTATCAGTGCCTAGCATTACATCTAAATGCTGTAGACATTCAAGTGGGGAAGACAGCCAGTTCAGCATGTGGGTTATAGTCAACTCTTCAGACAGAGACTCTTCAGTTCTTTTAAATTATTACATTGGGAATGACTAGTCTTACATGCTAACGAGTTTTAAACAGCATTGAATTAAAGGTACGTGATATAACACCATTTAACATATGTTTAATATACACTTCTACTCCAGACAAGACAATAAGATGTGTCTATGCTAAGATAGGCTTTGTCTGATTTGGACACAACTGCAAAATAACAGAGTATCAGTAGGAAACACAATACTTTAAATATCCCCAAGAAGTACTAATTTTTGTTGCATGAAGAAGGAAGCCTGCAGAACCCGAAAGAATACGACACGGTGCTGTAACTGCAGAAAGAGTCCTGAATTAATGACTTCTAGGAAACACTTATGGACCACTGAGGTCCACAGGATCCAGAGACATTGGATACAGCACCCCGTGACACACAACAAAGGGAAAATCTGTCAGAGATTAAATCCTACCACTCCATTCTTGCATAAAAATCCCATTGCATTTATGTATCTTATTAGGACATTGAGACCAAATAAGAATGAACAAACTGATTTCTGTAACATTACCATGCCAATTCCTACCTAATGGTTTTGAAGGTGCCGGAAAGATTTTATGATGAAAATGGCCAGCCAAGCTCAGGAGGGTGATCCTTGCACATCCACCACTAAAGATAATCACCAGCCTTCCCTGCACATCTACATGTGGGACATGATTTGGGGAGAAAGGGCCAGTGGAAGTCATCAGTCTACTGCTAGCAGTAGCCAATAACATACTAGCTTGCCCACTCGGGTAGAAAGAATAAGCATCTCCTAAAGCAAACCCTTGGTTGGATACATTTTGTAGACAGTAGTTTCAGCAGTTAATTAGCAAGGCAGGAAGGAGGAAGCTGTCCTTGGAGCAGTCTCCAACACCTTATTTGTGCTGGAGGAAATCAAGGTTTGTATTAGGTGGGACTCACATTGCAGTCACTGCTGTAAATGACACTGATGGGGATAAGAGAGGAGGGCAGGGCGTTACAGGCAGGACATCCATCCTGACAGAGCCAGTGAGCCCTTGCATCAGCTCGGCTGTAACACTTGCACCATTATGTCATCCCAGAATTATTTGGAAAGCTCTTGTCATCGCTTCAGCTGGGATGGGGTTGACTTTCTTGCTAGCAGCTGGTGTAGTGCTATGTTTTGGATTTGGGATGAGAAACAGTGATGACAGTGCACTGATGTGTTTGGTTGTTGCTAAGCTGTTGAGGCCTTTTCTGCTCCTCACATCGCCCCACGAGCGAGGGGCTGGGGGTGCACAAGAAGCTGGGAGGGGATGCAGCCAGGACAGGTGACCCCGACTGACCAAAGGGATATCCCATACCATATCATGTCATGTTCTGCAATATAAAGCTGGGGGAAGAAGAATGAAGCAGGGTACATTTAGAATTACGGTGTTTGTCTTCCCAAGTAACTGTTACGTGTGATGGAGCCCTGCTTTCCTGGAGATGGCTGAACACCTGCCCATGGGAAGTGGTGAATGAACTCCTTGTTTCACTTTGCCTGTGCATGTCTTTTGCTTTATCTATTAAACTGTCTTTATCTCAACCCACGAGTTTTCTCACTTTTACCCTTCCAATTCTTTTTCCCATCCCAACCAGGGGAAGTGAGGGAGCAGCTGCGTGGGCCTCGTTGCCGGCTGGCGCTAAACCACGACAGCTCTCTAGTGTACAGATACTGAAGTAATATCCTACTGGTCAGATGAGTTTGGGGATTTAACCCACACAGCTAAGGAATCACCCTTTGGTTGTTTTTCTACAAAAGATGCGCTACAAGTATAGCCAACATTCACATACTACCTGATGCCCCACTGGCTACACCCATAAAGCTACATACACCCTTCTTGAGGGACTTTCGGTTGGACTGATTCTTCAATTTAGCTAATTGTATATCTCAGAATGAAGTTAAAAGGTGATCCTATATAGGACTAGTTTCATGGATTACGAAAGAAAACAAGTATTTTTTAAGTATTGCAATCCTGTAATTTATCCTTGATAGACCAAATTTAAAAACACCCTTTACTCTCAAAGAAGCCCCATGAAAAAGTCTCCATAGACTCAGGGAGACACCACAGCACCAACTTAAGCTGTTAATTTCATCATCTCTGTGGCTGTTGCCCAGGCACCAAGCATCGCTGGTGGCCAGAGGAAGTAAGACCATCAGTAACTGCTTCCCAAGCTCTCAAGAAGACAAAATAAAGATGACGGTCCAAAAGATTCATGAAGAAGCTGAGGCAGAAAGCCAGATTTTTCAGAGGTCTTGCCAACTGCTGCAGATTTGCAGAACTCATTTCTAAAGGTGATGCATAAGAAATTTGCGTGCCAGGTCTTTTTAAATGAACTTCAATTTCCCATGAGCACCGATAAACAGCCAGGTGACATCTCTCAAGCAAACCTCTCAGAACTGCAGCACACAGCATGAAAAGCTATCAAGCAAAAGCAAATGACCACCTTTTACCTAGTCCTGCAATTCAACAAGCCCACCGCTGGGTGGGAAACCACCACTGCAAAAGCTGAGAGCTCTGACCAATAATTAGCATCCGTTTGGGTGCTTTTATTAGAGTGATCTTACTGACCGGGAAAGAACTTCACCAGGTTCACATGCAGAGGACCCAAGATGGAAAAAGTGAGTTAGAGGCTGTTGTAGCATTTGAAAACCCACAACAGACAAATCAAACAACCAATACTTTCAAACTCTCCCCCACGAAGAGAGAGAACACTTCTGTATCATTGTACGGTTCTCAACTTGCATTAAATTGTGCATAATATTATCTCTGCCTGACTTCACATCCATGAGACTGCCTGCCACAGCAGTCTCCTGCCAATTTTGGATGGCATAAACAACATGTGGTATTTTCTGTAATAGGCAGCCCTAAAGACTGCCCCAGGAGCTCATGGAAATGGCGGAATGAAGGCAGATGCCCTGATCCTTAAGTTTTACACTGTGAAAAAAACCCCTCACATAGCTTGGCACTCAGCAACGTAAAAAACCATCACTGCCACAACATACGCTATTTCTACTGTCCTGGGATGCAAGTTTAGCACTAAATTCCCTGCGGGGAAGTCATCACTGCCCTGTGAGCTGCCAGCCAAAGGTAAGGAATCCTGAGCGCACAGACAGACTCCGCAGTGTGAGGCCAGAGCGCACACAGCTCTCGAGACATTTACCAGCTTAAGGTCTTGATTCCGAAGAGCACTCAAACCCATTTTTCTTCCAAGGACTACCTGCAATTTCGGTTGCCACAACCTGAAACTTCCTGTTCTGCACTCAAGAGCAGCCAGTTCACACACCAGCAGCTGTTGCATCTGGCATTAAGTCGCCACCCTTCTGAATTAATTTACTGAGAATAATTAAAAAAAATATGCTAATCTTGCTGGCAAGAGCATGCACTTGCGTATCGTGGGAAAGGGTAAAGCCGGCAATTTTAATAATAATCGTCACAGGCAGTGAAAGGCAGCAATCATGTGTCAGCACTGTTGGCCTGAAGAAGCTGTTTGTCTCCCGCAAAACTGTACCTTGGTTTTAATTCATTATTTCATGTATCTTTTCCAGATCTTGAATCACAGAAATATACAGCTCTTCAGATTTACCAAATAATTAATAAAATAATAAAAACAATCTCCGTTTTCCCACACACCCTTCAAGACACCCTGCCTGCACGGTGTCCAAACAGGCACGTAAAAGGTCTGCAAGAGTGGTACCGAGCCATTGCCCACTGCTGCGCGGGCGCTGCACGCCGTGAACTGAGATAAAGATTCAAGGGACACAAAGCACACAGGGCAATAAAAGTCAAAGTATAACCCTTGAATACAGTGGCAATAAGAAAAGGACACACCTTTTAAAGTGCTGCAGCTTTGCAAAGTCAGAGTAGTATATTTTAAAGGAAGAATGAACATAACCCTTACGTTATAACAACTGCAGAAGTAAATCCAGAACAGTTTTACACACTACAACAGGCACTGCTATATGCAAACTTATTGCCTGATTTTACTACCTATGATGTTTTTAATCCCGCAGATTGAAAATGCAAACCAGTGCCGAAAAGTAACTTATGTACCACAAACAATATCCTGTATTATTCCGTTTTTAAGAAAAAAACATGAGCAATGCCTGTAATGACAGACAGCCTGCAAGATAGGTAGGATGACACATCATTACACTCATAACTGATCAGAGAATATTTTTAATAGTTCCGATTTGAATACTGCATAGTTGCAGCTGTCTGTAACTCTCTTTTGCAACCGGGAGACAATTTAGAGGACGTTTACTCACAACCAAGGGGAAAGCAGACAAAAACAGTTTCTACGATCAATTACAAATGTGATTTCTTTTTTTTTTTTTTTCTTCATCCATTTCGGTGATTACGGGAAGAAGAAAAAGTGCTATTATTGATTGATCTGCATGCCAGAAAGGAGGGAGTTCTCTCTCCATAGCTTTTTAATGACACAGTCTCACGTGGGATACAGAGATCTTTTCTTATCCTTATTACCAGCACACAGGTGCTACCACAGCACTAAGCAAGGGTGGGAAAGGTACAAACAAGTTCTGAACAGTGTGTTTATTGCTCACGTAGCCGCACCGCGCT
Organism: Fratercula arctica; assembly: GCA_947846985.1. Taxonomy (NCBI): domain Eukaryota; kingdom Metazoa; phylum Chordata; class Aves; order Charadriiformes; family Alcidae; genus Fratercula; species Fratercula arctica. The sequence goes on along the minus strand of CANTUZ010000026.1, from coordinate 68,378,200 downwards.
CTCTCCTAATAAAAGCTTTGAACAAGAGATATTTCCACTACCTCAAACTTTCACTGAACTCAACATTGCAGTTATTGGCAAATGAGTATACTGAATAATAGTGACAGGGCTTCCAAAACCTGCTTTGGTGCTCTCCCTTGGTAAAGGAAATCAAAATAAAAAAAAAAAAAGGGACAAAAAAAAGTGAAAACCAAACAAAACCCTGAATTATGTATCTACGAGTTCCTGGCTAACTTAATTCCTTCTTGTGCCACTCTGCCTCAAGCAGTGTTTTTTGTGAATACCTGTAGCATTTCAAGATTATCAGCCATAGCTTAAGTTGGAAGCTGTGCAATACCACTGAGTTTGGCCTTCACCCCTGGTTTCCCCAGGATTATACCTGCTATTAAATTTCCCTGGTTCTTCTTCTCTAGCATGATGAAAGTCCAAGCTCAACTCTGCGTCAATGCCAAGACCACAGTAATTGTTCATCTGCACAATCTGACAAAAAAAAAAAAAAAAAAAAGTATTATTTCCTCCTTACGTTTATACATGAAGAGGTTCATGAAAAACAAAGTTTTTCAACAAAAGCAAGCTTTGCAGATGATCCTTCCAAGTCACTTGCATCTTGACAGATTCTGGAAAACATTTTCCAGAAACACTGAACTAAATATGAAGCTGTGCGGACAGCTGTTAACAAGTGTAATCATCATTTCCAAAGTATCAAAACCTTCAAAATTTAACCTTAATTGCAACTAACAAGCATAATAGGGCAGAAATAAAAACAAGTGCAGAAATAAAACAAACCCAACTTCTCAAAGCAATTCTATGCAATAACTACAAAAGTTGCTGAACACTAACACCACTATTATTTTTGGCATCAGCCATGGATTTATCATGACATCATTGGGAAGCCGCTCTTCCCTACTTTGGAAGGTGACCAGCTTACGCTAGATGAGTGAAGAACTTGACTTCATCTACTCAGCTGCATTTTAAATAGCTCCCTTTAAGCCAGTCTCAAGTTTCTACAGATTTCAACCATTACTGCAATTAATTCTTCCTTTGCTTGCCAGTTAATTCCATAGCTTTTCTATCCTAGTCCTTGACTCTCCCACCATTCACCTTTAAAAAGCAGATTAGGCACTAGTGGCAAATCAAGGCCTGCCTCCACCAAATGAAAAATACCTGGAACCTGAGCATCTTAAATCATCCAACTGACACTTAATGCCTAGGATTTTCCAGTGACTGGACTAAAACCTTAGACAACTGCTATCATTATTACAATTTCCTACTTTCTTTTTGCCACCCCCTTGCCCAATGTCTTTATTTTGTCTGAAGATAAACAGAACCAGGATGTACACAAAGCTCTGTAGTCACCATCTACAACTAATATTTTTATTTTCCTAAACAGAAATAAGTAATACGAACCAAGGGACAGAGATTTTCACTCCAAAAAAATAAAACAGATGCCATGTATACAGACATACAACGGCAGTAAGATGACAGAAGGATTAACTTCTTGTATATGCTTGCAACTTGTAGTCATTTTTTAAACTGTTAAAGGAAAGATGAGATTACTTTGGAGAGGGGGTGTGGGTATTTCTTTGGTTGACACTCCAGTTTCACTAGTGTTCTGGAAAGTGTTTGGCGTTCCTTCAAAAAACTTTTCTTATTTGAGAAATAAATTTATTTCCAACTGAAGCAAACAGGTATGCCACTGTCATTTGAATCTTTTCATTAATCCTCTATCAGACACTTTTTGCCAAACAGCTACAAAGCATGTTCTGCAGCCAACCTGCAGCCCTACCAGAACTGAAGCACCAGATCAGACGTATGCTGCGTTCACTAAGGAACAGCTCAGTAAGGCCAAAGCTCAAAGATAAGCAAGCAATAAAAGATTAAACTACGTTAATATCTATCTTCTTCGTGGTTTTTGCTGGAACAACAGTTCCTAAGAATCAAACCCAAACCAGTGCTCAAGCTCACCTTTGGAGGCTCAGGTTCTGCAACACCTTTCTCTGCGCCTTCAGCTGGCTCTTCTGCATCCAAAAGGATAGTCCAGCGATCCATAAGAATGTCGTCCGCCTCATCCACGGAAACCAAAATTGAGTAGGGATCCTCTCCACTGTAGCCAGCTCCCCAGTGCAAGACCCTCCCTAAGTCATTACCTGGGTAACAATGAAGAACCCCAAAACGTAACTGCATTTGCTAAGTCAGCTAAAAGCATAAAAAAAGTGCATCAGCCCTGTTGCACAAACCAAATTCCATTAAGGTGCTCCAAACAAGTCACTGAAGTAGCTGGATTGGACCGGAAAGTTAACAAGCAGAAAAAATACCTAAGCATTGTTGTGGTCGCATGTGTGCTTAGTTCCACATGCAGATATGCTGTCTCATCTGAAAAGTTTTCACAAAAAGTGATAGAAAAACCTGTTACGGAGTTAAGAAGTCAGGGAGCAGCTGAGTTCACTGGTTTACAGCAAGGGCTGATGCACCTCTGGCTGTCAGGAGGAGAATATTTTGCCCTCTCCAATTCCTGCCCACTCAGACACACACCCACACCAACACCTCTGCTCTTCCTTCAGGAACCACGACTGGCTTTCCTTGAAAAGCTGATACCGCATTTGCTCTCCAACACTGGCCAGAACCGACTCATGGCACCTCTACTGCAAAACGGAGTTGTTTGTCAGATGAATAAATAAAGGTAAATCTTCTGGAGGACTTCTGCCCTCAGAAGAACGGTGCTCGCTATGATTCTCACCTGTTCCTAAAGGTAAGATGGCAACCGAGGGCTCTGAGCACACCAGCTTGTGCCTGATCTCCTCCAGCGCACCAAGGACCCAGCCGACGGTGCCATCCCCTCCGCACACCAGCACTCGGAAGGAGGGGACTTTAGAGAACGTGTGAAACCTTTGTTGAGAAACAAAGTGAAAGGGAAAATAGATGTTACAACGTACTACAGGAAAAGCAAAGCCTCCTGACAGGCTATTTAAGATAACACATTGTTATTAGATTCCCACTCCCGGCCCTCCCATCCACCATCAGTTTCAGGATGAACTTCAAACTGAATCGAAAATAGGAACTTCTAGATAAAGCTGTTTAAAAGGACTGAAAACCACACATTCTTCTAAAATTCTTCACAGCTACAGTTAAATTTTTAATCACTTCCTTTTTCATCAAAGACACAGAGATCTAACTATTCATAATTTCAATGTGAACATCTATAACTCTTGATCCTAGTAGAGACGTTGATTAGTGGTGTTTTTTTTTTTTTTGCTTAGTCATAGGACTCATAGTACATTTTCTTCCTCAAAGTACTATTTTCCTGGTCGCTTTTACCTTTTGTGGTTTTTCATCCTACACACCGAGATATCCCGCAAAGGGATTTTTATTTCCCATTGCACAAGAAGCAAAGAACAAGTGGAAGCATTTTGCCAGAAAGCTACAGGAGGATTCCATGGGCAAAATAACATGAACAAATTACTGAAGTTACAGCTTGAACTGCATTAGAAAGACGAAAGAATTACACAGTTCTGACAAATAACTTGGTTTGTGCAGCTTGTTTTCCTTGCCTTCTGCATAAGCTGCATTTCTCTCAGGAAAACTTTTGTTTTGCAGAGCTTGTCAAGACAGTTCTTTATTAGAGCCGTCCTGAAGGAATGAGCCTGCTCTGAGTAGGCTACAACCATCACTTTCAGTTTTATGAAGCTGGTAACAAAGTCATGTTGATTAAATCAAGTAATCGGTTCCTGCCTCCCTACAAGCACATTATGTTCTGTTCCTTGTATTTAGAAATGTTGCAGCTGCGATCAGGCAGGCCCTGTTAATTCTGCAAACGTGGCCAAGTTTCAAGAGTCAGGATAGAAAATTTTATTATACTTTCCTATTAGTTCCCATGAAACACCAGAGGAAATAAAAGCAAAAATGAGCCCTCGTCGGACAATGTGACATTTCTTTTTCCATCCCTATTCAATCGTAAAATCTTTTTATCTTTAATAATTATTAAATCTGTGTTACTGTGAAGTACATATGACTTTCCCAGGACTGGACTCTATTAACATGACACAGGCATATACATCAGAAACTACTCTATTCTCTTTTCCTTAGAGAACCTAAAAGTTTGAATCTCTTTTCACAGTGAGAACCAGTCAGAAGGAGTGATCCACTGCTCTGGTCTTCAGGCACAGAACAGAAGCGATTCAGATCTTCAAAACAAGTGAATCTGACCCATCCTTTCAAAAAATAAAAATCCAACATAAATAAAAAATACTACAAGATATGATGACTTACCCAGGCAGTGGGCCACCATTGGTAAGCTCAAAGACCTGATGTGGGTTCAGCAGCTTTCTGAAACTGTACAGCAGATCCCGACCTTTTAGACCACCACTTTTTGGATTCACAAACACAAGAAGTGGGGAGCAGTTCCGTGGTATCTTGGAAGCCTGAAAGAAGACAAGAAAAAGGATTAGCCAAACCTGGCTAGGCAGGAAAATTATTACTGCATCTCCGAGGTATTTCTGCTTCCTTGATGCTTAGTAAAAAAATGCAGGTTCGATAAATAAAAAGATTCAATGTCCAGACAATGGACAGGTTAGCTGCTGATCTTGTTTCTCCTGGGAACTGAAGTTTCCTTAACCCACTCGAACTACACAGTTGAGCCTAAAGTTAAAAACAAAGGCACTGTAAGTGGTCCTTCCTACACATTTTCAGTAAACAGTCTAAGCCGAAGAACAGCATGAGGGGATATGGTACTTACAGAGAGTCACGTGCTTTCCTTACAAAGACTTTTCCTTACAAAACACTTTCCTTACAAAGAGAGCACTTCTCCCAAACACAACTGAAACATTTGTCTTAAGTTTTGTGGTTGTCTTAGATTACCTGTTAATTTAGAAGGACAAAACATTTCAGAAGGAGGGTGTTTGGGGCAGACACTGGCATGTCGCTTCCCATGGAATGAGAGGCTGAAAAGCTTTTTAAAAAAAAGTATTTGAAATTTTTAATCAGGAGGATTTGGTGCCAGTATCTTATGATCCTCGCGCCTCTCTACTGAAGCTGCTGCTGCTGAAGGGGGTCTCAAAAGCATGGCCGTGCTGTGGGGGAGCCTGGTATCCATCCAGAAACCACTCCAAAGGAAGCCCCTGCACATGGAGGAGGGAGTTCCTGGGGTTCTCCACGGACTGCGCAGGAACGGTACCTGCAGCCTCACCAGAGGCCAAAACTCCCAGCCACCAGAAGCACGCCCTCGGGACTGGTCTTCAGCCAGCCAGCCCATAGCTGTGGGGCAGGTACGCACCAGTGAAGCCCGTTGGGCGTTTCACCGAGCGTGCTTCGAAACAGAAACGTTCGCCACAGTCCCTAAGTCGTGGTAATTTGTATTTACAAATTGGACGGCATTCAGGGAACAGCAATTTGTCACACAGCTGACAGGATGGATTCAGGGAACAGAACAACAGTGCTAAATATAAGTCAATTTAGACAAGAATGATTCAGGGAGCGGTGAGGCAGCGGCATGACTGCAGCGTGCAAACATGCAGAGAGACACCAACAGCTCCAGAGGGGAGGAGACAGCACCCAGAGAGCCCACCGGCCGCTGTCTATGAGTGACCACCAGAGAGTGGGAACTAAGGCAAAGAATGCAGAAGTCAGGACAAATTCACGGGTCGCTTTCATAGAACCATAGAATCTTCATGGTTGGAAAGGACCTTTGAGATCATCGAGTCCAACCATACACACACAAAAAACCCCTACAATCTCTGCCACTAGAGCATGCCCTGAAGTGCCAAATCTAAACGTTTCTTAAATACCTCTAGGGATGGTGACTCAACCACCTCCCTGGGCAGGCTGTTCCAGTGCCTGACCACTCTTTCAGTAGAGTAATTCTTCCTAATATCTAATCTAAACCTCCCCTGCCGCAGCTTCAGACCATTTCCTCTGGTCCTGTCATTATTCACCTGGGAGAAGAGGCCAACACCCACCTCTCTACAGCCTCCTTTCAGGTAGTTGTAGAGGGCAATGAGGTCTCCCCTCAGCCTCCTCTTCTCCAAACTAAACATGCCCAGTTTCCTCAGCCTCTCCTCATATGGCTTGGTCTCCAGACCCCTCACCAGCTTGGTAGCTCTCCTCTGGACACGCTCCAGCACTTCAATGTCCCTCTTGTACAGAGGGGCCCAGAACTGAACACAGTACTCACGGTAAGGCCTCACCAGTGCTGAGTACAGAGGCACCATCACTTCCCTACTCCTGCTGGCCACGCTGTTCCTGATACAAGCCAGAATGCTGTTGGCCTTCTTGGCCACCTGGGCACACTGCTGGCTCATGTTCAGCTGGCCATCCACTGCACCCCCAGGTCCTTTTCTGCTGGGCAGCTTTCCAGCCACTCTTCCCCAAGCCTGTAGCGTTGCTTGGGGTTGTTGTGACTGAAAGGCAGGACCTGGCACTTGGCCTTATTAAACATCATCCAATTGGCCTTGGTCCATCAATCCAACCTGCCCAGGTCCCTCTGTAGAGCCTTCCTACCCTCAAGCAGATCAACACTCCCACCTAGTTTGGTGTCATCTGCGAACTTACTGAGGGTGCACTCAATCCCCTCATCCAGATCATTGATAAAGATATTAAACAAAACTGGCCCCAAAACTGAGCCCTGAGGGACACCACTGGTCACCAGCCACCAAGAGGATTTCACCCCATTAATCACAACTCTCTGGACACGGCCGTCCAGCCAGTTTTTAACCCAGCGAAGAGTACACTTGTCTATGCCATGATTCGCCAGCTTCTCCAGGAGAATGCTGGGGGGGACGGTGTCAAAGACCTTTGACCAAAGTCCAGACAGACAACGTCCACAGCCTTCCCCACGTCTAGAAGGCGGGTCACATGGTCACAGAAAGAGATCAGGTTGGTCAAGCAGGGCCTCCCATTCCTAAACCCATGCTGGCTGGCCCTCATCCCTTGGCTGCCCTGCACTTGCCGTGAGAGCTCACTCAAGATGATCCTCTCCATGATCTTTCCTGGTACCGAGGTCAGGCTGACAGGCCTGTAGCTCCCCGGATCCTCCTTCCCTCCCTTTGAGGGGAAGCAAACTGGAGTCTGACGTTGAGATATCCCAGACCACCCTCTACTTGTGAGCCGAACAGCCCATCCTTTGGGGCTTCCCAGTAGTTGAGAGATTTCCTCAAATTTTGCTTTCCTAAAAGAGCCGCGTGCCAATCCTTTGCAAGTCACATTCTGACAGATGCGTCAAGATACTCGCAAACACAGAAAAATCTTTCTCCTCGGTGTCACCGTCTGCATGAGAAATGCCCTCTGCCATCCAGCGTGACTCACAGGCACGAACAGAGAACGCACCAGGGAGAGGAACACTAAGGTAAGAAGGTTGGTGAAGCAGGAACGCACTTCTCTTGCCTGTTCTGTCCTTGTCCTTTACACCATTGAAAATACATATTTTTTTTCGCAAAAAAAAATAAAGAGCCAAACAAAGGCTATTTTGGCAGATAAAAAGCCAGAAGAGCCTCAAAACTTTGTTTCACTGGAAAGATTTCGCTGCTGGCAAAACACCTCGGTTGGCAAGACAGAGGCTGCAAAGCTGTCCATGCAGCTTTCTCCAGAGGAGCCCCCTTCACGCTGTACCTGTGATGACTGCTACGTCAAAACACCTCTTGCCTCCATATTCAGGCATTATGGGGAAAGCAAATGGAAAAGGGGAAGTAAATATTGAAAGCATGACCAACACACAACAAGGGTAATATATTTATTTCTGTTAAGCACGTGGGAAAGATACTTGCAGCCAGCAAAGGAAGTCTAAGGAAAACAATGCATGCCACTGTCACAAAAGGGAAGGACTTCCTGAGTTGTAAGGTTAACAGCTCAAGGATCCACACATCCCAACAACAGAAGTGGATTTCCCCTCCTTGAGTCACGACAGGCATTAATAAAAATAGTAATCAGAGCTCTGGCTTTTCCAGACGTAAGGCCCTTCTCGTTACACCAACAGCTCCTGCACCGTCACCTGCCACCACCTCAGGCTTGGTTCAATACCAGAAACTTGGGGGGTTTAAAAAAAGGGGGGTAAAGGGATAACAGAAATTAATAAATACTCAGTTCTGCAGCTCAGACAAAACAAACGCTTTTTCAAAAAAGAATGAGAGCAAAGAAACCAGCCCAGCATTCAAGTCAAACAAATATCTTACCTGAATATGGACAAGAACGTTTGATTACCTTCTCTTCTTCAGGCAATCAGTTTCTAAAAATTCTGGTTTTGGACATTTAGAAGTGACATGTTGAACACATGTTTCACATTACTTGCTTTTACAGGCAAGTTCTAACACACTGGGTTTAAAAACAAGTAACTAAAATAATTCACAAGGAACTTCAGGGAATCACAATGATTTCTGAAGCAAAGTAAGCTCCAAGGCATCCAAAAGCACAGCTGTGTTTTGGAAAGTCATCTGAGATCTTACCCAAGTAAATATATATTCTTGCAAATATGTATTTACAGTTTCTACAAAACTGTCATCTAAATTTCCTAATTGTCAAGTGTCAATATTGTACCAAAAAAATAAGAAAAAGTGAAACATTTACCCTGAATGCCACTAAGACACATGCAGCTGTGGAGAATGCCTGGAGCTAAGAAAGTATCTATACGTAGCATAAACTGAGCAGTCCTACCACTCAAAACCACCACTCAAGTATCTTCTAACATAAATCCCTAACTATACCTATTTAGGATGAAACGCACCTATGTAGCAGGAATAGAAGTATTCTAGGAGGTGCTTAGCCTTACAGATAACCTGCTTCCCATCATCACTCTTCATTAAACTTAAAGGCGTAAGAAACACCACTAAATCCCTAGAGAAAGGCCCGCTTCTAAGAAAACAATTATTTTTCAGTAGGGTTTAAAAACTCCACGTCAGTTTGCACAGCAGAGCAGGGCTGCTGCCTTGCTTTCTGAAAAGCACACGCTCCGTTACAATTACAGACGGCCACAAGGGTAGCACTCTTACACTGCAGAATTTGTTTTAATCCCTTAATAAAGCCTCAGCGGGGATGGGAGAACAAGTTCGTTACTGGGCAGAAGGGGACGTGTGACTCACAGCCCATGGACTCCCTTCCCCCTTCATCCCTGCCGTCAGAGCGCTGCTCGAGGAGCGAAATCTGCAGAGGGGTTTTGTGCTGGCTGGCATTCGGGAAGGAATTTATTGCTTGTTTCTTAGAGACAGCTGAAGGAGGCGGTGTGATTTTAGACACTCTGACCGTCACTGTGAATCGCTTAATTTGTCAGGATTAGCACAACGCAGCTTCAGGCTGGGGCACGATATTTATTATTGACACTAATCCCCTTTCTGTTGAGTGTACTGGGTAATCACATCTCACGACGGAGCAGAACAAGGCGTTCTGTGCCACAGGCCTGCCAGCACGACAACCCATCTTCCAGGGTGGTGGGCAGTCTCCAGGCACTGCAGATACCTCTAAACGACAAGTAAAATTCAACATATGCAAGCATCTGCCATGTGCAAGGACTCATGACGCCCCAAGCACAAACCTCCTCCATCCTGGCCAGAAAGGAGCCGTTGTATCCGATGAGGAACGATGTGCAAGGTGTCTCAATGCAACGTGAGCAGCAGCTGGGTAAACACAGCGGGACATCAAGGCCTTTCTTTGCTTTTTGGGGAACTGCGACAGTGGAAGAAGGGTGCAAAGTAAACTTTCACCAAGTTTTGGCTAAGAGGGTCATTAAACTATCATTTAAGTTGGACGTATTTGGGTGAGGAATTGGTGGAATGAATGAAATGGAAAGTTTCGCCCATTTGGGAAACTCCTGCATTTTTCTACTACTTTTAAGGAAGCTAAACAGAGTACTTCAGAGGGCACTGATGAAGCTACAAAAACTTGTCATCTTTGTGCCGATACTAGCCTCGTACAACTCTCTGCTGATTTCCTCATTTGCCAGCACGGCAAAAGGAGTTCTGGAAAATTATCTTTCAATTCAAAGTTTCAGCCCTGCAATGTCTTTCACCTTGACACGCTACCAAAGAGTGACTCCAAACTGCCCCTGCAGGTCCGCACACACAGCAGCTAAACAGCTCTGTAAGAGACTGTATTTTTTTCACACTCCAACAACGACAGTATTTTCATTTATTTGAATATTGTGAAATGAAAAAGTGTTTGATTAAATTCTTAAAGGCCCAAGATCGTGAAACAGCGGAACAGATCAACACATCTGACCACAAGTTGCTAGACTTTCTAATAAGCAGTTAGGGCAAACTGTTTCTGCATTGGAACACTTCAGTAATGACAGTAAGAGGATGGACTGCTTCTGGCAGACCTGACCACGCCAGAGTAGAAGGGGGCGTCCTCCTTAGAAGGTGTATCAGACACCGAGTAAGTGAATCTCACCTTGGGAAAACGAAGGACTAGCAGCCTGCTAACCACCAATTTACTTCTGTGACTTTATTGAATTTTAAGAAGGTTTGTTTTGTTTTGTTTGTTTGGTTTTTTTTTTATTTAAGTTGCAATTTGGAAAAATCATTCATTAACCGAAACACTGTTTTATCACCCCTTCTTCTTCTGAGACTACGCATTAGCCCTTCATTCCCGAATTCTTTGTATTTCACCCACAAGAGGAATATCAAACACAGTACAAATTTAATATTGTGCTCAGTTCCTGCAGAAGTATTTCCTGGTGTTGTACTTAAACGCTCACACATATAAAGTATAAGCAAAGGATAACAGTATCATAGGATAAAAGGATAATATAGGTTAGAAAGTACCTCATGAGGTCATCTAGTCCAATTGCTTACCAAAGTAGGGTCAACAATCACTCATTAGCTTACGCTGGAGGTGAACGGTGTAAGCTGAGTGGCCAAAGCACACATGAACAACACTTGAAATATTTAGATTAACTCTCAACTCATTTCAGTGAGTTAACCAAATATAAACAATACACGCTGAAATGAACACAAAATGTATGTGCACATGTACAGCCCCTCTCTCCTTCTTACATATTAGAAATTCGTCCCTAGCAGTCCCCTGAACTGGAGTTTCTAAAAAATATCTTGCATCAGATAACAGATAGCATTATCCCTATTTTCCTGGCACCAAAAAGTTCACTTCAAATATACCTAGTGTCAGAAAACCCAACACACGTAATCAACAGAGTGGAGCATGTTCAACTTCACACACTGTGCACCAAATCTACGCTTGTAACACATTTGCCTAAAAACCACCAAAAACAAGCATCCAAAAGTAGTCCTATCTTCATGAAGCTTTCTGTTTGGACGAGGGGGGGACACCTTGGTTTCTAAGGATCTCACAAAACATAATGCCTGTGCATGAATAAGAACAAGGCTCTCACTTTTTTTGAAGGGTGGGTAGTTTTTAATCTTGCCAGTTTCAGGTAAGCACTGCCACCAGCATCTGCTCATACAAAAAAATAATTTTGCCTTCAGAAAACTTTGACAAAGCATAGGAGTCTAAATGGTAAAAGCAGACATGTTAAGTACGCAACTATGGCTATTGAACTTGAGAGCCTCCCATCTAAAGTTGTTGCATAGTTCCCACTAATTATGTATTTTTTTAAGTTTTCAACCTTCTGTGAAGTTCTCAGAAGTCAAACGACCTTCACTTCACTTCCCATAACGCAACTCCAGAAAGACAGTAACTGCAAGATACACAACAGTTCAGCAGAAAGTAACCAGCTACACTCTCTTTTGGACAGAACACACATCGCCCTCGTTAAAAATCACGTTTTTCAGTGAACCATTTGCCTCTTTTCACCCTCAATCTGCTTTGCTATCATGAAACCTACCATTAAACCAACTGATTCATAGGAAAGTGATTTGTAACCATAAAAATTAATAAATCAGAATCAACCCTGCACTTGTGAAAGGACTCTTGCACTAAGTCTTTCAAAAGACTATTTTCCTCTGAAATCCACAATGTAGCATTTAAACAGGCTCAAACTCCCTCTGCTACAGAATGGGGTAAATGAAGATACTGCAAATGTGAAGACTAGCAGTAGCACTTTACCTCACGGTTAGCGAGGAAACAGGTTTAGTCTCCAAAACAAAGTTGTTGTAAGCATTTTAAGATACGCCAGCTAAAACTAAAACCCAGCCTAACCTTTTGATCACTGAAATAAATAAAGAGGAAAAAAAGTATTTGTTTTTCTCCCCTTTATAACTGTACAGTTATGCAGTTGTATAGTTATTCCCAACAACTCAACATTAACAATACAAGTGACTTGACTCACAGAAGTATATCACGTACATGTAGTACAGGCTCACAAGTATTTTTTTTATCACACCACTCACAGAAACTCACTGTATGGCTCTTTTGAATAAAATGTATTTTCATTTACTTCCAGCAGAAAAAGTCTTAGGGTAGTTGTTTTTCTTTTAAAGACATATTTTAAACTAAAACCCATCTCTTACCATAACTTCAGGAATCACCACAGCATTCAGAGGCTTGTCATTGACAGTTGTATCTTTAACTAGCATATATATTCTTTCAGCTTCAGAAAAGCATGAAATTTCGAGTACGACAGCACCTGTGAAGAGGCATCAGAACTATTTTTCATATATTCTGTTATTATTAATAAATCAGTATCACCATATCACAACAAAAGTTGTTTACTCAGGGCATAATTCAGTAAAACTTGCTCTGCAACACTTGTGGCGGTTGGTTATCAGTGAATTGGGCTGTTTTGCTTTTTAAGCCCTCCTTCACATGCCCAAACACATCCCAGACTTTTGTTAAAGCAAAGCAGTTTGAGGACATGAAGAACTGCAGCACAGAACTGATGTGTATTTAAAGATTTCATTTGGGCTTCAGAAGCATGGCCTATTTCCACACCCTTTATCGTAACGAATAGGTTGCTCTCATCATGTAAAAGTGACAAAGGTATCAGGTTTTATTTTGTACCTAGTTATTAAAAATCCAGTGGTTCCATTTGTTGACCATACCTCAGTAAGAATTATTACAAGCAAAGATTTGGTTTGAGAATCAATTTAAGATCTTTATGTCAGGCTTAGGTCCTGCATGGGGAAGTTGGGAAGACAAAAAGGAAAAATAAAAGAAAACGAAATACTGCCAAGTTAGTTTAAAGTAGGACGCTTAGTGAGGAGGAAACAGGACAGGACAAAATCAAAGTGCATAACAGACAGCATGTGAGATATAAGTTGGTAACACACCCTGGCTGCAACCAAAAGTGAGAGTCAGGAAGTTGGAAAAACATAAGAATACTCAGAAAGTGAAAAAAACCAAAGAACAATAAAAATCACATACAAGCAGAAATATCTGAAAAAACCATGCAGGTAAACTTGGTTAAATGAATCTGTGACATGAGAAGAGTATCACAAAAACCACTATTATCCATTGACAAATATGAAAAGGAGAAGGCACATCTAAAAGCTTTATGTTTTTCCTTAGGAAAAGTGAGTATTAACCATCCATGTGGAGACAGCAAATAACAAAGGAAGTATGTGTCAGTCTTCAAAACCAAGCTATACAAAGACTCATTTAGTGGTTACGTGGAAGTCAAGCTTGCCAAAGGAGGTGAAACAGCTCGGATATGGACACCTCAATGTACAAAAGATAAATTCTGCACTTTTAACTTTTGCCAAATGCAGATCTGCACCTGACCACTGCGCTAAAGCTGCCCCAAGCCACTGCTGCTCCGGCTCTCGGAAGCCTCGCAGCTTCTCCGATCTTGCTGAAATGAAATTCGCACAGCAAAAGCAGTGCAGCGGCTCAAAGGATGAGCGCAGAGATGAGCGTACTGATTTTCTTCAGACTTCCAGCCACTGAACCCCAACTTAACACCGTGCTAGGAAACACTGACTGTGAAACAATCCCATCAAGTTCAACATCAATACCAAATTTTAGTATTTTAGAAGTCAAAGAGAGAGCACTGGAAAGGTTTTTAACAGGTCAGCGATGTTAGACTATTCAGTTGAAGTGCAACTTCAAAACTCATTTTTGTGATGAAATATTACCACTTTCTGGTATACGAGGCTTGAAGCCAATCTTTTAATTTTTTTTAATAAGGTAATACTAATCCACTGCTCTTCATAAATACAACGTGTTACATTTTATCTGAAGGGCTTTTTGCTTATGCAATAAGACTAATGCACTCTGAGCTTAGAGCCTCTAGTATTAGGCTGCAGTTTTGAAAATAGACATTATTTGCAAGACTAAAAATCTTAATGCTTACCTTGTGCTTGATAAACATGACTCACAGATACGACATTTGCTGCAAAGGGTAAAAATATAAACACGTAAAACCTTGGGTACATTGAGAGTAAATATTTAAAATATTTTTAAAGTTACATAAATATAATATAAATAAATATTAAAAGTTATACAAATACAGGAAGAACCTCCAGCTAACACTTTCCCTCTCCTAAGTTTACTTTGCAAGTTAGAAAAGCTAAACCGATTTTCATAAAAGGTGACTATGAATTCCTTCTGGCATTTAAAGTTTAATTCCTCTTGAAGTTACATAAAAGACTGGGAAAAATGCTTCATTTCCTGAAACAAAAAGCATGACGCATTCCTGATACTGTTTATAGAACACGTTGGTTGAGAGAGTATTACGAAAAATCAATTACATTTTTTTGCAAAAGAAAACTGAATTCATTTCACTGAGTGCTTGTCCCTATGTGTGTGCACCCACTGCTCATAGTTCTCCGTGACGAGGCACAGAGCTAATGAACAACATGGAGGAGAGTCAACACAAAAAATGTCAGAGGTTAATAAAGGAGAGGAACATTCATGCACAGGGAATTAAACTGCCCTGCCATAATTTGAATGGTGTAAGGTATGTAAGGTTCATTTCTAAAAAGCTTTTCCGCTAAAAAAAAAAATGGTGTGGTCACATATAACTCAAGTCATGTAATAACAATTGTGCAAGTAATGAGCTGTCACGTCTCTCATGCAACCATGAACATGTTAAAATTAATAAAAAAGCCCCGTGTGAGAGTACAAGGCAGACTGATTTCTCAAATATGGTCAGAAAACGTTAAGAAAAAAAATAATAGAAATACTACATTTTATTCTATACAAGTGAATAAATCTCAAAATGCACCTATTTACTTACTTTTGATAGCTAATTCGTCCTTGAGAATATTTGTGTATTCTTCAGAGGAAAGCTGAGGTGGAAGGCCACCAACAAATAAATTCACTCGTACAATGGATTTACTGTTTTCCACAATGTAAAATCTTGTTTGATTCATCTGACGTATTGAAGTCTACCAAAATAAAGAAAAATAAATTACTTGACATTTGTCAAAAAGATACTGTGAAACAAAATCCCAAATAGTTCTGAACTTAGCGATCAAGTCCTCTATGCCTACAGAATATCACGAACAGAAACAAACTTCAGTCCAAGCACCTTTAGCTTCTCTACAGAGGAGCCAGCTGGGGGGGGCTAACTGATTACTTACTTTTTCTGTAAGAAAGGGAACTCCTTACTTGCTATAAAAAAGGATTGTGGTTCTTTTTCAGGTTTACCTTTCTTATGTCCTTGAGTCTGTTAAGAATCAGTTCCTTGTTGTCCAAGACCATGCGCTGAACTAGAGACAGCAAGAACATTAATCATATTTGAAAGCACTGCAAGTTACTATCAGGCCCAATTAAGCAAAAGCAATACAAAAAAATTTAGGGAAAATTCACAACTCTGCATACAACTAACGTTAACACAAAGGACCATGCAGACCTCAACTACTCACTATTCAACAGAAAAACCACACAGGTGCTTTGAACAGTGTGGTTTTGTTCACAGTTCTTAAACACCACCCTCCATTAAAAAAAGGCAGAGACACTGTTTGAAGCCATTCAAATGACAAGTAGCACATTGGTAACAGGCTAACTGTTTGACAGGAGACTTTAAAACTACGTTCCCTGACAACTACAGGAATAACCAACTTCAGTATTTAAATATTAAAATAACTGTAAAAACTTCCAGCTAAAGCGAGGTTGTAAATGATGCTTTAAAACAGAGCTGCAGGAACCAACCAAGGTAGACATTCACAAGGCTACAATAACTTTATAAAACAACTTACTGCTGATGTTCAGAAAGAAAGCAAAGTATCAGGCCAGTATTTGAACTAAAAAGATATTTACTTCGGTGCAGCCAGGGCACCATTAGACTGCTTCAGTGGTTTTTTATTTATCTCTCCATGCAGCCTTACAAATAACGAAGCACAAAAGGGATGTGAACTTGGAGAACACCAGCTCAGTCCCTGTAGGATCACAAATCTCTTGAGCAATGCTAGGGCTGCGTATTTCTGTACTTCATAACACACATACTCCTTAGACTATCTCAGGACTTGAATTTGCTCTTGTCTGGGGGCAGTGTCAGGGGGAAAGAGGAGAGAAGGAAGGGAGCCAACTTAACTTTACAATTGATCTTTACTAAATAACTGCAGTTAAGAAAAATGTCAGCTAAAGGCAGCTCCCTAAAACAGGGCTCTTTGCCAAAGTGTCAATACCCACCAGAAACCACTAATAAACCTTTATGTAATGATGAAGAAAAAGAAGGGAACCACATTCCACAGGACACACAAGACCAAAAAGAAACAACATGGCTTCTGATTAAGTGTTTCAGCATGATGGGAAAGTTTTATTTGTGAAGGCATTTACTGTAAAAAGTTAACTGTGACTGTGTTAAAAGGGGGGAGAAAAAAGAGCTAAAAGATCAGTTACAGATGTGCCTTTGGCCAATGCTCCTTCACTTACCTTGCTTACTGCCCATAAGCGCTTCCACCAATTTGAAATTCGGGAGGCACTCCATCTGTCAAAGATGCAACATGTAAATGTAGTTTCTGAATGAAATATAATTTTGCCAGATGTTTGTGTTAAAGTTATGGTATTCACTGCATGCACAGAGCATAGAAAATTGAACATTTTTACATCAACCACGATATTCTTCCCCTAACCCACGCCTCCTGAGCTAGCAATAATCTTAATTTTACATACCCAGCCTCCCACACATGGTGTCAGGCTCCTGTGCCCTTAACTATGTTGGCATCCTCGCAGCCCCATGGTGAAGGGGCACCTGTAAAGCATGATTAACTCTGCCTCCCTTCAGTGACCAGCAGCTCAACTAGGATATTTGCAGAGTGTCCTTCCTTAGCAAAAGTGAGTATTAACTACTGTGAATGAATGAACCTGCTCTTTGAGAGGATGGCCCAGGAACTAGCCTTAACAAAAGCAGGCTGACTGGTCCCCATCTCCTGGGGCACTCCACCAGCACTGGCAGAACAAAATCCTCTTCACATGTGCCACAGTCATTTCTCCAAACTCTACTGCCAGGGACCACCCAAGTCCCCTGCGGCCAGACAAGAAAAGCTGGCACAGCCAAGAGTTGAACTGTTTACTAGGATTATTGCAACCCTGGAAACATGTGACACTCAGGACTGAGAAGTCTCTTAATTTTTGGCCTTGAGACTCAGAGGACAAACGATCTTGCTTTACACATCATGAACAGGGGTGTTAAAAGCCTCAACTGCCTACATTTGCTTTGCCTGAAATTTGATGAGAGCAACTCATCAAATTGGGACACGAAGATGATGACAGGGCTGGAGCACCTCTGCTATGAGAGAGTTGGGGTTGTTCAGCCTGGAGAAGGCTCCAAGGAGACCTTATAGCAGCCTTCCAGTACCTAAAGGGGGCCTATAGGAAGGATGGGGAGGGACTCTTTATCAGGGAGTGTAATCATAGAATCGTAGAATCATCATAGAACCATAGGGTTGGAAGGGACCTCTGGAGATCATCTAGTCCAACCCCCCTGCCAGAGCAGGGTCACCTAGAGCAGGTTACACAGGAACACGTCCAGGCGGGTTTTGAATGTCTCCAGAGATGGAGACTCCACCACCTCTCTGGGCAGCCTGTTCCAGTGCTCTGCCACCCTCAGGGTAAAGAAGTTCCTCCTCATGTTTAGGTGGAACTTCTTGTGCTCAAGTTTGTGCCCATTGCCTCTTGTCCTGTCCCCGGGCACTACTGAAAAGAGCCTGGTCCCATCCTCCTGACACCCACCCTTTAAGTATTTATAAGTGTTGATAAGATCCCCCCTCAGCCGTCTTTTTTCCAGACTGAAGAGACCCAAATCCCTCAGCCTTTCCTCATAAGAGAGGTGTTCCAGTCCCCTAATCATCTTGGTAGCCCTCTGCTGCACCCTTTCCAGCAGTTCCCTGTCCTTCTGGAACCGGGGAGCCCAGAACTGGACACAGTACTCCAGGTGTGGCCTCACCAATGCAGAGTAGAGGGGGAGGATGACCTCCCTTGACCTGCTGGCCACACTCTTTTTGATGCACCCCAGGATGCCATTGGCCTTCTTGGCCACAAGGGCACATTGCTGGCTCATGGTCATCCTGTTGTCCACCAGGACTCCCAGATCTCTTTCCACAGAGCTGCTCTCCAGCAGGTCAGCCCCCAACCTGTACTGGTGCATGGGGTTGTTCCTCCCCAGGTGCAGCACCCTACACTTGCCCTTGTTGAATTTCATAAGGTTTCTCTCTGCCCAATGATAGGACACGGGGTAATGGCCTCAAACTGAAAGACGGTAGATTTAGATTAGATATTAGGAAGAAATTCTTTACTGTGAGGGTGGTGAGACACTGGAACAGGTTGCCCAGAGAAGTTGTGGATGCCCCATCCCTGGAAGTGTTCAAGGCCAGGCTGGATGGGGCTTTGTGCAGCCTGGTCTAGTGGGAGGTGTCCCTGCCCATGGCAGGGCGTAGGAACTAGATGATCTTTAAGGTCCTTTCCAACCCAAACCATTCTATGATTCTGTGAACTCGGCGAGGATCTTCAGCACAGGCAAATCCTGGATATTAGAGAAAGGTTTCGTGTATGTGCATCTTCATACAGAAAAAGGAGAAAACTATTTAAAAACCGATATCTCAGTATCAGAGAAATTGCAACTGAGCCAAGAAATTATGTATCTGACAACGTAAAACTAGCTTTCCAAATAGAGATTTAAGGATCTTTCCCAAACAGAGTATCTGACTACCCTGTTTGACAGTTGCTTTTTTCAGACAAAACTTCAGTCAAGATTTTCCAAGTTTTGTTAAAAGGTCCCCAGCACTTGAGGAACAGGATTGAAATCAAATCCTAGAACCATGCTATGGCACGTAAAAAGTTGCATGCAGTACATAGCTGTGTACACCTACACAGAGATCTACAATTAACATCTACTGCAGATAGCTATCCACACGTATGTTCCTACACTCCCTGTAAATAACCATGAAAGGCGGTGGTCGCCCTCTGTGAGCATGGTGGAAGCCTGGAGCAGCAGAAGTGTGCCAATCTGCTGGTGTGCCCACAAGCCTCAAGTGCTGAATGAAATGAGAATGCTATGGCTTTATGCCTCCACACCTGTGTGTCTGATTGACACTGCCAGTGCCTTGGCACACTTGCAAGTTCTACTAATGCGTTTCCTAAAAGTCAGGCTATCTTGGCACCAACTGTAAGGAAGACAGGCAGATTGAAAAGAGATCATCTTCCAAGGAAAACACGTGCATCTGGAAGATTACAAGATGTATCTAATAATTTCCAATGAGGTGGGAATAAATGCAGATAGTAAAGAACATGGGTGGCATTCAGCCTTGAGTCCTTCCTTGTAGTCCTTAAGGACTACAGAGATGCTGTTTGCCAACGTAGGAAGAAAATTCATGTGGCCAAAGCTTGATTAGAGTTCAAGCTGGCCAGCACTGTGAAGGACAACAAAAAGGTCTTTTTAAAACACATTGACAGCAAAAGAAGGATCTGAGATCACATCAGTCTGTTACTTGATGAGGTTGCTCACCTCACAAATAGGGACATAAAGTGGAGACATTTAGCACCTTCTTTGCCTCCGTCTTCAACACTGATGATGGGCCCTGGGATGCCCAGAGCCCTGTGTTGGGAGACCATTGACTGCAGGGATGATCAGCTCCCAGCCAACCCTGAACTGGTTCAAGACTTGCTGCTCCAGCTGGGTGCGCGTAATCTATGGGGCCTGATGGGATTCATCGCAGGGTACTCAAAGAGCTGGCCGATATTACTGCAGGACCTCTCTCCATTATTTTTCTATGGTCTTGGGAGTCTGGAGAGGTCCCAGTTGACTGGGAGCTGGCAAATGCTGTCCCACTTTTCAAGAAGGGTAAGAAGGAAGACCCTCGTAATTACAGGCCTGTCAGTCCCACTTCATTGCCCGGCAAAGTCATGGAGAAGGTTATTTTGGGAGTTACTGAAAAACATTTGAGAGACAACACAGTCATTGGTCATAGTCAGCACAGGTTCACAAGGGAAAGTCCTGCTTAACCAAATTAATTTCCCTTTATGACCAAGTCACCCACCTAGTTGACCAAGGGAAGCCAGTGGATGTGGCAGTTTTGGATTTTAGCAAAGCTTTCAATACTGTCTCTCACAGTATCCTTCTGGATAAACTGTCCAGCACGCAGCTAGAGGAGTCCATAATACATTGGGTGAGCAACTGTCTGACAGGTTGGGCTCAAAGAGTTATAATACGTGGGGTTCCATCAGGCTGGCAGCCAGTCACCAGTGGGGTTTCCCAGGACTTGATATTAGGGCCAGTGCTCTTTAATGTTTTTATAAATGATCTGGATGCAGGAAACGAATGTACATTAGGTAAGTTTGCTGATGATACTAAACTAGGAGGAGCTGTGGACTCCCTTGAGGGCACAGAGGCCTTGCAGAGAGACCTGGATACACTAGAGAGCTGGGCAATCACCAATCATATGAAATATAACAAGTGCTGAATTCTCCACCTGGGACGGAGTAATCCTGATTACACATACAAACTGGGGGACGAGAGGCTGGAGAGCAGCCCTGCAGAAAGAGATCTGGGGGTTTGGGTTGGGGGCAAGTTGAATATGAGTTGACAGTGTGCCCTGGCAGCCAAAAGGGCCAACTGTGTCCTGGGGTGCTGCATCAAGCACAGCAGAGGTAGCTGGGCAAGGGAGGTGATTGTCCCACTCAGCACTGCACTGGTGCGGTCCCACCTCAAGTGCTGTGTGTAATTTTGGGCACCTCAATAAAGAAGGACATCAAATGACTAGCGTGTGTCCAGAGGAGGGCAACCATGATGGTGAAAGGCCTCGAGGACAAGACCTAGGAGCAGCAGCTGAGGTCACTTGGTTTGTTCAGCTTGGAGAAGGCTGAGGGGTGACCTCAACACAGCCCACAAATTCCTCAAATCAGAATTTTGGGTCAATCCTCTGCTTGACCCAGAAAGACTGATGGTAACTTCCAGTGCGCAGCAAGCAGGTCCACCATCAAGACTGCAGAAAATTTTGAGCATCATACCAGTCATAAGAGACCATCTATCAAACATTAACAACATTCACATTAACTGCAAATGGACTGATTATAATTTTTCTAAAGAGAAAAACCATACACTTCAGGGTCACTCAGGTGGTATATGGACATGCTTATGATCCTTTGTTTACCTGCCTTCCAAGTAATGGAAGCACTTCTTTGATCACAGTCTGTGTAGTGCTATCCTTATTTACTCGTAGAGAAACATATGCCATTCCCACCCTAAAGAGAAAACAAATAGTTATTTTAAGACAATCGTTTGACCTATCCTATGTGTACTGTTTTTACCCAAATGGCAAACTTTCTATGGGGGTAGGCAGAAATTTGTGTTAGTTGAAAAAACTTGTTCGCTGATGCTTTTGGAAGATGCAGTATTAGACCCACAGACAAGCAAAGACTTCCTCTCAAGGAACTGGTCATTACAATTGCAACACTGCAATTAGTTTCTTCCTATACACAGAATTACCTACCAGTCTTTCATAGAATTTGGCAATGTAGTTGCATTAGTAAAATGAAAAAATAGTTAAATTTTATCCCACTGCTCTTAAAGAAATGAATAGGTCACTTGACAGTCTTGTTTCCACTGCTAAATATCCTTAGAATATATATTGTCTCAGTGGGCGTAAACGGAACAGATTTTTTTTTCTTCATTTTTTCTCCTATTCTCACAACAGAAGTTACACTGAATTCTTCCCACTTAATACCTTCCAAAAAACCATCAAGCTTTCAAGTGACTTGTGTATGTCACCATTTGTTTACAGACGGAAAGGCTGTATCTCCCTCGCCAAACGCACGATAATAGAACTGCACAAGTTGCACAGTAGGTTCTATGAATGTAAAGAAATCCACGAGCACATTTCCAGGCACAGAAATGAATAATATGTATATTACTCATTCAGAAAAATAAACAGAAGAATCCTGAAACACAGAAGAAGAAACTACATTCTCTGTTACACTTGTGCGACTCCAATAACTGAAACACACTGGGCTAGACTACAGAGGACAGATATAGCAGAGCAGGATAACCTTGGGATAAAGGAGATGACTCACTTCAGCCAGGCAGGATAAATTCTGATCACTTCCTCCTCCTTTGGTTTGGCTCTGATGATCCAAGCTTCAGGAACAGATTCTCGGAATACCGAGCCCAAGTTGGTGTCCTCTGCAGCATCATTCCTGTTGATAACATCATCAGACAGCAGCGCCTGCTGCGTAAAAGTCTGAAGCTCATACTCCTGCTGGTCATCGTTTATGTAGTATGCCCTCAAAGCAGCCTCCTACAACACAGCAAGATAAATTAATGTTTTCTTGAAAAGACACCATTAATACTTATATAGCCACAGACATTTATAAATACCTTACTTATGGAACCAGCCTTTAATGCATGTTTGAAGTGCAGAATAGTGGATAAACAGCAACGGCAAAAACCAAAACAAGAGCGAAGTTTTGAAAACAAATTTTAGCGGAAGATACAAAAACAAAACATGAGGTATCAATGGATTTGAACACAGCCCACAGTATTTTTGTCAAGTGACAGTCGTTTTAACTCCATAGATCACATATAAAAATTCAGCACCAATAAAGCTACACTGCATGCAAAATTTACTCCACAAGGAAAATGGTAAATTACACTTAAATGTGCCCAAATCTGCATATTCAACTTTCTTGCACTAAGGGGATGATGAAAATTAGTGAGCTTCTCAGCCACACGGCTGCCCTGAACCCCCACGCCTGCGAAGAGGAAAGGCAAAGGCTGTCCTTGGAAGACGCAAGCAGTCACAGGAATTTTACATCGGTTACTGGCCCATGCCTGCAGCACTTCTGCTAACACAGATGCTGCAGTGAATAAAGCCCAGTAGGTCACTTATGAGAACTGGTGTTAATCTGTCCTGGTGTGTTAAGAAGCAGTGTGACAAAATGCACTTGAAAGGCAAGCAGCACTCCTAAATACAAGTGTTTTCAGCACTGTACACAATTTTCCTTGAAGATCTTTGACATGCAGAACACTACCAACCATTTTCAAAACTCCTGTTGATTTTGAGCACAATATCAAGATACAAATCTTAATGAGCTGTAGGTTTAAATTATCAAAATTTGGATGTAATAAATTCTCCAGGCTCCTTTGCCAAGTCCTTTATGACTCTCAGTCCTTACCATGCTCAGTTCTACTGTGCACCACCCCACACCCGCTTTGGGCTCCATTTCTGCACAGCATGGGTAAATTAAGGTCTGTACAGAGCATCCGATTCAGTACTGAGTTGTGTTTCCACCCCAGATGGAGCACTGGAGAAGCTAGCGAGTGGCCGCCATGTGATCAATAATTCATTACTTTCACAGCCAAGGAGTGGAGGTAACTATGGCACGCTTCAGTCTTCAAAGCTCATTAACTGAACTGAAATAGTGGCGGCTGCCCAGGATAAACATCAAACCACTAAATATTATAGAAGAGGAGTAAGATCGAAGGAGCTGATTATCCAGTATTGCTTACATCAGTAAAATCAGACTACAATGTCATACAGGGAGGGAGAATGACTGCTTAACATGGGATATGCTCTGGTACCCATTATGCTATAGATATGTAGCTGCTCCAAAATAAGAGCACCACATGAAGCCAAATTGCATCGTAATATTATAGCCTATTTACAGATTTTGTTGTTGTTGTTGCTACTTTTGTAAAACTATCAGCTTTTGAGTACTGTAATACAGAATCACATGCCCCTTTATCGCACTGGAATATTGACCTTCACCGGGTATCTTACCACAACTTCTTCATTTTTTGCAATCCTTGGAACTGAAATCAGTCGAAATTGATTGCGTTTCACTGCATCATTCCCATCAAATATCTTTAGCGTTTGTTTACCTGAATGAAAACAATTATTGTATTTCAATAACACACCCCTCAAATCATAAAGCTACCTGAATAGGAAGCATATAATGGAACTATTAAAAATCTGCTTTTAACCCACCAAACTGTTTCTTTATGATAAGCTTTGAGGCTGAATCTTGTAATTTTTGTTTTGTTACTGCTCATTTAAAATAGGGGTACATTTGTGGAGGAAAGTGCGAAGAGTATTTCATTTTATCCTGGCTTTTGATGTAACTCTTTAGATATAATTATATTGCTTACGTTACAACATCTTCATCCTCACCATTCAAGACTGTGTTTATTATTGGCAAGTTCAACAACATGAAAACCAAGACAGAGTGACATCACTTTCAGAACAGCTCTCAAAGCACTGACAGTTTTGAGAGCATCCTTCCAAAGAAAGTCCTTAAAGTACCTGGTTACCTGTGCAGACAACAGGAGATAATACAGAAACAACAGAAAAACTAGGAGAACGAAGGTCCAACAAATGAAGAACTACAACCCTTTGCTGTGTTTCATGTCTCTAAAGCCTTATCAAATCCATGCTCAAACCATGGAGCACAGGTTGCTGCACAAAGGGTGAAGAGTTAAGGATTTCAGGTTCACCTTTCACAAAGATGAGTTAAGACTCAGTCTGGCACAGTCCACTGTATGACAAAGTTTCTCTTTTATTTAAGTGACTATTTAAGAGCAATAGCAAAGTGTAACCAAATTCTCACAGAACAGGCAGGTTTTGACAGGTTTTAAGAACAAATGAATGTTACCAGTCCAATAGATGCGTCCTTACTGCCTATAGAAAGGAATAAAGTCAATCAATCCAGACCAAAAAAGGAGATTCCAACCAGACAGGCCTTGTGTCCTCTCCTAGTCACATCTTTACAAAGAGACCTGATGAGTTTTTGAGTTTTGCGGGTTCTTTCAGGTACTCCCCAGAGAGCCCATGCTTTGCAACAGACATGACTATTCTTCACGGACAGAATTTGCCCGTTTTATTGCAAAGTTGGACTGAGCTGTTAACGAAAGACACTCTTTGTTACAGACTCCGATCTCATAACAAATCTGTATGCCTGCATTCACCATAAAGTAATAAAATCACCAAAAGTTATCACTTGCAGACTTGAATATTAGAAATATTAACTGAGAGCCACATACACCAGCTGTAACACTCACACAACTGATTAATCATGAAGTCTGTTAATACACATTGGAAAGGAGCGATACATCCCATGCTGGAGTCTACTTCCATCTTTCTCTTACAGCTTGGAAAGAGTTTGTAGTACAGCAGAAAGTGCTGAAAACCTTTTGGTCTCAAACAATATTGGCACTGAGGCTCAAAGAACCACATCAGCAAACTACCATTTCTCATACAAGGATTAAAAAGGCAAGCTGAAACTGGAGGAGCAAAAAACCAAACCACCCATAACCGATAGATCAAAAAAGCAAGCTAGAATCCCAGGCAGAAATGTGGATTACTGAGTATCTCAATACTGCAGTGACAGATTATGCAGAAAGACTGTGGCAAGTAACTGCCTTGCAAGAACACTTCAGTGATGCTCTGCTCTGCTAGAGCCACCTGAAACTCAGGTACGCCATGGCTAACCCACCTATTCCTCTTTCTGTGTATATTTTGTCACTTCAATCAAAGGCAGACACTGTGCAGAGCTAAAGGTTCATCCAATGCCAGGTTTGAAAGCAGCCTTTTGTAAACAAGACTCCAACCCTCAAAGAGAAATCCCGCTACCTTCATTCTCATCACCTTTATTTCTCATCATTTTGAGATGCGACAGCTACACCTTAGACTGCTTTTTCAATTTAGACTTGTCCACTCGTGTGTCCACAAGTGTCCACTTATCCACACTTATTATGGTCTTTCCTCATTAATGATTCCACTGGGCATGGCACAATGTGCATGCAAGGACGTTCTCATTAGGTAACATAAAACTCTAATTGCACAGCAAAGCAATTGCAAGTACAGCCTCCCATCCTACTCCAAATTCTTCTGAGGCACTCCTGGAACAAAAGTGTCTATGCTGATCAGCAGGCGCTTCAGCAGCAGCACTCGCCTTTACAGGCAAAGAAAAACGAGTGGGATCCCTTGAGAAGCAACCACTCCCACCACAGGATTTGGGCAGTAATTCAGTGTAAAGTTTTGCTCTTCTTCTCTTGCACTTATAAAACTATGGTAAACTGTGTTATGACCAAAAAAATCTTCTATGTTGAGACTTTGAGAACAGAGCAGGGCTGAAGGTGACCCATCCCACGTGCATCCACATGTAAAGAGGGAAATGCTTGCTAGCCAGGAGTATTGAGGAAAACTTGCGTACCTTTCCCTGGAAATGGGCACAGTTGGGCACCTCTCTGAAGTGCCCACAGCACAGGGCACAACAAGGAGAACCTGGAGGTCTGCACGTCATCCAGGGCTGTGATCTCTTTGGGGTCATGGGTTGTTGCGACAGCTCACGCAACTGGCATGCCGCTGTGGATGGACACAGGCTGCTGAGGAATGATGGGCTGGAATGGCGAGGAGAGGGACTTTCTGTGAGCCCCTCCAGTGTGAGAGCAGAAGGGATGCTTGGAGCTCTGCCTTGAGACAGATGATGAGACAGCAGGAGTTTATGGGCAGCGGACAGACCAGTGTGTATGGGTGACATCATGGTGGCTGTTACAAACACCCTGATTGGGAAGAAGTGGTAAATAAAGCAGATGATGCCTTTTCCCAACAACTGCAAGAAGCCTCACATTTGCATGCCCTGGTCCTGACTGAGGACTTGAGCCACTGCCACACCTGCTGCAGGGACAAGACAGCCAAGCATAAGCAATCCATGAGGTTTCTGGGCTGTGCTAATTGCAACTTCCTGACACAAGTAATGAGCTGAGGAGGGGAGATGCTCTGCTGGACCTGATTCTTACAACAAGGAAGAACTGGTTGAGGATGTAAAGGCTTGGGACAGCCCTGGCTGCAGTGACCACGAGATAGTGGTGCTTGGGAGCCTGAAAGGAGGGGAATAAAGCAAACGGCAGCATCAACTGAGGACTGGAAGAAAGCAAGTGTCAACCATATCTTCATGAAGGGTAGGAAGGAGGCTCTGAGGAACCACAAACTGATCAGTCTGACCTCTATCTCTGGGAAAGTGATTGAGCAATTAACCCTGGAAACCATGTTTAAATATATTAAAGAGTGGGAGTAGTCAGCACAGATCTATCAAGGGAAATCAAGCCTAACCAATACGGTAGCTTTCTATGATGAGACAGCTCGCTGGCTGGCTAAGGGAAGAGCATTGCATGTTGTTTTTAGTTACTTTAGTAAGGCTTTAGATACCACGTCCCTTAGCAACCTCATAGACAAATGGATGAAGCACAGACTAGGCAAGTGGAGAGAGAGGTGGACTGAAAACTGGCTGTACTGCTGTGCTCAAAGGGTTTTCTACAGAAGTGTGAAGTGCAGCTGTAGGCCAGTCACCAGTGGAGCACTCTTGCAAGTCAATACTGGGGCCAATATTGTTTCATCTCTTCACTCATGACCTAGATGATGGGACAGAGTACATCCTCAGCATGTTTGCAGGGGACACAAAACTGGCAGAAGTGCCTGACAGACCAGATGGGTGTGCTGCTCTTAAGAGAGACCTCGACAGGCTGGAGAAATGGGCCACCAGGAACCTCATGAAGTTCAAAACAGTGAAATGACAAGCCCTGCACCTGGCAGGGGTCCAACTGGCTGGAAAGCAGATTAGCAGAGATGTCTGGGGTTCCTGGTGGACATCAAGTAGACCGTAAGTCAGCAACATTCCCCGACATCTGGCTATCTGCACTCTGGGCTGCATTAGTAACAGTATTGACAGCAGACTGACAGAGACGGTTATTTCCCTCTACTTGGCCCTGCTGAGACCTCATCAGGAGAGCGGTGCCCAGTCCTGTGCTCTTCAGTGCAAGAAAGACATGGATGTACTGGAGCGAAGGCAGGGAGGGCCCATGAAGATGATGACAGGATTGGAGCATCTCTCATATGAGGAGAGGCTGAGAGAGCTGGGAGTGTTCATGCTGAAGAATGAAGGACTCGGGGGTCGGTATGGGTGTGTGTGTGTTTATCCATAAGTAGTAATGGGAGGGTATAAAGGTGAACACACAAGAGGCAATGGGCACAAACTGAAACACGAGAAACTACATTTAAACCTAGGAAAAAAACCTTTCCTACTGTGAGACTTCAACAGGTCGTCCAGGCAGGGTTGTGAAGTCTCCGTCCTTGGAGATATTCAAAACCTGACCGGACACGACCCTAAACAAACTGCTTTGATTGACACTGCTTGATCAGGGGACTGACCTAGATAATCTCCATACTGCCTCCAACCCCAGCCATGCTGTGACTCTAAAAAGGGAAGCCTGTACAAGAGACGCTTGTACAAAGAAAGAAAGAGAGACAAACAGAATAACTAAGATCATAGAACCATAGAATAGTTTGGGTTTAAAGGGACCTTCAGAGATCATTTAGTCCAAACACCCTGCCACGGAGACATCTTTCACTAGATCAGGTTGATGAAAGCCCTATGCAACCCGACCTTGAACACTACCAGTGATGGTGCATCCACAGCTTCTCTGGGCAGCCTGTGCCAGTGTCTCACCACCATCATTGTAAAAAATGTCTTTCTTATGTCCAATCTAAATCTACCATCTTTCAGTTTAAAATGGTTGCCTCTTGTCCTGTCACTACAGGGCCTGGTGAAAAGTCTCTCTATGCCTTTCTTATATGCCCCCTTTAAGTATCAAATGGCTGCAATAAGGTGTTCCCAGAACCTTCACTTCTTCAGACTGAACAACCCCAACTCTCTCAGTCCTCATAGGAGAGGTGCTCCAGCTCTCTGATCATCTTCGTGGCCCTTCTCTGGACCCACTCAGGTCCATGTCTTTCCTGTATTGAGGGCTCCAGAGCTGGACGCAGTACTCCAGGTGGGGTCTCACTGGAGAAGAGCAGAGGGGCAGACCTCCCTTGACCTGCTGGCCACACTTCTTTTGAAGCGGCCCAGGATGCAGTTGGCTTTCTGGGCTGTGAGTGCACATGTCAGCTCATGTAGAGCACCAATACCCCCAAGTCCTTCTCCTCAGGGCTGCTCTCAATCCACTCATCCTCCAGCCTGTATTGATGCTGGGGATTACCCTGACTCAGGCACAGGACCCTGCACTTGGCCTTGTTGAACTCCATGAGGTTTACACAGGCCCATTTCTTAATCCTCTCAAGGTCCCTCTGGATAGCAGCCCTTCCCTCTAGTGAATCAACTGCACTGCTCAGCCTGGTGTCATCAGCAAACTTACTGAGGGTTCACTCAATCCCACTATCTGTCATTGATGAAGTAATAAATAGCACTGGTCCCAGTATGGACCCTTGAGGGACACCACTTGTCACTAGGTTCCACTTGGACATCAATGTGAAAGCACAAAGGGTTTAAGCACGAACCAAAAGAACTAAAATCCTAAATGACAGTCAAATTGAAGAAGCAAAAATTACTGCCTTTTCAAACAGTATCTACAACATGACAGATTTTGGGGTTTCTAGTTTTGCAGCTTTACTTCTGGCTCCTGTCAAGAAGAACGAACTTTGGAAGCACAGCTCTTATTTCTTCTTTCCTATATGACTATTCCTCACGTACTCTTGAGAGTAGTTAGCTGAAACCTTTTACGCCACCTATTTAAGAAAAGTAATCACACAACTGCAACTTCCACATGCAATGTACACTCTTTGCAGCAATGGAGCATAAATTATCCTACAGATAAAGTGAGCTTGGGATATATGATATGATACAGCAGGACTTTTAAACTATTTTTTTTAATATAAGAAGTAGTTTTACCAGGTGGATTTGGCTTTTCAGTTTTCAAATTATCAACTTAGTGGTTGCGTCTATTGTCTTTTTTTTTTTTTTAGCCACAATGTAAGGAACATGTAAATATCATCAGCTCTCACTTACAAAGTATCCTTGAAACTCTATTGCCATTGCATTGAGACTATAGCACACGTCAGGAAGTGATTCACTCCTTTAAACCCTGCTGGATTAATGTCAGAAAAAGTGAAATTCTTTTAGAAACAGATTTCTGTCAGAGTGATCTCCATGGTGACTTTAGCACAGACAAATTTTAAGCAAAAGACACACTGTGTCCTGGGTGACCTTCTTTAAGGCTAACACAACTTCATAAAACACAGCAAATGCTGGTTACTGACAGCACAGCGAATGTTCTGAGCATGAACTTTCATAAGATTATCAAAACCTCTACTGTTTTCTCTAGCAAACCAGAGGGTAGACAACCATCTGAGAATAAAAACATTCATCCAGGTTTTAGTACTTGTTTTCATCTGAACTGCCCTTGTAGTCTGCTCTTGTTAAGATACTATCTGGCCTGAGAAAATCCCTAGCAGTTTCAACTGGAGATTTTTTTTTATGAGCTCTCTGCTTCTGAAGACCAGCCAAATGTTGCAAAAAATTGGCTTCACTCTTAAAATAAACTGGTTCACAAGGAGGAGTTTAGATCTACAGACGTAGTAACGTCCTAAGCTTAAGTACGTTCCTTAGATAAATACACAGTATGCTCAGTCCTGCTTTCCTTAAGGCAATCTGGTTACTTGTCATACAAAACAAGTTCAATTTATCAGCAAAAAATCATGTTTAACTTTGTCATTGTCCTCCTCATAGGGGTCACTTTTACTGCAACCTGATGAAAGATGGCTTTCTTGCATATGAGCTTATGGGGACACATTAATGAAAGAACACACCAACTAATTCAAGTGTACATTCACAACATGAAAGTTAAGAAGTGTCTCACGCCACTCTGATTTGTCTAACTAGCCTTGGAAAGAAGCTCAACTATAATAACTTTTAAAGTCAGACAAAGCTCTTTCTTCCTCCTCTTCCAATTTTTAAAAATTAGAAAATGACCCAGTTAGAGAGGTGAAGTCTACATACCCCTACTTAGTATAAAAAAATCTTGCTAATATGCAACAGATGCACATAAAAAATTTCGGTATTTAAAGGAGTTACTGCCTGTTTTATAGGACTGACACTTCACTGCCAAACGTCTTTTGTCTTTTCCTGCTGCATCAGGCTACACAGTATCAGGACTTTCTCCTGAAAAACACATTACTTCTTTTCTTATCACGGGATACTGAGTTGAAAAAAAGCTGTTCTTCATGCTTATGCTTTTCAAGGGGAAAATGACTACAAAAAGGTCAACTCCAGGCACAATCTATCAAACTATGGAATTTGATTTCAGCGGCTAAGATACCAAGTTTTCCTGGGAAAAGGCTAAACAGCATTTGGTGAGTCCAAAGCTCATATCCTTTGACTTTCAAATCCCCGCAAACAGGAGGACACAGCTTCTAAAAAGACTTACGGGCGCCTTATAGCAGAGACAGGAAAATGATGTAGTCCTGAATGTTTTTGCCACAGAAGAAAGTTAGAGGCCTACACCAAACATACTGGTGGAATTTACTCTTAAAGACCAAATTCTAGCAGTGCCGTTTACCAAGAACCATCCTTCCCAACAAAACTTATGCTATCCACATGCTTTCTGCTCTCCTTCTCTAGTCACTGCTAACAGTGTGGACTGTCAAACTTTCGGTTTATTTCATAGAATCACAGAATGTGCTGGGTTGGAAGGGACCTTTAAAGGTCATCTAGTCCAACCCCCCTGCAGTAAGCAGGGACATCTTCAACTAGATCAGGTTGCTCAGAGCCTCATCAAGCCTGGCCTTCAATGTCTCCAGGGATGGGGCCTCCACCACCTCTCTGGGCAACCTGTTCCAGTGTCTCACCACCCTCACTGTAAAGGACTTCTTCCTAATGTCTAATCTAAACCTACCCTGCTCTAGTTTAAAACCATTGCCCCTCGTCCTATCACTACCTGCCCTTGCAAACAGCCCCTCCCCAGCTTTCTTATAGGTTCCCTTCAGGTACTGGAAGGGGCTATAAGTCTCCCCGGAGCCTTTTCTTCTCCAGGATGAACAACCCCAACTCTTTCAGCCTGTATATTTCAGTATTAGCATTCACTATCTACACCTCAGCAATAAAGCAAGTGGGAATTGTGCAAACATCTCTCTATAGCCTCCTGGCAATGATGCTACAGAACTACAGGAAGATTTTTTCAATCTTTCTTCTTGAAGAGATTTTCCATAAGACCTCCTCACATTTTCAGGAAGTAGTTAGGAAGAGGTGCTTGCCTTCCCCGAGAGAGACATCTAGCACAGCCAATGTTTTGACTACCAACTAATACGAGACATCAAGGATGAGGAAGGGACAAGGGCATGCAGTGATAGGACGAGGGTTAAAGGCTTCAAACTGAAAGAGGGGAGATTTAGATTAGATATTAGAAAGAAATTCTTTACTGTGAGGGTGGTGAGGCACTGGAACAGGTTGCCCAGAGAAGCTGTGGATGCCCCATCCCTGGAAGTGTTCGAGGCCAGGCTGGACGGGGCTTTGAGCAGCCTGGTCTAGTGGGAGGTGTTCCTGCCCATGGCAGGGGTTTGGAACTAGATGATCTTTAAGGTGCTTTCCAACTAAAACCATTCTATGATCCAGGGAACAAGACAGGGACAGGCAGACTGAAAGGGAACCAAGCCAAAGGGGCAACAATACTGAGGAGTAAATGTTGTGCTCGGGGAAGGAGGGGAACTGGGAGAGACAAGCTGGGGAAGAGCACAAAACACAATCTGGTGAGAAGCAAGAACAATAGTAGGCTGTACCAAGTGTCAGAAAAGGCAGATGAAGGGGGCGGAGGGAAGGAGAGGAAAGAAGATATGCACAATGGAGAAAGTGAAGCAAAAGAGAAGTAACATGATTTTTCAGAACACTCATCTTTCTTTTTCCAGTAGTTACAGGCAACTGAACCAAAAAACGGAAATACACAACCTCTTCCAGCACTTAAGCCACTAGTTCATTCAACATAGTTGAGCATAAGCCTCTTATTCAAAATATCTTCAAATGCAGGTGAAGCAAACTGTTCTTGGGGAAAAGAATGTTTTCACCGTGACACTGGGTACAGCAATTTAATTTGTAAATGTGTATCTCTTGAAATACCACTGAACAGAAGCTTTTGTGAGGAAAGAAGTGTTTCTCCACGTCCTCAACATCCTTTAACTACTATCTATGGATAAGCTTCAAAATAAGTAAGAGCTGCCTAGGCCTCACTATGCAGTAGTCAAGTACCTTCAGCTTTTATTGATTCCTGGCAAGCAATTAGGGCAGAATCTAATGTCTTTTCATGTTCCCAGACCCCTGCAGACTGACACACAAGTAAGAGCTCTTAACTCCTTTTTTTATTTCAGGAATTAATGAAATAGCTCCTCTAGGATTCATTTGTTGTATACAAAACAAACCAAATTTTTTTTTTTCCCCTCCACTAAGCCTTCATATTACCATGAAGTAATAGGAATGATTTTCAAAAGTTTGCCTTTGACTTGTCAAGCTTGACAGATTACATCTGTGGTTGCATCTTAGCAGACACCAATGAATTCTGTCTCCAGGAAAACTAGAATAATGTGTGCTGGCTGAAACCTAGTTCATCATTGCATCTCAGAAAGCAGAGACAACACAACCCCGGAAGGCACCCCAGAGGAGCACTTTTAATTCCCTTCTTTACCTCCACTGCCACCTATCTGAGGTCTGTCAATACGGAGCCATTTTATCACTTATATATTCCCAGAATGTCCAAAAATTATTTTAGTATGAAAATGGACATTGGAGCTCAACTCTTTCCCCAATACACTGACAGTATCCACATGATGTTTATCCCGCTATCCCTGTAACATTCAGTTCTTCTTAGGTTAGCTGTCCACTATGTAGACAAGTCCTTAGAAGTTGGCTCATGTTCTCAAGCACAAGGATTTACAGTCTTTTTCCAAACCTGCTACGTAAGTCTGTTAAATCTATCATCTCAGAAAGTGTAGGGTTGTTTTTATGGTTGTGTTAGCTTTTGGCTTCAGTATCTTGGTAGGCTAAGTTCCACAGCTGATTTAACATATTTTAGGTCCCAAAATTGAGATTTAAATCTTCTAACTTTACACTTCACTCAACAAGCCTACTACAATAGCAAAGAAACAAAAGGGAATGCAGACCAGTAATTCAAATTTTTTCCAGTATTAATCTACAGACTTTGTATCCTTTTCTATTGGCTTCTTTCCTATGGAAAAGCATGTCTTTACAAGTCAATACTATTCAATTTGCTCTGATTTTTTTCACTGTTTTAAAAAACATGCATCTGTAAAACATGGAGAGCTGGAATTAAGAAAAGCTACAATATCCTGGAATATAATTCAGTTCAGACACTCCTGAGGGAGGGCATGATACCATCCCAAAAGATGTGGCAGATGTACTGAGTCAACACACAGAAGCTAACGAGCAGCTCGTTCTTGACCCATACTACACAAATGGTATTATCTAGATAAGGGTCGAAGAGGTCCAGCAGGCTATAATCATGCCTCTGTCATGTTTAATTTGATGGGTTATGACTCCCCACAGACACAGAGGCACAGATGCACAGTGGCTGGTAGGTGAACACCGGTAACTTTGTCAGAGAAGTTATCAGAGAAGCCATGCGCTGCCCTGGTGCAAGGGCATCACCCCATGGGCTGGGGGTTGCACCCACCAGCTGAGCCCACAGGAGAAGGTCTGTGGGTCACCTCAGCAACTGAGGAGGCCACTGAGGGTGTGTGGCTCCATGAGGTGGATGGGAAGAACATTCTGGGCTTGTACAAGAGGTTTTATTGGATGTTTAGGGGAGAGGAAGGGGAAAGGAGGGATCAAGGTGGTTTGGGGAGGAAAAAGCATGGGAAAATAGAGGTAAGGGGATAAAAGAAGCTGGTCACAGGTGAAGAGGCTGCTGGTTGGTGTGTATGCCTCACCATGCCCTGCAGCACAGTCTGTCCTGTCTTCTCATTAAATGCTATTTCTAACTCTTTTTGTGGGTGTGGTTTCCACCTTCCTGCATGTGTGCACATGGGTCCGTGAGTGCAGCAACTCAAGCAGGACCGCAGGTCACTGTGACCCATGTGTCCATGGTGCCAGCCACCAGAGTGACAGCTGTTGCGTGAGCTGGCTGGACTCGTTGGCACATGGGCTGGGAGCCATGTCTGCATGTGTCTCTGTGAATGAGGCACCTGGCAGAGATGACTACTGGAAGGACCAGGAGGTCCAGGATGTCTGCTGGAGGGACTGTGGTGGCTGGGGACCCACCGAGAGACCTAGGGAGAGGAAGGGCTGTGTGTGCATATATGTATGCACACAGCCACATACACATGTATATATATACACACATATCTAAGTATCAGAATATGTGTATGTATACACACGCAGAGTCCAAGAGACCTTCCTCTTAGTCTGATCCATCCATGTCCATCAATGGCTCAGCCACTGAGGACAGGATGTTGCATCAGCTTCACCTCTACTGGGGTACCAGACTTGGAGACCCCTAACATTAAACTAAAGCTTTCAAACATTTCATCATTTTTCTGTGAATGCTTTGGTTTTAGAGACATTAAAATCACTCCCTACCTAATTAAGCTTTCCAAATCATAGAAAAGTTACAGGGCTCTACACTGACTTCTGTTTTGTGAAAATGTATTAAGAGGAAGCAATTTGATTTAATGCCACTGTTCTATTTAAAACACAACTAACAATTCTTTACATGACCCTTGAAAAATGTAACATTTGCTGCTGCTTTCTCCAGTCCGTAGACGGACACTGTATATGAACAAAAGACATATTAAAGTTTGCATCCTGCCCCCAGTTTTCATATCATTTTTCCTTCTTTTGGGAAGGCTGTCTAAAGCTGAACTGGATACACAGTTTGCTCTCTTTGACAGTCATGAGTAAGGGAAATAGCTTTAGTTGGTGAAATATAAAAGCCTGACACTCAGCGACTTATGTCACTTAAAACAATGGAAAAAGTGAAAGTTTCTTACATAAACTGCAGTTAGTCAGAGCCTGGTGCCATAATAAGGGAGCATGGTAGTGGATCATAACTTAGTCATTAAAGAGACACCAGCTTCAAATTTTAAGAAGTGAAACAAGAGCATGCTTGAGATCCTTACATAACTGAGTTAATTATCTACTGAGGAAATCCAAACAGCATTTGCCCAATTATCCTATTAATTTTGTAAGAAATTTAGGCTGAACAAAAAAAAAGAAAAAAATTAATCATATCTATTGATATGAAATTTTGGTTTTTACAACAATCCATGCAGCTATATTAGGTAGTTAAGTACTATGTTTTTCTAGTTACTAATACAGATACAGGAGGTGGGATGCCCTTAAATTGTGGTCGGCTTCACCTTCTGAAAGTTAGAGTTTGGCTAATTCCAACCCCAGAAATCTCCAACGCATAAGAATTTAACTGCATAAGCAGCAATCAGTCCAGCTCAATCGTGATGCAGAGGAATACAAACACTTTTACTCTAACATGGCCAACCCCTTCCCCCCACCTGCCCCCCGCCAAAAAAAATACAAAAAATTAATCACCTGGTGTCTTCAGTAAGGTTGGATCCAGCTATCTTAAAAGAAAAAGGCTTTGAAAAAATATGCTGTCTGCCCTTTAAATTGGTTGCTTAACTATGGATTGGTTAACACCATGCTTTCTTCGATCACCAAGTTAAGAGAAATGCCCTATTTGTCAGGCTAATGAATACATTGTCACTTATGGCAAACTACCAGTGGAAAACAGTGATGAGATATTTGTAAGACCCTGGATAAATCTGTTGGACCAAAACTTTGGACCTCGAATTGATACTCAGCATTAGAAAAACACCCATTTAATACTTTTACATAAGGCAAAGAAATTTAAGATTACATTAACAAAGACTGGAATTCACCATTTACTAAAATTCTGCTTACTTGAATCTGTTGAAATTTGGACATCTTTTGCTGATCCCTGTGTTGACCCATCAACATCATCATCTTCATCTGTGAAAACAAAAACATTTTAAGAAAGGATTCTTGTTAATTTGAAGTAGGGGGAAAAAAAAGGATTTGTCATTTGAGGATGGTTTCCCTTGAAGAAGCTAACACAAAAGACTTTCTTCTGCTGCTTATTTTTACAGTAACAATCCATACTATAAAACCAGCATTAAAAAAAACCCCAAACCTGCATTGTCATGTAACTACAGTGAAAGCATACCTGAAGTCCTTCTACCATTAACTTTAACATTGCAACTACTGCTTTTCATCCCCTTCTCAAGCTGCAATATTTGCATGTGACCGAAGTATATATGGTTTCCATTAAGTTTTAAACCACCAAATTGGTCCAGAAATTGCAGTAATAGCTTTCCAGTCAGAAGTATGGGTATTATATGAATAATTTCCATAACTGAAAAATAGATTTGCTGACACCCAAAAAGAAAGAAATTACTGCACTTCAGAAGAGGACTTTTGACAGCCACTCAACAATCTCACTAAAAGCTAGGAGCTAACACATTAGATAATACAGACTGCAAATTCACACATAAAATACTTAGAAAAGATTAAAATAAAAACTACTAACATTTACATTTGCTCCTGTAAAGATAACATCCTGACTGCATTCTCATCCCTGACACCCCGGTCCATGCAGGAAGACTGGTAAAAATCCAAACCTGATAATTTTTCCTTCTCTAAGGGCAGCAATAACCATGCAACATGAGCCAACCCAGCGTGCTGATCATATAATGGTATTCATACTCCCACCCACTGAAACTCACAGTCAGTCTTGACTGGGATGCAGTCAAAGCTCCCAAAAGATATAAGCCAGGCACCTTATAAAACATAATGCCTTCATAAAAACTATGCCTTGCAGTTGAGAGAGAAAGCAGGAAATCAAAGCACAAAACAAGAGAGAAAAAAACACAATAAAATCAGTAAAGACAGATCTTCAGAGCAAAAAAGGTACTAGGAAAGTCAGAATCCTAATGCAGGAAAACTTTCCAAGAAGCAGAATCACAGCATGTCAAGAAGGGTACTTGGCAGGAGTCCTAAACTGGAGACCAGGTAACTTATGGAATATTTAGGTAATGCTTCAACTGACTACAAGAAAGACCAACAATAATGTCTCTGGGTTGGGGTTTTCAAAATACGAAAGAAGGGTTGAAATACTTTCCCTGTTATAGTTGACAAGCAGATTAGGTTTCAAACTGGAGAGAAATTTAGACAATGCGGTCCTGAAACACCCTGAAGTAAATGGAAGCTGAATGTCTTCTCGAATTTCATTTCGGATAAAATCAAATTAAATAAAGAATAAATAAATACAACAACAAGAAATGAAAGATTTCCTGATTGCTCCCAGCCCTCCCCTTTTTCTAAGTTTAGATGGGAAGAAGCTGACATTTTTTTTTTATTACTCTTTCAGCCTGGACAGTAGGGAATCTACGCCAACAGCATCTTGGAACTATTCCAACGAAGTTCAATGACTTCTTATGAAATAGGCAGAGACAGGAGTCACTTGGAGGAAGGGGAGATAACTGCTCTACATTGCTTCTCCTCTTAGCCCAAGAGTTTTGAAAAGCCACTTGCAGCACAGAGGTGTTCACTGAATATTTACTCAGTGGCAAAAGCTAATCCGGACAAATACTCCCCAGTAGGTCAACGATGATGTGCTCATTCTCGGTCTAGGACAAGTCATCTGGCATTTCCCATCCATCAGCTTTGGAAGAGCTGTGCTGCAGCAGTTAACTCATCCAGGCAACCGCCAACACTTCTTTGGTACCACAGACTGATCTTTTCACAATCTTCTGAGTGACGCCCTTCGTCAGCTGTGGCAACAGAAGAGCACCCTCTGTGCACAACACGATGTGAGGACTTCTGAACAAACGTGCTTGCACAATGCATCCCACAGAAATGCTAATTATCCTCCAACAAAGCTGAAATGCTCCTTGCTCCCCGGAAATATCCCTAACATGCATGCAATCTTTGACATCTGCCATCTGGAGCTGGGAGTAGGAACTCCCAGGGCAGCTCTGCTGAGCTGCTCCACGGTCAGAGGAGCTTCAAGTAAGTCCTGAAGAGTGTCAGGGAGCTGCTGGACCTGTGACACATCTTGGTAACTTTCAGCACATGCCAGAAGCTAGTGGGTTTATGAAAGAAAATGCAGGTCTGCTCTGTGAACATGGGTAACAAGAAGGACGACCAGGCCAGAGCACTGAGCTCCCTCGACACAGGGTGTTGTGAGAATTAGTTTCAGGCAATTCCCAGCTCTACCTTTAAGAAAGAACCTGGGCAGAAGGAAAGACCTATGTAGCAATGGTATTTGGTGTCTTTGGCAGGAACCTGCAGACAGTTGATCTCCAGCAGATGATGAAGAGCGGCAAAACTCCAGCAGCAGGTCTTAAAACAAGCTTCAATAGAATGTGAATGGTGTAACAAGGAGCATGACAACACCGGACTTGTAACTGAACATCAGGGACCTAGATGCTAAAACAAGCGTCACATACCATCATCAGCTAAGAAAAAGAACAAAATGCCTTATGCACAGCAGACCGCAAGGCAGGCACCATAACGCAAACGCTATTCTCCGTGCCTTGTGCTGAGCCAGAACTGTGTCCCACTGACATGAAAAAAGGAAGATGTCAAGTGCTGGAGGCAGCCGTCAAGCTCAGAGGTACACCTGGGATGGCAGCAGGAGGAAAGGGGAGTATCCCCATGGCTCGACCCCTGCTCCTCTGGGCATCAGCAGCCCCTCCACCGCTGGGGGGGGGACGGCCCACTGCACCATGGGGAGCTCACCCCAGGCAGCAGAAACCTCACAGACCCGCAGGAAAGAGACCTGGTGATAGAAAAGAGGTTTTTCAGAGTGTTTCTGTATTTATCTGGGAATGTGCAGGCTGAGCACTATAAAAATGCTTTCTGGCTTTCCAAATGTGGTGGGGTTTTCTTAGTTTCTTTTTTCGTATCACATTAAAGCACTGGAAATGGTCCAAATTAAGTTACTGAGGATTTCCCCTTCCACCACGCATCTGTTTCTGACCACCAGCTAATGACTGATCTGCACTGCACTCCCAAAATACAAGATGTATTGTAATTAAAGGAATGCAAAAAGCATTATTACTTCAAAAAAACTCAAATGTGCATAATACAAACTCATACCCCTAGCATGCAGACAAAGTCCTGAAATGGAAAACCTTCTCTTCTACCATGTAAAATAACGAAGGAAGAGAACAGAAG
Source organism: Fratercula arctica (assembly GCA_947846985.1). Taxonomy (NCBI): domain Eukaryota; kingdom Metazoa; phylum Chordata; class Aves; order Charadriiformes; family Alcidae; genus Fratercula; species Fratercula arctica. The sequence continues at coordinate 68,337,886 of CANTUZ010000026.1, read as the reverse complement.
GTGCAGCTATAACCTTGGATTTTTTCACTCAAGGTGCTTCGTGTTCAATTTTTACTTGAGGGTGATTTAAAAATTAAAAAAGGAAAAAGTTTAAGTCTGTCTTTTAAAGACTGGTGTGTTCTTTTAATATGTCAAACAGTTCACACCAGAAAAGGCAGTCCTGAAGAGGCTATTTAAAAGGTTTGTGATTAACTTCTGTTAATACATCTTTATCTTCACTTAAGCGTTTGGGACACTTGTAGAATACCTAACAATAGATCTGAATCAAGGTTCATGAGTCTTCCAGCAAAACCGAGCTCATACAGATTGTTTATTTCTGGTATTCCTTATGTCGGAAGCATTAAAAAACTCCATGACTTTCAAGCGCATGCTGTACTTCACCTTTCCCCACCAACAAGCAAATTCATCAAAAAGAAAAATAACTCACTGAAAAAACCACGCCAACCAACAAAAGCAACATAACACCTCCTCTCCCCCTTCACACTTTCCTAGGTCACTTCAGTGTATTTAGGTTATCTAGGCTTAGGTTCATGCAGTTTATGCAGTGGCTACAAACTCCTGCCGCAGCTTCTGCCCATGAGAATGCACGGCTCCTGCTAGCGACCAGCTGCCTTCACCAAAACCAAACCTACACCTTCAAAGCAGAAAGTTCAGGAACAACCTGTCAGGTCGAGAAACATGCAGTTGCAAACACTTAACTTCCACGACCTATATTTTGCCTGCCTTTTGTTTGCTTTCCTATTGTATTCAAGCACCACAAGAATATAATAATAAAAATGCAAATTAGAAAATACTTCAGTCGCTTAAAAAAAATTCTCTTGTTCCTAAAGAGTTGTTAAACAAACACACACTCTAGATGGCAGCAGAACATTACCCTGCTAAATATATTGTTTCCTTTCAGCACAGAAATCTTAAAAGGGCAGATGCTTAATCAAAGAGGCAAATAAAAATATCTGTACACATGATATGCTAAATAAAAACCAACATGCATATCAGCAAGTGTTTGTAGCAATGATAACACTAATCTGCTAAGCAAATTTTTGTTTTTTTCAGTTTTCACTTTCTGCATGCTTACTATTTAAACAACCGTTTTCAAATTGCCCTGCACCGGGAAACAGAGTTTTCAGCACTTTGCACACAGTTTGCATTTAAAAATCTCTATCCTGTCCCAGAAATAGCAAGAAGTTACAGTATTGCCACAAAAGCCTGTGAAAATTAGCAGTCATACACTTCAGTGAATTACAACATTAGGTTAAATGTGCTCATCAATTAATTGCATTCAACTTTGAAAGTTTTTACCTGATTCTGTTTGCAAGTTTTCTGATATTCGAAAACAATGCAGTTTGCTGAAGTTGCGAGAAAACAACTGCACACAGCTCGGAGGAAGAATCATATTCCTTAATCTTCCAAAAGTACATTCTGGTGTGACAATTATGTAGCAAGCAGCATGAGCCTATAAATAGAAGCATCAATTAAGAACTTAGTGAGACACAAAGAAAGCAAATTTGTTTACAACGAAATCTGCACTGGAATTGCAAAACCCAGGCTAGGACATATATAGACATTCTGTAAATCACTTTCATTAAATAAGTGACCCATTTTTTGACCCCAGATTTTAATTTGTTCCGTTCAGTTTTTATATAACCAATAATGAGAAGTTTTAACATGCGAAGAAACTGCAAGTGCTACAAACCCACTCTATTAAAATACAAAGGTTTTTATACAGCTGTGTGGAAAAGTTTAAAGTTTTGGTCTCAAGCCCTGGGTCTTCCCATTCTATATGGATATTTACTGGGGGAGGCGGGAAAGGTAGGCAGGTTATACTGAATAGCATGAAAATAGCAATATCCTCTTACACAGCTGTCCCCACTTGCGGATTCAGAGATAACAATGTTTGGAATTTTACTCCAAAACATGACTGGCTGGTTTCTGCCTTTATACTTGTGCAAGATCTTGTGCCATTACTGAACACACATACTTTTATATGTGTGGCCATATAGTATGTTATGTTTGTTAGACTGTTCTCAAAGACAGCCCCTCCCACCTCAGAAATTATGAATCAAATTAAAAATAAAAACCTGACAATATTAAAAAAAATAAGTTACATTATTCAAATCACACCTGCGATACTGAATAACCTCAGGTTTCATTTTAAATTATTATTACATATAACCCCTCATCTTGCATTAAATGGCAAATGAATGACTTATTACATACACTTCTCAGTTCCCACCCCATCTGGTGCTACTTTGCACTGTCATCATATTTCAGTAAGAGGCAGCATTATGTGGATGGATCAATTATGAGCTACACAGCAGGCTGACTACCAGTATGCGAAAAGCTGTGGCTTTCATGAGGATTGTTGAAGGGTACCATCATGTTGCACAGGAATTAAATGTGCGTCACGTGAACGGAAAAACACAGAAACCAATATTGACAGCTTAAAAAAAAACCCCAACCACACAGGTTAACAGCTATTCTGCACTGAAAGAGGAATAAGTATATCAGAATGGTAAAGCCTTTGACTTTGCAGAATGCATGTCATTTGAAAGAAATTACGATTTCACACAGGAAAAGTAACTGCAGGCTTCTAAGCAGAAATCTATAATGATTAGTCCCTAATGAATTTTAATTCCATTGGATTTACGTAAAATTTAACTGTGATTTTGAGAATTGCTCATTTGAATGACTAATGGGGTGTTAAAAAACTCAGATTTTCCATTTAACTCATATATATTTATATAAATAAGTGTATAAATTAAGTGTATCTATGATGTGTATATGAAGTATGTTTCTAAAGTGTACAAGTAAAGTGTACTTATATGAAGTGTTTAAATAAGCATGTGCATATAGACACATATATATGGTTCCCACAACTATACAAAACAGCACAACGTACCAGGATGCCACACCATTCACATCTCATGCCAGAGAGCACCTCCGAAGAGCCACAGGTTTTTTTGCAAACTTCGCAACGAGCACTGGAAGGAAGGTTTCCCTCCCTCCAGTGGTGGTGGTAAGTATCCTGGGGGAACACACCACGACTTAGCGTTACACGAAATAAGTACAGAAGCATCTTCAACCTAGCTTTAAAATCAGCAATTCAAGCAGCTCTGAGGAAACAGCAACACAGACCAGGACATTCAGTATTTTCTCACTATAAACATGAGCCTGAACAATCTTATATTTCACCAAAAGAAGTTTATCAAGCTATCAATACACGTCACCTACTGCTTTTTCTTCACAGTCCACCAACACCAATATTCTTTAAAAAAAAAAAAAAAAATCCTGAAAGGTCAGTTTTACGCACTCATTTTACAGCGAGAAGCTGTGCAGTTTTGCCTCAGAGACTGCAGGAAGCCTGAGGAACATGATAATGTTTGCCAGGGATGCAATGCATCCAACAGCTCAACATACAGAAAAAAAGAGTTCCATGCCAGCTGCTGCAACGCAAATTTTTAGACAAGATGCTTGATTTTTTTTTTTTCTTTTTAATTAAGACGTTGTATACATTGCACAGACTTCAATAAGCACCGTGAATGTGCCAGAATGTTAAGTTCATCTGGCTATCTGTGATGCATGCTGAAGCCACACCTTTCCTTTGCCAGCCAACAAGCTGGCACAAAAGCACAAAAGTGCTTTGATAATCGGCAGCATGTAAAAGAAAAAGCCAAAAGTCCTTCCCCCTCCTCTAGCCCATGTTTTCACACCCAAAATGCACGACCACTTTGTGCTGCAGAGGCATCGTCACTTACGTGGTCCTGGTGCCCGTCCTGGTGACACTGCCGGCAGTCACTGCAAGCAAACAGGATACAGTCTGTGTGCACGTGTAGCTCACAAACTAAAAGCATGAAAACAAGAGAACTTCTGTTAGCTGCAAACCCCGGGTTTTTTTTGCAGCTCCTCCCTGCCCACCTCCATCCCTCCATCCCTCCAACACTCCTTTCACCGCCTTTTTGCACCACGCTTTCTTTCCTTCATGCTCTTTTCTGTTGAGCGATGCTAGGCAATAGAAGTTTATCAGCACTGTCCTGCGTGTTGCTCCATTTCCTTTGTGCTAAACTGATGCAGCAAGCGTAAGAAAAGGCTGAGCTAATTTTGCTCACAAGCACTTGCCGTATTTCCTCCAATACAGCAAGTTAAATTTGTTAACAACTGTTTGGCTTATTACAGCTTTGTCTCGCAGTTTCACAGGAATCACTGCCTGCTCCGACGTAATTGTGCCTGAAGTCTACTTTGATTTAACCAAAGCAAAAAAAAAAAAAAAAAGCTGAATGTTAGAAGCATTAACAGAAAGAGAGACACTCAATTGATTTAATTTTAAACCTGACCAGAATAAACTGGTATGCTCATGTCCAGGAAGATTTGTCCAAGCTATGTCTGCATATGGTAAATCACCGTTTCATTGTCAGGAAAAGGAAAATAATAATTTTTTTCAGCACACTCTCCTAAGTTAGCTTAACATTATCTCCCAAAATACCCATTAGATACTGCAGTAGGAAGAAGTTTTAGTGAAGCCTATAAAAGCTTTAGGCAAGTTTGGTTTGGATAAAGTACTTTCATTATTTAAAAGCTGTCTTGAAGTATCACATGTGAAAGAAAAGACAATCTACAAAAAAAAAAAACCCAAAACCCTAGCTAAAATGCTGCAAAGGATCAGTCATTAAAAATAATACAACTAAAAGACCTCAATACCTAGCTTCACTACTGCAAGACTTAGGAAAGTTCTCTATGAACCTCATTGACAGAGATGGAGGAAAAAGATCCTCCTCCAGCTGCTTTTTTAAGACTTGTGTACACAAGTAGTCTGGGAAGGCATCCGATTTTTTGTTGAGTAAATGAAAGTAGAGAGGCAAGCGTCAAATTCTTCAAATATTTTTCTGTTCTGCTCAAACAGGTTATTGCTCCAAGCACATCACAAAAATCCAAAGACTGTAACCTGAAGACTGGAAGGTGGCAACTGCGCATTAGCTACACGTTAGCTGAATAGCTGAAAGTATCTTGAAAACAGTATTAAATTACACAGAGAATAATGCCTTAGTTTGAAATCGCTCTCTGGGCTGGCTATCACCACTAACACCGTCTTATGCTAACCCCACAGGAGACCATGACCTACCACGACACCAAAGCAAAGTCATTTTTTAACAGGGCTTACTAAGTCAACCGCTTTCATACGAGGTGTGACACGGTCCCTCCACCGCTCACATTTCTCCATATTCACAGATACAACAGGAATATTCTACAGTTTTGCCAGTTCAGCTACCAGGCAAGCTAGATGCTTTGAGTGATACCCTTACTAATGGCAAAAGTTTCCATAGACCAACTTACAGCTTCAAGGAATTAACTAAAGTGTTGGGTTTTTTATTGTTAGTTCTGCTAACACTGCCCTTTGCTATGCTTTGTAGAGAACAGAGGGGTGTTCTTTTTCCCCTTGGTTTAACCTGCTGATTCTAACACCACCCTCAATTCAGAATTAATAAGAAAATGGGTGCATGAGAAGGGCAGGAGGGTCACAGGAGTTAAATCTTTGAGAGAGCTATTCCACAGATCGGAAAAGTAACACAGTTTAGTATGTAAAGATCAACTCAAATCAGAGGGCCTACAAAAAAGTTTAATCGTTATCAGCCCTTCCATAACCTACACTACTTTTTAACTCATAACAGGATGACAGTTTTCTGTTCAAGCTCGTCATGACAATGCTGTGAATTCCTTTATAATTGCCAAAAACCAAATTGGTTAATTTCAGATACATAAACTTGGCAGAATAACCTTTAAAATGTTAACTGCCTCCCTCCACAGTAAATTTGCTGCTCCCACTTGATGCTTAATAAGAAACTTTTGTAAAGGATCCAACACTAAAAAAAATGTTTGGGTTACCCCCTTTCCTCTTTTTTTTTTTTTTTTTTTTTTTTTTTCTTTCCAGCTCTTCTCCTTGGAAAGAAAAGGGAGAGCAACTATCACCATCATGAGTTCAGGTTCAACTGTTACCAGTGAATTCTACAGGAAAAAATAGCTATCCAAAGCCATTAGTAATTGTCAGCAGAATTTAGAGTCCAAATATTGTAATTTTTGCCAATGAGGTGTATGTACTTATCTCACCCCAGGTTAATATACATGCGAGCTCATTTCTGAGAACAGATGCCCCACCATGCACCCACAGAGCTTACTACTTTTCTGAAAACTTTCAACTTCCTTTCAAGAAAGTTTATTTTATTGCAAGATATAGAGTCCAAAATAAGTTACTTATATTATTTTAAAAGCACATCTTACTATGTCAATCATTTGCTTAGAAAAGGTAACTTCATCTTAACCCTCTTTTCTCTCTTAATTACAGCAAAGATTACAGGAAAAATTATTTAAATTCCAGTCATCAGAAGAGATCATCATAACCAACAGTAGGCTTCTACTATTAAACTAAGTCATCAGAAGTAAGCAAAAAAAGGAAGAAACTTCTACATTTCCATCTGGATTTAAAAGCTCTACAGCTTAAAACAGCTGACTTCTAAAACAAAATTCTGAAAGTATTTCTGAAGAGCAAAGGAAGAATCTTGTGCGTTTTATGAACCTCAACTGCCCTTTTTAAGCTACATTTTGGAAAAGTATCAGAGAAACAAGTTGTAGACTTACTGGTATTCTGAAAACGGGATAGCAAACAAGTCACACCACACAAAACAAGGAAACTGTTTAATCCATGCAAGGCACACAACTCAGAACCTTCACTGAACCAGAAAAAAAAATGTTTGGGCATTTGTAATACCTAAATATAACATGGGCTTTCATGTGCTTCTTGTTTAAGAACACTTAAATGGAAACGTCTGAAAAAATGAATATTCCCTTGCAATGGGTGCAACACTAATAAAATAGCATTAAGAGAGCAAGAGTATGAAAGCAAAATCTAGAAAGCTTTAACTGAAACAGATCACTAAACCAAAGGTATTTTCAAGAGTTAAGAGGACATAGCTATTGAAAATTTTCTTTTCAAATTCTCTGTGTTTATCTCATGCCACACGATTTCTGAGGCTTATTAAGGCAGACCATCAGAAAAGACTGTGTGGTATCTGCAGCTCTCTGACCATCCCACCAAATCATCCAACTCAGACGGTAGCTGTATTAAGTGACAGATCCCCACTAGTCAGAAGAATATAGTTTAGATTCGTTATGCAACTCACCAGACAAAAGCAGAAACAAAACCACTGCATCATTGTAAGCCTAAATGCCCTGTTTGGTTTTTTTCAAACAGTTCACAGGTAATATTCCTTTAAGATACTAAATTCTATTCAACCTCACAACATCAACTGAACAACTCCTAGACATTCAAGACAGGGGAGACAAGGGAGAATTAAGGAGTTGCCCCACGTGAAAATCAGTCCAGTACTCATGCCAACATGTATTTCAAAGAAAAATTCTGGTGTTTGGGTGATTTCTTTAATTACTTTTTTTTTCAGAGAACCCATGTCAGAACACTCAGAGCAGTACTATTTTGACCAATGATATTTTCAAATATCTTTCCATTGAAGGCACCTCATCCCCATTACAAGCAACAGATATCTGAGACCAGTAACATAGAAAAGTTATATTCCACTCTTTTGTAGAAAGGAGGAGATTTTAGAAATATGAATACCTGATAATCCTCTGTATCAAAAGCTTCTATTGGAAACAGAAATATATTACCTCAACAGGAGGAGTCTTTCTTTTGCCATAACAGCTTCTCATTCTATGTACCTCTCGGGCATGAATTCATTGCACACCATCAACACCACAGAATTGCTCAAAGTAAATTGGGGGAAAAATGAAAGAGCATACACATTTGAGAAAGTCTGTGGTTTACTGATATTTATTGATTTATTATTCCTTAATTTGAAGTACACGTTTCCACGATCAGTGAGCGGATGACAAACAATCCAAAAATCTCTCAAACACAGTAAGCGCATGTATGTGTGTGTATACACACACACCCTCAAAGGTACACAATGTGAGCCAAGTGTACATTTCTGGATAACACACAGATGGCTATACAAGTAGTGTTTTTTAAGTTACCTTCACATCGAAAGGCAGGTGACTCTAGTGACTTTCTGCACACAGTGCAAAACTTTCTTTTGTAATGTCCTGGAGGCCCAAAACAGTGTGCAACTGGAACCTGCCAATGAAGAATGCATAAGACACCATCAGCCACAACTTTCAAAGTGCCAGCTACAATTCGTAGAAACTGCTTTATCATGCGAGACAGGACACTATATACGACATAAACTTAACTAAACCTCAGAACAAATGTAAAGGCAAGTCATCCTTTTAAAAGAAATTTAATACTTAAAAATACATTTTAAATACTTTATTTTAAATAATTTTTAATTTTTTTTTTTTTTTTTTTTTTTTTTTTTTTTACTTCTTGTGTTTTAATATGTAACGTACATATTTTTACGTGTCAGTCAGCTTCTGGATGACCCAGTGCCACGAATCCAAAGGTTTCCTTTGGGTTCAGTGCCATGCGACTTACCCGGAGTCACAATTTTTCTCCTAAGTATTCTTAATTGAATCAAGGATGATTAATAGTATACAAAATACCCTAAAGACAATTTTTAAAATCTCAGTGCTGCCACAGTCCAGTACTCTCCACATGCCTTCCACCTTTTCTCCAAATAGAGCCCAGCCAACGGGCTGATCAGAAGAAAGGCATCAGTCTCCCCCCGCATCCCAAAAGCTTCAAAGCCTGGATGGTACAGAGATCCAGCTCCTGAAGTACGTCCATCCTGAGGTTCCTGTTGACTGCAGGTGGAACATGACACATTTCAATATTCTCTTGCCAAGAGCTGTACCAACAGTTTTAGCAAATATATTTCTAGTATACTATTCACTTATCCTAAAAAAGTAGAGGTTTTTTACTGTTTAGTGATTAATAATGAAGACTGGAAGTGATCTTACCAAAAGAACAACAGAAGGAAAGATGAAAAATGAGTAAGAAACATACTTGAGCTTTATACTTGTCCTAGAGACCACTCTTCTACAAGATACACACCTTTGTTAAAATGACATTCACATTAGAAGGAAGAAGCATAACTGCATCTTTAAAATTTAGAATCCAAATGACTTCCACAAAAGTCTGCCATGACTTACGTATTTAGTTTTAGCAGCTCACACGCCCTTCCTGATATGACAAATACATCAGATTTATTTTCTGGTTCTCGCATCACAAAAACAAAATAAAAAAATATTGCCAGTAAAGGCTGACAAATGGCTATTTAGGTGTGAAATGAAATTAATAATTCCCAGTGAAAAGTTGGAAATTATGACTTAAGATACACGTAGTCACAGATAGCTTCTTTTCCACCTGGATACACTAGTAAACAATCCTCCAAAGATACTGAGCCGGATTTGAATTTTCCTCCTTGTATATTAGCGTTTTCCTGGGAATCACCAGCAGCAAATCTGACACATACTGGGAACACAGAATTTGATGACCCAGAAATTGCTTACAGTTATAAAGGTCTAATTCACACCAGCATTCCTGCCTCTGAAAGTGTGGGGACAGTTACACTAAACAATCCCATACCTCAAGCATATGCAATGAAATAAACGAGATAAAGTTTTGCCAGATGTAATACAAGGAGAAAAGAACACTGATGGAAGTTTAATCAAGAAGTATCACTAATCCCCAAACTGCAAAGCATCTGGTTCCTTCAGTCCTCCTTAGAATCTTTGGGAGGTAAAGGAAGATGAAGAGAGGTACGAAATATGCCTGTATTACCAGACGTGAACACCACCATGCACAGCAGCTGACCGGTCAAGCAGAGTCACCAGCTCATTGCCCCAGCAGACCATGTTGTCTGGAGGAACCCTTACTCCCTGACTGACCAGCAAACTGCCTGCCCAGATCCCAGGATCCCGCCATGCTGGGCTGCCAGCCAGCCTACTGGAAGGATTTCAAACCATATCTCCAGCATGACAAAACATCCTTGCCTCCTAAAGCTTCAAATTTTTACTTTATGTACGAGTTTGGGATTTAGAAATACAGACAAACCGTGCTTTGGGGTCCATCTCCGACTCCCATCAACCCAAACAGAAATTTCATTCTCCACAGCCCTCCAGCTCTAACTGACACAAATTTCATGGTTGGCTTGCATTGGGGTTTTTTTGGTTTTTTGTTTTTTTTTTTTTTTTTTTTTTTTTAAATCAGAATACTCTAGTCATATAGTGCACGTTTATAAAGAGAATATATATCCTTGGGGGAAAAAAATCCCGGAGATCTTGGGGAACCTTAATCAAACAATCTCAGATTCTAAATTCAAGGCTCATAATCCCTGCCGGCTTTTCCTGCGCTTCTTTCATGCTGCTTCCTCACGGGAAAGGAAAAAACAAACCTCCCTGTGCAGTAACATAGAAGTTACCTGGCTCAGTTACTCTGCAGCTGAAGTGCCAGAGCTGTTTTCTTGCTCTAGCCACTCCAAAAATAAAACTGCAATCCCAGTTTGGTGGGAGAAGGTAACTTTCCCAAAATTCATCCTACACAATGAGTTCAAGTGCAGAAACAGATGGTGAGAATGGCTACACAATCACAACCCCAGCCAGACACACCAGCTGCAAGGATCACTGAAAAGCCCTGGTGGGATTTTTTCAGGAAAGCTTTTCCAGACATCCCAACCTGTCCTCAGGTTTCAAGTGTCACCTTCAAGTCATCTGCCCACCCTACTCCCGCCTCAGGCACAGCGGAGCCAGACATCCCCAAGGCCACAGTATTCCCAGAATGAATAACCTGCTCTGGACACCCAGCGTGAGCATCTGATCCCCTCAACAACCCGTGTGTGAAACACAGAGAACTTTTCTTTCCCTGGACGTGAGTTTGGCTATTTTATCTTACACCTGGCACAGAAATGCAGGCTTTTCATTACTGTCACAGAAAGGTTCTGCTGAAGAAAAAGGACACTCCGTAGACTAAAGGATCAAAGTAGAGTTCTGTGAAAAACAGGGTTTATTTTGGGAAAGACTGTGAGAAGACTTTGACAAGAGTCAGCCTTACTGAGGGTTTGCCTCTACTGATCTACAACACTCAAGGGAAGGAGACCAAGTCAAAATTCTGCAGCTGTTCAGGACCATGGTGACAATCCTCTGAAGTCTCAAGTCATTACCAAAAAGAAGGGAAGGGAATAACTTCCTGATTGAAACGTTGGTTGGGGAAAAAAAAAAAAATCTGTTCCTTCAACTTCTTCCCTTCTGAAACAAGCCAAAGAAACTCTGTTTATTATGACTAGTCTTTCTAGCTTGCTTTAGATTCGACAGGTATGTGAAAGAAGTGCAGAGCCTGGTGGGAAACGGGATGGGAGTAAGATGGAAAAAGAGAAAAGGTAAAAGAGCAAGTACAACACAACAAATTCATCAAGCACATCATGTTCCTCCCAGCAGGTCCCTACATTTCTTTTGTTGCTGAACAAGTTCCAAGCACCCAATACCTTAAATAAAAGAAAAAATCAAAACTCAGACTGGGAACGCCAGTGAGGCAGCATGTCAGAACACGAAATGTTATGTATTGTTCTTTAATTTATATCCACCTGTATAAGTATAGCAAAGTAGAGACACATAAGGTGGCCTACAGAAAGTTAATAATTGATGAGTTTAAAACTGCTTTTCCAATACAACTACGTAAATTACTTTATGCAAACCACTAAAATCAATTTCCACAGAAAAATACAGAAAATTTCTGCTAGTAATACCATTAAATGACATCTAAGTGCCCTTACAGTATTGATCAGAAGCCCATTGACAGAAAGTATAGTGGTAATACTCCAGCATAAGCTCCAGAATGACTTTGCACTCATGGACAAGATACTCCTAGTTCCTATTTTGTTTCCTGCCATCTGTTAAGAAATCCAGAGCATTACAGAAAGTCCATAATAGCCTGTAATAAAATTTGATCCTATAGAAAACTAAAACTTAGATTCTAATCCCTTCAATACAATCTGTGTGAGCGCACAGCAGTTCTGCATCGTACAGAAAGAGCAGCAACAAACTGCTCTTAACTTCCAAACTTAGAAGAAAAAGAAAGGATAGAATTGTTTTCTTTCCACAGTGCCTTTCAAAATTGTTCCTCATCTTGAAATGCCACAGGGTGTCAAGCGTGTGGCCAACAGCAGATCATGAATTTAAGCTTTCTTCCACTGAAGTGGAATCACTACACGCGGAACAGCCCGGCTACCACCCAGACCCTCCGGTTCATGGATGGAGTCAGGCCAGGTCAAGTCTCACTGCTCTGCAACGTTCTGGATACCTCATCAGGGAAAAATACAGCTCCAGGAAGACCTTTTCTTCACCCAGCTGCAGCTCCTTTTCTACCAGCTCAGGCAGAAGAAAGTTTTTAGCCTGAATCCTGAGCCAAAGACTTCCAGGCTCAAAGGGGAATGAGAGAAATACAGATATACCAAATGCCAAAGAGACAGCTGCTGTCTTTCGCTGTCTAAAAAAGAACAACCTACTAAAAACTTTCATAGGCCTGTGTCTAAATATTATTGTGCCCACACATCTCCTTCCCCATCACATCAGAGAGACTCGCAGCTGGCAGGACTTTGTAAAGCACACCGGACAGACTGAGAAAGCAGGGCTGAAGGACCTACAGTAGCGTGGGGCTGATCAGCTTCCAAGCAGAAAAGGGGACACAGAAATAAGGATAAAAACACAATAGTCTCCAAAGGTTGAGCAAAAAGGAATTTAACTCAAGGTCACTAGTTTTCAGTTCAAAAATACTGTGGCATTTTAAGGACAATCACAATCAGCTTAGAAGCAACCATCTTCATGAAATGCCCTCAAGGGTAGTCACACGGGGTCTTTCACAAGGACTGCACTTGACGTTAGTCAAAAAAACCCTGTCGATACAAATTTAAATGGTGTTTCTTCAACAAGAACTTCTACGGATTCTGATGTTTCCAGTGCAAAAGTACTTCCTTATCTAATGCTCCTGGGGTTCATGCTGACACCAAAAAACCATTTGCTCTAGAGAAGTAGATAGGGTGATCACATCTGAGTACACCCCATGATTATTCTGTCCGGGTTAATTAAGTGTCTAGACTGCATCCTCTCTGAGAGAAGCTAACAACTTTGTGATTCAACTTTGCCCGTTATTGACATCTTTTCAATTACTTACTTATTCCTCAGTAATCACAAAGAGACCTTTAGTTTGGTTGAAAACCGTGTGCTTTAATAGCAGAAGATTTCTGCAACTTAAATACACTGTATGCACTTGAATGCACTCCACTTCTACCTTTTCCTTCTAGGGACAATGCCTGTTAATTACTAGTCATCTGTTTCCAAATTGGCATTCTTCCTCTGAGCCCTTGATACATCAGTTGGTGTTAAAAAGCAACTTTAGGTACATGTTCCATATGGAAATTCTGAAATCAGATAAGAAATACAAAGTTAAATAGTGTCTCAATGTATCACAGGACAGGAGAGAGAAGAAAATCAAATAGTTATAAAAATTTTAATTGGGGCTAATGGAAGGGAATAATGCATACAATCATATGAGACCTAACCATATACAGGACTTTTTTTCCCCATCCTACAGATCTCTGTGACAGAACATTAGGCCTTACCCACAGGCCCTCAAGGACCCTTTGTGATAGGAACTATACAGTGAATTCCAGACCATTTCAAATCAGGAATATATGATATTTCTACTAGAAAACAAGACTTGTGTAAGAGCTTTCCAGTGCAATTAAGAGTTGCTTGCTTGGACTAACACTTTTTGTGCTGGAAAGAGAAAATGATATGCAGAAGACAGTCACTCCTTGCTTTTGTTACTACAGAGAAAATCAATGTCCATCTCCTTTTATCATGATAAAGATTAACAATTAAAAGAAACAAACACAGTGACATCCCATACCACTTCTGAACCTGAGGAGTCATTGATACAGCTACAGGGCTTGTCTCAGAGTTCACAGGCTACCACGCAGCTTGCATCAAGTTTCAATACAGCATAATAAACTCTTCTGAGTTGATGAACTTGGAGGTGCTAGCTCTTCCCTTTAACCTCAGCGTTAAAGAAACTATTGCTTTGGGGAGGAAAAGGAGGAAACCTTGGTACCCTGCCAAGAATGCCAGCAAACAGTTTTACACCTCATTTGTCTTCTAAATTATGCTGTGTGGCTGACACACTCCAAGCAACTGCCTTGCTGAAACAACACAAGCATGGGTCAAGTGTTGAAGAATTAGAGATGGACCTTCTCATAGAAGGTGGTCAGGGCTATCCAAAAAGTGCCCACGTAGAATCATAGAATGCTTTGGGTTGGAAGGGACCTGTAAAGGTCATCTAGTCCAACCACCCTGCCATGGGTAGGGGCATCTTCAACCAGATCGGGTTGCTCAGAGCCCCATCCAACCCATTATCCAGGAGGGCATCTACCACCTCTTTAGGCAAACTGTTCCGGTGTTTCACCACCCTCATTGTAAAAAATGTCTTCCTTGTATCTAGTTTGAATCTCTTTAAGTTTAAAACCTTTACCCCTTGTCCTCTCACAACAGGCCCTGCTGAAAAGATCAGCTTGGGGTCCAACCGCTGTTAGGACAATCTGTGTCCTAACCCTCTCATCAGCAAAGTCTCTTGATCATGGACAGTTAAAAGGGGAAAAAGAGAGACAAGAACAAACTTTCACATAGTTGTTTTTAATATTTTTCCTCTTTTATATTATATATTATAAGCATATATTTTCTGAGTCAAGTTCATGTTACAGATCTAACTCTGCCACCACCACCATCAAAATGATACAATAAGAGGGGCAGGAAAAAAAGTCCCTTGATTGACGCATGCCAAATATACAGTAATTTGAAGATGAGATGTAACATTAATATGCCAACCAGCTTATTCACAAATACTACATTTCAGTCTGTTTTCTATGACAGTCTGCAAGTTCAGCAAGCATTCACTGCAGCATTTTTTAACCCATGTTGATATAAAACCTCCAACACCTGCACCTACCACCAAGGAACGATTTTCCAAAATCGGATTCTGATTTTTTCCCCCATCCTCTCCAGAACTCCCACTGAACCCAACCACATCAAATCCTCCTTCCCAGCTTGCCAAGCTCTTTCACATTTGTTAAAGTGTCTACAAGCCATTTGCAATAACATTCCTTAAAAGTTAATTCTCTGAGGCACTCACACAAAAATCCATCAGACATTTCAGACAGCTGAATGAAACGGGGGGATTTGTTATTACAAGGCAAGTGAAACAGCAACCAAACCTTCATGGTCTTTGTCTCACACTTTGTTGGAGCTTCCCATTGCTTCTTGGGCAGGGAACAGAGGTAGGGAGAGAAAGAAAACAAAAAAGAGGTTGTGTCCCAGTACCAAAATCCTTCAGCTGATGAAAAATGAGATGCTGCTGTCGTGTATACAAAGTATGAAGAGTCCAATACAGAACAGATTATCAGAAGGGGGGTTAGGGGGATTTGCCCTAACCTAAGTATCCTTTTTTCCTCTCTTCTGCTTTCAGTTCATGAGGAACTGACCCAAATAACCACCTGCACGCAGCCAAATCCAGCAGCCAGAGGAAGAGATTTAGGTCAGCAGACAAGGGCAACACCTGTCTGCCCAAGCAGAGATCTCTGTGAGCACCACAACCTTCCCATTCACTATCACAACCCGTGAACGAAGCAGCTACTCACGTTCTGAACTACAAAGCCAAGTTTTATTTTTACCATAGAAAGCTTCAAGAGAAGCTGATGACCTAAACCAGCATTTTTCCGTTCTAGACAACCTGGCTTTAAAAACAAAAGCACACAAGAAAGTTTCATGAGCAGCCTATCAACCCTTCTTGAAGTGGAAACGTTTAGAAACCATCACAGCAACACACCAACACTACAACAAGGAAGAACAAGCATAACAAACACCAAACTTGACTAAAACCACTTTTAATATACTCTCATTTCCATTTAGTTTTCAAAGAACAAACACACATGCACTTCTAAGGCAAATCTAAGGGGTAAAAAACTTGTAATACAGGTTCAATTCCAAACTAACAAGGGAAAATAAAACTTTACATTTCACACCCAATCAAAGAGGGTTTGTTTTCACTGTTGTTTTGGTTTTTGTTGGGTGTTTTGGGGTGGGGAGTTTTTTGTCTTTTTTTTTTTTCCTTTTTTTTGGGTGTTTATGGGTTTTGGGGGGGTTTTGTTTTGATTTTTTACACATACCTCAGAGTAGGCAAACACTTATGGGACTGCAGGGGAGAAAGGGTTTGAATTTGGAAAAGTTCCTGAGACCTTACCAGTGAAACAAATAGCATCCCATGCAAACCACAAAAACACAAACTTGTTCAGCAGACCGATCCATGAAGTCTTGTTTTGAAACATCATGACTGAGATCCAGTTCTGGAATACTAAATGCAGGTGATAATGATTAACAATACTGCAAAAAAATTGTAAGTGCAGCCTCAAGAGTGAATTCATCAAGAACGATCTGTGGCTGGAGCAGCCATGGCATGCTTGGGACCCTGTGAGCTTTTACTTGACCCGGGGAAGCAAACCCTGCTCTCAGGGATAAAAGTTTCCATGAAACGTCTGCTGAAAAATTATTCTCTGACAGCTTGACTTAGTATCAAATGACACACACACTCTGGTGAACTTTAACAATTACCATCTTCTCCAGATGAAATCCAGAGGATTAAAAAAAAAAAAAACCAACTCATTTCTGTAATACACTGACTACTGACATACTAGAAGGAACTATGAGAAGAAAAATCCCACCAGTCTTCCCTCCTATGTCAGACCTTTTCGTAAATAAATAATAAATAATCTGAAAGGAGAGCAAGGAGATTAGGAAAACTTTCCACACGTTCTATAAATGATTATAATTTGGTTTTTGCTCTGTTATGTTTTTTAGGCAAATGCCAAGTTCAATATTTACTTCGACAGAGCCTGCACGCAAAACCATGTCTCCCATATGGCAGACTTCACTTGCGCAGCAGACCAGGATTAATGCAACTTGGATGACCACGTCAAGGAGGACAAGACTGTCCAGAAATAAAAGCACAATCCAGTATGTTCAAAACATAATCATTATCGCTCAACACAGATAACACACAAGACTCTCTGCAGCTAAATACAGCAACGCTGAACTGCAAACAGCATTGAGGGCTGACACCACCACTCATATAAAACAAACTCTACCACACAGCAAGGATCGTTAGATTTTGTGTGTGAACAATAAACAATTAGATAAAATTCACGTGTTGGGCCATGTAGAGAATGGGGACTGGGAAAAGAACAAAAAAAACACTACACTGACATCCACGAGTGATGCAAGTGGAAACATTAGTAAGTTCAAATCCAGGATTTTCACCATGCGAAAGCAAAGGAACAAATACTATTTTGAACAATGAATTATATTTAGAGCCAATTCACAAAAGAAGCAACTCAGAAGTGTTTACAGCTCTGACACTCTGAATTAAATGAATGTTTCCCAGTTGGATTTGTACCATCCCCCCTAAGGCCCTTGCAAAGACACCTATATCATCTGACGCATTGTTCCTTTTCCCATGCCACACGGGCTGATCGCCAGCATACTGAAACAGTAATAGATGCTACATCTTAGTAATAGCATTTCCCACAATCTACACGTCCGTTTACTGTGCGTTCTAAGACTTAGAGTATATTTCTTACTATTTCACTGGCAACTTTCGATGCATCAGACACCTTTTTGACACATAAGTTATACCACTCAAGATGCGAAGTATGTGGGGAAGAGGAAGCATGTGGCAAAACCCAGCAGCATTATCATCTAGACAAAGCAAACGTAAGAAAAACGAGCGGCTAACTTCTCTCTATCCAGTTCCTGTAAGTTAAATTACATATTGTTTCAAACTTTCCCATCTCACCCCCTAACACAGGTTTCCACAACGTAAAGGAACTTGTAAAGCTTTTTAGGATACAAAGAAGGGAATTAGTTTCCCGTCACAGGTTCCCAGGCCTACACAATGTGTTCCCATAAACGTGCTTCTAGTCAGTGAGGTCTGTAAGGCACATGATTCTGATTTTACTGCCATATCTCATTTGACTTTTGCATATGGTTCCTTAAGGTATTTGCAGTGTTTTACTATTTCTCTAGTAAGTTTCTCTCTCCTTCTTCCTTCTTTTTCCTTCTCTGTCATCCTTACACTTTCTTTTCTCTTCAGTTTAGATTCTTAACAACTTTGGTGCATCCTACTATCTTCTTTAAAGTTGATTAATCTTTCACATCCTTTAAAACCAACCTCTTAAGCATGAAGTCTTGTGGGAGAAAAAGTCACAGGGCATCTGCAAACAAGTACTTTATTAATTACTTAACTAAATAAATTTGCTTTGTTACCAAGAAGCAAATTCTTAAGATGCAGCAATCAACAGAAGCCAAACACAGCCCCTTCACTAGGCAGAGAAGCTTTTGCATTTTCTCAGTACAGTGCAATTGCCGTAAAAAAATTGGTGCTGTACAGAGGTTTTGTTTAATATGACACACGGTATGATTTTCTGAGAGCACTGATATCAATCAGTCACCCCACTCTATTACTGCGAGGCTTCCAGGTAATGACACACAAGTAAGAACATCTAGTAATATCTAAAGAATGCACATAACTGCTCTTCAAAGACAGACTATCCACAGTTGCCCATAGCAGGGACTTTTCAAAGGAAATGCAACTTTGCCTTTGAGCAGCTATGAAACCCTCAGTGCTGACTAACACAATTGATTTAAGCATTACGCTATTAACAAGCCACCACTGTACCATACCATGTTCATTAGTGATAAATCTGTGACATTATCCCAAGAAAGAGACAAGGCAGTGTGCGCTTACTCACCCTTACAAGGCTGGGAGCAATACATGAGCATGGTATCTTGACATTCTTGAGGCACTTTTCATGAGACATGAAGTTACAAACTGTAGAAATAAAGTAAGAACCATGAGCAAGTCTTCACAAACATGGGACTTTGTGAAAAACAAACAAACAAAAAAATCATATGGAGCCAAATACAATCAGGAACACATGTTTTTAATGACATTTGCTCTCCCCTAGGTTTGAGAATGTACATGACTGTCACAATTCTTGCAGTGGGTGAACTGCAGCTCATTTTGTTACTAAGATGTTGGCAATGGAAAAAGGAGGAGAGTTTATCCCAATGCATTACGGGCCTACAACAAGTCATGCCCTCCCACACTCTTTCTCCGTAAGCACCAAAACGAGCTCTTACATTTCAAAAGAAATTTTAAACAGTCGTAAGTGCAAACTAGCTCTTTGATGTAGCCAATGCAATGGACATGTCTGAAAGTGAATTATTCTATAAACTAGTGCATGTCACAGGAATAAATGGGAGAAAACACAGCACTGTTACCCACTGAGTGTAATGGATGAAGGAGACAAAATTAAAGGTCACCAGTTGCACGCAGCTTTGAAAGTCAAGAGCAACTAATTATTTCTTTAACTGTGGAAACAACAGGTTTCGAATTCCACCCAAGCTCCACAAAGCATGCTTTCAATCAAGACAGTGTTTGAAAAAAATAATTTCTCATGGGGGTGATATTTTCCACAGCTTCTTACCACGGATTTACATTATATTAAGCTGTGCAAGGAAAACAAGGGATTCTTTATTTCATTCCTACCGCTTCGCTTTTATTAGGAACTAATAAGCCAAGCAGCTATGGCTTTAGAGTCCTCCTCCTCTCAGAATTACTCTCTACCAGTTCAAGCCTGAAGCCTGACACAGATGCTCAGGCCCTGACCTCTCCCAGTGCCTGGGCAGAAGATCACTTGCCAGGGGCAGCTGTTGCTGTACGCAGGAGGTTTTCGCGCCTTCCTGCTTTTCAGAAGCATGCTGTACCGCTTCTGAAGTTTCACCAGCAACTGAGAAAAACCCCATGCGCACCAAGCTTCCCACCTGCAGCCCACTGTCGTTACTGATTGCATATGCCAGTGCCATCAAAAGCAGACAATTTGCCTTCCCTCCCCCTTCTCCAGCTCATTGACTCCTGATTTCACAACACTCCTTCTCCCATGCCAACTCAAGCATTAAAATCCAGGTCCGCTTCTCTATGCGGCTTACTGCCAGGCCATGCAAAGTCATCTTTCCTTTTTGTGGCACAAAAAAAAAAAAAAAGACGACCCTTTTTACGTTGGCGCTCATCTTAATGGGAGCAGTAGGCAGATGTATGTTTTTTATTAATCTGCAAGTCAGAAAAAGAAGCAGCGCTGCAAGCCACTACTGCCTACAAACATGTTATTCATCATCTGTGGTTGAACACAGAGCAATTACTGCACCGATGAAAGAAAGTGGGAACGGAGCAGATCCACAGCTTCTGCCTGCTGGGTGTTATGAGGTGTCGTGTCCATCTTTAAGGTTGATAGCATTCCTGACTAAAATGGGGCAGATAAAGGGTGGAAACAGTAGTAAGGGATGATAAAGCAGATTCTCAGAGCTGGAGATGCAGATGCCCAACACATTTGGAGATGGTCACTACTGAGGAAGGAGCACACAGCCCATCAGCATGGAGGAGACTAAAGAGAACAAAGTGATTCTCCGGGCAGAGCAAAGATGCATCTCCTGCTCCAGAAAACAGGTACAACCCCACACAGAGAACTGGTGAATTCTTAACACACTTATGTATGTTATCACAACATGGATGTGGATGGACATAACCTACTCTCTTCTCAGGTGTCCGCAGTATTTCTACTGATGCTTTTAGGAGGGTCAGCTGGTTGCTGTGAAAGCAGGTCTGCAGAGAGTGCAGGAGAAAAGCTACCTGCCCATTGCTAGCTAGTCTGAAATTTACCACATATGCCGTGCCACCACCAGAAGACATTTGCCGCAGCCATTTGTTTAGGCGGCCTCTTCACTGTCTCACAGGTGGTGCCCAAAGCTCAGCTGAACCTGGCTAGATGATGGGGACCAACCTCTGCAGGCAGAAGGATGGTGACAAAGGGCCCCGTGGCTCCAACCCACAAAAGGTGACAATACGAAGCTTCAAATATAAACAGGCAGCTGTCATGAACTTCATGAAGGCGTGAGAGCTAGCCAAGGAAAACGCACCAGTGACTAATGAAATTCAGTGAAATGGCACTCTTTTCCCTCATTTTTCTGGTTCAGAAGCAGGTAGGCGAGAAAGGAAAGAACAGAGCAAGGTGCTGCAGATTGCTCCCCAAAATTTTTATGGTCTGCAAGAAGCAGCAGGCAACTGAAGTCTGCAAGACCAGCGTATCTCCAAGCGGCTACGAGCTTTATTTTAAGTGCACACAAAATAATTCAACGCACAAGTTACCCAAGCCCTATGCAAACACCTCGGAGAATTCAGAGGCGGCGGCTTTGAATCAGCCAAGAGAAGTGAGGCTCTTTCCATGAGCATGGACCTTGAGAGATGTTCTCCATTTATTCAGACAACTCAAGTCCCTACACAATACCACTCAATTTTCTCATTTTGGTGAAAAAGGCAACAAAACATGGTCCTGTATAAAGACAGCATCTCATGGGTTAGCTGAGGGAACATCAATAGAAAAATATACTACAAAGCAATTCAAACTGGCAACTTCTAACAAGCAGTAAAATCAAAAGCTGAATGGAGGTTTCAGCCAAGGAGTTAAAATAGGTGCATAAAGGTTTTAACTCCTTGAGTGAATGCATACAGAAAAAGACAGCATGCAAAATAATTAATTTCCTAAAATTTCAAGGGAAAGATCGAAGCATTTGCAAAGAATCAAATTAAGGAATATCAGGAGACAAACAGCAGGAGATCAGTGGTGCCCAAACAGAGATTGTAACATTCTCCATGGAGGATTTCCACATGTTTTTCAGGAGGTGCTCATGCACCCCTCCTTTGCTTGTCACATGCCTTGAATTCGGCAGGGAAGGACGCGCTCTTGCTATGTGTCTTCTTCCTGTCCCCCTAAATTCCTCAGGGGGTGAGATAACTCTTACAAGTCATCATTTTGTTTTTGTTTTCCACATTCCCCAAAAGAAATAAAGAAAAAAAACACAAACAACCCGTCAACAAGCCAAACTCAAGCCTGAACAATATTTGGGGAGGAATCCTAAATTTGTATCAGTAGTCCCAGAGAGGCAACACAATTAAGCCTGAAGTTTGGACGGCCATGAGTAATCTGGTGTTTTTAAAGGGGTGATCTTTCATCAGGGTAAACAAGCCAGAAGACACTGTGAAGTTTCAAGAGATGAAATGCAAAATTTTGAGGAAAAAGCATTTAAAGGAAAAGGAAGATGACAGGCTGTTCTACTTCTAGCATGAAGATTTCTTCGTACATACAAACACAGTGATGAGCTACCAGCAGACACATCTATGGACTGTAAGACAAAACAAAGCAATTTCAATTACAGCTTTCAGATACTGTACACTAAACTGCTGGTTTCAGTGGGCTTAAAAGGCTGGAGTGCTCAGTGCATCCTTCAGCTCAGCATTTTAAACACTGCCAAAAGTACCTAACTAGTATTGGATGAAGGGAGAGACAAACGCTTGAGGTATATTTGAAGAAAACAGTGCCTGCGACCTTCAAACTCAACTTTGAATACAAGGCACCTATATCCAGGTTTAAGCTGCATGAAGCTGTACAACATTGAGGGAAAACAAACAGATGTGATTTCAAGAGACATTGACAGAATCCACAAAATTGTTTCCTTGCAAGTTTGGGGCCCGTCAGGTAGTCTCTCTGAGCCCCTAACTTTACGGTCAGGCGTATAGCACCAACTGCATTTAACAACTTTCCCTTCCTCTCCTCCTCTACTCAATAATAAATGACTTCATTCACATGAAAAATTAGATAATCCTAATGCACAGCAAGAAGCCAGGTGGCCACCAGGCACCACAGGACTGCTCCCTGCCCACATTGAGCACGAGATGTGGCTTTACAGCAGTCCCTGACCATAAGCCTTCACCTCCCAGAGCCACTTTCCCTATTGCATTTTGTTTGACTTAGTGACTTAGTAAAGAAAAAGGCAGTATGTGTGTACGGCAACACCCAGTGAACATACAGCCAGTACCTCTCGAACAAGGAAACAGAAAACATCTCTCTCCAGCCCTCCCTAGAAAGGCAAGAGATAAAAGCTGGGCATCACTATAACTCACAAGCTGTGTAACCCTTGCTAGCAAAGCAAGGGCTATTTATACCCTCCAATATGCCACACTTTTTCCATATAACCCTTTTTCTCTCTGTCCTCAAGACAGACTTTAAAGCAGATCCCAAAAGTGGGAAGAATGAAAAGGTGGATTATGTCCTGTACAGACTCTAGCAACATTATAAGTGTCCCATGCAAATGATGGCTGGGTGAGAATCGCTTATGAAATACCAAATTTAACACATAATCTTCTCCCACTTTTGAATACTGCCCAGTCCTGAGCAAAATCGTAGAAGGTGTTGAAAATGACTTCTGCTTCCTCTTTGAAGAGATGTTCACCATAATTCAGTTTTGCTGTTTTTCAAATATGAATTTATTTGTAAGTTTATATTTTAACATGTTAATCTATTTACTTTTTTTATTTTAACTTTAACAATTGTATTTATGTATCTAATTTTACATTTGCTAAACACTTTTAACGGTAGAGCTACCAAATTGCTCTCCAGAGAGAATCAAGGAATGTCAACACAAAGACCAAAATGGATTTGATCCTCCCCTGGAAGTGTGATCAGTTTAACACAAAACTCACTGTGGACCTATTCACACGTGCGGTTCTTAACCCAAGAGCACTCCTCTCATTTCCGTGAGCACTTGTTTTAAGCTTAACAGAAGCACCCACAAAGTAAATTGCAATTCCTCCTCCTCCAACCCTCTGTTGTCTGGATTTGCTGTCCTGCCAGTCGCCTCCTGTCCCTCCGTCTCTCGTTCTTACTTCTCAATTAACTTGCACCAGTACCACGAGCAGCACTTACACTCTCTCCTTCTTCCAACAATTCCCTCCTGTTGTCTTCACTGCAGGGTGCTGCGAACCCACAGGTTTTGCAGGAGGTGGTCTGGTGCTGACAGAGAAGCCATCACCCTTCTTGTTGCCACAGGTCGCATCGAGACTCTCAAGAAGAGGGCTGTCCTGCGCCCGAAGGCAGAGCAGGTTCCTGCAGCCGAGCATCCTCCCCATGCACATCTTGAACGCACTCACAGCACAGCAGACCCACAGCAAACTTCAGTAACTCCCAAGAAACAACGCAGTGTTTTGGCCAACTGCCCTTCACAGAGCCAGCTCTGGCAAAATTTCATACCCTGACGCGAAGTGACAACACCACAACTCCTTGATATTGCCTGGATGACTTGGAAAATAATTATTTACTTTTGTTCAGTGTTATCTGTGAGTGCCGTAACTCACTCACTCGCATTTTATTCACCTGCACAAATTGTAGCTTCCAGCAAGTGCCTGCCAACATTTCTTCTAATCTTTCAACAAAGGTTATAGATTACTGAATGTCCTAGCTGACTAAAGGGCTTATTCTTGTTTTTAAAACAAACCATTAGCTCAGCCAGGAATGGCCTAGTAACTCAGAATTGTTTTCCCAGCTATCAGTGCACAATCAATTTTTCATTTCTGGAAAAATTTAAGTGCAATGCATTAAAGAACATACTCAGCTCATTAATGCGAATATAAATAAAACTAAATGAAAAGCAGTAATTCTCTGGGGCATCTTGTTAAATGTAAGACTTGGAAGAAGTCCCTGTCTTGGAGAGTTTACTTGACTGGATGGCCTGATATACGTAGGAGTATTAAATATATGAAAACTCTCTAAAATTCTCTACAAGAAGCCCTATAAATTTACATAAATTACAAGAAAGAATTACAAGGAGGATTAAAAAAAAAAAAACCCAAAACCAAAAATGCCTTCTTGAAGGTCTAATACTGCTTGAAATTCCTATGGACTTGCCAGCAGCTCAGCCACTGTACAGACAGTGTAAGTTAAACTGTAATTTTATATTGTGGCACAGAGGTGGCTTTCGTGCCACTCCTCCCCATTCCTTTCCTAGTAACATCTAGTATTTAATTTGCCTCTTTTTTTGACAATTACACACTGGGCACATATTTCCTTGGATGCATCATTACAACTCTTCACTTCATTTCTTGCCTGATCTGTAAAAGCTGACTCAAGGCTCATCAACTTCTAAGAGTATTTTTCCCCCCTTCATATATGTCACTTTACATGCATCGACCCCAGGCAATAAAGCTGGAGATTAAAATTAATTCACCTAAAAGATTCTTCTGCATTCCTTAGCAGATGATGTCTAATGAACTCTCAGATCCCTACAGTCCTTGTAGAGGGGGTGGTGGGCTGTTAACGAGAGCTGAGTAGTAACATATGCCCTACTAAGCCATCGCTGCCTTTAGTCCACATGCAACCTTGTTTGAGTTCATTGCTTCCCTCTATGGCTTCTGTTTGCCACCCAAACCCAGGCCTGCAGTCAGTATGGTTTTATTTTAGAGTTTCACATTGTGAATGCCAACTTTCAGTTCCAGAGGGAACCTTCCACAGGCAGTACCCTTGGTTATACCCGTCTTCTGCTAAGATGCTCAGGAAAACAAGACAAAGGAACAGCTGTGGTTATGGCTGGCAACTGACTCTGGCACTGGACCACCCTTTGGGTGGCCAGGGGAATGTTGTCCACATTTTCTTGAGCGCATTGAAATTGCACAGGAAAAAAAAAAGCTTCTACCAGATTAAATATTGGGTAGCTTTTTTTTCAACAACATGTGTCTGCAATTGTTATAGATGATCCCCATACAAGCATGTCATCTTTAAAAGATTATCCTAAAAGAAACACAGTAGGTGGAGAACTGCAGACAAAGTCCTCATCAGGTATCTACAGTGCAACTTTACCTCTCCTACCCTGGAGCGTGTCTCTGTACTCAAAATTTATTTTAGGCGTAAAAGTTTGAAACATTCATTTTAAAAATCAAACACATTTACAAATAGCTTCCTACCAGATGCAGGTGGTACAATTGTGTTCTCCTAATCTCAGCTTTACGGCAACTTCCACTCTTTATCATAAACTCCCATACCCCCATATTCTCTCTCCTCCTTTTTCACATGACAACCTTCAAGTCATTACTGTATTTTACACATCAAATAAAACTTGCCTGTAATCAAACTTTTCTTTTTCCATCTGAACAAATCCCAGCAGCTGCAAGGAGCAAGCCAATTGAAGGTGGGCAGGTCTCTGAAAAAACAGGACCATGCCCCTTAACGCTTCCTTCCCACCACACATTTCCAGACTTAGCCATGGGAAGACCACAGTAGGCCACCACTGCCCCAGAGTTTGTGCCCCAAGAGAGGGGCAATTGTTTGAAGAGAAGAGGTACACAAAAAGTCCAGCTCCTTACAGGTGGCAAAAGGGTAAGTTCACAGGTAGGTACCTTGTGATAACTTTGGTCAGAGCCCGCATTGCTAGCAGATGGGTCCAAGAGCCACCTGTCTCCTGGCTGCAAACTCCAGGGTGTTAAGCACCAGGAATACGAC
This sequence comes from Fratercula arctica, assembly GCA_947846985.1. Taxonomy (NCBI): domain Eukaryota; kingdom Metazoa; phylum Chordata; class Aves; order Charadriiformes; family Alcidae; genus Fratercula; species Fratercula arctica. The sequence goes on along the minus strand of CANTUZ010000026.1, from coordinate 68,311,445 downwards.
TCTGCTGCTGTTTCCCCACAGAATTTTTGGGGTTAGAATCCTTGGGAAAGTGTGACAGCACAGGCACTTTTTATATTACCATATGCCTGGTGCAACAGACCACCAACCTCGCCAAGAAATCAGAGCCACCAAGTTTATCAGCAGTTTCAGGGCAGCACCGAGGGTGTGCAGCACAGCTTCACGCCTTGTGTTTCAGAGCAAAGGTTTTAAATGTTTTAAATGCCACAGGTACCAGAGAAAGAATAATGGCTTATGCCATTTACTCCAGAGGGGTAATTCACTCTAGCAGGGTGAATTTTTCAATTCCTTTTCAACACTTTCAGTGATTTTCATTAACTCCAGTAGAGAGCATTACTGTTAAGAGTGCCGTACATCTAATTACATAGTCTGAAGAGTTAAGGTCAGACTCTCACATGCTGTAAATCAGCACACCTCCTTTCAGCTTGCTAAAGCACAACAATTTACAGAAGCCAAGATTCTTTTACTTCAAGTCAATACACCAGATTATAAATTAGGCCATGTAACATACATCTTGTTTTCATCAAGAGGAAAGAATGAATTAGGGGTAAATTATACCCTCAAAAACATTCCCAGGCTTCCTATAAAGTTTACCGAGGAGAAGAGATATCCGTCAGTACTTCTAGCAACGTAAATATTTCTCTTAAACAGACATAATTATTACAAATCTTTGTTCTGTACGTCACCAACTTACAGAAGGCATCAACAACCCAGAACAAGAGGGAGTATTTGAATTTGCCTATGCTACATCACGCCATTATTGCAACCTATTCTGCAATTAGAGGCATTTCCTCTCCCCAAAGTCAGAGCTATTCTTCAGAACAGGAATGTTCCTCAGAATTACAAAATGTTCTACTGCAGACGCCAAGCCTCAGAATGCTACAAATTCAGCAATTAACAGGAAAGTCTTGGCATTTATCAAAAAACAGGACTGTGGGAATTCAGAGGTCTGGCATGATTTGATCCTGAGAAGGCACCTGCCGGGAAGGAAGAAATGAGGACAGTACAGAGCCCAATCGATGTGGAAAGCATTGGGATTCCATCCTTTTCCTCTTAGATCTGCAAACCAAAACTCATTCCAAGCAGAAAGATAAAAGAGTAGTAACAACTCTGTTCAGCTGACTGCAAACATTTTCACATTATACTTTAAACAGCGTGCCACATACCTACACCATCAAAATAATTTCTACAAAAATATTCACTACTTTGGGCATGAATCTCAGTATGTCCCAAAGGTAACTGTAGTGAAAAGACATAGGTAACACATTAATTTCTACAGAAAACTGAAAACTGGGCATCAAGCAACCTTAAGAGCTCAGCTAGTCTGTCCTTCTGTGTTCCTGACAAACGTCAGCCAAACCTGCTCCAAAAACCCACCCGGAAGGGACAACACACAGCCTCTCCGCACTGCCAACTCTGCGTCCTCCAAAGTCCTTACAGCTAGGAGCCTGGTGCTTGATGTCCAAATCAAACCTCCCTTATTACAACTCATGTCCAAGTATTTCTTGCCCTGTGTACTAAAGCCATGAAGAGCTGTTTATTTTCCTTCCTCTTTGCAACTATTTCTGCAGCTAGGTACCTTAAGCGAGGCAAGGTGCTGGTTATTTTAACAAGTCAAAGAGGCTTATTTTGGGAACTTGCTGACAGCAGAACAGAAAGAACAGCAAAAAACACATGAGGTGGCAAATCTCACCTAGTCTTTCAACTGGTTATTCTCACCACTCCACCCACCAAAAAAAAAAAAAAAAAAGAAAAAAAAAAAAAGGTACTGCTCAGCAAGTGAAAAACCAGCTCTTTTTAAAAGCACTGGCAATCACTGCTAAAATAAGAGAAAACAACATGTTCTCTTATTACCCCTCTTATTGAGGAAGAGAATGCAAATATCTGTTCAGTCCAACCACTTTCCCCAGGGTTACCCTGAAACACAGCAGGGCCCTCTGCCTTCTGGTGGATCACCAAACCAAACTGCTCTAGTCCAGGACGTGGAAAGGCTTCCAAAATTCCCATTTTGTTTGCCAGCATTTGTAGAGATGTCTTAGCTTCCACCTCGGTTCTGCCAGGACTCTCAGTCGTGAAATGGTAGCACTGGTTTATAAAGAGGCTGGTTATGAGCGCTTACAGAAGAAAGATGGGTACAGAAGAGCTGAACATGGAAGAATCAGCTGGCTTAAATTAGTTTAATAAAAGTACAGCCATGCACACGATGGCAAGGATACCCAGTGCAGGAGGCGTAGCTACTGCCGTGTACTTAAAAGAGGGAAGGAGGAAGGACAACTGCCTATAGATGGACAGAGCAAAACAAACAAGTAAGGGAGTAAACCAAAGCTTCAAAGCTGTTATGCAAGACGACAATAACAGTCTCTACTTTCCAAACAATGAATCAGTGAGACTTAAAGGGCATATCAGCACCAAAACAATTCAGGCCAAGTCAGTCTATCAAAACTTTATCAAAACAAAATTTTATTTTGGTCAAAACTAAGTCCATTACTTCCTCGTCTCCTCCTGCTCTTCCACAGCATGTGCCTGACATGACAGAAGCCAAAATACAGGCTTAATCCTACATGCCCTTCATCCCCTTTACCCTGTAGGGGCTTTTTCACTCACTTCTAAAGTTGTCCTCCATCCTGCAAGCAGACTGTTTTGTTCAACAGGACTGCCTTTGTGTTCACTGAAGAGCTCCATTGATAACTAGAAGACAACAGCTTTAAGGAAATGCCCACAGGCTAAGCAGTCACAGATTGGAGAAAAAGACTTTTTAATTAAAAAAACCAAAGTCTTAACCTTTTTAAATTACTATATAAAAGACACTGCTATCAGACTGCTTATGCAGACAGGACCATTCAAGCTAATGGAGGAGGAGATGCTATTTTCATGAGTAACTTAAAAGCAATGCTCTCTTTTCACTGGAAGTTTGTGGGACTTAACTTTTACATTTGTTACACAGCTTTGAGCTCCTTTTCCATTGTAGCAGCTTGCCAACACAGACACATTTAGCTTTTTTTGTTTAGGACCATGACCACAGGCCAGCCTGAATACTGTGACTATTCACTGAAAGGAATGCTGGATGCAGTGCGTGGACCTTGCCAGCTTATTTCCCAATTCATCAGAAACATGCAAAGACCTGCATGCAATAGTGGTGTGCTCTCAGACAAAAACACAACCTAGTTTAAGTTTAGGAGTCTGTTGTGCAATGCTTGCTAAATGTCACCAGGAAAGTTGTCACTAGAAGCTTTGGTCTTCCCAGAACAGTTCAAACAATGGCAAGACAGGAATGGAAAAATCTCTGAAAGCTTTAAGAACTCCAGCGTTAAAAACACCCTCCTCTCTCACTGCGCTGAGAGACCTTGGGCCTTTGCTTGTCTTACAGTTCAATGAGACCACATTGTGGATCATCTTCCCCTGAAAATCCGAAGAAATAAGACAGCTGTTAAGGTTTTCCAAATACTTACCGGGCATCCTTATAGATCACTTGTACTTGCCAGATCTTTCTTTCTCCAGGTCTCTCTGGTCTTACCAACTAACCACCCATACCTGCCTCTGCTTTCAAGGGAGACACCAGCATATATCCTGTCTGATAAAAATGCAGTTCCCCCTCTCCCTGCACTGAATTTTGGATTGCACTGAATTTGGTATTTCCAGAACTGTGTACATGAGAGTAAGCTCTATTTATAGGTGTAGATACCCAAAATAAATGTTTTTGTAACATGTGAACTCTGTAATTTCAAGGCAGCACATTTGAATTGCTATTCATTAGTATGTCAGATATGCTGTTAGGAAATAACATAGCAACAAGTCAAGAGAAAACAGAACAAGCTACTGAATAATGAAACAGTCAAATGAGTTCAATTATATACTTGAACCATCAATCATAAAAGCACCAATCTGGTCACAGTAGGTTTGCTTGAATGGTTGTAGCCTTGCAAAGCATGTGGGCTGCCCTAAGAACCTTTCTCTCTCACCAATAAGGCTGTAAGTATTCTGAAGTCTAACAACAAACTCCATCTTGCTTCTCCATCTTGGAGAACATACATCCTGGAGCTTATACATCCTGATATAGTAAGCCCAGTACTGACAAATGAACTCAAAGAAGAACTTCACCTGTCCAAAAAGCACCCTCCCCATCTCTTGACTTCACATAGAGCAGGTTTCCTAAATCCTGCTAAGCAGGCAAAGCTAGAGCACCTACAGCTGGAGAGACGACAAAGGCACCTACGCTGCATGCTGAGTTCCACCAGGGCTTCGCGCTCCAAGGAGCAAGTAACAACTGCACAAGCAAGCTATACCACAGTAGCAAAAGTACTCCTTTTGGTCAAAAGGCTTTTCTAGGCCATAATCACAGCCAGCAGAATTCCTAGACATCCTACCAGCTGCACCTATACAAAGAGGGGTCCACTCTCTCCACTTAACGTGCTGCAGTCCACTCTCCTTCCATTGTTGTACAGTATGGCCAATAACGGTATGGCCTGGCTGAATACGGGCTTCAATGAAACAAACTGGTTGGATGGTTGTATCCAAAGGGTAGTGGTCAACAGCACAACATCCAGATGGAGATCAGTGACAAGCGGTGTCCTTCAGGGGGCCGTATTGGGACCACTGCTGTTCAGTATCTGGGATACAACAGTGGGATTGAGTGGACCCTCAGCAAGTTTGCAGATGAGACCAAGCTGAGTGGTGCGGTTGTGTCACGGTATGTTTATTTAGGATCCCATCCAACTTAGAGGTAGCATCAATTTAAGATTTACTAATACAAGATTAGGTGGTATGATTTTTAACAATACTTGACTATCAGCCAATGATCAAAGTGATTTAACAGAAGTTTCTATAATCAACACAGTGACTTAGTTCAAGATTTGAAAATGGCAAGGTTCACCCAAAACTTACAACGGCTTCCTAAATCAAAGCATACACAAACATGAGACTTACAACAAAGCTTCCTAAATCAAAACACACACACACATACAGATATAGAGGTTAACCTATATAATTAAGATGTTTCTCTTCTTGCAAAAAGTAGTAAATTATTGGTACCAAACCATGTTTGAAACCTTGAGAAATCCAATAGTAGTGAATTACTCACTCTTTTTCCTTTGTCAGCATTTGTCAGCAGACAACCTCTGAAATCCTCATGAAATCTACCTCTGAAATCCTCCAGAAATCTACACTTTAATGTCCTCCAGAAATCTACCCTGAGAGGTGTCCCAGCTCAGGGGGAGACACTGGGTCACAGCCTGCTGCGATCCCAGAGAGCTCAAAGGGGTCTCACTTAGGATTGCCATGTATAGGATTGTGAGGTGATTGACTTCGGTCAGTATTATCTGATAATAATAATAATTCAGAGTGGGCTACAATCGAGGCAACAGGAGTTTCAAGCATGGTTAAGGAGTGCCTAATCGTCCTAGGACAAGACAGTACACCTGACTGTCCAAACTCACTGCATCTGCAACCAAGATAAGAAAGTGCCAAATAGTCCCAGCCCACAGACAAGAACATTGGCCTGTCCCAACATCCCAGTGTGGCCCACTGGGGTCTGCACCACCACAGGTTGACACGCCTGAGGGACAGGATGCTGTCCAGAGGGACCTGGACAGGCTCGAGAAGTGGGCCCGTGTGAACTTCATGAAGTTCAACAAGGCCAAGTGCAGCATCCTGCATCTGGGTCAGGGCAACCCCCAGTATCAGTACAGGCTGGAGGATGAAGGGATTGAGAGCAGCCCTGCCGAGAAGGACTTGATGCTTGGGGGTACTGGTGGATGAAAAGCTGGACATGAGCTGACAACACACGCTCGCAGTACAGAAAACCAACTGTACCCTGGGCTGTATCAAAAGAAGCATGGCCAGCAGTTCGAGGGAGGTGATTCTGCCCCTCTACTCTGCTCTGGTGAGACCCCACCTGGAGTACTGTGTCCAGCTCTGGAGCCCTCAGCACAGGAAAGACATGGACCTATTGGAGCGAGTCCAGAGGAGGGACACAATAATGATGCGAGGGCTGGAGCACCTCTGCTATGAGGACAGGCTGAGAGAGTTGGGATTGTTCAGCCTGGAGAAGAGAAAGCTCCAGGGAGACCTCATTGCAGCCTTCCAGTACCTAGAAGGGACCTACAGGAAAGATGGGGACAAACTTTTACTGCGTGTTGCAATAGGACAAGGAAGGGGTAATGTCTTTAAGCTAAAAGAAGGTAGATTCAAGACAGAAGGATGACATTTTTTATGATCAGAGTGGTGAAACACTTGAACAGGTTGCCCAGAGAGGGCGTAGATGCCCTATCCCTGGAAACATTCAAGGTCAGGCTGGATGGGGCTCTGAGCAACTTGATCTCGTTGAGATCTACTCTGTGACTCTGTTCTATGAAATCCTATGAGAAAGGAGACTTCTGTGTAGACTTTCCTGTCTCCCTCTTGAAAAACAGCGGATCAGACTTCCCACCTGTGAAATTTCAAAGGTGCATGGTGTTAGCATGGAACAGGTCCCCGACACTAAGAGCTTTTTCTTCTTCAGACAGATGGAAGATGGCTAGTGCCAAACTCACATTCAGATCCAGAAAACACCAACACCTTCTCTTTTCTTAGAGGTTTAGGCCAAAGACAGGACAGCGCCCTGCGACAAGGCACTGGTTCACTAACGGAAACCAGAAATCTCTGACAGGGCTACAACATCAGGAGAGTACTCAACAATTCATCTCCTGACAGTTCCCCCAAAAAGATCCTCCAGGGGGAGAGGCAACCCACTGGGGAGTTATACAGGGAGCCTGGAGGGTCACAGTTTTTGCCCTCTGTCCACTGAATTAATCTTTCCACTGCGTGGTTCTAGCATGGTAATACACTACTGGGAATTCACACCCACCCATGTAACAGCCACAGACCATTAGGATGGCTGTGACTCTCCTTCCAGCAAGGAGAAATCATAAGCTCCCAATCTTAGGTGGCTAGCAGTGATACTCAGTGATGCTGAAGACAAGGATCCTGAAAAGATGTTGTCTCTGAACCACAGAAATCTGTCTATCCAAAAGCAAACAATTAAGCACTCCAGCAGCTCTTTTGTACAGGCTAGAGGATGAAGGTTGCCCACAGAAATCAGATGCCAGCCCATGTAATAATCATGGTTTTTTGTCAGGTCTTCCAGACTGCAGCCTTTACACAGCAGGGAAGTGTCAAGCCAGCTTGAAGTCTGGCAGAAAAACCCCTGACCACCCTCCCTGCACCTGCAGTGAAAGGCTACAGCTCCTAACACCCTTGAAGAGAGAAGAGACGTCTTCCAATGACATGGCAAGGTGCCATGGGGGTCAGAAGAAAAATCAGATACCACTACAGACAAGCCTCTTGAAGACCACCTAAACATCAGCCTTTTCCCTGGCTCTGTCTTAAGCTGGGGCCTCTTTTGTCTTCTGCTGCAGATTGCCCAGGTGATCAACTGAATCACAGATCAAAAACAGTGGCTACAACAGAGAGGTGCCAGCTCTGCAGCTTCTGTAAGTGAAATGGGACAGCAGGGGCAGAGAAACATGTAATGTTTAAAACCAGGAGAGTGACACGGAAGACCCAGCTGGACCACAGAACCACCTACTGTAGGACAGGCACACCAGTGCCACGAATGCTGAAGATGTGGTACTTAACCACGTTAAGCAACAGCTTCTCCAATTCACTGCTTTCAGGCTGATGCTTTACAAAGAAAACTTTGTCAATTGTTTATCAGCAGTCTCCAGCTGACTCACAGCTACTGCTCAAAACAAAGAGCTACAGCTTACAGTATTCAGAACAGAGTAACACAACAAGAACCACAAGGCAGGCTGACCCAGCCCTCCATTTTAAGGAAAATCCACTAAAACAGTTTGACGTTTACTGCAAACATCCTTTTAACTAAAACTTCATCACGCTTAGGGAACTGACATAAACCATACAGGCTTCCAGCCCCCCACATCCAGGCCCACAAATGTGGCCTCCTGCACCACTATCTCTGGTTGCCTGGTACAGCGCTTGTAAACTTCACACACCACAATGTCCATGTCATACTTCAACAATTAGTTTCTGAAAACCCAGGTGGACAACACAGATGTCTCCTACAAAAATCAGTCCTGTTAACACTTCCGCAATTTTAGACGCGTTCAAACCAAAATGCCTCCCCATTTATAAAAGGGAAAGAACAGTAGAATATCTTCAGCTTTGAAAAAGAAGAATTTGAGTTACGCTTAAATAAACGGGGCGGATCATAGCAGAATTTAATGCATGGTAGGACTTAATAAGCCATGATGGCATTTTGGCAGAAAATTGTGATGTTGACACAGTTGCACGGAATCCCTCACAATATTCAAAGATTTGGAGACATTCTCAACACTACAGCATTCAGAGCAGCTGCAGTGTAGCCCTGCACCTATGGGGTGTATCACCAGGGGCACACAACATACACCACGCATGCATCGCACAGAGCCTTGATGAGTTTGCTCAGTGCTCCAAGGGAGCTAAAAACCCACAAATTCCCCCCAGAACACATATAAGACTTTAAATGGACGAAGCAAGGAGAGACAGGCAGCATTTTACATAAAACCAGCCTCCTCCGCTCAGTGACGGAGGGCTGGAATCCCTAGGAAGTGCACTTCCTTGCACCATGCCTCTTAAAAACTGAACACAGGACATAAAAACGTAATAAAAAAAAATCCTGAAGAGATTAGAATAAAAACCACTGCTAATCTTAGCTACAATAGCACCCACGTACCTCCACAGCACAGTTATTTTAAAAGAAATGCTGAGTACAATTAAAATGTAGGCCAAGTTATTAATATATGTAACCCCAAGATAAGTGTTCTTCCTCTTTTAACTTGGGTAATCTCAGCATTATCTAGGCCATCTCAACACTTCTTATCACCACAAAATAAAACAAGTGAAGGGAAAAAAAAAAGCCAACAAAAACACCCCAGTTGCCATGGCAACCTCAGCCTCTCATTCCTATAGGGCTTCGTCTCCAAGCATCATCACAGACAGAAGTGTACAAAACTGTAGGATCTGAGTGAAAACAAGAGCGAGAAAGAAGACAGAAAAAAAAAAAGAAGAAAAAAAGGCAAAAAGCAAAGAAACGGGGTCCTGTGCCAGCTGGGTAAGTACATTCAGTATTTTCTTCAACGTGGTTGCTACGAGGGTATTGACATGGTCAGGAAACTAAAGGCAAATGATTCATACAGTGGTGAATCAGAGGAGAAGAAAACACTCAGAGGTGCTATTTCCAGAAAAGCTAGCAAACTGAAGGTGCTATCTCTGAGCTACTTTTTTTGTTTGTTTTCTGAATCACCATTTTTAGTTTTATTATGAATTTCAAGCATTTAAAAAGGGTTCCTGTTAAGAAAGAGTGAGGAATTCAATTCCACCGCTTAGGCTTGAGTCACTAATGAGACTCAGGACTATATTTATCTTGAATTTAAAGAGCAGTCTCTTTCACATGAGTAAGATCATATATAATTCATAGAGGTTGAGCATTTACGTCTATCTAGAGAACAGAATCCTGCAGTGTCAAGTTATATACACCACTTAAAAGTACACCATAACTTGCAAGGTGCAATAGCTCTATTCACGAAGCAGTAGAATTCCAAATCTAACCGAGAGAAACTATAAATCATTCCTAAAGAGGGACCAAATGACCTCAAGGTTTTGTTTATTTCGATTTGTTGTTGTTTGGTGTGGTTTTTTTAATCAATCAGGCTGGCAGGGCAAGTTCTTGTAGCACTTGCTCTTAATTTATTGTGTTACATAATCAGCTATTAATTTATACACATGAATTACCAACACATGCTGAAGGGTTCTCAAGGCTTCCCATGAGACCGTATTTACAAAAGAAGTTACACTGACGCAAAAGTACTGAATAAGTATAATATAACTCCATTATCTTTCCAGACTTGGGAAAAGGAAGGGGAGGAGGATTTGTTTTTTAAATAATCTATTTGCTCCTCCTAAAGAAGTGCCTGAATGACAAATACAAGGGCTTCAAGAAATCTCAAGGCACTTGCCAGACAGGAGCTATTCTGGAGCAAGGAGAAGATAAGAGCAACAGAACAAGAGAGGTCAAAACCAGAAAGGATATAACAATACTTAGCTGTTTTAAAGGGCATTTTTAACATTACGGTATTTTTACCTCCTACTTTGGCCTGTTTCTGCAAAAGAATTTGACTGGGGAGGTCGGAAGTCCCAGATGCTGTTGGGAATAGGCAGCGCTGTTTGACTTCACTTCTTCATAAGAGAAACTACAGGCATGCAAGTCAATGGCACAGAAACCAAAGCAGGAACCTTTTCACTTGTTTTAGTTTTTAAGGTTATGTCTCTCTGCTTTCACACCTTCTCATTTTGGGGCCACATGCTCGGTTTCTCACTCAGCGTCTTCTATTTGCAAAGTTAAGTCTCCCCAGCATCCAGACAGAGGGTTGGAGCATCAAACAGAATGGTAAGGACTATTTTCCTCAAGTTTCAGCCTCTTCTAGGATAAAGGGGTTGTGATTACTTTTGAAAGGGCTGCCATTACCACCCATGACAACTTTGCATCAGTGAGCGCAGACACTGCTCACAGCTCACGTGCACGCCTGCCAGGCACCGCTGTCCCACTGCAGCACTATGCCAACAGTACATCCAACGGCACCCGTGGCCACCTAAAATTTGTAGAAGTGTCTTGAGACTTCAGAATTGTCTAAATATTTGTGAATATCCAAGAAGTTTGAAAGCGGTTTTCCCAGCCCTCCATATCAACACTGTTTTGAGAAGAGATTTAATGTGAAAGAGCAGTTTTTCCTAGGTCACGCTACTCAGCCCACACCTTTGTTTCTATTGAAGGCCTTCTTTCTACCGCAAATACGTTCCAGCATTGCTAGTCCTAATCAGTTTCCCATGCAAATTTGTAAGTGTGTATACTCATTCTGGCATCCTAACTAGATTGTGAAGAAAATCTTTCATCTCACAAAAGGCTTTTTCATTTTTCTACTGAAAGAGAGCATCCACAGTCTCAAACAGGACTAGCCCTTTTCACTTTACGTTCAGCTCCTTCCCTCATGCCCTCTTCATGCTTAGAGGAATCTTAGCAATTTCTTGTATTCTTCTGCCTTCTTTTGAAGCTCCCAACCGTGCAAAGATTTCAGCACTGACGAAGTATTTTTGTTTGAAAGACTTAAGGAACTGGTTAATGGAGTACTCCTACGCTTGCCGGTTAACAAGGTGTACCAGTTCTTATCTCCACGCGCTGTAGAGAAAGTACTGCAGAAAAAGGACAGACTCATTTCCTGAATTACATCATAACAAAGCAAGACATTAAAATATGACACATTCTGCTGAGGAGAAAGAAATGCAAGGAGGAACAGAGATTTTTTCCGCTACACATTCTTGCACTCAAACTGGAAGTCCTATTTCCTAGCCACTGTAATCTAACACCACCCTGCAGAACAACACACTGCAGTCTTCTATATACGTAAAACCTCCAGGGACAAATACAGCAATTTTTATTCTCACTTTTAGTTGCTTTAGGTTTTAAACAATGTTATTTTTACATAGCAAGTGGCACGGCATCATACAAGAGGTATTTGAAAAGAAGCCAAGCAAGTGAGCAATATCAGCATATTACATTCATAATCCTAAACATACTTCCAAGTTAATCACTCATATTCCATTTTAAACAGATAAAAAACAACAAACATACATAAAAATACCTGTGTTTTTCACATGTATCCTTATATGTGAGTACGTGTATGAATATATATACACACGCATACACCCTCATTCTTCCAGAGCCAAGTAAATAAAAATATTAAAATAAAAAAAACAGGAAGTGAAATCAGGGGTTGACTGTACTGTAGTGAATAACAAATTTCCACAAGTGAGAAAACAGTAGACAACAATACGGTTTAAAAGGAAGAATGCTGTGGTGGCACGTTTAGGGGGGGAAAAAAAAAAAAAAGTAGTACTCTTCCACTTAGTTCCTTATCACATTGTGATATACAAATGTTAGTTTCTGCTCTCTGCTTGGGAGTGTTTCCTAAAAGTCTTTCTCTCAGAACTGAAAGATGTTGTTAAAAAATAGGCTGGCAAAAAAAAAAAAAAAAAAAAAGATCAGGAGCACATACTATTTTATCATTTATGAAGTGCTATACGCTGTACATACATCCTGTTCTTTCCCCACTGGAGCTGAGTCAAATTAAATACATGAATGTAACTTAGTCACCTGTTTTCAATAGGTGTTCCAAAAGCATTTTTGCCTAAGGGATTTTCCTGAGACAGCTCAGGATGGTGCTGATGAGCAACAAGTCACCCAGAAGGAAGACAGTTTGAGCTGATGAAATGCAGTGTTAGAAACAACTCTGGAAAAAACTAGTGACGTAACCAAAAAGCAAAGGTCATCCAGGGACAGCCTGATTCCAAGATAATTCAAAGCTGCCACCTGAGAAAAGAGCTCTAAAAATTAGGAAGAGAACCAGGTTCCTATGGGATAGCAAGCAGAAAAGCAACATTACAGGCAGTTAGAAAAAGCATGTAATCAAAGAGGAGAAAACAGACAAGCAACAGGGACCCTGCTCAGAGGGAACCCACTGGAAACAATACAGCAAAATTCCTTATCCCTGGACTGGAGTTCAGAAGAGGAGGGGGGGAATCAACAGAAACATCCATTACAAGCTGCCAAGAGCAGAATGAAAACGAAAATCCTTGCATGTCATCCTCCATGGCACTATAAGCGGGAGACCGCACCTCAACATCAGCGTCTAGGCTTAGGTAACAAACGCCCACTGTACGTGACACCTCCCTTGTTATAAAGCAATTCTCAATGCAAAGCGATTGCTTAATGGGTTGGGGTTTTTTTCCACACGGAAAACCCCAGGATACTGTCTACTGGTATCGGATATTTTACTGAAATAAAAGTAACATCACCACTAAAAAAAAAAAAACTGCTGATGACTGAAACTGAAGGACACAGTAATCACACACCGAGACGTGCACTGCTGAGGAAGATGTGCTACATCCTATTTTAATACAAACATCTACATCCATAAAGAAGGAATGCACACCACCTCTAGAGGAAGGGGAGATGTTACCAAAACGTACTGTTTCCTAAAAAGAAAACACACCTGAACCAGGGGGAAACACACAGCGAATGCAGGCAAACATCACAGAAAATAAAACAGGCAAGTGCTTCTGCACCCATTAAGTACTGAGGTCACTTCTCATTGAAGCTCTACCCAAGTTTTAAAGAAAACGATGTAAAATGGCTCAGTACAGCGCTTAGAAAATGTTTTAGGGTGAAAGACTTAGAGCTCAGTGTCCTTTGTTTATCAGAAAGAAATAACTAGTCAGGCATTTATCCCCCACACAACTGCAAGAAAGAACAAAAGGCTTTTTAGACCCTTAGCACAGCACTGCAAGAACTATGGTCTGCAGGAAACTCAGCAGAGGAAGGCTGAAAAATTTTGTGCCCAGATGGGAAGAAGCAGAGGGTATTAGCCTAGAAGATGGCTGAGGAACACCTGAGCATACTGAGTCTGAGCAATATTAGATGAAAGATCATCTAGAAAGAAAACCTGCAGAGAGCAAGCCGCAGCCGCTCCAGACCATGATGGATTGATGAGCACCTTCCTCATTGCTTTTGTCATTTATCACCGAGTCAGTCTGAGGCAGTAACACAGATGAGAAATGAAAGTGCCGTGCAAAGCATGGTATTGGTTTACTGGCTTTAGCACTTTCTGTGGCAAGTTATTTCGTACATAATTGAGTTGCTGAACTGAAATCTGGGATAACGCTGTCAACACAAAATATAGCTTCCAGCTACAAAAGCTGTGTGCATCGTCGTGAAGCTCCCTGTCCTTTCCACTGCATCACTGATGGTGACAGTGATACTGTCCTCCAAAGCACTGTCAGAGGAAGGCAGGACAGAAGAAAAGCATAAATTCTCCAGTACAAAATGGATTCTCCTTCAAATCCAGACCAGTAAGTAAATTGTATCGTTCAGTGTGTCAGTCAATCCTCCAAATATTTTTCCCAACATATATTTCAGCTTGACCAGAACTGAGCTAAGTTTCTGTGTCAGGTTTCTTTTGGGGAGTGGGTTTATTGGGTTTGGGGTTTTTTTTCTTCTTTTTTTTTTTTTCTTTTTTGACAGTCTTTGTGTTTGTTGACAAGATGGATTCAGAATCACACAGCTCAATCTAAATTTTAAATGCAGCAAAATCACATCCACCCAACAACAATCTCAACAACAAACTCACACTGCATCTCAACATCAAACATCTTATTGTTGCACGGAAAGGCCCCGCCACTGACAAGGAACCCACTAAAGAATTAAGCGAGCACGTCTTGAAAATTTAAACTGACTGTGGGATAGAAGCAAGATTTCATTGTGGCGCTACCTTCTTGCAGCTTTCATTTTTAATTCAAAATGCAACAAAAGCAAGCCAAGCTTGTCAGAAGAGGGGGGAGAATTTGCTTTCCTTTTGAACTGCAAGCATTAAGACTTTCTGGGGAATCTCATGTATCATTCACTTCCTTCAAAACTGAGCTGCATGGAACCAGCAGGGTCAAGGATCTTCCAGCTACCTGTCCCAAATAAACAGAAAGGATGAGAGTTCTAGGCGATTGCTCCTCATCCCTCTATTCCCTACCACTATTTCCGTATCCCTACGAACTCCCTGTTGGTTTAACTCCCAGTTTTAAACTAAAACACGCCTTTTCTATCTGACTCCAGTTACTTAGAACAGTCTTTAAACGGAGTAGACTCCATTCAAAACATGTCCAGAATGTGTATCCCCAGACTGCGTGCAGAGATGCTGTCCCCTACACCAACGAGGCACAATGTGGCTTGACCGTGTCTGGGACATGCCTGTATGAACCACAGTAGCTTTATGGCTGTCCTTCCAAGTCAGAGATTAATGGCATAAACATCATTCCAATTCACCATTTACATTTTATTCTGGAAAAGCGGCAGTGTTGTCAGCCAACAGGTAAACCAGGTATTAGGAGAAACAGGGATTTCTGCATCTTGGACTAAGTCTGGAGGTTCTCCTTAGAATACAAAGCCTAAAAAACAAACAAATACAAAAAACCCCCAAAAATACAAAACCAGAAAACAAGGATGCTATTTCCCAAAGTATTATTTGACTTAGTGCCTCCATATCAAAACAAGTATCCTACCTGCTCAAATTACATTTCCCTAGTAAAAACACACAGAAAACATACCAAAAAGTCCCTCACAGAAGCTTCCAGTAAATGCTCTAACGAAAGAGATATTTACTGTAACCTAAAAATGGCTAAACAATTCCATTAAATTTGCTAACCAACTTGCTTATTACTTTACCTTTGGATAAAATAAGCCAAACCAAGTTCACATTAGAAAGATTTATAGCACTGGAAGCATTTGTAGCCCCCAAAATGTACAGATTCACAATTCTTCCTATTTATTTTTTTAGTCTTTCATGGAAAAAGGAAAAGCACTGGGAAAAGAAATACATTTAACAATGGATAAAATAAATCCCAAACTCCAAATTAAAACATCTGCTAGCTACTTTTTTAGTGTATGAAATTGGTTTCTCTGTGCACTACCAATGAGAACTCAGCTCTCTCTATTTCCTATGCAGACTTCATACACTTAATATTTTTAATTTTTAAGATGCACACAGAGATGCACAGAAACCCAGTCACTTACACTGGCTCTTTCTTGCCAAGCCTGAGGAAATTCAAACCCACTCAAAACTGAAATCACCAGGCTTTGGAAAGCAAGAGCAATATAAGAGAGTAATTGTTCATGTTACAATACAAACATCACTTATTCTTTCACACACACACTTATCAAAGGAAGTGACAGCTACAAAGAGTAAAGTGACATGAAAAATAAAGAGTCATTTACCAAGGGTTTACGGAAAACTAATTTGCCGGGGGGGGGGGGGGGGGAGGGGAGGGTAGGGAGAGGGTTGCGGGGGGGGGAGGGGAGGGAGGGGGTTGGGGGGGAAAGAACGAAAGAAAAAATAAACCACAGCTGCAAGCCTCGTTGACTGAGCGTACAATAAATATATGCACAAAAACTTAACACAGTGACATCTTTGGACCCAACTGGACACCTAATCCACATGGGAAGACTGCCTTCCCTGTAAAACTTTAGTTATAAAAATACCTTGCCCATCTAGCAAGAGAGCTGTAATTCTCCCCAGGAGCCCCTCCTGTCCTGTACAAAGTGCTGGCAATGGCAGTACTGGCCCTGAAGTGGAGAGGGAAGCAGTATTTTACTTTAAAACAGAGGGATTAGATCCAGGACATTGTGCCTTGTACGGAGAGCATCAGAGCATCTCTTCTATGCATTTCTCGGAGTACACAAGAAGAAAAGGAAAGGACCACTTATCTTGGCCTGCGATACCAGAAATGCATTAAGAATTCATTGTACTTTCTCGCGTTTTTGCGACGCAGCTGTGTAGGCCATGTGGGCATGTGCCAGTCTGCTGAGTAGCTGATAAATTTGATGAAACACTCCATAGACCTGATCACTCACGTTTAGAGGAAGCCATTTTCCAAGGGTCAAAAGCACCATCACAATTAAAGCTCAAATCTGGGTCATTTAGGCCGCACAACCTCTCAAAATAATGACAGGCAGGAGCCTTCCCCCCCCCCTCCCCCCTCCTTTCTTTAACTGATGGAGTCTTACCATCAGCATGCTCAGTTCCCTTCAAAGTTTGGAAACTTTCTGTTTCGATGAAGAGCAGCTCCAGGGAACATCAACACAAACAGGACCAGGAGACTGAACACTTTGAACCCACAGATCTGGAACAGAAACCACTGCAAATTCACCTAGAAAAGAGGCACTCAGCGGCTTCATTTAGAAGCCTGTGGGTGGTTTATCGAAAGGAGCCCAAACAAGGACAACATCAGCTCAGCTGCAATTACACACACAATCCTAGTCTCTCTGGGGAGAAGAAAAAGGAGATACCGACTAGCTACCAAGGTTTTCCAGTCTACTGCAAACATGTCCTTCACTAAAAAGCTGCGTGTTTTTTTTTTTCATTGTTAATCAGCCTCACACTCCTAGAGATCATCCTTTTATTACTTTCTAAAGGACAATGATCAAACTCCATTAGTTAAAGCAAATGTGACCAGGAGGTAATTATTAAGCAGGATTAACTTAAAATATCTTTCAAGAAATCATATCAGCATTTATTAAATAACTTGGAAAGAACGAGCTGCCAAGGTATTCAAGAAGGCACAAAGCTGTAAGCCTGGCTGGCAAAAGGGGCCACCGTCAGCAAATGACCCATGGGGTATTTTTGAAATTTGTTGTTTAGCAGGAAGTTGTTGGAACAGACGGACATGGCACCGGGCATAGCTGGTTGAAAACAGACAAATGGACCAAAAAAATCAGTTCTTCACCCAGCGGAGACACTGACATGCCAGGCGACGCTACAGGGTTTTCCCCCCACGCTCTGAGCAGCAAATATTTCAGCTAATGAAGACTAAAGAGTATTTTTCTCTCTGTTATTACCCCTCACACACGCAACTTGGTTTGGGGTGGAGGTTTCAGATGTAGGTTAAAAAGAGGTGTCTTAACAGCGCAGCTTAGAAGTGCCTCATTAGCACACGGTCATTAGACAGTGGTGCTAACAATCCTTACCCAAAATTCAGCCTGAAAAGCCAAAGGGGAAAAACAATTCCAGACCACAAAACTGTCAGGGCAGTTTTCAAACTAGTAAAAGACACTAAATTCAAGTTACAGCTATGCACTACCTTTATACACCTAGTATGGGAATGGAAAAAAAAGTGAGACACCCCCCACGAAAGCCTTTCATATTTTCTTATCTGTTAACATACCAAAACCCCTCAGCTCTTCAAGCAACAAAACTGGCACCTGAACGTCTGCTTTTGTGACTCCAGTAATTTGCCCCCTTTTTAAGGCAGTGATATAATAAAATTAACTGCAAAAGACAAACTTTGTGCATTTCCACAACTTAAGAAATTTTCACTCGACTTTGGGGATTTTTTGCTGTTAGGGTAGGCGCTGACTTTCCGTTACGCAGACAGAACGACACATCTCTCAGCAAAGTTTTAAGTAAGGAAATACAAAACAATTCTTGAAAGACTCTTTTTTGCACCACACAGGAACATGACTTCCACCCAACTTCATCCCGCACCCTCTTCACCCACAACAATGACAAAAGGGAGGAGCTATTTCAAGCAGTGCAGGTTACTGGCTCTACATCCACCGCCCTGTTTGATACCACTTGAACAATGAGGCCCTTGTACACCCCAACTCCTAGAGACGTGGTCCTGGAGATACAACCCAAGCCGGTTGTGCTGCATAATCTCGAGAAGACATCAAGGTGTTGTTTTGTTGTTTGTTTGTTTTTTCTTAAAAGTGGGCCACGGAGAGCCCCTCTCTTCCCTCTGACACCATTTGGTTTCTCTGCATCAGAACAAGCCATAATTTTGTCACCACCAGGAACCTCAGCTGCCATGAGGGCCAGCAAGGAGACCTGGAGATTCCTTCTCCCCTCCTTGGCATCAGCCCAGGTTTAGAAGGTTCAGCCACCACCACTGGTGTGGAGTTTGAACTCAACCCCACCACAGTGGTGGTGGCTGGTGGCTCGCAGTGGATCCATCCTGGGATGGGCAGGGGCAGTACTGGATCACGCAAACACCCCTGTCACCACGGTGGTTCTTGGACCCTTCTTGGGCATTGGACTAGATGACCTTTAAAGGCCCCTTCCAATCCAAAGTGTTCTATGAGTCTATGATCCTAGGAGGAGACAGTGCTGTACCTTTGATTTTTTATTATTATTGTTAACATTTTAATAATTATTACCAAATTTTTGTTGTGACTGTTTTTATAATTTATTATTATAATTTATTATTGGAATTATTATTTTTGGAATTTAGTGTTATTAGAATTTATTGCTATTAATAGTAGAATTTTTTGTATTATCATTGTTTTTAGCCTTTTTTATTTTAGACTTTATTATTATTATTGGAATTTTTAGTATCGTCGCCACTAGACTTTTTTATTCTAGAGCTTACCATTATTATTATTGGAATTTTTAGTATCATTGTTAAGCTAGGCTTCTTTATTTTAGAACTTATTATTATCATCGGAATTTTTAGTATCATTGTTGTCGCTAGACTTTATTACTAGAAATTATGCCTACTAGAATTTTCATTATTGCTATTGTTAAGATTTTTTTTTTTTAGTAGAACGTATTATTTTTACTATGAGGATGTTTAATTATTATTAGAATTGTCAGATTACTAATTATTATTATAACAATAATTTTTGTTACCAGTATATTTAGGCATCCCTCCGCCCCGGTCGCTCCCCGCCCGTCCCTCACCGCGGCCGCTCGCCCCGGGGCCAGCAGGGCGGCGCGGGGCCGGCCCGCCGTACCCCCCGGTCCCCGCCGTCCCCGTCCGGCCGCCCCCCGCCCTGCTGCCCCCCCTTACCCTCGCACTGGTAGCCGGCCAGCCCCCAGATGAAGTCGGTGCAGTAGTGGCAGAAGGTGGGCTTGGTGAGGGTCACCCTGCGGAAGCCGTGTCCCGGCGGGCTGCTCCCCGCCGCCACCACCGCGGCGCGGCCCCGTCCGCTCAGCACCGGGCTGGAGGCCGGGCTGCTGCCGCTGCCGCCGCGCACCGAGCGCGTCCCCTCCGCCATGCCCGTTCTCCGCGGCGCGGCGCCGGCTGCCGCTTCTCCCTCGCTTCCGCCCGAGGCGGCCGCGGCGGCGGCGGCGGCGGCGGCGGGGGGCGGGCGGGGGCGGTGCCCCGTCAGGGCCTGGGCGGGCGGCGCCGCGCTGCCCCCTGCCGGCCCCGCCGCCGCCCGCACTGAGGGGGAGGCCGCAGCCGCCCCGCCGGGCCGTTGCCGTTCCGCCCCGCTCCAGGCCTCGCTGTCCTGGGCTCGTCCTGAGGTGTCCCCGCTCCTGCCAGGGGCGAATCGCGCACCGAGGTTGAGGTGAGCGCTGGAGGAGCAGGTGGAAGGGCGCTGAAGGAGCTCCCCCGCAGCAGTGTGGGCGGTATGGATGCTTCAGAGGGGTGGGCAATACTTCAGTGCCCCGCCGCTACCACCATCCGTGACAACGCCGCAGGAGGAAAGGTGGAGGCAGGGAAGGGGCCTGCTTGTGGGAAGGTCTCATCACAAACAGCCGGCAGGTTCACTTTGCAAATTACGGCTGTGAAGGCCGAGAAGACCTCCAGTTTCTTAGCATGGCACAGAACTGGATAGTGTCGCTGCCACAGGCTTGTGCGATTTTGGAGTGCACAAAGCTCCATCTCAAGAAGTTTGGTGAGGATGCAGTGGGAGAAGAAGATGGATTGCCATAGATTTTGCCTTCTGCTCCCAACATCTCTGCCTTTATTAGAAAAGAGAAAGGGTTCTGTGTAGCAGCCTCTCCTCTCTGTTTTGTGGTTTTTATTGTGGGGTTTTTTCGTCCTTTATGTTCACTTCACCTTCTTATTTCTAGTTTTGAAAATATTTACACCCTGGGAGGTTTCCACCTTGCTAGTCTCCTGCTTGCCTCCAAAATGCCTGTGTTTCTTTGACTGTTACAACATTAGGCAAAGTATCGTGGCTGGAGTAGGTTGGGACAAGAAAGGAGGCTGTGCCCTTGGATTTTGTGTATATGGATGTCTGCTGTCCATATCCTCACTTGCCAGTGGGTCCTAGATCTCAGCTTTGTATTAGTCTCCACTGAGCTGTCTGGAACAATGTCCAGGTACCTTCATTAAGCCATGAGAGACAAGAAAAGAGTAGTTTAGATTTTCATCCCTGACTCTGATTTATTTGTATTTTGGTGAAAGGTTTAATAAACCATCCTGTTGTCCTGAAGACCAACACTGAGGTCCTAAAATTTCTCAGCATCTTCTAGTTTCTACTAATCTTACTTTACCCCTCCCTTCCCTATTGTTAATGTGAACGTATTTATGATCAAGAGCAAGAAGGATTTGACCAGCTCAAAGAGAAACAGTAGAAATAACTTAAGAGACTAAAGAAAGCATGGTACGTCATTTTATGGTTGGTGAAAGAGTAAGCAGTTAGATACAAAAACTTTGAAATATTTCTAATTGCTCCTACAAACATGATTTAGGAAACATACCTAAGATACTATAAAGCTTTATGGAGCCTCAAGTACACAAGAGGATGGGGAACAGGAAAGCAGTGTGAAACCCTTTCCTTTGAACACGTATGCTTGCTGAAAACAATGAGCCAAAGCCCATAATGACAGGTCCCACCTTCCACAAACTCAACTTCACTTTGGTCTTTGTGAAGATCATAGAGCAAGGCCTCATGGAACACATTTCTGGGCACATGGCAGAGAAGATGACAATTAGGAACAGACAGTATGGATTTGCCAAAGGTCAGTGGTGACTAATCAACCTGATTGCCTTCCATGTCAAAATGAGTAGATCCACGTAGGAGGGGAGGCTGGTGGAACCTTGACTTCAGCAAGGTTTAGGACATGGTCTCCCACAATATTCTTGTATCCATGCTGGAATGTTATGGTCCAGCATGGGTGGACAACTGGACGGGTAAAAAACCTGGTTGGATAGTTAGGCTCAGTGGGTAGCGATTAATGGGTCATACTTTAAGTCTGCTGGAGGCCAGGGAGGAGTACTGCAGGGGTCTCTCCTGAGACCTGTAGCATTTAGCATCTTTATCAACAACACAGAGATGGTGATGGAGAGCAGTATTGTCAGGTTTGCATATGACACCAAGCTGGGGGGAGCAGACATTACATTGCCATCCAGAGGGACCTTGACAGGCAGGAGAAATGAGCAGACAGGCAGGGGGACAGCTCTGTGGAAAAGGTCCTGGGTGTCTCGGTTGACAATGAGTTAATATGAGCCAGCTGTGCACCCTGGCAATGACCAGGGTAAATGGCATCCTGGGCCCTTCAGGAGCACAGCCAGTAGACTGAGAAGGGATGATCCCTGTCTCCTCAGCATTCATTATGGGGTATTGCATCCAGTTTTGTCCCACAGTACAGGAAGCACATTGACAAACTGGAGCAAGTGCAGTGGAGGGACACCAGGATGGTCAGGGGCTGGAGTACTTACCCTGTGAGGAAAATTTGAGAGAGCAGGACTTAGCCTGAAGAAGAGATGGCTCCAGGGGGACCTCGTAGCAGCCCCCTAGTAACAACACAGGTTTTCAAGAAGATGGAGCAAGGCTCTTTACAGTGGTGCATGCTGGGAGGACAAGAGACAAAGGGCAGAACTTCAAACAAGGCATTCAGGATGGATATAAAGAGAAACCTTTTCACCCTAAAGCCAGCCAAGCAGAGGAGCAGGTTACCTGGAAAGCTTATGCCATCTTCATCCTTGGAAGTTTTCAAGATATGACTGGATAAGCCATGACCAACCTGGTCTGACCTCATGGGTGTCTGGGCTTTGAGCAGGAAAATTAGACTAGGTGACCTCCTGAGGTCCCTTCCAACCTCAATTACCCCATGATATTATGATTCAAAAGTTTACACTCAGCCATTTCAAATGTGAGTGGACCTCAACACACACAAATACTATCTCTTTTAGAGATTTATCTGTGTTGTCAGTTGGTACGAGCTGACAGAGTTCCTTGAGTTTTGTCTCTGTGTGCACCAGCTGAGAGCGCAGACGTTCACAGAGGACGCTTGAATTCAGAGAGACTACAGGTACATTTAAATTCCTGTTGAACATGGACAAAGGGAAACTGAGACTAACAAAAGCAGCCTGTTTGCCATGCTGTCTGCTTTCCCCAGCTCCCACGTAGTCTATTTCAGGGCTTTCAAATGAGCTGAGTTTGACTATATCATGGCAAAAGTTGCAATTAGATTAGACGTGCCAGTGTTTTTTCCGATGGAGTTCAGTGCTGTTTGTCAGATTTGTTCTTTGGGACATTCCTCCTTGTTTAGGAGAGGAAGCCCCTTCCCTATGTGCCTAGCCCATGTTGTCGTATTCTCACGGAGAGACCTCTTCTCTTACTTTTCTTCAAGAGCTTGTCTACAACGTTATCTTGCCTCACCTGTTCCATTGGCCATGCCTTTCTTTTCCACAGAGACTGTCCTCTTTAACTGCCTTTCTTTTGTATGGATCTAATAGTCCTTCCCCTCTCAAGAGACAGAGGCTCAAGAGTTGGAAAGCTGAAGCTCATCTGAACAAATCTTTCCTATGATCAGGAAAATACACTCTACTGCCTGATAAGGGCATCAGAATTTGGCCCTGTTTCAAAATCCTGAGGAAGTAATCAATACATCATTTTATAGAAATATGAAAATTATCAAGTAATTCAGATACGTTACTGCATCATCTGCCAGTCACAGGGTTTTCTTCCTGGAAGTTACCTATAGAATGGTAGTTTTTAATGTTAAGGTGCAAATGAAATGTGAGATTTTGGCTATTTCTTAGTATCTGACTCCTCAGATGCATATTTATATGCTGTAATGCATAGGCATGTGTGACCTGTACTTACTGTGCCTTAACTTCCCTTCTTATCTCTGAGCAACCAGTCTAACCAGTCAAAACAACCTAAACCACCTGATGATTTTCTTCAGCTGAGTCTGCCGCCACCTCTGCTGCCAGCAGCCATGGAATATGGCAGCAGTTGAAGTCTAGCCATCCTTTCCATTTCACGTGTGTAGCAGGAATGCCTAGGCAGAGGAAAAGCGTGAGGTAAAGAATTATTATCAGAGCTGTCACACTCATAAATGTGATAGCTCACTAGAGGGATTTGCTATCAGTTCCTGACTCAGAGCTCATCATCTTAAGGTTTCGATGAGCTTAAGAGCTCATCATGCAAGGTTTCGACTGCCTTTATGTCTGCACTCAGGATACTCATCCAAAAACAGAAGAATGATAAGACAGCTGGAAGCAATTCCAGGGGTTTTTTTTGCCTTTTTTTTTTTTTTTTTTCTTTTAGCTATCAAGGTGGTCTTTATAAGGAGGGCATATACTGATCTTTATAAAAAAGTGGTAGTTAAAGTGTTTTTGAAGAAGAAACAGCAGTTTGCATGAGCCAAAGAGGATGGAGTTATATGCAACTAGCATAACTGTCTGCACTCTCACAATGCTGGGAACCTGTGCAGCTAAAAAGAATAAAAGCAGCTACCTGTTTCAGAAATGTCAAACCAGAAAACCAGCCAGACTAAAGAAAGAGTTTGAGGTGGCTGGGTCATAGCAAAGCATGCACAAGGGCTGCTACTGGTCAGGGTCACAGTTTTAGTGATGTGAAGCTGGAACATATTGATGTGAAGTTGGATAAGTACTGTTTGTCTCCGACAGTTCTGCTGGGACAGAATTATCACCCATTTTAAGCAGCAGCGTGTTCTTGGCTGGCAGCTTGTTGTGGTCAAGCTGTGCTTGTTTGTCGGGGTCAGGCTATCTGAGGGGAGTCATCCCTCAAAAACTGTCGTTATTAGTCAACTTTATATTCAGATCTGCTTTGGATCTGAATAACCCAATGTTATCAACAGTCAAAGCACATTATGGGGAACAAACATAGAATCATAGAGTCATAGAATGTGTTGGGTTGGAAGGGACCCTTAAAGGTCATCTAGTCCAACCCCCCCTGCAATGAGCAGGGACATCTTCAACTAGATCAGGTTGCTCACAGCTCTGGCCAGCCTGACCTTGAACATCTTGGTTAACTCTAAAAAAATCCTGTATTCTCACAGATAAGTATCCTGGAGCGTTTCCAGCTTACAAGATTTTGTGGAATTCCAGCAAGCATTTAATTCAGAACTCACATTCCCACATACTCTAGCATAAACTACAGATACCCATGAATAGATGAAGTAATTTCTACATTTATGGTTTGATTGTAAAATCTAGAGCTGACAGAGATCAAAGGAGTGCCTTTGTTAAATATTGCTTGGTGGCTCTTGCAGTCTTTTTATATATATATATATATATATGTATATACACTTATACATACATACATGTGTATATATATATACATACGTATGTATGTATATGTAAAAGCATGAGATATCCATCATGTCTCAATGGACTGTTTCAAAAGATCTGCATAAATCTTCAAGCTGCAGTAAGTATGAGGGGGTTTTTGTTCATGCAGGAATTCTTGCTCTACAGACTGATAACTGAAAGATGGAACCAACAGGAACAACTACCACTTCTTAGATATACTTTTTTTTTAGATTTAATAAAGAAGTGCTACATGATGAAAATGAGCAAAATTCTAAAAGCATCCATTTTCTGTTTTTTGAAAAGATTAATAAAATGGGTCAAAATGAAATGCCTCTGAAAAGATAATCTAATTAGTTTTATACCCAGATAAATATTTTTCAGTACCTGGTATGCTGTAACCTCATTAAATTCAAGTAAATACAACTCTGTGGCACGCAATACAGGAAACCCCTCATTTTTACAAGTTTCCTGTATCAGTAGAGGTGTATTCTGTAAATTGAGGAATCTTTACACCTTGGATCTTCTGAACCTTTTGTAATGTTCTTGTACTCTCTGTATCTAGGGAGAGAACATACTGTGACAGATAGAAAGTCTTTGATACAACTGAGAAATGCAAGTTCTGGTACATTACCCCCAGTTTGTGTACAGGATTAAGTGAGTTTTATGTGCTGTCAATATCACCCCATATTTTTGTCCTTTAAGTAATACAGTAAGTTGTACCAGTGCTTTCTTGACACTCAGTACGATGAAATCCAGTTACTCAACTCTTTCATGAAGCAATTTATTTGTAAGCAAGCTGCAAAAACCTGACGATAAATAATAAAGTCAGATCCAGGCACAGGGAAGATTTCATAAGGGTATATAAATTTGGGATTAGAGGGTGGAAAGCAGAGGGTTGAAAGCACGGTGTTCTCAGTGGTGCCCCATGAAATGATAAGAGGCAATGGGCACAAACAGAAATACAGGGAATTCCATTTACATCTAAGAAAAAGCCTTTTTTACTTTGAGCCTAGTCAAACACTGGAACAGGCTGTCCAGAGAGGCTGTGGACTCTCCATCCTTGGAAATACTCCATACCCAACTGGACATGGCCCTGAGTCACCTGCTGTAGGTGACCCTGCTTTGATTGGTGGGTGGGATAGATGACCCCACAGAGGCCTGCCAGCCTCTGTGGTCTGGTGAAGCAGGTTTGACAGTGAAGAGAATCAAGACTGCCAGTCCTTCTTTTGACTGAGGCTCTGACTGAAGCAGTGGGACCAAATGTGGCAGCCTAAAATAACTTCTTGAAAGAGCTTCTTGAAAAAATGGACTCTCCTGGCTTTCCAATTCTCTGGTTTCTTGGAGAGCACCAAACACTTTCCTCCACTTGCAGAACAGGGGTGAGAGCCATTAGCTTCCCAAATGCCACATCAGATTGCTAAACTTCTGTTTCTATATAAAGTTTTCCTTACATATTGGTGAGGCATGAAACTCGATGGTATGGCACCTCATAGATGAGTTGTGAGCAAAAGCCTTTCTGAGCTTAGCTGGATCTTCTACATTGCTGACTTCTGTTTTCTGAATTTCTTTCCCTACCGCTACGCATTGAAAGAGAGGCATGACATGTCTCCAAGTATATGTGGAGGTATAAAAAGAAAATTTAAAATAGACTGTGGCTTCTAAGAATGAAGAACTGAAAACACAGGCAGGGCTTTGAATGTGTCCTACTGTTGGCAGGCAGTAGGAAGGGCAGGGAATGGGGGGTTTGGTTTGGTGTGGCTTATGAAGTATCAGTTTCCTAGGCAAGAGAAGTTCCAGATTTGTAGCTTTCTCACCTCTCCAGAATCTAAGTTGGTGATGTCTGAACCAAAAGCAGATCCTGATGTTCATTTAAATGGGATATCTTTTTTTTTTTTTGCAAAAGTTTCACAGCTGAAGAGACAAGGAAAATATTACATCACATTTCTGCACTCTACAGCCTGCAACAGAAAGGAGAAGAGAAATGCAACTTCTCATACCTACACTACAAAAAAGTGTTAGTAGCTGGCATTAAATTAGTTTTATTTTTGCTTCGTAGTAGCTCTACAGCTTACTTTCTGAAAAAAAAGTCTTTACAACAATTGTTCTGATCACATTAGAAATAAGTCAAGCGCAGACTTGTTGGTTAAAAGCAGCAACAACCGCCCCTGAGTAAGAGAAGCAAAAGCTCAGATACGGGAAGCCAACACAAAGTTCTGGCTCAGTTTCAAATTATGCAGTAAGATAACTGGCATGTCTTTCAATACTTGATTCTTTATATAGGCAGATTAAGAGATTATAAATTTTCAGATAAAGGTTATGATAAAGAACACATTAGACTACGTAAGCTTAAAAAAAAAAATAAATTAAAATGTCTAGCTTCTTGAACTCCAGAAAATAAATTATATATTATATATTAATATTTATAAATAAAATATACCACTCCACACATGGGTACAGAGACTTAGAACGGAATAAAGTGCTTCAGTTTAAATACATCCATCTCCCATGGGGAGAAAACCTACAGAGATAACATCAATTAATACAGCTTTATTTTTACAAAATCATTATAGTCAGCACTAGTGAGGGTTTAACAAGAAGGTAGAGACAGTTATCACGGGCAGACATAACTGCACAACTCATACCACATTTTAGCATTTGCACTTCTTGCTATCTCAGGAGCTTCTCTGGTTCTGCTAACAAAACTTGAGACTTGTAAATAATAAGCCATATCAGAGCTGGAGGGAAAAAGAACTCAGCTGTGTAAGAGCACAGCAAGGTCAAGAGGCTGAAGCTTTATGTCCAGTCAGCTAGCAAATATGATGATAAGACAGGCAAGCCATTTGTGCTCCAAATACACTGATTTTTAACGTTTAATCGCTTATTTCCAGCTCTTACATTTTAGCACAAGTGACTTCCTGACAAAGAACATAAGGGATTTTCTCAAGAGTTAAGGAATCGCTTCTCTGGGGAAAAAAAAAAGCCACCCACAAAACCAAACTAAAAACCAACTAGGGTTTAATTTATTTGTTGTAAAGGATTGTTAGTTTAATTTATTTATGCATGTTTTGTCCCTGGACCTAGGGAGCACATAAGCAATTCTTATGAACAGAGTAGCTAACTCAATGCATTCTGAACTGCAAAATATGCAGAAACATCCATGTACGGAATAACAGGTTGCTGTTTAGGTTTGGTAAGAGTTGTGCACATTAAAAAAAAAAATTCCATGAAGTTGTTAAAACCACATCTATTTCTTTTTCTACACCCTAATTATTTATCAGAAACATGGTATATAAAACAACATGTAATAAAACTTTATTTCTCTTCGCATCTGATTAAACCTGTCAGCCCACAGGATGCATCCACTCCTGCACCAGCAAGAACATAAGGCAACACCGCCTGTGCTACCATGCCCTTCATCCCAGACTCCAGAGCAACATGGTCACATGCGCTCACCAGTGTCCACATGGATGACAGGGGGTGATGGTCCCAGGGCTGGACAAAAGCATCCCAGATCTAAGGCCCTGGCAAGCGGGAAACCTCCTGAGACAGTAAATCTGGTCAGCAAAAGTAGAGGCTCCAGCCACCATCACTTACCCTGTCCTCATGAGGGGATGTGTGCTTCAGGCTCAGATGCCTTTCCTGACCGAGCTTGTTCCTGCTTACCTGTTCTCAGGGTGTTGGACCAGAGTCCATGGGCAGAAGGAGCCATTCTCCTGCTGCCAGGAGCCACCAGCTCCCAGCCTTCCCACCTTGAGAGTCCCAACCTACTAGAAAGTCAAGCATAGCCTTTAGCTCTCCCACCTCTTACACAGCTGTCACAGGTGAATTATTAAGAGAAGACGTTGTTTTGGCATTAACTAAAAGGGTTTTATTGATGATTAAATGATGATCAAATAATAATTAATTGATGATTGAATGACAATTAAATAGTAATCAAATGGTGATTAAGCAATAATTGAATGGTAATTAAACAATGTTTTGATGATGATTTGACAATGATTTAAATAATGATTTAAATGAAGATTTAAATGGTGATTAGACAGTGGTCAAACACTCTACTACTTACTACACTTCTAATAATTAAGCTCTAGTTGGATATATAAATTTCACTAGCATACAATATACTTTTAGGCCTAATATAAAATGTCACTTCCCTTGTTATAGATACCAGATGCTGGGTAAGGGCTCTCTCAGCCTCGAAGGGCAGCCTTGAGAGGTGTCCCTGCTCAAAGGGAGATCACCGCCATGCAGCCTGCTGCTGTACAGGAGAGCTCAGTGGGCGCAGGTGGGCTATGGATATCTCTAGCATAAAGTGGCTCCATAACGAGGAGAAAACAAGCAGGAGCAGGAGCCTATCTCTGAACGACAAAACACTGGTCTGTGAAGTGCAAAGTCCCTCTTTTCTCCCCCTGATTACCATTACATTCTATAATAGAGTAAGTCTGTAACTAAAACAGGCTCTTCTCACTGCAGTCCAGGGTTGATTTCATGGTAAGATATATATTGTGAATGCTGCAAAAATTTTGTAGTTGCTTATTTCATTGAATAAAGCAGGATAGGAGGGATCTCTGGAGCTCAGAGAAGGGAAAAGCTCAAAGTTAGATCCAACTTTGGTGTTCAAACAGTTCCCTGCTTTCTCCCAGCAGGGCTGCTGACCTGCTGTATCACCTCATTATTTAGACAAAACTTTACAATGTGTAACTCAGTTCAAGATTTTGGGGACAGTGTGAATCTTCCAACCCATGCTGTTACCAAAGACAGGCCTCTGCTTTGTTTATAACCGTATGTTAACTAAAATGATTGTTTCTTACTAACCTTCTTACTGTGTGAGAAAATAGCTAATTACTGACTTTCTTACTGTGTAAGAAAATAGTCACTGAGCTGATGTTACAGATAGTGATAATGAGACAGCCAGAAGTAGTTAATCACCAAGGACGGGATAACAAGAAGTAGTAAATCACTTCAAGGTTCTTTTATGCGTCAAGTATGTACTCCTATACCAATTAGGACAGAGCTGTGGCTACTTCAAGGAACATCCTTATCATCCTCAAGAAGTTGGCAAACCGACAGTAAACTTTTACTGTCCTGCGATGACCCAATACCTTAAAAGGATAATGTGAGGAAGGGTCTCCTTACCCAAATGACCACCGAGACCCTCACGTTTGCGCAGAAGTGTTTTGCTGAAACAGCAAAATTTGATACGCATGTGCAAAAAGGCTATTTGGTCATCCTAATGAATATGTGAGCCTAGGTGGAGTTATGTATTAGGTAGGCGGAATTATGAGAACCTTTTGTGTATTAATAATGGGTGAATATCCCCGGCAAGGGGTGCTAGATTTGTAGGTTTTCTCCTAGCACCTGGCGTCGAATAAAGCAATATCTCCTTTCTAAACTACTTTTGGTTTCGAGGGCTTTTATTTCAGGTAACAATGCTACAAGTAAAACAATTAAACATGTGCTTGTGTGCTCTGTGACATAACTGGACAGGACCAGCAGGTGGCCATGGGTGTAAAATAGAAACTTTCAAGGTATGCAGGGCAGCCAATGGCTCAGGCAATGGCGTGACATCCCGGAGGGTCAGGCAGGGAAAGCAATGTGGCAGTGGCACTTAACCCTGCAGAGGCCGATGTCCTTAAATTCCCAGGCCTGAGGAAATGAGCACCCAACATCAAAACATGGTCCACAGCTAAGTTAACAGGGATCCTGCACCTGCGCATCGCAGCATGGGGACAGGCACCAGCACCTCCATCACCAAAGCTGTTACAGGCCCAGAAGCAAGCCCTGGGAGAGAAGGCGAGAGCTTGTCTGCACAGCCCCAACCCAGGGACCCACCCGCAAGTGTCATTCAGCGCAAGGGTAGTTATGGGACAGAAAAGCCATGAACCCTGCAGTTTCCCACTACAGACCACTGGCATCATGAAAGTCTAAGCACTGGAGTCCAGCCTGGCTTTCCCTCAGAGACCACCAACAAAGAGCTGTTGCCTTTCCTCACAGGAATTTCCTTACAAAACACTGCATTGGCCCAAGATGCTTCTCATGGAAGTACCTCTGGCTGTGGTGGACTCCCAGGCTTTGTGTCAGCCTCTTCCCCTTCCATGAGCACTGCTCAGCTGATGACAGAATCAGTTCAGCTTAAGTATACCTGTAAGTTGGACTCACCCTCAAAAATACTTCAATCCCCAGACAGTGCCATTGCAGGCACTTGGGATTTCTTGGGAGTCAGGACCTACTAACATCAATAACTCTTAGGTTGCTCTGTATGCTTAGTTACTTTAATCTAAATAAAGGATGTCTACAGAGAGGTTTAACCCACACACAAGTAAAATGTTTCTCTTGAAAATTAAGTCCTCTTGGTCTTTTTCCCAACCTTTTTTTAATGATTACATTCCAAAGCATTCATACGCTACAGCATTGGTGGATAAGAGAAGAGCAACAGACGTCATCTACCTGGACTTGTGCAAAGCATTTGACACTGTCCCACACAACATCCTTGTCTCTAAATTGGAGAGACATGGATTTGACTGGTGGACCACTCAGTGCATAAGGAACTGGCTGGATGGTCGCACTCAAACAGTTTCGGTCAATGGCTCGATGTCCAAGTGGAAACCAGTGACGAGTGGCGTTCTGCACCTCTACTCTGCTCTCATGAGACCCCACCTGGAGTACTGCATCCAGCTCTGCAGTCCTCAGCACAAGGACATGGACCTGTTGGAGCAGGTCCAGCGGAGGGCCACAAAGATGACCCAAGGGCTGGAGCACCTTTGCTATGAGGACAGGCTGAGAGAGTTGGGGTTGTTCAGCCTGGAGAAGAGAAGGCTCCGGGGAGACCTTAGAGGCCCTTCCAGTACCTGAAGGGGGCCTACAAGAAAGCTGGAGAGGGACTTTTTTCAAGGGCATGTAGTGATAGGACAAGGGCTAATGGCTTCAAACAGGAAGAGAGGAGATTTAGGTTAGATATCAGGAAGAAAATTTTCACTCTGACAATGGTGAGACACTGGAACAGGTTGCCCTGGGAAGTTGTGGATGGCCCATCCCTGGAAGTGTTCAAGGCCAGGCTGGACGGGGCTTTGAGCAGCCTGGTCTAGTGGGAGATGTCCCTGCCCATGGCAGGGGGGCTGGAACTAGATGATCTTTAAGGTCCCTTCCAACCCAAACCATTCTATGATTCTATGCTACAATCCATTCTTCACTAAAGATGTACAGCAGTAACTGTTGTCTTTTTTTTTTTTTTTTTTTTTTAATCGGCATACCACATCTTCCTGGAAGGCCTCTACTCCCAGATGCCTACTTGTAACACTGGAATATAAAGTAATTTATGCTTGCTTCTGAAAGCTTAAGACGCTCAATTTACCAACAAATACTTGAATGCATTATCACAATTATTCATTAAGAAGAGTTTCAAAGATCAAAGGCACATCAAGTAGTTGCTGAGGTTTGACAATTTAATCCTAAATTAGTTTCATACGGAAAAAAAACAACTTTCAAGTCTTCCTTCCAGTGTGTTAGCATTATGTTCAGGTTGAGAAGGCAGACTTCAGGGTGGGATTTTATGATGGCTTGCCATTTGCCTGGGGTGTAGCCACAGGAAAGAGAATGTGAAATAACAGGGTGCAGTGTTAAAGCACAGCAGATGCACAGCAGATACTCCTCCATTGACTTCCATGTGAACGCTTACTCCAGAACCAGGGTTCTGTGGCCTAGGTAAGTTTTCTTTGCAAATGGACTAAATTAAGTACTGCCAGTGTAATTTTCAGTATAGAACAAGACCATCCAGATGGGACTTCAGTGTGGAATAAGCCCCTTTGAGTCATCACCCCGAAAATAACACATTTACAAAATCTCCTAAAAGACAGAATTACAACAAGAGCTGCATCAGGCCAATACCAAATGCTTTTTAGGAGGTGGGCAATTAAAAAGAGGCTTAGCCTTGGCATACGTTGAAGGCACCACAGAATTAAATCTGGCTGTTCAGGTGCTGCTTGCATAGGGAACAAGACTGAAGTATCTCATCAATGTTTAGTAAGTAGATTATTGGTGGTTGTGGTCAGTTAAGATACTGCATTAAAAAAGCAAGGTGAATGGGATTTCCCTGATGGAAATGAAGCATTGAGAGTCCAGTAGCATCCAAATTAACATTTCACAGTTAAGTCCCATTGGGTAGATTGCTCTTGGCACAACCACAGCTTTTGATTAAGGTCTGTGGTGAATGAGGCAGTCTGTTCACTGAAAGACAGATCAACAATGGAGGTACTATTTGCACACTGAGCAGTAGTAGAGGATTACCCACTCTTGTGGCATCTAAAGGTTGTGCCAAGAAGCAGGATAAAACGAAACACCAAACTCTGTCTTCTTCACTGTGTTATCCTCAGCTGCTACGTTCAGTGGGTAGATCTTAATGAAGGCTTGGTTGTATGGAAAGATTTGGACTACTTGCAAAGGGGCAAAAAGGACAACTTTTTAAACAGAAATAGCATTGCAGTGCCTGGTGTGAGATGTAATTTAGCTCCGTGCTTTCACTTTTGCCAGAGGTCAGGTTATATCCTTCATGATGCATTATTCTCTGCCCTCAGAGGCAGCAAAATATGTCACAGAAAGATCCAGCCTGACTGTGACATATCGTAAGTGATCTGGTCTGGTCAGGAAGCCTCGGAAGAAACTTAGTGGAAGATTCTTGAATTGTGACTGATGTTGTTATTCAGAATGTTAACTTTCTGCAGGAAAATTGATAAGTCAAAAAGCAAATTACTAGTACAAATAAGCAATATCCAGCTTTTCATTGAAAAGTAGTTAAGAACAGTTAATAAAGATTATTAGGCATAAAGATTATAAAGGCATAAAGATAAGTGAAATGTTATGGACAAACAGGCTACCACTAGGGTGCAGCAGAGGAGTTTCTACTGCTTTCTCTGCGTCTTTAATGCTCGTTGAGCAAAACAAGCCTGTACAGGCAGTATAAAATACAGACCTCATTTCAAGGACATTCTCTATTGCCTTCTATAATGTGCCACCTGTTCTTTACAGCTTGATTCAGTGTTTGCTTATGATACAGGTGTCAAATAGTTAACTTCAAAGTGACAGAAGAATGTTCCCTTTTTCACACTTTGGAGAAATTATTAGAACTTACATCACAAGCTCTTCTGACATGAATATGGAAATGGGTAATAAGAAGAGAGAAGGAGAGACTGGAAAATGACAAATTTCAGGTTGAAAACAAGTTTTTCTATCACTCCCCATATTTAGAGAGATTAGTGAGATTCATTTACAGATGCTTCCTCCTCCTCCTCCTCCTCCATCTCTATATAAGTAAGGAGAAGCATAGCGATCCTCAGCTCTTAGCTTTTGCACTGAACCTGGCTCTGCTTTTCTCTCAGTTCTTTAAGAAAAAGTTTGGCACAACCTTCTGCTATGACTCAATGAGTTATCCAAGGGTAAAAATGGTATTTTGCAAATAAGGCCTAAATAAGCACTGAAATTAATATTAGTAGGTGAATTAAATATGCACATAGATGAATGACACCTAAGGAAAGTGAAATATTCCCTGCTGCTGTTCTTGTATCCTTCATTAGTAATGTAGTGGCTTTTATTTCTTACTAGAGCAAAACTTTAACTGCTCCATTTAAACTATCCACAGGGACTCCAGAGGACTTACGTTAATGCAGAGCTTCGCTAAGGTAGTAAGGCATGTCCAGATGTATTTTCCCTTCAGAAACTAGCAACTGGGGACACAGGAAGAAGATCAGTGTCCTTTCCACTTAGCAAAGTCTTGTGCTGTTTGGCCACTGCTAGTGTGCAGAGGCAGTGAGAAAGGCAGCACTTTGCCTCCTGATTTATAGCCCAGGTGCTGTACTCCTCCGAGAGGCTTACAGTAAGTTTTGCACACTATTTTGCAGATTAAGTCCCTCACTGCAGAGCTAAAGTGCTGTTTGTGCTGTCTGTGAAGTGAAATGTCACAGTATGCCTTGTCCACCAAAAGCTGAGCAGCTACAGCAGCGTGGCTCTGATCAAGCCAAACTCTAAACTTTGAGTTTTTAGCCAGCACAAAAATAGCTCATGATTTGATGAATGAATTACTTTGAGCCTTTTCCATCATCTATGGCTAGTATATTATCCCTTGCAGAATCTATCCAGAAGTTTACCCATATTTTTATGACAATAGTATTATTTACTTATGAATGGTTTCCTACTCATTTTACTAACAGTGCCTGTCTTGAATTTAAACACACTTGCTTTTTGGCCCAGTTTCCTCTTTTTCTAACCTGCTTTTATTCTCAAAGCATTCCTTGTGACTTGTTCTCACATTCTTCATTTGGGAGGATCATTACATAATGTTTATTTTTCTAAACAATCTTATTACAATTGACTTCAAAATTGTTCTAATTTGACTGCAAATGACCACAACTGTTCTGGCATCACCCTTCTGTTCTATGTAGTACCTTCATACTTTATGTCAAACTGCTTTTATGTAATTTCTACCAGTGACAGCTTTAAAACTTCCATCCCATCATTGATTCAGAACACTGCAGCAGTGATATTTAATGCATCCCATGAATTTAGGTAGGTCACAAAGGTTCCCTTTTCTCCCTGACTTTGTGAGTAACTGATGCTTGAAAACCACTCTTTATTAAGAGGAAAAGGCACAGGATTTTTCAGGTTTGTATGCTTTTATTCACTTGTGAACACAGCACATCACTTTGGCTAAATCTGCACAATTATGCAGCTCTTGTAAGCTGTTCTTAAATACCAGTTAGTCCTAACCCAGAATTTATTTGTATGTACACGATTATCAAGTCCAGAATTTTGAAGGTGAACTTGTTTCCACATTGCAGCAAACATGTAAATTAAAGCAAAGACAGTGTTATTGTTTCTCCTTCCTATTCTTCTAAGAAATCTCCCTGCTATTTAAGTGGCGTAACTCCTGAATCGTGAGCTACAAAAAAGAAATTCACCATCAACTTACTTCTAAGAAGTGAGCGATCTTGCTGAATTGGCCACATGGGAAGCGGGCAAACCAAGTTCTGGGCATCAGGGCAACTACAAATAATTATGAGTCAGTACAGGGAACGGAAGGATAGTGCTGTGGTGAACGCTTAAGGCTGTACATTTACCAGTCACCAAATGCATAACAGCGAACATATAGTAGGAAATGGATGGATGCCTCTCAGGTAGGGGTTAGTGACTGTGTGTGAGTTCCATAGGCTGGTACAGCTGCAAAGTGAAAACAGGTAGCTTAGACTGGGTTCCAGAATTTGCTGCTTCTGCCAAATTTCTGCATTAGTTTACTCCCCCCATTCATCCCCTTTCAGCTGTATCAGATGAATAACGTCAAACAGGTGCTTTTATTCTGCAAGAGGACTGTATGGTTCCCTGACAGTACACCTGTGTGAATTTCGACTCAGGAGCAAAATCAGGATCTGAACTCCCAAGTCAATGCCCTTTTATTGATAGTGAATGACACCAAGCCTCCGCTAAACCCCATCTAACCAGTAGATGGCAGAACTTAAATATTTGTTTTGATACTGAAGCTAAACTATGAAGTTCAGTAAGTATTACTGCAATTATATGAAGACTCGTTTACAGAAAGGCATTTAAGTAAATCAGTGTTAAGACCAGATGCAAATTATAATATATTTCTTAATATATGCCGACCATGGAATTTCTTTTGGAGGATCATTTCATTAAAGATACAGAAGCAGGAGGCCCTAACTTATTTAAATAACCAGAACCCACTTTGGTATTTCTAACCGGTTTTCTGAGAGACGCAAGGTTCTCTCTTTTCAGACTTTTACTACTGTTGCACAGTGACAATTCTAACAGCTTAAAACAGTTGGGTGTATATGACCAGCAATGAAATCTGAGCATGAACTCCTTTGTGGGCTGCCAAACAAATTTATTTTCCTGTACCCAGGACAAGCTGTAGGCCACAACCTGCAAGGTACCACCTTCCCCAACTCATTCACAGGTGGCTTCCTGGAGTGAAACACTTTTACTGAGTGCTGACTTCATTTGAAAATATTAACTCATGTCATGGTCTGCGAACATAGTATGTTATATGATGTACCCTTAGGTGCTGCTTGTGGGGAAACATCACTCCAGAGCAAACCTCATCAAGTGATTTCATTATACTGCAGATAGCCAGGAAAAGCAGAAGGACACATGCAAGTTGTGCTACTGAGGGATGCTTCTTTGGGATGACTACTTCGAAGGGCAAACAGCTCTGGGTCCTCTGGGCTGACAGCTCTAGCTTATTGCCTCTCCCTCCTTACAGTCCTATCCCAGTTTGAGACCGATTGCAGCAATCCTGCGATTGCTGTAACCTCAGCGATCAGCTGAGACTGCATGGAGTATTACCACAACACAGAAGTCCATTAACTGCTGAACATTAAGGCTTTATTGGCTGTAATGAGCTGAAAGCTGCCTCTTGGGAATCCCAAGTATTTATAACTTTTTGGTAGGATCAGAATGACTGAAATATGTTTATAGAGGCACGACAGTGAAGTCAGCTGGACTTCTAGGACACTGCTTGGTGAATAACCTCAAAGAACACTCTAGAAGTAATCTGAGGTTAGGCCAAGCCACTTGTAAATGGATTTCCCAAGTCAGACAGAAAGGACAAAGGACTGACACACAGTTCCTCATCTGCTGTAAAATAATTTAATGAAAAACCCTAAAAAACAGGAAATCACAAGCACTGGGATGCTCATGACTGCAACGCAAAAAGCAGTTACTCCTACTTATGTCCATCTTTAGTGCAAGAACTGAAAGTCATTTCCTTTAACCATGATTCAGCAAAATGCATGATTGCCCAAGAAAACTATTGGACAGCCTTGCAATCTGATATTAAAACCAAGAACCCATTTCAGTAAACATCATCCTGACACACAATGGATTTAATGAAATACTCACCTCCTAGCAGTGTTGGGAGAGAGACAAACCCACAAACTTTTAATCATCTGCTAAATAGCCACATTACTGTAAACCCAGCCTGGCTGAGAAGAATGACAGCCTCAAATACTCCTGCTGCAAGCACCAGCCTGCGACAACCTTCAGACGGCATTACCATAAACCCTTGAATGAACAGCGTATCTTCCAATCCCATTGTAGCCTCTGTGTCCTTACATATAGCCAGCAGATGCTGCAGCAGTATTGCCTCTCTTTCTGTGGTGAGAAATCTTCCCTCCCACCCCGCAGCCTCCAGGGCCTCCCCTCCACACAGAACAGAAAATACAAACCTTGCAGATACTCACTGAGAGAAGTCAGAGGCGACAAATGGATTTCCCATTTTTGTTGCTGACCTGCTATTTCACTACTCTTTGCTCTTTGCCCAAGAGATTTTAGGTCAATCAGATTTTGCAGCAATTGCTTTGGTATCTAGGTATGAAGGATTTTATTCAAGATTCAGAACTCAGTGATGCATGTGGGCTTTGGAAGTCCATTCTGTTAGAAAAAACAGTAACAAAGAAAACCACAATCTTTCTTTCTTTTTATTTTTTTGTAAAGGAAGTGACCCAAAGATTTATTGCAGGACTTTATCTCACCAAGAAGAAAATACTGAACTGCTTTTATTACTATTAACTAAACATATATAAACATAAAAATTTCTATCGATTAATGAAACATCTAAACCTCTAAGGCAAGCAATAAGAGGTTTTAGAAATTCTCTGGCTTCTGATACCACCAGACTCATCTACTCTTTTGTGATGTCCTGAAGAAAACATGGGCCTTTTGCTTCCACTGCTGTTACCTGAAATGAAAGCCCTCGAAACCAAAAGTAGTTTAGAGAGGAGATATTGCTTTATTCGACATTGGGTGCTAGGGGGAAAACCCACAAATCCAGCACCCCTTGCCGGGGATATTCACCCATTATTTATACACAAAATATTCTCATTATTCCACCTACCTAATACATAACTCCACCTAGGCTCACATATTCATTAGGATGACCGAATAGTCTTTTTGCACATGCATATCAAATTTTTCTGCGTCAGCAAAACACTTCTGCGCAAACATGAGGGTCTTGGTGGTCTTCTGGACCACCTGGAAAAATATCCTACCGGTCTTTTCCAGGATCCAGTCTTCTGAATCAGTACTCCCACAGCAATATGTTGTTTCTTGTAAACAAATAACTCAAAAGGTTTTTCCAGGTTTGGTAGTCCGAGAGCCAGGGTAGCCATGAGTGCACGTTTTAATTGGTTGTCTGCATTCCGGAGTCTATTCTAGGAAATTTCCAGGTCCCTCAATAGCTTCATACAAGGGTTTCACTAACAAGCCAAAATTAATGATCCACAGGCAACACCACCTGGCCATTCCCAAAAAACGCTCTCAGCTCCTGTTTAGAGTTTGGTTCAGGTATTTGACAGATTGCTTCTTTCCACTCCATTCCCAGGTTCAATTCTCCCTGCATAATCGTAAAACCCAGATAAACAATGGTTTGTTGCACCGCTTGAGCCTTCTTGTGAGATACTTGATATTCAGCTGCTCCTAGAAAATTCAAGAGCTTCTAATTTTATTGGATATTGTTTTCTTCTTACTGGTTGTGCATTCAGCTTTAAGTCAGTTTTTACCGGTTCTGGTGCTTTAGATCATCCTGGCATTCCCGCTTCCCATACAAGAGGATTCACTGCATTCACCACTTCCTCCAGGACTGTAGATGTCTGTACATCTTTGTTCTGCTGGAATAAGAAAACTTGCGCCTCCAATGCTTTTTCTTCTGTTATTTACACATGGATATGATTATCTTCAAATACAATTTGAGCATTAAGTTTACTTAATAAATCCCAATAATGGCATAGGGCAATCGGGTATATACTAGAACTTATGCATAAAAGCTCGAGATCCATATACACATTTCATAGGTTGAAAGAAAGGCTTTATTTCTCTGTTCCATGTGGCACCAATAGTAGACATATTTTCACTGCTTAATTTTCCTTTACAAGAATTCAAAACTGAGCACGCTGCTCCCATATCCGCTAAAAAGTCTACCTTTTCATTCCCCAACTTCAGGGTGACCAGGGGTTCTGTTGAGGACACTTTCGAGTTTCTCCCTGTTCCCTGTCACTCAGAATCCTGGTCCAGAGTGAGCAATTCTGTTACCCTGGGATTTTTTGCGTTTCAGGGAAATCGTTTCTGAAATCTATTCTGAGGACATTCTCTCTTCCAATATCCCTTTCATTTACAAAGTGTGCACTGATTCTTTTCCAGAGGGGGGCAAAAATTCCCATCTCTTCTGCCTGTGTTTTGGTTCCTTCTGTTTCCATCCCATCTCCTACCTCCTTGATTGCCTTCTGCAATAGCTGCTGCTAAGAACCATACATTCCTCACTTGGTCTCTACCCTGTCTCTTTTCTATTATAGACTCTGAGCTGTCTTCTGCAGATATTCTCTACAAATTCCCGACATTTCCTTCCAATCTTTTAAATCTGACTTTTAGCCACACAGGTT
This sequence comes from Fratercula arctica, assembly GCA_947846985.1. NCBI lineage: Eukaryota > Metazoa > Chordata > Aves > Charadriiformes > Alcidae > Fratercula > Fratercula arctica. The sequence goes on along the minus strand of CANTUZ010000026.1, from coordinate 68,271,126 downwards.
CCCCTGCAGGTCCTACTGCTTGTCTCAAAGCAGCTTGGAGCACTGCCCCCCTCCCTCGCCTAGTACAACCAGCCACAGCACTATCATGCTGCCCATCCTCTATCCCTTCTTAAACTTCTTTTCTCCTTTCCTCTCTTGGTGTTGCCACCAGCAACTGACTATCTTCCTCTTCACTTCATCCTCCTCTTTATACTTACTACATCTTTTGTCAATACTACAAGCCGAACAACATCACTTCAACAATCTTGATTTCACATTTTCCTGTTCTAATGCCAGCACATTAGTATCTTTATTAACCCCCACTCTTTTCTGCTCTTATAGTAATTTCTTAAGGTGAAAAACAAATCAACATAGGGAACTTCATCCCATTTACCTTCCCTTCTACAAAACGTGGTATTATACTTCAACGTGCCATTCTTTGGCCATTTTTCCTTATCTTCCAACACATATAAAGGCCACCATTGATTACAATATTCAATCAATTTCTTCCGCATTAGGGGATTTTTACCAAATTTTCCCCAATGTTTCAAAATACATCCTAAGGGAGAAGCCTTTGCAATACCCCCTTCCCAGAATGATGAAACATTTCCCATTATTCCAACCCTTTACCTGCTTGGGTCATCACTGTAAGACACTGGAAAGGAACCAACCCAGCAGCTGCAAATACCAATTCACCCACTGACACGTACCCCTTCTGGTACGATTTACTCGGGGGGAAGTTACCATGCAATCCTTACCATACAGTTTTCAGTTTTTACCATGCAATATCTCAACTTGTTGTTCAGCTGGTTACTCACTGCCCAATAGGGAATCACCAGAGAAGTCCCCAGAGAAGAGGTCCGGCGCGTGCTGGAGTTCTGCTTGTGATTCCCCGCAGCAATGAGAAGCAGTCAAACGCCAAGCCTATATGCAAAGTCCCATCTGGGGTGCCAAAACTGCTACCTGAAATGAAAGCCCTCGAAACCAAAAGTAGTTTAGAGAGGAGATATTGCTTTATTCGACATCGGGTGCGAGGGGGAAAACTCACAAATCTAGCACCCCTTACCGGGGATATTCACCCTTATTTATACACAAAATATTCTCACTATTCCGCCTACCTAATACATAACTCCACCTAGGCTCACATATTCATTAGGATGAGTGAATAGCCTTTTTGCCCATGCGCATCAAATTTTGCTGTGTCGGCAAAACACTTCTGTGCAAGCGTGAGTGTCTTGGTGGTCATTTGGGTAAGCAGATTCTTCCTCACATTATCCTTTTAAGGTATTGAGTCATCGCAGAACAGTAAGTTTGCTGTAAGTTAGAACTTCTTGAAGATAATAAGGATGTCCTTTGAAGTAGCCACAGCTCTGTCCTAATTGGTATAGGAGTACATACTTGATGTATAGAACTTTGAAGTGATTAACTGCTCCTGGTTGTCTCCTCATTATCACTATCTGTAACATCAGCTCAGCAACTAACTATTTTTACACAGTGAGAAAGTCAGTAATTAGCTATTTTCTCACACAGTAAGAAGGTTAGTAAGAAACAACTATTTTAGAAACAAAGCAGAGGCCTGTCTTTGGTAACATAGCCAAACTACAAATATTACTTTGTTCTGACAAACTCAATCTTGTGAAGCCCTCTGGCCAAGCGTTTCAAAAATATTGTGAATGAATGTCCAGTTTCATGTCCAAGTTAACCATTTGTTAAAGCAAATCGTATGTTCTAAAAACTCATTGAGTTCTACAAAGAGAACTTAGTGCATGTGAAATACTCCATGAGATATTTATGCTGAACAGAAAACAGGCCAACCTGGAAAAGATTTTGAATGATAACTCAAAAGTACTGTATTTTGTAGATGACAGGACATTTAGAGGTATCATCAGAGAATAGTAGGTGTAACTACAGCGGGGCCCTAGAAGTCTTAATTGTACCAGTAAAATCAGTAGTGGGTATGCCAAAGCCAGGACTTCAGTATTTAGTTAAAAAAAAAAAAAACCAAACAACCCTACACAACGTATCTTGTTTGCTAGACCTTGAGATCCTACCACTGATTTTCCCTGGTCTGCAAGTTCCAGCTGGACAATGTGTAGGCAGGAGGATCTGCCAGCACAGGTTGGTGAGCAGGAATCCAACCCACCAACAACCAGGAGAGACATCTTGGGCATTTTCTAGGTATCATGCTACTTCCCAAGCAGAGCAAAGCACTTCCATTTTCACACTTTGCATCAGCTTGCTCCTCTGAGGCCTGCTCCTCTGCAGCAAAGCCAGCAAGTAGCCATGTTTGCTCTTAGCCTGAGTTTTCTTCAGAGGAAAACCAAAACATTAGTGGTCGCCTTTTCCTCCAGCTCTGACTCTCAGTGGTTAGGAAGTCTCCTAGCCACTGCTCTCCAAGACCTTCTCCAGACTTGTAAGACACATCTACGCCCTTTCCGCACAATTCCCATTTCCTATTTATCTAATTATTTTCTTATAATTGGATGATTTTAATTTACTTTACTCAGGCCCAGGCCATACGCTGTTCTAGCGTGGGCACAGTGGGCACTGAAAAACAGCCCAGGGCACTTGGCTGTGAAGGTGGTGTTAATTAGGACACCCTGTACTCTGACGTTGTTCTTCAACATTGGCGTCAGGATATTGATCTTGACCAGTTTATAAGTAACAGGCTGTTTTCGCCCACAGCCAGGCCAGTGAGCTCTCTCTTCCCCTGCCCTCTGGGCCCGGAGAGGCAACTGGAGGTCCCTCTGCTGTCCCCCTGCCATGAGGAAGCAGTGTCCCCAGCGAGACCCCTTTGAGTCCACATCCTGCCCGCAGTCACAGGACTCTGGAAACCCTTTGGAAGCCTGAGCACAGAGTACAGAGCACCCACGGCCAGTGCAGAGCAGCCCGCGGCCCGCTGCTATTTTACAGTGCCCGTCCCTGCCACGGCCCAGCCCGCAGCACAGCCCTCACCCGATCCGTCCTCGGCCGCGGTGGTCGCCACCCTGTCCACCTCCTGCCCTCAGGGGCCACCTCTCCACACACAGTAGCGCTCCCTCGGCTCGCCTCCCCACAGTAGGGAAAGCTCCACGAGGGGCGAGCCCGGCCCAGGCCTGCGGGCAGGAAAGGGAAGCCCGACCCGCTCCTCGCCCCCGCTGGCCGCCTGCCCTGTCTTGCCCTCCCTTCCCGCCTCCCCGCTACGGGCCGCCATGCCGCCGCTGACGGCCTTGAGGGCTGCGGGGCGGAGCCAGCCGCCCCCGCCCCTTCCCTCTCTGCGCCCGGCGGCTCCTGACGGCCAGCGGCGGCGGTCCGTTCCTCCTCGCTCCCCGGTGAGTACGGGGCCCGGCCGCCCCGCTTCCCCCCTTCCCGGTGGCGGCGGCTCGGGCGCCTTGAAGCCGCTTCCTCCCCCAATCCTTCCGCGGCGGCGCCGGGCCCTGCCTGGCGCGGGGGAAGGTGAGGGGCTCCCTGAGGCTGGGAGCGGAGGCGGGTGCGGGCCCGGGCGGAGGGCGGGGATCGGCGGTAAGGCAGGCCAGGCCAGGTCAGGTCGGCCCGCCGGCGGGGCCCGGCTGCCGGGGTGGGGGGCTGGAAGGGGCCGTCGGGGTGGCGCAGGGCCGCGGGGGGAAGGCGGCTGTCGGAGAACGGCTCCGTGGCACCATCTGCCAGGAGCAGCAGCCGGCGGGCTGCAAGGGCACAGGGAGCGGAGCAGAGCGGCCGGGCCCCGGCCGGCCCAACGCGGGTGGCTGCGGGGGCCGGCGTTGGACCCCTCACAGCGGGTACAGGGTTCGGCTTCTGCTGCGCTGGGAACGGAGAAGAGCCTCAGCTAAACGTCTCTTCTCCCAGGTAACAGGCGATGGGACAAGAGGAAACAGCCTCCAGTTGTGCCAGGGGAGGTTTAGATTGGATATTAGGAAAAATTTTTACACTGAAAGGGTTATACAGCATTGGAACAGGCTGCCCAGGGAAGTGGTTGAGTCTCTATCCCTGGAGGTATTTAAAAGACGGGTAGACATAGTGCTTAGAGGTATCGTTTAGTGGTGGTTTTTGTCAGAGTTAGGTCGATGGTTGGACTAGATGATCTGAAAGGTCCCTTCCAACCTAGGCGATTCTGTGATTCTAAGAGCGGTAATGGAGGAGAAGTTGTGCTGCCCTATCCTTGTCTAAGCTTTTCCATTGGTTTTCCTACTGGAAAACAGCTCCAGCCTTGCCTATGGGTATTTCAGTAGTATATAAGTATTAGAGGTTAGTGCACAAGGCACATATCAAGCATGCAGCAGCCCTGCTGTGTTGCAAAAACCCAATAAAACCGCAACTTGAGTAGGTAAAACAGAGAAGGGGTGGAAGAAAAGCATTAGGCGGTGAAGCCTGTGTTAAGGTGAAGTGACAGTTTTAATTATTTTTTTTTGGTTTTGGGTGACAAAATTCTCTGTTTTGCATTCATGGCGCAGGCGGCAGGTGCACATGCCCCGACTGTTAGTCGTGGAGGCTGTAGCACAGATACTTCCCTGGTAGCCACCTGTCTGAGGACAGCGCCTGCCAGGAGATGCTCGGTCTCAGAATCTGGATTAGGTGTAGGTTAGGATTAGTTTCTTTGTGTCTGTTCAGTGTATTGCCCTGTTTCATAACACCACCACAGTTCTCTCTTATTTTTTAACTGGAAGTTGTACTTTGATACTTAGTTTCCACCTCTAAACCTAGCATAGGTGTGGGAGCTGGAGAGGGGAAAGACGGAGAGGTCTGGAATTCAGTATTCTTTAGTCTCAGCAGGAAACTTGGTCCAAACCAGAGGATTCTCTCTCCAAACAACTAGAATTCAATTAATATCTCTGAGCACTCAGTGTTGTTGCTATTGTTCAGACTGGCTCATTATCAATCCGCAATACCGAAGTAAAGGAAGACCACCCTAGAGAAATATTAACACTGGAATGTTTATTTAGTATTGCTTTGCTTAAAAGCAATTGTACTCCATCAGAATGTCCTAATAAACTTCTGGGGATTGTTATTTCTTCAAAGAAAGTAAGAGGAATTTAATGTGCATAGAGTAGGAAGTGCATCTGACTCTTGTGCCCTCCAGGATCTGTGGTGTGTGGGAGGAGTTATTCAGAAAATTAGAAATACTCTGCTCATCCTGGACTTTGTAATCTCTCCTCCTGGAGAGGTTTTCAGTGTATGAAGGAGTCTGATCACTTGGCAGTGCCTTGCAGAGTATATCATGCAGACTACTGCTGAACTGAAGACTGTAGTGCTTTCAAACTGCATTTTTTGTCATATCACATTTGTAATTTGGCACCTTTCTTTTTTCTGGTTTCCTTTAGCCAGAGGATAATGCACTCCCACTTTGATATTACTCAATGAAGTTTTTACAGTAAGGGTGGAAGAGCTGAAACAATAATTGCAGAAAACCACAGAAGAAATACTATTAATATTTAAATAGTAAGAGTAGCAGCAAATCTCTTTTGCTAGTGTTTTCCAATGTAGACTCTCACTGTAGGATTTCACCACATAATAGCTGGAAATTTTCCCCCTCCCTGAGGTAACGATCCATTTAAGATCACTGGAAGGATAGGAGTTGAAGAGTGGTCCCTTTCCTTGTTTTGAAACAGAGAGAAGGTCGAGAGGAGTCTTCATTTCCAGTCTGCTCTGTTTGCTCTACCTCTGAGTAGGAGGTAAGAATTTTTCAGGGTTCTTCCCTTCAGCGCTGTCTTAGGGAGTGGTTAGTTCAGAAGATTTCCTCTAGGTGTTTGGCACATCCTCGCAGGAATTGGGACATCCCACAGTTCTAGGGTCAGGACTCCAGAAGCTTGTGAAAGAGGGTGTTTAGTTTTGATTGGGTTTTTTTGTTGGAGTTTGTTCACCCACCCCACTCCCCCCAGCCTTTTTGTGGCAAACTGTTCTGAAAAGGCCAGTTGAATTAAAAAGTGTTTTGTGGAAACCTAATTTGCCTCCCCACGGAGCTTGGCTAGTAAACTCTGGTAACAGCTAGTTGGAATTGATGAAATCTTATCAGATACACACTTGTTCTGCTTAGAGACTGAAGCCAGGGGCATTTGAAAGCTGTATTCATCTACATGAATAGTTGAATAGCTGCTGAGATTGCAGGCAGCAATTTTTGTTGTGAGAAAATTATCTTTCATTGTTTCCAGAGCACAAATTCAGGATTTGTCTTGAGATGGCATGAAAAGTTAGGACTCTTTCCCCACAATGCCAGATTTATTTCACAACAGTAGTAATCCTCTCATCAGTTCTTCATCCTGAAAAGACTCCTTCCACCTACATATCTTTGGTAGCTTTGAAACAGTTCAGATGGCAAGTTGCACAAAAGGAGTTTTAGGGGTGCACAGACAGCAGTTTACAGAGCTGGTACTATGGTAATAGTGTGAGTGGAGGGCTGGTTCACAATACTCCCATTTTGTTTCCCCTTCCCATGGCCCTCTGCAGTCTTCCTTCCCCCCTTCACTTGAGCCTTTTGAAACCAACAGACCAATACTGAGGTGTCTTTTAATCCTGCCTACTGAAATTGAAAGCAAAAATCAGACCAAACCTTTGTACACACTTACGGCACTCTCTGTATTCCAGACTTCTTGCAGCGCTTCCATATTAACTTATCAGTTGGAACGTGTTTGTGTGTGTTACACTGGATTTTTTTTTTTTTTACTAACACTGAAAGCTGGTTCTTTGTTAAAACTGGTCCATGCTGCATATTTTTAATGAACAGTCTAAGACTGTTAACATAGGGGAAATGAGCAGCAAGTTTGTACAGAGGTAGGAAGTAGGTTAAAGTTCAGTGTTGCTCTTTCAGGGGAAAAAAAAATATCCAGGACTTCATTTTTCAGTGTTCTGTAGCCTCCAAATAAGCTTCCCTGTATTCTCAGGCATAAAACTACTCATTTTCCTGCAGCAAGAAGAAGATTACTCTCTACTTTTTAACTAGGACACTCAGTGGTGAGTCTGCTGACACAGCATTCCCTTAACACTTATGCCTGCTTAATTAGGATCTGGATTTTGTTAACTGTAAGGTTAGATTGCATTCCAGAGGCTAGCTGAAGGTACTAGAGATGTGTGCTTGCCTCGCTCACCAAAAGCTGGTGAGATGTATACAAGAGAAGTATTTTGACTGTCCCGTAGGCAGTAAGTGAGGGAGGAGGTAGCATTTGGCTTTCCAGAGGGATGATGACTTGCGGGAGTTTAATATCGACGTCCTGGAACTAGGCACACATCTAAACTTCCAGCTCACTTGGAGGTGGACGTACTTCAAGACCTAAAGATTTGATTTCACAAGCTTGATCTCTGAACTAAATCTTCAATTCCTATATGTGCAATACAGCGCTGCTAACAGAAGTGAAATGGTGAGAATGCCTATGACAGCCTGTGAAATACATAAATTATAGGAATAATTGTAACCTGTCCAGTGCACTGGAAGTGTAGCACATTATAGCTCTGAATAAATAAGTATTTTAACATTGTGGTCAAAGTTTTAGGCATCAGGAGAAAGCAGTAAAGTATGAAATCCAGAGTCCCGTTTGTGTTCCAGTACAGAGTCCCTCTTGAGCATTAAAGTTGAAAGGGGCTTCCTGAAACTTTGCTTAGAGAGTGTTTAAAAAAGAATCCGTTATGTATTAGTGCATTTTCTTCCAGTGTGCAATAATGATGTAGTTCATACCAGCATAACAGTTGCTGACTCATCAAATTGTTGGTGGACTTCTCTTTAAGGATCTATACGTAACAGTGGACTTCTCTGTAACAGAGAAACACAAAGATTCTTTCTCAAATCTCTGTTAGTGCTGAAATCTGGTCACCAACTGCTTACAGCAGTGCAACACTGTATATTTCTTATTCAGTGGCCTTATTTGTCACAGGTACAGTAAGTGGTAAATAGTAAAAGCTTCTCTTAAAGCAAGAGACCTGTGTTTATTGCAACAGTAGTTGTACTCATCTGTTCTATGTGCATCCAAAAGTAATTATAGCTAGATACATTATACAACAAGACTCTGCTTGTTCTAGTGGTGGTGTTGAACTCTATCCAAATGCTGGGGGCATTTGTGGGTTTTTTTTTCATTTTTTGCTTGATTTTTTTTTGCCAGTTTAGTTTTTTTTTGTGTGTGTGTGTATGTTTTTTTTGTTGTGGTATTGTTTTTCACAGGGTAACAAAAACACTTTTCTTAGGCAACTTGGATATTTAAACTAAGTTTCTTTTTCCTACCACACAAATAACTGTATTAGTTTCTTTCCTAAACTAGCTTAAATTAGGGATGGATTTACTTAGAAAAGTTTTACTGCTGCAGACACCTGACTAATATTGGAGGGGTTTTCTTTCCATATCAAAGATGCAGACTCCTGGCAACATACTTAACATGGATATTTTCTTTCCTTGCTTTTAAACAGAGCATGCTGCAATTCCAATAGGACAGAATTTCCTACATGCTGGACCAGCTAAGAGATCTTTGTTCATAGCTAAGCGATCTATAACTTAGGTAAACTGAAAGTAGTCATCAACATTTTTAATTAAGGCCCATTGCAGAATAGAATGTGAAACAATGAGAAGAGCTATGTAAGTTGCAGAGACTTGTTTTCTGTTGGTGAGCTGGGCAATAGCCCTCAGTTTAAATGCTCTTCAGCTATATATAATTCTTAGTAATATCAGAAAATGCATGCTCAATATTTACAGCTCCGTAGCCTGCTGCTGTGTTGCAGCTCTCCTTAGATTATTTTTTTTTTTAGTTGCTTGCTTTTGCTATTTAGAGGTGCTTGTCATGTACTTGGTAGCTAAGTACGGATACACACACACACAATGTCAATCAGTTGAGTGAACAAAACTAAGAGAAAGTACTTGGGGAAGCAGGCGAAGGAATGATAATCACAACAGAAGGTCGTAAGATCAGATTCAGCATGGGTGGAAGATGCTGTATTTGCCAAGTAAGGCTATGAGTGTTCCCTATGTCCTCTGCCTTATCACCAGGCAAGGGCTTTTATCATAGCAGTCCTACCAGCTCTTCTCTCCTTTTCCCCATTTTCAGTTGCAAGTTTCTTCACAGATTTCCTGCAAGTACTGGCAAGTCTGAGCCTTCCCCCTTTTCTTGATGGCTGATAAAATACCATCTTCACTTTGTCTGAGAGAAAAAACCTTTTCTAGCATTTCTAGGATCTGGTAGAGTGTTCAAATGAAACTGCTCCTTAGCTGAGAGTGTGCTTCCAGATGCTGGCTGAGAATTTACCCACTCTCCAGGAAAAAGAGCTCTTACTACTTGAAATCTGTTTTAGTCAAGCTATTCAGTGTTTAGTTTTATGAACAGATGCTTAAAATAAACTCTTCCTGTTAATAATGTAGGCACCCTTGCATAATCTGAAAGACAACAACTGAGAAACCAAAGATGGAATAGAAAAGGCGGTGGTGGAGGCGTGTTCCCTTTCCCTGATTGACATTAATATGTCTGTACTAAAATGCTGAATGACTGTGCCTGTTCTGTTCCTACTTTACGGCCTGAAGCTTAGACAGAAGTTGTCTCATCCAGAGGCTCTTTTTACTTTTTTTTTCTTTCTGCAGGTCAAAAAAAAAAAGTTTGTGTCCTTGGTTTGTCCTTGGGCACTTCTGTAACAAATTTAGTTATTACTAATCAGCAGTCTTTTGTCAACACACATGTCATGTACTACAGAAAGAGCATGATTTACTATTGGCATTATTTTAGCAGAAAAGTACTCCATGTGCTAATATTTTAAGTTATTCTGGATGGTGACAGATGAGGGGGCTCTCCTGAGATCCCTAAAAAACTGCAAATCAATATTGTTGCTGGTATTGATCTGATACAACAAATGAAGATAAGAGCAGTTATGTTTTTAAAAAAATAATATTTTTTTATTGGTATGAAAGAGATTGTTGCTTTTAGCCTGATTAGCTGTATTCATTTTTACCTTTAGGCTCTCCTGCAACTCTGAAGAGAGTAGAATAATATATTAAAGTGATGTCAAGAACAGCTCTGATGTCTTCATATTCTCTCTTGGGTATAGGGGGAGGCTAAACAGCACACCTTTTCATTCTTTATGGTCTGCATGAGATAATTTCCACAAGTGCAAAACTACAGAATGTATCAGGATGCTTTCTCAATGCTGTTCATTGAAGTAAAATTTCAGCTTGTTGAAATTGTTCAAAGTCACACTGCTGCTTTTAAAGGGTTCTGAAGTAAAGTCCAGACCCACAGTCACTCAAGAACGTGCTTTAAATAATACCTCAATTACTGAACTGAGTCCTTTTCCAAGAGAAGATGTTGAGATGTGACTAGTACTGTGTTTATGTTGGATACTCAGAATTACTTCAACTTAAGATTTGAAATCAACACGTGCAACATATGTTTAAATCTCCTGTTAATGTTCTTTAACAAAAAATTAAAAAAAGTTAAGTGGCATACTTTGATCCTTTTTGTGGATCTGCATGAGACTAATATGCTCTGAGTGTATTTGATTTAATTGATTAACTTTTAAGAGAAGACAAGGAAAGAGGAGGGTACAGACACCTTTTTCCTTCTGTCCCCTTGGGCTTGTGCATACTTCCTATGTGATGACCATCAAATGGTGTGGTCTTCAGGCTGCCATAGGGATCCACACACAGAGTACGGCCAGTAGGCATTTTTGCACTGGTCTTTTGTTGCTGGTAAACATCTGAGCTCTCGTGGCAAAAGCTGAGTTCGCTGACTCACTCAGTACAGATGAAGTGAGGAATGTTGTTGTACTCAGATTTTGCTAGTGCAAATGCTTTGTTAGAGTATCTCAATGTAAAACTTGTGTTGCTGCAGAAATTGGAACCCTCCTGTGTCGTATCTAGGGATAGCGACAGTATGGAACAGCTGTTGCTGCCAAGGGTTCATTCTCTACTCTGAAGGTCAAATGTTGTATGCACAAAAAACAGCTTCCTTTTTTTTTTTTTCTTTATTTGGGAAGATATGACCTTGTCCAAATAAGTTTGCCCCTCTTGGTATGCATGATTAGAATCCTTCTGCACTTTTGCTTCTCTGGGGAAGAGAGAAGTGGAGCTGGGGGAGAGAAAAGCCAGCAGTCAGACTTCATGTGGTGAGCTGGTACATGGTCTGCGGTGGCTTGGAGACATGCTCTGGTAGGAGATGGAGCTGGGTGGCACAGTGCTAAGCAGCTGCATTGATGTGACAAGGTGAGTGGAAACAAGTATTGATAGCTAGGCAGTGTAGATTTAAAGATGATCAGCATTAGTGTGAGCCAAATTATCAGTGTTCACAGAACTGTATTAGTAGGCACAGGAAGGGCTAAAATAAAGCTATTGTTTGTCTGGTACACTTTATACAAGTCGTGCAACCCTTTGAGAAGGTTCCAGTAATGAGATTCTGCTGGTTTGTTGTTTTTTTTTTTTTTTTTTTTCTCCCCAGTTGAACAATTTTCATAGATTTCAGTCAGCTGAAACCCCTGGAGTCCTAGGGCCGTGTCCAGAATTGCACAAACACCAAAGAATGTGTGCGTGGATCATTGCAGGGGGGGAATAGCTTGGGCTAGAGTTGCTGCTGTTTTCCAAGACCAGGGTGAGCACAGCTTGTGTGTGTGGCTGGTGGCCATTATCATTAGAAACCTCTTAATCTGTACTTCTGTCTTCCTGAGGGCCACTCGGTGGAATCCCATTTCAGATGTGACATCCACGCAAACAGTTTTGAGGTTGTTAGGCAGAAGATCGAGTGCTTTCTTTGGTAGGTGTGATCAGCGCTTACCGTGGTGGCATGGCACTGGCTGACAGATGTACGCTCCCCTGCCTGCTAGCCGACAGATTTATTTACATTTCAGTGCCTGCAAGACTTCAATAAATATTCTGTGCTGCAATCACAAGTTAATCTGTATCTATTGCAGTGATTACTTTAAAAAAAATCGGTGTACTCAATCTGCAGACTACTGCTTACTTACATCTTTGTGGTGGATCACTAGCTTGAGCTCTGTGCTCTGGCCGCTTGGCTTATAATTTACTCTCTGGAAACAGTTGGTATGACTGAGGCTTCTCCAGCTCTGTGAAATTTGCTACAGCAGTGATGCAAGTTGGTATTTTTCCTAGGTAATTGACCTCTTTGGGGGGATTTCTAAATGGTTACAAGGTTGTAATAGAGTCGGTCTCATCAGTGGGACCAGGCAGGTGAAAAGAACACGTGTTAAGGCTTTCGTCATCCCACAGTTTGGCATATTTGTGCAACTCACTGATGAAAGCAGGTTTGTACTGAAGTATCTCATACTGTGAGCTAAAAAAGCTGTGTTCAGGGGAGAGGGTGATGGCTGTCAAAGAAATGGTAACAAGTAAATAATGTGTCATAGCACCATGAATTGCTGCTGTGGTTTGCCAAGACGCTGACTTGGATGGGAAATGTCACAGCTGCAATTTATACTTCGATGAGAATATGTGAACTGAGTACAGCAGACTCGTTATGGTCATATCAAAGTAATGATCTCCTGCATTATCTGTCAGGGAATATCCCAGCGTTTTCTATCTCCAGCTACCCTTACACTTTCCCCTGAGAAGTGGATATGCATAAAATAAAATTCTCAGCTTGGAAGGCAGAAAATAAAGCTCATCATGAGCATAGCTGGCAAGCAGAGGAAGGAAGCAGTTTATTTTGATTGTGCTCAATTGTAGAAGCACAGGGTTTGCTTAGGAGAGGAATAGCTGAGTAGTTAATGCTGTTAAAGAAGACTATACCTAAAACATGATGGGCTTGTGTGGGGGATGGCTGTCTGCAAAGCTGGGAAGAGGAATCTCAGAAAATAACTCGTAGATGGGAATGTGAGAGATGATATGTTTGAGAGGTGTGTGTTTGCAGTCTGTTCATTTGCTTACCTTTCTGCCTTCCCTGGGCATTCAGCTTTTTTATTAGAAACTTCCACTGTTTTGTTTGACAGAATTCTGGAATTGTTCCTTTCTTTTACAGTATATTGCTGCTTTATACCTTGGACCTTCCTTTGTCACCATTTCTGCTATCTCTCCCTCTCAATCTAACCTCTAACTTGGTTATTGTCTTCAAAATACGTGAAATATGATTTGTGCTGGAATACTTTAAAAAAACCCCATGAATGTGTTCCACGTAGTAGTATTCCCTGAATGGTCAATCGGACTGACATGTGAGATAAATTAATTCACTCTTTGGCCTTGCATTAACTGTTTTTAAAGAATATTGGACTTTGTGCATCCCCTTGCACCAAGCAGTCTGTGAGGCCTGTCAAAGGATGTATATTTCATACCTTGTTGTTTTTGGGTTTTTCTTGTTTGAAAAACTGGGGTGAGGGAATATGATGTTACTTAAATGAAGACAGGAACGGTGCTGTGGGAAAACAACAACGAATCTGGAAATCAGACCTGTGATTATCTCTCTTCTAAAAAAAAAATTTTGATTGTGACTGGGAATGTTGCCAGGCACTGGAAGAGAATTGTCCTTCCTGTTAAATCTTTAGCTTGCTCCTTGGCATGTATTGGCCTAAGGCAGTGCTCACAAAAGAGCCCTGGACAGAGTTCAGGTCTTAAGAGTCTTAGGAACTGTTCTGTTAGGCAGTTTGCATGCAGTTAACCTTTTCTTGGACTGAGAAATGTTTCTAGGGTGAATTTAGACCCCTCTATGCTAGTTGGCTTTGATATTGGGAATATCTCAGGGTACTTTAACTTGTATAAGTGAGCCCTGGAAGTCTTACATCTCAGTAGAATGCTCTATCCAGTAAACCATTAGGACAGCCACAAAAAAGAAAAGATCTCAAACTAAAATGGTGTTTACAGTAGAGTCTACTTTGATTTATTATTTTTTTTGGTAGTGACCCTAACAAATCTTCCTGAAATCAGGAGGGTTCCTTGTGTCTCTGATAGTCAGGGTTTGTAATCTTAGTCTGTAACACTTTCTGGCTCAAGTAAAACTATTGTGTTTTCCATTTTACTTATTGTTTTCAATTTTGAATGCAAATGCCTCTCTGTTTAGCTTTAGACCAATGCCACTTAAAAAATGGGACCACATTGTCATGGTGGTTCATGGATCCCGAAGGCACAAAGGGCTGTCTAGAAGCAGCATAAAGAGGAGAATAGTGCAGACCTTGAAGTTCCTTTGTAAACCATGTGGTGTATCCATATTTTTCACAATGGTCTTATCTTCCTGCAGACCTTTTATTTCTGAGAACGTGTTACAAGTAGATTAGTAGGGGAAAGGGCATAGCTAACACAGACTGTGGAGGACCTTTTTGCCTGGTACAGGCCTTGTATGTGGGACAGATACATTGCGGGACTGTGGGACACGTACTTTGTATGCAGGACAGATGTTGTGAAAACGGTTTTGATTTTTTTCGTTTGTGTTCCAGGGACATTAAGGGTCTTGCATAACCATGAGCAACCCTTTTGTACGGATTGTGGAGCCGCTGGACCCTAAGCAGCCTCTGAAGAAGTTCTTTAATCTGAGCAAATTGGAAGATGTGAGATATGGTACGTTGACAACATAAGGAAAGCATTTCGTTACTGTTGATGAACAGAAACTGAAGAGACGTTGCAACATTGGATAATACTTAATCTCTGGACAAAACTATGAATTCAAAAGATGGTTCTTGAAAACAAAATTTTACCAAGACTTAATTCTGGAAATTTAGAAATATGGAAATACCGGCAAGATCACAGTATTATTTTCTCAACATGCTGTGCACACAACAGTCTTGTTTTTCTTGACTGGTTGAGGAGCACTAGGCAAAACTAAGGGCACAAGTTTTCTTATATACTGCTATGCTACTGTGAAAGGCTGGAAAGGACCTAACACTGATATGACTGAATCAACCAGAAGGAGTAATGGCTAAGAAATACTTTCTGAGGAGGCTTTTTCTTTAGTTCCTGTGGCACTTCCTGCATGTACTTAGGCATCTTTCATGTGGCACTGGTAAAAATCTTATAGTCCATGCCACTGACTTACAAAGTGAGTATCTATGCTTATAGCTCTCTTTGTTTGGGTACTTTTTCCTCTTTCAGAAAGGAAACAGGTGATGAAAGGGTATGCAGGAAGCATAGGAAGAACATTTTCTCTGAACATCAGCAATGCATATCCATTGCAGGCTCAGATAGTGAAACAATCGATGTTGGACTTGTGTGAAAAGCAGAGATGAGTGTTAAGAAATAGACAAACGTATGTATGGTATTACCAGTTGATCCATTCCAGAATCACAAGAGTGATAAACTCCAGATTCTTTAAAGAAAAAAGGATGCAATTCTCACTATCCAGCAGAAAAATGGTATAACTTAGCAACAGAAGAACGGGGCGGGGGGGTGGGGAGGAAAAGATTAAAAAAACAAAACAAAACAAAACAAAAGCACCACCAGCACCAAAAACAACCAGAAGAATCCCAAATTATTCTGAATGACTGTGTCCTGAATAATAGTTGGGGGTTGTTTTGATAGCAGTAATGAGGTCTCGCTGTGATTAAGTCAACTTTTGTGTCTTGGGGGCCCTGTATAGAAAGTTGGGACAAAATTCTCGAGCTTTTTGACTGTAAACATTCTGAGAGGAAATCAAACAGGTATTGTTACGGTGGACATGGGGAGGAAGGACAGAGGAACTTTTGTTTTTTTTCTTCATGCCCCTTGCTTGTAGTAAAGCTAACAGTACTGCTCTAATAATATTTTATGTTCCCTTCTATAAATATTTCTATCTTGAAGTAAAAGAAGATTAGCAGATGCACAGTCTTACTGCCATTCAGTTTCATTCTCCATTTCTGGAGCAGAAGAGACTGCCTAGACCACTAAAGCTATGCTTTCCAACCTGTCAAGTAGAAAGTTATGATTTTCTAATGTATTTATATGACCATGTTCAGTGGCATGAGTAAGAGGAAACAAGGTGAGCACAGCATGTTTTCAGAGTAATACTGCTGTGCAGGATGGAAGAGCTGTAGAAGAGTCCTTTTAGCAAAGGTGTCTACTGTCTCACAGGGACTGAGGTAATAAATCTGCTCAAAGAAATGAGTGGAACAGGTCAGTTAGCACTGACCTGCTGACAAAGCTGGATGCTAGAAAAGGGTGTCTGATTATTTGGGATAAAGCCCTGTGAGAACACAGGGACAGCACTCGAGGTCTGCCCCAGGTGTGGAATTCTGCACTTGCTGACATATGCCCTAAGGTAAAAACTGAATTTGTTTCTTACCTCTTGCCCATGCAGCACGCCTGCCATTTTCTATTCGAGTCCTCTTGGAAGCAGCAGTCCGTAATTGTGATGACTTCCTAGTGAAGAAGGAAGATGTTGAGAATATTCTCAACTGGAAAGTGGTGCAACACAAGAATGTTGAAGTTCCGTTTAAGCCTGCAAGAGTTATTCTGCAAGACTTCACGTGAGTCTGATGCTCTCCAAAGCTAGGAAGAGGGGCTCTTGAAAGTGCAGCAATGCTCAACTTGGTGTGGAGGGGTGAGCTGAGGGAAAGAATAGCAGTGAAATGTTTGGAAAGACCTTTTTCATCTTTCCTGGTTGTCATGCTACAGACAACACTTGGAGAGGCAAACACTCATGATAAAAGCATTAAATGAAATGCTTGTGGGCTGGAGAAGTAAATATCTTTATGAAACTCTTCAAAACAGAGGGGAAGAAAATGGGATGGAGAAATTGCATCCAAATCAGTGAATTCAGAGTTTAGAGGTTGTGTTGTTGAGCGGGTGTGTGTGTGTGTGTCTCTCTCTCTGTGTGTATGTGTTTTCCCCCTCAGCCAGCGTCCTCTTATTTTGAATTTTCTACCCTTTTCAATTCTCATTTGTAGCCCACATCATTATTTTCTCTTCTGAGTCAGTATTATTCCACATATATTTTTAAAGCCTTCTCTGCTATTGAAGAAATGAATGTCCATTTTTCTTCAGAAATGCGAATTGACATTCCTACCAAATGGGCTCTGAAAACTCTGTAATAGTCCTTGATACATGTGGAAGGTCAATTTTCAGATGGAACAGTAGCTTCTAACTGTTTAATATAGCATTTGACTTGCAAGTCCACTGTGTTTTGTACGTTTGTCCTCTGCCTTTGCAAGAGAGTTTAGTTCATCTGTGACAAGACCCATGCTGCTAAGCTGTCAGTTGACTTTATTTCTCAGAACAGTAAAGTATCTTAGCTGTCATACCTTCTGTTTTGCATTTTCCCAAAGGTTGGCCAGGTGCTACAGACTCAGTACAGCTCAACTCCTAAAGATACTAGGAAAAATTGGCAAAACCTCAATTGAAAAAAGTGCTAATTCCCTAGCTATTTTTTACGCACTGGCTGTTGTTAACATTTGGAAAAGCTGAAGCACAGAGGAAGCCAAACCTTCAAGCAAACGTTGTTCTCATTGTTCCTGCACGTCTTTCTCGCCCCCTGCTCTCCTGCTGAGTTTCAAAATTTTGCCTGTGAGTCTGCAGAGCAGCTGCATTCATGAAAAATGAGCTCTTGAACAGACTTCTGAGTAGGATCTTTTGGAAAAGGCAGCTTTGGCAGCTTTCCAGAAGCTATACAACACTCCCTTCCTCCCACCCCTGCTCCCCCCCAAATCCACCTAGGTAGTATAATAGCATTTGCTATTTTCCTTGGAATATTCATATCCTGGGACAACGAACTGCTTCAAACTGCTGAACAACACCAGTTAGTCCTGTCAAGGCTACATAGTTTGGGCCCCTTTTTCAGTTTGTTTTTCTAAACACACAGGATTTTCAAGGTAAAATTCTGTGGGAATTACAAACCCTTTTCTCTTCTTTTTACATTATTTCTGATATATTTTAAAATCGTAATAGTTTCCTTATAATCAGAGTTGAAAACATAAACTTTCACTGCTTTGGACTGCTCTTGCAGAAGTGTAGTGTTCTCAGTGCATTACTGAATGAGGCCAGATCCTTGGGAGCACGTCACAGACTGCTCTTTTGTCTCAGCAGCCAGCAAAATCAGATAGGCTAGTATGCAAGAGGGTTTCCCCAGCTGATGGTAGTACATACCTTGGTAGAAGCTGAGAATGTATGTGCTGAGAAGCTCCAGAAACTTCGTTAAAATAAACGTGTATGATCTGTTAGAGAGCTGGGTATTGAAGTGCTAGAACATCTGGTTACTAGTCCTTGTTTGCTTATGTCTAAACTTGGATTGGAAGTGGCGGATGGACAGAAGACTTGTGCATTACTCTGACCCTCTGGATAGTTTACCTTCCTCACTTAGGAAGGAAGGTTTAATTTAGGGATTTAAAAGTCGATTTGGATGAATGAGACATACAAACAGAGAGAAAAAGGTCTGTTAACTTTTCTATGAGTCACTTGGAGTTCAAGGCCTTGCAGGATTGTCACAAGGTATGTGAGAAGACAGAAATGTGAATGTTGGCCCATAGCCTGAAAACGTGCTGTTTGAATGTCATTTGTGATATAATGTCTTTTGTCAGTGGTAAGTACAAAATTTGTTAGTAAAGATGAATCATACATCTTATTTCTGCCTTTCGTGTGTGTCCAATGATCTGCCAGGGCAGTTAAATCCACTTCTGAAAATACAGTTATTCTGCAAAGGTATTTTGCAGTCATGTCCTTTGCAGTTTAAGAAATCTGATGCCCTGCTCTGCCAGTTTTTATTTGAAGTGTGGAAGGTACCAAACAGCCCTAATTATGGAGAAGATTCTCTTGTGCTTTGCAAAACTTGGAAGAGATGACCCTTGCCTTAAAATCAGCTAAATAAACATAGCAAAGAATCAAAGCAAGGACATTGTTGTTTTCTCCCTCCCCCCTTCTTTTTTAAACAGACTGGGGAGGAGAGAGAGAACAGAGCAAAAGAAGAGAAACCAGTTCAAGGTCCCAAAGGAATGCTGACTAGGACTAAGTTTCCAGATTCCCAGCCAAGCATGTTAAACTGCTCCTGTTACTTGATGAATTTTGGTTTTAGCTTTTCATTCTTACAGTGCTCAGGATATAGACACAGTTCTGTCCCTTTTCCTCTTCTGACTTTGTCTTCCCAAGGGTACTGTCTCTGCCAGAGAGTAATGATCCCAAGACTTAGGGGAAGGCTGCAGTTTGCTTTGTATGGGACAGGAGGTATCTGTTCTGCATCTCAGGGTCTCGGTTGCATTTGTTTTGTTGTTTTTTTTTCATTTCCAGATGGTTTCACCTTGCCTATTTCTCTTCTCTTTTAGTGGGGTACCTGCTGTGGTTGACTTTGCTGCGATGCGTGATGCTGTGAAGAAACTTGGTGGGGACCCTGAAAAAATCAATCCTATCTGTCCTGCTGACCTAGTGATAGATCACTCCATCCAGGTTGATTTTAACAGGCGGTAAGGACACAAAGTAACTTTTACTTCTTAATAGTAATAAGTAAACTGGACCCAATTACTGATAATAAAGGTAGTTCCATTAGTAATATTCTTAACATTTGGATTAAAACATCCTAGACTCTAAGATGTGTTTAGGTTAGACCGTTGTATCAATTGCTGTGAATTAGAGAGAGGAATTTTGTTTTTTCTGTGGTGCGTCTCCCAGCAGCACAAGCCTGGACTAAATGTTAATAGAAACAGGCTCAGTCCAGACCTGTAGTGATCGTAAGTTTCCGTAATAATACTGCATTATTATTAGTTGCTCAGAAATAGCTTTTTTCCACATGCACTTTCTTGACCCTGCAGAGCTTTTTGGAAAGCACAAATGAGAATGTCTCCTTATTTATATAAGAATAGACTTGAGCTGCCCTAGCGCAGCTCCGAGGAACTGTTTGCGAGTTCAGTGCCTCCATGCAGAAGAGCACAAGGCACTGATTAATATGGCCCCTATAAATACAGGAAAGAAACATAATGCTATTCAGTACTCAGCATGCTACAGAGAGACAAGCACTCACTAGACCTACAATGAAATACAAGACCCAGGACACGGGTCCTTTTGTCCTCCCTGGTATCTAAACGTGGACCTACTGAACTAGTCTTCCAAACAGATCTTGCAATTACATGTTTCTTGGTGGTTTCCTTCCATCTCCCAGACTCCTGAAGTTTTTTGGTCTGCAGTTACCTTGCCTGCTATAATACCCTGTGTATTTATTGTCTTCTATAGGAGACAGTTTTGAAGCGGGCCACTTAAGTTACAGCATTCCATAGAAGGAAATTCCTAGAAGGTGGAAATTAAAGAACATAAAGAGCACTTTCTCAGTGGCAATATTTAGAGGCTTCTTTAGAATAAAAATACTGAACTTCTGAGCAGAAATGTATTGTGAAACCTGCTTCATGGAAGAATGTTGCCAGACAATTTTCAAATAAAACTTTTTTTCTACTTTTTTTAAACTGTAGACTAGTAAGGATACAAATTCGCACCGATGCCATTTTGTAGTTGGCAGGGGAGAGAAAGGGCCAAAAAATTTTGACTTACATAACTGTTGAAAATTAACTCACTTCAACCTTTTTTTCTAGAAATCTATTCTTAACATAACAGTAAGGAGTTTAGAAACAGATGCAAAATTAGAAATAATCATCTAAAGTCTGATCTCTGGGGTAATGGGTGTTCTAGCACTAATCTATTAAAATAGAAACCAAATCCTTTTTCTTTTCAGTTTGCATCGCATCATTTTTTAAGATCTTCAGGAAACAGTGTGTTTTTTTGTGGACAAGATATAATTTCACCTCTACTGTAGAACAAAATCAACTATTACGATGTTTTTTCTGTATTATTTTAATAACATTCATTTTATGTTATTAGTAGTATCCAAGACTTCATGTAGATAATTTTTAGCTAATAATTACCTTTTGACACAGCCTTATTTTATTTCTATTAGGCTAATATATATATGGAGAGAACATCAGCCAGTCCTATACTTCACTTCTTTCAAATTCTTCAGGCCTAAGTTATGCAGCTGATTCAAGTGAAAAGTTTGCTAGTCCTGTGCACTTTGAAACACAGAGGCTTCAGACAGCACTGTATAATCAGTGATAACCTCTTTTTAACAAGGCAATTGTGTTCCAGTTCCCTTTTCTGCTTTGCTGATTGGGTCTGATTTAAGTGTTGGAAACTTCACATTGCTCTAACATGTAGTGTGGCTTTTCCCAAGCTACAAGTTTTAGGCCTGCCTAAAATCTATGCAGATTAGCACTCACATTTGAACCAGACATCAGGTATTACCTCTAAAGATTTCTTAAATCCTATTCATTGGTTGCCTGCAGTTCACAGCTGCAGTGAGATTATAAAGATGAGACTGATCAGCATTAACGTTAGTTAATACTCTTCCTTTCTTTCAACCTTTGGGTATATCTGACCAGACATAAATTTCAGGTGAATTGGTTCTGACAGCTGATTATTTTCACTTGCAGATCAGACAGCTTGCAAAAAAATCAGGACCTGGAATTTGAAAGGAACAAAGAAAGGTTTGAATTCTTAAAGGTACTGAAAGAATTAATCCTATTTGTATGGAGAAAAGTGCAATGAACAAAAGTTCTTCCAGTGCTCATGTGCGTTAAAATTTTTTTACTCAATTCCTTTTGTTTCAGTGGGGCTCTCAGGCTTTTAAAAACATGAGGATTATTCCGCCAGGCTCTGGGATCATTCACCAAGTGAACTTGGAGTACTTGGCAAGAGTGGTGATGGATCAGGATGGCTACTACTACCCAGACAGTGTGGTGGGCACTGACTCCCACACCACCATGATAGACGGCTTGGGAGTGCTTGGCTGGGGTACGTGCAATAGTGTATCGTGAATAGTCTGTTGGCTGACTAAGCTGTGTTTCAGACAGTGAATTGTGAGTTTACCCTGCCTGTCATGTTAGCCCCCTCCCAGTCTCTTGCTCACTCCTCCTCACAACAGAATGGGGGAAGAGAATCATAAGGGCAAATGCAGGAAAAAAACCTCATGGGTCGAGACAAAGACAGTTTAATAAGTGAAGGGGTGGGGGTAGGGGAGAAGGAAACAAAACCAAGTGATGTAAAGACAATCAATCACCACTATTCACCAGCACACCAAACCCCAGCCAGTCCCTGGGCAACAGCTACTTTGGAAAAATTCCTCCTGCCCCCCACCTCCCGGTCTTAATGCTGAGCATGATGTTATATGGCATGGAATATCTCTTTGTTTCAGTTTGGATCATCTGTCCCGGCTGTGTTCCCTCCCAGTGTCTTGCCCACCCCAGCTTACCTGCTGAGGGGCAGAGTGAGAAACAGAAAAGACTTTGACACTGTGTGAGCACTACTCAGCAATATGTTGAGTTACAGTTGTTCTATGTTACAGTGTTATGTATGTTACAGTGAAAATATTGGTGTGTTACAAGTACTGGTTTAGTCACAAATTTAAAACACAGCACCATGGGCTGCTGTAAAGAAAAGTTATCTCCTTGCCAGCCAGACATATTACACAGACTAACCCCAAATTCAAGGAGCCTGATAAGGTCTCTTACAGTTATTTAAGACTTTGTAACTAAGCTCCCTGTTCTTATAGCAGCCCCACATGATATCTGGTGCAGGTGTTGTTGTTTGTTTTTGTTTCTTTTATATATTTTCTGTTCTGCATTTCAATCACAAGCTAGCAGGCAAGGAAAATATTAAGACTTCTGGAAGCATCTTAGTCATTTGGGAAGGCAAGGGAGTTGATGCATCCATTTGTTCCTTAGTCACTTAGCTACTTTTAAAGTACTGCCTTATCAAAAAGTACTGCGATTGGTCTATTAGAAAGAAGATGCTTAAAGTTGAGTTTGAGTCAGGTACATATGGACAGAGAGGCCATTGTGAAAAACAGCACTATGAAGTATGTTCTAATACCAGTAGTCTGCACAATACTTGTTATAGAAATAAATACTAATAATTCCTTTTTTCTGCTTGTAGTGGCAAACTGCTGCGTTTGGATTATTAACTAAATAAGTAGATATGAAATTAACTTGCAATCTCACACACATCGTAGCAAAAACTTCAGTTGAGCTTTTTATCTTCCTGTGATATGGTGATAGAAGTCCTACTGAAATAGGTATTGTACAAATACGGAAGACATTGTGTTTTTAAACGGCATTTACTAGTTCACAAAGATGCTTGTCGAGTTCCAAGTACCACATGTGATAGAAGTACGACATTGTGGTTTTTCTAACCCCACCTGTACTACTGTAGCAATATTGGTTGATTGAGACTTTCCATCAAGGGTGGAAGAATTCCTGCTGGCTTGGAATACAAATGTAAGCAAGTTCACTTTATTTAAAACAATGACATCTTTGGGATAAGATTCTATATTTGCTTGCACCTTACACATGGAGCCATCATTTAGATGATGTCACAACACCAATAGCTGCTTGAAAGAGTGTGTCTGTAAACTTACCCTCATTTTTCTCCAGAATTTGAAAAGTATGTCTGGGCATAGTCCATACCATACACGCTCAAAGTGCGCACTCTTATATCCAGCATTTCTTGCAAGTGGCTGGTAGTGCTGAACTTGCTTCATGCCTGTCTGTGGTAGCCTGTCAGTCATGTTGACTAACTTGACTGTTTGAAAATGATTCAACACCTACTGAAAGGAGTTACGTGATTGGATCTGTCACAGAATTATCTTTTTAGTTAACATAGGTACATCATTTTTTATAAAATGTGTTGGAAATTATTTTTCCAGTAGTGGTTTGGCATACATAAGCAACTATACTGTTATAACTCAGTATTAATTAAGCTAAACAAAAGGTAGAAGGAGGTTTGAAAGTGAAAGATAAACATGAGAGGGACTTTCTACAGGCAAAAAGTTATGAAACTGCTGCCTAATGCCAAATTGCTAGTAAACATGGGTTTTCTAGATTGGTTATGACATCTTGATACTTTACCTTATTAAATTAGCAAAATGAAGTAGTCACTTGAATTGCATTCCTCTAATACTGAAGGTGTGCTTACACAGAGTTTCCCACCTGCACATGCCCAAGGCTTGTTGAAACTTAATAGACAGAAGGAAGATATTTCTGTCTTAACAAGGAGCTTTTCTGTTGGTATTCTTTAGAACAGTCTATCCTTTTTACTCTAGTAATCTTTCCTTCCTTAAAATAACTTTTTTGTTTGATGACCAGTAGTCATGGTTTGCGTACATTTCACTCAAGCACACCAAGTTCATTGCCATGTCAGTCGTTCTTTGTTTATGCGTTGCATGTTTAAGTCATTAAATAAAACCTTTACATCTGCTATTGTAAAAGCCAAGCGTCCTTGGAGTAAGTTACTTAGATGTACCTAATATCCTATCTAATGGCTGAGGAACAAGGATGAAGAAAGAAATTAAAAAGCCCAACATTGCAGAAACTGAAGCAAGATGAGGAGTCCCCCTCAGCAGAAGGCTAAGCCCTCTGTCTGTCTTTCTTCTCTCTCTTTTCACACCTTAAATCAAGTAATCATCAGTCAATCGTACTTCATGGGTTTATCTTTGATATGTTACTATCTCTCTGAATAGTTGGATTGTCTACTCCTGTTGTGTACAGGTGTCGGTGGCATTGAAGCAGAAGCAGTGATGTTAGGCCAGCCGATCAGCATGGTGCTTCCTGAGGTGGTTGGCTATAAGCTGGTAGGAAACCCTCAGCCTCTGGTAACATCCACTGACATTGTGCTTACCATTACCAAGGTAATGAACGTCTGCTGTTTTGACAGTACTGCTGAAAGCTATGCATGTTCTGTAGGAGAGAGCCACTGTACTGCATGTGTAGGAGCCCTGTGTGTGCTTCCATGTAGTCATTTTGGACTTCTTTGAAGCTTTATTACTCTGTGTGGGTTGGAATCAGCTGCCCAAGGACAACTGCAAATTTGCTAGGCGTATCTGTTTTCCAGAAGTCAGACAAAATAGAACAGAGAGCTGACATCTCATGGCCTGTTGAAATCCTCATGTGTAGACCTATTTTGGGTCAACAGTGCTTGTAAAAGGATCTTGTTTCTGTACTGCCTCAAAAGAAACATGATGACTTTCTTTTTTGAAGTCCCTGCTTAAAACAAGGCAATGTGAAACCTGAAAACAGACACTAAGCACTGCAGTCTTGATTTCATTGGTCTGCAGGTGTTTGGGTCATGTGTCATATGTTCAAAATATGTTTACTCACTTTATGGGTTGTGACTGAAGAGTGTTACTGGGTCAGGATTAATGTTGTTGGAGGTCAGAAATATGGCATACATGTTCACCATAGGATGCTCTCGCTAGAGAGAACCTCCAAATGGGGAAAGCCAATAGTTTTTTGTGAGTTCATGTAGATGTTGTGTGTGTTCAATCATTTACAGTTTGATTCAGGTGCTTGTGCAGTTGGCTCTTCCTGTTCCCTCATCTTCCAGGGTTTGCTGGCTAAAGTGCCCACAGCGTTCTCCTCTCCTTAAAACATCACATTGAGAAAAATACATTTGTCATAAGATAGACTCTGATTTAAATGAGAGGAAGAGCAAATTTAGAAGGAATACACCCCTGTGTTGTAACTTATTATTGAAACTTTACAGCTCTCTGAACTCTTCTTCATGATTTAGTTTACCAAAGCTTCCTAGTTTCAAATGGCTGTAGAAACCTTCAAAAAAGATTTCTCTGAAGTTGAAAGCTGGATTTCATAACATACGTACTCAGGTCGTTTGACACAGGCACTGTATTTTTATAACAGCACCTTCGCCAAGTTGGAGTCGTGGGTAAATTCGTCGAGTTTTTTGGTCCTGGTGTAGCCCAGCTGTCAATTGCTGACCGAGCCACTATTGCCAATATGTGTCCAGAGTATGGAGCAACAGCTGCCTATTTCCCAGTGGATGATATAAGCATTGGGTACCTGATACAAACTGGTGAGTGTAAGAAGAGCCCACAAGTTAAAGGTGTAATTGAAAGCAAGGACTCCAGGTCTATATGTTGTAGTCAGCAATGGAGTTGAATCAGATGGAGCCTTCTGAGCTTGAGTGCTTTTTTTCATCTGTACTTGCTTATTCAGTCTGTTTCTTGCTTTTAGAGTCCACGTTTAGGAAAAGCCAAGTTTTAGACTGTTTCACAGCTAACTGCCTCCTTAGCCCTGCATGAACCTAGCTTGTCCAGACGACAGATGCAGGAACTTAAGTTTTTGTTCTGCAAAAGCCACTAAGTCTGCTCAGTTGCTTTGCTACTAGTGAGTCTTTAATATTGGTGCTGAAAGGGTCTTGTAATGCAATGTACAGTGTGAAGCGAAATAGCCCGTTATGCTTTTTTTTTTTTCTGTCACATAGTAATTCCTCAATTGTGTTTGCCTTTTGTTGTTGCTATATCTGGTTTTCACCGTAGGCCGTGATAAAGAGAAAGTTATGTGCACAAAAAAGTATCTTGAGGCTGTGGGAATGCTAAGAGATTTCAAGAACTCCTCTCAAGATCCGGACTTCACACAGGTTAGAAACTACTCAGTTTTCTGGCTCCTTGCTTTATGCCCTGCCCTATTTTAATGTGACAAGTATCTGTTTTCCACTGAAACTAAGAAATAGTCAAGGGACTTCTTATCCTTTGACTTGGTCCACGGAGCTGTCTTAACTTAGGGCCCAGTGGAATGAGTCAGCTGGCTCTCCAGGTGTGAAAACTTGGGCATAGGTATAAACTAGCTCTCAGTTGAGCTCTGGCTGGTGCAGATTGTGCAATTCGATCCATGTAGTTTTGAAAAATCCAGTCCAGACTCAAACACAGCTCTGAAGATAGTGTGGATGTTGTTTGTGTAAGCCTTGTCCCAGTTTATCCTTCTTTGGTTCAGCATCGTATTTTACTGTGTGAATCAGAACACTTAGAAGCTCTGTGTGGTAACCGCAGACCACACAAGCCATTTTCTACGCAGGAAAATCAAGACCTTATTCTGTATCCAGGAAACTCAAGAATATTCCTGGTTTTCTCTACAGTAAGAATTTATCTTGTAACTTATGTTCAAGTTTGCAGAATTATTCAAAAACCTTATTAAATATGGAAAGATGCAGGGCACTATAAAAACAAAGTTCAGACATGGGTGAGGAATAGGAAAATATGATAATCTCTGTTTCATAATAGACTGAACGTTTTCCCCAAGGCCAAGATGAATAGTCTGCTTTGGTTTATGCCAGTACCAGGATTTCTTCACATCATTGTTTTCTGAAGAGGACCCTGCTGCTAGCATGTGAAAGGACGTAATTCTCAAAATCATCTGTATTGTTTAGAGGCTTTAGTCACACATTGGGTTTTCAGTAACTGGGGTACTCTTGAGAGCCATACCTGGGACCTGGCGAGGTCTAAAAGTAGAACTGTTCCTTTTCTTCTGATCTTTCCCTTCTCTTTGATAATTTCTGCAAACAAACATAAAGATGTGCAGACTTAGCCTTGGTTCAACAGCAGAGGTAACCTGTGGCTTAATTGGCTTCAACTTGCCATGCCGTGCTGAACTGCTCTCTGTTCCCCTTCCTGAATAGGTTGTTGAGTTGGATCTCCATACTGTTGTACCTTGCTGCAGTGGACCAAAAAGACCTCAGGACAAAGTTGCTGTGTCAGATATGAAGAATGACTTTGAGACTTGTCTGGGAGCAAAGGTAGAGACTAGGAACACTTGGGCATACAAACTAATGCATGCTTCTAAAAGTTGTCTAGTGTTCAGGAACTACATTCTGGAGTTAACTTGTGTGTTGTTTGTTTGCCTATTGAAAAGTAAATGAGGATGTTTGAATGAAGATGGCAGTCAACAATGGGTAATTTAAAGTTGGGGTAATGCTTCTCTCACATGAAGATGTTTGTGTCCTATTGAAGTATTAGTTCTTTCTGATTTTAGATCGGTCTTAGGCCTAACATGGTTTTGACATACACTAGGGATTTCTGTGAACTAGCCACAATGGGTGTTTTTAGTAGAGTGGACCAAGTAGCTACTGCACTGAGCTCTGTTAACTACCCAGCTCTTCATCTTTCCAAGCTGGTTATGTCCTGAGCTCCCCAACTTAATTTTGCATTCAGTGCTGCATCTGTTCAGGCAATCAGAACTGCATGTGTCTCTGTGACTCTTTGGTGCCGGTGGTAAAGACAGAAGAAAAAAGACTTCTCTCTACATCATCCAGTCAAAAATGGTCATTGAAGGAAGAGCAAGATTTTAATTTGAATTAATATACCCATACAATTAAGTTTCCAAAATCAGTTTGAATCCCTACCTGATACAGTAACTGTCCTTGTTAAAGGCAGTACAGAGCTCTAGTAATGTAAATCAAGAAACTTAAACTATAGTAATTCCCAGCAATTCTTGGCTTGTTACATGTTCCAAACTCTGTTAAATGACCTTATGCTTTCAGAGTTCTAAGTATAATTTTTTTGTGATGTGAACAGTGCCTTCTTGCTCTTTGGTGGTTTTTGTTTTTTTTTTTTCAACTGTCAGACTTTTGCCTCTCAAGTGAGCTTTTAGCATAAGTTTGAGCTCTTTAATATTCATGGCTTACAAATGTTATGTGTTATGGCTAGAATCTCAGGACTAGTTTGTGTGACCAGACTATACGTGGTCAGGAATGTAGAGCATGTGAGAGCAAGAAGCATCTGAGCAATCTGACGAAGGATATATTCATACAGGAAAAAAAACACAAATACATTTTGCTGCAAAGCCTGCCTTTTTTACCAGTAAACAGAGAATAGGATAGACCCCAGAAAAATAATTTTTGTCCGCCACTTTGACCAGAGATGCAACCCTTCACCACCAGACCTAAAAGTGCAAGCATGGTTGTGACTGACAGGTGCTTCTCGTTTGTGAAATTCCCAGCCTATAAATTTCCAGTCAAAATATTTATATTAACCACATCCTTTTGATTTTTACTTTCTCCACTTACAGCAAGGATTCAAGGGATTCCAAATTGCCCCAGACCGACACAACAGCGTAGTCAAATTTAATTTTGAGGGCTGTGACTTCGAGCTTGCTCATGGTTCAGTAGTGATTGCTGCCATTACAAGCTGCACAAACACCAGTAACCCTTCAGTTATGTTGGGTGCAGGTAAGTTTGTTTGTTTAATGTGCAGTAGTTTCTTTATGGCTGTGGCTGTGTGTCCTAAAGACAAATACAACACTGATGTAATTCTACATGCACAATGCTGGTTTTGTCATTTGGAGTGCTAAAACTGAGCTTAGTCCCTAGGGGCAGCAGAAGGAATTCTGGACATGGTAGCCGGAAACACCGTTTGAAGAGAATGTTTTTTTCCTGAACTGTCTTCTCTACAGGGGAAGCTGGAACTGAATTAACCAGCATCTCTGACGCTTGTTTAAATGCACAGAAGTTGTTATATAGAGCTGAGAAGAGCCTGTCGAAAGTCAGAGTCACGAGCAGAGGGACAGTGAAGAATGGTCTATGGGTTTAAGTCTGAAGGTGCTCAGATCTGGCAGCAGAGTACAAAACACACACTGAGCTAGAGGTATATCGAGTTGTTACAGCAAGAGTCTGAGGGCATGTGTGGGGAGTTTGTAGACAAGGAAAATTGTATTCTCAAGGATTGCTGTCTTTCAGAACCTTGTTATTTACATCCTAACTGCATCCAAGAAGTGGTTGGAGATGGACTTTGTACCCCCCATTTTCTTGCTTATCACCATTCAAATACTACAAAACAGTTGGTCTGAGTTGGTTGTGTTAAATTTCAGGTTAGGAGGTTGTTTATTTCTAACTTGGCTTGTGTGGGTAGAAAATTTCTCATTCCAAATGTGTGTTCCTGGCAACAAAATATGAATGAAGAGAGTCAGCTCAAACAGTTCAGTCTATACTAGCCTGGTTCAGCCCTCTTTCCCAGATGCTTGGCTACATGCTCACATATTGCTTTCTCTCCTCTGCGAACATATACATAGATGTTATCTGTCACTGCAAGATCATCACTGTATTAGGACTTCCTAGTCTGTCAGACTGTTTGTAGAATGCAGGCTTATTTTCTACAAAGGTTGGAAGGGTTGTGCAATGGGCAATGCAAGGGCCCTTGACCAGAGAGGTTTACTTACTGGCTGAAGTCATGTAATTTGTCTCCTTTGTTCTTGTGTGGTGTTGGGAAGACCTTGGCTTGTGGACAGCCTCTGACAACAGTCACTTTCTGTTTAGTTTGTTGATAGGGTATTTGTCATCTAGCATCTTTCTTTGGGTACCCTACAGTAGCGGCAGCTCAGCCCCTTCCCAGACACAAAAGGTCTTTTAATTCCAAGCAACAGGGTCAAAGTCCATCATAAACCAGGATGTGGTGTGGAAAGGAAAGCAGAGGGGGGAGACCTGTGCTGTTTCTTACCCCTTTGAGAGGAAAAGAATTGAACAAAGTCACCCAATTCACTTGCCCTTGACAGGACAGACACATCAGCATACTTCTTTCCTCAGGTCCATCATGATCACAAAAATAGAGCTGTATTTCTTTCTTATAAGGATCAAGAAGTAGGCTTCTTCCGGGCAGACTGTCTTTTCTCTGTCCTATCCGTTAGTTCTATGTCGATGTATCCCTCAGTTGTGCCACCTTCTTGGGCTATAGTTTCCCCAAGTGTTTGACTCCCAGGCTGATGGCATGCATTTTTAACCTTCTCTGTGGCAGCGGGGATGCTGATCTTTCAGCCGCTTGTCTTAATATGGGTTACTTCATGGGTTTAAACTGTAGAATGCTCTGCAGATACAAGTAAAGTTGGTACTTTGAACACATTCACTACTACTTAATGCATAGCACCCTGAAGAACATAGTCCTAAGGATCTCAGCATATGCACTCGGATTTAGTGGGTACTCTTGCTGACTTTCCATACAGCAACACTTATGCTTTGGCATTGACAAGGAGGGGAAAAAGTATTTCTGTCAGTCTCTGGTAACTGTTTGTACACGACAGTGTTGAGGACCTCCGAGATACCCACAAGAAACATGATAATTTGGCTTTCAGAGTAGGGTTTGAAATGAAAGTAAATAAAACGTGCAGTGCTCCCACACTAAGTAACCAAGCTGAAAGAAATCCAAAATAAGAATAGTTGTTTTCCAACTACTACTGTATATCCTGTGCACTAAATGATGTGCAGGGGCTGTGTGTTTGTGGGGATAGTGAGTGTATGCTGTAGTAGCGTTGACAGCCTAATCTGACTTTACAAAGGTGTTGGATTAAGGCTGCTCAAGCAACTTAAGTCCTGACATTTCCGTGCCAGTTTTTAGAGTTTGACCTTGCATTCTTTTCAGAACTGGTATTGGCAGAAAAACAGAAGCCAACAGAAGCCAAACAGGCTGTCAGGCTCTCAGGTCCTGAGATAATTTGTTTGTGGTCACATTTTCAAAAGTATCCAAGGGCTCCGGTTTCCACAGCTGCTTCTGGCAGCTAAGAAGCCTCAGCAATTTCAGGAACGGGGCTGCTTTTCTAAATTCACATATCTACCTTTAGGCCTCCAAATCTATTGGTGTAGGCCTTTTCATGCAACACTTAAAAGTGGAGGTCTCCAGGTCATGTCTAACAGAGCTGCCAAATGGCTGGCAAAGACAAAACAGTTTGATGATGTCTTCCTGTCGGACATCATGTTGGATCAAAGCGGAGCTGATGTATATTTTCTTATCTAAGTGGATGTTTGAGAGAATGAGGAGGCATGGGAATGTGAAGTTTTGCATAGTTTGCATAGCTGCTGCTTCTTTTATGTCTATCCTGGGAAAGGGCTGGAGGGGACTTGTTTTCTGAACATTCATCTATGTATGGACAACTTGTTTAAAAGAAGAAATTCGGGATAAATATGTTTCTGGTAACACATACACTCCACTAAAACATCTCTATGCATGTTACAAATCCAGGAGTGGTAAAACAGCACTCCTGTAACAAGCTGTAGATTGTGAGATAGCCTGTTTGTGACAAGGGCCAGAGTTGGTGCTCTCATAGACATCTGCTTCTGAGGGCAGCAAGTCATATGCTGGCCGTTATTTCAGCACTGGGTCACTAGACCACTATAAGTGGGAAGTTAACAATTCTTCATTGCATTTTTTGTGAGACACTTGTCTTACGAATAGTGTTCTGAGTTTTGAATGTCTACATGCTGCCCCAGTGTGAGTTCATCTTTTTATATACAACTTTGCGCAACTTTCCAGTGGAGGAGAAATTGCAGACTGGATCTACAATTGAACAGAGCACTTGAGCTCGATAGCTTGTTATTCTGGGATTAGTGCCATTGGCTCACTGTACCATTTCATTGCTGGAAATTGAGCCATTTCTGTTTTCCAGATATTTAATGGTACTTCTGTTAACATATTGATCCACCAAACTGTTCCACTTCCAGGAAAAACTGCAACTATCCTTTGCATTTTTTAGGATTGCTTGCTAAGAAAGCTGTTGAAGCTGGTTTGACAGTGAAGCCATACATTAAAACTAGCCTGTCGCCAGGAAGCGGGGTTGTCACTTACTACCTGAGGGAGAGTGGAGTTATGAGCTACCTTTCCCAACTAGGGTAAGAGTGCTTTTCTTACTGTTGTCCTATGGCTGCTTAACTAAAAGCATTGACAACAAGTGATGCAATAGAATAACTATTTCTCTGTACAGCTTAAAATATATGGCAGGTACCCTGCGGCATAATCCTGCATGAGTTAACACATCGCTGTTGTGCTGGCAGACTTAGTGCAAACGAGAGAGAAGGCCTGTTGCCTGCTCTAGTTTCTTGAAGACTCATATTCTTAAGTGGGAAAATGGGTTATTTTTCAAGACTGATGTTTTTAAATAGCATAAATGACACTACATTGTTGTTCATCTTGCTAGGTAACACATTTCCCAGATCTTCATTCTGTATGCACGGACAGTCACTGCAATAACAATTGAGCATTCTCAAAAACGCTGTTTCTGTCAGCAATTCATTTGTTAAAACAGTACATGTTCTGAAAGTAACCCCGCCAACTGCTAAGGAGTTAAATGTCTTGCTCCAAAATAGCCTTTTGTTCACTGATGATTTCTGTGGTCTGTCTAGGTTTGATGTGGTGGGTTATGGCTGTATGACATGTATTGGCAATAGTGGACCCCTACCAGAGTCTGTTGTTGAGGCCATTACACAGGTATGCAGCTTACAGCTGTGCAGCTTATTTAGGTAAGCTGTTCTCTGTTCTGTGCTGTTTTGAGCTGTGTTATACTGTGCACTAACTCCTCTTAGCTGTGTGCAAAGTAAATTCAGTCTATATTCTCTTTTCTGTGGGAAGTGCTTTGGGATTGTGTGACTGTCCAGTCATTGATATTGCAGCATGGTGCAACTCCGCAGACCTGCTGGGTGTGTGGAGATTGCAAGCACCTCCGCTACCTTTGTCTCAAACTCTGTCTTACAGGGAGACCTCGTAGCAGTGGGTGTGTTATCTGGCAATAGGAATTTCGAAGGACGTGTCCATCCCAACACCCGTGCTAACTACCTAGCCTCCCCACCACTGGTAATAGCCTATGCAATTGCAGGAACTATCCGGATCGACTTTGAGAAAGAGCCTTTGGGTAAGACAGTGTCAGGGTGCTTCTTTTCACAGTTTATAAGCTGAATTGGTTGGAATTAAGCTCTTGAGAAACATTTGTCCTAGGGAGGTGCTTCAAATGACTGAGTACCTCTGGGATACAAAGCATGTGATTGTTAAGAAACAGAGCAACAAGGACGCTTATGATGGTGAAAGGGGGAAACCAAGCCTGACCAGTATTCTAATTCCACAGAGGTATCTTTTTGGTTGCATCTGGGTGGCAGTCTGTTATGAGAAACCTGATGTAGTGGACTTCCTTTGAGCAGGTAGTTCAGCGAGATAACCCTCAAAGATCCTTTCGAACCTCAGTTATTCTATAAATTATTCTAGAAGGCCATTTGAAATCACAAAAGAAGATGTATGTACAGACATCATGAAATTTATGAGGCCCTCTTTGGTCAGACCCCTGTAGGGGAAATATAGTGTGTCTCACAAGTGTTGACAAGGTTAGAAGGAACACATAGCTAAAGGACACCACTCTAAACTTTTTCTGTCTTTCTTAATGGAAACTTTTGCAACAAACATAACAATACCATTTTCTACAGGAATAAATGCTTCAGGAAAGAAGATTTTCCTGAAAGATATCTGGCCGACGAGAAATGAGATTCAGGCTGTTGAGCGTCAGTTTGTTATTCCTGGGATGTTCAAGGAGGTCTACCAAAAAATAGAGGTGAATTAATTCCCTGGGCAGTGCTTTCATTGATGTACTGTGCTATTCTGATGTTGTTAAATAAGCTGGTCTTGATAATGAAACAAACCTTTTCCTTCTATTGCTGTTCATAGAATCATAGAATCATAGAACCATAGGGTTGGAAGGGACCTCTGGAGATCATCTAGTCCAACCCCCCTGCCAGAGCAGGGTCACCTAGAGCAGGTTACACAGGAACACGTCCAGGCGGGTTTTGAATGTCTCCAGAGATGGAGACTCCACCACCTCTCTGGGCAGCCTGTTCCAGTGCTCTGCCACCCTCAGGGTAAAGAAGTTCCTCCTCATGTTTAGGTGGAACTTCTTGTGCTCAAGTTTGTGCCCATTGCCTCTTGTCCTGTCCCCGGGCACTACTGAAAAGAGCCTGGTCCCATCCTCCTGACACCCACCCTTTAAGTATTTATAAGTGTTGATAAGATCCCCCCTCAGCCGTCTTTTTTCCAGACTGAAGAGACCCAAATCCCTCAGCCTTTCCTCATAAGAGAGGTGTTCCAGTCCCCTAATCATCTTGGTAGCCCTCTGCTGCACCCTTTCCAGCAGTTCCCTGTCCTTCTGGAACCGGGGAGCCCAGAACTGGACACAGTACTCCAGGTGTGGCCTCACCAATGCAGAGTAGAGGGGGAGGATGACCTCCCTAGGGGGAGGATGACCTCCCTGCTTCTCCCTGTTGCTTCTCTTCTGACAAGTATTCAAATGAGATTATTTTTTTTAAGTGGTTTCTGGTGAAGTAATTGGTTCTTACAGGTAGTTGTGTCCTGAAAATTGCTCCTTAATGATTTTTTTAATGTAACATATAGGTTATGTGTTTTAAACAGTCATCACAGACTGATATGAGAAAGTGAGATATTCCAGCTGCACAGATACTTGTTTTTTTTCACCTAACATAAAATTCATTTGCATTACTTAATAGCATTCACATCAGAAGAAAACTCGTACTTGGTAGTGTTTTCATGCAAGCCTTTCTCAGGTGTTGAAACAAAATATTCTTAAGGCTTACGTGTTTGGAAAGCTTCTTAGGATTAATGATAAATACACTTGAGAATTATAATGTGTTATGTGGGTACATAATACAGGTTATTGCCAGAAAACTGGATGAGCAGCTCTTATTTTGTAAAGAAGTGAGGGTTCGCCTAATTCTTTTAATAGATAGAATCATTAAAAAAAACCCCAAACATAATGTATATTGTCATAATACTTTCACAAAGTGCTTTAAGAGGTACACAAGGCTTTTGCTGAAGCCAAATGTGTAATTTTACCTTGATTCTGAAGTAATTCCATTGCTTCTGAAAACTTAGAAATCAATGGGATGTTTTTGTATGTTTTTCAGACAGTAAACAAATCTTGGAATGCCTTAGATGCTCCTTCAGATAAACTATATACTTGGAATCCCAAGTCAACTTACATCAAGTCTCCACCTTTTTTTGATGGTCTGGTATGTGCACACTTTCCTTTTGAATCAAACCAAAGCATGTAGTGACCTTGACTAATGTGAAAGGCAAAGCAAAGCCACTTCAGGGAGCCTGCAAGCATCCATCATAGTCTATTGAAGCCTTGGTTCTCAAATGTTAGAATTACACTATTGTATTAATTTTAATACAAAGGCATGAGTGAATCTGAAAATTGTAAGGATTCTCTGTCACTTCAGGGCTTTTGAAAAGTCTCCTTTTCCTTTTAAGCTGAAATACTTTTAAATAGTCACAAAAGTGAGGGAAAAGGACAGGAAACAAAACCTACAGTTCTGCCTGCCTGCATTTTGCACCA
This sequence comes from Fratercula arctica, assembly GCA_947846985.1. Taxonomy (NCBI): domain Eukaryota; kingdom Metazoa; phylum Chordata; class Aves; order Charadriiformes; family Alcidae; genus Fratercula; species Fratercula arctica. Next base: position 68,235,405 of record CANTUZ010000026.1, on the reverse strand, counting down.
GTTCAGTGTTCAGATTGCTGTTTCGGTACCATTTAAAAGCAAATGCAGATTTCAATGCATGCAGGTTTCTAGCAATCTTGGATTTTTCATCTGTATTCATGCATGTACCACAGGAAGCCTCAGCTAATGTTTTTGCCTCATCTATTTTCTTCATGGATGACCTTCCTGATAGACAGCCAGGACATCATCTTTTATTCAAGAACATAAACATTTTTAATAGGGTTGGATTTTTTTCTTTCTTCTAACTTATATGGAAAGGGAGACTTTATTTTGCAATTTGCACTTTTGAGAAAGGTAAAGGAATTCTGTGTCATATTTTAATGATTTTGCTTGTATTTATGACGGTTTAGACTTTGGCTCTTCAGACCCCGAAAACAATAGAAGATGCTTACGTCCTGTTGAGTTTTGGGGATTCTGTGACAACTGACCACATATCTCCAGCTGGGAATATAGCAAGAAATAGTCCTGCAGCCCGTTACTTGACCAGCAGAGGGTAAGCACTACTTCTTGTTCTTTTTATAAATCGGGAGGGGATATGCTGTACCATGTTACAGGCACACATCTGCTGTCTGATCACATATGCTTGTATTCCTTGATGGATGCCTGGAGAATATATAACAGAAGAAAGAAAACCATTTCTTTCTCTGCTGTTTCAGCAGCTCTGACCAAGTGTAAGAACTTGCATAGAGTGTGCACATCTATTACACTGGAGAGCTGAAGACCTTTGTATGGAGAGAGGGGAAGAAGGTAACTTTCAGGCTAGTTTTTGCAGTAATTCTATTCATAAATAATGAAATCAGGATTTGTCTCCCTATTGAAGCAAAATGATCATGGTCCTTAATGTGAAAAGTTGGTTGTTCTCACTTCTGCTAGCATGTGCAACTATTTCATAGATCTAGGCTATCAGGAGCTATTAGAACATCCAGAAGTTTAGGTTTCAGTGCAGCTGTGAAACCTGTCAAAGGTATTGTTGTTGGGAGTCCAAATTGCTGTGAAACGTTGGTCTTTTTCTATGGCCAGCCTGTCAGCTTAGTGCTCTGGGTTCAACTTAAGGCAAGACGAGGACTTGCTGAGTTGCCCTATTCAGTCTTCACAGATAACATAATACGTTTATTCTCTGGTTTAGTACTTCTTACAGCTTCAGTGGTGTTTTGAGGAACAGCACTGACATTATTAAAAAAAAATAAAAATATTTTCACTAGACCTAATAATTCTGGAGAGGAAATTGATTAAACTAGCGTGATCTACTGAAAACTATCTGCTCTGGACTCTTTGTCCATCTTCTATCAGTCTCTTTGAAATCTAAATAGTCTTACACACATTACAAAACAGATGTTGTGTGTCATAGCTACTGTTTAGATGTAGCCCAATGCAAACAGTCCAATTTTCTGTCACATTCCAGCACATGTTTTGTTTACTGGTTAGGCTGGAGTGTCCCCTCATTCCCCTATCTCTGTTTGCAAATTAACTTTTTCTTCTCTAGTTCTAACTTGCAGAAGGGGCTCTCTCTGCAGTTTGGATGTTTAGCACAGTGGTGTCTCTACCTTTGTTCAAAATGCTGTGGTAATACAAATAATGAGGAGGATTTTCATTAGCCAGCTATTAAGAATGGAATTGTATTGCATCTTCTGAGCTAACACAAACTATGTCCTTGCATCGCTATCAGATACTGTTTTCTAGGGCAAGGGATGAGAATACTGTGGAAGCCGCTTTCTGTGACCAAGCGGTAGGCAGACTTCTATTTTTTAATTATTTTTTTTCCCTTGAAAAAAATCTTAAATGTAGAAAGAAGTATCAGCTAACCGGATGCTACTGCCATGATGGGAACTATGTACATACCTGCCTCAGAAACACCAGTTCATTACTTACTTTTCTTAAAGCACAGAGTGTTTAAGTCTAAAAACAACGCAGTTTCCTTTTTTCTTTGTTTTCTTCTCCCTTAATAGTCTGACTCCTCGAGAGTTCAATTCTTATGGCTCCCGCAGAGGGAATGATGCTGTCATGGCCAGAGGAACATTTGCAAACATTCGCTTGGTGAACAAATTTATTGATAAACAAGGACCTCAGACCATCCATTTCCCTTCTGGGGAAACTGTAAGTACACACACTGCTCTAAACAGATTAGTACTGGCTTTCCTTCTTACAGCTTAGGTCATTTACTTAAGTGCCTTTTAAGTAAAGCTAATGAGGGTACAGGAGCTGTATTGACCTAGGGAAGCAGGTCACATATACCTATGTAGTGGGGTGCTACCAGTCATATCAGTAGAGAGTATGACCACTGTAGAAGCGGTAGTGGAAGGCACAGGTTTGTGTTGGGAGTGAGATCAGGCTAGAAGCCATAAAGGACTGTATGGTTAGTATCCTTAAATATCCTGTTTGTCAGAAAACACAGGCTTCAGCTACTTATGTGGGGACACTTTTTTCTTTGTTTCCCTGGAACTGTGATTCCACCTCCAAAAGTACATAAAGTGATTGGCATTTTCATTCCAGCTGGATGTGTTTGATGCTGCAGAAAGATACAAGCAGGCTGGCCATCCTCTGATTGTGCTGGCTGGGAAGGAATATGGTGCAGGAAGTTCCAGAGACTGGGCAGCTAAAGGACCTTTCCTCTTGGTGAGTAACTACAGTAAACTAGGAGGACAGTACTTAAAAGTGCATTATTTGTCAGGAAGAATAGCTTATGAGCAACATCCTGGGTAGATCATTCTCACTTTTGGTAGCAAGAGCTATTTTGAAATCTCAGCTGCCTCCAACAACCACAGCAGAGTTGCAAAAGCTGTTTAAATATTAATAGATCCTGTTCAGACTGGAAGCCTTTACTGATCTTCAGCTAGAAATCCACAAGGCTACACCAGAAAGGTCACTTTCTTTACTTCTTCCCATAACCCAACTAGACCTTCAGTCTGCTTCCAGCTGCCTCCTTCAGCTCACTTAACAGGGAAGACAGAAAGTGTAAGAGAAAATAGTATCGGTGAAAATGAAATTTAGCATGGCTTCACCATGCAGATTGCAGGGATGTTTAGCAGTATTGTTACAGGAGCCTAATAGAAATCCACATACAGTGAAATATGTTTCATTCATTGTCTGTCCTGTCCTACACTGTTTACCAGCCTGAATTCTGATTGAAGCTTTCTTGGTGTGGAATTTGAGAAGGCAATAGTGTGTGTGTTATTTAACAAAGATTAGGAGAGTTGGTGTTTAAGATTACATTTGTCTAAATTGTTGGGTCTTTTTTCCCAGTGGTGTTTTTTTTGTATTAACATGTAAAAATTTAGAAATTAGTTAAAATGCATCCTGGTCTTGTAGTGTAGGAGGGCAACACTGAACTAGCGAGAGTCACAGAGATGACTAGTGATGCTCTCTGTGAGACACATTAAAGAAGGATGCAGAATTACTGAGAAAGAGTATGTAATTTTTTGACAATTAGGCTTCTTTTAAAGATGTTTGAAAGTTAAACATATAATCAAGTCCGCTGTCAGACAGACCTGATGACTCTACCAGTAGCTGGTAAATGAAATGGAGGGACCACAAATGTGCCAATTTCCCTCCTGTTAGCACAGAAAGACTACCAGAAACCATGAAGATAACTATACTTGTTGTGTATTTCCCAGGGCGTCAAGGCTGTGCTTGCTGAAAGTTATGAGAGAATTCATCGAAGCAACCTAGTAGGAATGGGAGTGATTCCTCTGCAGTATCTACCTGGAGAGGATGCAGCGACTTTAGGACTCACTGGACGGGAGCGTTACACGATTATCATTCCTGAAAAACTAAAACCACAGATGAATGTCCAGATTAAGGTATGAGACACCTAAAGAATGAATTTTCTGAATCACTGTAATTTCACTGAAAATCAACAGTCTCTTCCAGCAATGTGCTTTTACATGGCAGTAAGCTCCTCTCACTTGAGGAAGGGGGAAGAATTAAGATGGTGAAGGGAGTGAAAACAGTCATTGTAGTAGGGATTTGCTATGATGGGATATAAAAGCAGCATGTCCAAACTGTTTTATTTAGCACAAAGCAGTCCTGTGTTTTGGACCAGTCTTTCAAAGCACACTATACGTTTTTCTGTCTCAATTAGATATTTGAAGCACAATAAAAAGTGAACTGTGTTAAATTAAGTAAGTTAAACTAATTTATTTAAATGAATTTAAAATTAAAATAATTCGTTGAATGCTGCAGTGTATGATATTCTGTCAGTTGAATCTGATCTAGTTAAAGATGTCCCTGCTTACTGCAGGGGGGTTGGACTAGATGACCTTTAAAGGTCCCTTCCAATCCAACACATCCTATGATTCTATGAATTGTCAAAGTGAAATCTAAGCATACGCAGCATAAAATCTAGTTAAGCTTCAGGCCCTGTATTTGAAAGACTGCTTTTTGTCTAGCTTTACCTACAAACATATGCCCTTTTTTGAAAAATATTAGCATCTACAATAAAAAATTTGTTTATTCTTCATTGGAACATCTGTATAACTGACTTATTTAACCTAATAGCATCAAAGTCCGCTTTTCTAGTGCGGTTAGCAAAACAATCTACTTATTGCCTGTTCATTTAATGCAGGTGGTCTACCTGGATTAGATCCTAATGATAGCTGTTTATATGTGCCTCATTAACTGCCCTGAAATTGAGAAAGTATATGTCCCAAAGAGTTGGTCAGCTTACTTGTCACAGATGAACATTGTGCCTTCATCTGGAAGTAGCTGACTAGGGGTGTCTTTCGTAAAATACAATGGTTTCATTCACTTAATGCACTTGTCTTTGTGCTTTTCTGATTCTCAAACACTAGGCCTCAAAGAAAGCTAATGAAATTAGTATTGCTGTTGTACCTAAGTCAGAAGAATGACTACATAGAAGAACATGAAGAATTAGTATAACCACTTGCAAGGATGGCCAGCTTTCATGCCTCTAGGCTTATATCAACAATAAACTTAAATGAGGCAAGGCAGCAAATACAGTGCAAGGAGAGTCCATAGCATGTTTATTATGGATTGTTTTAAACCACTTTCCTCTTAAGCAGCTGGCTGTAGTCTAGTGTGGAAAGAAGTACTGATGTCCAGTGCCTGTTCACTTTAGCTTTCTATCACAATTGCTTAAGATGGCAAACAATCGTAATAGTCTTTATTTTACTATGATGTCACGTAAGACAGGGAAAGTTCTGCTGCTTGAATGACTTTCTTTGACCCCAATAGCTGGATACTGGGAAAGCCTTTCATGCCATCATGAGATTTGACACTGACGTGGAGCTCACTTACTTCCACAACGGCGGCATTCTGAACTACATGATCCGTAAAATGGCATCCTAAGCAAAAATGTCCAGGTACAAGCCTGCTTCTGGTGAGCGCAATAAAACTACGGTAATCATAAATTTGAAAGCGTGAACCATAAAGTGAACAGTTCTTTTCATGGATTGTATGAGAAGGCTTGTTTACAATGCTGAATTATTCTGTGTATGAGGTAACTGGACACACTTGCCCAATTAAAGTGAACAGCATTTATCATTTGTTTTGTATGGTGGTTGGCTTGACTTACCTTAGAATACAGAGCAAAAGTCATTAAAATACTGCTGGGATCTGTGGAACTGTTGAAGATGATGTGCTGATTTCATATATTTCGTCCATTTAGTTTGACTCTGAAGTTAAGTTCTATGCTCATATCAGTGGTCCAAAAATTAACTGACAGTATAAAAAAATAACTTTTATTTCTTCATGATTACCTGATATTGACTTGCTTTCTTATTCAGTTGACCAGAATCTGAATCTAATACTGAAATTAATTATTTAGCTGTTTGTTTATTCTAAAAAATGTGAACTTTGTTGTTTAAAATCTACGCCTTTGTTCAAAGGTGGACCTATTGGGGATAATATTTCTAATGGATAAAATTAAATTTATTTTCAAAAAGTTTTTGGTGAGTTTTGTCATGTTATCTTAAGTACCAAGATGCAGAACAAAGCTGTGACTTTAAACTCTTTTCACTGTCCCTGTAAGAGCACAGTCATACAAATTTTGACTTCTTGTATTTTAATTCATGTGTCTTTGAATAATCCTCATGAGACAGGATGAATGCAAATACTGTGAGATAATGGCAGTCTTTTGTAACCCAACAGAATACTGCTGTGATGTATTTCCCTCTGTTTTGTGTCCTCAAGAAGACGATCTAGCAGAACTTCAAGATCCTTGTCTGCAATTTTTATGGCTGTTAGCAACCAGTGATTACACTAATGCATTCATTAAAGTCAGCAACTGCCAAATCCACAATACCACATCAATCTAGTTACAGTGATAACAAATATCCTTTTACTCAGAGATAAACAAGGTTTTAGTACCAATTCTTATTCATTCATTTAGAGCAACTGCCACAACAATTAGCATAGTGGAGAAATTAATTCAAAGTAACCTCCTAATGTATTTTTTGTGCAGTTGGCTCCATCTGTATCTGGAAAAAAATAAGAAACTGAGGAACACTTTAAACTAAGTCAAGAGGCTTAAGGAGGGGACAGAGATGACACTGTTTCTGCAACAGGCTATTCTTGCTTGATTACAACAAACGGAGCTCCTCTAGCAAGTCCAGCAGAGGCCCACTAAGATGTTGCAAAGTCGGGAGCATCTTTCATGAGGACAAGCCACGAGAAGACCTAGTATTTTTGGAGGGGAGGCATTATCCAACCGTAAATAATTTTTATCCATTGTTCTGTGTTTCCTTTTTGGAAGCAGCTATAAGAACAGCAAAGTTACTAGGTAAAAACTAAGCACAGAGTACCTTACTGTAGGACTAAGGTTCAGGCTTCCTGTACAGCACATACAGCTTTCACAGTAAAAGACATGGACTGGGGTGGAATATGAAGCAGTGCTTAAAAAGTTGTTTTGCTTTTAACGCCGCATAACACTGTTTAAAAGAACACCACAACTCTCCCTGACTAGGGTTTAGGTAGTTTAAATAATTTTTGGAGTCTGCGTTAGGTTCCTGTTCAAGGTGGTTTGTTTTCTTCAGAGTTCAGGTGTTTCAGACATACAATTCTGCTACATGCTTGCCTCACTACACTATCAAATACATAAAGTGAACGGAAAATACATGTTTCATAACTGTGTCTGTAGCAATTTCTGTTTTTCTGAGAGAAGTCTGGGATCTGGGTGAGGAGGAGGGATTTAAACACACTAATGCCTGGACTTTGTTCCAATTCTAGATCAGCTCTGACATGAAATCTGCAGAATTAATATGTGTCCTGAGAGCTTTCAGATGACAATTCATGAGACAGGACATAAGGGTAAATGCTAATCACCATCTAAATTAAACCTTCACCCACCTTACAGGGCCCTGCCTTGTTCCCCTTGGGGCTTGCTCAGTTAAGCAACACATAGAAAGGTGTTCATTCTGCAACTTCAGCAACAGCAACTTGATGAACATGCAGTGACAGCAGAAAACAGTGCTACCATTTTAATCCAGAAGATGCCTCCCCCAGGAGGACTCTATGAAGCCCTACTGCTTTTCTCAGACTGTTGCAGAAGCATTCTCTATTAAAGATGGATTTAAAAGATGCAGTATCTTCCTTGCAGAAAAGTTACTGGAAATTTTCTCTTAATTTTCTATGATGTACCAAATTCCCTAGACCATTAAAAGTAACTTTTAAAAAGCTTTAAAAGTAGCTAAAGTAGTGCTTAAAGTGTCACAATGCATAAGCGATGTTGTCTGCATGGAGGTACAATCCAAACAGAAGTTACCAGTAACAAAGAAGATTCTAATTCACACAGCAGTGCTTGGAGTTGTGGCTTGTCACCTAAAATTAAATGTTTATTTAGTCATTCAACTTGATTTTGTTTTTTTCAGACTAACTTCTTCGTAACAGCAAGGATAAAGGTCTAGATGCTTAGGCACTTGTTTGTCCATGCTTATATTAAAACTTCTAGTGAAACATTTCATCAGATAGCAGATTTTTTTTTTAGTGGACATATTAGCCTTTTTAAATCTAACCAGATGCTGATGAGGGCCTAGCTTATCAGGCAGGATAAAGAACAAGAACTTTTTTCTACATGGAAATAGATCATCCACTGTTTCAGCTTAGTGGAGGAGGATGCCAAGTTCAGCTGGACATTTCTTCATCAAAATTCTTCAAAGAAAAATTAATATTTTTCCATTTCTGAAAATCCACTTGTCTCCCAGTTTCAGCGTCCTCTACTACAAAGCTTTTAATTTTGATCACTGGTAGATTATCAAATGTCTTGTACTTCACTGTGATTCCCCAGTCATGCTGGCAACTAGTATTTTGGCAATGCATCTTGCTTTTTTTCTCAAAACAATCAATCTGGATTGCTTTATGGTGAGGCTTTGTTATGTAGCGCTCTTTGAATGCGTCTCCTAGGACAGTGTGATGAGATTCCTGAAACAACACAGGACAGAAGTGCTTAACAGTAAAAACACCATTCCTTTTTTTCCCTTCCCTCCCTCCCCCCCCCAACTTTATTAAATATATAAGCTGACCTATGACAGAACTCAGTTTGTAGGGATTATTTGCAGAGTACTGACCAAAAACTGATTTTGAAGAATTTTCTGAACTCTCAGGTCTATTTTCACAGGTATCAGCACAAAATGGAGTAACAGTCAGAAGTGCATGTTAGATATCCCATGTTATTTGTAAAAGAAATGTAACTAGGTTTTCACAAGGCTGAACTATTCCCAGCTCCTCGCCTGTGGACCTTCCCTATGCAGAGGAATAGTGAACTCCCATCTATATTCCAAAAACAGATGGTAAAAACAAACAAACAAAAAGATTTCCTTGATTAAAAAGGGAAGTGCCTGAAGGCAAACACTCTGTAATGCTCAGCTATGGCCTGAAGTCCCTTATCACATCACAACTGCACTTTTCAGAGTAGAAGCAGCTTCTATTTCAGAATTAGAAAGGCTCAAAGTGCCCAGAAAAGGCTCTCTTTCATGATCACCACTTTCCATGTGTGAAGTATTGGCTTCTTGGTCCTACAGAGAAATTCTTCAAGTTCAGAAAGAGTACAATAAAAATGTCCCCATGAGATACATAGAAGCAATGTGAACTACCTAAACAATGGAAAACAAAGTAATATTGAAGAATTAAAGGGCTCCTCCTGTGACTTACCTATCAAAACTGAAAACTGGCCTATAAGCCAAGGAGCTAAACAGCGAGCTGATCTCGCTGTACTTTTTGTACAGATAATTTTCAGTGAACAGAAATGGTGAGAGAAATCTCTCATCTGCAGGAAGACTTCCAGTCTAATGCTAATTAGGAAAGTAAAAATCCAGCAGTTATACTAGTAGGTTATGTCATTGATGACGTGGTTTTCCACAAAATTCATCAATTTCTAGCAGAAGGGGGTTCAGGAAAACTGAAGTGATTCCTCTGATATCACATGTTTGCACACCTTGGACATCACCAAGAATACTTGATATACGATATCTATACAATACATAATACATATCAGATTTTTTTTCTGCTCCATTTTGCACAAAATAGCCTACTTTCCACACTGATAATCAACGTTAGTTCAATAAGGCTGACTTCCCTGGTGTTCATGGATGTAAGTTTCCATACAGAGACATACCTTTATAATTCTGATGTCATCTGTACTGCAGGCATATGCTTTGCATTTTCCACACAGAAGATTTTTTTTCCCTTCCGCTACCTTAGGTCTTGCTTCTTTCTTCATGGAATCTCGTAATACCTTTTCCTTCATTTGCAGGTCATGTATCTTTAATAAATAAATAAAAATCAAGATCATTGTGAAATGCAGAAAAGCCCCAATGTCTGTCTAAACACAACTCAGGATATGTAACATCTGGGAATCTATTACTTAAAAGCAAACAAACAAAACATGCCTTGTTCTAGCAACTCATACCAAAGACAGAACATGGTACATTTGTCAGTTAAAAATGCAAGGCTAGAACACGACTACATGATGGACTGCATTATGCTGTCTGTTCCTTCCCCCCCCCATCCCACTATGGCCCCTTTGGTTGTAACACTATTAAGTCCTTGTGAAGACTAAGTCATGTGAGACTCCCTATAGAAGAAGTAGCTATGTTGCTCTGGGAAGATCGCCATTTGGAAAGTAGGCTCCAGAGACCACAGAAACTGCACACAGAGAAAGAGGCAACAGCCACAGCCTAGAGCTGGGAAGCTGCAGCTCATGCAGAAGCAGAATCCTCTGAAAAGAAGCAGGAGCAGCCAAACCAAGCCTCAGAGGTGGGAGAAGAAACTTCACAAAGGCTAGAAAGCCTTGGACATCCTTTGTTGCACAGCTCAGTATCTTGCCTGGAAACATGGGGTGATCTGCAAATCCACAGGGATATGGCAGAACTCTGTACAAAGCCTTTTTATTTATAGTGGCTGCCACTGGCTTATTTCACTCTTCTCTGGGAAATTTGTTACAAAGGTCTAGGAAGATGGAATCGTAGACTCATTTAGGTTGCAAAAGATCTTTACGATCATCCAGTCCAACCGCAAACAATACTGCCAAGCCCCACTAACAACATCCCCAAGCATCACATCTACACGTATTTTAAATACCTCCAGGGATGGTGACTCAGCCACTTCCCTGGGCAGCCTGTTCCAATGCGTGACAACCCTTTGGGTGAAGAAATTTTTCCTAATATCCAATCTAAACCTTCCCTGGTGCAACTTAAGGCTGTTCTGTCTCATCCTATCACTTGTTACTTGGGAGAAGAGACCAACCCCCACCTCTCTACACCCTCCTTTCATGTAGTTTTAGACAGTGATAAGGTCTCCCCTCAGCCTCCTTTTCTCCAGGCTAAACAACCCCAGTTCCCTCAGCTGCTCCTCATAAGACTTATGCTCTAGACCCTTTGCCAGATTCATTGCCCTTCTTTGGACATGCTCCAGGACCTCAATGTCTTTCTCGTAGTGAGGGGCCTGAAACTGAACACAGTACTCGAGGTGTGGCCTCACCAGTGCCGAACACAGGGGGATGATCGCTTTCTTAGTCCTGCTGGCCACACTATTCCTGATATAAGCCAGGACTGACCCATGATCAAAAAATGCAAAATTCTGCCAGTGACACTAGGTTCAGAGACGGGTATTGATGTGATGGCTCTTCCCGTTTCTTCCCTCATCATTCCCTGCAACTGGAAGGACAGAGGAGAACACTACTTCTGCTTCTGATTCCTTAACTGGTCGTCCCAACGCTCTGAAGTCTCTCTTGATTGCGCTCACATTTGTTGCAACTTCATTGCTGCCTACATGAAAAATCAATAATGGGTAATAATTTGAGGGCCATACTGGGGTAGTAAGTCTTCTCTTCATATCTTTAATCCAGGTTCCATAGAGGCAGCAGACTTCCCTAAGAAGTGGGTCTGGTTGGTATATTGGCCCTTCTGTTTCCCTCAGGAGAGAGTTTCCTATGACAATGACACATCTTTTTTCTTTGTGGAAGTGGTTTTGATGCATGGCATGGGCCAACATGACCTTGGCGACACCTCTAAGCCAGATGAACCATTGTCCTTGTCATTGTTTGGTTCCACTTGCAGAGCCTTGTACCTATTATGCAAGAACACCTGGGAAGGTGGGGTGGTCATGGAGCAGACGTGCCTGCTGTGCCAGGCAGGAATCTGCCTGACCAAAAGTCTATCCTCAGCTTAGCCTGAGACACCTCTACCTCAGCACCAGAAGTTCTTGACACTTCCACACTCATGATGTTTTCTGATCTGGTAAGTGCGCAGCACACAGCAGGGTGAATGTAAAGCACTGGATGTGTGCTGAGGTGTTCTACTACACTTGTTCATCTACCAGACATTGCTTGAAGCAAAGATGAACAGTACTGTATGCTGTACAAAAGAAGTTACCAGCAGAAGAGAATGTACAAACCCAAATGTCATCCAATTACTGTCCCAGGCAGTCGTTTCTTGAAATCTCCCAGAAACCACTGCTCTGAAATCAACAAGCACTTGGCATGACGACAAACAACTTTAGAAAAGCACTTGTACTGACCTGCAGCAAAGATAAAGTGCTTCTGAACGTGAATATGGATGGACATATTACTACCATCTGCATAGTTTCCCATCTCCCTGTCCACTATCCCAAGCACACACAGCAATATTTTCCTTCCAGTGGACAAAATAGCTTATATTTTATTTCTAAGCTCAGAAGTGTGTATAAATTCTACTTTAACTTTTAAGTTTTTTACAGTTACAGTACAGATGAACTTCTGCAAGCTAGCACTACACACTATCTCTTCTCTGCTGATCTAGCCTTGGTCTGAAATCAAATACAGTGAAGACTCCTCAGGTTATCATTTGGTCCTAGATAGGCCGATATAGATTATGCCTATCTATGAGTATGAAAATTCCACAGAAGTACAAACCTTTCTTGCAAATGTTGTTTCATCCCAATTCTGTAGCTTCTCAATAGCTTCATTCATCATTTCTTCCTTATAACGGTTCTGTTTCTCATTCTCAACCACTTCTGTTTTGCTTGTCACAAGGATGCACTTGCTGTCTCTTGCCCTTCCACGACCTATATAGCAACACAGTTATCCTCTTTAGTTACTCTTAACAAGATGTGCAAAAGCAGCAGCTATGCCACCAGAGAGCATTAAGGACTTTCTGTGTGGCTGCTTTTGTTTCCCGTGTTCAGATTCAGATAATGCTGCCTCTGAACAGCGTTCTCTCAGCTCTTTCTTCTTTGATCACAAACTAGAACAAGATGTGCCCTTCCAGGTATCCTCATGGATATCCCCCAGCCAGTGCTGTACTGTCTACTTCTGTGGCACGCCTCAGTTAAGCTCAGGCATGCTTGACACTTCAGTTATCTTACAGCATTTTGCTGCCTTCTTGTGGAAACAAAAGCTAGAGGAGAAAAGTTCATCTTAGTCTTACTTTCTGCCCTGCTAATTGGTGTCTACTAAAAAAAAAAAAAAAATCTATTGCAAAAAACCTGACGAACTGGAAATACAGTGTTGGCAAGAAAAGAGACAACAAGAGCAAATGCCATCTCTTCCACCTGTCTATGCCTACTGCCTGCCTGCTTTTTGCTGCTGTGACACAGACAAACTAAGAACTACAGGGATCTCATACCAGTTTAGAAGTATTTCAGTTAGAAAAAATGCTCACATTTGTTGTTGAGCTCCCATTCCCCCAAAATCATGACTTTATGTGGTTTAAAACTGACACAGCCTATTTTCTTTGCGTCTTTAATGGTGTGTTAAGGATAAACACTACCTTTTCACCCATAAACGTGAATTTTGGCCAATTATTTCGTTATAAAACAAAAATAAAAAAAATCATAGGACACAAACCCTGAAAGCAGAGGACTAAGTACAATGGAGATCAATTCCCATCAAATTATGAAATTAACTACTCAGATTATACGATAAAATATTGCAGCTGCACCCTTGAAAGACATACGCAATTTTATGACATTTATGAATGTGAAACAAAGCCAGTATTTGGTGTGGCTCTTCATTCCCCTCTACTGGCTGTATTATAAAATCACCAGGATTCAAGACTGAAGTCTTGACAGCCTTCTTTAGACGAGCCAAGACAGAAACAGAGTTTTGTTCTTTTTTCTTTTTTTTTTTTTCCTGCCTCGAAAGTTAGAGACCTACACATGTGAAGGCCTCAGGTACCCCATGAGTAGCTGGGTTGGGAATAAGCCACTGAGCAGGGGAAGGTCTTCAGAAGCCAAGGCAACACATGAAACTCCATTGCAGCAATCTTTTGTAAACTGTCACAGTTGGAACAATTTGTGCTATTTCTGACTGCAGCTCTTCTACCCGTACTTCTGCTTATATGTATAATTACCCACTTGAGGAATCAGTACTCAACAGTTCAATAACCCTGTGCAGCACGTCTAATTTGCATGGCAAAAGAAAAGTAACACAATATCAAGGACTCCGTTCCGTGAACACATTTGTCATGTCCAATGCCATCATTCATCTGACTTCACTAAGGGCCACAGAGGAACAACAGCAAGATGTGCACATACTACTATAGTACGTCCAGAGTGACGTTCAGTAGCATTTTATGCCCATTTCTAGGCCAAAGCAGGTTTATAAAGTAATAGCTCTGAAATTCCATACCTCTGACTTGGATCATTTTGGTGACATTACCGAAGTACTCATAGAGCACAACAAGGTTGCATTCAGAAATATCAATGCCTTCGTCAGCAACTGATGTAGCAATTAGCAGTCTGCTGTCTTTGTTGGTTTTGAATGCATCCAGTATCCCCTTCTGCATTGGGAGGGTCATACCTACAGTACCAAAAAACTGCGTCAGGAAGAAAACACTGAAGAGTTCCTTGAGCAAGATCCCTGCATTTGCTCTTACTTAAGTGATTAGAAATGTGCGTGTCCTTTTGATCTAGAAAAGTACTTTAAGTTTGCATATCCAGCTGGCTGCATGCTATACCCACTGAGCAGGAATTCCTGTTGATGTGCCACAAGAATTGTCAGCCTGGGAAACACCATTTCAGACACAACACCTAGCTGATCTTTATTAGAGACACCCATACGGCCTAGTTATTTTAAGCCCAAGCTAAGTCTTAACTTAAGCCATGCGTAATTAATTTCCTCTGTAGCTTCCATTCTACCTTAAAATGTCTTTGTGACACCAAACACAAAATAAGTGAGGGATCTGTAAAAGGAACAGAGAAAATACCACTAGAAGTAATCACAAGAAGCCATGATAGCAAACAGTTTCTAAACTTCTTTTGACCTAGCAAAAGAATTCTGCAGCAAAGGGTCACTGACAGTGTTATGCTGCTTTAACGAAAGATTATGAACAGAAAAAGCAAGCATCTCCTTAGGGTTGGTTAAAGGTCTTCCAGATATGGAAGAAAGCATAGCGCAAACTTGCATGGCCTTCCTCTGTTTAAGAGCACAGAAGATGAACACAGGAAGAGCAGAACAATTTTAGCAGTGTAGCCACCATAGGTCTAGCAACTGGTATTCCTCTGTGCAAACCTCCGTACTTGTTTTTTGATCTCTTCTTCCACGACCCATCAACACATCTGGTTTTATGTAGCTAAGTAGAGGGTTTGCTTCTATCCACTTCTTCAAAGCCTGGAAAGCAAATCAGGGAGTTAGATCCCTGTCCAGATAAAATGATAGTTTGGGGTAGATAGGTAGATCCTGCCTGTGTTTGCCTAGAAAATCAATATTTCTGAGAACCAAAAGCAGAAAAGAAGATGGAAGCGTGTGTTGGGAATGAACATCTATTAATAGGTGAGAAAGCAAAGGTCACAGCCATGATGCCAGATCCAACCGTGCCACAACTAATTTCCACTTTTCCCACCCCTGCAACTTAAAGGCTTGCAAGACAGCAAGCAGCCTTTCACTGCCTTTTTCACTATGCCTTTTTCTCTTATAACAGATCACTGAATACACCACCGCTGGGATCTAAAGGAAATGAGTTGCTATTTACAAACTGCACTTTATCGCTGAACAGTGCAAGTCGCACCTTTGAACTGCACCTACCCAAGAACAAAATTAGGCAAGCTATGGTAGGCTTTTACGTCTATAATGGAAAATTGCCAGCAAATGCTTGGTGGTGTTAGTTTGGACTTTAGCCTGCCTTTAATTTTTTTCTGGTTTGCAATTCATCCAGTCTATATCCAAGGATAAAATGGGGGTTGGGACCCTCAGCTGATAAATCTGTTTACAGTAGCCAGAGACTATGTTACCTCGCTGTAAATGTTTAAGAGCCAATGAAGATAATAATTAGCAGTACGCTTACATCAAGCATGAACTTTTTGTGGGAACAAGGTATTGGAAGGGAGAGAAAAGATCATCCAGCCTAGATCCTTGATGCATCAGAAGGGTCCAGAGAACAACTGCCGCACAAAGTCTTTACTTGTTCTTGATCAAGAACACATGCTACGGCACAGACCTCCTTTGGGCCCATAGGAATCCTCTGGGAAACCTCTAAATACCTCCTGATGTGCACTCGGTAATAGAGCAGAGCTGCTAGTTTATAACACTGCCTCATTAAAGCCAAAAACCTTGTAACGCATCTTGTTAAAACTGACTTCAAGCCTAAAGTAAAAATCTGACGGCTTAATGATCAGCTATGATATGTAGCAAGAAAAAGTGATGAAGGAACCACCCCTGTACCGTAGTTTTTAGAAAAGGAAAAAAAACCCTTATCCTGGCTCATTGCATCAGTGCTTAGGAAGGCACAGAAAGATAAGAATTTTCTTAGGAAGATCAAATACATGCATATTTTTCTATTTCCAGATCAAAATGTGAAGGGTAATAGATAAGGCATTATACTTCCTCGCTGCCCATTTTAGGAGTGTTAAAAAGAAACATCTTACAGCTACTAAGGCTCTTGTCTTAGCAAAGAGAAGAGTGCGAGTCTGTGGGTCATAGCGGTATGCTTCATCCAGGATGGAAGCAAGCTCTTCCAGCTTGGGATTCTCATTTGATTCATCTTTTGAAAGGGCAGTCAGTTCTGGTTCTTTCTCTGGAAGAAAACAGCAGCGTCTTGAATAATTTACCTTCTTCAATGCAGTTCTCATCCAAACCTAGTTTCAAATGCCACCCACATTCTCTTTAGCATCTATTTTTATTTTCTGTACAATTCTTTCAGATCCAAGCAAAGAAAGCTATAGGTTAAATGCAACAAAATCCCCAGAAAAAAAAAAAATTCTGAATCTCTCACATTTTGTAGCAAACATGCAGGAGAACCTCTGTGACATAGTGTGCATCAGAAGACAGCAACAAAACAAACTCAGGTTTGCAAAGAGCTGTGCAATTTCTTCTTAGGAAACAACTGACACTAGAGGGCAGCCACTCCAGTGATTTAAAATTGCAGTCAACACTGCAACACAACGGATCACAGGCTGGTTCACAGCACCCTGCTACTAAATCAGAAGTCAGAGAACAGCGCAACCTTTAACTTTAAATCAGAAGCGTAAAAGAGCCACCTGCATCTTCCCAGAAGTTTGGGATTTGTCCAGGAGCATTGGGCAGGAGGAGGCTGCCCAGGAGCATTGGGCAGTGCACTGAGCAGTGTATGGTGCCTTATTTAATGCTGCCAGCAGACAAGATTGTAGACCATCCCCCTGCTTAAGGGCACTGCTGCTTTATCTCCAAGTCAGGCATGTAAGAACCTGCTACAGCATCTAGCTACAACACTACTACTTCCTTAGCTCCTGCACTAGAAGCTTGAAGTCCCAGAAAGTAATTTCCCCCCACATACCTTAACACTACATTTGCGTTCACATGGACACTAGACCTTCTGAAAAGTGCAGTTTCTGGAAAAACAATTTCACTTACTCTGAAGCAAAGACTTCTATCACCCTACCATAAACCCTCTTCTCCCCTGCCACTGTCACAGGTGCTGTGTGAAATACCTTGAAATTTGGCTGTCAGTTGCTTCTCTAACTCTGTATAGGGTCCATTTTTGACATTTGTGAAAAATTCAGTGAGGTAGGCTAAAGCGTCTTCGATGCGGGCATCTTCACTGATGATGAGAGCATCGTTGAATTTCTGCTCAGAAAGAGAGACATACACATTTAAACCTGATTTTCCAAGGGGCAGAGAATGAACACAAGTTTTATTTAGCTAGATTAAGTATTACAGACTTGTGTTGTTCTTCCATTTGCATGACAACATAAGCATTACAAAGTCTCCTCTGCACTATACTGTTCTTAGCGAGTACCTTAAGATTCAACTCTTTTTTTTTTTTTGCCTGTGTCAAATAAAATTATTAGGTTCATAACTTGCTTCTAGATGAATATACCTGTATCAGAAGGAACAGGATGGCTCCACCTCTGTGTGGAAGGAAAGAGAATATAGACTTACCCGCAGGTGTTCAGTGCAAATGAAAAGGTCTCTACAAATGCTGCTCTCCTTCTCCTTGTCTGCCAGTTGCAACAGTTTGCATTTCTTCTGAGTCACAACTATCCAGTGTTCATATTTCTGTGTTCCAAAATCATTCTTGTTGATTTGGGAGACAGTATCTAGTAAAGAAAGAGGAAACAAGCAATTTTTCATCTTGACTCACAAATAACCAGAACAGTTAGCTAGAAAATAACACATTTTCCATGAATGTTAGGTCTAAAAAGCCTACGCAAAAGAATGCTGTATGATACAACCACAGAATCACTGAGGACTGAAGGCACCTGTGGAGGTCTTTAGTCCAACCCCCTGCTCAAAGCAGGGTTACCTAGAGCCAGTCGCTCGGAATCATGTCCAAATGGATTTTGAGTACTTGCAAGGACGGAGACTCCACAACTTCTCTGGGCAACCTGTTCCAGTGTTTGACCACTCTTACAGCCAAGATGTTCTTCCTATTGTTTAAGTATTTCTGTCTGTGCCCACTGCCTCTTGTCCCACCTCTGGGAACCACCTGAGAAGAGTCTGGCTCTATATCTTCTTCACTCCCTGTGTTTCAATGCTCACCCAGATGTTAGGCTAAAATTAACTCAGTACAATTCTGCTGAGGATCTGTGTACATACACACACCTGCAGAGTCTTTAGCAATAAAATTAGAGCTCGCTTATCCTATTAGAAGCCTCCAGTATTCAGGATGCTGCATGTGCATTGCTCATTGAATTACCAGCTACTCAATAGTTAAGTGTCCATTTGCTAAACGGTCCATGGTACTTAAAGGCACATTATCCAAAGGCCTGTTCCTGAGGCAGAACTAGTCAGCACCTGCTTGTCACACACATACTCTCTCAGTACTTCACAAACTTCAGTATCAGAGGGTCCACAGAGGAAAGCCAATGGCATTCATGCAAGAGGAACAGTGATGCAGAAGTGTTCACTTAATTTAGGGTGCAGTTTGAAAATTCCACTGTATTTGTTCTTTGTTGGCGTTTCTTGGCTTTGGGGCTGTGTTTTATTTGGTTGGCTGGGTTGTATGTTTGGTTTTTTTGTTTGTTTTAGTCTTTTTTTTTTTTAATTCTCCCTCTCTGCCCCAGAATATAGTTCACTCTCCAATATCTGGAATGTGTGTGTGTTAGGGGGGGAGGGAATCTAGAAAGTCTAGGACTGAGGTAAACAGGCTTAAGGCACCCTAGTCAGTTTGTAAAAACCAGTCTAAGACAGAAAAAAAACCCTGTAATTCAGAGCTGGATAGACCAAGGCTGATCCTGAGCATAGCCATCCATGGGTCTCTGCTCTGCAACCCCTGTAGCTCTCAAATTTGTTGGTAACAGTCACTTACTGGACACCACTTGGGAACTCTGCAAAAGCAGAAAACATCAGTTGATTTCTGCAGGGCTGCAGAATTAGGTCTCGTGACCGTGAGACCCGTTCTCTTCTCAAAGCCATGAATCTCCCCCTCTGCAAACCTTCACACCACTGCAGCTCCTGAGGCTGGACTCCTACAGACAAATGTTTCCTTTCTTAGGCAGCCATATCCTCTCTCTGGTGGTGTTCATGTTCCACAGATCCTCCTCTGTAAAATTACCTTAAATGCTTCTCAGTAGGAAGTAACGAAGACCTGGCAAACACTGGAAACAGGGGTACCCACAGGTATAAAGAGGACGAAATGCTGAGCAGAAAAGGTGGTCAGGGCACCCCTAGAAATAACTCTGAGCACAACTCAAGAGAGGCCAGAGAAAATATGAGAAGTGTCAGAGCAGCAAGAGTGAAAGTGAACTTTCCACTGAAAGCAAGAAATCACAAAATTCAGACTAACACCATAACAGAGACATATTTAGGTATGAAGCATTTGGAGAAATGCTTAAATAAGAACATACAGGTATCTGTCATCAAGGAAATCCAGATGGTTGCATTTTGGAAGCAAGCCTTTTGGTAGCTTTTTTTCAGATTCTTTAAACATTCAAAGTGATGTGACAGTGTCAAAAGCACACCATCCTTAGCTGCATGAAACACAAGCTGAAATCCAAGCAAAAATATTTATGATTATCAAACTATTCACATATAATAGGAAAAGACTTGACTCTTCTACCTGTATTCTCTTATTTAGGAAATATTGGTTAAAGGCAAGTAAAAAGGGAGGAAGAGAAAGGAAGTGGAAAAAGAGTGACTGTTCCAGCAGCCACGAGGATTCACCAATGTAGCTAGGGTTAGGGTTACCAGTTACAGCCATATTACAGTATCTTACCCACGGAGTAAATCTTCCTCATCATCATTTCTGTCTCAGACATCAGACCTGAGATAATGTCTACAAAGTGATTCTGAACTCGCTTTTTAACCCATCTGACATCTAGAGACAAGAAATGGAAGTCAGTGGCCGGAATAAGTAAAACATTTCCCTGTGCAGCACAGAACAAATTCCTGTCTAGAACACAACATATGGTGCTCTATGCAATCATAACGGTGTTTATTGTTAACGAGCATTACAGTTGCGCAGAAAGAAACTGCCCTCAATCTTCACTGGCAGAACTGAATAAAAACTAGAGACTGTGGATCTCAGCAAAGAGAAAATATGCCCAAATGGGCACTGCCTTACTGCAGGGCAACAGTGAAGTGCATGCTTAAACTCCTTTCAAGCTAGCAAGAAGCAAAGCTCCAGCCTAGTTTTAAGCTTTTAATTTCACCTGACCAAAGGGGAATTGGAGAGCTGCCTTAATTATGGTGCTTGGCATCTCATGGGGAAATAAAAAGGCAGCGTGCTTACATGATTCTGGAGTGTTTCTGAATCTCTGCAGATCCTGTTTGTTCTCTCTGACAGTGGATATGGCCTGTACGTCAAGGTAGGAGCAGAGGCTACAGATGTGCTCGATCGTTTCCTTGACACTCTTGGCATTACCAACTCCAACAGAAGCAGTTAAACCTACAATCTGAGCACACACATGTATAGCAGTGGCTGTTCCTTTATCACAAACGGAAAAAAAATCAGGAGACATTGTTACCAATTGCCAAGTTGTCACCATCCTCAAAAACAAGGAAACAAAACAGGCAGCTGAAGTAAACATGAGTGCAAGGACTAAACCTTGAGAGCCAAACCTTGTCCCCACTTGTGCCTTCTCCAAGGCACTCAAGCTTAGAGTATTCAAACTCAAAATAAATTATCCACCCACTTAAATCCATAACCAGCTGTATTTGCCAGTGCTCATCATACACAGAAAGAGCAAATTCATCCCCAGAACGGTCCTCTGCATTCATTCAGAGGAGATGTCTTCTCGGCTGGACCAAAACCTCCTGTCCGTGGAGGCAGGGGCCCCATTTTAGTGTTGCAGAAGACAGTAACAGAGAGGTGACAAGATTATTACTAAATTCTGGGACACGTGCTTTCTTCCCAGCCCAGCAATCCTGTTTGCTCTCAAGTCCTCTGGTCTCTGTCATGCTTGGTCAGTCCTTCTTGGCAGCTGGAGAGAAGATGTAACATGGGAAAACAGCTTGGACGCGTCCAGGAAGAGGGAGAAAAGTGTTCCAGATGCTACCGTTTCAATTTGCAGCCATTGTTAAACCGGAGTTTGAATGGGATTAACACAAAAGCAGGCCTTCAAGCTTTGCCGACTGCACTGCAAAATAGTTTTCTCTAACTTTTCTAATGCCGACAGGCTGGGCCTTACCTGAGGCAGCTGGTTTGCAGAGGAGTCAAATTTTTGTTCCAGGTATCTGGTCATTAACACATTGTAAGGGTGGTTGCCCGTAGTGTTGTGGCACTCATCAAATATCATCAGAGTGAAGATGGAGAGGGAGCTAAGGATCCCTTCCTCAATGCTATTCACAAGAATCTGGGGCGTCAGCACAATGATGTCACTGTCCTGTATAATCTTTTCTACAGAGACATTTGCAACTGTTTCACCACTAATTCCTTGAACAGAATATCTAGGAAGAAGAGGCAAAAGATAGGATATGGAAAAGGATGTCTTGGTGAGCAAAAAAAAGCTAGAAGGATGGACTTTTCAGCAATCCTGAAGGGTAGCGACTAAGTTCAAAATGTTAAATTGTTGGGGCCAGCAGTTTGACCCACAGAAGCTGAGAAAAAAAACTGCTGAAGATAAACAGCTGGATTTTCAATGCCAATTAACTAAAATATATTAGATTTGAAGGGTGGTGATTTTGTACATTTAAGCTGCATCTGTCAATTCACATGCAAGCTGCATTTGGAGATCCTGCCCTTCATCCCTTTTCTGCATGTGTCTGGCAGCACAGGTCTGCTTTCTGCCCAGCGGCCTCATTTTCCCATAATTATAAGGATTCATGTGTGGATATTCAGTAATCAGTTCCTTCAAAGTCAGAACCTATAGGCTGTAAATACCCCCCTAAGTAGTCTTCAGTTCCATCTGAGAGGTGGACCGTCATTTTCTGACTAATGGTTGAAAACCCAAAGAAGTTGTGGCCCTTTCATTCGGAAAAGAAAGAGAGACTCTGCCATTTGAGAATGGCAAGAGGAATCCCACTGCTGCTGCCTGGAACTGCCTCGTCTTTGGAAGCAGGGCTGAAAGGAGCCTCAAGAGAGAGCACACCTCACCCTTTTCCAGAGGCAAGCACAGGTACACTTTGCCCATTTCCATAGATGCTGCACAAGCAGTGCTTAATCTCTCCAAAAGCAGACTTCAGACTCTCCAACCAAAGTCTACCATGGTAACTTGCCATTCTTACCACTAGCCATCATCCTTACATTAATGCCAAGCGCTCTTGTCACCAGTAACCGATTACATTGTGCCCTAGACACAGCTGACCTAGAGGGCAGTTTATTTTCTGTGGAGGAAGCCACCACGTCGAATTACACTTACCCACTTCTTTCAAAATGCTGTTTGAATACAGTTTTCTGTTGTTCGTAAACTGGCACTTTAGTTGCAAGAAAAACAACTTTCGCCTTTCGTCCTGCAGGCATATTTTGGAAATGGTGTTCACAAATCATAAGTGCCACAAAAGTTTTTCCAGAGCCTTTAAACAAAGAAAGTGAAAGGTAAAGCACTAGTACGAAAGGGGCTATTTGTTAGCAGGAGCCTGTGTCATCTGAATGCCCTGTAACAATGGGGAGCTGACAACGGGGACGTAACACTTCCAGACTCTCTGGGGACAAAGTCGAACACATGCTTGCTGCATACTCAGGTGGGTAATCATCCCTTTATCTCTCGCTGTCTCAGTCTGTAAAGACCATGTGGCAGTCACTGGGAAGGAAAATCCAGTTGCAATTTTGAGTTCTTTGAAATCATTGAGTCTATTTCTGCTCTTAGAGTGTGCTCCCACATCAAATCAGACTGTGATACAGGCACCAGGCACTTTCAGTTCCATCCTTGCCCGTGCATCCTTGCTCCTCTCACATTTCTTTTCCTTCAGCGCTCAGGCTGGCTGGCTGTCCAGGCCACCCAGAGCTCTTCTGTGTCCCTGCCTCTGCTACCCCACCTGCCTCTCCAGGGCCCAGGGGAGAATCAGGCGGGCAACATGGAAAACACAGGTGGAGAGAAAGAGCTGATGCATCTCTTTCACTGCTGACCTTCAATCTTAATTTAGTCCTGAGCTACTGCAAAAGTTTCCTGGGCTGTTTTGATGTTGCAGGCATTGCAGTACAGAAGACAAGGGAGTCTCAGGGCAACTCATCCTGTTTTTCCTTCAACTTGCAAGCCACATTTCTTAAAGATCTGCAGAGATCAGTGAGTGATTTTCACTCAAAAGTCTGCACTAGGAAGTGAGAAAGCAGAGATCAGAACATGGAAATCTGAACGCAAGCACTGAAGTGCCAAGAGACTCATCTGTCTTGCTGTGCTGCCCTTGGTCATTAATTTCTCCTGCAAGGAAGACTGCTTTTAAATACACAGCTAGAAACATTTGACTCAACCTTTACCCTTCCCTATCCTTCACAGCCCTCTCCACCAAGAGCATTTTTTTGAGAAACACGTGTTTTCCTACCTGTGGGGGCACATATCACTGTGTTTTTCCCATTGATAGCAGGCTGCGCAAGTTCAATCTGATAGCTCCGAGCCTTCTTTGGTTCATAAACAGGTGAAGGCTGGTCGATCCCTTCTAGGAGAGAACCATGTTTTTGTGAAGAGTGTTGCAACAGAAATGCATAAAATATATTGCACCCCATACAGTTGCTATCTAAAATGACAGAGGTAGAGTCCCCGCACTCCCCACACGAAGCAATCTCTGACAGACAAGTATTTTAACATGACATACAAACCAGACAAGAGTTTTGTGTAGGTTTGATGGCATACTTTTATTACTGCTTGACTGTGCTTCCTAAAATGAACTCAGAAACTCAGAAAGAAAACACCAAGGGCTTATTTTTTCCCAAATATATGCACAGTATGCCTTTTAGACTTCTGCTCTACAGACTTTTGAAGTTAATATTCTCTTAAATTGTAGTCTTGTCAGAGGGTTTGCACTTGTGGAACAGGAACTAGGAACCACTGTTGGAACAAAATTTGCCATAGGAGACATGACAGCCACTGCACAGATCCTTTGCAGCCACACTCAGCTCTCTAAACTGGCTAATATCAGGTCACATGTGAATTACTTATATCAGAGAAGAGGCGCATCAACAACAGTCCGGTGTTTGGAGACCTTTTTGATAATACACGGACAGAACGACTTTGCAGTAGAAATGTGGCAAGTGAGACGCAATCCCTAACATTTGCAATGCCCAGTATGAGATTCTTTAAAACAGAAGACAGCTAAATCAAGTCAGAGATTCATACTAGTTCCTCAGTACCTTCCTTTGTGGCACACTGCATCTGCATCCTTCAGGAGTCTAAGGAAATGGAGAATTCCCGTCACAAACTGTTGTAAGTTGCTAAGTCTTACCTAAACCTGAACAGAGATTTTCACTGAGATTATTATCACATTCTGCTTCTTCAAAGAATGTCATCGTGGTTTCAAAGGCGCTTTCAGAGGCATCTGTGATTTCACCATCAACATCTTTGCCGTTATCTGTACAATCACAAAAAAAAGGCATGTTGTTGATCCTTTTGATTTCAAAATGTTGTATTTGCTGGGATGACAAGGTGAAGAAGTTGGTTCCTAGCACGGAAAGACTACACATAATGATGCTGCATACAGGCTCCCTTTCAAGTAAGATGGATAGCACTGAGTCTTGGGTTTAGAAGACCTGCATAATCAAAGCACATTTAACTACCACTTAAAAATCAAGGGAGATAATAGAATGGGAGGCAAGTTATATTGTCTGTGTTTAGTGACAAGATTACAGATTTAACGTGGACATTAACCACAAGCATGAAAAATACTGAAGAGTTCAAGGAAGTTTTGTAAATTCAAAACTTTGTTCTCCCTTTCCCCCTACCTTTTGGAAGGACCTAGAAATTTTAAAACTATCTCCATCCTTTATCTTACATGATAATCAAGAGAGGTTCCAAAAACGCTTGCTAAAATTTTATTTGGGTCCATAATTATTACCTTCTCAAAGAACTGTCACTGGGCTTTGCATGAAGAGTCTCATTGCAAACACAAAACTTGATGACAAAGTGCTGCTTTTGGAGAGGGAGAAAGAGCACATTTCCACCCTAATCCAGCTCCAGAAAGCACATGGTATCTCCAGTTAACTTCTACTAGCAACAGTTCTTAACTGCTAGCATTAAAATGCTTACAATATGGACAATGTTTCTTCAGTGGACTGACTGTGGCTTCTTTCAGTGGGAGGTTAGCACAAGCTGCCCCAAAAGACAGGGATATCTTTAACTTATAAAATATACTTGTTAAACAAATAATACGTATAGCCACCAGCTACATAAAATAGTATCTATATACATATAAATAAAATATTCTTCTTATATAGTTTATATATATAATTATTTATAAAGTGATTAACTACATATATAAGTTTATATGTATAATAATTAATTCTCCAGAAAAGAAATTACACACTACAGCAATAAAAACATTTAAAATCAAGAAATATTGTTTAAGAAACCACTTAAAAATAGCTTGTCCCAGTTGCTAATTAAAAGCAATTCAAGCAATCATTTATGGTTTGGGAGAAAACACGTGTAGATATAAAGAAATACAATCCAGTTTACCTAAAATCACTTGTCTTTCATAATTATTCTGTAGTGGAATACTGTATTCTGCTCTGAAGTCTCCCATGCTGCAAGGTACTCATATAGGTATTTTTGAAGTGGAAAAAGGTAAATTCAATGACAAAAGCAAAATCTTATTAAGGGAAATTCTGCATTTTTTTACAAAAAATGAACATAGTCACTTAATAAAGGCAGCCTATCAGTTTCTCAAAGAAGTTGTTTATGATCTGCTCTATGGATCTCAGAAGTGTATAACTTTCTAGACGATCAAATTATTAATCATATTTTATCAGAAAACATTGCATCTATCACAACTCAAGCAACTAAAAAGATGGCAAAAGGTGAATTACAGAAGAAGGGAGAGAAGAAGACAAACATTTTGTTAGTTTTGTACCTTCAGAGCCTTGTATGCTGTCCAATTCTGCTTACCAAAAAAAGACATCATTCATAACCATATCACAGAATGGCAGGGGTTGGAAGGGACCTCTGGAGATCATCTAGTCCAACCCCCCTGCCCAAGCAGGCTCACCTAGAGCAGGCTGGACAGGAACACATCCAGGTGGGTTTGGAATGTCTCCAGAGAAGGAGACTCCACCACCTCTCTGGGCAGCCTGTGCCAGTGCTCTGCCACCCTCAAAGTAAAAACTTTTTTTCTCCTGTTGAGATAGAATTTTGTGTGTTCCAGTTCGAGGAAAAATACTCAAAAAACAATTTCTGATGGTTTGTAGGGTAGTACCTATATCTCATTTTATATAAAAGACATATTTTTAAAAAACAAAGAGCAATGCAGTCTGATGGTGTCCTTTTAAATTAGTCTTATTGTTCTGAAAAAAAATTACTGTCCGGTACAAGAATCGGGAAAAAGCATCATAAAAACAATTCGCAGTTTACCTTCTCTCATATCCCATAGTTCACTTGCATTGTAATATCCTGTGTCATCTAGTGCCAGTTGAAGGCTTTTCGGCCAGTTTTCCTTATCCGATCGACAGAGACATTCAATGAGTTTAGTTATCCCAGCTGTTTTGCTTCTGTATTCGCTAATCTGCACACACAACAAAGAGAAGTTGCTGTAGCTTCCGAGTGATCAAAACCACTGTTCTTTGATGGATATTTTGATTTGGTTTGTTTCATGTTCAGTTGAAAATTGCATTTCTTTCCCACAGAATAAAGGGTTTCCAATAAAATTCAGTCATTTACCTACTACTGCTGCAATTCTGCCAGCCTAGGCATACATTAAACTCAGCTGGACTACATCAACAGGTAGGCTATTTGCTTAAATATTTACAACGTCTGAAAAATTGCAGAGCTATTCTGTGAATTTCCACCTGGCAACGTCCTGGTAATAAGCCGCATCTGCCATAAACCTCTGAGGCCAAACTGATTAAAAAACATTGCAGAATAGCAAAATGCAAAAGTACAAAATTTATGGCAGGCCTGATGTTTGGTCAGATAGAATAGTTTTCCAAGTGTTGTGTGTCTCCACAAAGAAATACCGCTTTAAAAATCAAATAGCTGCAAACAACCCTTCTCAGGAGTCACAAGGAGCGAGAACACCTAAAAGGCTCCTTCACACAGCATCAATAACTTATTATTAACCAGTTGTAAATGATAAGCGATCGGTAATGTCACTTGTTATCAGTCATCAATAATGACACTGAGCTAGAACTGGGTAACAGTACCGCGGCTTCTCATCCAAAGGCAATGAAAATGTTGTTGACCTCTGTCACGTAGCATTTAGCTAATGACTTCAGACCAAAAATTTCGTTTCGCTCTATGACCATTCCTTTGGGTGCTGACAAAATTCAATGAGCCACACAAAGCTTCTAGGGCTCAGGGGTTGCCCTTAGCCCTTGCCCTTTCTAGGGGTTGCCACAGTTTAGGTAATGGACTATGTCAAATACCATGACAAGCAGAAATCAATTTAGGCAACACCTAAATGCCACTTTGCCTACTTCCGTCTGTATTTTTAGGAGAGTTAATGCAGCGTGAATGCTCAAGAAAGGGTTCTCTTTCAAAGGCATAGCAAGGCACCCGTTTCACTGTAATGTGGCACCTTCCAGATTCCCTGAGGTCTCTTCGCAGGAGCCTGGACTCTGCAAAGACACACAGCTAAGCACCGTCAGTGCTGAAGCCACCCCATCCTGCTTTCCTGCCTGCAACCCTTTCGCACGCCACCTTATCCACCAAGCCGGGGGGGTGAAGAAGGAGACGTGTGGGTGTCGCAGGCAGCGCTGCTGTGGGAAGCTGCAGCCACACAGCCAAGCCTCCTCGCAGCAGAGGGAAGTGACGTCCCTCCCCAGGGGACCGTGGCTGGCCATCCTCCTCATCTCAGCAGCCTGATGGATGGGCACCAATTCATCTCGCAAGTGAGGCAGCCAGCACATCTCCACAGCAAAACTAGGCAAATACCGGGATGTATCGTACCTGCAGGATCTCATCACACTCCCTTTCTATCAGGCATGTGTTTATGTAGGGCATGAGCACCACCGGATCAACTTCGAGCATTGTTGCTTCTATCCGCTTCAACAGCTGTCTGTGCAGCTCCAGTTTTTCCAGTTTGCTGAAGTCCCAGTTTTCAATTGCTTCTGCCAGTCCAGTGTAACCTTTCAGAAAAAGGGACAAATTGTTACTGTGGCTTCAATCTCCACCTAGGAGAATAGGTAGATAGGTAGAATAGGTAAGAACAAGCTGAAAAAAAACCCAACTTTCTCAGCCACACTGGAGAAATTAAAATTATTTTGGCCTGTAACTGACAAAAAATCTAGGTGAATTGCAAACAATTTTTATAGATTAAGTGACTCTTATCCTTTACAGCACTTGTATGTATAACATGAAAAACCCTATGCTAAAAGGGCAGTAACACTTGCTAAGAGAAAAAAAAGAGCTACACAACGTCACAGCTCACATCACCCAAGCAACCATAACCCCCTTCCTTTGATCCCTGCAGGCCATGAATTCCCAGAGCACAAGACACCGCTCAGAATCACAAACATCTCTGGTGCCTTTTTCTTTTATTTGCCATCTCTTTACCTTTTAGACCTGTCCTTGGCTCCACCCTCCTTCAAAAACCCTTTTCATACTGGATTAAAGTCAGTCCCTGACTGAAAGCAATCCTGACACCTGCAGCCTAGACACACAGCTGAAAATACTGTCCTGGAACAGACAGTGGCCGGGAATTGTATTTAGAGGACTTGTGTGATGTGCTGTGTAGGCTCCAGAGGTGGAAGAAAGCAGGTCAGGGTCCCAGAAGAACTGTAGGCAAACAGAAGGAATTTGCTTAACTTTTTATTTTCTTTTGGAGGAGCAGGAGAGAAGTGTGGCTACTTACCACCACAATGTCTTTAATCTAATTATCACCTATCTCTGCATCTGCCAGATACAAGAGTAATGCTATATTCTAGTCTCAGGCCCAATTAGTAAGTACTTGGGACAGCACTTGGAGTCAGCAGGTTAACTTTTTCAGTTTTCTGCTGAAGATACACCAAACTGAATGCTATCAACATGTTTAAAGAAGATATTTTTGCAAATCAGAAATAAGGACTATCACAGACTGGTATTAGGACTATCACTGATCCGAACCTAGTATTTGCTTTAAGGGGAAAGTGGGCTACATCCAAGTGATAAGAAATTTGGTAATAATTGCTCACTGAGATACAGTAATTATCCATAGTTAATAGTGAGTAAATAAAAAAATTAAAAAAGGGGGGGGGAGGGCTTATGGCATGAGATTTTGGGGTACAAGATACCTAACAAATCATCAACAAGATTCTATGATAGAACCTACATGTACAGAGGAAAGCTGGCAAATCCTGGTAATTTTACACCTTTCTTCTGTCACATTTTGGAAAGGAAATTGCATTAGGACCTCACATGTCAAGCAGTCAATCATCTCATTTTAAAGTATTAATAGTTACTTACTTCTTGAAACATATGACTTTTAAGACCTCTGAATAATTTTTAAAAAATCAGTTTCTAACACTCTGTCCTTGAGTTGAGTTATCCCACACTACCAGTTAACCCCCACACAAATCCTGAAGCCCATTTAGCTTTCTCTTTCAGAGGATTTAGCTTCCTTTAATTATACTTGGTGAGAACAATGGCTGTCTTATTTCTTCTCTAAATGCCCAAGACAGACAAATCTCCTCTCAATGAGGCTTTATTCTGCATCCCTTCATCTTTCATTGGCTTTCTCCATAATCAAAAATGTTCCAGCTGCTTTGCAGGTGCGTGTTTCCCCGTGCCATCGAGGAGTTTTATTTCCATCTTCTGCCAACCTGCTTTTTCCTACTGCATCTCGTCTGATGTGTCAAGGCCCAACAGCAGAAGGCCAAGGATAACGGAGTGACGCTACTCATCCCAGCTGGGCTGGGCTGGCAGGCAAAGGGAGAAGCATCCTGGGTGCGCTGGGGGGCTGTGGGTCTGGCAGGGAAAAGGAGAAGGGGAGGAGACCTGGGTCTGGCAGGGAAAGGGCAAAGCGGAGGAGACCTGGGTCTGGCAGGGAAAGGGCAAAGCGGAGGAGACCTGGGTCTGGCAGGGAAAGGGCAAAGCGGAGGAGACCTGGGTCTGGCAGGGAAAGGGCAAAGCGGAGGAGACCTGGGTCTGGCAGGGACAGGGCAAAGTGGAGGAGACCTGGGTCTGGCAGGGAAAGGGCAAAGCGGAGGAGACCTGGGTCTGGCAGGGACAGGGCAAAGCGGAGGAGACCTGGGTCTGGCAGGGAAAGGGCAAAGCGGAGGAGACCTGGGTCTGGCAGGGAAAGGGCAAAGCGGAGGAGACCTGGGTCTGGCAGGGAAAAGGAGAAGGGGAGGAGACCTGGGTCTGGCAGGGAAAGGGCAAAGCGGAGGAGACCTGGGTCTGGCAGGGAAAGGGCAAAGCGGAGGAGACCTGGGTCTGGCAGGGACAGGGCAAAGCGGAGGAGACCTGGGTCTGGCAGGGAAAGGGCAAAGCGGAGGAGACCTGGGTCTGGCAGGGACAGGGCAAAGCGGAGGAGACCTGGGTCTGGCAGGGAAAGGGCAAAGCGGAGGAGACCTGGGTCTGGCAGGGAAAGGGCAAAGCGGAGGAGACCGGGGTCTGGCAGGGAAAGGGCAAAGCGGAGGAGACCTGGGTCTGGCAGGGAAAGGGCAAAGCGGAGGAGACCTGGGTCTGGCAGGGACAGGGCAAAGCGGAGTAGACCTGGGTCTGGCTGGAAAAGGGCAAAGCGGAGGAGACCGGGGTCTGGCAGGGAAAGGGCAAAGCGGAGGAGACCTGGGTCTGGCAGGGAAAGGGCAAAGCGGAGGAGACCTGGGTCTGGCAGGGACAGGGCAAAGCGGAGGAGACCTGGGTCTGGCAGGGAAAGGGCAAAGCGGAGGAGACCTGGGTCTGGCAGGGAAAGGGCAAAGCGGAGGAGACCTGGGTCTGGCAGGGAAAGGGCAAAGCGGAGGAGACCTGGGTCTGGCAGGGAAAGGGCAAAGCGGAGGAGACCTGGGTCTGGCAGGAAAAGGGCAAAGCGGAGGAGACCACGCTTGTGACTGGGAACCCACCTGCTGCAGCCAGGGCATCGATGAAGCCCCGGAGCCATCCCTCCACTTCCAGCTGCAGGATGGCATCCAGAAACAGCGCGGCGGCCGCCGTCACCCCCTTCTCCTCTTCCTTCCGCACTCTCTCCTTCACCTCTGGCAAAAACACGAAGCAGGCAAAGAGTGAGGGAGGGGGCCAGAAGCGGCGGCGGGGCGAGGGAAGCCGCCCGCACCGGCCCCGGCGGGAAGGATGCGGGCGCTGCCGGCCCCTCACCGTCGGACAGCCACTCCGTCATGTTGCTCAGGATGTAGACGGGGTTCAGGGTCTTCTCGATGTACCGCCGGTAGCACTGCAGGCTCCTCTTCTCCTCCGCGGTCATGGCAAGGCCGGCTCCGCACCGACGGCACCGCTCCCGTAGCACCCTGCCCCGGCACCTGGAGAGCCGGCGGGGAGCGAGAGGAACCCTCCCTTCCCTGGGCTGGGAGAGGGCAGGGAAAAGAAACTTCAGGCCAGAAGGAGAATGGAAACCGAAAGCAGCCCCGGAGAATGGGGTCGGGCCGCCAGCGGACGCACGGCGCTGCCTTCCGCTGGCGTCCGCCCGCAGCAAAGGAAAGGGGAAAAAAAAATAAATAAAAAAAAAATAAAAAAAAAAAAAAGAAAAAAAAAGAAAAGGGGGGAAAAAAAAAAAGGCAAGCGTATGCGCATGCACAGGGTTGGAAAGGCTGTGGCCCGGCGTTTGCGGCTCTCGGGGCGAGGGGGGGGCACAGCGAGGTGATGCGAATAAGAGCATTGCTCTAACCCTTCTTCCCTTTTGCCCCCGGAAAACCCTGAACTGGATTTACAGGTTGTGTCCTGGTTTTTAAAAGACTGAAAAAAGAATTTTCTGCAGCACTTTTGCTCAAGGCGGGTGCAGGGAAAAAGCACCTGTGTACAGGAGGTGGGATGGCATCTACTGAGTGGGGTGGCTCCAGGCTAATTTAGGAATAATGGGCTCAAGAATGATTTAGTAAAGAAGAACAAATATGTAATTATAGATGTAAAAGCTTAGCCTTTGGGCAGGATTACCTTCAGAATACCTTCTCCAGTTCACTGGAGTTACACTGATGTGTGAGTGTTAAACAGGAAAAAGAAGATCCCAAGATACAATTTGTTCTTCAGAGGTCATGATAATATCTGAGAGAAAATTAACTGTTGCTTTTAAAAACATACTTTTTTTTGCCAAGTACAATGTGTTATTTGAAAGACTGTTGATCTTCCTTTTGTGTCCCTACTATTTTATTCCGTTTACATCCTTTGTTGTCCAAATTTCCCATAAGTCTAAAGCAAATACTCCATGTAAGCCAGCACAGCTCACATCTGTCCTCAGCTTCTCCTGAAGCCGAGAACTTCTAGGGACAGCAAGACATGACATAACACTTGATGTTACATGAGCCACTTGTGGCATGGGTTGGCTGGGGAAGGTGCGGCTGATTTTCAGACAATGACTAAGGGCGGGAGTGAAAAGCCAGGTGATGAAGCAGCCCCTCATGCCGTGGACAATACGTGGAAAAGGTCAAAGAAAGGAGCACAAAAGTCATTGCTCCCCATTCTTGCCACAGAATAATGAGGTTGGAAAAGCAGGCAGGAGAAGAGACAGTAGATAAGGCAGAAAGGATTATAGTAAAGATTTGCCTGCAAATGACTGAAAACTTGCCTCCTTTTACACATACCAACTCTATTAAACATGATAGCTTTGACTAATCCAGCCCACCATGTAGAGGTAACTATTGGGCTCTACAGAAATACACAGGGTATTCTTCTCACCATGATTTTTTGAGTGTCCATCTTCCCCAGATGAAGATTACACAAAGAGTAGCCCCTATTTTTATTTTTGTTTTGGGTTTTTTTTTGGGCATGACAGCCTCTTTTCATCTGTTACAGTTTGATATCAGCTTTCCAAATTTCTCATGTGGGAGAAACGTTGGTCATGTGGGAGAAATGTTGGTCAATTTGTTCTGTTTCAGGTTAGCACCTGTAAGTGCTAATAAGTAAAATGAGTTTCCACGCTGAATCTTAATAGTGAATTTTCTGGAGCTGCTACCAAGTGTAGGTACCTTCAGGTACCTTTTTGCACTTCGAAGGAATAGACAGCTGGGCTTATTCTGGAAGGAAAAAAACCAAGCAAAGCCAACCCCAAGCCCAAACCTGACCATTTAGGTGTATTTAATATTTGAATTAATGTCTTACTTGGGCCACAAGAATACAAGGATTGTAATGTAATTTCCTTTGGTAAAAGTTGAATTATAAAATGTTCCTCCCTGGGCAAAAGTTGAATTATAAGCTGTTCATCTCCGGGCAAGATACAGAGGAAAACACGGAACGCATTTTTCAAAGCTATATATCTGAGTGATGTTTTATCACATTTTATTTATCTCTCCAGACGAGTGATGCCAAGTCAGAGTCAAATAGATCTGGATTTTTTCCTAAACATTTTGATTGTTTTAATAACTCCAAGCCATATTTTCTTCTCTATTGCTTTTCAACACTAACTACAGTAGTGGATTCCATGCATTTTTAGCAGTAGCATTTAAAAAAAAAAAGGCTGAAAAGAGCGTGCAACTGGCACAGCTCTGTAACGGGAAGAAGGTTGACCATCCATCAGCCCTCACTTCAGGGTCACAAATGAAACAGAGCACCCAAATCCCATTAAAATCCAGTGGGAATAGGGCACCCACCAAATTACCTTGAAAGTCCTCTCTGTAATTACCATTTTTATCAGTGAAAGTGAGGTGCTTATTTTGCAAACTCACCTTGTCTGGGGGGGGGGGAAAAAAAAAAAAAAAAAGGAAAAGAAAAGAAAAAAGAAAAAAGGGAGAGACTGTCATTCAGCAGTAGTGCTGTGCCAGGACATGTGCTAGGTAAGTAATGCTGGGTCACGAATCACATGTCCCCTGTACCACATCTACTTGAAGTGAGCCAGGCTAAAAATTACTCAAATCAAGGGAAGTGCCCATTAGCTGAAGCAACTTTGTGACACCAAGGCCCTTCAGTGGCTACTTGGGTACATTAAGGACACACCACACATATGACCAGTGTGAAGCAAAACTCTGATTTGCGTTGCCAACCTACCAACAAGGGTAGGTTACCCAGATACCTACTATTGTCAGCTGTTTTACAACATGATAGAACAGACCCATTACAGTATGATTTCAAAAGAATATTTTCAATTCTTAAGCACTTGCTGCCAAGCTGTTAAGAAACATGATCAAGAGAATGTCTCTGCTTTATTATACTAACTGCCAAGGACGTCCATCTAATTATTGACTTTGTACCCAGCAGTGGGAAAGACCTAACATTACACCAATCTCACAGCAAACTGTCATCAAAATGCTAAAGTTTCTTTGTCTTCTTATGGGTTGTCAGCTGTTGGGAGTGTATCCCATTTTGTGTACACTACCTGGAGAACATAAATAAGCTTTATGTATACTAAGAGTACTCCTTAGAAACAGGGAAGTATGATACAGGGTTTTGCTCCAAGACACAGGTTTCATATTGTGCTATTGAGAGAAACACAGATCAAAAAATTGAACAGATCTTGGCAATTATGCATACATACAGTTTCCCTGTTCTATTTACTTTTTAGATCCCAAACATCTTCACACCACTTTCATATGACCTCCATTTTAAAAAGAGGAAACTAAGGCATAATCAATGCCCAGAGATAGATAGCCATATTTTGCACTCTTTGCCATTTCAGTGGCTTCCAGCTTTCATGCCTGTGAGCAAGGATCAGGTACTACCTGTTGGGTTGCCTGTGCTGCCACAGGTAGTTTATGGCAGTGGTGGGAGAGCTTTGTCAATTCTCCACCTACCAATTTAACCATCTTCTTCCAATGTAAGTCAACAAGGAATGCAGTGCACAGGAGTCGTCAAAATCAAAATCAAAAGAAGAGGCTATGATGTCTAAAAGGGCTTGTGCATTATGTGTCTTCTGAGAAAACCGTGTTTACTCTTGCTGGAAGTTTGATCTTCCTCTGACTATTCCTTGTCACTTCCTCCTTACTTTATATTGAAATAACAGAAGATAAAGTTGGATGTCTTTCTCAAAAGTCATATTTGTAATTTAAATAAAAATATTTAAATTGAAGGGAAAGTAAGTGTTTTGTGTTCTTCAGCCTACATTTTACGGGATGTCAGACCAGATCAGCTCAATGGCCAGTTCTGGCCTTTGCATCAAGAGCATATATAGTAGCCTTACGTTTACTAAAAACATCAGTTAAATGCAAACCTCTTGGTTATAACTTGGCATCTGCTTAACTGCAACATTTTAATTTGCAAGTTAGGGTGGAGCAGTACTCCAGCTGATGAGCACCAGAAGCCTTTGGAAGAGCAGAATGAGCCAAGCTCTGAATTTTGGCCAGGACAGTAAATTAAATCATTCCTATCAGGATTTTAAATATCCACATTCCCTCAAGAGCCAATTCTGATGTTTTATGTCTCACCTAATCAGCCAAACATTAATCATTTAAGCCCCATGTCAGTGCCTCTGTTTGATCACCAGATCAGGTCACCGCTGGGGATATGGAGCACTATTCGGTAGAGATGCTCTTTTCTTAAATACCACTTGTTTTAAAATGATAGAGAGACAGGGAGTTAAGTATTTCCTCTCAGGCCTTTCCATCAAGGTCAGTGTCAGGCAGCTACATTTTAATTCAACAGGAACACGTTTTCTTCCACAGCTGTTAAGTCTGTGAATTATTTCTGCTTTGTGATCACAGGAAAGGGAAAGAAAAGGACATGTTTTCTCTTGTGGAATCAACTTATACAGAGATGCTGTTAATAAAAGGTTTTAGCAGCATTAGACTATTTATTAATTTGTAACTTAATAAGATGCCAGGTAGAGAAGTGGGATTGCTTCAAGGAAAGCTTCCTTTCAGTGTTTGCTCAGCGCTAATCCAAAAAAACCTGCCACAGTACCAGAAGCCAGGCAAAAGACAAATTACATGGCTGTTGAGCAGCTTGTTTTCCCAGATGGCCAACCCACAGCTACAGCTCATGGGCACGTAAAGTCTAACTCGTACAATGAAAACAAGCCCTATAATGTCACCAAGTCAATTTAATATTAAAAAAAAACCCACAAAATGTGTTCCTCAAACAAATTATTTCAAAGTTTGGAAAGTTCTCTTAGGTGTAACGGAAAGGAAAATGGAATCACATCAGTAGAGCTGAACAAAATACTCTGTTGCTAACAAAACAGCTGTAAGCATTTCTTTCCACTCACAGATCTGTCTTTTGCTTCACCAGCATTGGCTCACAAATGGCGGTTATTCATCACATCTGAAGGCAGCGACATGGTGAAAATCTCTGCCAAATTTACTCTATCAGGATCTTTCAAAATTTCTTGCATTTTGAAAATAAAGTACTTTACTGCAGGACAAAGTTCCGTGCCTCATTTTGGTAAGAAAAAAAAAAACCAAAAAACCAAAAAAAAACCCCCAAAACAAACAAACAAAGAAGGATTTTATTATCATGCAGAACAAACCCTGAGAAACTGTATCACTACAACTGCAATCAATCTTCTTTTCTTTTTTTTTTCTTTTTCTTTTTTTTTTTTTTTTTTTTTTTTTTTGGCCAAGTCCCCTTCTGATTATCCTCACAGGTGGGTTAAAACAAACAAGACCTTGCTCTTTTTTTATGTTTGGAATTTGTAGCGCTGAGGGATCACGTTAGAAGGATGGATGGATGTTGTGTGATCTTCTGGTGAAGCGTGCATCATATATGAAGTGAAAAACTACGTACAGCTTAGACTTCATAGCGATCTTGTCCCCCAACACCAGTCCCTAGGACAGAAAGATAGTGGTGTGAGCACTGAGGTGTCTGGAGCTGCTCCGGTCACACAGGCCCTGACACAAGTAGCATAAAAATTCACAGACTTATTATCTCTAATACACTGTGTCTCCTCACAGTAGTAACCTGTTCAGTAGTGCTGGTGCATGATGAAACATGGTTGCTCATTTCAAGGGGTCCTTGATGGACTCAGCAGCTTCTGTCAGTGGGAGTGCAAACCTAAAAAACAGCAAAACTTTTGCGCAATTTTTCCAGGATTTGGAAGCCAAACTACGTAATTCAGCTTCAGCTCAAGCAGATATTGGATAGCAACTGCAGCATCTGTAAAGTTTGCAATGTAGGATAATTTTTTTAAATGGGGATACACAGGATGTGTATATATCCTGTTTAGGCTATATCCTAAGCATAGGATACATTTTATAAATGTTTTCCTGGTATTTTTAATAAAATATCTTCATATGTATATAAAACCCCCAGTTCTTTAATCACTCTTTCTATTTATGATTTCCAGAGATGTCTTTCTCATTTTTAATGGGTACGTGTATTTAGATTTAGCAAATTTTAAGGTCAAGTGCTAAAAATGTCCTTCCAAAACCTCAAAAAAAAAAAAAAAAAAAAAAATTAGCCTGCCATCAGGAGTTTCTACACAATGTAAACACACTTCTTTTTCCATAGGGGAGAAGAATTTACCCTTAGGAATTAGATATCTAGTCTCTCAGCTACAGACAGATGGTGGCAATGACTAAACAATTATTCACGGCTGAGATTGTACAGGACTGTTAATTATGCATCAGCAGCTCTCCACATTCTGGTGATCAGGAAGCTAATTGTTAGGAAATAGTATCATCATCCCTGCTGTAGATGGAGAAGTGAGTTTGTGTTTTGTGGAGATGGTTGGCTTGAATTGCCGCGTAAGTAACGACATCATATGGCAGAATTCATTGCGGATCTGATTATGTCTCCCTAGGTTTCCAAGATGTAGAGAGGTGCCTAAAGTCTTTCGAAAAAGGAATGGCAAGTATGTTTTTCTTATTAAAAAGATGGGGGGAAAAAGCTGGATATGAAGTGTTATGTTACACTTTCTTCCTCTCCAAGGCAAAAAATTGAGAAAACCCAGCATTTCCTCATTTTCCTCATTTTCTGACAAGTTCATTAGGTATCATTAGCTCTTATCTGTTGTAGTATATACATATGAGTTTCATACAACCACACTAAGGCATGGAGTACTGAAGCCATCTGAGCAACTATTTATATCCTAAATACTTTTATACACATCCACCAAAGTCTAGCAAATAAATTGCCACTTATTTTTGTTTTGAACTAAATAGTAGCAAAGGCAAAGACAACACTGAACTTTAAATTCTACACTGGTACACAGTGGCATATGGAAAGGTGTGCCTCAATACACACCAAGGAAGGAAGAAAAAATTGTTTTCTGGAAAGGAAATAAAGTGTCTGTAACAATTCTACACAACCACATATTCCTATTTCTTGAAAATATTTTTTTTCCCCAATATGGAACTCAATTTTCTGCGTTTGGAACTTGGCCGTGCAAGTAGCTATGTCTACTAGTCATTACTCAAACACATGGCAGTCTATAAAATCGGTCCACGTGATTTTCAGATCCGTTTAACCTGTCTTCTATTGCAAAAGGCCTTTAAAAGAAATGCCTGAACTGTTTGGACTGGAAATATAAACTTGTGCGTGGTTGCCTTAATGATTTATGAGTCCTAAACCGCTTTGGTGAGAAGACATACCCATGATTCATTTTACAAGTGCCATGATTCAGGTCTGTATAAATAATCCCATCTAATTGTAGTAGTTCGGAGGCTGTCTCAGTTTAGTCATTCTCAGTCAGTTCTTGTCCCAGTCACATCTGTTTGCATAGTTATATCTGTTCTGTGGGTTTGACAAAGTGTAATGTATACAGAATGGCTATTGTAGCCCCAGGTTGCCCAAGTGTTTGTATAGTTACATTCTGGTGTACCTGAGCAGAACCAACTCAAGACTTCTTGGCAAAGTAGGTCAGACTGAATTTTGTCACCTCCAGGATGAGAACAAAATAAAGTATGCTGCCAGAGACTGTTTTACGTGTGCATTAAGTACATTTCATCAAAAAAACCCCACAAACCCCAAAATCCTAAACCCTGCACATGCAGAGAACACCACTATATAAGCATTAGGAAACAAATCAGGATTATTTGGAGTGTTCTTTCATATTGAACTTAACACCTGAAGTGACACCACCATATCAAAAAGGTGGTATATAAGGTACCTAAAATATATCACACTGGATTAAAGTAAGAGTGTCCTTCTAAGGAAAAGATTAATTTTTGTAAGATATATTCAATCACCCAGGCAAAGAAATGCTGGGGAGTAGAGGAGCTCTGGTTTCTGCAATTTTTTGCATAATATCATGCTCTTGCTCTCTTCAAATCCTGCCAGGTTTTAAATTCTTGAATTTCAATATTAAAGCCTCCGATTTAAAACAAAAGGGGCAGCAGGTTTTTCTGTGCTGCAGATGACTCTATGCATTGAACTAATAACTAAATAGCACAGCTAATATGAAATAACACACTTCTTATACCCAGATCTGTGTGCTGCTTGAAGACAGCCTGCACCGAACCACTTGCGACTGGCCAGACTGGGCACGTCCCTGAGACACTTCAGTGCAAGAGACATACGGTGGCAGGTGTTGCCCATGCACTGCACTCACAGCCACATCCACCATTTCAAAACTCTCTGTTCTTGTTTTGTCACGTACAGTATCCAAGCAGGGGCAGGGAGAAGCTACATATTAGAAGAAAACAGCGTGATACGTTTGAGTTCCCTTACTGATCTGTAGTTAAGATGATGCATATTGCTTCCTTTTACTAAAAAAAAAGACAAAAAAAAAGGCAAAAGCCCTCAGAAAACCTAATGCCATACCTTTTCCTCCCATAGAAAATATAGAGCAGAAGACACAATTTACTCTTTCGGAAAAAACGGGGATAAATTTTATATGGGATATATTTTTTCAAAGGAAGGCTGTGTTAGCTGAGCCTGTTTGAAGGTATGTTGACACACCTGTCCTTGAGTTATGTTTTATTGAACAAATTAACATGGATTACAAGTTCCAAAGCATAAAGGTTTTGGTAGCTGCAAACAATGAGAATGTCACTTTAACTGGGAAACTTCCAGCTGTATCTTGGTTTTCTGTAACGTAATATGAATGGACACACTGTAGGATTTGGCTTGCTGCTGCCGTTTGTTTGTGCAACACCTCCAGAAACCATACAACCCTGTGGACAGAGACAGTTGCTGCCACGGAGAACTTACATTTTGAATGCACAGAGCAACAGAGATTGGGAAAAAGGCACATGGTGTTGTCAAAAAAAAATCCAGAAACCAGTCAAGCAGGAACATTCAGGAAGTTACCACCGGCCTGAAGTCTGAAAAAAAGGCAAAATGAAGTCCCAAGAGTTTTCAGGAGTTC
This sequence comes from Fratercula arctica, assembly GCA_947846985.1. NCBI lineage: Eukaryota > Metazoa > Chordata > Aves > Charadriiformes > Alcidae > Fratercula > Fratercula arctica. The sequence goes on along the minus strand of CANTUZ010000026.1, from coordinate 68,194,724 downwards.
TTAAGTAAGATGAAAGCTGAGGTTGGTTTAGCCCAGCACCCGGTCACCAACACCACCTACTACCTTTTCCTCGGACAGCGCGAGACCCTCGTGTTAGACAGCTCGGTCACTCATCCAGATCTCTAACTGCTAGAGATGAGACCGATCTGAAGCACAGCATTTACACCTCTTCCAAAACATGCATCAGCCTTAATTATTGCCATTTCTGGGAATTTAATTATCCTACAGATGTCCAGTTCTGCTCATGAATTTTCTCTTGAGGCTGAAAGCTTCACGAGATCGCCTGCACACTGCTGGCATGGACCTCAAAGCAGTGCTTGCATTTCAGGTCGAATTTTGTTGTCCAACACATAGGCAACGGGCCCAGAGTTTAGAATTTGAGATACTTGCAGGTATCTCAGCAGGCTTTTTCACAGCTTTACTCTGCAGGGTTTTATTTCATCTGAACCCAAACCCTACAGTTTTCATAACAACGTTTTAAATAACTTTCAGTGTAAAATAAAAGGCAATTATTCCCCCATATTCCAACCCCACAAATTAAGAGTTAAGAGAACATGTCCATATTCTGTCTAAAACTGTTGTTTTTACACTGCTGGAGATAATGAGCACCCCCTTGTGTTTCAGCTGATGGTGAGAGGCCTGTGCCACAAAACACAGAAACCTCAATTTGCCTCTGGAGACTGGAGAGTTGCAGGCAGCTGTTTTCCCCTCCCTGATAGCCCAAACGAAAGGCTATAGAGTTCGCTGGGGAGCTTTGCAAAAGTGTTTGTCTTGGCTTGACGTGCAAACCTGAGGCCAGACAGCGTGAGCCAGAGCGGGTTGTGGATTGTGGCGATGGGATGGGCGAGGGCAGCCAGTCTTCCATGGGTGATTGCATTTCCCTTCTGTAAGTCAAGAGGATATTAATAGGAAAACCCAGGAATTCCAGAGGGCTTCTTTCCATCATCCATTTCCATTTTGCAAAGAGGCTGCTTGCGGGCTTGATGCCTCTGTTTAAGGGCTAGACTGGCTTGAAACATGGGAGTGGGGCTGTGGTGGGACAAGGGGACCTGGCAGCAGGTGAGGTCCCTGTGGGAGCCAAAGTACCCTTTTCCCAGCCCAGCTCCTGACATGCATCCCCACCTTGCTCCCCAGGGATCCTCCATTGCTCACAGCATCCTTGGCTGTTTGCAACGTGCACAGCCTCCTGCCTAGGCTTTCCATGCCTAATGCTGGTAAAAGTAAAGTACACAGGAGCAAGTGTTTCTTTGGCAGAGACTCCAAAGAGCTCTTTGATGGTCCTGAGTGCATAGTATGGTGAGTAGTTAAAAAACATTAACTATGAATATCATAGAATCATAGAATTGTCAGGGTTGGAAGAGACCTTAAAGATCATCTATTTCCAACCCCCCTGCCATGGGCAGGGACACCTCCCACTAGATCAGGTTGCTCAGAGCCCCATCCAGCCTGGCCTTGAACACTTCCAGGGATGGGGCTTCCACCACCTCCCTGGGTAACCTGTTCCAGTGTCTCGTCACCCTCATGGTGAAGAACTTCCTCCTAGCGTCCAATCTGAATTGACACATCTCTACTTTTAATCCATTCCCTCTAGTCCTACCATTACCCGACATCCTAAAAAGTCCCTCACCAGCTTTCTTGTAGGCCCCCTTAAGATACTGGTAGGCCACAATAAGGTCTCCTTGGAGCCTTTTCTCCAAACTGAACAACCCCAACTCCCTCAGTCTGTCCTCATAGGAGAGTTGCTCCAGCCCTCTGATCATCTTCGTGGCCCTTCTCTGGACACATTCCAGCACGTCCATATCTTTCTTGTAGTAGGGGCTCCAGAATTGGACGCAGTACTCCAGGTGGGGTCTCAAGAGAGTGGAGTAGAGGGGGAGAATCACCTCCCTCGACCTGCTGGCCACGCTTCTCCTGATGCAGCCCAGGATACGATTGGCTTCCTGGGCTGCTAGTGCACCCTGACAGCTCATGTTGAGCCTCTCGACTACCAGCACCCCCAAGTCCTTTTCTTCAGGGCTGCTCTCAAGCCAGTCACTGCCCAGCCTATATAGGTGCTTGGGGTTGCCCCCACCCAGAGGGAGGACCTTGCACTTGGTCTTGTTGAACTTCATGAGGTTGGCATGGGCCCACCTCTCCAACCTGTCAAGGTCCCTCTGGATGGCATCCCTTCCCTCCAGTGTGTCAACTGCCCCACACAGCTTGGTGTCGTTGGCAAACTTGCTGAGTGTGCACTCAATGCCACTGTCCATGTCACTGACAAAGATGTCAAACAATACCAGTCCCAGTACTGATCCTTGAGGGACTCCACTTGTCACTGGCCTCCACTTGGACATGGACCCATTGAGAGCCACTCTTTGGGTGTGGCCATCAAGCCAGTTCTTTATCCACTGAATTGTCCATCCATCAAACCCATATTTTATCAGCTTGGAGACCAGGATGTCATGCGGGACAGTGTCAAAGGCTTTGCTGAGGTCCAGGTAAATTACGTCAGTTGCTCTCCCCTTGTCTATTGATGTTGTGACCTTCTCATAGAAGGTCAGTCACAGGTTTGTCAGGCACGATTTGCCCTGTGTGAAGCCGTGTTGATTGTACCCAGTCACATCTTCGTTATTCTTCTGCCTCAGCAGTGCCTACAGGAGGATCTGCTCCATAATCTTACCAGGCGCGGAGGTGAGACTGACTGGCCTATAGTTCCCTGGTTCCTCCTTCTTTCCCTTTTTGAAAATGGGGATTATGTTTCCCCTTTTCCAGTCAGTGGGGACCTCACCAGACAGCCATGACTTTTGGAATATAATAGTGAGCAGTTTAGCAACCTCATCCGCCAGTTCCCTCAGTACCTGTGGGTGTATCCCATCAGGTCCCATGGAGTTGTACGCTTTCAGGTTCATCAGACGGTCACGAACCTGATCTTCACTTACGATGGGCAGTTCTGTCCAGCCCCTGCCATTGTCTTCTGTGACTCCAGGAGTGTGTCTGGAGCTCTTGCCAGCGAAGACTGAGGAAAAGAAGTACAAAATGAAGTAGATCTGTTAAGTCCCTCGTGTTTTGTGTGGAAGACTTGAACTGACTGTACATTCGCCTCAGAAATGCTGTAATAAATTATGTTCTGACTCCCCCTGGTGATCAAGACTTGTATCAGACCTAAAATTCAAGTTAATAGCAACTTTCTGAGCATAGTTTTATTTCTGACGAATGAATCTAAGGTGATCTTTAAAACTGCCAATTGTTATAAGTTCCTCAATAACTGTCCACTATGCAGAGAATAATTAACTTCATGTAATCATTACATAGTAATTAATGTCATGTGAGACTAGATGCTAGATTCCATTGTGGCAGGAGAAAAGCACAAAGTTTTTGATGGAGGACAACACAGGAGGAGGGCTGCAAGCCCTAATTGCCCTAATCCTTTCATTACTGCAGAATGCATGGGTATGCTTCAAAATAAGATGCAGCATCTGAGCTGGGTGTATCGCTGCGGTACCTAATGTCTTCCTGGCAGCCTCCACTTGAGGATCCTCACAGGTCTCTAAGCCAAGGCTCCAGAACAGCATTTGTACAAACACCTCCATTTGGTCCCATTAAGCCCTGCCTCAGGTTAACTTGTAAGAGGGTCCAATGCCCCTTGAAAGTGATGTTTGGCATGATGTTTTATGTTTCATGGGAAAAACATGATCTCTATGGTTTAAAATTCTTTTTTCCACCTTAAAAATGTTTCTCTTTTCTGAAGATTTCTATATCCCATCATTGACAAAGGTATGGGAAGGCACCATGCAAAGCTCTTAGAAAACAATAAAAATATGTTAGACCTTATTTTTACTCTTGGCAAGGCAAAGGACAACAAATAGAAGAAAAGATTATTTAAATTACCTTTGCCTGTGCTATGTCAGGAACTCAGCACGGTTCATAAGTAGCTTTGTAACAGAGAAATGAGCCTTGTTGCCCTCTTTTATCCTTGGCTCCACGAAACTCTTCAAGGTGCCACCATTTAAAGAAGACCTGAATTTCCTCTAATGCTTCCAGCATTCCCCTGTGAAACTGACATAATTTTTCATTCCAATTTATTTTTGCTCAAGACCTTTGGGTCCTGATACAGTGAGACAGAAGCTACACCTAAACCCAGGAGTTTAACATATAAAAAATCAGAAGGAAGAGCACAGGGGCTGACCACTGTCATTAATGTTTGTGGCCTAAGGAGCAGACCCAGTGAGTGCTGTCAGCAGTGCCAATCAGTGTCGCTCACCAAAAAACCCTGCACATCTGGGAGCTACATTTAATTTTCACAAGACTTCTAAAGGTTCTCTGTCAACCAATATGTATGATATTTCAGTCCTGTTTTTCAGCAGGCGTTTGGTACACCACAATCCTCTCCTCCAAAATACTGTAGAAGCCGTTAGACCAGTGTATTTTTCACTTCCATGTGAAGGTCAGAAGACCTTTTTTTGGTCCAAGATCAAACATCCTCAGTGTACTGCGAAATATTCAAAACTGGAAGAAAGCTGGTCATAATTCAACAATATGTTGGACCTTCAATTTTAGTACTATAACATATGCTGTGAAATTCACTACATTATGTTCAACTCAGTGATGTATGCACACCACATATATTTTACTCTCAGAATATAGTTTTCCTTTTACAATGGTATGAAAGAGAAATTGAAATATGAAAGGAAAATATTGCCAGCTTTTACAGGAAACTCTTAATTCCAATACAGTAAAAGGTTTTTTTCTTTAGAATCATAGAATATCTCAAGTTGGCAAGGACCCATAGGGATCGTTGAGTCCAACTCCCCGCTCCTCGCAGGACTACCTAAAACTAAACCATATAAGACTAAGAGCATTGTCCAGGTTCTCCTTGAATGCTGACAGGCTTGGTGCCATGACCACTTCCCTGGGGAGCCTGTTCCAATGACAGACCACCCTCTCAGTGAAGAACAATCTAGTGTTCTTCACTAGTGTACAATCTGATCTTCCCCTGACGCAGCTTCATTCCATTTCCTCGCGTCCTATCACTGGTCACCAGAGAGAGGAGATCAGCACCTCCCCCTCCATTGCCCCCCTTGAGGAAGTTGTAGACGGCAATGGGGTCACTCCTCAGCCTTCTCTTCTCCAAGCCAAACAAACCAAGTGACCTCAGCCACTCCTAGGTCTTCTTAAGTCCTTTTCCTTTAATCAACATACCATGTCCCACTTATCTTTTCCATTCTCTGATTTATGTCTTAATTGAAACATATTCAACGAAACTACGTGATATGTTTCACTCCATGATATGTTCAAAACCAGCAAACTCAGGTACTGAGAGGACCTGTCCTGGGAAAGGACAATATTGTGCTGTTCTTGCCAGAAACCATTAGCAGATTTACAGGAAATAAATACTAATCATATCATTTAAAATAACAACAGTAGCCATATAATACAGTTAAGCAGATGCTTATTTATCAACTGATTACATCGGCCAGTGATCTGAATCAAAAACTGAACTTAACTGTGTGATATGCTATTCAAATGTGGCTGGTTATTCCTTCAGCCATTATCCTGACTATATCTAACTTTTCTCTTCAATATTTATCACAGGAGGGTAACAGGTTTTATTTTCAAAGTGCGAGGGGAAAAAACTCGGTATGCCCAGAGCTGTCGACAAGTTTTGTGGTTTTTTCAGAACCAAGAATTTCTGGAAAAGTGGGAATTGTTGTTTCAGCATCTGTGCTTGCTGGTGCATTTCAGAAATAATTAGTCTTTTAATTCATGTTCACAGTGGTCTGCTGGACAGAAATCTGTGACGTGTCATGGATCATGGACTTGGAAACTAGGAAACCAAAAATATCTGCTGGTGTCAGTGGCTTGCACACAACTGATTTTAATGCACCTACTAGACAAGGTCCTCCCCCCAGAAATCAGGCTGAGAAATCAGCTGTGAGCACGGAAGCCCTGAAAAACTTGGTAGGGAAGACGAGGCAGGGGTTGCCCCGCTGTCCTGCTCCCATGTACAGGCAGTGCCTGCCCACCTCTCACCTGGGGTGAGGTCCAGGAGCCCATCTGCCCCGTTTGGCAAAGGTGCTCCCTGAGGACATGCCTGCGCACATGTGACGGACCTCCCCCCACTGGGAACGTGGATTAAACAATGAAATGTTTCTAAAATTTTCATGTTTAAAAGTATGATGTTGCTTATACTGACACTGCTGATGAGTATGCACCCCATACTCTTGGCACTGAAGCAGGGGTCTCCTTCAAAACCACCCTAAAAAAAGTCAGAAGTTATTTTCCAGCCAACATAAATACTTTGAACTTGGAATCCATGACATCATTGCACAGAGCTCTTGGTCAGTCACACGAAGACAAAACTGTACATGGGAAAATACCCCCTCACTTTGCAATTCTGTAACTGCAGCAATTATTAATGTGCTGAGAGGACATCATTGAGTTTTTAATGGAAAATGAAATTAAGGAGCCAGTTTGTTACTCTTATGAGAAAACACATCTAGAAGAAAGTGTTGAAATACAATAAATTTGCTCCCTTTGGCTGAACTTGAGGCTGTAAAAGCTCTCCTGAACAAATTGCAAAGCCCAAAGTAATCAGCTAATCATTTCAAATGTCACAACATCAGGTAATAAAGTAGCGTAGGGAGAAATGTTTTTTGTCATAGTTAGGGTTGGATCAAGTAGCAGCTTATGCTTGTGGGCAGCCCACCAAGCCATTAGAGTGTGCCTGAAAAATGTGCACTGTAGTTCAGAGCAAAACTTCATTGTAAAGCTCAATTCCCATGCAACTCCAGGAAAACAGCAGTTTTGAAGTATGTCTTTCAAAATAAGCTAAGTGATCAAGGAGACAAAGTCCAGATTTGCAAACTGATACAGAAACAGATGGGGCACATCTTGAACTCTCAAAACAGATTTCTGACACAGGTCTTGAAACCTCAGTCTTACGTTGTAAAATTTTTTAGGTTCTCAATTTCCTTGACCATTTACTATTAGTGTATTGTGTACTGCCTTTTTTATTATTGTGGTTAATCTAAAATAATAAAGGTTATTCTATACAAAAGTGTATTTCACAGAATGACAGGAGGGCTGAGGTTGGGAGCACCTCCAGAAATTGCCTAGTCCAAGTACCCTGCTCAAAGCAGGGTCAACCAGTGCAGGTTATCCAGGCCTGTTTCCACTCAGGTTTTGAATATTTCTGAGGATGGAGACTCACAATCCCTCTGAGCAATCTGCTCCACTGCTGAATTATCCTTAAAGTGAAAAAAATATTAATTGTGTTTAAATAAAGTTTCCGTATTTTACTTTGTGTCCATTGTCTCTTGTCTTTTCACTGGGCACTATTGGGCAGAATCTCGCTCTTTCCGTAACATCTCTAACTAGATATACCTGTAAATATTTTATTTATTTCTCTTTAAATCACACAGAGAAACAAAAAGCAAGTTATGGGACATTTTTAACAAAACACTACCTTTTGCCACTTGGCCTCCCCCCCCCCCTTGGGAATCCATTGTAATGATCCCAAACTGTTTAATATTTCTGTTTTATTCCCTTCTTTGTTCATCTGACTTCTGGAAATCCATATGGTAAAGTCTTTCAGGCCTTTAAACAAGTCACTGCTTTTTGCATGGTTGTATTTAGAGAGATATACACACACACCTTCTGATTAGTCTTTGATGATTTTTTAGAATGTATGTCTATCCTCTGTTATTAAGCCACATATTGATAAGCCAAATCTGCAAAAATATGGACTTAAGAGTTAGAAAATTTGTGTAAAACCTATTTGCAAATCTCACTCAACAAAAAAAGGACACCACCTCTGACTCTGTGTAGGAATGTATAACTAGGAACACTTCACTCACTGTTTTGGTTTGTCCATGGCTGATCAGCCTGTCTTTGTGGACTTGCACAGAACCACCAAGAACAACCCAAGAGTTCAAAAGATAAGAAGTGAAGTTAATTTCAGTAACTTAGGCTTGGAACTGCATTTTCCCAGGGTGTGAGGGAAATACACGGGGAAATTTTCAGCACAGCAGAAGAGACCCATTTTGCAAATATACCTAAAGCACTTCTTTGAGCCCCATTACAATAAGAGGTGAGAAGCTTACAATTTCAGTGTCAGAATGTCAGGGAAGACATACTGCCTCCATTCTCTTGAGCAAAGAAGCCAAATGATGCTGCTGTGTTTTACAGCCTCAAATTCAGTTACAGCTTTTCCCTTTAGCTCTCTGTTGGCAAAATGAGGTATTGCAAGTAGTTGCATAAAAACATTCCTTGCATGGATTAAGCTGCCCATTTTTCATGCATAAGAGTTATCTATAATCGGAATCCTTTATAAAAAAACCTCTCATTTTGGAATTGCTCAAATCATACACATATTTGGCATACACAAATTTAGCAAAATACACCTTTAAAGTCTGTTAAGATACTGTATCAATCAAAAAGCTGGTTCAAATTCTGACCAAAAAAAATTAAATGACATTCAAACTATTCCTACTTTTTTCAAGGATTTCTAATCACAACAGAGTGATGCTTAAATAATGCTGTTGTGGGGAATTCATTTCTAATGATCAAATTCTAACATTATATTCAAAAGCATGACAAACATAACACCTGGTGACTTAAAAAATGTAGAAACTGAAAGACTCGGTGATCAATGTTCAATGATGATATAACCAACTAGAAGCCCAACAAAGCTCGCCTAGTGACAATTTTCCTTGTTTGTCCTCCCAACTTTGGTTTTATTTTGCCTACTATGCTTTTCTGAAGGTTTCTTAAAAACTTAGTGCAGAATTAAAAGTACATGTGTCTTTCATATGTGGTACTCATAACAAGGTGATTAATGCATATGCTTACAATTAGAGTGCTAAATTTCTACTGTCACAGTCATGTCTATAAGACCCATGAAATAAGCAGAAAATAGGTAAAAAGAGAGAATTTGTGTGCTGCACTAAATCTTCCAAATTTTTTCCTAGTGAAACCCTCTAACAGCAAGGATTTTGCACTCAGTTTCAACCAAAAGAATGGTTGTAAGAAGCTTCAAAAACATAAGCTTCAAACCAGCCTCAAGCAGCCTGGCAACATCTAAGACATACTCCTGCACTAACTCCATAGGTTTTCCTTTAATAGATCCTCAGCATAAGACATTGGCCCAACTGCAGAAAGAGACAGCAGCCAGCAAACTCTTTTAGCCAACAGGCATTAAAAAGGGCTGCTTGCCACTTTTGACCACAGCACAGACCTTTCTCAGTGTCCGATGATCACTTAAATTCTGCTTTGACAAAGGCATCAGTGAGGGCCTGCTGAGTTGGCCTACCCCAGAGAATATCCTGAAGACTTTCTTTGGTGCCACTCCTAAAATCACCTGGGTCCAGTTTTGCGAACACATAATACCCTATATCCATGTTTTTCCCATTCCTAAACCCTAAACCTACCCTAAACTTAACCCACCAAGTAACCTATTAACTCAGAAGGGAACACAGTGATTTGTTAAGAGCCATAAAAGCGACATGGCTCCCCTGCCCACACCACACCACCATCACCAGGATACCTTCCAGCCCTTCTTGCATCTCCCCACAGTCCTCCCTGTCAAAGGAGAAATACTTCACCCACCCATAGTGAGCTATTTCAGCCCAGGTCTGACCATTGCTCAGTGATCTTAACTAGAAGTAGTCCTGAATTAGAATTACCTCCACTTCTTGTTGCACTTTAGTAACCCAGACTGTAATCCCAGTCTTAGAGTCTACCTACCATGCCTACTCAACTGGAAGAGAGGGCAATAAGGAAAGAGCTTAGTGGTAGGAAGTGTAATCAGAGCCTGCTCTCCTCTTCCCTTCATGCCTTCCCTCTCCCAAAGGCATCTGCCAGTCCTTACCAACATCTTAGCATAGTCACCTCCTACAACAAGGTGTCAACACCTTCTAATCCTGAGTATGCTATGATCAAATGCTATGATCAAGTCGGATTGCTTTTCCAACCTTAATCCGACTCCACCTTCTAAAACTAAAATAAATTACCCAGGTTCACACTTTCTATCTTCCCAAAAATCTAACCCTAAAGCTCACCACGTCCTTAACCTTAGAGATATAAACCGTCTGTAGTGTCACATCAGCAGCGAACGCTGTCAGGGGAAGCAGCTGGTTAAGCCTTCTCTTCTTTCAGCAGTTACTTCATCTCCCCTTGAGGTCCAGAACAATTATCTCATGCATGTAACGCTCACGGATGGAGTCTAACCCCGGATCACCATGCACGAGGCTGTGCGAACAGCAAGAGTGTTGAAATCAGATATCACCAGCCCTGGCCTCCGCACGGCTTACCTTTAGAAACACGCTGTGACCACAAGCATTAACCATCCTTTGAAGTCCCTGGTGCAGGCATGTGGGAGTCGTGTGTGGGAACAGGAGAGGGAGCCCTCACCACATCAGCCAGCACAAGCCATGCAAAGGGGCAAAAACTGAACCAAAACACACCCAATCTAACTGCTGTGTTTTGTGGGCACTTGGAGGCACGACTCTGGCCTCTGGTCTAGAGATGTCACCCAACCCCACCACTGCATGGTCAGCAGATGATGCCCTGCAGTTTACTACCACAGAAAACCCCGTGAAGATGCTAAAGAAAGTGCTGATGTGCCACCTACTGTGCGGGCGATAGCGAGCCACTGCTCAGGACCTACTTGTGCTTTAACCTTGGTCGATCTCTTCCCGTCACTTCCTTCAGGGCAAGGACAGCAAAGAGAGCTTGCCCTTGCCCTTCGTGTGGGCAGCAAAGAGAGCTCCTGGCTGAACCAGACGGACTCGCAACGTGGTCCTGGGCTGGTCCAGCCTTGGAATGAGAGCTTGCAGGATGCTGCGGGACGCGCTCAGTGACATTTGTCAGGGGTAGGGTGCAAGGGGACGTGAAACAGTGTGGGGTTCACAGTACATCATCTGCCAGCTCCCATCTTTCAAATGTTAAGAGGCCTTCCAAATCAATCATGAAAGCTTGAAATGATCCTTTTATTTCTAGAAATGAAATAAATAGAGAAAAAAAAAAAAAGATATTATGTCACACTGTCCCTCTTACAGGAAGTAAGGCTTGAAGGAAACCTCTAAGTACAACGTATCTTGCAAAAAACCTGAAATACTTGGCCACAAGGCAATACCAGTTACAGTTCTAGCATAATAACAGAAAGTAAAGCCTAACATCAATAACAAATACATCCTGTGGTGAGTAATCAGGTGAGTGGCAGTCATTTCACCTTGTTTCCACACCCACTGAATTACTTCATGCCAGCTAAATTGGAAACTTGTCTCCCCGGGATTCCTCCCTTATACTCAGGAGAGTTGAGCTTCTCCTTGAGATCACCTGCTGGAAACGCCCAATTTCCCCAGCTTATTGTCTATACAAGGAAATCAGCCAGTTGATTTTAGAGGCCCAGGGGATGGATTTTTGCAAGCATTTAAGACTGAACTGTCTCTTCTTTAAAAGATGCTGCAGCTTCAGGAAAGGTGCAACAAAAGTGCAAGCTCAGTGTCTGTTCCTCATTCTCATATATTCCTCACACTGCCAGCTGCACACCTTCCTGCAATATCTATGCTGCTTGCTGAACATGGAAAAAAAAAAGACAAAAAAACCCCAAAACACCCTAAGCACTATAAAACCAGGGTGAAAAATCCTTCTTATCCAGTCTTTCAGACAAAACATGCCTGTGCTTTTTTCTCTTGCAAATGAAGTTATGTATGTTTTTCTCAGGTATGAGCAGAATGAAGCTTTAAGTGTGTATTGGAACAGGTTGCCCAGAGAAGCTGTGGGTGCCCCATCCCTGGAAGTGTTCAAGGCCAGGCTGGATGGGGCTTTGAGCAGCCTGGTCTAGTGGGAGATGTCCCTGCCCATGGCAGGGGGTTGGAACTACATGATCTTTAAGGTCCCTTCCAACCCAAACCATTTTGTGATTGCTATTAGATTCAGCATAGTGTGCACAAAACATTATGTTAGGGAGACATTTGTGGACATGCAGATCCTAGTCTGGCAGAGATACACGCTCACAAATGCTGCCATGAAATTCAAGGAAGCAACTTGCATTAGGAGAGCTGCCCCTTACACAGAGAGTGCTCACTCGATTGGGACTAGAACTGCTAACATCTGTCCTGTCTTCTGCAAATATCATTAACATGCCCTCAAATTGACTCGCCTCCAGTTCCGTGTGGGTGTTTGAGGAAAACAGGAAAGGAAAAGCATGTGCCTACTTAAAATAATTGTTACCAGGGACTGGAGAAAATTGTTTCACATGTCATTAACCAAGCACGTAAATAATGTGTGGGGATTAAAACACACACACACAGAGGCAATCACATCACATCACTCCACTCTTTTAACTGTTTCCGAGATTTCCGAGCCGAAACCAGGCTGGTTTTTCGGGAGGTTTAGGGACACCATCTAGCGTTGGCATTTGGAAAGTGCACGGTGTGACCCAGCCCGGTAAACCCACCAAAACCACGGTGGGACAGGTAGAAAGGTGGCAGGGAGAGTTACCGACTCTGCTACTACATCGTTCATCTGGACAAAGTGTAAAGCGAACAACCTGCATGACAATAAGTGACACATCCTGGATTACATCTTTCGAGAAAACGAGGTACAATGCCATGACAATTTTAGTGCTTAACTTTTACCAAATCAGGCAGCTGCCAGGCTTGGACAGCTTTACTTTGCTAAACTTTAAGCTTACTGTCCAGACTGGTGTTAATGAAGCCTTTGGTTTTAGGATAAGAGTTTTCTCTTTGCTTTATTTACATTACTTAAAAGAAAAGAAGCGAGGATGTTTGTTTTCATAATTTCTGAACACTAAGCATTAAAACAACATCTGAATGCATGTGTATTTCGCAGCTAAGTCTCGCATGAGCAGTGTATTTCATATGTGCATTTGTGCCCAGAGCAACCACCACATTACTGCAAGAGAGACGTCTTCTTCCCCATTCCAGTCCCCCCCCCAGCAGATAGCAAGTCCGGCACTATCACTGCTGTCCACCACAGTGGCCTCAGAGGCTGCCACCACAGAGAGACAGCCCTGCAGCATCATTGCTTTATTAGCACGGAGGTCTGAGGGTCTAAACGACTCCTTTAGAAAGGGAAATGAGCCAAAGCAGAGAGTGCCCTGCTCCTGCAGCACTTCGGGGTAGTGGCCCTTGTGGCAGCTTGTTCTAGTATCTCTCCACAGCCTGGAAACATGGTAATCACCAGCAATTACCCACTACAAGTGAAAATATCTTCTCTGGGTATGGCATTCTGTTTGACTACGTGTTAGGGAAATGTATGTGTGCATAAACACGCCATTTCTTTTAACACCTTGCTGAGCTACAGGAGGCAGGGCCAGGCACTCCCGACGCATGGGTGGGAGACCTGTGATTTCTGAAACCCTGAGCAAACTGCAGAACTGGGCTGTTCTTCTGCTGTATTTGACTAACAAAGCAGACACAAATCCACACTCCAGCCCAATACCCTCAGTTTGGCGTGACAGGTCTGTGTTGCTGAATACTTCATCCTTAAACAGGCTGATTATGCAGACAGATCTCAATCAGAACACTCAAGCCTATCTCTAATTAATTTCATTTTGAGACATCTCCCTAACTTTACCCCCTCTCTCCTGCTTATGTTGCTAGAAAGAAGTATAGTTATAAAACTACAGATTGCCTTTCTTTTGTTCTCCAGTACACCCTGATGTATGGTAAAAACTAAAGCTTTGAGCTGTGTTATGAATGCTATTTTAATAAAAGTTTGTAAAATATGCTTGTGTTCCTCCCACTTCTATTGTTTCAATAATCCTATTTATGGACACTCACTTGCTTAAGCTTTTAAGTGCAATGAAGAAGCTGGAGACATCCGTCAGCATGTAAAACACTTTGATCGTTGTTTTTCTGCAGCAGACTGGGAAATCCCCATGAATAATAGTAAAGGAAATCTAGGGGTTTCCCTGAAGATCAACAGACTGTCTGAGCGTCTTCTGAAGTATTGGGCAGCAGGCACACTGGGAATCGAGCTGGGAATAGTATATACAAGTAGGAGTGGTTTGGTGGATGTGCTTAGGCTAAGCTTTTGCAGGAAATTAGTAATAACTAACACATAGCTCTTTAAGGAAGGTGATTTCTTTTTTCTTGCTCTTCACCACATCCAAGGAATAAGGAACCACAAATAATACTTACGTGCTCGCATGTGGCAAGCCAAGTGGCTGCAACAGAGCTGGACAAAGCATTCAAATAAATTGTCACTTCACTGGAAAAAGAAGTAGGACAGGGGGGAAAATTATTCACAAATCATGAGCAAATTTATCTAAATGTATCTTAAAAAAAAGCATAGGAAGATTTTTAAAACTTCACAACAATTTGCTTTTCAGCATGTATTCCACTTGGAAAAGATCCACATTTGTTCCCCTTTTTCAAAACAGAACACTTTTACTCCTAGTTTTGAAAATGTTTGGTTTCTTTTTTTTTTAAATGGGACATAATTTAAGGAAAGAAAAAAAGAGAATGGGGTTAAATAATCTAGAAATAATTCCAAAAATAATCTAGAAATCTAGACATAAAAGAAAGGGGAAAAAAAGAATGGGGTTAAATAATCTAGAAGTAAGGAAGAGGTGTTAGTGAGAAATATGCAAAATGTTTGGTTTGAGGGAAAACACAAATAAATCTGAAGGTAGTTCTTGGCTTGGTTTACCTTGCAGAAAGTAGTTCTGTTTCAGCAAGACTTTAGTTAATTTGTATTCCGTGTTCAGTCAGCAGTTTCTCCCATTCAGTCAGCATGACACAAGTGGATTAGTCATCCAGTCCTAGCCCGGAATAACCTTTCTAATTATAACTGAAAATTTTTGTCACACCTGAATGCAGAAGGAACATATAGGTTCTGGGGTGTGTCCAGAGAAGGGCAACAATGGTGGTGAGGGGTCTAGAGAACAAGCCTTATGAGGGACTTGGGCTCAAGACTGAGGGATCTGGGGTTGTTTAGCTTGGAGAAAAGGAGGTTGAGGGGAGACATTATTGCTCTCTACAACTACATGAATGGAGACTGTAGTGAGGTGGGGGTCAGTCTCTTTGCCCAAGTGACAAGTGATAGGACAAGGGGAAACAGCCTCAAGTTGTACCGGGGGAGGTTTAGATTGGATATTAGGAAAAATTTCTTCACCAAAAAGGTTGTCAATCACTGGAACAGACTGCCCAGGGAGGTGGTTGAGTCACCATCTCTGGAGGTATTTAAAAGATGGGTAGATGTGGCACTTAGTGACATGGTTTAATGGTGGACTTGGCAGCGTTAGGTTAACAGTTGGACTTGATGATCTTAAAGGTCTCTTGCAACCAAAACTATTCTATAACTCTATAAATGTGGGGATCCATGTCCTGAAGAAGTGATAACTGATTTTGCTGCATCTCCCTAACTTCAAGAGACATGAGTTCTGGATGCTCTTCAGGTTCCCACTGAAATCCTACAGAGGTGTCACACAACCTCCGCCACACCACATGCGTCTGCATTTCAAGCAAATGTTGTCTTTTCCCTTACTGAGCAGGTTAAATGTTGCTAGGTAAGAGAAGGGGATGTTGTTGCCTCATACAACTGCAAGGCAGACGGTATCTGATAACAGCAATAAAAAGACCTATATGTTACAGACAAGCTGGCATGAAAACAAGAACAGATAAGAAAGCAAAGTGTGGCATCGTACAAAAGGCTATTTGTTATATGGCTATTTGAGGACTTGTGCCAGTAAATGCTGACAATAGCAAAACCAATGTAATGGGTGAAAAAGAGTTCAGCGTGTTTTGCCCAGCTTCACTAACACCAAACACAGATCAAAGACAGATGACACCATTTCAGCCATGAACTGCATGCAATACCTTATTTTTCTGGTGCCTCCACCATTTTAATGAAAATGCTCCCTCAAAACAGTTCTAATGGAAAATAAAGAGCACATAACTGGCCATTAATAATACTGTATCTCAGCCCTGATGCAATTATAATTTTCTTATCCTACATTAAACAGATTTGGAATAAAATGGAGAGTAATTTTTGGAAGAAGGATATGCCTTCTTACTTTGTCTGAAGGCCACACTCATGGTGTACCTTTCCCTGTCTGTCCTCGTACATGCCCTTTTGTGCAATGGCATATGTTCAAGTGTGTTTTGAGAGCAGCTTCTGACTCAGGATCCTCCAGGAAAGTAGTCATGCCCCATTTCTGGACTGGAGTGAGATGTGAAATACATGGAAAAGAGCCCCCTTCACATTAGGGTTGGTCTTGGGCTGCCCAGAGATGACAGCCCTGGTTCCTAATAACTTTCAGGTAAAAATACACAAGACACTTGCAGACTTCGTGCTAGAGGACAGGACACTGTAAGTAATGTCTAGTTTTCACTTTAACTACCACAATAATTCTTTTGGACCTAACACTAACTTCCAACTGCAAAGTGTTCCTTCTTTTCTTGGGAGAGGCTGGTCACTGAAAATGAGGAGACTGTAGAAGCAGAATCAACAGTAAAATTTCGGAACAAGGAGATTCAAGAATACTTAAGGTTTAATGTTTATTGAACATTTAACTCAGGCTCTCTTGTTATACTGAAAAACTTAGGGCTCCAGGACACAACAACAAAAACAGATACGTTATACAGGTTTAGACTGACAGAAGACAATCAATGGTTATCAATCCAACACACTGCAGGCAGTTTTCCAGCATTTGGTGATCTTGTTTGTTGTACTATCCTCCTGAAAATTTCTCTAATGAATTCTTTCTTTTATGTTCTTTTCACTTGAGTATCTCTGTATCTGAACTTGTCTTCATGGAAGTCATCTTTATTTTCTAAGCTTCTATGGGTTATAGTCACTACACCTAAGTCAGTGGCAAGAATTTAAACCTGCTAAAATTTATTCAGTCATCCGTTGCACCAATTAACACAGCATTAATAGAAATACGATGTTATTGTGGACATTAGAAGTTCAGAGTGATCTAATTGGTATCATCTTTATACACCTCAAGTCCCTCATAAATACCTTGCATGTTTGTTATTCACAGGGATTATCCTCCACAAAAATCTACTGCCATTTGCCAAGCAGCCCACAATAATTCACTTTCATAGTCACCAGACTGTATATTCGTTTCTCTCTTACCTATGTTCTCTCTCACGTAACCTTTTACAGGACATTGATCCATAATTTCAAGGCGTGTACATCCGTATGTGCAGAAATAACCTTGCCTTGATGTTATCGTTGGGCCTCCCCTAAGTGGAGGAATTCAGATCTTGGGGTATTGTCATCTTACAGTATGCAATGGAAATTTACAAACTAACCGCAACAGACTCTGATTCATCTTTCTTCTGCTGAGTTTCACATTCCTCTCTCAAACACCTGAAAAGAACATTCTTAATCATAAAGCAAACTGATTTTCACTCCGACACCCGGCATAAAAGTGGGAACTTAACTGTTTACTTTCCTTCACAATAACTGTGTTGGCTTGGTTTCTCATCTCACACTCAGTTTGCACTTTGCTGAATTTCCTTGCTTCATTTCCATGGTCTTACAGAGTGTACATGGTGCTGGCTGTGCTCATGTCTCTGGACATTGCATGTCTCATGCAGAACTTAACTGCAAGCTCTGCACTTGCTCTGTCCAATGCACAGATGAACAGGTTGGAGATGGCTTTTTATGGAGGAAGACCGGTGCTTTGGGAAGGCCAAAGAAAAGCCTGGAGAAACAATTAATGTGGTGGAAGGGAGGGATATCTGCTGTGGGAACTGGTCAGACACCTAGAAAGAAGTGTGGGAAAGGCAGGAAAAGGAATCCATGGACTCATTAATTCAGTATGTCTAGTGAAGAGAAAGAAGATTTGAAGGTCACGAGGAGGACAGATGATCCAAATTCAAGTCAGGGATATTCATGGCCCTGGCTGTAGTAGGACTTTCTATATTTAATAGAGATCCAAGGAGGGCTTAAGAGGGATTCTCAGAGGACCATGACCAAAGACAAATCAAAGATCACTCTATGGATGAAGCTGAATGGCTATTAAAAAGATATCAGCAAAGTCTGAAAAAATCTTCCACTGAAGTTTTGCTTTGGTTATTGATAGGAACATCAGATGCTCTCCCGGTAGCAGGTAACAGTAAGAAATGCAGAAATTAAAGGCATCTTCTATATCCAGAGCTAGGAGTCATGAAGGCCAGAGCAAGTTTCCCTGAAAGAAAGAAAAGGAGCTTTACCATTGTTTGCTTCCTTTAATTTATGAAATAAAAGTAGGCTTCAAGCAGAAATTTAGCTGCAATACCTACCTAGTTTAGAAAACATGGACGGTCTAAGGATGCGTCTCTGCTTAGATAGCTCTCTTCTTAATGTCTATCACTTCTACTGCTCATAAAAGCTATATGAACTATTTTTTATTTGATATCCTATTGAGTTCAAAGTGCAGCGTCACTGCTAATACACACGAAAATCCGATAGGTTAAAGAAAATAAAGGTATTAATAAAACAACTTTGTGCTTAGGACTAACCACATTCCACCAGAAGTATGAGCTACCCACACAAATAATGAAGCAAAGGGCCAGCCAGGTTAAAAAAATTGCAAGAAACACCACACATACATACATATATGTGTGTGTGTGTCTGTATATATATAAAAAAATGCATATAAATGCATATCCATGTATTAATATGTCTGTGCCCTGAAGAATTTCTGCTCTGGATGAGATTCTTTCAAAATTAGTGGGATTTTCTTATTCCTGCATGCTGTTAATTTTTTAAAACATATTAAATGTAGCTTTTTAGCAACACTTCCCATCTGCAACATATATTGTGAAAAGCACCTTTATTGGTAGGAGGAATCTCATTGTGAAGGAAAAAATGTTGAATTTATCCAAAATAAATGGGACTTGGTATGTTATGGGATCACAAAATGGTGTACATAAAAGTGAGCGTATTTTAACTACGATGAAAATGCACTGTCCTTCTAAACATCTATAAAGACTTCTCCAGAAGCTCTGCATCAGCTGGTGATTGGTACCACTTTTCAACCGCTAAAAATAAAACCCTAAATTTTTTGGGTGGGTTGCAGCATCTTATCAGTCAACAGAAGGCCTGTGCAGTCATGCCAGTCACTACAGGCACCTTTTGTGCTTTATGTCATCTTGCTTGTAAAGAAAGAGAGAGCTTGGAGTCAAATCTCTTTTCACCAATTTCAGCAATGCACTTGATGTCTGTAGCTTGCCTTCTAAGGTTTTCCACTAAGAGAAAACTTACGTAACAGAAGTATATCCTCCACAGCTATTATTTCTGAGTGAAATAAGAAGTCATAAAAATATCAGTCTGGTAGAGGCGGGAACAAAAAAAGAACTCCACCAACACATGTCAGCTGTTTTGGAGGGACCAGACGCAGAGTACTTCTCACTAACCTTTGAGACCGTGAATGAGGAGGACACTTTTGATAAAACATCATGTCTTGACCCAATATGTACTGAACCTGAATCAATCACGTCTGCTCACTCAAATCAGTGCACATACAGGTTTTCTAATTCTTCTGAGACATGCTGCTGTTTAATTTCCTACAGTGAAACAAGTTACACATTGTGAAGAAAACATCAGTTATGCTTTTCTCCTGACTTCACTCAATACTGGAAAGAGAATGGTGGAAAATATGCAAAATAGGAAGGAATTCTGTGTTTTGTGATTCAGAATGAACTACATGGCAATAAAATATGACAAGGCCAACCACAGTCCTTTACACCCATGTCAAAGGCATTCATTTTCTAGGGCTGTCATTTTGCTTATTACTTCAAATTTCTCCAAAATATAAAATAGATTGCAAACCACTTCAGGTCAAATTCCTGACTAATGTTTGTGACGCAGGTGATTAGCAACGGCACGATATTTCCAAATAGTTTATAAGATTGCAGAAGTGAGCTGTGTATTTTTAGAAGAACAATGAACAACCAAGCCACTGCAAGTGTTGTTGTACATTTTGTGTGCATCAGGCTCTGTGTGGGAAATTAAGTGTCTAGTTACAGTTCCTAAGGTTACTGAAGAAGACTTTAACACAGCACATGACCAGTTTTCTGTGTATGCCTTGGGACGTTTATGGAGAGTCCCTATCAAACTTAAGAATGAATCAATATCCTGTAGAAATCTGCATGGTCTTCCGTAATGGAATCCCAATTACACAAGATGCTGGGTTAAACAGAGTTCAAGTTCATCCTCCCGGGTAATGCTTCATATGATTTTTTGCCTTTTTCCACATTAACCATCTTTTAAGTCTATTTCCCCTAAATTGCTGGGTTCAGAATTAAAATGAAACACTGCCCAAATGAAAATCAAAGGGTGGTCTGCCATTTTTACCCCAGCTGAGAAGAATTTCACCAACGGTACTTAACTCTGTTATTACTAGTATTTTATTGGTTGCAACTCTCCTCTTCATTGTAATTCTATTTAACCAAAGACTTTGGATGTAACCCAGATGTTCACATAAATTATATTTTACCTAACTTGAGACTGACCTCATTTATGTCCTACAGCCATAAAAGAATTTGTCAGTCTTTTATAACCCTTTCTTCTTTCTAAGATCAGTAGAATCTCTAATATTTTCTAGAAGTGATGTGCATTCTTATTGTTATTGACAAAGTGACTGTCAAGATAAAGGTCACATAGAGAATAAACTTCTAAGGCACAGTACACAGAGAAAAACAGTTATGATTTCAAACAACAACACACTTCACTGCACTGGGTAGGCTATTGGTTTTATCCGTACGCTAAGAGACTCCTACTTAAATAATATAGCACACTGTAGCTTTGCTCCAAAATTAAATGCCACAGATTTGGTTATGTTGCTTCGAATACCTAAATAGACACTGCTTGCAAGACACAACAGAGTGGTGGTGTGGTCCATTGCAACACTGCTCCAGTTGGCAGCTCCTGCACTAAGTTATTGTCAATGCTAGTGTGCCTGTGCGCCTGGGTAGGGGAGAAGAGGGTGCATGCACACATTTGCTAGTCAAACAGCAACTTGGTTGCTATCTATAAAGAATCCTTTTAAACACACAAAAAGTATCGTAAGAGCATCACTTCAAGTTCAGCCTACAGACTCTGTAACTCATCCTTCAAATACTACACAAGTCTGGGTGTTCCAGGCACTTCCTAGAATTTTGGTTTTCTCTACATTTTTAGAAGGTCTGCTTCTGCAGGATGAAAGATCATTGAGAAGGTTACAAGACTGATTTTTCTAAATAAACTCACATACCACAATTGTCCAAGGTGGTGTTCAGCTTTACAAGCTTGCTGAACTAGTCAGCATGGAGTTACTTTATGTCTCTTTTTTCCTCTTTTTTTTTTTTTTTTTTTTTTTTTTTTTTACTTTTTCCTTTCCACTGCCAGGAAGAAGAGAGTTTTCTCAAAGGGTGCTTCTGTTCACTCAATGAGCAGCCCCTCAGGCAAATACACTCCAGCCATGTCAGTGAGAGTGTTCTTCTAATGCGCTTCTGTGAAACAGTTTTGCAAAATGTTGTAGATGCCACATAGTGATAGCTTCACTCTGGGCATAACAGGAGATTAAAAAACCTGAGTTTTAATTCTGATTCCCATTTGCCCATTTTGTTAACATGTTCTGTCATGACAATCGGACACAATGACAGGACCCTGAATGTCTGCTGATTTCAGCAGGGTAAAAAGACAAAGAAGTCAATGACAATTGCTGAGAACCATTTTGAGAAAGCACCACGAGAAATCCACGTCACTTTGAGGAACCATATTTGGATTAGCCTGCTTTTGTGTCATTGGGGCACTAACAGAAAGTCAGTAACAATGGACAACTTGTCATCATGTCTTGTGAGATAAGATGCACCTTGTCAGCTACTGAACAGTATCACACAGTGGCACAGGTCTGCACATCAGTTCAGCACTGGTCAGCCATTCAGGATGACTCCCTTGTTTCAAGGAGCCTTATTTTCTAAATTTTATTTTCTCCAACTCATCAGGAGACGCCCCTTCTAGCAACCAGTGGCACTTCTGAAAAATGATATGTGCCTGTGAAGCAAAACCACACAGGACCATGTACACTCACAAGACCTCCATACAAAACAGTAAACCTACAGGAGAAGAAAAAAAAGGCTTCAGCAGACATTTCCTATGAAATAATGAACTTCCTTATCATTTTATTTTCAAACTGCTACTATTTCATGGTGTCTGATAATCACAGAGAGCCCTTCTCCTCTCAGGATACACAAACCACAGGATTCCGATGACTCACACTGAAAGAGCTTTCAAACACACGGAGAACGGAAGGGCATGATGTTTCTGCATTAAAGCTTCCTGCCAAAGCTCAAAACTAAGCATACATAAATGTATTTGGATTAAGCTTTAGCAACAACGAGAAATTCACCTCACTGTAACCCTTCCGGTGAGACAGTCTTGCCCACCTTATGAACTGCCTGATTGCATCCTGTTTGCCATACGCTTCCTTTTTGACAATCACAGCTGAAAGCAAAATACTCCTGAAACTGTTATTTGCACACAAAGGTGCAATATTGACTTTTTGACGCAAGGATGTAATACCTCTCTTGAGTAATGGTCAGCAGAAAAGGTGACTGGGCTGAAATTTTGAGTGTTCCTTGGGAAGGACCTGTAATTTATTGTATCTTTATATGACCCTTACCACAATACGCTCCTAACTGGTCAAGCTCTTCATCTAACATCAAAAGTATATTAAAAAGTAAAGTGAAGTTCTCTCTTCTTGGAACTATAAAGGTGAATTCTACAGCTGTGGCAGCATCTGCTCTCTGAAGTAGAAGTACTGAGCTCAATGGTTTCTACTGTATAGGAACACTTATGGAGAAACCTTAAAGAAAAAAGGTCTGGTGAGACAAAATATAGACAGGGGTGAAAGTACAGTCTGATGCTGTTGCTGTCAGTAAAGCCTTTTCCACAGTGCTTCTCTAGAGACATGCCATTACACTCACCTGATCTTTAACACCTAGATAGCACCGCAGGGGATATAATTCTGTCCAGCCACATCTTTCTCAAAGCAAAGGCTGAGTATCCCTGAAGTATCTGTTTCACTGAATTTAGGTAATTTCTCAGGCCATGTCTTGGATTTTGATGGAAATGAGTCAACGGAAGTTAAAGCAAAATAGAACAAGTAAGTGTGAACAGTTTGCAAAACCATAAGCTTCAGATTCAGACAAACACCAGGGGCCAGCAAAAGACCTGCATTCTCAAATTCTTAAACCAGATTTAGTTGATGTCCTGTACAAAAGTGAATGCCTGTCTTGAGGGAAAGGTGTGAATGAAAGTCATGAAAAGCTCTGAGCTGCTGCGTCAGTCCTAAAGTGCAGAGCAAGACAGCAATGGGCTTATAGAGGACCTCAAACTTTGCAACCTGAATTGCATTTTCTGCAGCTGCAAGTGCGCTGCTTTCAGTAATTTGAAGTTAATTTGTGTATGCTGCAGTTCCCAAACCCCAGGTGCCAATCCCTTACTGACTGCAGCTCCTTTACTAAGGACAGGGGAAGGCGCTGTAGCACCCAGACTACAAATAGGCAGAATTCCCTAACAGGGACAGCACAGTAGGGATCCCAAGTGAGGGGGGGTCGTGATTTGTAGGGTAGGTGGACACATATTTGTTGGGAACTTCTGGGTGGCTGGCAGGAAAACTGTGTAGATGGAGTACCAGCATTGCAAGGGTATAGTGAGGACATGAGGCAGGAGGTCTCACACTTTAGAAGGATGATAACCGTCTTCTTTATCCACCCAACTCACAGCCCCACTATTATCAGCGTGTGGAAAGCAGATGACAACAATTTCTCTGGGGTGATGAGTATATCCAGCAGTTTATGCTTTTGTGACTCCCACAGAGGATTACTGTGCACATTCCCCTCCTTCTATCAGTTGCGTTTGCAGCTGAAGGAACTGCAAACAATACAGCTTTTAATAGTTCTTCTCCTAAGATATCAATGTAAAAATCAGGGAATATAGAACACCATACTTGAAAGATTTAATGGGTTTTTCCTATTGCCATTCTTGCCTTTAAATCTTCCCACCCTATTCAAATTTATGGGATATTCTTTCTCCTCTTATTCATGTAGATCCAGGCATATTTTGGTGCAATTACTGTAGAAGAACAATAAAGGGCCTTGAAGAAAATAATTTTATAAATGCAGAGTATCTTTACTAGAACACTGGATTTCTTTACCCTATTTGTGCTAAGCTCCCATCCAAAGTATTCCCTATATGAAAATTTTCCTAAGGAACTAAAACCATAACCTGCTTCTCATACAGATAATGAAAAGCAATGGCTGCAGACTCAGCTGTTAATTCCCTGTTTTCTATGTCTCATTTGGTAGTTCAAAATCTGCATCGTTCTGGATATTTGAAGGAAGTGTAAACTTAATATCAAAGCAAAAGGGGGCATGTGCACGACATAACAAGACAACAGGTCCTGGAAATAAAGGATAAGCACACTAGGTGTACTGGTATGCATTTCAGTTTTTTAGAGGTCTGGATTTAAATAAGAATTTTGAAACACAGTCCTATATGAATTCTTTTAAGTGAGCACGGTTTAGTGTTCTAAGATGATTGCTAAGTATTTTGGAAAAGCATACTTCAAGCAATGATGATGCAAATGTCAAACAGGATGTATGTATTGAGTAATTTCTTGGGGTGTAAATCAGCCAGGTATTCAATATTCTTGTTAACAACTTAAGATGATGGAAGAGTGAATGTTTTTATTGCACCATCAGTGTGATATGAGCTGCCAGGTTAGCTGTGATGGAGAGCAAAGTTAGAGTTCAGCATAGTTTTTGCACATTAAAGAAAAGGTCTGGAAACACTGAGTTCAATTTCAATTATAACTGCAAAATTCTAGACAAACAATGGCAATCAAATGGTTCAAATTCAGAGTGGGAAATGATAGGAGAGTGTAACCCTGCAGAAGAGCATCTGGGAGAAGGTGGTTTCTAAATCGAACCACCCAAATTCTTATACTGTGGCAAGAAAGGCAAAGATCTCACACTGGGACACGTGATCAGGTGTCTCACTTGAGAAACTTGAGAAACGGGAGAAATTGCTTGTGCTGCACTGATATATCTTTAAATTACCTTTGTGCTCAAGTTTTGGCACCCTCTCTTAAGAAAGGTGAAATACACCTACAATTACATACGTCACAACTGGAGATCGAGAAAAGTGTGAGGATGACCAGAGGGCTAGAAAATACAGCTGATGAGGAAAGGCTGAAAGAAGTTAAGCCATCTACTTGAGAGAGGACTGAAGGGAGGCCAGGAGAAGAGTAGGAGTGACAAGCTTAGGGAACCTGCACTAGGTGAGGTGGGGATCAGACAGTAATGGCATGGCCTGGATTGCTCAAGTCACCTGGGGAATCTGTGAAGGCTCCCCACCAAATGTTCTTGCAGACACAAGCAACAAATAATCTTCACTAATAACTGTCAGAAAGAAGATGAAAAAGAGTTGTGTCTGAACCAGCTCCAGACCTTCCAATATGTTACAGGGGCACCACACTGTAGAGAAGCGGCAGAAAAGATTTTAGTACTTCTGGAAGGAGTCAGGGGATTAAACAAACAAAGATAAGATGCGAGGATATCTTAATTTGTCCAGTCTTGAAGGCCATGTGCCTAGACCCTCATCCAAAATTAGATCCTCAAAACAGACCAAAAATGAATTAAACTGACAAAAGTTTAGTTTAAATGGAACTAATTAGAACACTTCACTATATTAATTGGGAAAACTCTAAGCAACTAGGTCAGACAGTCTAGAAATAGAAGAGCTTATATGCATTTCTTCCCCTGCCCACCGTGTCTCTGCAGGCAGATCCTCACGTGCATGGCTGGTTGCAGCAAACTCATTGACTTTTTGAGTAGCAGTATATTCTTCCCAGTACCCTCTAGGATCCCTTTTCCAACCCTCTGATGCTTGGACGTCTGGTCTCTATCTAGTCAACAGCAACCTGCACTCCTTTTCCTTCCAGAGGGTTAAAGCCAACCTCTTCACTTCTTAATGGAACATAACATATCACTGAAAACACCCAAGCAACACAAACACCACCCATCACACCTTCATGTTGAAAAGCATACCAGATTAAGATGACAGTAAACAAGGACTAAGCATTTCTAGAGTGTAAGGCCAAAGGGAATCACTCCTGTCATCTGGGCTAACCTCTTAAATAACAGATCGCCAAATTTCTCTGCATTATTTTTTATCTGGCAAGAGTACCAAAATTCCAAATTAAAGCTTTCAGCTGAAGAACCTCTCACACTTTTTAGTACGTTGTTCTAAAGATTACTTAGCCTCACTGCTGAAAATCTACATTCCATTTCTAATCTTCCTTTGTCTTGCTTCAGTTGCCATTCACTAGTTCATGTGATATTTTCTTCTGCCAGGTTTAAGAGATAAAAGTCAAAGGCTTGCTCATTATGTGAGTGCTGACAGGCTGTGATCAAATCATCTCCTAACTTCCTCTCTGGTAAACCAACTATTTTGAGTCTCCTAGTATGGGACATGTTTTTCAAGCTGTTACTCATCCCTGTGTCTCCTCCATGAACCCTCTGTACTTTATCAACATCTTTAACAGTATTGCAGAAATAGTTTCATCAATGGCACGCATGGCGGGGGGTGGGGGGGGTGGGGGGGAAGGCCAAACCTTCATTTCCACTTAATACTTCCCAATAGATTTCTTAAGCTATTTTGGCACTGATATTACAGGGGGAACTTACATACCACCCATAAATATCTTGTCACTGGTTCCCATTTAGACAATGTAATCTACATTCTCATTCTGAGCTAACATACACTGTTACATATATCTATATATTTAAAACATATTGCTAAATCCACAGTTCAGCAATTCTCCAATATTTGTCTTAT
This sequence comes from Fratercula arctica, assembly GCA_947846985.1. Taxonomy (NCBI): domain Eukaryota; kingdom Metazoa; phylum Chordata; class Aves; order Charadriiformes; family Alcidae; genus Fratercula; species Fratercula arctica. The sequence continues at coordinate 68,167,895 of CANTUZ010000026.1, read as the reverse complement.
GCAAACTTTAAATACCACCCATCTGATTTTTTTTTTTTTCTAAGTAACTGACAGAAGTTTAAAATCTGTTAGACTTCAGCTTAATGGAATGGAAATGGGAAACCATTTCAATACCAGCTCCAAATTTTTTAAAACTGTAATAATCTTCACTTTGCATGATTATGTTTCTGAATTTTCATTTTTTGTTTCTGACAAGTTTTTGTGTTTGCATATGTGTGTATATGCATCTGTATACAAAGAGTTAGCCCAAAAATCTTTTTATCAATCCTTTCAACAGAAATAATGTTTTTTGTCAAAATCACATTTCAAAACAGGGCACATACTGGTAGGATTTTTTAAGCATTGTGTTTTGGTAGTGTCAAAACTTGCTAGTGACATTTTAATAAAGGAAACTGATTTTTCAGTTCACGCAATTTTCAGCATTTATTTAGAAGAGATTTAGAAACCTTAAAAAAACTAATATCAGAAGAAAATATTTTAGTGTCAAAAATGCCTTAAAATTTTAAAACAAGCAGTCAACCAAAGGTGCTTTCAAAGTGTTCATTCCTGCAGGGTATTTCAAAGGTTTCTTTTATTTCATTCTCCTTTAAAACAGACTATAATTGTGAGATTTCCTAGGAAACAAAAAATACTGCAGGCAGCCAACTCTTAAATTTGCACCTCGGTCAGTTTTCAAAGCGCTGTGGGCAGGTCACAAGGATAACAAAACCCCCAGATGCTGCAAAACAGGAAGGAATTGTAAAACATGGTAGCACAACAATGACTCACGCGGATGCCAAGCTTTTGGGATGGTATGATTCACACGCCTTATCGTGCCTGCTTGCAGAACAACACCATCTCACGAGGGCAGAGAAACTCACTCAGCCAGCTGCCCGCTTCCAGTTGCAAACAGGACGTATCCGCTAACACCAATTGCAAATAGCACTTACAGGAGAAAAGCACCGCTGAAGGTACAGTGCACAGCCAGCCCTGTCCAACCTTTGCCTCTGCTCTCCCAAAGTCTCCCTCTGGAGCCTGTCCAGCGTCTTGCAGAGACACCACCCAGCAGCAAAGCACTGCCAGGGTGCTGTGAAGACCCCACCAGATCCTCTTCAGCTTCCTTGCCTGGGGACTGCCTGGAGAGTCCAATAACGAGCTCAGAGAAACCAAAGTAAAACTCAACAGTGTGGGTTGTTTTGTTGGTTTTTTTTTTTTCACGCCCACAGGACCAGCAGCCTTGCCCTAGTCACATCTGCAGCCAGCATTTTGCGTGGGTGAGCGAGAAAGCCAAGGGGCATAGGCTAGACGGGGAAGTTTGAACTGCTCCCAAAACTGTGTGTACTTTTCGGTTAAGTCCAGCGCAGCTGATAGAGCTTTTTGTTTGTTTTTCACCTTTCTTATTCCAGAGCTCCCTTTTCCACCCCCTAGCACGCTCAAGAGACACCACAATCATCTCTAAGTCTTTCCATGGATTGTCCCCTTCAGCAAAACAGGAGATCTGGGCTCCTTCCTCCTCCTCCTGCTCCTTATATATGCCTGCTTGAGTTTTCCAGGTGGAGAGTCTCAGAGTGAGAGCCAGCAAAGACAGAGGTTCTTAGACTGAGGTCACTTGAGTTCGTTTATGCAAATCCCGCAAAATGTGCAGAGCAAGAGTTACTGCCTGGCAAAATTTTTCCTGTGGCTTGTGTGTAGCCCTACAGGCAGAAAGAGCAGGTGATATGGTGGACAAAGCCAGCCTGGTGGGAGATTTACAGGGTCTGTGTCTACCAAAGGTAGAGCCGGTGTTGGAAGTAGAGGCTCCTACTCCTCACAGTGATTTTTGGATGACCAGTGTGATATCTCATACCAGCACATGCTCAGCTCTCTGCTCCCTCCATTCTCAGGAGGCCCTTTTCATTTCCCTACACTCCTGATGGCACAGAGGGACCTCAGCCACCAAATGACTGGAATATTTTTCCAATGAACATTAACCTAAGCGACTTTTTGAGGTGAGCGGATTTGTTTATGTATCTACTTTCTGCATAGAGGACAGGCATCAGGTCTCCACAGCAAATAAAACCATTGCCAAGGAGCAGTGAGGCAGAGAGGTTTTGGTAGGACAAGTCCAGGAGCAAAGCACATCTTCACGGGGTTTGCAGAGCACAGTGCTGGGTACAGCATACATGCTGTTATCAGTGAGGGGCCAGGGAAGACAACGGTCTTTTACAGACCACGTTATCAAGTTCAATGCTCATGAGGAAATGTGTGGGTGGCAAGGGGTAGCAAAAGTTCCTCTTTTCACATTTGGCCAATCCCACCATCCTCATGAAGACAGAACTGTCCCCAGTGATTTCATATTTACCATGGAAGTCCTACTTGTTGCAGTTCTGCTCAATGCCAACTCTTCTCCCTGAAGATTGCTCTCACCAGCCCCCAAACGCTTCCTCCACCTGAAAATTTTAACATTATGTCCACAACACACCTAAGTAGCCAAACCTACTACTTATTTTTCCTGCCTCCTTTTTTTCATTAATGGCAATACATTTTCTTGTGTTTTCCACCGTCTGTAGACTGTGCTTCCTTCTCCTTCTTTCAAGGTTCCTGTATCCACAGAGATCTGTGAGAATGAGTCCCATTAGTATTGTCATGTGCTTGAAGAAATTTCAAAAAGTTATGCAACAGGCAGCTCCGTGAACTATTACACTAGATACAAGCAACAAGCCTAGACACCCGCTTCTAAGAGTCTCCTCTGTGTGTATCACTGCAAATTGCTTCACTTCAGAGGTATGTTTCTTCCGCTCAAAGGAAGAAGACGAATCTTGAAATTAGTAACCAAGTGTCACTGTCATCAGAGCATACACCTCTCTACACATGCAATTGCCTAAAGCACCATCCTTCATGCAATTATCTTATAAGCGTTTTTCAGGATCTTTCTTCTTTTTTTCCTTATAAGCTTTTTGCATTCATCTAAATATTTGGATGTTGGATGTGAATGTAACTCCCCCAGATGTGAAGTTTTCCTCTACATAGACAAAATTATTGATTCAGATAAATTTTGTATGACTCAGACAACACTTGAGTGACTGACTTTCCAAATCTTCTGCTTTTGGTGGAACCAGAAAATCATGTAAGAAAAGGTGTTAACATTAAGGAAACATCTATTGGGTTTCAGTGACTTTAAAGTTTGTCTGAGTATCTGACTCTACGCATATATCTGAAGAGCTTCCTAATTCGTAATCAGTGCTTTGAAACTAGCTATAATTTGCATTAATAGATGGGGCCATGGGAAATTTTAAGAGACGCTTTCTATGATCTCAGGAAATAGCCCATGCATTTCAGAAGATATAGGTGGTTTCAGAAGCATTACAAATTAATTAGGAGGTCTACCGCTAGTCTCTCATAGTAAGATTCAAAGAATTACCTCAATAATTTAGGCTCAAAGAAAACTGAGGACAATGCCAAAATAGCCCAGTTTAGTCCATACTTAAAGATGGGTCTAGCCTCTCATGGGCTTTTTTTGTTTTTACAAATACACACCTGTCAGAGCAATAGACCTAGGAATGTGTTGGATGTTTTGAAAAGTCAGAAAAATATCTTAAAAAATATTATCCCTGAGATTGCCAGAAAAAACCCAAACATGTGCCTTTCTTGACAATTTGTGCTAAGACTTCTTCTCATGGCATAAGTCTATTTTACTGTTAACTATTGGTAATTACTTTTTGGTAATTTCACTGAAGCACTGAGTGACCTGTAGGAAATACATGTATAAAAAAATAAAGGCTTAGTATTTGCTTAGATTGTCATAAAACCGGTACAACAGGATCAGGGCCTCAGCTGACCTGGATCAGATGAAATTCTGGACTACACAATGTTTTGCACCGTCTCACTCACCCTTGCAATCAGACAAGGTGAGTGCCTTCAAGGAATGACATTAAACAAGACTGTGTCTAGGACGTAACATGGCTGGCCTGTGGCTCAGCTTAAACTCTGCATTTTCCTCACAAAATCAAGACTTACAGGTTGCTGAGGGCGAATGGGCTCACTGAGAAAGGACTTCTTTTTTTTTATAAAAACGTATTGACACAGAAAAAATTTCACACAGTCTTATCCTTGTCTCACTGTAGTCTGCACCAGCCTTTCCACAATCACTAGCCTTCTCTCTAGCCTTAATTTTTCCTTCTTCCCCCTCAGTATTTGCACCCTGGGTTAAAAGGTGCCTCACCTTCTTCTAACCAAGTCCCCCATCAATCCCCATCACTGCTTTGAAACTGGAGCACCTCCTCCCAGCATGGAGAGGGACAGGAGATGCGGTGGGAGCCGTTCCTCCGGGTGTCGTTTCCCATGCCCCGGGCGCCTGTGGCTGGTGCAATGATGGGCGTGCTGCCATCTGGCTGGGAGCCACCGGCACTCCCTTCCCCTCAGCACCCACTTTCCCCTGCACCTGAGCTTTACTTAATCAACCTCTGTTGAATTTGCAAGGTTATCATACCTATACTCAACCCCCAGAAATCAAGCTTCTGTCTAAGAGGCTGGAGTAAATGACAGTCATTATAACTATTAACCACGATAACCACTTCCCCAACTAACCACACACATGAAAGCCGATTTACCAAACGCCTATCTGTTTCCAGTTGCTGAAATACATGCAAGGCTTTTCCCATCACTGTGGATTCTCAGAAGAGTTATTCATTGGTACCAGTATGCAAAGGATCTGCCACCTTGAACATCTGCATTTGGGGCAAAAAAAGACATGCAATGAGCTGAGTTCAGCTGTCTGTTGCCAGCTGGCTTTCCTGGGGTGAAATTCAGAGTTGAATATAGACGCAGACAGCCACAAAGGCAGTCAAGAGCAGGTACAAACATGACAGGAATATACAGAATTTTTGTGAATGGCACACTTGTGTGACCAGACAGCAAGTACAGCAGGGAGGAAGGTCAAGTGAACATTAGCTAGCTAGCTCTCAGACTGAATAGAAAGTGTAATATGCACTATCCAAATTTAATTCATTCAAACAAATGCCTCGTTGCACTCAATGTATCTCATGGGTCTAGTTTTTACTGCTTTAGGAAACAATATTGTACATGCTTTCTTCCTCTTCCTATGTTTTCAATCTACAATCTATTTTGGATTTAAAGAGAGTCCTGGGATTTTTCTTCCTGTTACTCACAATGATTAAATACTGTTTATGTACTTCAGAGTGGAAAGCTTTCCAAATTATTTTTTTCCTTTGATTATCAATCGTTACCTGCAGGAGAGTTTATCTTTTTTCCCTTTTCTTTTCTTTTTTTTTTTTTTTTTTTTTTTTTAAGGCTTTCATGACTTGTTCTTTGGCACTTGTTCTTTAGAGCTCTTTTTTTTCTCCCTGTGCTTTTGCTTTCTCCTTAGGCAACAAAATCAGTTCTTTCATCCTGTTGATTCTATCCGTAAGCACCTCTGACTTAGCCTCCGTTCTAGACAGATTAGGTTTTGTTTCCTTTTTCATCTTGTTCCTGACATTCTTCTCAACTATTGTTAGTATCTTTACCTCCTCCCATATCACAGATGGTATCTTTGGCTTATTCTGCTCTGAATATACAAACCATTGCTTCCTTCGCTCTGTTTGCGTTTAGTGCATTGGCCTCTGTCCTCTCCCTAGTTGGAGCCTTAAGTCTTAATTTGAATACTGAAGATCACTCCTCTATGATTTTCTCTGAATCTCTGAAGGACGTTCAAAATGCTAAGTCAAGATAATACTCCAGGCTTACAATTTTCTCCGTCTGTTCCGTTAGCTCTAACCCCACTATAAAATTTTCACAGCTTCCTATTCTGGGAATTTTCCCAACAATGTTATTTGTCTGCTTTTCTCTGTTGTTCTGCCATTTGTCACGCAATGTACCCTCTCTGTGACGCTAAAACTGCCTTGCTCATTTATTCACAAGCATCTTCACAGTTTTGTCCCATGTAGCTTCCTGATTAAGATGAGATCTGAGAAAGTAAAAGCATTGCATACATGACTCACGAACAATAACCTTGGACATACCATTAAAATCTTGTATCATTTTGGGGTGAATACTTTGCCTTGATTTTCCATTTGTTCTCTGTCTGTTTGGGCTACAAACCTATGGCTTTCAGTAGCCCCCAGGAGTGCCAGTTCTCCAGAGACTGATGGGATGTATAGCCATAAGGAGTGGGCAGCATCCATTTACACACTGAGAAGTTTTGGGCCCGGCGTTATCTCTCTGTTGCCTTTCACTTCTGCAAGGCCAGGCGCACAGGTTCCGCATCTGTGTGGAACTATTTTAATCCAGCTAATAGGAGCTATTGTAATCCAGCTAATAAAAAATAAACAATTCAGATTACTTAACTCTCCAACTCAAACCTGTGTGCATTTTGCTTAGGTGTCATTACAACCTATTAATTTTGGAAAAAGACTCATATTATGCACACTGTAGGCAACTCCAGCATTAAAGAGTTTTTATTCAGATCATACAGTCATTAAATGTTTAAGTTTCCAGATTTGTATAATCTTTTTCGTTCTCATGTTAAAAGAGAATGTAAGAGTGGGGGATCATGACCCATGGGTTCTCCTTGCTGATATTCAATGGCCAACTGGAAAACATTGTTTGTTTATTTACTGGGTATGGGAAAACATTTTAAGTGAACTGCTGAACACAGGTGCTTTGGCTCTAAGCCTTAGTTACAAACATGGGAAAAAGGTTTCCTTGAGATTCAAGACACCAGGACTCTGGTGTAAAGTGTGATTGCTCCTAACTTCTCTTAAATCTTCCGTCCTTCCTTAAAGGTCATGCATTCAGAAGCAGAATCAAGGAAATCCAGATCCGGCAAGACAAAATTTCTGAAACCAGAGGTACCCAAAACCTCTTTATATATCATAAAGAAAACTATGTAGTGAAATAACTACCTAAAAATAAATGTTTTATAAGCTAAATGACAGGATACCACTAAAAATCCCCAGATGATTCTCATTTCCCCCTTTTATTACCTGTTTGGTGGATCATCTCTTTACAATTTTTGAGGACTTAGCAGATCTTTTAAATACATTAAACTTCCTCTCTCCTCCTGACTGGTTTTTTTTTTTTCCCACTAAAGCCTCCGGATATTTCTCTCTCAATAATGATACAAACGGATGCAGCCACCCACAGCCTTGTGGTCAGTCCTTCAGAGTCTTTCTTGTATTCCATGAATGCCTACATATTAGGACCCCTTTCTAATCCTGTTTCCTGATAAGTACAATGTCTGATTAGAGGGGCACTGTCAAGGTTAGCCAAGGAAAAATTATGAAACATGCAAGTGGGAGAAAAACTGCAGTTGGTACTAGAAGTCAAAAGTTGCAATGTTGATAGCTGAAGAATCAGTATTAACAGGAGAAAAAAAAAAGTTTTGCCTACAGATTTTCTGTATGCAAATGTCTGCCTTGTTTGGCCTTACATATCTCAGCTTCAGATTGCCCAGAAGTTTGTTTAGGCTGTGACCTAACAGTGGAAGGCTTTATGAATTGTGGCCACTAATTATGTGCTGATTACTTTTGTACTTATTTCACCAATTAAACAACATAAGGATCTAGAAATGGCTGGGGAAAATGCATAGAGGCTGTCTTCCCAAACCCAATAGCCTTTGGTCAAGACCTAGCCTGGGCAGACTTCAGTAACGCATGCTGGTGTGATACTGGTGCATGCACAAATGCCACTGCTGACTCTGGGATGAGATCTCAAAAAGCAGAGGTGAGAGTGCCACATGCTGTTTGCTGCCTCTCCATCAGCCACCAGACACTCTTCACCTCAACATGAACTTCACCAGCAGCAAGAGTGAGCATGTTCTCACCTCCAGAGGTTTCTGCCGAAAATTCCCAAGTCTCTACAGAAGAGAGGTCCCAGGTGCACAAAGGCCGAAAACCTTGTGCTCATAGGCAAAACCAGAACACTGAGTCAGAAATTTTCTTATTGTGCAATGCCCACCTCAAATACTTCAATGTACAACGTTCCCTGCACCATGTCATAGATACTCCTTTTGAACAAACAGACTCCACTTCAGCCCCTCTACCCTCTGCTGGGTGAAATGCAGCAGAAGTGAGAAGACTCTTGACTGTCCTGCACTTCCCAGTTCACTAAGGTCTGAACAGACCAGGTGCTTTGTGAGACATTCACAGCCTTCCTGACCGAGAGCATGTACAAAGGCAGCTGCTGTGGAAATCCCCGTTACCTGCCCAGAGGCATCGTGGTGCTCACACCATAGGCACTGCAAATCGAGAGAACAAAATGTGTGCTGAGGTCATTTAGAAAATCCTCACCCTCCTACCTGAAGGCAGTCTGATAGCTATCTGGCAGGGGGAAGGGCTGGGAGGTGGGGTGGGGGCAAGTGTCTCCTGCAGAAGTAGCAGCTTGCCAGAAACACTATCTGTTCTAGAGCAGTTGGCATCGCTGGAGTGAGGATGGTGAGAAGAGCTGAGAAACAGCCTATGTCTGGTTTATGGGAGGTCTTGCAAGCTAGTATGAGAGGATTTGGACAGGCACTTGCTTATAAAGGTACAGATGAATCAGAGCTGGCAAGAATTCAGATCGTACGTGGTTGGAGGCATAATCACTGTCTGCATGGTAATCTTATTATTTATATTACAAAAGCAGGTAGGAGTCCTGGTTAGCGTTAGCTTACCTTTGCTCTGGGTGTTATTACATAGTCTCTGGTTACTGTTACATATTCTTGGTAAGAAGCAGTCCCTGCCTTGAAGCGATGATAGTTTTGTTAATACATCCTTATTGTGTGAGAACTGGCTGAGTAAAAGTATGTGAAAAACAAAATGAACACAAGTGTTTATTCAAATAAACTGTACAGTTTCACTATTGTGGTATTCCTAACATCCTTAAGATGCTATTTGAAAATGGTCAGAGGAAGAAACTCCTTTTCTCTGTGTGAGCACCACAGCCAAAATAAAGGACTGTGGAGGCAGTATAAATTGCAGTATAAATTAGATAGCTTGCAATCTACATTTTATGTATAATTTATTACAGTAGAATGTGTTTAGGTACCTAAGAAACTTCAAAGCATTGTAAATAGTCTAACTGTAATGTTAATTATACTTTGCATATAAATGATTAATAAAGTTTTAATTTGACACCACTTCAAACACAATAAGTTTTCTATAGAGTTTATGACATGTGCTGAACTGCTTCTATGTAGTATACCAGCACTGAAATCAGAGAAGACAGTGGAAAAGAAATAGATGCATAGTATTCTATTTTTACACTTTTTTTCACACATGCCATGTGGCAAAGTTAATGCCATGCTTTGGTTATGTTTTCTGAAGTATCCTACATCTTCAGTTCCTTTCTCAGTGTTGACCTGCCAGTTGAATTCTGTGTGAATGGCTGTGTCCTTAACTTCCATTATTTTGCTTTGCTTTTATTGAAAGAAAGGGAACACCCACTTTAAAGACTATGGTTGTACAGGCCCACAGAATGTCAATGCTAAAATGCCATCAATTTTGTACCATTACTTGGAACTAAAACAGCTGAGGTGATAAAGACTAAGCATTCTTTAAAAAGCAAAGAGGGGGTGTTTTGCCATGCAGATATCAGTATTACTTTTATTTTGCACCTTTATAATTTGCTATTCATACCTTTAAAAATTGCCCTCTCACTTTGGCACTCTGAAATTCAATGAGTTTTTTTCTAGTCAGACAACTTCAAATCCCAGGTTATTCCTACATGTAATAGCTTAGCTTTTTGATAATTTCAAATTTTCTCTGAGTACTCCAAGTGGACTCCAACTTTCTGAAAAAGAGCTCGCTCTTTTACTTCTAAAAGTTTTTTCCGGAATTTTTTTTTTTTCTTTTGAAGTTAAGAGATGTATCTATAGAGAAATGATGCTTAGTTTGTGATATTGTTAACCTCTACTTCCCCTCTGGCAGATGTGGGCTTAACCACGGTTACTCATACTGTTACCTCCTGTGAATCTCCCCACTTCGGCTTGGAAAGAACTGCTGTAAACATGCTCTGACGGTGCGTTTCAACAGACCACATCGGCGACCTGGGCCAGTGTGGGAATGTCACATCTCTTACAGGAGCAACCTCCCTTTTCCATGCAGTTTTCATACAATCCAAGTCCTACCCTCGTCCAACAAAGCTGTTAGCTTTGGAGAGACCACTGTGGTCCGCAATCTCACTGTGCTCCAAGAGGTGACAGCTGGGATTTCTGCTAATTAAAGGGTGCTGCCACTACTCTTGGAGAAGCCATAATGAGACGAAATGTGCAGCTTGCTTCAACAGACAGTCATAGACAGCTTAAAATTCCCTGCACATTTAACAAGAGTCAGCCTTTCCAAGAATGAATTGGCTTGGTTCTCCTGATCAGCCATTAATTTCTGTAAAAAGGGGCAACTCTCCAGAAGAAAAGGACTGAGGTCTTGGAAGAAACTCAGGATTTGCAAGATGTTTTGAGTCATTCTTCCGATTGCTTACTGCTGCTGTGTGTGTGTCTCTTTGTGCACTGACCAAGTAAATACCTCCTTTTTAAACTTGAAATCTCAAGAGGGAAATAGCTTCTGCCTCCAAATCAAGTTTTCAACATAAAATACAAAGTCCCAAACCTAGTCAGGACAAAAGGTCAAAAATTAAGAAAAAAATTAGAAGCGGAAATTTGGAAATTCCAAATGTCATGGTGAGGTTTGATTTTGACCATAAACTTACTCTCAATAATCTTTAACATCTAAATAATTAACCGTAGACTTAATTACAAATGATCTTTAAATGAAAATTCTTTTAGAAATCAAGATTAGATTTTTTTAAATTGCCAACTAAGAAGAAAACTAAATCATTTTGACTTAACAAATTTTCTTATAAATATCTTTTCCTCATGAAAAACTTCTGTTAGAATGTATGGTATCTTTTTGACAAAGGATTATTCTTCTCAAAAACCATCAATGAAATCAATTTACCAATAAACTTAGCTCAAAGAACAGGCACAGTGTAGACTTTCACGCTCCATAAGTAGTTTCAGACACCTTCTGACACAAATCTTTACTCTTGATGAAGAACTGGGGCTTTTACTCTGTAGTGACTCAAAATAACATCTCCTGCCATGGTCAAATAGGAAGAACAATATCAACCTTTTTGTTCTCAATATTGGTGTCACTTCCTCAAGAGTATTATAGAAAACCCTTACCGAGAGAGCAGGGAGGAGATACAGATGAAAATATTAACTGTGGAAGCTCTCAGGATGACAGTTTGAAGAATTTCTGTGGGGTTTGGTTGTTGTGTGAAACCTCATCTAAGCAACACACTGTCAGTGGAATGTACTTACAGACTTGCATCTCAGGGCATGCTGTTTTATATAGAACCAGAGATATACACTGTAAAGCTCTTATCTCGCTGTTTCTTGGTTATAGTTATAGATTCCTTGTGTCATTGAGAACATATCATACAATTTGTGATGAATCAGATGGAGAAAGGTTAGGTAAACATTTCTATTTATTACAATAACCTTGAATTGCATTGAACTTTCTGAGAGATTAAATAATAAAACATACCCACCTTTGTCCTTTAACTCATCAAATTACAGACTACTTTCAAGTCTCCAGCCAATATTTCCTGGATAAGTTTCTTCTACACACCTGCACACGCGCACGGCCGCAAAGCAGCAGCTAGCGGGGTTCTTTGCCCTGCTGCCAGCAGCGCCGGTGCCTTGCACGGATGCAGGCTCCAGAGGGGGAGCGGGGAGATATCCGGGGCTGACTTTCTCCATCCCACTGCTGAGGGCAAGCCAGAGCGTTTGGGGATAAACTTGCTAGAGCAGAATGCACCACAGTTTCAGGGAGAGAAGGGAAATCCCCTGCATCAGGCCATCTGGCACTTCGTGCTGTTGCCCATTGCTGGCCTCCTCTCAGGGCGCTGCTGTCCCTCTTGGTCCATTTTCAGGCTGCCTGGGAGCAAGCTGCCCGCAATATGGGCACTGTGGGTGGAGAGAACTGCTGCTAAATGGCACCCAGGGGCTCGGAGCGATGATGGAGTCAGCTGGTCACTGAATCCAGGATGCTGATTTATGTTTTTTTACCAAAAGCCAGAGAACTTCTTTCCTTTTGTCATGTGCTACAGAGCAGTAGAGGGCAAGGATTTTGAAGATGTGTATTAGGTTTCCCACAGCTGAGAGACATGTATCTTAGCTTCTGTTGTATCTTCCCTCTGTTCTTGGGCCTCCCTGCTTGTGTAAGTGGGAGAGGAGAGGGGAAATCTAGAAATAATTCTCCCCTCAGCTCTTTGATTTATACAACTACAGCTTCTGCTCTTCAAAAGACAGAATTGGTCATGTCAAGGAGAGGAACACTGCCATCCACCCACACAGACATCTCTTGCCTTTTTTTTCTTTTTTTGTATCCACTAACTGCACTTTTACTTAGAGGAGAGAGAACAGCAAAGCAAACAGGCTGAGTAAAAGGTCATAAGAACGTGTCAGAAGCCTTTTAAAATTTTGAATTAAAAATTCCACTCTCTTATCTTTGAGGTGAAACAATTCACATGAATTACGCTCGCTCTTCTTTCACCATTAAAATGAAATAATACAATCAACCCCCCATAAAACAGGTTGAGAGTCCTCTGCTTGATAACTGTAGAAGCACTGAAACTCCTGATAAACAAGTATCTGTTTTCACTGAGTCTCGAGTTCAGGCTCACTAGGAAGTAAAATTTCCCCTTACACAGGATGAAATAAGGAAATCATCAGTTACCTTAGCAACCCTTCAAAAAAAAGCATGTGCACCTATCCAAAGGGCAACTAATCTAATTATAAATTATTGTAAAGGTTATGTGAACGACAGTAGCAAGGGGAAGCCATGATTCATTATTTTAGTCTATGGGAAACAGTATTGCCATTGTATTCCTGCATGGGCTGTTCTGCCGCTGCCTTCTGTGGATCATCTGCCAAGGTCTCCTATTTATCTCCCAGGACTGACCAAAATGCATCTACTGAAAATCCTGACGTGGGCTCGCTGGGAGTCCAACCCTTTACCTCTACTGGTTCACAGGTTTCACTCACCAGAGAGGCTAGAGCCCAAAGCAGGCATTTGCTGGTTCAGTCTTGTATGTTGCTCCTGGCATGAAACCCTTCAAAAACATTTAAAATCCCTCCACCCAAGCACTGCTCAGGGCTGCATACCCTTAAAATCACCATCTGCATTTTAATAGCCAGATAGGTGATGGGCAGCGATGTGTACTTACACCATAGCTACCATTTAATACCACGTAACTTACAGTATGGTTTTAGCTAGCATTTCGTGACAGGTTGGAAAGGGTTCTGCCCCCCAGCACTCCTCTGAAAACACCATGTGCTCCTCATGAGAAATTCCACCCTCGATTTACCCCACAGTCAGTGTGAGCACTTTGAAGGTTGTGTCTCCTGGTGCAGAAGAGGTCCCACCACAGACTTCAGCTTTCAGCTTTGCTACAAGTTTTACCAGAAAGAGGAAGGCTCCACAAGTGCTGCTGTCTAAGTGGCGGAGAGCAGACGTGGTGAAGCACTGGGATGGATGGCAAAGGGGGAGGATGCCAGGTTTCACAGATGAGTTCTCTGGCACAAGAAGCAATCTGTTCCCTTTGTCAGGAACAAGGTTTAAAATAGGTGAAGCAGAACTTCAGCTTCATTGTTTTCTAAACATGATCCTTATTTAACAGGAAGAAACACAGGAACTTACCGGTTGCATCTTCCTTAAACTGTTTCCTGTACTCCTAAATTAATGCAAAAAATTCTTTCCTTGCCAGGTTGCTTAAAACAGCTAAGAGACACTGTGAAATAAGCTGGACTTCTTCACACAGTTTTTCAGCCTGCCCTTCCTGAAAAGTCATGAACGCAAACTGTGACCCTAATAGAGGGGTGGTGGGCATGAATGCTGGGTTATGTTTTATTTATAATGCCATGCCCTTTTGCTCTTCTGTGGTGATACTGGTTGTGCAAACCACCCCTGGTTTCCAAGGTGCCAAGGAGAGCCTGCCATTCCCTAAAGTAGGCAGCAGCTGTGCCTGTCTCACCACCTTGGGACCTCCACAGGGTACCCCATGCTGCTGAGCATGGGGACCGCCCCAGCCACATCCCAGTGGGATGCTGGATGTACGCAACCTGATGTCCTCTAGAAGGAAATCTGTCTGAGACACATTGCCTTTCTTATGTCTAGATGCCTCTAGCTGTGTGCTAGCAATATGTTTTCTCTGTTGAGTGTTACTTGGAATCTTTCACTGTAATGTCTTTTGCATATAAGCCACAGATTCCCAAACTTGCTGCAGGGGACACGTTCTGGGCTCAGACTGGGAAAAACTACTGTGAAATCCCTGGAATCCCACCAGGTCTGCTGCATTGCACCAGTACAGCCATGCACAACCCTTGGTTAGAAGCTGGTGAGATGGAGAAGTTGAGAGAATGGCTTTCCATTACCTTCACATAGAATTGAGCTGGTTTTACCTGAGCAAAATGAAGGTAAAAAACCATGTTGTGCTGGTATGGTAGAATTTTACGTTGGTTTTCACAGGTGTGTACAGACAGTAAGGTATCATCCCTTAAAATGCAGTTCAGAGGAAGCAAACTAAACAAGACATAAAGGCAGTACGCTTATCTATCACTAGGGAAAGGCAAAAGGGTCTGTCCGTAAAAGCCTAAAAAAGAAACCTGTGTTGAGAAGGACTGAGTAATTTTCAGTTTCAGTGGCTTGCGGACTGCTTCCTTCATTCACCTTCCACTCCTGGAATGCAATTTTCACAGAATCATAGAATGGTTTGGGTTGGAAGGGACCTTAAAGATCATGTAGTTCCAATCCCCCTGCCATGGGCAGGGACACCTCCCACTAGACCAGTTGCTGAAAGCCCCATCCAGCCTGGCCTTGGAACACTTCCAGGGATGGGCCATCCACAACTTCCCTGGGCAACCTGTTCCAGTGTCTCACCACCCTCACAGTAAAGAATTTCTTCCTGGTATCCATCCTAAATCTCCCCTCTTTCAGTTTGAAGCTGTTACCCAGTGTCCTATCATTACACTCCCTGATTAAGAGTCCCTCCCCGTCTTTCCTGTAGGCCCCCTTTTGACAGCTTCTCTCACCTCTGGGTTCCTTTAACACCTCTGAGATCCAGAAAGACCACACTCCTCCCAAAGCAGCCTCCCAAATGTCAGTGAAAATGAGTGGCACGCTCCTCCTCGTGCAGCACAAGCAAGGATCCCCCTGCCCTTTCCCCTCAGCTCCGGAGCGGTCCAAGTCATTAAAGGAAACTCCAGACTTTTCTGGCACCGCCTGAGCAAGGAGCTGCAAATAGTTTCTGCAAGCAGAGTATCAGCATTGCTTCACCAAGATATTTATTATCCAACATTACAAACGGGAAACGGAGGTACGGGGGAGTTGCAAGGTCACACAGGAAACATGCAGCTCAGCTGGAAATAAAAACATGGGTCTCCTGACTACTGTGACCAACAAGCTCTTTCCTTTCTGCAGTAACAAAGGCTACGTTGCAAAATGTCTTTAATTTCTCTGGCAGGACAGGAGTGTTTTGTCTGCAGAAATTTAAATTACGTTTTTATCATTATTAGTGTTATTCTGTCTTTTTAAGAAAGCTGTTCAGAAAGTTCAAAAAGGAAAATCTCAGCTCTGGGTCATTTTCTGCCTTAACGTTCTGTGAAAAGAAAAATTTCTTAAATCTGAATTGCAGGTGTATTTCAGTATTTCTCAGTTGTACCTCAAACAAACAGATCTCTATTCCTTTCAAACTGTTTTAACCCTGTGTTGTGATGTCTCAGTATTAGTGGTAATTTAACTGATAGCCAGCAGGAGGAGAAACAGACCAATGTGTGATCTTCCACATATGAAATATAGCTAAAATGTTTTTTATGGGAAGATGGGATTAATGGGATCTTGGGGTGGAGCAGGATGGTGGAATCGCCCTTGCCAGCAGTTTTGCAGCAGTTTTTTGAGCTTCAGGGCTCTGCTGGTATCTCCAGTGCCCTTCTAAAGCACACCATGACCTGGCTAGCCATCCACAGCTTTCGGACTTGTTAGGCTGCACATGCATCCTCCACTAGATGATCCTCCACAAATCACTCTGTGTTTGTAAAGTGCATGTTAAGGCGCAAATACATATACAAGTACTGTCACATCTTTCCGCACAAGTTTTATTTTGCTCTTCTTAGACCTGCTTGGCTGCTTTGCAGTGCTGCAAAGCCTCAGATGCCATGCCATAATTCCTAATCCCTCAGGCCAAGTGGCATCAGACAAAAGGACCTGCAGGGAGGAAAGTGGCAGGAAACCACACGTTTCCAAATCTATAGAAGTCACTTAGAAGCTTGGGAGCTGCACTGATATTTCGCACCCTTGTTTTTGCGCAGGCCGCTGTGATTCAACCATCAAACCCAGCAGCTGTACAATCGGCTGTTATATAGAAGCATACAGCAAATTCCTTTAAAAGGGTGTGGCTGGGCAACAGGGATGGAGATTGCTTGCTTGTCTTGTCAGGACTGCAGCAGACAGGGTCAGGTGAAGCTTTGCAGAGGCATGGAGAGCCCTCGCCTTTCCCAGCAGCTGCCAAGCATGGTGGGGATGGGAAAACCTGGCAGCCCGTGAGGCGGGGGCGAGAGACCACATCCGGAGGGAACTGGCAGTGAGTTGACAGCACCACTCACTCCCATTCAAGATCCTTCCAAAATCTCAAACGAAACATGCATGAAGCAGTGCACCCCTTTGTGGAAATGGGACCTTTTTCATTGGTGACGACCATCTTGTCTTGGCATAGCTTGGTCTTAAAAAAAGGTGCTTCATTTAGGATTAACACTTTCCTTCAGTGTAGGGTTGGGGGTTTTTTTCAGTTGCTTCACATTGGGATAGCTTTCTGTGGCAAGACAAAAAATTACATAGGACAAGGGGATGTTGTATCATCATAAGATCAGTCCAGAGAGTTCAGCAAAAGCTATGGAAATACACCCTGAAACTGATGTATAAGATCAAAGTGAGAACACGCACTAGGATGAAAAATTCACTTGTAAACCCAGCAATGAAACACCTCTTACAAATTGTAATAAAGAAGATGAGTGGCTAGGATGTGAGAGGAATTATGGACTTGTGCTCCCAATGCCTTGTCTGAATCACTGACATCCACTTCAAAAAAGACTATTTGCTGCAGAAGAGTATTTATACCAAAATAATTTTGAGACTGATGTGCCTTTGGCACTATGCAGTAATATGCAGCACCATGCCAATAAATGACTTTTAAAGACAAGAATAATGGAGCAATGTCATGTGAAAGGAAATGAGAAAGAGCATACGCCCTGATCCACATCTAAAGGCTTTGCTGCAAGAAAGACTTGGACTTGAGTGTTTACCAGTATAATTCTTTTCACGTCTGTGGTTCTGCCTCTGTGCACAGCAACACCACTGAGCCAGCGCTGAGCATCTGAGTGACTGCATCACACTGTACCAGCCCTTATACTGTGTTCCCTTGGATATAAGCACCCTGAGCGCCTCAACTCTTTTGCTGTATCACACATATCCACAGGGCATAGATACAGCAGGAAATACACCCTGCAGCCATTATCACTTAACTTTTAATATACACCAATGGTCAGAGTTGTCACACAGGAAGACCAAGTTTCAGGCTTGACTCCAGGAGAGGGCCAGGCATCCTTTCCCATCACCATGGAAAGACTGGGAAGGGCACCAAACCCAGCTGATCCCTGCTCATTTGCCAGTGAAACCTCTCCACAGAAGAGATCCCCTCTCTGTGGACTGTTGCAACGACAACTCTTCACTTACTTTTCCTCCAGGCTACTCTCAGCATCATAACCACTGGAAAATCTTTCCTTCCCCTTGCAAGGAGAGAGGGATAGTGACAACATTTCCTATCCGTGGGCACCTTTCCAAAGCCTCTTCTCTTAGCTAGCCCTTCCCATTCCCCCTTGAGTCTAAGCAAAGCACATGAGCTTCATGAAGCTGTCCTATTGCCCTCAGTTACATTACTTTGCTACTCTAGAGACCTCACCTTAGGTCTCTAAAAGTGAGTGGTACATTCCTTTTATGTAGATGAATTTCAGACAATCTCTAAATATTGATAAGGAAATTGTTAATTGTTCCTTCTTATGTAGCTGGTGTTTAGTCAGTGTGTGGCTTGAGACAGTTATCAGAGAAACGTGGATGGAATTCAGCACAAATTATTCTTTTCCTTTTATGAAGTCTGTTTGGCATTTTCTGTTTGGCTAGGTAGGTGAACCTGCTTTTCTTTACAAGTATAATTTACGATAAAAGCAAAAATACAGCATCATTAAGAGTGGATAAAATGTGTGCCTTCTGCCCTCCTGGCTGCATTCTCAAAGGGTACCTTGATTCTCTAGGCATCTTACACAGATACAGTGCATCCCTACAGGGCAGCATTAATGTTAGCTGAAGAGAAAACCACCCTTCCAGCAAAAAGCATCATCCCAACAGCAGAGAAAGCTTCTGTAGCTATAAGTATCATCAAATTTATTTGGTCTGATATATTTAAAACAGTTCTCCCAAAACATGTGTCAAATTTATTATTATCAGTTGGAACTTGCACTGAAGAATTCATTTTCCTCTAAATTTATTCTCCAAAGAAGGTGAGTTGCTTTAGCTCAAGTAATTCACCATTAAAAAGTAATCACAGGATAATTTAGATTGGAAGAGACTTTTTAAGTTGTCTGCTCCAACTCCCTGCTTGAAGCAGGTCCAGTTAGATGAGATTGCTCCAGGACTTTGTCCATTTGAGGTTTGAATATTTCCAAGGACTGCCCTGGGCCTTGTTCCAATATTGTTACCAGCTTCATGTTACAAAAGTTTTTCCTGGTGCCTAATGGGGATTTCCCACATTCCAGGATATGCCTGTTACCTCTCATCCTATTGCTGTGCATCTCCAAAGAGAGCCTGGCTTCCTCTTCTCTGTACATTCCCATCAGGTGGTTGTAACAGCAGTGAGGTCTCCCGTTCCCCTCCTCTTCCTGAGGCTGAACCAGCCCATTGCTCTCCACCTCCCCCCATTCACCCTGTGTTCCATCATAGAGACTTTCCACTGGACTCGTTCCTGCATGTCAGTGTTTGTCTTCTGCTGGGAGCCCAAACCTGGGGAGAGCACACCAGGAGTACTGAGCATCTGGGAGGGATCCGTTCCCTTTGCTGGTGCAGCCCTGGATGTGGGGGCTGCTTTGCTGCATGGGTGCACACCAGTCTCCTGGCCGCACTGTGTCCCACCAGGATCCCAGGGCCTTTTCTGAAGAGTTGCTCCCAGCTGGTTGGTCCCAACCAGTCCTACTGCAGGGCTTCATCCATTCCTGGAGGCCCACCTTTGCATTGGGCTTTTTTCAACATATCCTATGATGTTCCCATCAGCTAGTTGCTCCAGCCTGTCCTGTTTAAATAGCAGCCCCGCCTTCTAGCACATTGAGTGCAACCTACAGTTTGGCATCTTCTGCAAACACTCCGACAATGCTGTCCAACCCATCATCCAGGTCATTAATGAAGGTATTAAACTGTACCAGTCCCACTGCCAGTCCTTGAAGCATACCACTACTAACTGGCTATGAGCTGGACCTCATGCTGCCATCACCACCCTTTGAACCTGGCAGTCCAGCCAGTTTTCCACCCATTTCATTGTCTACATACACAGTCTACATCTCACCGGTTTGGCTGTAAGGAGTCTACGGGAGATCACGCTAAAGGCTTTGATAAAGTCAAGGTGTACAACATATGCTGCCCTCCCCTCTTCCACACAGCCACTCATGTCACTGTAGAAAACAAGCAAGTTGGTTGGGCAGGATTTGTCCTTGCTACATCTGTCTGACTGGGTTACTCCTAGTCACTTTCTCATCCTTCCCATGGCTGGAAGTAGCTTCCAAGAGGAATTTCTCCATCACCTTTCCAGGGACTGAACTGTAGCTGACCAGCCTGTAGATCCCTGAAACCTCCTTCTTGCCTTTCTTGGAGGTGCGCACAACGTTTGCCTTTCTGTCATCATCAGGAATCAAAGTAATCAAAGATATTAGAGATGAACTTAGTAAAGAGGAAGATGGTAGAGAGCAAGCCTTGCAATGGCACTAGCCAGCTCCTTCCACACTCTTGGCTGCATCCCATCTGGTCTCACAGAGCTGTGTGGTTTTAATTGGCTTAGCCTTAGGGCAGCAAGGAAGGTGCACAGCAAGCTCCCTACCCTGGACTTCAAGAGAGCAGATTTTGGCCTCTTGAGGGATCTGCTTGGTAGGGTACCATGGGATAAAGCACTGGAGGGGAGATGGGCCCAAGGAACCTGGTTAGTATTCAAGGATCACCTCCTCTAAGCTCAGGAGTGGTGTATACCAAGAAAGAAGTTGGTCAAAAAAGCCAGGAGGCCTGCATGGATGAACAAGAAGCTCCTGGACAAGCTCAAAAGCAAAAAAGAGGCCTACAGAGGGTGGAAGCAAGGACAGATAGACTGGGAGGAATATAGAGAAAATGTCCTAGCAGCCAGCAACCACGTTAGGCAAGATAAAGCCCAGATAGAATTAAATCTGGCCAGAGACATCAAGGACAACAAGAAAAACTTCTATAAGTATTTCAGATAAAAGGAAGACTAGGGAAGATGTGGGCCCTCTCTGGAAGGAAACAGGAGACCTGGTCATCCAGGATATGGAGAAGGCTGATGTACTGAATAACTTTTTTGCCTCAGTCATGACTGGAAAGGGCTCTAACCACACCACCCAAGTCACAGAAGGCAGAAACAGTGGCTGTGAGAGTGAAGAACTGCCCACTATAGGAGAAGATCAAGTATGAGACCATCTGAGGAACTTGAAGGTACACAAGTCCAGGGGACCTGATGAAATCTGTCCATGGGTCCTGAGGGAACTGGCGGATGAAGTTGCTAAGTCACTTTCCATTATATTTGAAAAGTCGTGTCAGTTTGGTGAAGTTCCCACTGACTGGAAAAGGGGAAACATAACCCCCATTTTCAAAAAGGGAAAAAAGGAAGACCCGGGGAACTACAGACCGGTCAGTCTCACCACTGTGCCTGGCAAGATCATGGAGCAGATGCTGCTGGAATCTCTGCTAAGGCACATGGAAAATAAGGAGGTGATCGGTGACAGCCAATGTGGCTTCACCAAGGGCAAGTCACGCCTGACAAATTTGGTGGCCTTCTATGATGGTAGATAAGGGGAGAGGAACCGATGACATTTACCTGGACTTATGCAAAGCATTTGACACTGTCCCACATGACATCTTGGTCTCTAAATCGGAAAGGCATGGATTTGATGGATGGACCACTTGGTGGATAAGGAACTGACTAGATGGCTGCACCCAAAGGGTTGTGGTCAACAACTCGAAGTCCAAGTGGAAACCAGTGAAAAGTGGCATTCCTCAGGGGTTGGTACAGGGACCGGTACTGTTTAACCTCTTTGTCAGAGACATGGATAGTGAGATTGAGCACACCCTCAGCAAGTTTGATGATGACACCAAGCTGTGTGTTGGCAGTTGACAAGCTCGAGGGAAGGGATGCCATCCAGAGGGACCTGAACAGGCTTGAGAAATGGGCCCATGTGAACCTTGTGAGGTTCAGCAAGGCCAAGTGCAACATCCTGCACCTGGGTCAGGGCAATGCCAGGGTATAAAGACAGGCTGGGGGATGAAGGGATGGAGAGCAGCCCTGAGGAGAAGGACTTGGGGGTGTTGGTAGATGAGAAGCTCAACACAAGCTGACAATGTGCGCTCGCAGCCCAGAAGGCCAACCATATCCTGGGCTGCATCAAAAGAAGCATGGCCGGCAGGTCGAGGGAGGTGATTCTCCCGCTCTACTCTGCTCTGGTGAGACCCCATCTGGAATTCTGTGTCAGCTCTGGAGTCCCCAGCATAAGAAGGACGCGGACCTGTTGGAACGGGTCCAGCGGAGGCCCACAAAGATGATGAGAGGGCTGGAGCACCTCTCCTGTGAAGACAGGCTGGCAGAGTTGGGGTCGTTCAGCCTGGAGAAGAGAAGGCTCCGGAGAGACCATATTGCAGCCTTTCAGTACCTGAAGGGGGCCTACAGAAGAGATGGGTAGGGACTCTTTATCAGGGAGTGTAGTGATAGGATGAGAGGTAACAGTTTTAAACTGAAGGAGGGTAGATTTAGATTAGATATTAGGAAGAAATTTTTTACTGTGAGGGTGGTGAGGCAGCAGAACAGGTTGCCCAGGGAAGTTGTGGATGGCCCATCCCTGGAAGTGTTCAAGGCCAGGCTGGATGGGGCATTGAGCAGCCTGGTCTAGTGGGAGGTGTCCCTGCCCATGGCGGGGGGATTGGAACTAGATGATCTTTAAGGACCCTTCAAACCTGAACCATTCTGTGATTCTGTGATTCACTCCCACAGACTGTGTTAGTATGCTCAGGAGGCTGGGTGGCTTGACAACAAACCTTTCCAGTGAAAAGTGAGCCTAATCCTAGGAATAACCTAGGCTGGAATATTTCATCCGAAATGGTTACAGTTTGGCCGAGTAACTGGTAAACAAGCTCCTGTAATGGGAACTGAATCACTGAATAAGGTTAAAGAGTCAGTGTACAAAATTGTTTTCCTTTGCAGATTACTCAAACTAGAGATTTTGCAGGAATGTGACTGAGGTAAACCATCTTGGAATCACTTAGCGTGGTGGTAGCAATGTGACCTGTGTGTGCACTGTTGGATTTACCACTTTACCTAGCAAGTTCCTGTGAAAGAAATTATAAGCTTGACATGCGAAGTGATTTTTTTTTTTTAAGTCTGTAGGAAGGCATCTTATTTAGTCTAGAAAGGATAAATACATTATGCATAATGTAATGTGATCCTTATCTGTTGAGATGTCTTCTATTTTAGAGTACTGAAGTTTGAAAGAATAGCAGAGGCAAAATCTTAATGTCTTGGCACAAGTTGTTCCTAAATATTTGTGCTGGAAGTAAATGAGTGCCAGAAGCACACATGCCTACATGTATTTTAACAGTAGGACAGATCAATTAAACAGATGTATGAGTTACACCTAAATAATTGTCTATCCTTTAAATCATCTAAAGGCCATCTCAAGTTGAGCACTGAAAATTCTTGTGGTTTTCTGATTTCTTTTGTGTTATCAAGTTGAGATTTTAAAAATCTTTATTTTATTTTTAGCATAAGATGTGCTATGGACAGGATTGATGGCTTGCTATTCCAGTCAACAAAACAAAAAAAGGATTTCTTTTCTTCTTGCAAATGCTTCATACATTCCTGAAATTTTCCCCTTCTAACCACAGTGTTTTATTTGGCAATTGGGAAGTATGAAAAGAATGCTTATAAAGCCATGCTTATCAATCAGGAAGTCAATGGATCTAACAAAATTTATTTTAAAGGTACCCTAAATTCTAAATGTAGAAGACTATCAAATAAATATTGCCACTAGTTTACAAGGTGAACAAAACTGATCAAATACTGCCAGAAAATTTTACAGTACTTTTAGGAACTAAAGGGGAATAATTTCAATGGATCAAATGTAAATAATAATAATAATAATAATAATAATAATAATAATAATATTTAAAAAATTATAATACAACCTTCATTTGGAAAACAGGGGGGTTTTTTGCCATAAAATTTGCTGTGAGCTGCAGCTGAGTTCTGCTCAGTTATGAGTACATTTCTGTCCTCATATCACAGAAGACCAATGCAACCTGGTTTTATAATCCTCAGACTATCCATCAAAACAAGGATATAATATGATCTCCACCTTTTGGATGTAGGAAATAAAGAGAAGAGAAATGATGAAGCTCACAAGAATATCTGAAAGAAAATGCAGAAGTGAGCCCCACTCCCCACTTTTGTAATTCCCAGAAGACTGCTTTAAATGATCCTTCCCAGAACAAATCAGATTCTGGGAAGGATGTTGACTGTAAAATTAATGTGAACACTGCATGCCTAGGGCAAAGTGAGACTTTGTGTTTCATAACACTATCCTGTACATAAACCTATCTGATTATAATTTTTTCCCACAGCTCTGAGCACTGGTAAACTCAATGCAGATTGATTAGCCGAAAGCTCCTGAATTATTGATTTTCTCTGCCCTAACTCTCTGCTTGGCCTTTATCAAACAGTTTTACAGTCCTATCCAAAACTGATTTAAATCATCAAGCTTAAATCACACTTAATTATTGCACCATATGCTTAGATATAAAGCTTGTTCACTTAGCTCATCTACCACCTCTAGGCAACACAGTTCTCTCCACTAAGGTATCTTACAGATCAGACTTACAAATGGCTTTCTCTGTCTATCTCTATGAGAGCAGGCAAAAACCAGTACCATGGACCAGGGGTGTTTAACAGCCACTCTTGTTATGTGACTCATGAAATCAATGATAAAACTCCCTTCGGTAAGAGTGGACTAGAACGGCACTGTAGGGGGAAAATTTCTAAATCATCAGGGCATAAATCTACCCATTGACATAAACTGGGCTGCCTGCCTTCTTGTACTCAGCTGTTTATTGTCTTCAAATGTATGCATTTATTGCAAAACTAACTTGTAGACAGCCTGATTCATAGCTGTAACCAATGCTGGAGTTGGACATGTTTCTACCTATAGAAGAAAGAATCCATCTTGACTCGTTAGTCTCCTGGTTCAGTTTTACAGGAATAATCCTTAAAAATACTTTGCTTCTCGTAAGCCAAGCTGATTTTGTGAAGTAATTGTCAAAACTGTAAACACTGGGCTCCACAATAAACCCTTTTCTAAACAGTAAGTTCAGGTATGTAGAACTTCAGTCTGAGTAAAATGTTAAAGAATTACTGCCTATCTCGTTTGTATCTACATGCTGCACTTAACATGGAATTATTTAACCTTATTGTCCCCTCTGTGATAACAAATTGTGATGAAACATTTACATAATCCTAATAATGGAGAAGAAATATGCTTAAGCAAGGCTGTGTAAGATTTCAGAAGACCTGAGTCATTCCCAATTTTTTATGGGAGGTGTACAAACAGTTGTTGGTTACATCCTGAAATGGGATGAAAACGAAGTTTAATTTCAGGTTTTCTAGCTGACCTTAAATCAGAAGACATTTTCATGAAGCAAAACTAGAGGGGGAGGAGGGGGAGGTGAGCTGCAAGACCCTTCAAAACAAAGCTGATGAATACTGTATTACAAAGAGATAGATAAATCTGTCATTTCATGCTACACGTTTATTTCCTTTGGCATGTCAGACCTACATATAAATTAAATCCTGATTAGATTCTAAAGCAGCGGGATGCACACACAGCTGCTGATATGAAACTGCTTTAATAATATCAATGCCACTTACAGTACTTTTTTGCTAGACTTGGAGTTATTGCTGTGGTGGGAAAAAATGGTTTGTTCTTTTAAAACTTTGACTTTAACTAGTGACTGTGCAGCTTTAAAAGTATTGCATACAGGAAATGAAAGAGAAGAAACTTATTTAAAATGAAATATGTAGTGTGTACTTCCAAATATGATTAATTAATCATAACAAAATTCTTTCATAGCTTTGCTATCATGTTCAGTATTTAAATAAGATTTTAATTCTCTATACCGAGTCACCTCACAATTTTCTTTAAGTACAGGATAATTGTGTTATTATACGTTAATCTGAATGCTTAAAAATTATATTACCTTCCTAAGAATTTTCATAGCAGGCTTGACCATTGAAAACTCACAGGTGTTCCTGTTTTACTTCTTTACAGCACATTTTACCTAGAATATCATCAAGTATTATGAGAATAATGCATTTAAGTTCAGCACACGTCTTTCTGAAGGTAATCATCACATTGCAGGACAGAGTCTAAGACTGAAAACCAGCAAACTCTTGCCCATGCAGCAGTCGCTGAGTGGTCAGCACAGGTCATGAAGTGGACCACTGCCTTCTCTCTCATATGTCACCAGACTACTGTCTCCTCGCAGTCAGAACAGCAGTGTCCTCCCCTGTCATGTCCACACATATATCCATTGTGAACATAAGCGCTTCAGTTTCCAGCTGCCTCCCTCTTTGTCTCTCTCCCTAATCCTTAGCATCTTAATATATCTACACAGTTCCTCCTTGCCCTTGGGAAAGGTCCATTCTTTTATCTGTCCCCACGCAGAAAATTTGGTTTAGCATTTTATTCCACTTGACATCTGGAGAAAGGTGGTGAAAAACACATTGATCGCTTAAACGATTGTATCCCTGGCAAGCACCCTGACTTCCCTATTGAGCATCAAACCATGGGGCATTTTAGATAACAGAAGTACACCTACTCATCTTCAGAGGATCAGCAAGAAAAATTCTGTCTTCGTTACTGACAAGTATGTAGAAATCTCCTGTCTGAGATTAGGGGAGCATGTAACTGAGGAATAAGTGCAGTGCCCAGATATGCATTGCTGCCCCACACTCTTACCAGCTGCAGCCAGCTTCAGTGGTATTGAAGTTAAGCAGAACGAACTAGCAATAAAAGCTAAACTGTGGTACTGCCCTTCATTGACTCATCTGTCAATTATCCCAGCTTTGGAGAAGCTGATAATTGACACGGTGAGTCTCAGAGTCCACGTGCTCCTCAGGAGAGAACATAACCTCACCCACAGCTGTATGGACACGTTTCTGTCCTTAAAGGCTTCAGAAGAGCCATGGTGCTGCATCTGCTCTTCCCTCTTCCAGCCTTACAGGAGACCCTCACGGAGCCTGCAGCTTTCATCCTGGGAGGTCGCGAGACAGACATGTCTTTGATGCAAGCAGACAGGGAAGGGGCTTCATACAGCTGAGCTGCGCTGCTCTTCCTGATAGTGGTGATGTATTCATCACCTGCTATTTCATAGATTACAGTGCGGCAAATAATTAAATATATACTGCCCCTTATTACCATAGCATCCCAGGCTATCCAAGACAGTAAATGGACACTTCAGTGTCTGTGGGCTGGATAGAAGTTACCTACTTATACCAGGGCTCTCATTTGGTAGATACTAGCCACACTCATGTCTGCTTTTTGGCCTGTCTAATGGCCAACTTTTTCATTGTCTATCAGAAATAATTTACTAAGTTGTTGTTGGCTTCCTCCCTCCTTGCAACAAGATGCCATCCTCGTACACTATCCTCAGCTCTTCATAAGTCACAACTCAAATCAAAACAACTCGAAGCTGTTTGACTTCAAAATCTTAACCACTACCTTCAGGCACTGTCTTTTTTCAGCTGACCATCATTGCTCCTTGGAAGCAGCCGCTTTGTGTCAAGCTATTTCTTATTGAAAGTTTGCCATTAGACGTTGAAGTTTTGACTCCTGTCCTGAAGCCTTTCTCTCCCTCAAGGCACTGGTGAGTCCCTGGAGAATCCTGTGTTAACAGGCACCATGAGCTCCATGAAGACAAGCTCATCTTTGCTCTTGAAATAAAGCACAATCGTAAGTCTTTGTCTCCAAAAAGAATAGGCCAATGACATTTGCTAGGATTGAAGGATCCCAGCCTTTCCCTTATCCCTGAGGAAAACAGGTGTGAAGATCCTTCAAATTGCATGCCAGCTTGGTGCATACTCCCAAGAGCTCACCCATGACCCCTTAACTAGCTCTGGCCAGAGCAAAATTTTAATGGTAGGCAGATATTAGATGTGTTCTGAAAATGGAGACCAGGAAAAAAAAAGGGGTCTTGTAGTCCATATCAAAATTATGTGGAAAACATGCCTGTGCCTGTTGAAGTCTAGTACATATAATTTTTTTTTCTTTAGTGAGGATAGCCTTCAAGTCTTTACAGCTTAAAACAGATTGTTCTATGATTGTTGAAATTAGTCTGCCTGTCTGACAGCTTTGCTGCAGACAGTGAGGCATCTGTTTACCCTGTTAAGACACAAAAGGGCAGGTTCCCCAATACCTTCGTGGTAGGAAATGCCCAGGAGTATTTTAGGAAATTCTGAAAGGAGGAATGCAGTCCATGCATGGGTGAGAGTCTGACGGTTCTCATTAGATCATGGGATAAAATGAAGAACATGGGAGGCCTGAATAATTGTGGAGAGATTAGATTACTCATAAAAAAAAAGGAAAAAATGACAGGTTGCAACAAGTCATCTTCCATTCATCTCTTCTTTTTTTTTTTTTTTTTTTTTAAATTTTTGGAACATACAGACTTGTAGTCTCATTACATATGTTGTAAACAAACTGCCAGACACAATGTTCCAAATGTGATTTAGAGACAAATCATTTCACTTTCCCTATATTCTGCTCTTTTTTTTTTTTTTTTTATTTTGTGGTGGTGGGAGAAGAAAGCATTTTTTCTTTAACACTTTTGTGAAGTTACCGCCCAGACTGTACGCATGTGTGTGTAAATAGTGGTATATATTTTTGCTGGGTTTACTGTATGATTAAATCCAGGAGTATAAGTTTAAGAATAATTCAGGAAACTACAATCAGTTAACACTCACTGCAGCTTTCTTTTTGCATTACGTAAATAAAAAAAATTTTAAAAAAAGTCACGCAGACATTTTCTTCGTCTTTCAAATAGACATTGGCCAATGGGGGAAACAGAGAATTGGAGACTGGCACTTTGTGCATCTGTTAAAGTCAGCTCAGCCCGTTCAGGTGCTTTGCTTTCCATAAGCTAGGTCTGAACAAGCCACTCCCATTGGCTTTTCCATTTCAGGTCCAGTCTCTGTCGTCACTCATAGAATCATAGAATCATTTAGGTTGGAAAAGACCCTTGGGGTCATCGAGTCCAAATCACCATGAATCACCGTGACTAAAATGGAAAACAACCCCCCAGCAGTGGTATGAACAGTGTGTGTGCAGGCAGGGCAGCGCCGAGGAAGGGGAGCGGCAGGATTGGTGCTGAAACCGCGCCAATTCAGCGGGCACCGAATGATTCAGAGACATCTGTGACCTGCTCGCTATCATAATCTTTTTAGACCTTGTACTAATGACCAGAACATTGCCGTGGTCCCAAGGCTAAGTAGAACACATTTTTATCACAAGGCTATTTCATAGTATGATAAAAGATTTGCCTTGGAAGATTTTTTTCTTTCAAAGAGGAATTGGCCCGCAGCTATTTCTGCAGTGTGTGTGTGTGTGCAGCGCCGAAGGTCAAGACTGTGCTTGGCTGCAGAGGCTGGGGGGTGTGATTCAGACCGACATGCGCTAAGAGCTTACAAACCAAGGTAGCATTCATGCTGCCTCACATTTTTGCTCAGAGATAGGTTTACTTTCAACTTTCCACTTACAAATATACATGCAGTTACTCCACTTGTATAGATACGCAACCGATTTCCATCTTTTTGTGTGCCCACTTGTAGACTTTCACTGTTAAGCAAATTTCTAAACACATGGCTGGCAACATTCTGGGGAAGGGGGCCCAATTACTAAAAACAGTAAAGATCTTTGGTACTACAGGTGTAGGATTGGTAATTGGACAGTCATAGAAAACACATAAAATTCTTTTAATTACACTTCAAATGGACTATGGACCTGTATAAGGAAAAAAAAAAAAAAAAAAAAGATTGTGCAGAGTGTCGCCATAGCTATCTGTATTTTTCACTTGTGCGAATAGGAATAATGCTAAATGCACTTGAAAAGTCTTGTCTCGGGTCCCACCTTACACTTGTAAAGGCTTTTGCCACTAGTTATCTAGTTAAGAGTAGAATGGGAGTTTTCAGGCAACTGGAGAAAGCCAGGTCACAGAAACTTCCTGCTGAAATTCATATAGCACCTCTAAGAGGAACCACTCCTTCAGCTCTGAGTCGGGCTTCTGCTTCTGCACAAAAAGCTCTGCAGTATTTGGGGGTGCTGTTTCAGTGCAGAAAGGGAGGGGGAAATTAGGTTGCAAAATTTTGACGCAGAATGGGAAACTCTTTCCTCAAGAGGCTTCGTCAGAGTGTGCCTGCCTTGTAGCTTATCTTTTGTCAGTACCTGAAAGACTTAAAAGAAACAATATATCTAAATAACAGACAACAAATACTGTTGTGATTAAACACAACAAAGAAAAGTCTGGTTTGCAGCACCTTGCACTAATTACAGTTCCATCAGAATTAATTCCTGTGATGAATTTGATTACAGCTTGGTGTTTAAGATTCAGGAAAGTCCTAATGTAACTTTTCATACATCCTTACCCTCGCACAGCACTAGTGACAAGAGTGTGACACCCCCACCCCCTCTGAGTTACTCTAGTGCCCACTCACGCCACAAAGTCACATCTTTAATACATGTTCTCCATTGCTTCACACCCACATGAGTTGTCTCTCATGCAAGACGCTTGCACATCTATGGATGAAACTGGAATTCGAGCTTCACACCCAAAGCCCAGCTGAGCAACCTCTGAAGTTATTCCCTCGAAAGGTCCCACTGGCCAGAAAGTGCTGCTGCTGCTGCCTGTTCCCATTAGTCAGTGGGACCTTTGCCTTTCTCTTGGAGCAGAATGACTTCGCTCTTAAAAAAACCCCACTGTCGGTGCTACCACTTACATAGACTTCACAAAGTCTGTTTTCACTGGGAGAAAGACTGGAGGAGCAGCTTCCATCCAGAAAGCAGTATCACACACAGTTAGCGGGAGAATATCCCACCCCTCCACGTACCACTTAATGTCCCAGTCAGAAATCATGTCCTTGTGCCTGTCATCTATGTTTAATTAATTCCTCTTTGTGGGATGGGAATCCTCTCAGGGTAACAGTTCTGGAGAATCACCTTATACAATGGAACAGAATCAAGCCACATTCTAGACACTTCCTACAAATTTCAATTTCATGGAATTTAGTAGGCAGGTTTTTTTAAAGTCTCCTACCAATTTACAGGACTGTAACTGGTTATTGAATTTGATGCAACAGGTACATAAAACAACTGAAAGGCTCTTACTGATTGCATGGAATAGGAATTTTCCATCAGCTACTGAGCAACTGTATAAGGAAAGGAAGTATTATAGACAGCATCAGCAGCAAGAACAGGCTGTCTGGTTAATCCTTTTTTTCATGCCCCTTTCAGGAATGAGCAGGAAGTACACACACCCTGTGTTCAGACTCATCATTTAATAGAGATTAGAGAGAAAACAATCTGATCTTCCAGCTATCTTTTAATACCAAATATGTCTAACAGTGATGCTTTCGAACATCCCAGGGCCAGAACAGCAGGCTGCACTTTTACCATATAAGGGTCATTCATTCAGGAAGAGACTTCATATTTTAAGGAAAAAGACAAAATGGTGCCTCACTCAGCGCATCCTATTATTTTCAGTGGAATGTTTTCGCTCACAGTGATTCTGCCCTGAAAGGTAATGATCTGACTCAGACTGTTTGGCCAGACGGGGACACAATGCTATCAAGCAATGGGTGGAGAGCAGGGAATTAAAAACTATGTGTTTTAATGGAAGTTTGCCAGTGTTGGTATTATACCCAATTGAAGAAAAAACATCTAGTAACAAACTTAACTAACAGCTCGTCTGGATCAAATGCAATTCCCAAACACCCTCCTCAGATGCAGAGGGACAGCGATGTAAATCTGGACTCCATTCAAACACGCAAAATATCTCCTTCCTAGTGGCTGAGCAAACATCCCATTATGGTTATACGCCCACTAACACAGAGGGCTGCAGGGGGGTTGGTGCAGACAAGTAAAAGACCTGGCCTACGGTATGTAAAATCCACAGCTGAATTTAGCTCCATTAGAGGTCTTGCACTTTGTGCTGAAAACAGCTCTTTAGTTTGGCTTATCACTGAAAAGCTAGTCATAAAACTGTACCCAGCACAACTACAATCGAATTTACCAGAAAGCGCATGTGTACATTCAAGGGTATAAACAAACACCAGATAAATAGTTGTCCTTTATTCTACATTGTAGCTATTCAAGTTGTTCTCTCTCCTTTTCTCCTTTACCATTTTGCAGAATTCTTATCTACTTTGTCTGGAACAGCTTCATTGCTAAGATCATCTTCTAAGATGAATAGTAATAAACATCTTTGGTTATAAAACTACTGAGCAAATGTTTAAAAAAAAAAAAAGGCCAGAATTTAAAAAAAAAAAAAAAGAGAGAGAGAGAAAAAAAAGGCTGGATATAAACCACAGAACAAGTTTTCAAGGAACAGACGCATATGCACAAACATCCTTTGCACCACAATCACACATGCCTTAGAAGTTCTCTAACCATTAGTTCAGGTATATTCTGAGTCCAGTTACAGCATCTAAGACATGAGAAACGACTGCAAAGTAAAACTCCATAGACAAATATGAGTGTACCTGCCACTCGTGGTAACTGTTTACATGTACAAATACAGAATTTAGTGTGACAGCAGCTCTGTGTGTCATTTATTTCTACTGCTCTAAGATGTGTATATGGCCCTGTCAAGGACAAGGAATGTGGAAGTACATTTTTCTTCATGTATGCTTCCTAACTGGTAGATAAAGTTGCATTAAATTGGCTTAGATCCTATAAACAATATGCAACTTTGTTTGTAAAAATTCTGGGAATTATCTGTCATGGCCACACACATAACCACAATGTCAAATACACTCTAACCCCCTAGCTATTATCTCCTTTTCCTTGAATTGCGACTACTACAGACAAGCAGGTTAACAGGATTAGAGGTGTTTAGTCACCAGTGGAAAATATTTTCTCGTCCGCATACAGCAAATACTTACCATTTCTTTGGGATATTTAAACAATTTTACATATGCAATACTGCAGCAGGAGCCACAACTTTTGGAGAAAAACAAACCACTATCTTTCAAAATACAAGCCTTGATTTTTAAGGAAATGTTTGGGGGGAAAAAAAAAAGAAAAAGAAAATTTAAAATGTCCGTCTTTAGCTACAAAAGCACCCAGTTAGGAGCACAAGAGCTATGTGTTGTTTTCTGCTCACACATCTCCTTCCCCAAGCCTTTCAGACCTACCACTTAACTCATCAGAGCAGCCCTGACAATGCACCGATGTACAAAAGTCCCTCGTGAAAGACCTGATTTGGGATGGGGAACCCATTTAGGCCAAATTAGCTGCCAATGCAGCCACAGGGATCAAGAACATCTTCTGCAGCCAGGGACTGATTCAGCCGCACCACCGGCCATCTGGCACCGCTCCCATGGAGAGAGTGCAATTTGCAACCACACATGCTGTTGCTGGGGAGCGAAGGCAGGATCTCGAGGAAGAGCAACTTGGTTTGTTAAGTATTTGGGCATGTTTTCTGCATCTGTTTTTCGTTAGAGCCTTGCAACTGCAGCTGTAACAAAAAAAAAGATGAGTCAGACATCCCACTCCCTTGGCGCTATGTGACCAGGACAGTCTAGTTACAGAAAGAAGAAAAACCAGTTTTTGGAAAGCTGAATCACTTCACCTGAGAGGGTGAGTGCAGCCTGTCACAGGCTGCACGCAAAAGGACAAAAATAAATCTTGTAAATCACTGCGTGTCTTCTAGTTGAATGGACATTAAGAGGCAGAGAGGAGGGATGCTTTCAAGTGGGTGACAGGCAGCTATGGTGGGACTTAGGAAGGGGTCTTTGAAGCATGGCTTCCCTCTGTTTAGAGAAAATATGGAAGAAAGTACATTGAGAAAAGGCTTGACTGGTTTTCGTTATTTCTGGGTTTAGTTATTTTTTTAAATATGGTAGTTGTTCTTCCGTTACATTGCACTCTATTGTTGTGTTTCACAGTGTAATAAACCTAATAAACCTATGTAATCTGAAACTTTTCAAAATTACTTTCTGACCTCCCTTACTGAATAAGTCTTCCCAACAGTTTACTATGACTTACCACTAGACTTCTGGGTTGGTAGCTTAGTTTGGGATACAGGAAGTATTTTTACCTTGACTTTTGTAGAAGATGTCATGTACTTAAGTCACAACCACATGGACAGCAAAACTCTTTACTTGCATGACTCATCTTTATTTTTGACCCAAATAAAAGATTTTTTTTTCCATCTGGAGATCCACCATGAGCAGAATTTCTCAGAACTTTGTGTTGATATAGAAAGTTCACATATCTTTCTTTGTTAGTACTTTCACATCAGCTCTGCAAGCTCTTGCTTGTTTG
Organism: Fratercula arctica; assembly: GCA_947846985.1. NCBI lineage: Eukaryota > Metazoa > Chordata > Aves > Charadriiformes > Alcidae > Fratercula > Fratercula arctica. Next base: position 68,134,006 of record CANTUZ010000026.1, on the reverse strand, counting down.
GGCTACGCTTCAGTGTGAAAAAAAAAAAAACAAAACACTTGCAAACCTTCCTAAGAATACGCAAACATTCTTTCTATTGACCTCCAAAGATTCCTGTGGTATAGACTGCCTTTTTGGCCCTAATTTGTGCAGCACCTTGCACTGTCACATTCTGATATGTTCCTAATGGTCCTAAATACCACAACAATAAAAATGTCACAGTATACTAGTGCTTGTTAACTTAGGTGGAAACTTTTCAATGCATTTAGCAACATATAATAATAACAATGTACAATAGTACTAATGGCCTTCTGATTTCTTTTATATATGTGCATAATTCAGAAAATTTGCAAAAATGGTATGGTAACATTTGGATTTTTAAAAACACATAAAAACCATTCAAATTTGTGTACAGAAACCTAGGGAAGCTAATTACTTACTTCTAAAATGAAACTATTTCCTCTTCCAAATTATTTTCATGAAATCATAGAGTAACTCAGATTGGAAGGGACCTCTGGAATTAATCTAACTCACTGCTTGAAGCAGGTCCGGTTAGATCAGGCTGCTCAGAGATTTGTCAAGTCAAATTTTAATTTCTCCAAGGACAGAGATTCCACATCCTCTCTGGGCCCTGTTCCAATGTCTAATCACTGTCATAGTTTTTCCTAATATCTAATGGGGATTTCCCATGTTCCAGGTCGTGTTCCTTGCATCTCATCCTGTTGCTGTTCACCACTGGGAAGAGTTTGACTCCATTTTATCTTCTCCCTCCCACCAGGCAGCTGCAGACAGCAGAGAGATCTCTCCTTCCTCTCCTCTTCCCCGGGCTGAACCAGCCCAGTGTCCCCAACCTCCCTTTGTACACCCTGTGCTCCAGCCCTAGCCATCACAGGGACCCTTCTCTGGACCTGTGCAGGTCCCTCCACACAGCAGCCCTGTCCTGTAGCACATTGATTGCTCTCCCCAGTTTGGTATTGTTGCCAGCTTTCCAAGGCTGCCATTCATCCCATCACCCGGGTTGTCAATAGACACATTAAACAGTACTGTGGCACTTTCTCCTTGCCTGTGTCCCAGACTTTTGTTTCATTGTTGCAGGCCTGTGAATGAAGAGAGATACTCCCTGCTGCTGACACAGGGCACAACCCTCCATCCTCTCCCATCCCAAGGGTCTCCAAAATGTACCCATGGCCTCTAAATTTCACATCTCCTTGTACTGTGTGGCTTGGGCTTTTGCCTCCGCAGGATGTCTAAAAAAGGCCCTGTGGAGATCCAGTTCCTCCTTCCTGATGCTACACAGTCTGCTCATCTCCTCCTGACAGTCTTGAAATGACTTCTTCAAACACGAAATCTACAACTGAGATTCAGAAGAGACATGCCTTCCTCATCACCTTCACCAATGTGAACTTGAGTCAATGGGCTTTAGAAAACAAGTATCATCTGGCAGTTTGACATTATCATGAACTGATACCTTGTCCAGGTATGAGCATTTTAACACCTCCATATGGCCTCAGAAGCCTATGTATGGCACCTGGTCCTGTGGGTGCCTTCTGAAAAGAGAGGCACTTCCCTGAATTCACAGCAAGTGCTGTGTTTCACAAAAGGCATTTAAAATACATTAATGTTCACACCGCAAAGATTTCTACAGCAGTTCTGCCCTGAAGTTCATATGAAGATAGCAATATTTTGTCCTCTACAAGATGCTTGAGGGTTTTGCAGAGTGCAAATATTCTTAAGAGAAGCTTCTCATCTTAGACAAAAAGCAATAAACAGCGTGTGAAACTGCTCATTGTAGGTGTAACCCCAAGAACTTTTTTAATGCCCTCCTGAAATACAAACATCTCCTTACTGCAGGGGTAGTTGTAATTTACTGTTTGGATATTAATAATCAGGCCGTGTTTGCCTGACTCTAAAGAAGAGCTCAAACAAAAGGGCTGTTCCTACGTGCCCTGGCAGAGCTACCAGCAGCATTAGCTGCGGTGGTTCTGCGGATGGAGTTCCACTGTTCAGACACTCAAGCATAAGGGGGGTACTCCTACACATCATGCTTGTGTGCAGAAATGATCGCCATCCAGCTTGTAACTCAGGGGGAGGGAAAAGGTTCAAACCAGTCAACAAAAGCTTATTCAATGCAATAAAGCAAAAGTTCACAGTTCAAGCTCCTTCCTGCTGCTCACTATCTCCTCAGCCTTCAATCAGCTGACAAACAAAGAGAAAGTAGCCGTAATTCAGTTTATTGAACCAAGAAATGTTTTATCAGATAATAACCCAGATAGGTATTTTAATTCCAGTGCTTATCTTTATGACAGGTATACCGACTAACTGCAATAAATTTGAAATATTTGTCTGAGGAAAGGTCTTAAGGGTAATTGCTATAAGGAAGACTACGCTCTTCAGAATGTGTAAACCTGAAAGTCCAGCTGTATTTCCCCCAAATCCAAACAGGGTGTTTTTGAAGAATAATTCCTCTCCCTTCAGTTTCACCCAGAGTGAAGCAGAGAAGCATAAATTGTTCATCTGCTGTAACTGAGTACCCGTTTCCAGAGCCATCATTCACTGAGGGTTTGTAGCTCTGGACCTGGTTTCTAGCTGTCCCAGTCCTGACCTGGAGACAAACCAAACTTCCCCATGCCTCAAGTGAAGGCCGTAACCACTGAGTGATCGTCTGCAGTGTCTCCTGACAAAGTACACAGAAAAACAAAGAGACCTATAACTGTGAAAGCAGAAACGTCTGACATGAATGTCTCTTTCTTGTTTTGATGAGAAATTTCCAAACATTCCCACTAAAAACTTCCATGTCAAAAGACTTAACATTCCCACTTCTGCCCCGTAACAAATAACCAAGGCAAAAGTCTAATCTGAATATTCCCCACACATCTTTAGCCATGAGATGAGCTGCTTTGTACAGCCATTTTCACTGTCTCTGGCTCTCTGTGCATGTAAAGAGCTTAGTTTCTTCTCCCTGAGCAAAGAGAAGCTGGCAGAGATGACAACTTCAACCAGATCTGTGATGAACGAGGCAAAGACGCTGGAGGCCTGGGGCAACACTATTTACACATGCTGGGAGGAGAGCTTGGGGAGGGGTGACCTGAAATGATCGCTCATTTATGCAGCGAATGCCATTCTTGGCTTTGTAGAAACTGACCCCTTCCTCTACTGACAGGACGCTGAGTCAAGGTGTTCAAATGGCAATTCGAGGTATGGTTGTTTCTACAGCTGTTGGATCAGGGACTATCCCCTTCGCTACTTGGAAGAGCTGTATCACACTGTAGATAAATTTCTCCTCTTTTTTTTTTTTTTTTTTTTTTTTTTGTATGCAATAATATTAAGAGGCAGGGGTGGTAAATCATGTGGTTTCTGTGGGCTACGTTACAAAGTCCAAGAGTTAAAATTAACAGGCTTGAGAAGGTGATTTGAAAATGCCGTATCAGCAACCTGTTAGACTTTCTTTTTCACTCCCCACCCATAGTCACCTGCTTTTTCAAACAGGCTGACAGAGGTAACAGGCTAGTTCAAGTTTCATGCAGGTATGTCATTAAGGGCAACAAGAAAATCCTTCCTTGATCAGTTAACTGCAATTCCCAGGATTAAGTCTATTCACTGCCAGAACGGGTATAATGATTCATCTCCTATATTAAGTAAGAGCCAACAACTTACTACAATATTAGATTTCTCCCAGGCCTGCCACAGGGAGATTTTGGGACAAATTAAGTTAATCTCCTTCAGAAACATGGCACAAAACACGTTTTTAAGATTTTTACTCCTGTCCTTGCTGCAAAATGTGTCATTGTGACATTCCCAAGTTTGCAGGGTCAATGAAAAATAGAAACTCCCTGAATGGGAGGAGAGGAGAAGGAGAGGTAAAGGTCTCTTCTGATTACATCAAATTTATATACTAAGCTTCAGATTGCCCTGGGGAGGCTTCTTATTGAGACAATCTTCTCAAAAAAAAAAAAAAAACCCAACCAAAAAAACCAACAACCTGTACATACATTTCTGAGCAACCATTTCTATGCTCATTTTCCCAATAAAAAGTTGCCTGTAAAAAGCTTGCCCAGTGACAATGAAACCGAGCTTTCAATATTAAGCCAAAACTATCATTTATTTCCTTAAATAAACAATTTTCAACACCTAATAGTAGGGTGCGAGAGGATGAAACAAATTTAGTTAAGAGGCTATCTACTCTCTTCGGAGATCTGTAACCTTATCTAAAATGTAGATAAATACCTGTATTTTATGTTCTCAGCCAAGCAGTTCAATTTTACATGAACAACATGAAACAGAAGACATTTCTTTGTCTTTATATGAGTTTGAGAAATACTAAGAAAACAAGTTGAAGACAACAGGAAAACGACATTAGGAAATATATCAAATATTTCAAGAGAACCCCGGATATTACTGAGGCAAATCTCTGCATTGCTATAAAGAATTCCTTCTCTCACCCAAGAAGCTGAACTGTGACAACGCCTTTAATTTTTGGTAGTCTGAGCTATGCTGCAGATTTGCATGATGTTGTCTTCTGCCGTCTTCCTCTGTATACCCTGCCTGATGGGAAAAGGCCGAGGGGGAGGCAGGGGCTATAAGGGCTCTCTCTGGAGAGTTAGCTAGAGTCCTCTTCTTTTCACCTTTTGTTCAGTATTGGTGAAAAACTCAGTGAAAAATCTGGTGAGTGAAAAGAGATTGCTCTTATTCTGTGCTTGCATAAACCCAGACTACTGAACGTGGGGGATTTGGGCTCAGTAAATTCAGGCAAATTACTCAAGACCGGATTGAACATAAGATTAAAGATAGTCTCAAATGAGTTACCTAATGCTTCAGTATCTGGTCCTTAGAGTGAAATCTAAAAGGCCAGAAACAGCAAGGAAACGTCCCTGCATGTCGCACCAGAGGAGTGAATACTCAAGGAAGGTGGTGCAATAAAACCAGCTGCTGAGCAGGAAACCATCTGTAGCTTGGCAAACACTATGCAGAAAGGTGTGCCTGAAACCTCCCTCCTTTCTCTAAAGCTGCCCCAATGTTCCCAGCCACAACTGGGCAGTCACATCCTCATGGACACAGAGCCCAGGGTCCTCCCCTAGACATGAACACTGATCTTCAAGAAAACTGACCCAAGCAGAAGCGATCCCTGCAGCAAGCCTTGTAGCAAGGTGCTGCAGGGATGGTACAACTTGTCTCATGCCACACAGACCATCTGTGGTGAAGGATTCGGCAATGCCTTTAACTGAGGCATTTGGTCCTCCTCTTCTCTCCCGATCACCAGGATGATGGCTCAGCTACCTGCAGAGATTAACCAAAATATCCCAAAGCCATACACAAAATAGCACCAACTGACGGAAGTTTTTCGTCCCTGGTCTCTGGCCCTGACCACCCAAAATCATTGGTTTTGTTGTAGCAATTAGGTTAAAGTTTAACTGGCATTCCAGCAGCTCATAGTAACATTGCAGCAGTATTGCCCTGACCATCTTGCACTTGGAGGAGCACTGCTGTTCTTCCTATCCCCAACTGAGGTGCAGTATTTAACAAGGGGGATCCTTTGTTCCATGAACAGAGGTGAACATTCATATTTAGGGCCAACAGGATTTCACCCCGCGCCATCTCCAGGCCACAGCAAGAGGCATGTGATTTATGTGCAGGCAGAATGGTTAGACTGACTCCTGAAAAGCACCAAGTGTACAGTTACCTTTTTTGGCCAGTCTCAAATTTTTTAGACCTGATAAAGCTATAAAATTCTCAGATAGGTTTTTGTTTGGGTTGTTTTTCTAAGCACTCGGATCCTTTCAAGATCAGCTTTAATGCACCCACATATTGTATTTATTACCATTTACTTTCATGTGCTATCCACACTTAATAGGATGGAGTAGGATTTTGCCAATAGTAGGAAACTCTACGCACTTTTCCCAGCATCTTTGCCAAATGGCTGTAAAAGGCTGTCTGGTAGATGGCCAATGAATGCTGGTGGTCTATAACCACAACTTCTCAAACAATATGGAAAGAAAACTGCTGTGGAATATCTTTGATCTGCTAGCAAACAAAGCACTTATTCACTGGGATGAAATAATAGCCATTTTTCAAATCATTAATACAAACTTTCTGAAGAGGAAAAAAAGATCTCTGCCGCTCCATGCAGCGGGACCACAGGCACATCCCAAAATTTGATAATATTTTTTTTTAAGTCTGCTGAGCATTGGTGCCCGTATTTTTGTCTCTGTGGTGAAATGAATATGTTGTATGCAGGAGAAGGGCTGCTGTGGCTCATGCAGCTATCACCACACGCATCCCCAGCTTGCCGCTCCTGCCAGCAGCGCGAGACGGCAGCACTGCTGCCTCTGCAGCTGAGGGATCAGGTGCATCCCCCTGCAGTGATGGTAAGGAAGGAGTGGACTGTGGCTCTGTCCCATCCATCCCACCTACCCAACAGGTGGACCTTCCCTTCCCGGCTATTCTCTGGTAACAGTGAGTTAACCAGGAAATTCCCAAGAGCATTCATGGTAGGGTTTGCTTGCACTGAATTGAAAGCTCCTGTTGAAAACAGCCTGTGGGGTTTTTTTGCCTTTGATGCCTTCCTTGTGAAAAAAGGGTCTAATACCACCACTAAATGCGAAAAGCGAAGGCAGGCTTCTATCATGCATGGTTTACTGATCACCTCAACACTCACAATTCAGGTGGGATTTAGAGACCTTCTGGGCAGGAGTTTGCACATGCACTTCCCTGTTTCATTAAAATGCAACAGCCTTTCAGAGAGAGCTCCCAGAGGCTTACAAAGAGGAATGCAGTCTTCACTGGGAGCTTCCAAACAAATCTGTCTCCATCTTTCAATTTCTGTTTTGTTGGGTTTTTTTTTCATGCAAAACAGCTCCATAAACCCCAGTGGGTGTAAACTCAGTCCAGCTTTCTTTACAACTCACCTTAAGATCCTTCAGGGAGAGAAACTTCTCACACAGGCCACCTCTGGCATGCTGAAGAAAGCAGAGTACGGAGGCACATTTCCAGACATTTCAACATCCCTGCTTTCTTTATGATAGTCATGTAGCTGGCTGTGGCACACCTGCCTGTGTCCTTGCCCTGGAGCAATAACCGTCCAGAGGAGCTGCAGGGATGCACCTCTGCCAAGAGCCCGTTCAGACTTATCTGCAGAATGACTGAGTGGAGCCTCTCAGACCTTGTGGCAGCAGAGAGACCAAGTCTATGTGAAACGGTGAGAGATCTGGGTGAGCTAGAAGGCTATATGCAGACTGGAAGAGGAGATGGTTGTTATAAAACAGCCATCAAGGAGTTAACAGCGCAGCCCAGAAATGCTCTGGGATAATGGCATGTGCCAAACCTCCTTTCCTTCCTGTTCATTCAGCAGGAGTCATCGCCCCTGCACACTATTAGGATGCAGCTGAAATAAAAATAGCCTCTTCCCTGCAATTCTCTGGACAGGCTTCAGCTGGGCAGGGTTTTTGGGTTTTTTTGTGCAGGAAGGGGGACGGAGGAGAAAGGGAGGAGAAGGATTTATCTGACAAGTGTTGCCATCTCAGGCAAAGGCAGCTGCCTGCGTATCCGCACTAACGTCAGGGTGCTCCTTGCTGACAGCCCGAGTGCTTCGCCAGCCCCACCAGAGTCTCAGTTTCTCTTCCTTGCCCACCAGTCCCCTGCAGCACTCCAGAGCAGTGGGATGCTTTCTGCTAATCCTGTTTTCACTGGTGACAGAGAAACATCACTGTTAGACATAAAGTTATGATCCTATTCAAATCACTGAACAACACAGCACAGTAGTGTTATTTGGGATTTTTCTCACTTTCAGCCATCCAAAAAGCAGGAAATGAGGCTACCACATCTGTTTAGGGTTCCCCTGCATTCAGAGATGGTCACTTTCAGTAGACAGCTGATCCCATTTTTCTTAAACGTTCATTTTAGGGTGGTTCTAATTTTTCCCTAAGACTAGATTAATACCCTCCCCAGTTGCCAGTAACTGTCATTTCCCACCTGTAACTCCCACCTGACTGACAATAGCTATTTAAGGCCTTCCTAAGAACTAGGTACATACGACTCATAAAGCGATAGTCACAATAAAATGGTGCCAACTCTTACTTAATAGAAGTATATCTAAAATGCCGTAGAGCCTAAGTCTCACCGGAGGTTGGTGAGATCTGTTAACAAGGGTTAGGGCTCTATGTTACTTTTGCAAATAACACAGCAGTTGCAGATTGACCTTGGAAATCTCTGTCCAGTCCTGATGTCTGCGCTCCAGAGTACATTCTGGCAAAAAAAAAGCCTCAAGAACAATCCTTAGTCTTGAAAATGTTCATTGTACTAAGAGACACTGGATAAATCTCACAGATTAATGTAACAAATTTAAACAGTTATTTGGTGATGGCCTGTCAGTACCTACGTTTGGGGGACATTTCTGATAATATATGCTACTTTCCATCAAGCAAGTAAAAAGACATGATGTCATTCAATATCTGGAAGCTAAAACTGAACGAAATCAAGCGTACAATAAAGATGTATATTTTTTAAAAAGAGGATGATTGGCCACTAAGGTGGTGATTGGTTCTTTGCAAATGAACGCTTTTTGATAAATAAGACTGGTCTTTCCACAGACATACTGAAGCGCAACTATGGGGTTGATACAGAAATTACTAAGCAAGTTTGATAGCCTGTGCTGTTTGGAGCTGGTAGTAGTTACCCATTTTTCTCCACAGATGTACAATAGTCTCTTTGCCTTAATCTTTAGGGCTTTCTTCAGGAGTTCTTTGCACATCTCTAAAGAAGGAGAGGAAGAGAAAAGGGGAGGTAATATAGAATATTTAAGACAGTGATAGGTAACCAATGAATGAGTAATTCTCAAATGTGTTTGCAGCAGAAAACAACAGGGTGCTTGATGCAAACCACAACAAAGAGATGCTCTCTCTACCTGTTTGATGTGACAATGACCATAAGAGGTAGATATGTGCAATCATTATGACACTGAAATATTTCATTTTTTTCCTACTAGTAAAATCCATAGTGAATAAGAAATCATCCTGTTCAATATATTCATCAATGACCTGGGTGCACCCTCAGCAAGTTTACTGATGATACAAACCTGGGAGGGGTGGCTGACACACCAGAAGGCTGTGCCGCCATACAGCGAGACCTGGACGGGCTGGAGAGCTGGGTGGAGAGAAACCTTGTGAAAATCAAACAGGGCAAGTGTAGGGTGCCCCACCTGGGGAGGAAGAACCCCGTGCACCAGTACAGGTTGGGGGCTGACCTGCCGGAGAGCAGCTCAGTGGAAAGACACCTTGGAATCCTGGTGGACAACAGGATGACCATGAGCCAGCAATGTGCCCTTGTGGCCAAGAAGGCCAATGGTCTCCCGGGGTGCGTTAAGAAGACTGTGGCAAGCAGATTGAGGGATGTTATACTCCCCATCTCCTCTGCCCTGGTGAGGCCACATCTGGAGTACTGTGTCCAGTTCTGGGCTCCCTGGTTCAAACTGCTGGAGAGGGTACAGCAAAGGGCTACCAAGATGATTAGGGGAGTGGAACATCTCTCTTAGGAGGAAAGGCTGAGGGACTTGGGTCTTTTTAGTCTGTAAATTGATGACTGAGGGGGGATCTTATCAACGCTTATAAATGCTTAAAGGGTGGGTGTCAGGAGGATGGGGCCAGGCTCTTTTCAGCGATGCCCAGTGACAGGACAAGAGGTAACGGGCACAAACTTGAACACAGGAAGTTCCACCTAAACATGAGGAGGAACTTTTTTACTTTGAGGGTGGCAGAGTCCTGGCACAGGCTGCCCAGAGAGGTGGTGGAATCTCCGTCTCTGGAGACATTCAAAACCCGCCTGGACACGTTCCTGTGCAACCTGCTGTAAGACGACGCTGCTCTGGCAGGGGGACTGGACTACATGATCTCCAGAGGTCCCTTCCAACCCCCACCATTCTGTGATTCTGTGATACCCTCAAAAAATAAATCTTGGTTGGCATCTCAAGAGCTGTGGCAGCCAACAGTAAAAGAGAAGGCAAGAAACCATTCTAGACTTCAAACCACAGAGGAGATATAAAAAATTACTTTTTATTCTTTCTCTGAACTTCTTGCTTTTCCTACCAGCAAAGGAATTGAGAACTATATGCAGACTGTCCAAAAGAGGAGTATGCCAGGTGTATCATCCGCACTGTCACGCTTTGTACTGGAGTGGGACTCTGGTGCTTCAGGCATGAACAAGACCATGCAGGGTCAGCAGCCAAAAAAAGACATTCCTGTAAACAGACAATAAAAAGACAATCCAGTAAAAGCACAGCCAGTATAGGCTCATCAGGCAACACACACCTATCTAGCTTAGAAAACCTGCAAGTGGCAAATGAGGATACAACCAAGGAAAACAGGTGGAGACTTATCAATGGGCTCTTTACAGTGTTCTCAAAATTCCCTGATAAAGGCAGACACTTAGTTATAACGAGCCTGCGGGCAGAAACAGCACATTTTCCTCCATCCAAGCGATTGGATGATCAGACTCGTATGATTGCCTTTTGTGTGCTGACTCACCAGAGGGCAGCAGCTTTCCAGATGTGATGTCAGCCCATAAAAACGTGAGACGTCCCTTTTGCTCTCCCGGTTGGACCGTCCCTCTTCTGTACCCTGTACAGTACTGTACCCTGATGTCAGCTATCCCATTTTGCATGCTTGGCTGGCAAGCTAAACATAGCAGTGTTTTGGGATAGTGGCAAGTTAGGTCAGGTATCCGATGCATTGTTAATCCACAGTTCAATCTCTCGGTGTGTCTGCAGTATCAAAACAATCTCACACAATTAGTCTGCAGTGAGTAACAGGTCTAGGATGATCTGCTGCCTCATACAAACAGACTTTTCTGTCACTCCATAGCAAATTTAAAAGATTTTTTGAAAGAATCTTTACTTCAGCAGCTAGATATGCTGGCAGCAGGACACTCCTTCTTCCCCCCAGTTTTCTACTTTTAAGTAAAGAATGAAGAAAATTACGTTTATCTTCTATTACGACAGGCAAGAACTCTGTCTTCCAGGAGTATTCCCTGGCAGGGAGATAGCCTGATATCTGTGTATCTCTGGTGATGAGTGTGTCTGCAGCTACGCTTTGTTAATAGCTCCACTCCCTTTCCTATCCCCTCATTTCCCATGCCAAAATCAGGGTAATATTTCCCTCCCGGTGGGGAGGCTAGGAGGGTTTCTGGGAGGCACAGTGTCACATGTGCCATACGGCAGCACAGCGCACAGCGAGCTGGGAAGCTTCATCACAGCAGCATTTCTGTTCTTGCTGCCTGGCTTCTGGGTGGCCTGGTGTAAAACCAACGCCTCGAAACTTCCAGCTCAGACTCAGTGGTGTCATTCATTATGGGCTGGAGATAAACTGACTGCAGAGACTGAAGGGCTGAGTCCGCTTCCATTTCAGCTGGATGGGAACGGTGCCACTGTTGACAGCAGGGCCTGCAATTTGCCACCAGCGATGTGGAGAAAATGCCTTTAACATCCATCCCAAAGGGAGCCCACTGAGGGAGCGCACGGGACATACGTCCCCTGAGCAGCCATCAAGATTCTGCACAAGTACAAGATGTGGCCATGGCACGGTTAGAGAGAGAAAAACAAAATCCATCTGTGGTTGTTTTAAATACCTCTGGCTAGTCAAGTGCTCCTGGGAAGGTGAGAGGAATTGAAACAAACATTATGGGAATGCAAAGTCTTATCAAAAAATCCCTATCAAGAGACTGTAAGAATTTGTTAAGTACCAGGGAAGCGTGCCATACATGCGCGGGACTGCAGGCTGGAGCGCAGTATGTTCATAGCAACATGTTCAAAGTACAAACCCCTCTCCACACATCTTTTGCGCTTGAGACCAAACTTCTCAAAGACCTTTAAGTGTTTGGTTTCATGTGGAAGCACTAACTCAGGACAGAAATTGTGATTTCTGCATAACAGAGGGGACTTCCACCTTCCAACAGCAGATACCATTTAAGAGATTAATTACTTGAAGCTTAACATTGGAGCTTAAACATGTATTTTGGGTGCTACTGGAACTGGAGCAGCAGTTCCAGATGAAATCACAAGTCTACTATGTTAGTCACTGTACACATACAGACTCTCAAGAAAAGACAGCCCTGCCTTAAGCCGTTCACTGTCTAACTGGACTGGAGGAAGGATGGGAAAGGAGAGACACAGAGAGGTGAAAGGGCTTAGCCAAGGTCCTACTGCAGCAGAGCAGGAGCAGGTCACGGCACCCCCTTGTCCAGCTCATCCCTCCACCACCATTTCTGCAGTTGGTGCTTGCCAGCTTTCCCCTCCCCGCAGGCCCAGCTCTCTGCACTGTTGATAATATTTCTGGAGCAACATGAGAGATGACAATAGAGAGCAAGAAACACTGGTGGGGAAGGGATGCAGAGCCTCCAGCATGTCCAGGTAAACACAGCACATTAGAGGGAAACTGAATGAAACAGCTTCTTGTGGAGGAAAAGACCTTTCCCAGCGACACAGTGGAGACAAGGGAGTGCTTGCGGCTCACCCTCCCAGCAGCGGGACCACCCGTGGCCACCCAGCTATGGTGTCCACACCTCAGAGGGGTTGCACAGATGCCCTCCCCAGGGCCATGCACTCCTGCAGCCCATGCAGGACCCTCTCCAGCTTTTAGCACACAGACTCTGGCTAGAAAGTAGGGGGAAAAAAAACCAATGAAACAGGGCTGAAGTTGTCTATGTGGGCAAAACACCTTTTCTCCAGTGTACCAAAGGTCTTATGGCTACACTCAGGCAGAAAAGGACTCCTCCTCATTTGTGAGCCCCCCTCTGTCAGGTTCATAGTTGGAAATTCAGCCTTCAAGAGCAAGGGCTAGAATCTTACTTTTCTTATAGAAATACTAGTGTCCAGTAAACCCTTCATATGCCCTGTACAACTCATCAGGGCAGATATACTGTTCTTCAGTTACTATCCCAAATCACCTGTTTTTTCCTCTTCAACTGAAATCTCATTTGGTTTGAGTCTTTCTAGAATATCTTAATTAGTAAATTTTTTTTCTCTATCGCTGTTTTTCTAAGCTTGTGTACAAGTCGTTATTGTAAAATAATGGAGGACAGGTGTAAGTAAGGACAGCAAAGACTATTGCTTTGGATTTATGAGAGAAGCACACATCTAGCATGTATCAGGTTGCATGGAAACATGTTTTTGCCTAAAGCGCCAATTTTTTTTTCCAAGATCCTTGATAACAAATTAATAATCGATGTAGCCAAACAAACATTTAAGCATTGTAAACTGTGGAGAATTTCTGACAGCTTTTACAAAGTTTGTTCTTCCAGCAGTCCCTGTCAAGCACTACAATATCTCTCACCCTCAGGGAATGTGGCACAGAAGACTCACAAAATTTAGATTTAACAAGAGTGAGGGGAAGCAGGGAGGAAGGAGGAACACAAATTATTCGTACGAGCTGCTACCCTGCAAATTAATTCTTAGTGCAGGAGAACGACGTTCTTGCAGAGCTTACAGCAGTCAAAGGGCACGCTGCAGCATCAGCGGGGCCGCAGCCAGAAGGGACACCAGGTAAAATGTAGAACATGGGTGCAAAGAAGGGCTGCTGGAAGCTGCTGCCCACCATTTGGAGGGCAGCGCGTTAGGTTCCCTGACTCGTATTTTGGAAGGAGCTCCCTCTCCGTGGTGGGGTAACCACCTGCAGGTGTTCACCTTGGAAAGCACAAACCAGCCCCACTCCTCCACAGGCTCACCCCACGGATGTGGGCATTGCTTTCTGCTGTGGCTGCTGGGTGACCTCAGAGGAAGGCACTGCCTGCTGAGCATGTCTGGCTTTCTAAGAAATGGGTAGAGTTTTTAAACCCACCCTCCCATAACCACAGTTCCTTTAATGGATGATAATTTTATCACCGATGACTGAAATTGAGCACTTGCAAGCCTGCAGCTGTATTTTTGTTACCAGGCTTAAAACCCCAGTCCCTGGAGCCACCAGAAGTTCAGTCTGAGTGGTGTGCCCCCAGCTTTCCTCTAAGACCATCCTCCTCCTCCCAGGATGCTTCCAGGAGCCCCTGTCCCCGCTCATCCTCCCCTTCCCACCGCAGCAGCCCCCCAGCTCTCTGTGAGCTGGGGACAGCTCGTGCTCCCCAGCGGGTTTGTTGCCTCTTGCACCCTCCTCGTCTCAGGCCAGTCCCAGCACTGCTCCTTCTGCTTTTCAGCTTGCTGCAGTATGAGGGATAAAGCACATAAGCAGCCATGAAAGCCATGAGAGGGGACTGACTTTGCCATTTTTCTGCTGTTATTTGTGTGACAACTCTTCATCAAATCTTGTAGAGCATTGTCCTTTGCAGTTCAGCCAAAAAAAAATCTAAACAACCACATTAATACAAAAAGAATTGTTAAACAACAAAAAATCTAAGCTTCAAGGAGCCATTTTGCAGAAGTAACTGTCATTATGTAGGGTTAGGTTTCTATGCATACTACTGATTTTCAGGGACTTGATAGCTTCCTAAGGGGAAAAGTCTAATTTAGATCATGCTGTATAAGAGTAGCTGGCAGCTACTGGTAGCGAACAAAATATAGCTGCAAATGTTTACTTTTTAATAGATAAGCAAGAGTCTTGTGTCTTCCTGGAGCCTGACTGGAATTCAGATATTGTTTGACTTTTTATCTCCCATAACACATATTTGATCTTATAATACTTTCGAAACCTTGAGCAAATAGAATACTGCAAGTTAAACATTACATGAGTCAAATGTACCCATTACCATGACTTCAAAACAACTGATCAGAAGAACTTAGATCTGCAAGTAAATACTTTAATGAGGAATCAAAAGTAACCAGTCTTTACTACAGCTGACCTTCCCAATAATTCACCTGCCAGCTCTGTGAAGATTTCTGAATATAACACCACTCCTGGCCATTCCTACAGCTTCTTTTTGTTGGTGGGTGGTTGGGGATTTTTCCCCAACTGAGAAGCCCAGAGCATTAGACATCTGTTCATTATTTACCCAGTGCAATGCACTTGGCAAGCACAGCCAGTTCTGCTCATTTCATCACAAGAGCAAACCAAGGCGGAGCCTCACGGCTGGTGTTAATGGCTTACATGGTACTATAACAATTTACACCAGGTAATGATATACCCAAGGATGTTAAATTGGTCGCCGGGGCTATGAAATAAGTCAGGGCAGAGCCGATAGCAGCGTGAGACATTGCGGTTCTGGTCACCTCTGCTGACCTGCTGACAGCACAGCACCTGCAGATTGGAATGGAGTTTGTTGTCAGGAGCATCAAGAGCATTTTCTTTTTGTTATTTGAAAATTTAAAAAATAACCCACTGCTCCACATAAAACATGTTTTTGAGACACATATAATCAAAATATCTCAAAGATTCACATAGAAAAAATGCAATGCTTATTTTCAAAACTGTGGTCACTCGTCCCCTCTAAGCTGAATTTACTGTAAGCAAACATAAAACAATGACACTTTAATTCAAGGTTTCCAACTTATTTAATTATTTTTAATTTCTAAACGTAGATGACTGATTGCTGATCCCATCAAAAACAATGCCAGAACTACCAGTTATTTCAGTGGAGTCAGGACTTCACACAAAATAATATGTGAACTCCTGCAGGTAACAACTGAGGACAAGCATCCTGAAAATGGCACCTTTGCTTGATTTTATAGCTTGGGGATGAGAGGCAGATACTTTTTTAAGCTGAACATAGCCTACATCATGCTGGCTTTGATGTCTGTAACTTTCTCAGTATCACACTAAAGCAGTCCAACAAACACCTTTGTTAAAAAAAAAAGTCTTGCATAAGGTAAAAGTTGGTCTAAGCACCCCTTTAGAAACAACAGTATTGATGATACAGATAGCCTGAAGTAATACCTACGCTCTTTATTAAAAAGGATCTCTGGATTATTTTATTTCAGTCAGACTGATGTTACCGTGTCTTCTCTAACCTTCTTTGTTTGGGAGTATATTTTTCTGTTTTAAACATTATTCTTCCTCCTTTGTTGTCCTCAGAGCTATAGTTTAAGATAGCATGACATGAGTTCTCCAGCGACAAATCAGTTTCCTGACACAAAATTATATTTTCCATATCAAATCCATATCAAATCCAGTGCAATTACATTTGCTTCAGTAATTTTCTCAGAGTGTTAATAAGGCAAACTTCATTTATGTGTAGCTTTTTTGAGTGCTTGTAATTGTTGTGTGTAAGTGCCAGAATGAAAATGAAGTGACAAATAGTAATTTCAGGATTTTATTTTTTAATTACAGAATTATGCACCAGGCTAATAAGAACCAAATAGAAGTGTGCTAAGAGAACAGTACGTGTACCCGTGAAAACAATGGAAAGATGCTTTAATGTTCTTTAGTATTGCTAGCTCCAGAAATTATGGGGGTTCACTGAGCTTTTTCTTGAGCAAACAGGTATTTTCAATTGCATTGATTCAGAGCCCATGAGCTTTGAGACTATGTGGTCCACCAAAACCATTAACAGATCCTTTGTTTGTTTTAACAGACAAACAAATGCAAGCTCCACCCTGGCCTTGGAGCCACGAGAGAGTGGGTGTAAGTCAGTGCATTTGCTTTCCTTCCGAAAAGAAGATTTCTGAGTAGTGTGAACTTCACATTTGTCTCAGAATATCCATACTGCTTCTTCTACTGTATTGAGACATAAATCATGTAACATGTAAAACTGTAAAGCTTCATCATGTTTTGTTTTGCCCTCCTCATTTAAAAATTGTACAGAGAAGACCATAAAAAAGGTAACATTATTATAATAAAAAGCTGTGTCCCCAGCACAGGCAGGTTCTGTGGCTGATAAAAGGACAGATACTTCCATTTCTGTGAATCCTTTCTTGGGGAGGTTTGACTGAAATACACACGAGTACAGGAAAGTTGACTGAATTCAACTCAGCAACCTGAACCAATATTACAACAAAACAGCACTAGCTTTTTAGCAACCTATAGTAGAACAGCTATGATTTTATGTTTGTTTTCTTTTTTTTTAAATAAAGGACTCAGGTACTGTGAGAGTCATTTTGTCCCTGGCATTAACAGAAGCTAGACTTTTTGGCATACATCTCATCTTCTGACTTTCACAGACCCCAGCTTTGGGACACTCAGTGGGTACAGGGCAATTAGAGTCTTCACAAAGGCCTTTCACCTTTTTGGCATTAAAAAGGGATGTCTGTAATGTTTGCACTCTAATGAAAACCAGACATGGCAAGAATGAAAGCAGAGCCTGAATCCCACAAAGAACACTTTGGCCCCAAAAGGTTTAGCTGAAGCTAGATTTCTTCATCTGTGCCCTTCTGCCTGGATTTCTCCTTGGCTAAATAAAGGTCTCTATGGCCACCAACATTCTCATGCCATCTTTCACTGTTAGTATATGGTGTGCATGGCATCTCTTTCCCAAAATCATTGGTGGGACTGGGGCAGCTGAAAGGAAGGTGCCAGGGGACCAGCAAGACATGTTGTTTCCTCCCTGTATGTGAAGACCATGTTTTTGGGGTCATGCACCTGAACAACTGCGGTTATTTGATTTCTTTCTCGTAGCAGCATGACAGCTCCGCAGCTTTTGTTTTGCCCAGTGGTAGGCTCTGAAGTGATTTCCATCCACCTCTCTCAAGATATTGCAGTGACAAAAATAAAACCCACCACGACCATAGCAATTACTTTGTGGTTACAGACCAAGGCATGAGGAGAAGCCCAACAAGGGCTCTGACATAACTGCCTTGAGCTCAGGAGACAGACACAAACGGTAGACCAAAATATTTCCTCCTGAACTACAGAGTCCTGTAAAATTAATGTACTTGTTGAAAATTAAATAGTGGTAGTATTTTGATGGAAAATTTAGTCTAAAAAATCTTTAATGTTCAATTACTATTTAAAGGCAGGGATTTTTAATTAATCAAGCAGCTTCAGTTTCCAAACTTTGAAATCAAAGCCTTCTGATCTCTCTGTCCTTGAAAAATATTGCTGTTTTGGTTTTCTACTTTGTTTCTTTAGCAAAGCCTGGGAGGGCTAGCCACCTGCCCAGCAAACCAATGGGCCCAACAAACCAACCCTCACGTAATAAACCTTGCTCAATCCCTGTTGGCTCCATGCAATAACAGCCTTGGATTTGTTTCAGCTTACCCATCAGTACCTTCCCTTTGCTTCCCTGGCCCATTCTCCCAGAACCAGAAAGTACCAGGAAGCAGCTCATGCCCGTCACTCCTCTTCCCCTTCTTTTTCTCCAGGGGTATTTTCTCAACTGCTTTCCATTCCCCAGCGCACTTCACTTTGTTCCTCTGTGGAGGAGCAAAGAGGCCAAAAGAGAGCTTTTCTGAGGGGTTTTCTTCATCAGAAATCTTTTGAATGTTCACTTGTACTCAAAATACTACAGAAAGTCAGGGTCCTCAAACACAGTGCAGCAGTGCTCCTGTTTTGCTACTGCTCTTGTTGCAGCAAGTAAGCTACAAAATCTTGCAATGGACACGGCCCCATATTACAATTGACAAATTGGGTAAGTGTATTTTTGGCTGTTTGACATACAGTTACATTGGAGGCCAGATGCAAATGATACACGTATTACATATTGTACAGATACACATTTGTCCAGAGCAAACCTGGCCCACATCGGAAGAAAAATCATGGTAGCAATACTGCCAGATTTGAAATACTTTTAGCCCCTTGCTCTCAGCCGTTACCCTTCAGGGCATTACTGACTGTCTTGGAAAACAGCTAGCATTTTCACTCCTCCTCTGCATAAAACAGCTGAAACTGCGTTTGTTTTTAAAAATTGCCTAATAATTGAGAGCTTCCTTGCCAAGATTCAAGCCTGAAGCCAAGTGCAGAGGCCATATTAACATCTTGGAGTGGGGGAAGGAGAATTTTTGTGAGAAAGAAAGAAATAAATTCCCTATCACAGAAAGAAAGTAGAGAAAGATCAAAGCACTGAGTGATGGAGCAATGACTAAAGGATCTGAAACATAAACATGAAGGAGGGAAGAAAATTATATTGTTTCCCCATAGATATATCCTGGTATTATTGCTTCTAAGATCATCTTAAAGCAATCTTTTTTTTTTTCTAGAAAAGGGGATGAGAATAAAATAAAATTCCACAATTCTTTTAGAAGTGCAGCTTTCATGGTTGCCTGCTTTGAGAGTGTTGAAGTCACTCAGATTTCAGTGACATGACATTTTTAAAATGTTTAGAGCATCAGACTGCCAACTCAAAATCTTCAAAACACAGAACATTAGCTTTTTCACAGGTGCACCAGCTTCAAGCAAACAGACAACATAAATCTGAGCAGAGAGTTTCCTGAACCCTCTTCATAAAAGCTGCAAGACTATCTGTCATCTGGCAGTTCCAGAATCACTCTGGGACTCAGGGCATCTGGGTACCTTTCCCAGCTGTGTCCCAGTACTCCTTTATGCACTTTGGACAAGCCATTTACCTCCATATACCTCAATATTCCAAATGCAAAATGTAGAAAATAGCTTTATGCAACCCCATGGTGCTCATTTATACATGTACACGTACTCCAGCCAGAAACATTTTTCCTATATTCACTTGCAAAAGCCAATGAAATTCACTGAAGTTTCCTTCACTGGCTTTAGTATTGAAAACATATCCTTTGATATTTAATTTTAGTTAAATAAATTTAGGATGCAGTACACCTTGAAAACCATAAACTCAGTACAAATAATAATAAGGAGAAGAAAGCACCTGTTCATCAGTAAAGGGCAATTCCTTGAAGGTTGGCATAGTTAATTTAAAATACTGCAAGTTAGATCTCTTGCCTTGCCTGGAATCCCGGGTCTGCCCTAGGCTCTTTGCAGTGGTCAGGGAAGCCTATTCCTTTCAGAAAATTTTGGTTTGAATGAAAAAATCAAGACTTCTCCAAAGCCTGAAACTGCTTTTTTGCCTGGTAATACTCCTGAGGCCAGTGTATGTGTGTGTGTGTATTTTTTTCACTGTATCCACTCCATGAATGGGTGAAACGAACCACAGAGGTTAAATGATTCACCTACAAAGTCTTTGGACACAAACAGAAACTCTTGGCGATTTGCATTTGCAACCACCACATCTAAGAAAAAAGACCAGTGCCTCACACCAAGCAGAGACAGGCACCGGATAAGTCCATTTCAGAGGGAGGAGGAAGTTCTCCAACAAGTGCAATGCCAATGCATTCCTTTTAACTGAAGAGGAAGATTTCCCCTTAAGCCATACCCTCCCTGCTTCATAGAAACCTCTCCAAGAACCAATTTTACACAGCTGAGTTTTGAGTCTCTTAGGCTGATGCACTTTTTCCTTCCCATTCCTTGACGTGAGAGGTACATCTCATAGCAAGCTGGGAGAGATGCTGTCACTGCTGCTGGTTACCAATTGGGAAAGACCTGGGAGTTCCCATAATCGTGGGTATGCCACATGCATCTAGCTGTGACCTCAGGCAGGCAAAGGTCTTCCAATCATGCTACCACCTAGAAATAATCTCTGCAATATGTGAGCACTCCAAGGCTCACTTCAGTCACTGAGCTCCACAACTTGCATTCAAGATTGCAGGCACTTCACATAGTGCTCCTCTGGCGCCACAACATCAAAAAAGAGCAGTGCAGCCTTGCAGCCAAGCTTTCTATTTCAGACCTCTGCCTTCCTGCTCCAAAAAAACACTGCTAGTCTGCAAGTATCCTGTTCTGTGATTATTTTGAAAACTATTTTGATTAGGCTGGATCATACTTGAAGGCTTCCTGAGAAAACCTAACAGCTTTTGTATGTAAAACTTCTACTTCATGAGACTCAGGCCCCTTCTATTCCATTTCCTTTGTTTGTGTTCAAATTTGCTTCTAGTAAATAGGTTTTTTTCTCAGATTTAACCAGTACGAAGAATTTAAGCCAGCCAGATGGAAATACCTTCAAAAAATTACTGAGAAATGTCATGTAGTAATACTGTGAATGAGTTCCAGGAATTACTGAAAGTCACTTGCTATTTATTGCTTAGTAATATAGTGCTTGAGGTTTCCTGTCACTAGTTCGGTTGTGCCAAAGCTTAAAAAATTAAAATTCAGTTTCACATGCTTTGTAAATATGTGCTTCTAACAGATCACTTCAAAAAAGAACTGACCTGGTATTCAAGGGCAAATGAAGAAGATTGAAGACCCTTTTTTAATTGACTTTGTGGCCAAACTGCTTGCAAAAACTAACCATGAGAGCAAGAGCAAAAAGGGTAACACAGAATTAAAATGCAGTAGGTATCATTCTTCCATGACTTCACACAAATAATTCTGTTGACCTTACCAAAATAATTTAAACACAGCATTTCATGTTCATTTCAACTTGCAGCTGCTAGTCCACATTGGATAGGGAGCCCCTCACCACCACAAGGACAAGGGCTGTTCCACATCCCCCTCTACTCCTGAGGCCATCAGCTGAGACCACAAGGCAGCTTTCATGTCCATAGGTAACTGCCTTCCTCAGCAGGAACATGCAAGTGCTCATGTTCCCAACTGAAGCACAGCAGAGCATCTCAAGATGCCCTGCCTACGTGCCTGAGGACCACAGACTCACACAGCCTATCAGGGACCCTGGGAGGACTGCAGACCAACCCACTGCCCAGAGCAAGCTCAGCTGTGTGGTCAGACCAGGTCACTCAGGGCTTTTTATTCTGTTGGGGCTGGCAATACTCTAAGGATGGAGATGGCACAACCTGTTTGTGTCCCTGCTGCACTGCTGGGCTTTCTTCATGGGGAAAAGCCTTTTCCTTATCCTCAGGCTGAGAATCTCCTATTTCAGTCTACGATCATTGCTTCTCACCCTCCTGCTGTTTGGTGCTCTGAGGAGCAGCTTTCTCTTCTCAGTAACCTCCTCATAGATATTGGTGGGGAGAAGGGCACAGCAAGAATGGGGCTGCCCCATGGTGGGCACAAAAAGGCAGTGCTCACAGCAGTGTTAGGTTGGTGACAGTAACCAGTCCCATCTGCAGCCCCAAACAAGGTGAGTTAACAAGTCAATCCTTGGATTCACCAAGGGATTCCAGCCACAAACAGCAGAAGACAGGGCTAGGTGCATCTCAGGCCAGAATGGCATGATAAGCCATTAGCGTAGACTAGAGACCTCCAAGGTCTCTTCCAACCTCCGCAATTCTGTGATAGATCATTCCAGACCTCGTGTTTGTGTTCTGGTAAAGTGGTAGTGAAAAGTAGAGTGTTTGGCCCATACACTGGATGATTGCAGTCTGGTGGGCAGAGAATGAACTCTGAATCCCATTTTATAAGAATAGGCACATGGTGAAATGAACAAAAGGAACAGACTGTGTTTGATTAATTCCCTTGCGAGGTTTCTAACGCAGTCTATTTGCAGACACAGATTCTGTGGCACAGAATCTCTTAGCAGGTTCCTCAACCTTTTTCAAAAACAGCTTTCAGTTTGTTCAGTGTAAACAGGAATATCATTGTCACTGTTAATGCACTGTGTCCATCTTTGCTTCTATCTCCCCTGATAAGCCTCCAACTCATGAATTTTCCAAGCTTGGGAGAAATGCTAATACTTGACAAATGAAGACAAACTTGTCAATGAAGTAAACGCCATTGTTATCCTTATCCAGGGGACTATCTGCAAAACCCCAGCCTAGTCAAAACTGAGAGACAAAGGTGACTGTGAAGCCCCAAGATGAGACGCTTTTTTTAAGAGCCAAAGCAGGGAGCACTGACAAAAAGGAGAAAACAGGGACAACTTTTACACATTTACAGCAAACCAGTGAGCACAGCAGTTGCTGTGGACCCATTTTAACTGCCCCAAGGGGACACAGCTTACACAGCCAAAGCCACCTCCCAGTTTCATGTGCTGCCACCCTCAGCAGTGAAAATACAGGCTTTTCTGGTGACAGAAATAGCCCTATGTCTCAAGCCCAGGCAGAGCTGGTACGTGTGGGAAATCACTTCTGCTAGTCTCTGCATGTTTTGCTTTCAGGGAGACCGGTTAGGTCATGTACTCTTCCTTGGAGACCATCCAGATTTTAAGGGATTCATCTTTTTGCCCCATAAAGAGTCATGTCTGTACACCAGCACAGCACTCTGATGTGGTTTTCCACCTACTTACATGAGTAATGCCAACAATGACATGAAGTGGTATGGCCACCAGCTCCGAGGCAGCACCCTACAGCCTTTCAGGGATGTGTTCCAGCTCAGGTCTGCCAGGAAGAAGGCAAGCCCACCAGCTCCCTCTCAACAAGGACAGAGAAAATGAGACAAAACAGTGAGAACTAGCGCAAAGGAAGGACTAGAATCAGGAATACTCTAATTCTACTACACTGGGGTAAAATTGAGTGTGCTGGGGATTTCCAAAAAAGAAGGACAGCAGCCCAGAGCTCAGACAAACTGGCTTTTGGGGACAGGAGGTGAGGACAGCCTTTTATTTTGCAGTCCCAAGGGACAGACAGCAGGTGGGAATTCCAGGCGCTTTGCTAAACAGGCATAGATCTGGGTCTGATTGGCATGCTTGCTTAAATAGAGTATATAAACATCAGAGAGAGCAGCCTCCCTGCCCTCACTGTCTGCTCCCACCGTGGTTCCAGCCTCTGTTTCTGATGTCCTCCCCTCCTACTCATAACTCCCATCTTCCTGCCCAAACAGTTACTCCGAGTGACATCTGTGATTACCTAGCTCCTCAAATAAGGAGGTGCAAAACAGCAGCGTCTCCCAGGACTGGCGTCCTGCCTGGAAGGCTGAGCACACGCAACGTAGGACCTGACAGAGAGAAGGTGAGGGGGTCAGGTCCCACGTCGGAAAGAGAAAGGAGCAGCTGAAGTGTAAAAGACAGTGGTCATCCAGTTGCTGTCTGGGCAGTGAGCAGGCACAGCTTCACTGAGACCTGGATGAGTAGAATAGGATGGATGTTAATTCTCCAATTTAATGTTTGAAAGGGCAAATCACTTTAAATCAATGCACCTCTGCAACTTCCTTTTACATGCTTTGCTGTGCAAGAAGAGGGGTGGTAAATACATACACCTGCTATGCACTTTTAAATAAATTTATTTAGCTGGCAGAAATTATAATTTTGTAAAGATCACTAGAAGCAATATATTATTCTTAAATCTTGGAAATAAAAGACAAATGAAAATTGATCCAGTGGCAGACATACCCAGAAAGCAAACAAATGAGAAATGTCTCATCTGTTGTTCTCACAGAAGAAAGAAGACAAACAAAAAGATTAACCCATGGTTTATTCTCAGACCTGCCCTCTCATCAGGCAACACAGGCCAACACTGAAGGTTTACAATATCCATGAGTTCTTGTTTCTGTTGCTATGAAATTCTGGAGCTTTACTCAAGTCGTTTAGGGAAGTATATTTTAGGGAGGCCACTGACTTGGGAGTCCTTCTGGTTTTGGAAGTATGGGTTTTAGCAGGCACATAATATTTCCTTCTGTCTGATATTTTGTTGTCAGCAAAGCTTTTGATTCTGATGTTTCCAAAACAGGGCACAGAAAAATCAGGTTAGCTAAAATGAACCTTTAGATGCACTTGTGTAAGTAGGTTGTGTAATTAACATTCTGGATGTTCCCAGAAGTCTCAGAAGAGGCACATGCACTGAAAGGGAGAAAGTTAATTCTTTTGTGGTAGGCACATTTAATTACATGTATTCAGGAATATTTCAAGAATTCCCTCCCACAGTCATATGACAGCTATCGTGGCACTGGAGAAGGAAGGAAGTCATATCTTTAAATCCAAGCCAGTGCTACAGGAGGCATGCAAACTGTAGGTGTTTATACCAGAAAACAAAACCACAGCTTAAATAAAAATGTTAGTCAACATTTATTATTGAAATGTTAATTTCACAGCACTGCTAAGGGAGGAGAAAAGTAGAGAGACCAACCAATGTTTTCCAGTTCTTCACCCTTTTCCCAGAAAAGCACAAATACAACACAGTATCAGAAGCAGAAATAAGAGCACAGGTCCTGGTCGGGACAGCCTCAAGATTCTCCCCATCTTGAACAGAGCAGAGAACCTTCAGCAGGAGATACTTAGGGAAGACAAATACCTGACACCCTCCTGAGAGGGGGCTGTTTTGAGGTTCAGTCAAAACCAGGTGAAGGAAGGAGAAGAGCTGAACCGCGGTCTCCACACTTCTGGTGAGAATGTGGACAAAGTGGGAAGAGAGGCAGAGCCAAGGAAGTATAAACCAACCCTGCTTCTTTGTCTAACTCCAGGAAAAATCTGTGGACATGAACTCTGAATAGATGCCCTTTTCCATCTGGTTGGCACCTTTTAGGGTCTTCTACCTCATGAAGCCCCCTCCTCTCCAGAGAGTTTCCTAGGGGTGCCTTACATGCATGCTGGCTTTTGTGGATTGCCTCTCTCTGGCATCTGGCTCTGCAAAGACTTCATCAAGGGTTTAGGTGGCACTGAGATCCAGTAATGACTGAGCACTGCTCTAACAGTACTGGCCTAGCAATGACTGGTGATGATGAGGCTTTCTTCTGTGAAACAACTTTGATTTTTCTTTCATAAAGATGAAAAGGTGAAGACTCCAGCAACAGCCTGCTGTGGGAGTCCCCAGAGAAATCCAAAAAGCTTTCAAACTCACAAAGACAGTTTTGTTTTGAAATTGGGAAAAGAAAAAAATTAAAGCAGTGAGGTCAGCAGAAACATAAAGATGTTTATAACTCGTTCTTTCCTGGCACTGGTGTCCCTGTCTCCATGCCTGACTTCAGCCACCTCAAGGGCTATCCAGACTCCCTGGTTCCTTAGGGGTTTTTCTGTCCATCACCATAAGACCATCCTTTTGGACTTATTGGATATATACCCTGCCTTCTTCGACAGACTCTGCTGAGAGGTCCCTGCTCTTTCCTCTGGGTATAGACAGGTATCAGGGCATCTCTCAGTGTCTGGGACCTTATTTCCTTGAGCATATTGAGGTGCTTTTGAGGGAAGGGCTACTCTTCTCTCCTTTCCAGAGGTGTCCACCCAACAGTTCTTAGAAATGTGCTTAACATAGGAACTGAAAGCAAAAAGGAATAAACAGACACTGTTCACTGTCCCATCAGATTCACAACAGGAAACAATTAACAGAAATTTCCCCTGCATCACTGTGAAAGCAAGTCCTTCAGTAATGCTGGGTTTTGCAATTCAAATATATTTTCATTTAAATGGTAGATCTGTTTATGTATTGGTTTCTTTAATTTTCAGATGAGTCTTGTATCAGCTTCTTATTTTTTCAGGTGTAAATCTTAGTCATTTTGACCCTGAGGCAAATATGACTGCATCAGCATGTGTGAAACCCAGAACAGAAGTTAGATAACATTGGAAATAAAACCCTGTGAGAGGAAAGACCTTCTATCTTGAATACATGCAAAATGCAACTACTGTCACCATTTTGCCCCTTAAAATGTAAAAGAGAACTTTTTGCACTTGGGCCTATTCCTTTGTAATTTGTAGCACTGTTTCAGGTCCTGCATCTATTACTCCAACTCACTGCTTCATCAAATTTTTAAATGAGTGTAAGTAAGGGAACCAGACATGAAACCCTAATCCATGTCAGGTTTGCGTGGCTATGCCTCAACATATGGCTCAACATTTTTGGATCTCAGTTATATCTGCTAGCCAACATGAGTAGGGGAAGCTCAGCATGTGATATGCTAATTATTTCACGTATGAAGACAGATGAAAGTAAAGCTGGTATACCAGGTAAGAAAGAGAAGAGGAGGTGTGAAAATGTAAAGTTCTCTGGAGTTAAAAACAGTAACAGGTATATCGATATGGGAATAGGAAAGGAAAAGTGAGATTTGCTTTTCACACTGGTACGTTCTAATCAATAATAGTTTCTGCTGAGATGAATTATGTTCCTGCACCTCTCCAGCAGCACCACCTGACAGGTGCCCCTCTCCCTTTCTTTCGTGTTTGCTGCAGGACACGTGTGAAGCACTGACAACGTGTTCTGACTTTGCAGGTTTATCTGCTAATCAACACTGCGGCATGGCTCACCTGCACAACCCCTTCTCTGACAGGAGAAAAACAGAATAAAAACTCTCCCTATGCTGGACCCCCAGGTAGCAAGAACTTGCAATACCCAAACTTTTAAGTCCTCTCATGACTACTGGTAGCAGACTTTAGAAAAGCTCTGAGAAAAAGGATTGAGAATACACCCCCTCAGTCACCTGTTTGTCCTGATTATATCAATGGAGTCAGTGCCTCTGTAGTTCTTTCTGCAGGAAAAAAAGCACTGAGCTCCTCCACTTGTGAGAACGACAGACATGTCTCAGGACCTTCTCGTACCCTCTTTTACCAGACACACTGGTTTGGGAGACAAGAAGGAAAACACAGAAGCTCTCCTCTTTCTCCCTTTCTCTCTTATTTGGTGGCCCAAACAGAGGAAGATCCTGGAAGAGATGCCCCTGGATTTGAGTTGCTCCAGTGCCTGAGAGGATGCTACAAAAGGACTAATCAGCCCTAAAATGTCTCGCTTAGCATGCTGCCACTGCCAAGACAAGCTAATATACTTAGGAGCACTGCAGCAAAACCACCCAGGTGCAGTCACTGAATGCTGCTGTTCACAGGAAAGGTGGTTACGTATCCATCCCTGAGCACCCGTCAGGTATTGAGCATCTGATCTCAGCAGGCAAGTTTGCCATAAACTTTCCCAAATCTTCAGACAGAAACACCTGGAGTCCTGTAGCCTAACAAACTATTTCATATTTTGTAGTAAGAATTTCATAAGAAATTGCACGAAGAATGATGACCCAGCATGGTTACCCAGCTATGGTATGAAACAAACCAGAGCACTAATAAATCAATGAAGTGCAGGAACCTGGTCAGAAACTGCTAATGTTTTGATTACTCCTCCAGTGGTATTTGGAGACTTTCCAATAGACCAGAAAACTAGGGAAGGTTGTGATTTCCTCCTGATCTACAGAAACAACGTCTTGAGATAGGACTCCCTTGTCTCTGACCAGAAGCATATTTTTCAATATAGAGAGAGAGCAAAGATACTTATAAATTCCTTGTTAATCCTTCCAACACCTCCTCTGAAACGAGAATAAGCACATGCAACTAACAGAATAAATCCAACTTGAGCAATTTGTTCAATGCCACACAAGAAAGCATAGTCAAACTAGAACCCAATCCCATCCCTTAGCTATCCTTTTTGTCTTCTTACCTGACACGTACAGTTAAACAAATAGTGTTTATTTATTTCATAGGCACTGGTGATCAGAATGTATCTATTGCTTGAAGATAGTGAGCATGGAGTGTCTGCCTACAACAAAAACTGTTGCAAAATGAAACCAGGAACTCTACAGACTGTACTTTTTTCATGGATTCTCTAGTTTTTAATAAGCTGAAGAAGTTAAAAGTTCTAATTCTCTTTCAGTCCCTCTGTTTCTGCTGTACCAGAAACCTTTACTACCAGTTCTTGTAATTTTAATTCATCAGAATTCCTGGGGATGCCCATTTCAGATTTAACTGTTGATTTTATGTTCCTTTCTATTGTCCTAGTCTGCATTAGATTTTCTTTTCTGGAATAAAATTCTTTAGGCTTTAGGGACATCTGAGAAGTTATTTCAACCTAAGCTGCCCCATGCTGAGCCTTATATTGTTCATATCCCTCCTATAGGGCATCAGTGTCTTCTTGCTGTCAAACGTCTCATTGTTTCAGCTTACAAACCGAAATAACAGCAGTAAGCACATGAAGATCCTTAAGGCATGTAAAAAATGTTACTTTTTTTTTTTTTTTTTTTTTTTAACAAAACAGAGCCAGAGTTAGAGGTGAAAGACCCTGAGACATTTCAGTCTCTCCCATTGAGGCTGCTCCACTTTCTGAAGACAAGACAGGAACCTAAGCCCTGCCTCCTTTTCTGAGGGTACCTTTCCTTTCAGTACCAGAGGTGTTGGCTCCACTCCCATTGAACCTGGGGGTGGGAGAGCAATTGGAGACTATGCCATTGTCCACTGGTCAGAGACATCTTCTGGAAAATGAGAGCTGTGGTCAAAGCCCTTGAAGGAAGGAGGGAGGGATTCAAGTTCAGGTTAATCAACAGAAGGTCTCCAACTCCATCACACCATACTGCTGTTTTTCTGTGGAATTCCTACTTTACTAAGAATGCTTTGATAATTCCTACTGCATCCAAGTAGCACAGAAATGCCTAGCTTATTCCAGCAGGGATCAGGCATAGCTGAGACATTTGGCTCTCCAATATGTTTTGAGATACAGATTGTTCTGGTAATATACCTAAGAATCTTCAGAAATGCAAATCTGTCCATCAAGGTCCTCAGATGTCTCTCAGGCTAAACAATAACTAAGCAAGGAACTTCATAACATAAATTTGGCAGTAAAATAACTGTGCCATCTTACTGTGGTCATTTCCAAATGACACCCAGCTGTGGGAAACATAGAAACAGGAACACAGTGGGCTGTGTCAAGACGACCTCCATCTCCCTCCAGCGCGTCTGTTATTGTTTAAGGAAGTCTGAGAGCGTTTCCAAATTCACAGAACTGCAGTTTTCACCAGGTTGCAGAAGATGAACGACTGGCCTGCAAGAGTTGGACTTCAACCAGCAACTGGTGGACTTTGTTTCATTATTATCTAATTGCTCTCTCCTTTTATGCCAAAATCAAGCAGAATGACCCACAGGTAATAATGACCTAAGCCCCTACACTCTGTGTTGTATTTGAAGATTTCTTCTTGTTCTATTCAAGCTGCCTTTTCAGATACGTAGAAATGTGCCAAGGGCACTTTAAAAATAGGAAAAATAAACACAGAAATTGAAATGTACACTCTGTAGCATCTTTATGCAGGCACTTTATACAGTAGCAGGGGATTGATAAAATCCTTAGGTGGGAAACAGTAGGCTGGATCCCAAGCTAGGGCTGTTAGCTTAGGTTTGTGTTAATCTCCACTGCAGTTTACAGTGACCGGGGGTCTGTGCGGTGTTCTGCAGTGACACAGCCACTTCTACCTCGTACACAAGCCCAACCTTGACACAGTTTTCTCACCAGTGTGACTAATTTTTCTTGGCATGTAGATACACCAAAATTTGTCATCCAGAACAAGACTGTCAGTATTTACTCAGCTGTGATTGCAAGCCCAGCTGTCAACGGACAAGAAGAGGTGCTAATTCCCATCACTCTGATATGGGTACAGGAGCCAGCAAGGGAGACAAAGCTGCAAAAAAAAAGTAGCACTCCTCTCTCCAGAGCAACCCAAAGGGAGAAGAAGGTGTTGCTGGCCCAAGCCAGCTGGGCATGTTGACATCTGTCCATTGAGTGATGCAGGTTCTAAGGATCCTGACTGTGCAATCAGTGCATCTAAAATGGGTGGGAGAGCATGGGGTTTAAGTTGGACTACAAGATTTTCAGAGCAGCTAATAAAGTTGTTTCTCTGGAGAGAAGAGCCAAAACTTGTTATTCCAGACCATTTTGTAGGGCTAATTGGATGTATAATCTGGTTTCTAGTGTTTGAAGTTCCTCTCCTTCCAGCTGCATCACCAAATGCCCCACAAAATGAAACAATAACAGCAAATGGAAGAAGGATAAGAAGCTATAAGAAAGAGAGAGAAAAACACACAATTTCAGAAAAAGACTGTGTGAGAATAAAGCTTTAAAAAAACAAGAAGAGCTTCAACACATTGTTCAGAAACATTTATTTTCTCCTAAGTGAACTGATCGCTTTCAAAGCAAGCATGCAAAAAAGCATCTTCTTTCTTCACTCGTGACAAATTTACAGTTCTTTGTTTTTGGGATGTTTTACAGAGCACGAATGAACAAAAGTGAGAGACAGTTTCATGCTGGGGAATCAGGAGCAAAATTTGTACATGCAAGTTTACAAAAGCAGCTGGTGAATTTGGGCACTCTTCTGAGTACTCACAAGGCCTGGTTTTGCAGGAGCCCTGAGTGTGTACAAGTCATCAAAGATAGGATATATATATATATATATATATATATATAAAAGTAGGATATAACCATTGATAGAAAGAGAGTAGACAACACCCCGTGTGGTGCGACCACTTGACAAAAAGAGGGATTTCGAATCTAGAGGTGGAACCTGCCACACATTTTCATGGTGTACAGTATCTGACCTCAACATCTTGCACACTAAAGACATTTTTTATGAGAATATCAGCACATGTTGTGGTAGCTCCAGGCACTCAGAAAAAAATAATCAAATTCAGCTCTCCTGTACCAAATCACATCACTGTTATTGCCCTAAATTAAAAAGGTGTTTGTTATGGATTCCAGCTCCCCTGCTGTCAAATCCTTTGCTCCTCCTGCATCTGAACCCCACCAAGGTCTAAATCCAAGAATGACTGCTGAATAAAGCCATTTTGTGCACAAACAATGAGCATTTTGTTCAAGCCATTTAAGACATACTTTACAATAAATATTTTCATTATCAGAGGCATTTTAAAAATGTTTTGCCTTTAGTCACAGTTTACAGATCCACTGTGTACAGTATTAAGTTTGGTATTCGATGCACAACAATTTTTTTCTTTTTTTTTAAATGCTTAATCATTTTTAAATCACCCCATGTTGCTCGAGAGGGCCAACCAGGGGTAAGTAAATGTTATTGTCCATAGCATGTGTTTTCATGTTCTTTTTCAGAATAGGAAGTTAGGTGACAATATCTATATGAATACAACAGCTTTATAGCATTAGTTTCTTTATGGTGTTTCCGTGTGAGGTTTTTTGGTTTTTTTTAAAGATCAATCATTTGAGATCTGCAAAATTCCATTAAACCCCCCAGGAGTCTGCTCAGAACTAATGAAATGAACCGACCAGTATCAAAAATGTCTCCTTTTCAGGAAGATCTAGCATCAAAGTGACTCAGTTGAAAACTCTGCTTGCTGAGGCAAGACCCATGATGGGTTAGCAGAAGAACAACATTTCCCTGTGTGGGAAGCCTTCTGTATGTTAAAAAGAGAAAAGGACACCCCCCCCAGCTATCATGTTTCATATGAAGTCTGACACAGTGATGATTTCCTCAACAAAGGCATCTGACCCAAAGATGCTGAGAAGCAACACAAGGTTACAGCCGCCTCCTCATCTGCTTATGCCTCCTTTTCTCATGACTTCACCCCTCATCTTCTAAGAAGTGAATTTATCCTCTATTCACTTCTAAGAAGTGAATCTATCACCTCGTCATACTGGGGAGTCTGTATTTTTCTTCTTCCCTGCAGTGTGAAGCTGAACATTACCTCTCCTCTACACATGACCATTACCTCTCCTCCACACACAAGAGGCTAATGAGTTTTGTCGCACACTCTATGCTGCATACAGGGAGGCGACAGGGAGGCACCACTGCAGCGTGTACATGCTCTCAGGCTTGCTTTAGATAATTTTTAGCTAATGTGGGTACAGGAAAGAACGAATTTGCAGCAGCATAACCCTGAGTACTTAGCAATTGAAAGCACTTTCACCCTGGCTTCAATAACCAGGCCAGGCAGCTCAAAGGCAGTGCCAGTGTGTCTGTGTATGTCCCCTGGTGATGCGCGGGGATTTCAGGTGCTGCCATGAGCTACCTGCTCCTTGCTGTTGTGCAACATCCCAGACACAGATCCTTTTGCTGCTGCGCAGGGCGGTACTGATCAGCCACAGAAACAGCCAACCTCAACAGACAACAACCTCAATAAATAGCACAGACTAAATGAGGGGGTGAGGCTGCCTGTTCCTCTTCCACAGGCAGGGACGCTTCAACACCTTCACACCAGTTAGACACCTCATGGAGTAGGAGAAAAGCCACAAGCTCACCTGAGCTTGCCCCACTGTGTTTGCACCTTCCTCAGCTTCTGCCAGTCACCGAGTGCCTACAGGGCAAAGTACTTCCCCTTCCTTGCTGTTCATTTGTTTGTCATTTGCGGTAAACACTTGGAGATCCCATGGTGTCAAACAGTTAATACATGTCATAGAGTCTCCTTGTGATTGAGGCCCTTGCGTGCGATGTTGATGTCATCAAATGAGGTCGCTGAAAAAAGCGAGGTCAGATATACTCTGACCCTGGTTAGTCATCCCCTAATATTAGTTAGTCACTTATCAGAGAAGTCATGAAAGCTTTCAGGATGTGGATGTAGTGTATTTTTTATTCACTGTTATTCCAATTTATTTTGTGAGATTTGGGGAAAATTTTTAGTTCTGTAAAGCTACTGAGTCACTATAGCTTCTATCTGGAAATCTTCAAATGAGGCTTCAGCATCGTTCAGTGCAACAAAATCAAGGGAAAGTTAGCAAATGTGACAAGTTGGCCTTACATCACTGTCTGTACGTTCTGCAGGTGCAGTCGGGGTATTTTGCTGTGCTTCAGCTTGTACGTGTCTTCGAGGAGCAAGGGTTGTGTAGAGCTCTAATTAACAAGACAAAACTTCCCCTCTGCGCCTTCAGCTTGAGCCTATGGCTCAGGGATGGGAACGTTTCCTTTCACTAGGTCAGTTCACTAAAAGAAATGCATGATCTGAAACCAGGGAGCTGATCTTGTCAAGCAGTGACTGCTGCACTGAAACCCTGCCTTGCGGTTCCAGCAGTGCTTGAGGATTCATGCCTGCAAATAGTTGAGGGTGTCTTACCCACAAGAAACTGTGCACATGACTCCATGGGGAATCATCTCCTTATCGGCATAGGTCCTACTAGAACAAGTATTCACAGCATTGGTTGTACAACCACACTTGAGGCTCTATCTGTTTATGCAAAATAGAGTTTGGTCATCCCCTAAAATCTCAGTACTGGAACTACAGTGAGGGGAAAGGAAAGGATCCAAATCTGGGGTGCAGATTTTCTGCTACATTGCAAGATCTGGGGATTTGGGAATGAGGTTATGAGGCTCTGCCCCCTCCTCCCAAGCTGCTAACATGGTCACAAAAACCCATTACTTTGAAATAGACAGTTTCAGACAGAGTCCCAACTTCACAAAGGGACAGGTATGGTGAAAGTGAGCACTGCAAACAGAAACCTGAGAGAAGAAGTTACTTGTGCTCACTGAAATCAGTCCTGTTCAGAGGTCAGTTCTTTGCAAGCAAGGTCCTATTACAGTAAACCAGGATTTTTGTAAGAGGAAGCCATCTGGATGCCTGTGACCCTGGTCCAGGAGTTGCTTTGTGTCTTAATAAAATAAGACATACTACAAGGAACTACGTGAGCAACACCTGTCACAGCTGTCTTCTCTTGGGGAAGCTGTTCTACAGAGGACCAACGACGCTGCAGGAATAAAAGGCAACCATGTTTGCCCTGTGAATTTCTTTGCTTTTGCTGCTCTTTTCCTAGTATTTGCTGTATTTGTAATTTGCATTCTTCCCTTTTCATTCTGGTTTCTCCTCTCTTCCACTATCTTACGTTTCCCATTCCTCACAGCAACCACTCTCGTTTCTATCTGCTCCTCCCTGTGTGGCCTCATCCCGAACAGGAGATCTCCTGAACTTTCTGTCAGCTGATCTAAAGCTGGTACATGCCAGAAGCATCAGATCATGCAAGGTTCAAAAAAACAAGGAGACACAAATTAAAGCTGAAGGTTCTAGCAAGAGGGAAGGATGAATTCTGGTTTTGCCAGGTCAGAGATGTTTCTTTCTGTGTTTTAGGAATTAGATAGCATTAACAAATGTCAGGACTGCTAAAATATGCAAACAAAGGCATTATATCTTTGACTGGAATAAAAAAGAGTACAGCGTTCTCAGCCTCTTTTCCAGGGACACGCAAAAGCTGTGCAAACACGGAGGCACAGCACGCCATTTACTGAGATTTCCTAAGGGAATGCAATCATTGCTGGTTTGGGGGTTGGTTGTTTTTTTTTTTTTTGCAGATCCCCCATCGGAACCGAACTTCAGGCCGACATTCCAGGTCGCTCCACACCCGGCGGCGGCGGGCGGTGGGATCGCGGAGCGCAGCGCGGCTCCCCCTCCGCCCCCTCCCCGCCGCCGCGTTGTCCGTGTGCCCCCCGCTCCGGTCCCAAAACGACGGCGCTTCCTCTAGGTGGCACACGTACCTCTCCGAAAATACACACTGAGGCGGGCACCCGCCTCCTACATCGCGTTTGGCAGGTTTTCGGCGGGTTATTGCCGTTTTAAATAATAATAATAATAAAAAAAAAAATAAAGAAAGAAAAAGCAGGCCCGCTGCCCCCGCTGTGGGGGCTCCGCGGGGTCTCGGCAGGGCGGCAGGTGGGAGATGGGACATCGTGTTTGCCACCCCCGGTAAAAGCAATGAGTGCAGAGAGTGAAGGTCGCCGTCAAGCAGAACGATCTTGTTAAAAAAAAAAAAAAAAAAAAAAAATTGGCTTTGAAACCTCTGTTAGCGCATGGAAACTGTGGGAACTGTTGAATAAAGTCAGACTTACAAAACAATGGATGTTCGAATAGAGCAACTGCGTGGAGAGTACAGAAAAGCCCAGTTTTGCCCCAGAGCAGCCTGCCATCTCCTGCA
This sequence comes from Fratercula arctica, assembly GCA_947846985.1. Taxonomy (NCBI): domain Eukaryota; kingdom Metazoa; phylum Chordata; class Aves; order Charadriiformes; family Alcidae; genus Fratercula; species Fratercula arctica. The sequence goes on along the minus strand of CANTUZ010000026.1, from coordinate 68,098,689 downwards.
GACATGGGGAGGTGCACCATCAGCCCCAAAAGCTGGAGTCATGTCTGCCAGGGCTGGAGTGTGACAAACAGCTTTGTGGGTGCTGGCTCTGCCTGGTCTGTTCTTGCAGCCCGTGTGGTCAGGGGTTACACCTGTCATAGGTATGACCTCCATCCACCTGCTACTCACATTAAAATTGGTATCTCATTGCTTGCATGCATTGCCCACAGATGAATGGCACGTTCACCACACATCCCATCTCTCCACTACTGTGATCTGCTGTCTTGTGTTAACCACTTCCTTGCTCTGCTCTTATCTCTGTGTTTGGAGGTCCTGGTGCTTACTCCTGACACTTGAACACATGCTGTTAAAAATGCTTTCAGGGGAAGGCAAAAACATATAAGGAAAGATCAATATTATATTTATTGTTGAAGACCTTATTCATACAGCACCCACAGTAATGGTGCTCTGCTTTGCTGTCACTTCTAAGCAACATCATGGATTTGATTAATAACATACAAACCTAGGGTGTCCACAGGTCATGACCCAACATGTCATGGGTTATGCATGCAACCATGAAATGCAAAAAGATGAATGCAAAAAGGTGATAAAGAGCAATTCTCCAAGTCTTGCAAGATTCTCCATTTTCTAATTGCTGACTATTAAGCAACCATTTTTTGATCTTTTAAAATTTGCTTTCAAAAACCACATAAAGCTCTGCTAGTCAGAAGCCCTCTCCATTCAACTGAACAGATGGAGAATCTCCATCCTGCACTTGTGGAGGAGATCACATGCCTGGTATGTGCTGTAGGGACTTGAAAGTGCCACCAACCATCACCAACCACCTGGGAGGCCAGCACTCCACCAGCTGCAGCAGCCAGCACACCCCTGTGCCCAGGGTTTTTGCCTCTCTGTTTGGTACAGTCACTGCTTTGGAATCCAGCCAGGAGAACTGCTGCCAATCTGATGAAAGAAGATAAGACAAGCAGGCTCAGGATGTGATATTAATGGTCAGCTTTTGAAAAGAAGCAATGCTGCCAGCTGCAGAAACCCTGTCACTCCTCAGTGAGGTGTCAGACAGGGACCTGCGCCTCACATCACAAAATTTTGCTGGGGGATTGACAGAAGGAGGGCTTCTGAGCTGTGAAGTGTTAGACTTTAAAGGGGGGAGCTGGAGCATGGGATGTGGTCAAGCAGATGTGCAGCATTAGTACGTTAAGGATCATTGCAACTGAAAGAAGGAAAAAAAAAAAAAAGAAAAAAATAGTAACTCAGCTTTCCCTTATTGTAAATAAAGACCTTTGGGTTTCTTTTTTTTTCACTGGAAGCAAGTATTTCCAATCACATTCCACTCCTAAATAAAATCTGGAAGTAAATACATACAGCTTTATAGAGGACTGCACCGTGGTTAGAGGTATCCGAGACTCTAGGAATGGTAACTAACGTGCATGTGTGCTATGACAGGTGGGCACAATGCCATTCCAGAGGCGACAGAAAGCAAAACACCTGTGTTTCCTAGGCGATTGTCTCTTTCGTGAATATGTAACTTGAAAACAAACACATGCCCAAATGTGCTTGATGGCAGCCATCATAGGCCGTTCCCCCCAAAAAAAAACCCAAACCAGCATGTGATAACTCGTTGCAGCACACAGGGCAGCTTGCACTGCAGCATCAGCAGGTGCGGCAAAAGCAGCAGCTGAGCCATATCCTCCCTCCACGCATGGCAGCCACGTCTGCTGAGTACTCGGCCTCTGCAGGAAAGTGATGAGGGAATCAGAAGCTATCCCTGCCCCTGAAACAGGATGCCACTAACTGATTGTTCAGCATCACAAATCATCCTGAGCTGCTTTTGTTCACAGAAAAAAAAAACCAAACCAAAAAAAAACCCAAAAAAAAAACCAACCAAAAAAACCAAACCATGCACACCCACGCAGAGTGCCAAACCTATCGACTTTTCCCCGCTTTGAGCACCCTCTGTGGCTTACAGCCAGGAAAAAGAGCTTTAGAGGGATTAATTTTACAGAAGGGAGTGGCACTATAGAATAATGACTATACCTAACCAAGCTAAATGGAAACATGAAAAGGCATATTGTAATATAGCAGCATAAGAAAAAACAGCTAGTCAGGTACTTCTATTTTTAAGAGAATATCATAAAGTTGCAATCAGTGAGGAGTCTGCTATCACCCCGCAGATAGGGTCTCCAGAGTCACAGTGCCTCTTCCACCCTGAGAAGACTATGCTGGTTGATAAAGAAAGAAGACTCAAGCCACATTTCTAAACAGGATTGTTCTTTGATAAGTAGTCTTATCAAAGCTTTTGTAGGAGACACTGCATACATAATAAGTTTCAAATGCAATGTGACACAAGTTTAACATGCTTAACCACTGAAATAAAATAAAAATAAGAAAAAAATAATTTGCCAAAGTGAAGTTTTAATTACAGAAACATTAACAGCTTATTCAGTCTAACAAGAAAGGGATAAATCACAGATAGCAGAGATCTCAGGTAGAAACAGTTTCCTTTTAAATGGTGCCATAACATGCTCCCTTTATTGCTTGAAACCACCTAAGCTGTACATGCGTTGTAAAATATCCCATTCTGTTTGATGAGATCATATGTGCATTATTTAAATCACAAGAATGTCAGCATTGCCAAATTATAAATTTGACGTTATTTTAAAAGATTTTTTGTCAAGACACTCTGATTTTGGTAGTAAAACACACTTATTTTTCCATCTACTCACATTTCACTGACCCTTTGATAAATTACAAGGCAAATCTCTTTCATGATTCTATTTACAGAAAGCATCTGTGTTCTCATGTTAAAAATAAACCCTCTATATCTTAAGTCCAAGGTCATGGGCTTTTAGAAACCAGTAGAGTATCAAGGTATGCCTTTCCTGACCATGGAGTCTCCTTGCTTATCCATAATTATTACAGCTAAGCACAGTAAAAGTGATTTTATAACTGAATTTTGGATTTAGAGATTCCTGTATAGAAAACTTTGTCACTGAGGATTGAAATGTTTGTACACATGTAACACCGGATTTGATTGCCTGATTAGTCTTGTTTTAGTGTGGAAGATGTTAACTTTCACTGTCAGCTGCGAATACAGACCTAATCATAGCACAAGCATCCCCTGAAATTATGTAGACAGAATAGAGTCTTACCAATAAAACAGGGCGTTTAACTGTGTTCAAAACTGTAGAAAGGGCGTACTTCAGGTCACAAGGCATGAGCCAGAAACAACAGTAAACCCAAAGCAGAGCACAGAGAGCCTAAATCACGTCTTAGGAATGTAGGGAAGACTTAACAGTGCCTGATTTGCCCAGCATAAACAGTAAGTATGTGCTCTACAGTACAGCAGTACTGTATGAACTGTTCAGCAGTACTGTTCAGCAGTAAGTATGAACTCTACAAAGCACATGTTGCACACATAATATGCACTCAACATTTTACTGGGTCTTATAGGGTAGGCTACTGCATATAAAAACTGCAGGATAGTAAAGGAACCCAAATGCCAAATAACATCCCATCATCAGTCGTACAGAAATATACAAATGCCTTCAATCAGATCTACTACATTCCCCTTCCCCACAGCTTTGGCCTTGATTAAGGCTCAGACTCAAAACTCATCCCTCAGCCCTTTACTCTGCCCATAGATGTGCCAACTGTTAGTTTTGGCAGCATAGCCTGCATTATTTAACACATTTATTAAGAAAGAGAAAAATAGCCCATATTCAAAAGTGGAATGCAAGCTAGACAGAAACTAAAACTTCATCCTAGGCTTTTTTCTCTCCTGCACCATCCCTTTTCTAGCACAGAAGCCTACGTTTCATCCTGCCTAACAGCGGGGTTTGATCAAAGCCTCAGACATCAGCTGCCTCCCCATGTTTACGCCTTCTAGACATTGCAGAAGGGCTTTGGATGACAAATAGCAAAAAACAAAGCCAGTGTCAGACTAATCTTTGATGTTTAGAAGGCATCAGGTAAATGACTTTTCAGAGTGCACATCTCCTTTATTTTGGAAGACTGTATGAAGCCTGGAGGATGAGGGACATTATGACGTGCCAAGAGGCAAGGAATTGAAAGTTCAACATTTGGAAAGAAATTGCTTGAGGAATTGAAAACATTATTCCAGTTTTCAGCTAAACACTTACTCCCAGCATTTAATGAATGCTCTGGAGAAAGAGTGCTGTGGTTAGAGTCAAACCATTGTTCCACCATTCTGATGAATTTTTAAGAACTTTGCTGTAGCCAGTCTGGGGAGTGACATTATCCTGTTTCCTGCTTTTTTGATAGTCCTGGTTTCCGGGCTTATGTGATTAGGTAAAAGAAAGATCTTAGCTTTTTCCAATAGACTTGATAATGTGACCCCAGGAACTGATATAATTAATAGACAAGCTAAAGATCACCAATATGTTTGGGATTTATAGTGAGATAATTGAAACTGTATTACATGGTGACTCATGGCTTGGGCTTTACAATAGCTGGACTAACAGTATACAGACTCCCCATACCCTCAGCAGTCTGCCAGCCAGCTTGGGAAGATCAGGTTTGGTATTCCTAACAACTAATTTTCAAGATGATCTACAAAGGAGAGTGGGATAGAGGGAAAGAAATTTCCTAATGCTTTTCTTTTTCTTAAAACTTCGTGGGCTTTACAAAAGCAAGACAAAACTAATTTAATACGAATTCTTTGCAAGTCATGTTTTTAAAAATATGTTGACCTCCTCCCTCTGTTCCTTACTTAAAGGTAGGACAGGCAGAGCTCTCAAGTGAAAAACTGAGAAACAATCACTAAAGTCTCAGCTAGCAAACCTCACTTTGCAGTCAGCTGACAGGAGGTCTGAATAAAAATTGGAAAGAACTAATTAGTCCTTGATGTCCATGGGCTTAGGTAAATCAAAATTTCATATTCAAAGATTTCTGTATGTTGAAATAATGCACTGAATTGCACCACCTCCAAGCCTGTTTGGAACAATTCACATCCTTGAGAGTTGACTGTAACTAGAAAACCTCTCTTTTGTTCCCTGTGGAGATATAAATACATAGATATAGAGAAAGAGCAATCAATAAGGATAATTTACTACAAGATTAAATTGAACCTACAGATTCTCAGCATGTCTTTATATGCAGCTAAAATATAGTGAGAAAGTCAGCAGCTTTTAGCAGCTAAATTCAACCACTGCACTCTTGATCAAGATAGAAAAAACTATCACAGTGTGACTGATTCTCCATTTCAATGTGATAGATGCATTACAGCTTAAGCAGAAGAGTTGTCATTAGCAATATAAATCTATGTACATACACTTGAGGACTGGATTAAACATTTAATTATAACCTGCTCATTGTGAGTTTTATGGAGCTCAGTAACATAGTCATTGATGGTGGAAGATGCCTGACATCTGCCTGACATGTTAAGCACTGCCTAGCTCTCAGACAGATGTTGCCTGAGTCACTCCCTTTTTCAGACACTCCGAAGATGACAGTTCCCTGCAATTGCAGAATCGCAAAGCCCATTGACAGGGTGCACAGTAGCTTTTACCATTTAATTTTCTATACTGAAAACATATCTTAAATTCACTAGCCTTTCTCCTGCTGTCCCACAGGCCTATGAGCACAATCCTTGCATGTGTAAGTGGGACAAAGAGATAGAGGGATTTGCTCAGCACTGTACGGTTGAGAGATGGGAACATGCAGATTATTATTTAAATTCCAAGTTGTTTTGCTACAGAGACGCCACAAAAACAAGCTGGGGCTTGCTAGACTTTGTGAACTGGCAAATATTTCCTAGATTCTGCATTCATGTCTTTCTCTGTAGTGAGATAAACCTTTGGATATGAAATCTAAAATATCTAATGATCTGAAATAAAAAAAATAAAATATCAAAAACCTAGATCTAGAACAGTGCAATTTCTGATGCTGTGGTATATCAGCATTTCCATAGTACAAACCACAGGATCAAATCATTGGGCCATCTATGGATTGGGAAACTTTGTGGTGCAACAAAACTAAATCCCGACTAACAAAATCAGGGATAGCTTACAGAGGAGATAGTCCACCAGCACCTGCTTGTGTTTCAGTAGCTTACAGCTCTCTGACATAGGCAAGTCATTGATTTGTTTTCTAGTTTGAGTGCTTCCTCAAACACCAATTCGTCTATTTTAGGAGAATATTTTGTCAAAGAGCCCCAAGGAAACAAATGGCATACCCAACATGGTAACCAAACATGGAAGCAAGTTTCAAGGTCTCTCTCACTGAATTGGAAATGTTGGCAAACAGCCATAACATTGCCAGAAGTGTGTCTATGCAGTGTTTTGTAATGCTTGTGTACACGTTGTTTGAAAGAATACATGAAGAACAACTGGTTAAAAAAGAGAAAATCCACTTCCAAAATAGTGTCAATACTATTAGAAAGAGAGAGACAACTAAAGAGAGGCAACTAAATTTGAGTTAGTTCTTATACTTACACTTTAAAGAAATCCCAAACCAGCATGTTTTTCTGTTCTGATTTATTTGCAGATAAGGACTGTTAGGTCACCAGTGCTGTCTGTCTTCCCCCTTCCCAAAGAACGAGACCCAGCTGAGGGAAGAACAGAACCTTCTACTCCAAACATAACTCCCTAAAGGGTGTTAGCTGGAAGAAAACACATCTGTGACAAACCTGCCAATAACTTTTTTCCTGCCCAGTGATAACTAGCCCAATTCCTTGCCAGACCAAGCAGAAGAAACTGAGGAAGAAACAGACTTTTTCACAAAGCCAGATTCTCCCCTGCTACAGTTAAGTCTCCCTGATATAGGCAATATCCATGATACATATTATATCTATGATACTAATGTAGACATTTAGTATTTGAGGGGGGCTTACAGGTAAGCAGATTGCCAGAGCTCACACATAACTATTCTGAGGTGTAGGTGGTAGGAGAACTGGCCTGTGAACAGCTGATGTTTTGGGAAACTGGAAGCCCATTTCTCTTGCAGTCATGTTATCACCCAGCTTAAGGATTTTAAAAATTTTCTGCCTGTTTTGTTTGTTTGTATGATTTTGATTTGTTTTAAAACCCTTATTGCTGTATCCCCAAATATTCCTGTTATCCTATGATATTCCATTCCCCTTGGCAGACATCCCTGGTGATTTCCTACAGGAGTCAATGATGTCTATTCTCCCTGGTGAAAGCAGTAACACAACTGACAATGGGGATTTTTGCTAACACCTGCACCTACTTTATCAGAAGATGATACATTAAGAAAATTCTGTAGAAAAAAAAAAAAACATTGACAGGTTTTTCAAAATCCATAGCTCTTTAACCTGTACTAAATCACATTTCATTGTGGCACTGAGTTGTTTGCTCTAATTGTGAAAAAATGCTTTGGAAGAACTTCAGTTTCTCTGGAGTCATATAACTGAAAACTAAGAAAATCTGCTGTGAGTAACATTTTCCTTTGTGGTAAGCTGCTTTTGAGTAATATTGAGCTAATTACATATCATGCACACTAAAAATTACCTTCCTGAATCTCTCAACATTTCTCTTTTTTCCTTCTGACTGTAGAAATCAGTACCATTGTAGTGCTTGTAAGGTCTACCTGCTTGCTAAGTGATTTCTACTTATTCGGCATTTTATCAATGTCTATATGCACATTTAATATGCCTGCAGCACACATTGGTGATACAGTTATGAAAGGCGTGATACCTCCCTAAATGATTGCTTTAAGGTCATGATTGCACAACTTATCCTTGCATGATTAACTTTGAAATGGGAAGAAGTCACTTCCAACTGTGTAACAACTTCTTTAAAGCTACCATCAACTGGAGAGTGAAACTGTCCGTCAGCCAGCAACTGCAGAGCAAAAGAAAAACACCATCTGAGATTCCAAGCTCCAAAGCAAGTAGTTTGCAACTGAAATACCTTATTTTCTCCATGGGTAGGTTTTCAGTTCTTGGTCAGGAGAATAAACATTTATGAATTTGTAAAGACAGTCTTTTTGAAGGCAGTCATTTTTTCCCTAATACCATGGTGTGTTTTTTTCTGAACTGCAGGAAAAACCAGGGTGGACTCCTTACTTTGTCATTCATGTATGTTTGACAGTGTTACTTCTTGAAGTTTGTTAAGAAATGTCAGCCTCTTCTGAAAGCAGTGTGAAGGAATCCTATTTGCCATATAGCCTTGCAGTAACAAATGAGTTAAACAAATAAATAGAAAGCATATCTTTCTTTAGACATGAATTTCATGTGTTTGATTGTTAAAATAACATGGCCTGCTTAAAACTTTCACAAAATGTCAGTAGACATGGACTGGGTTTTTTTACTTTATGGCTATATCATTGCCAAAGCCCTGTCAGAACTATCTTTCTATCACTAGTGCATGGCTGTTCTGTAGCTGAGAATCAGGATCAGTATGAATGTTGAACTCTGCTGAACTGATCCTGCAGTATTGGTATTTACTCCAGATTCTGTCAAAATTAGCTTGCACTCTTTTTACATATACCTTTCACTACTTGGGTGTTTCCGCTGTACAGTGGTCTACATACCAGTGTATGTAGATTTAGCTCTTCCTCTTGTTTCCTTTTTCTTTTACTATAGGGGTCTGAAAGATCTTTATTTTCTTATTTTCATGGCACACGGTGCTTGAATCACAAATTCATTAGTAAAGAAAGAGGAAATAAAAGGAAAAAAAAATAAAAGAAAAACAAACCAAAACATACAGAACACTAGGAAATCACGATATTGTGTATAAATGCTCAATTATTTAACCAGAAGCAACTATTTATATCAAGACGCTCTTTATCATGAGTGGAACTCCACTCATTTCTACATATCTGATCATAGAAATGGTAGTCAGTGTGAGTGAAGAAGCAGAATGTGGCACTAGGGTAGTTTGATTATAGGAACATGGCAAGCACTGCAAATGAAACCACAAATTTGACCTTCATATGGATAGCCTTCATTGGCCATGCCAGTTAGCATTCTTCTGTTTGCTGCTGGTGGAAATTGCCTGCACCATTTGGTACTGAAAACAGGGAGATTTCTTGCTAGTATAGCTGCCCCTTCCTAAAGCGTTAGTAATTTCATTGTTTTGGTAATATGTGCTAATTGTTTCAGTTAAAGATGTGGGTAAATAAGTCGGCAGCATGGTTGGCAAAGGATTAAAAAGCAGAGAATGGGGATACGGAGTAGAATCATGATTGCAGACTTCCCAAGAGAATGAGCGAAAGACCCCATGTATCTCATAGATCCCATGTATCAAAGGTCGCGTCCATGTGCTACGGTGAGGAAACAGGTCACTTCCACGACACCTCACAGTGAAAGAAGCAAGGGTGCTTGTAAGCCTCAAGAAGCAGCGTTCTGCAGCCTACCTGAACGAAAAAAAAGCGAGGAGCTCTGAATGAACAAAGCGAGGAGCTCTTACTTCCTCCGTGCCTCCGCACAGCGCCGTGCGCCGCAAGACCCAAGAAACCTTTCACTCCGCCCTTGGTGGGTGACTCGGTGGGTTCCGCCAAGGACATTTTTCCTGTCACCCAGGGGGGTTCCCCCCCACGCCCCCGCGGGAGCGGTGGATGACAAAAGCCGGTGGTCGACGCGGGGGGCGGCCCGGCGCTCGCCCGCAGCGGCCGGGGGGGGAGCTGTCCGTGGTGCTGCCACCGCCCCGGGCCCCCCCCGCCCCGCCCCGCCCCGCCCCGCCGCATCCCGCCGCCTCCCCCGCCGCCGCTCACCCCCGGGGCTGGGTCGCCGCCAGCGCCTTGTCGTGCCGAAGGAGACCTCGCCCGTCCTCCGCCGCCTTTGTTTGGAGGAAAGGTTCAAAGTCTTGACCTGGTGCTTCTTTTTTTATTAAAAAAAAAAAAAAAAAGAAAACGTAAAAAAAAAAAATTAAATAGAGAGACCGCCCCGACGCCCGCCCGGGAGCCCGGCCCTCCCGGCCCTGCGAGGGCAGCGCAGGGCGCTCCGCCCCGCCGGGGCAAGGCCGGGGGCCGGCCCCTGGGCTCCGCTCCGCCGCGGTGACGGTGACACGGGCTCAGGGGCGAGGCAGGCCCCGCGGGGCCGGGCCGGGGCGGGCCGGGGCGGAGCGGCACCGGCTGTGGGGAGAAAACAAGCGGCGGGAGGCTCCGCCGCGTCCTCGGCAGGCGGAGGCGGCCCCGGCGGCGGCACCGCGCAGCCACCTCCAGGCCGGGGCCGGGGCCGGGTCGCGCTGCCCGGGCTGCCGGGTGCGCGGAGCGGCGGGGCCGGGCGCTCCCATGGGCCGAGTCCCCTGCGCGGGCCGCCATCGCCCCCAGCCCCGAGCAGCGAGGGGCGGCCGAGCGGCGGCTGCGGCGCTCCGCGGAGCCCGGCCGTCGGCGGGCGTGAGGCCAGGGCGGGCCGGGGCATGGCGCGGCGGGGCGGGCGGCGCGGCGGCGGACGAGCTGGCCAACGCCGCCGCCCGCGGCGACCTGCAGCGCCTGAGGGAGCTGCTGGACGGCGCGGCGGACCCCAACGCCGTCAACTCCTACGGCCGGACCCCCATCCAGGTAGGGAGGTCCGGGAGGGGGGTGCGGGCGACGGTGGAGGGGCAGCGGCCCCTCTGCGTCCGAGGAGCGGCGGCGGCAGCCCCGGGGCAGCCTCCGGCGACGGCCGCCCCCCCGACGGCTGGGCTCGGCTGCTGCCGGAGGGGCGGTTCCTGTTGCCTTTCTGGAAAGGAGAAAGTCTGCGACGGCCGCAACAGAGAGGTTTTAGTCTTAGCAACCCTTGACTTTATTTTAACCAACTGAGATAGGATGACTCAAAACCGAGAACTTTAATGCTCATCTCGCAATAAACGTGCAATAAAAACTAAGGAGTCGCCTTTTCAGCAAGAATTACCCTTTCGTCGTGCCTCGTCTTCTTCTGTCTACGTCTATCACTATTTGTCCTTTCCTTTCCCATGAAAAAAGTATATTCCCCGATTCTCGCGATATATTCACTGACCCTTACGAGCGGAAATAATCCGGGTGCAGTAGCCTTGCCCAGCAGACCCTGCAGGTACAGAGCTAGGAGTCCCTCTGGGGCTCAGTCCGCCCACATTTTACAGTCGCGTGAAGGTGTAGATAGATGTAGTGCCCGGTGGAGTCGTACGTACTAGATTTATAAAGCCGAGTAATTTCCGAGGTAGTTGTAGCCAGCTTCTTCCTAAATTTTGGAAATAAAACGAAACTGGAATAATCTGAGAAGCTATATTTAAGTTTTAAGGCCAGTGCTTGCGAAACTCTCTCCTACAAAATGTCGGTGCTGCATTTCACTCGAAACACGTATCTGTTGCCGTCCTCCGACATGTTTTTTTTCCTGCGCACCTTTGCGCAGCAGGGATTTGCCACGTGCGCTGAACGCACTGCCGGGTGCGCGGGGGGAAACGCAGGTTAGAAAACGGCGAACCGGAGGGGGAGGGCTCCCGGGCATTTTGGTGCTGCACTGGGCAGGGAGGTCGGGCTAAAAGTGCGTTTTTCAGTCTCTCCGGGGGGCGAGGGAAGCGCGGGCGCCGCGCTGTGGGGAGGGTAGTTTCCGTGAACACGAGTGTCTCCTTGTCAAGGACCTCCTGGAAAAGCGTCCCCGATGAAAGCGGGACGGCGGCAGGCCCCCGGGAGCCGCTCCACCAGCACGGCTCCGCGCTGGCCGTTGCAAAGCGGCCCGGGACTTGCCCTCGGCTCCTGCGCCGGGGCGCGGCGGGAGAAGGGCGAGCCCCTTCCCCCGGTCCCTCCGCCCCGCTGCCGGCTCCTGTCGCGGAGCAGCTCCGGCGCGGTCCAGTCCCGCACCCCCCGTCCCCGACGGGGCTCCCGCACCTCTCTGCCCCACCTCCGCTCCTTTCCGCGGGCGATCCCCCGCTCCCGCGGGGCCGAACGAAAGATCCCGGGCGGTGCTTGGGCGGCGCTGACGCTGTCTCTCCCCGCAGGTAATGATGCTGGGCAGCCCGCGGGTGGCCGAGCTGCTGCTGCAGCGCGGAGCCGACCCCAACCGCCCCGACCCGCGCACCGGCTGCCTCCCGGCCCACGACGCGGCCCGCGCCGGCTTCCTGGAGACGCTGGCGGCCCTGCACCGCGCCGGGGCCCGCCTCGACCTGCCCGACGGCCGCGGCCGCCTCCCCCTCGACGTGGCGGCGGGGGGCCCGCACGGACCGGTGGCCCGGTACCTGCGACACCCGCCACCCCGCGCCTAGCCTCTTCCCGGGCCACCCCCCCCCCCTAATTTATTGCCTCGTTTAGACGCGAAGTCGAGCAGCACTCACGCGTTGTGAATAGTCCCCGGGGTCGCCTCTCCCCACTCGGATGCATGAAGGACCGGTGGGATACGCGTGGTTTTGTACGCTGTATTTTGCACGTTTATGTATGTTATCCTGCACTTGAAACCCCACGCCCCTCCATGTCCCGTCCCCCTCCCCCCCCCACCTTTTTTTTGTTCACACGAGAGTCCAAACACTGTGAAGCAAAATAAATATGAAGGAAAACCCCCGCGCAGAGATGGCACAATAAACCAATAAACCCTTCGTGTTTTGACAGGACGGCGTCTGGGCTTTCTGTTTACCCTCCTTCCCGGGTCCCCCCGCTCTCACTTCCCAGCCCTCCCCGTCTGAAGGGGACGGAGGATACTCCGGGCTCTCCCGGTCCCGAGCCGGCTGTTCCCCGTTTGATTGCAGGCTCCGGCTAAATCGGACTCAAGGGGTGCCGGAGCCGATCTCTGCTTCACCCTAGCAACACCGGCCGGGACAGCGGGGAATTGAAGCTTCCTGATGCCATTGCGGCTTTGGCAAATACCTTCGTACAACCACGTACGGTGCTGTGCATGTCTGTGCATGGGCCCGGGGCGCATCCGTGGCTCTTCTCATGACGGCTGTAAACGCGGGACCTGGAAGGAGAAAATAAAGAGCGAATTGTGTCTCTGCAAGCCCGATACCGCCCTCGCTCGAAGTGATAGGTGTTTTACCAACTTGCAGGTGACCTTCCCTGAGTTACTGCGAGTTTAACAGGATTTTGAAGAAATTATGACGGTTGCAAAACGAAGGCGGCGTAGAACTAAAAAAAGTAAAAACCGTACGTCCGAGCTCGGGCCCAGGGTTCCCCAGGCTACTCCAAGGGTGGTGCGTTTGGTAAAGAAACAAACAAGCCGCTGTAATAAGAAGGGGCTGTAACGGCCGTGCTGCTGGAGGAGGAACCGGGGCGGAGGGTAGATTAATTACCTGGGAGGTGATGATCCATCTTTCACTGGGGAAGCCGGGAGGCTCTGCCTCCCTCCCGGACGCCACAACGGGCTGTGCTCGCTCGTCCCGCCCGTTGGGGACAGAGCAGGGGAAGCACGGCGGGGCAGCGGGAGAGCGCTCGTCCGCTTCCCCAGAGCGAATCCTGGGCGCGCTGCAGAGCTGCCTGTAGAGAATTACAGGGGAAAAAAAGTTTCTCTTCGTTTTGCACTCCTACCGAGTATCCGACTCCTAGTTATTTCATACATAGGCATTAAAAATAATATATATGCTTTTATATAACCTATTGGATGATGTGATTTATCACAACACAGTTTCATACAAAGCGTGCTTTATAATTACTTTGTATAAGTTGTCACGCTATTAATATGTAGTTGTGCCGTTTATGTGCATTAAACATCTATGTAACACCTATATTAAAATATGCATAATATGCGTATATATAAAAACATTATGATCAGGTATAAAGCCTACGTATTTGCTTATCAATTATTTTTATATGTAATATGCTTATGTTTAATTATAACTATATTATATGCATATAAAATATGTACAAAACCTCACATTTTATTTAATCTATATTCATGCTTGTTTATTATTAGAACGCCTAGAATATATATTTTATACATATCTGTAAGTAGAAAATATATAAAATTAGAATGTGCGGTCATAACACCTTATGAAATTGTGTCGTATTCTGTCTTAGTACACGGGATAGCCATAAGATAGCCAAGGACAACACTGGGGACAACAGCAGTCAAGACCCTGCATCCTATGCCTGATGGAACTGGCATGGAGCCGGGACCAGACATAGAGATAGGGCAAGGCTAGAACCCGACCACTCTCTTTACAGAAAAGTAAGGGTCTAATTATCTGCGCTTCCAACCCGAGTTAGACTAGTATTCTTATTTTAAAAAGGTCGGTTCCTCCCAGAACTGGAATTCGATTTACAATTTTTAGTATTTCCCTTACAGCTTATGAAACAACAATAATAACAACTGTAATAACAGCTGTAATACAAACAGCAATAATGCTAACAGCAATAATGCTAACAGCAATAATGCTAACAGCAATAATGCTAACAGCAATAATGCTAACAGCAATAATGCTAACTAGCAGCAACGCTAACTAGCAGCAACGCTAACTAGCAGCAACGCTAACTAGCAGCAACGCTAACTAGCAGCAACGCTAACTAGCAGCAACGCTAACAGCAATAATAACAACGCATAAAACCGGCAGGGAAATAACAGGCTTTTCTAGGCTGGCCGCACCAAAAGAACAGAATATGCCCTCAAAACCCAGCAGGGCTAAATGCCGAATGGCTATAAATCTGCCTGACGCCGGTGGTGCAGAGCCCCTGCCCGGGCCCGGCCCATGGCGGGGCGTACTCACCCCGCGGGAGGCTGGGGGTCCCCGGCGCCATCCCTCTCGGCTGCAGGAGCTTCCACCGGCACCTTTCCTTCCGGCAGCGGCATCGGCTCCAGGGCTTGGAGTCCTCCCTGGAAGGAAAAATAGTGATTGTTAGCAGCAAGCAGCAGCAGCAGCAATACACATTTCGAGAAAGCCCGAAAAGCGTTAAAGTTTAACGTGGCAGACAACTCGCGCTTTTCATTTTTAATACCGCAGCTGTGATTGAGGACATGCGCACACACGCACACACACACACACATACACGACCTGGGCGCCCTGGGCACGGCGAGATGCTCCTGGGGCCCGGCTCGGCCATGCATTCAGCGTTGGTGGGTATTTGGTTTCTATTGCCACAACTGTCAGATCATCCTCCCACCGCCTCCCCGGCACCTGCACCGTGCACCCGGTCAGGCGGTCGATTCGCTCTCTTTTGCCTTGCCTGTGGCGGACGACTCGCCACGGGAGGGGAAAAGAAAAGGAAGAGGAGCTGGGGGGGGTGGATATAAGTAAGTAAGTAAGTAAATAAATAAATAAATAAATAAATAAAGCATCTCTCGAAGAACTGTTTTCATTTCGAAATGGCTGTTTTCACTCACTCATTTCCCAGTCTTGAAATCGGACTCGGTCCAGGAGAAAACATTACAGGCTCTTCTTTATTAGCACCGCTGTTAGGGTTTTATTCCGTGCCCAGGCAGAAGAAGGAAACTTCTATTGACATCGGCGTTATTACTGTTTGTCCAGCCGAGAGAAGGAGGTGTTTGTTACGGAGGGGGGGTGTTGCATAAGCGTATATTCACCAGCCCTCCCCAAGACTCCCCCCCCAACCCCCGGAGCCTTCCCTGCCGGCTCCCTGCAGTCCCTGCGCATCCCCGGTTCCGCGCCCAGCCGTGCCGGGCCGTGCCGGCCCGGGCCGGACCCCGCCGCACCGGGGGAGGGAGAAGATGCGCCCGCAGGACCGACACTCTCCCTGCCCATCACCCTACCCCGCGCCTCGCACGGAGGTACCCCGCAGCCTGGGAGGGGGGGTGCGCCGGCAGGGGGGCTCCCGGGGAGGTGGGGAGGACGAGGAGGGGGGGAGGGAAGCGGGACCCCGACTCCCCCCGCCGCACAGAGACGCTCTGCCGGGCGGCGGGCTTCACTCAGCACCGGCTGTCGGGGGGCTCGGCGCCCCTCCGGCCGAGAGGGAGCCAGAGACAGCCCAGCGGGGAGGGGGAGGGAGCGCCGGCAGGTTGCTCCGGGCTTTTCAGCACTTCTCTGCTGCTTCCCCCACCCACACCGCCGCTCCAAAATCTCACCCTTCAAACCGAAAACAAAGCGGTCCGGCACCTCGGAGCACGGCCGGGGAGAGGGTCGGGGGATAAGAAAGAGTTAATTACCCGTTTCGGTTACCGGCGGGGGGAGACGAGATCCGCTTTTTTTTTTTTTTTTTCGCTCCGCTACGCAACGGCCCCGCGTCGCGTTCAAATGACCATGTGACAAGGAAATAGCTGCTCGCCCGGGCCAATACTGGCCTGCGCTTTTAAAGCGGCAGGGATCCGCTAGCCGTCCCCCCCACAGGGTACCAACGCCGCCCCCGGGGGGACGGGCGAGGGTCGCGGTGCGCCGGGCTGCCGTAGCCCTCGCCCCGCCGAGAGGCTTCCGAAGGGAGCGGAGTCCAAAACCAACGGAACAACAAGGAAAAAAAAAACAACAACAACAAAATAACACACACACACCCGCGCAACGGGAGCAGGAGGCGGCGTGTTTGGAGGGGACAGCCCTGGGGGGGGAGGGCAAGGACATGTCGTCAAGGCTTTATTTGAAAGCAGGGGAGCGCCCTGCGATTGGCCGCCCTTCACGCCCGTTTGATGGTGGTGCTCCTCGGGGCCACCCGGTGGGAGGGGAGAGGAGCCGACGGCCTCCCCCGTCCCCATCCCCCGCCGCCCCGTCCTCCTTCACCCGCTTTCGAGGCGGGAGCCATCATCATGGGAGGCGTTTAGGGGCAGAGGAGGAGGGGGGAGAAGAAGGGGGGGGGAGGGAGGGAGGTGAGGCGAAATGGGGAGTAGAAATTAGTCAAACGGAAAACAAAAAAAAAAAAAACCAAACCAAAAAAAAAAAAAAAAAAAGAAAAAAAAAGAAAGAAAAAATCCTCTCCAATGAATGGAGGGTGAGGGGGCCGATTCACCGGTGGGGCCCTGCCGGGGAGGTATTTCTACCTCGGCACACCGAGGGCTCCCCCGTACCCATGCCCCCCCGGATAAGGTGCACCGTCCGCTTCGGGCGCTCCCGCAGCCGGCGGCGGGCCTGGGCGCTGGGCTGGCGCATCCTCCGCCGCCTCCTCGGGGCGCTGGGCCGGCGGTCGCCGCCGCGCCTGGCTCTGCTGCTGGTCCTGCGGCGGAGGCGCCGCGGGAGCCCCCGGCCCAGGTAGGGAGGGCCCCCACCCCGGGGACCGGGGCTGCTCTGGGGCGGGGGGGTGGGGAGGGCGGCGGAGGTCGGGGGCCGGGAGCGGGAGGCGGTGGCGGCGGTGGTCGCCCCGGGGAGAATCGGGTGCCCGCCGCTGCCCGCGGTGGCCCGGCCGAGCCCCCTCCGCTCCACATGCTCAGATTGCACCGGGAACACGTGAGGTTTGCACAGGCGTAGGGGTTATTTTTGTTATATTTTTCCCTATTTTTTTTTAACGCAATAGAAAACGACAGGTTCTTGAAAAGTTACTGTGACTTATTTCTGCCTTTCCTCCTCCTCCCCCCCCCCCCCCCCCCCCCCCCCCCCAAGAAGTTTTTCTTTTCTTTTTCTCGCTGGCTAATTTAGAAGGAATAAACCCACCAGCCCCTGTCAACATTTGCAGACGGTTCCTTGCGAACAAGGAACATAACTATTGCTCTGAAGAGAGAAAATGGCCACTGTTTTCCCAGCGTGTATTGCTTTCCACTGTTGTAAATGACAGCGAAATACAGTGGCCTGTTTTGCCTTCCCTTATTGTTATATAAATATGCGCAATAAGGGTCAGAGCAGCCGAGCAGCGTCAGAAAGAGTAATTAAAATACACACGTGTTAAAGGACCATGAAAGACACCGGAGGTTCAGGCATTTTCAGAGACTTTTTCCTGATTGCAGAATGCAAAATCGGATTGTTGTGGATCTGCACGGCGCGGCTTAGGCCTCGATCATTACACATAATTAGACATTTAATTAAAAATAAAGCGAATATTAATTTTGATGGGTATTTGAGCATTGTTCCACAAAATTCTCGTAGAAGGTCATTAGAGGAGTCCACAACCTCCTCTAATCCAGAGCACAGACTGGAGAAGGGCAGATGTAGAAGAGAAGGAAATAGAAATATTTGCCTGAAAATATCTACAAAAACAGAGATTATATATTTTTGCATATATATAAATATTCGTAAAAAAAATTTAACCCTTCAACTATAGGACTCGAGGTGTGGAGATAAAGAAATTCACAATTTGCCTGCACCAGTCTCTGGTTAGATCACTTTCAGCGCTTTTCAAATATCAAGTGTGGGGAGATACACACATACATACACGTGTGTTTATATACATATATGTATAAAAATCAGAAACAATACCCAGTATTCCTTGCTACCTTCAAATCCCTTGGGTTTTTTGTATTTCTAGTAGGCCGAATTTCTTCATCTTACACTAAATGGGGGAAAAAGAAACTATAAACTCTGGCTGACCTGAAATGCACGAATCTCGAATATGAAACATGAATATGAAGGTGCTGATTATCCCGAAGTAAATTCAGTGTAGCAAGGACAAGACACTCTCATTGATCAGGCAGTGTGGCTTTTTTTTTCCCCTCTCTGTTTCCACGCTTGCTGTAAATGCTGTAAATGCTGCCTTTTTTTTTCTTTTTCTTTGCTTTATTTTTTTTCTTTTCTTTTTCTTCTCCCCACCCCCCCCACTCCCCCCCCCCCCCCCCCCCCCCCCGAGCTTTTCATCGGGTAGATCGAGTTCTTCTAAAATGCCGGTTAGGTCTAAAATAGTCACTGAAATTTGCCGAAAATCTGATTCTGAAGGGGCTGGAGGAGGGTAAGCAAAGCGTGTGTATTTAATCTAAAAAAAAAAAAAGAGGATTTTTTTTTTCCCGTTTGCCTAACCGCACTCTTTCCATAATAGGGTCTAACAATATTACAGTCACAAAAGCAATGCAGAAATATTTTGGCAGGTCGGAGACAGGGAACCCCAAACCCGTAGTATTTCAGGCTGCAGCCTGCAGCAAGAGGGTGGCTTAATATTCGGATTATGTGCAAATCTATTTCAGGGGGGGGGAAATAAGTTTGGCAATAAAAAGAAAACAGCTCTTTTTGCCCTTATTTCCTATTTAGAGAGGCGGATGCTATTCTCAAGCTCTGCCCAAAATTACTTTGCTTGATTAAATAGACGGAATGAAGAAAAAATTGTCATTCCCCGAGCAGTGCGAGAAAGAAGCGGGGTGTCTTTCATTGAAACGGGGTCCACGAAGCTGCTTCTGACCCCTAACTGGGTCCGAGACGGGGAATGACACTGAAAATGTCTGACAGAGGCGACCCTGCAGCCACCCACCCGCCCAGAAAACCGGGCACGCCGTGACATATTTCACTTACCACCTCTAAACGTAGTTATTTCTTAGGACGATGGGAGAGGCTTTATTTGTTTTGCTTTTTTGTGTGTGCGTGTTTATCTGTTATTTGTCTCGCTTTGCTGTTTGTTTTTTTAAGGAAGGGAACATTTCGCCTGACGAACGCTTAATTACTTTTTGTAACCTGTTAGGTGATTATCCAGACCCATTATGTCGTTTTACTTTCCGATAACTCCATAGTCCAAAACGAGGGACCGAAAAATAAGCATCTAACGTTTTCTGGAAGGTTTCTAAGAAAAATGTAAAAATATCTAGGGATATTTTCACAGCTATTTCCGGCAGCACATTACATTCAGAAATGCGCTATGTTGAAGTTTATATCACACAGTTTGGAAAACAGAGACAGAAGAATTTATTCTTTATTAATGCAAGTTGTTAGGTTGTTTGTTTCTATTTGGGGTTGGTTTGGGGTTTTTTTGGTTGGTTGGTTGGTTGTTTTTTTGGGGGGGTGCTTTTTTTGCGTTTGGGCTTTTTTTTTTTTTTTTTTGTCATTTTTATGTCCAAAGTACAAGTTTATCGCACAATTTCTAAAGGTCTAAAGTTAAGGTGCTAGATTTTCCTGTTCTTACACAATATGTGTAATGAGGAAAATTGTCTTTGCAAATATACTGATATTTTAAGCCGAAGAGCAGAAGGACACTGTTCAACTATTTCTATTCACCGGTTTTTCTTCATTTTTACCGTAACTCCAAACAATTAATTTTTTCGCCCCTTAATTGTAAATCAGGCTACCTCCTTGCAACCTCTCCATTGCACCCCCCACCCCTGCCCTTCCTGCACCTTTTTTTGCCTATTTACAGGCGAAGAAATCCTAATATTTTGTTCTCTATAGTTTGTATCTTTGTAGTATTTAATTAACTCTAAATTTATTACCGAAATATTCGTTAGATGATAAAATAACTCACGTAAATGTTAAATGCTGTAAAATACCTTTTTTTTTTCCTTTTTTTTTTTTCTTTTTTTTTCATTAAAAGCTTATTACTTGCTAAGCCTTAAACAGGGCGTAAGGTGGCTGGTTTTAATAACTGAAAATTACCTTTTCCGTCCTGTATGCCATTATCAAAACATCTCAGAACAATTTGCAGGATTGGTGTACTGTAGTATTAAAATGGATCTGTTTTCGGTGTCAAAGATGTGCATTGTTGAACAGTGACTTTAAAAAGAAATCAGACGAGACATGCAGGACAGGAAGACTGCTTAACGTGGAACATTTTTTTTTCTTTCATTCGTGAAAATATCTTTGCAGTAAGGTTTGTTGGGGAGAGAAGGTGGTTTCGCCTCCCTTCCCCCAAGACACAAGTATGATACAAGGGTCCTTTTCCAAACACATCAGCACGGGCTCGTCTATTATTTCCCCAACTTCAGATATGACCGTGTGTTGTTATGTTTCGATTATTTTGAGGTCGTTTGTTGGTACCATGATTGTGCAAAACAGAATTTCCTTTTCGGGGGGGGGGGGGGGGGGGGGGGGTGGAATTAGTATGACTTCAGTAATGTAACTTAAAATTGTGTCATTTTAATGGTACACTAGCTTCATAAGTGATTTGGAGGGTCAGTAATGGTTAGCGCGGGACCGTATTTGCTGTTTTACACCGTTCTGCGATTTCGTGGTTTTTCACGGATTTTAGCAGGGATGGAGATGCAGACAGGCCATCTGACTCCTCTAATAACGTCTTTACTTACAAATATGTTGACGTGTGAGTGTATACATTTTTTTATACTTATATATTCACAAAAAGCCACATATGCATATATTTATACACGCACATAGATGCATAAAATCCCCTAGCGATACTATTTCACAAAAAGCAAGATTAGCCAGTGATAATACGCGCAACCCTGCCGCTCCTCAATATTGATTTGAAATTTTAAGACACCTGACACACGTAATCCAGGAGGTTGTCTCCTTGGATTTATCTCTACGTGGCTACATTTAATGGCAGAGAGCACACGAAGGACGGGAGGGCACTTTACCTGTTGGATGGGGGATCCTTTCCTCTTAATTTCCCACATTTTGCGGACTTTTAAAAAAATCCACTTTTAAAGTTTGTTTGTTGGTATTTATTTATTTGTTAGTTTGTTTATTTTATTTATTTAATCGCCCGCCAGCCCCGGGGCCCACTCTGTACCATGCGCTGCAGCAAAGCCACAGTGAGCGGGAGCCCGTCGCGGGTCCCTCATCCCACCCAAGCCCCCTTCAAATGCGGCACCTTTCGATATTTGACGCCACTTTCCCCAGAAACTTGGGGAACCCCCGACTTGTCTCCGGGGGGAATAAATTCGTGTTTATTTCTCCTCATCCAAGGATGCCTCTGCCTTTCGGTCGTCGGTACACATAGACATAAAATCGTCGGGTTTTCGCCTTTCGCCCCGTTCCTGTGCCCGAGCGGCGGGCGCGGGCGGGGGGGGGAGATTAACGCCGAGGGGAATAAAGGTGCATCTGCACGGCAGATACTGCTTCTGTGGCAATCGCACCGGATTTCTGCAATTAAAAAGAGGAAAATAGGGAACTGACACAGGAGGGGAAAAAAAAAAAAACCAAACAAACTAAAAAACTTCCTTAATCTGTTTTCTGTATTTTCTCACTTCATTGTCCGACCTCGGCGGTGGCTCCGAAACCCCCCGCCCTCCGCAGCGCTCTGCGGGAATGCCGGAGCCTTAAACCGCTCCCCCCCCCCTCCCCCCCCCGCACCCCTTCGCCTTGCCTCTTGCCCAGCCCTGGCCGTAGCTCCGAGCTGGCGGAATAAATCCTCCCGCGGGCGCCAGGGCCGACACCCGGCTCGCTTCGATGGGGGGTAGTGGAGGGGGGTCGTCTGGGAGGGAGGGGGGGGTGTCAGGGCAAGCCGCCTTGTGCAGGAGGGATGAGTAAGAGGGCGGAAAGCTGGGGGGGGGACTCAGGTGCTTGTTTTTTGGGCTTCACAGCGGCAAGGCGAGGCCCTGGTCAGCCTCTGGCTGCCGGGATGGAGCCGTGCCGGGACGGAGCCGTCCGTCGCGCCCCACCTCCCCCCCGGCCGCAAGGCCGAGGGAGAAGCGGTACTTTTCTGCCCGGTGCCGTGAGGCGGGTGGCAGCCTTCCCGTGGGCACGGCTCTCTTCCTCACCCGGGCCGACTGCTCCCGGCCGGCGGCGGCACGGAGGGACAGACGCCAGACCCTTGGCTCAGAGGGGCTCGGGGCGGGGCAAGGACCCCCCCCGCGCCCCCGCTCCGGAGGCAGAAGCCAAACCCATCCCTCGGATCCAAATACATCCTCGGGGACAAGGGTCCCCGGGAAGGCTCTGAAGTCCTCTCCCCCGCGCCCTCCCCACACAAGATAACTGCGGCGCGTCCCACCTGCAAGCCCGGTCAGCCCCGAGAAGCCTTTTGCCGGTGAGGCTGCGCTCCGCTCCCCTGCCTTCACCCCCGCGCCCCGTGGTGAGGGATGAGGGGGGCAGGGACGCGGCCCCCATCCCCTTCCTTCTCCCGCACTGACGGCACCCCCAGAGGGAGGCAGCCCCTCTGCGGGGGGGGGGGGGCGCTGGTTGTGGTGGTGTGGGATATGAAATCGCGCTCCCCTGTGGGGGTGCCGACCTCCCCCGGCTCTCAGCTTGGGGAGCAGACTGCCAGCACCCCGCCGTCCTCCGCCGCCCGCCCCTCCCCGGTACCCCCCCCAAGGAGGGTCTGCGGATTTTAACGTAGCCACCAACACCGTGCTCCCCCCCCCGCGCCTGCAGCCGGGGGCGGGGCCGTATGCTGCAGCGCCCGGGGGGGGTCGGTAGGGCCGTACCCGGGGGCCGGGGGCCTCCTACCCCCCCGATGGGGGGGGCCGGGGGCCGGCCGCTGCTCTCGGGGAGGAGGAGCCGCGGCACGGTGAGGTCCCGGCCGAGGGGAGAGGGAAAAGCCAGTGACGGCCGTGCGGGTCGGGACGTCGGGGGGCGATGGAGGGATCCCCCCGGGGAAAGGGCTCCGGTGACCGTCTGTGCAGCGCCGCCGCCCGCGGGGACCGCGAGGAGGTGCGGAGGCTCCTGGACGCGGGCGCGGATCCCAACGGGACCAACTCCTTCGGGAGGACCCCGCTCCAGGTAGGGAGCAGCGGGGGGAGGAGGTGACGGGGTCGGGCGGGGGGGGCTTGAGGAGGGGGGAGCTGTCTTCTGCCACGCTGGCGGAGGGGAAGGGGGGGGGAGGGATTTCGTGTTTTGAATGAATTTTTATTGTTCTTACCGGACTCGGAGTCCAGCCGCAGCTGCCTGAATACAAGCGGGTGCTTTTCTGAACCCTCGCCCTCCTGCAAATACAAGGTCGAATCCAGAGGGGCACCGCTGGCAGCAAACGAATTATGGTAGAGGGTACTCAAAAGGAGAAGTGGGACTGCAAAATCCGCTTCCAGATGGGTGCAGGGAGTTGATTGCACTTCGATCAACTTTTCTTGCTTGTTTGTTTGTTTTAAATATAGCCTTAACGGGTCTTTTTTCCCCCAAGGAAATCGAAGTGTGGTCCCATACTAGTATATTCATGTGAAAGAACGACACAGAAGACGGCGTAGAAATTGTCACAGAGTAGAAACTGTAACTTGAAAATAGTATTAATAGTCATCACTCTTATTACTAGTATTTTTAATTCTATTCACTATTCGTCAATAGAGGTAGTATTGATAGATAGATGTAATAAGTACTGGTGTGGAGCGTAGCTGGTTTCCGGGCATTTTGAGAGCTAGAAGTGTGTTATATTAATCGACATACTTAAGCTGAAAGTTTTTAAATGCTCATTGAACGATTCAGGTACTGTGGTTTAAACTGGAGTTGTGTATGAAAAGGTCTTCTCGAGTTGTTATTTGAAGCAACATATTTAATGATTCACCAGCTAAGCTGAACAGCCATTTTGGTCCTTGCACTTTGTATAGAAAAGGAATTGTTTTTTTTTTTAAGTAAGTCACTCAGAAAGACTCTTAGAAAGTTATTCGTTTTACTTCTGTTGTAAGTTCAAATTCCAGATGAAAAGGTTCTCCAAGTCGTTGTAAATTTTCTCCTTCCTCCTCTCATTTCAGGATGAGACTAAGTTCTGTTTCCCTTACCAGCACTTTGCAAAATGGCTGCCACTCTGACATGTGGACCCTTTCTATCTTTCTCAAAAACTTAACCTCTACAGGAATTTATGTATTGTGAAATTTATAAGCATTTTCCCACTTCTATTATAAACAAAACCAAATATTTGTAGTCCACAACCAAATTCTCTCGGGAAAAAAAGTAATGGAAAACCTATTGTCTCCAGATATTTTCTGCAGTGTTAAGATTCAATTTATGGTGGTTAAAATTCCATTGAAAATGCCCAGGAGGATGCGGGAAGTAAAAACCCAAGTGTCATTTTCTTGTGTTTGTTTCTTTGTTTGTTAGGGGAGTTGTTTGGTTTTTTGTTCGTTTGTTTGTTGTGTTTCTGTTCAATCGTGCATGAATCAGACCTTACCAGAGCTTTCTGCTTTCGCTTTATCTGCAGAGCAGCATCAGGGTTCAGAAGGACGGTTTTGCGCATTACCCGTGGGCGCTCAGCTGCTTTCCTTGCTCCTGTGAGAAGCAGCACAGGTTTAGCCAGAGCTGAGAGAGAGAGAAGCGGTAGAATTCAGGAGTGGGGTAAAACCATACAAAAAATAGCCAAACTGTTGCTGAGGAGGTTACAGCCAGCTGCCTTGCCCGGCTGTTCGTTGGTAAATCAGTAACGCATCCCAAGTGGCAGGAGGGATGCCTCAGGGCTCCTCAGGGCTGCCACAGAATGCACAGTGGGTACATATATTTATGTGCATAGCGTGTACATATATTTACACCACACTATTTATGGTATAATAAAGGGTACATATATATGGTATATGTAAATGGCACATATATTTTGTATATATGTGTGTACACACCTGTGAAAATATATATATGTACATATATGTGTGTGTGTGTGTGTATACATACCCCACAAGCACCATATATACCATGGCATTTATAAATGGTATAAAATGTGGGACAGAACATACACATACGTATTACCTCGTCTGGAAATCGCGCGCATCGTAGTTAATATTTTAATTCATCGTGGAATCAAAGAATAACTCAAGCTGGGAAAGACCCACCAGCCTCTCCCGGTACAGCTGCGCGCATTTACGCGGGTCACCGCTACAAACAGCTGCCAGACGAAAACCACCGCACGAAAGACCCTCCCAGCACCTGCTGCCCCCCAGCCCCCTGTCTCCCCGCTCCCGGCTACCCCTGTCTGCCCGCGCTGCCGGGCGGCGCTGACGCTGTCTCTCCCCGCAGGTAATGATGCTGGGCAGCCCGCGGGTGGCCGAGCTGCTGCTGCAGCGCGGAGCCGACCCCAACCGCCCCGACCCGCGCACCGGCTGCCTCCCGGCCCACGACGCGGCCCGCGCCGGCTTCCTGGAGACGCTGGCGGCCCTGCACCGCGCCGGGGCCCGCCTCGACCTGCCCGACGGCCGCGGCCGCCTCCCCCTCGACGTGGCGGCGGGGGGCCCGCACGGACCGGTGGCCCGGTACCTGCGACACCCGCCGCCCCTCCCCGCCGCCGCAGCGGGAACAGGTCCGGCCGCGGAGGGGGATGAGCGCTGACACCCCCCCCCCCCCCCCTGTGTCCCCCGCTGACGCCCCCTCCCCTTAGATAGGTCTCCTCTCCTCCCGGGCGCCCGGCTGCTGCGGAGGGTCTCCCTCTGTCCCCTTCCCGCACCCCAAGGGCGCTCCGTGTCCTGCTTCTGCCAGGCAACGCATGCTGATGAATTTTCTAAGAAACAGCGGAAAGAACAGAAACACGGCGGCGGGGAGCGCTCCTGGTCCTTCCCGGTAGGCGGAGGACAAGCAACAAGCAATTCTCCGAGGCGGGGAAATTTCGTCGTTTCCCCCCGCACCATTTATTTTTAAATTGATGCGGTTTAGAGAAGTGAGAACGCTGTTTGCCTTAGCGGCTTGCTCACTGCCCTGCAAGCCACTGCCTCGATCTCCACCAGATACTTGTCTTATTCACAGCGGTATTGATTTTATTCGTGTTCACACAGTCATGGAGAGCTTTGCGTTTTAGTGTTACCTTGAGATTCTTCTATATAGCGCTCGGAAATAGCGAACACCTTAGTCATGCCGTTTAAAAAATTAATTCATCTCCAAATCTTCTCCCCTCATCACCCCGCTCAACTTGGAAAGTCTTAAAATATGTAACACTGAATGAGAGTACAATTTGAGAACTACTGCCAATGTTTTGTATAGATGTATTCAGGGAAGGCTATCCATATGAGAAACCAATGGGTAGTCGTTTAGTTACCGGGTAATTTTAACACTTGGGGATATCTCGTTGATTCAGAAGATCTGACCAACGAGCTCCGTATTTTTAAGACAGCTTTCCGTGTCTTTAAACCAGATATTTGGAAACAAAAACAAATGACTGAGCTTGATTACAAATCTGAATTTCTTCACACGCATTGCCTCTGTTTTTCCTACGCAATTTCCATCGTCCACTCAATGTTCGTACCACTGATGTGTGATGAAATACCTGTTACTATTCAACAGCAAAGTGTCGAAGAGGTTGGCTTAAAAAACCCCCACAATCCTTGTGTTCAACTATTAAACGATCCTGTACGCAGCACTACTCAGTGTTGTGTGGTGTTATTTATTTCGACTTTGTTCGTCGCTTGCACTTTTTGTGTCTGTGCATAAATACGTGTACGCACACACAACACGTTCACGCTGGTCGAATACACAGGGCTTAATACGCGGGTGTGTATTGTTCACGCACATACATAGTGCGTTAAAAGCACTATGAGTTAAAAGCAAAAGAGTTAAAAGCATCCACCAGACTCATTAATTTCCGTATTTGAAACAACGCTTACAGAGCAACAGGAAAGATCGACTGCACCTCGTACTTTTGGATGACTTTACGAGCTTTCTAAAAGCGGATTTTTTTTAATTTTTCTTTTCCTCATTAAAAACAACAACAAAAAAAAAAGAAAAAAAACGATGGCAAGCACACATTGCAGACGGAATAAGGCATCACGGACGCATACTATGCCTGAAGGTTATTTTTTTCCCTATTACCGCAGATACGTTGGTGTTTTTGTTGGCGGTGGGTTGCTTAGGGCAGGGATCACGGGGCCAGAAGACGCGCTTCAATGCCCCGATTTTTTGCCTCTAGTTTACCAAAGAACGGCTTTCTGCCACTCATTTTTTTTTTTAAAATAGAAGGGGGAGGGGGAAAAAAAATCTCTCTTCCCTCAAAGAGAAAATGTTATTTCCTAGTTATTTCTCCCCAGAGGGCGTTCGGCGGGAGCGGGGTCAGCAAATCGGTCTGGGGCGAGGGCAGAGCGGGCGGGACGAATGTGTTTTTCTCCCCCGGGCTGCATGCAGCCCAGCTCGGCCTTGGATGCTGGGCACAGAGGGCAGGTGGCAGTCCCAGCCGTCCCCGCTGCCGACGGACCCCGGGCGGCGCAGGGGGCGCGGAGCATCCTTCCCTGCCTTCTACGGCCCCCGCTGCCCGCCGGCTGCCCACCGCAGGAGCCCCCTTCCCCGCGGGAAGGAGGGCCAGAGCCCCGGCGCTTCCCTTCAGAAACACGTCTGGCGAAGCGGCGTCCACAGCAGGGTGCCCACGGGGTTTTTCCACGCAGCCTTTCCCCGCCGGGGAAAACCGTGCCGGGGGAAGCCTCTGACTTTCCCAGAGGCTTTGGCCTCGGAGCTGCCGAAGCCCAGAATTTCCTCGGGATGTCATCTGAAGAGAAGAGGATGACGGGTTTTGGGGACGGAGTTACGCGCGGTGATTTCGGAGGCGGTGTAAGTGCAGTAGGCGACGGAACGGAGCAGGGCATTCGCCGGGCTGAACAGCCCTCCTTTTACGTTGAACAGGGAGGGAAAAGAAGAATTCACGCTACTTAGGAAAGTAAAGAAAAAGGTTTCTCCCTCCAAGTGTCCAGCCCAACCTCTGTGAAAAAAAAATATTGTCAATTTTTTTGTCTCTATAAAAAGGTCCTTAAAAAGATAGGTTCGTCACGTTGAGGTAGTAGCTCTATGCTGCTTTCCTTTCTGTCGTAAATGTTCACTCTTTGGATAAGGATCCAGCAGCACTATGTGTCACAAAGCATCCTTTAATTGTGTGTGAACGCCACCACCTAAATAATTTCACTAGATATTTTCCATTGTGGTATCCTCTGTCAAGCTTTTATTTTTTTTAAATAAAAATACCTTCAAGGTGTAAAGGCATTAGAAAAACATTATGGAAATTTACTCTTCAAGAACATGACTCCCAAGCTTTAAAACAGTCATCGTCCTCTTCACTTACATTTAACAACGTTTATTGTGTCCAAGGGTCCATAGCCTTTGAATATTGAGTTCACAGTCTTGAAAGCTTCACAGAAGCGAAAAACAAAAAGCATTTTAGGAAAGAAAGTAATCACCTGACCTTGCTTCGGTGTGGTGGTGCAATATTCCCCTCCTGCCCGCCGCCCCCCCCCCCCCCCCCCCCCCCCCCCCCCGCCTCCCCCCCGCACCCCTCCTCGCACCCCCTCCCTTCCTCTTTTGGCCACTCGGTGATCGGCGCGATTCCCCAATCCCTGGGCCACATACCAATTTAGAAGTCAGGCGTGAATTGCGAAAGCGTTAAGGCGCTCCCCTATCGCACCTCGCTCCTACTTCCCCTACGGCTTGGCAACTGTAATGACAACCAATCACCCCCTGAGAGACTGGTATATCTGTACCTGGATCGTGGCCCAAAGGGAGATGATGCCAGCACTGCAAGATCTAGCAAGTTCTGGACTTGCACAACGGGTGGAAAGTACCAGAGTATCTCACTGTCCGAGTTGGGCTGGAGTGGAATACCTGAGGAAGATCAATAATCTTGGATCCTAGAAATAGTGATTCTAGTGAGATCCTTTGAGCTCTCCTGGATCACAGTGGGCTGTGGCCAACATCTCCCTGAGCTGAGACGCTGCTCCAGCAAACATCTTGAGGACTGAAAGGCCGGGGCAAGCCAACCCGCCTCGCGTCTCAGTTACCGCCTGCTGAGCAATGCCAATGTGTCGTGAGTATGTACTCCAGACTTGAAGAGGGAAATTTTAACTACACGCTGGTGTTTCTCTTTCATCCACCTCTCTATATACAAGTTAGCTCTCACGAGTGTGGATGTTCTTATACTTTACTGGATCCAAATATTTGTCTGTAAGGGTGTAAAAGGGGCACCCCTTGGCTCATTGGAGTTGTACGTTGCAAAGGGACATTTGGTCCTAGCAGTTAAAAACTCGCATGTGTGTGCAACCCCTCAAGCGGTGTGTTTGTATGTTTGTGCTCATAGGTGTATGTGTTAATTTGGGATACCTTATCATAAGTTAGTGTGAATTTTGCAATTCTCAAGTCTGTAATTACATTGCTGTTCAATTATTTCATTAAATTCTTGTAAATTGGTGAATGATTAAGTGCTGCTAAAACTTAACCTCTTGATCTACCTCAAATCATTAATGAATTTTGAATTGCTACTAAATCATAACCATGTCAAATATTTCAATCTGCAGCACTGGGCCAAAGCTGTGTAAATATGTCAACCTCACTGGCCTATTTCCATAGAAAATAAGCCTCAAGCACTATGAGTCTCAGGAGGAAAATGGACATGCTCAGAGCCCTCATAGAAGAAAGTGACGAATTTGAAAATGAGACAGGTAAGCCACAGGACCTGGTGTTGGAGAAAGGACCTCTGAAGACACTCATATCCTACTAGAGCTCTAGTGGGGCAATCACAGCAGTAGAGATGAGAGGTGATATACTTAGTGGTTATAGATTTCTTTTTTTTAAATCAGGTCTCAATCAGTCCTAATCTGACACTCACTGACATAATTCACAATTTCTTTTTTCTTTTTTCTTTTTTTCTTTTTTCCTTTTTTTCCTTTTTTTCTTTCTTTTTTTCTTTCTTTTTTTCTTTCTTTTTTTTTTCTTTCTTTTTTTTTTTTCTTTTTCTCCCCCCCCCCCCGACTTACAGGAAAAAGAGGTAAGAATACTTTAAGATACTGTATGAAAAGATGTTAAGACAGAACACTCTTTTTCTCTGTGGAAAAGAGGCCAGAGGACAAATTTATCTGCATTTCTCTCCCTTTGTTAACATGTATTCATGAATTACCTGAATGCTTTTGGTAGAAACCTTGAATTACCTGAATGCTTTTGGTAGAAACACTTGCTAAGAAAGTGTTTCTTGCTAAGAAAGTGTTTCTGTGCTGGAGAAAGCCCAAGAAGGTGAAGTGAAAAGAAAGGTGGTCCTTAGGAGTTGAAAACCAAGAACCTTGCAACTAGAGGCTTCAGGTTGCCTCACAGAAAGGTAGCCAGATGTTTGCCACTAGACCACACATTGCTCTTGGTAGCGAGTGTAAGCTCCGGACTGAGGGCAAGCTGTGAGAAGCCCTGCTTGCACCTACTGGTCCAGCCAGGGGCTGTGCAACACAGGGAGAGGGTTTCCACAAAGGGCCAAGGGGACAAAATATGTAGAGTTCAGCTCACATCGTCAGCAGAGGTCATGGTATTAGAAATACACTGCTTTCTTACCACCAAACTAGATAGCTCATGCTGCCGTTGATGTAGTCACTCTTCTCAGGAAGCAGCCTCCTACATGTGACTTCTGAACAAAGACATTGCTACATGAGGAGGTGAGAGTAGTAATCTAGAACACCACGGTTTGATCTCCCAGGTGGGGAAAGTCCCAAGATAACCATCTTTTTCTCTACGTGGTGCTGGTGGTTGACAGCACTGACTGGGCAAAAAGGTAAGAAAACAGTCATGTTGAGAGCTGTGGGGATGGAGCAGAGGCATAGGGTGTCCAGAACAGGGAAAAAAAAGAGGCAGGTCCAGCTCAAAGAAGAGGTGCCTGGACAAAGGGGAGACTCTGTCATGGCAGAGTCTGACAAAGCCTGAAGAGATGCACAACAGACATTTACCTCTACCCCACCCCGTGCCAACCTGGGTCAATGGTTTTGTGTGGCTTCTAAAAAACAGGTCATTCCTGCAGACATTGAATGCACATGGCTGATGAACAGCGGCACTCACAAGTAGACAGTCAATGCTGTTTGGTGAAAATCCCGGGAGAGAGGGCATTCCTTGCCTCTGGAGATCAGGCATTTGAACACTGTTAGCTTTGAATTTTTTTTACATCTGTTTTCACTTCGGCTCCGAGCAGCCCAAGGGCCAGAGAAGGAAGTGAGAGTCAAGCCAAGGTACTAACAACACCATGGAGTGGAGAATTTGTATCAAGTACGGACCAGGTCCAAGGACAGAGCTGATTCTGCTGTCCTCCTCACATGCACTTTAAGGGGAAAGCAACTCCTACCATCACCTACCTCCTATTGGCTTATCTTCCTGGCTTATTTTCAGGCAGATATGAAAGAATGATTTTTAAATGTTTGACCATGGTATGAAAACATATAAAATGTATTTCATAACCTTCTTATGCAGTGGATAAAAGCCCATACAAAAGCAACTTCCTATAAAGCACTAATTAATAAAACACAGAATCTAAGGTCAAATGAAAAGATTTCCATGAGATCAAATGTCTTCCTCCTTTGTGCTAGAGGAACCATACTGTAGGAAATGAAACAACTGGACAGACTTCATGTGTTCTCTAAGATACGTTTCACTTATTACAGGCATTATTCTTGGTTCCATATATGGCTAAATCTGGGGATTGAACATTATGCCCAAACTACTTTTTCTTTTTTTCTCTTTCCAAGGTGTACCTAGAAACCAGTGGTTTTTTTTAACTCATATTGTTCCCTTAAGCAATGCTATTCAACCCTGTAGGTATTAAGATATTCCACAGGTTTGCATCATCCATTTCTTTTCTACAGCTGTACAGAAGCACACAGGCTATCACAATTTATGAATGTATTTCATTTGCATATGTGCTCCTTTTGTATCTGTTTTCAGTAAATGTTTGTGCAGTTTTGTTCACAGCTAGCACGGTAAACTGTTTCACCAAACGTCAAGCTAAATAATTTCATGCTAAACAATGCACAGGAGGAACCTGATTCCATGAGGAATGCCTGCTCTAAGGCAGGACGTTTGAAAATACTGAGAGCTGTATGCATCCAAAAAAGAACATCCTGCAAACAGAACAGTCCAGCAAGCTAGTTCACAAAAATTATATGCAGAAGTTACTTTCACATTTTATGTCAGTCAACAACAGTTTCTAGAAAATCCCAGTTCACATAGCCATGGAAAAAATAGATGATATTAATTAAACAAAAATATGGAGAAACTTCTGGATTCCACTCAGATTTATTCCACATGAATGTAAACCATTCTGTTTTCTGGTATTGCTACTGAGACCACAAGGCATTTATCTTGCTCTTCCCTGAGTGGAAAACTGAGTCTGAAGATTCATGTTGTCATTCATACCTGCCTAAGGTTTCTGGAAGCAGGTTATGTATTCAGTGGTAGTCACAAGAGCAATAATGTTATTCCTTACTTTCATGAGAATAAAGTTGAAAGACAATAGAAAATACAGACAGAGAGTTAAGTGTGGGCTCTCTTACCTACACAGAATCCTTTTACTCTCTTTCAGTAAAAACACCAACCTAGTGTTATCAAAGATCAGGAGATCCAGATGGCCAGTTGTATGTTAGGAATTGGTCCATTGAACAACGACTTTACTGCTCATTTACAAGAATTAGTAGAAAACAGACAATCCAAAGTTCGTTGGTTTTTTTTTTTTTGTTTTTGTTTTGTTTTGTTTTGTTTTGTTTTGTTTTCAGCCTAAAGCTTTCCCCATAGAAACAGGGTCAATTACAGAATCAGTTCAAGACTGCTGAAAACTAAATTGCTTTTCTTTTGGAGTGCAGTTCTGGGGCAGCTGGCAGACTTCATTTTTCCCAGGTGCTGTAAGGAAAAGCCTTTCCTCCTGCCTCATTGTTCTGA
This sequence comes from Fratercula arctica, assembly GCA_947846985.1. Classification (NCBI taxonomy): domain Eukaryota; kingdom Metazoa; phylum Chordata; class Aves; order Charadriiformes; family Alcidae; genus Fratercula; species Fratercula arctica. The sequence continues at coordinate 68,065,600 of CANTUZ010000026.1, read as the reverse complement.
TGCCACATTGCACCCTTTCACAACCTGCTTTAACTTGATAATATGGTGGAAGTGGTTCCATTTTGGGGAAGGGACTACATATATTTTTTCCTTTTTTTTTTTTTTTTTTTTTTTTTCTGGTCCTGTGAACTGATGAAACCTAAAGAGGAGTTTGACGTGCATCGGAGCTAGAATGAAAATAAGCAGCAGGGAGGAGCAGGAGAAGTGGGGACCAGCAGCCCCATCAGTGCACCAGATGCAGTGCAGAGAGTTGAAAAACCCCACTAATACACGTGAATAATTCTAGATGGGAATCTTTGTAATCTCCTAAATTCATGCAGCTGGGCCTCCTCTATGACACCCTGATGTTCAGGCAGAAAATGCATTTCCAAGTACACATCTAGTCACGCATGGCTTTGCACCGTAAACTGCCTGAGCTAACTCATAGCAAAGGTGGTGGAGAACTTGACAATTATCTAAATAAACAATTGCAAACTTTTGCAAAAGAGCGATTAAGTGTTAATTTCAATTCTTTTGCACTGTCCTGCTTCAGTCAGTACTGCAATGACAGTGGGGAGAGGAAGCAGTCGTTAAAACAGTTAAGCCAGAGTTTCCATTTCCGGGCAGATCCTGCCCAGTGCTGAGCACCTCCTGAATTAATTTCTCCTCTTACTGATACTCAGCTGGTTTCGATAAACAAAGTACTCTCTTACTGGTTACAGTTCTGGGAACCCCAACTGCTCTTTTGAGCAGTTGTCTGTTTTGAATACTAATATAAAAACTAAATTCTGATGTCACATGCCACCTGTGCCGATGCTGAGAGATGCTTTGGATGATAGTATGAAACAGCGTGAAGCATTCGCTCAGTGAAAATGAGATATGAGTGGTCAATCTCACGTTAGGACAGATCAATGTTATGCTGCACAGCATGATATAGAGGAAATAGAGAACGGAGAGAAAGGGTAAATCTAATGGCTTGCCTCACAGTCTAGTTTGTGCCATATTTGAACCTGCAATATTGCATCGGCATTGGTACTGTTAGCACACACACTGAAGGATGCTCTGAGCGAGATAAATGGAGATCTCCTCCAAGAGAAAAGGACTTTGTAAGCCTTGGATAGCTGGGGTAAGCAAAATACAACATCCAACCAGTCATCGAGAAGTAGGGCAGGATACAACAGCACCTCCACAGTCAGAGAGCAAACGCTCACGATAAAGTAAGTGTGGGGTGCTGGCTGGGAACATAGACAAGGGTTGTTTGGGTCTGAATGCTACTGAGCCCAGACCCACAAATCTCTTCAGTCACAGCGGAAGGAGATCTGCTGCCTGTGACACGTGCGCCGAGATGCAGCGGAACTCCTAACAAATGCCACTGCAGGGACAGCTGGACAAAAGCTCCTGCGAGTGGGTGGACGTCTTCCTCTGGCATTTGTTATTTGCATGTTGAATTCCCTCTGCAGTGGCACTTCTGCTTGCGGTCTGCATGGATCCGGAGAGTTCACGCAGTTCCTTTGGAGGCTAGCGGAAAATTTTACAAGGAAGCAGTTGGCTACTGATTCTGTATTCCCCAGTCCTTGGCTAATACTGGCATGCCTCCTCCTTTGTGCACCTGTGATGTTTAACAATCACTCACTTCCGTTCAGTCTCCTCTCTGTATATGCGCAGAAGAAAATTAGACTTTCAGCATTTATTTATAATACACCCACTGTTTTCCAGCTGCATTTCTCTATTTCCCCAAGGCAAATCCCAACAGGCGCATGAGAGACCATCCCGTTCTTCAGCTCTAGGGGTGATGTCTTTCCCCCAAAAGCCTCGAAAGCATTCAAGCCATACAAATCAGTGCGTTAGTTGAGGACAATTCCACTGGTGAATGAGAAGTAGGCTTGAAAAATGTAAGGTTAAATTTCATTAGCTAAAACTTTACTAGGCTTTCCATGGTTCTAACTTATCTTACATGAGACATGCAATTTTCTCACAGAGATACTTCATTTGCTTCAGCCCTCACTATGTAAGTACCTGTGTTGAAACAGTCACTGTGTAAATGAGGCTTTAAAATGTGAGAGTTTGGGAAACATACACAGAGAAACCAGTCAGGTCTTGCCGAAAGCTTTTTTAATGTTTGTAAGAGACAATATTTAGTATAGGAGATGTCAGCATGAAACTGTAGCAGTAAGTGTATTCCAGGTTATGTTTAACACACAGAAGGCACAAAGTTTCTGTAAGAGAAGAAATTACAACCTTGAGAGGCATACATTTTGGAGGCTGTTTCAAAACTAGGCAACAGCAACAATTTAGCATCCTATAGTCTGGTTAGCCAAAATCGGGCCAAGGTGTGATTTTCCAAGGACCTCAAGCCAATCTTTGTTAATGATGATTCTGATGTTATGATATAGGAGCAGCGTCAATACTACGCACCAGAAGGCGGCACCCCGAGTCCATCACAGCAAATGGACTAAATAATGGTTAGAAAAAATAAAATTGCCACAGAGAAACAGTCCAACAGAGGACAGGTAATTTCCATCAATGAAGTGTCATTGTCTCGCTCTCATCAAACCACAGACATTCTGAGTCTAAGAATGGCCACTGTTCTCTGCTAGAATGTTTACTTGGGTTTAGTAATGCAGTACATTAAATTTGTATCTTCTTGTTCTCTATCATACCAGCAGTACTTCCTACAATAAATTTGATACCTTTCTCAGGGCTGTTAAGAAAGACAATTAAAAACAGTTATTTGGCCTATCCTCATATTATTAAACATTACCTGTGATTTTCTTGCCAGTTACCGTCTTCATCATGTAGTCCGCTGGAAAAATATCTCCCAATAGATTTCAAAGAGTATAAAATGTATACTAAATTTTGCAAAACCACACTACACACTACCACTGTGTTACTGACTTTATGTTTATTCTGCATGAGATACCTTCTGATACCAAGCCTATGTTGACAGAGCAAATAGGTATCACTGAATGGTTTGGGTTGGAAGGGACCTTCAAAGCTCACTTAGCCCAACCCCCCTGCCATGGACAAGGACATCTGTCAGTAGATCAGGTTGATCAAAGCCCTGTCCAGCCTGACTTTGAACACTTCCAGGGATGGGGCATGCACAACCTCTCTGGGCAACCTGTGCCAGTGTCTCATCACCCTCACAGTAAAGAATTTCTTAGGTCCAACATAAATCTACCATCTTTCAGTTTAAAACTGTTGCCCCTTAGCCCGTCACTACAGGCTCTGGTGAAAAGTCTCCCTCCATCTTTTTTACGAGCCCCCTTTAAGTACTGGAAGGCTGCTATAAGGTCTCCCCAGAGCCTTCTCTTCTCCAGGATGAACAGCCCCAACTCTCCCAGTCTGTCCTCATAGCAGAGGGGCTCCAGCCCTCAGATTGTCTTTGTGTCCCTCCTCTGGACCCGCTCCAACAGGTCCATGTCCTTCCTGTGCTGAGGGCTCCAGAGCTGGACACGGTACTCCAGGTGGGGTCTCACCAGAGCAGAGTAGAGCGGGAGAATCACCTCCCTCGACCTGCTGGCCATGCTGCTTCTGATGCAGCCCAGGATATGGTTGGCCTTCCGGGCTGCAAGCGCTCATTGACAGCTTGTGTTGAGCTTCTCATCCACCAACACACCCAAGTCCTTCTCCTCAGGGCTGTTCTCCACCCCTTCATCCCCCAGCCTGTCTTGATACCCCAGCATTGCCCCAACCCAGGTGCAGGATGTTGCACTTGGCCTTGCTGAACCTCACAAGGTTCACATGGGCCCATTTCCCAAGCTCGTCCAGGTCCCTTTGGATGGTATCCTGTCCCTCAGGCATGTCAACCGTACCACTTAGCTTGGTGTCACCTGCAAACTCAATCCCACTACCTTATACCATTGATGAAGACACTACATAGTATTGATCCCAGTACAGACCCTTGAGGGATACCACTTGTTACTGGTTTCCATTTGGATATTGAGCTATTGGACTGTAACTATTTGGATGCAGCCATCCAGCCAATTCTCTGTCCTTCCCTAGCATTACCATCAGCTTTGCATATGAAGAATTTATAACAGCAATGTATAAGAAAAAACACTAATTGTGGACCTGCTCTGTGGCATACTGTCCTGTGACAATGTAAATACTCAGTACATAAAACAAGAAAATTAACACAACAATTATCTTTATATGTCACTAAGGAATGTGAAAAAAAAAAACCAATGGGGATTAAAAATGGAAACTCAGAAACAACTTTCTCTTAGAACATCCAAATATGAACTTCATGGCTCCAATCCATTTCACTGTCTAGAGGGCAAAGATAACAACAATGAAAACCATTTTTAAGGTCAGCCATCTGATTTGGCTAGATATTAAAAGGTAGTAAAAGACATGTTAGATCTGTAGCTTTCTTCCCATCTTCCATCAAGCTCTGGATCCTGCAATCTGAGTTCTTTAAAAAAAACCACCCCAAATATGGAAAGTTGGTTGAACTATTTTCCCCAGTATCTGAAGAGCACCTGTATTGGTTTTGCTAGGGAAGATACATCCAAATCTAAAGGCTTTCAAAAGCTTATGCAACTGCTTTCCTTTTATTGTCCTTAGGATTAATTTTAGGTTTTTTTACATTACTGTGAGAAACAGCAGCTTTCATATTTCTTATCTTTCTCTTTCTTTCCTTGGATGGCAGTCTGATTCACTTCTGTCCCAGCAATCCCTGTTTTTTTCAGGGACTTAGAACCTGAAATTTTAAGCAGCACAGTATTTTCTAAAAGTGGTCTTTCTACGTATCTCCACCCACCTGTTCTGTGAATGGCAAAAGTCATTGTCAGACAAACAAAATTCACTCACTAATGTGATTAGAATGACTAGAAGCAAATAAAAAAACCCACAATTTCCACACAGTTTGGAGAAGCATAGGTTTCATTCCTTTTATTTACTACACAAGAAGCAGCAGATTATTTTATTGAAGTCAAATTGTATTAAAAAATGAAATGCATACATTCAAAGCACTCAAGCACATTCATCACTTAGAACACCAACTAAACCCAGAGTTGTTCATATCAATGAAGGTTCAATCAACCTTCATATCAATGAAGCAGCAAAAGGTCAGTACAGTGTTCACAACACTGGCAGTAAAGTACTTTTCTGTACAGTTGTGTATGTCACATAAGTACATCTTCAGGCACAAATTTGGCTTAGGCATTACATTGTTTTTTTTTTTTTTTTTAATGAGAACATTCATTCATTACACAATTGCTGCTGTGAAAGAGCCAACACAATTAATAAACCATGTCTTCTAGCACACAAAGAACGCTGCTTTTTTTAAAAAAAAAACAACAAAAAATATGCATAATGTATAAAAATAGTATAATATTATTTTGAAACTGTCTGAAATTTTTATGGTATGTTTCTGAAGTGAAATGTAACCGTTTGCCTTCCTTTGTTGAAGGAAAAGATGGGAGGCAGAAACAGCAAAGCAGATAGCATACCTGTGAATCTGCTTTCTTAGCTCTTATTTTATGAAACTGCAACAATTACCTAGCCTTTCCTTTCCTCATCAACTAAATGGTATCACTGAGTAGAGGATGACAACTCACTACCTTTTTCTTCAGCCACTGTCTGATCCAGCTTGATACTATAGCTATTCCAAGTTTAAAGCATACTCAAAATCTAACTTTAGCCATCTTATACATTATCAAGTGTGATAAGGATGATAAAAGCTGTCTTACACATTATCATTGGTCAACATTTACTCCATTCTTTTATGCTTGTAACAATTTTTGAAGATATTATAAGCTCTGGAAGTTCAAAAATGATCCCCTTTTCCTTGTAAGCACACAAACTTCAAGGTCCATCCAAGCGGTTACTGCTTTGGCAGGATGACCGAACACTGGACTGTTGTCTGAAATACAAAGTCAAAGTAGATGAATGCTTCCTCTGCCAATACAGAGCAGACTTACTTTTCAACGTAAAGGCAGACTACATAGCTTCCATTTAGATCACAAACAGGCATAATTCCATCCATGTGCATAATATCGCCAACTTCATCCAACACCACAAGTGTTAAAAGAATTACAGGGAGGGCATACCCTACATCAGTTCAACGACTTGTCATTACAACTTTGTAACAGATGTACTGGTACTGAGAACAACAACCTGTATTGGGTTTGCATGGCAAGGTTTTGGTAGCAGGGGGCCTACAGCGGTGGCCTCTGTGAGAAGCTGCTAGGAGCCTCCCCCATGTCCAACAGACCCACTACCAGCCAGCTCCAAGACAGACCCACTGCTGGCCAAGGCCAAGCCCATCAGTGATGGTGGTAGCACCTTTGTAAGAACACATTTAAGAATGGGGGAAAAAAACCTGTGCAACAGCAACTGCAGCTGGAGAGAGGGATGAGAATATGTCAGAGCAACAGCCCTGCAGACACCACAGTCAGTTAAGAGGGAGGGGAAGGAGGTGCTGCAGGTGCTAGAGCAGAGATTCCCCTGCAGTCCGTGAAGACCATGGTGAGGCAGACTGTGCTCCGGCAGCCCACAGAGGTTAAGGGTGGAGCAGATATCCACCTGCAGCCTGTGAAGGATCAATGCTGGAGCAGGTGGATGCCCCGAAGGAGGCTGTGACTCCATGGAGAGAGGAGCCCACATTGGGATTGTAGCCCATGGGAAGGACTTACGCTGGTGAAGTTTATGGAGGACTGTCTCCCATGGGAGGGACCGCACACTGGAGCGGGGGAAGAGAGGCAAGGAGGAAGGAGCAGCAGAGACAGTGTGGGATGAACTGACTGCAGACCCCACTCTCTGCCCCCCAGTGCCACTTGAGGGGAGAAGGCAGAGAATTCAGGAATGAAGCTGAGACTGAGAACAAGGGAGGGGTGGGGAAAATGTTTTTTAAGATTTGGTTTTATTTCTCATCATCCTACTCTTGATTTGCTTCACAATAAACGGAATTAATTTCCTCAAGTTGAGTTTGCTTTGCTCGTGACAGCAATTGCTGAGGATCTCCCTGTCCTCATCTCAACCCACAAGCCTTTTGCCCTATTTTCTCTACCTCTGTCCAGCTGAGGAGGGGGAGTGATAGAGTGGTTTTTAGTGTTTTTAGATACTGTTTAGGGTTTCAGATAGGCTTTAGTGGGCACCTGGCATCCAGCCAGGGTCAACCCACCACACAATCGTATTGCAGAAACACTAAATTAAGGACTTTAGGCTTACAAGCCACAAATTAAAAATTGTGCAGCTTGGTTTTGGTTTTTAAGGCTACCATACTGGCTTACATGCACCAAATTCATAGAAAGGTCTTCACAAATATAATCAGAATGCTCTGAAAATGAAGTTCCTTAAAGGAAAGTGATTTCTATGTGTTTCTTCATCAATTTTGAAGAACAGCTACCAAGAATAGAAACCATTCTCTAAAGGTGCACTCATTGGGAGTGAATTAAATACTCGTGTTATGGAGAGACAGGCAACTTTGACATCAGCCACATTCAAGGATAGGGCCTGAAAAACACTTCCATCTCAGCTTTTTCAAGAGGTCCTTAACCTGCAAGGACCACAATATGTAGACCAATGCAACTACAGATGAAGTGAAGCCGTGATGAATCTTCCCCCTCCATCTTATTCACCTGAGCCAATTCACTGTAGTCATGTATGTTCACTGTTTTCACTGAGGTATTTTTTGAGGAAGAAAATGACTCAAGTATACTTACAAGATCAGCTCTACATACATAAATTATAAACATCAGCTTCAGTTTGTGACAGACTAGAAAAAATGACTGAAAAATGTTAACCTTTATGCCCTTCATCTTGTTAGCTACCAAACATATCAAAGTCCAAGTACGTCAATGATGAAGGGTACTGAAACACATCTACAGATACCTCACCCAATCTAAACTATCCCACAGTATTCACTTACCACAGCTTGCTTATCAAAGTACAACATTATTTCTTGTATCAGAGGTCTGTGACAAATACAATTTCACATAGGCTAGTACAGAAGTTCAAAACAGGCAGTTAATATCAGCAGTTAATATCCTCACAGAGTCCAGAAGTTTATCTGAGGAGCATTCACGGAAGCTCTTGACACCTTACCATAAGCTGATTTTCTTACACGCATGCAGTAAGAAAAATCAGTCCTAACATGACATTCCTTTTATCATCCCAGTACAAGTTCTCTCCTGATCCTCATGGCGTTGAACCTTACTGTAATAAAGGTACACAGCTCAATTCCCAGTTGTTATGAGTTATAATTCTTTTCAATGACAGTTTTTTCTCTCTCACCAATACTTTTCCTAATAAAGATTAAAAAAAATATACTATACTGTTTCCCTTTTGAAATTGTCTGCTGTCACTGATTTGTTTACTTCATTCAGCAATGAGCCCACATTTTACTTGATTAGCTTTTGATACCAATGCAGTGGCTGAAGTTCTTGCCACTTTTGATGTCCTGTCAGCTACAGGCAAACTTGAAAATGTCCCTACATGTCTGCTCTTGCTTCTGGATTCCTTCCTTGTAGCTTATTCCTGCCTCCAATCCTTGAATGCTGCGTTTTCGCACTGGAGCTGTTTCCTGTTTAGTCAAGTCAGTCTCCTGACTGGTCCTTCTGTGGATCACTCCTGCGCTTGGAGAATGCTGCCGTTACAGTCCTGTCAGCTTTCTGGAGCTCCTTGCCCCTTCAGAGCTGCTTTCCACGAGACAATACCTACTAATTCTCTGGTTAAACCCAAGTATGCTCACCTGAACTCCAGTATCTGTACTCCGCTACGTACTTGCCTTCCTCACTCCCCACAGGATGCTGAACATCACTATTTCATGAGCGTTACAGCAACAACTGCCAGTAATCATCACATCGCTAAACAAGTCTTCTCAGTGAACAGAAGATCCATCTGTACCTCACTCATGGTTGTCTCACCCTATCCAGAAATTTCCCTGACACCAGCCAGAAATCACTCGGACCACTGTGATCAATAGCATCAGCTGTGTTTCCTTATCCATGAGACAAATACAATGTGGTCATACTCTGCTCTGAAAGATTAAGGACTTTGTACTCTGTCCACACCTCAAAATGACAGGCTGTAGGAAGATGCTATGCCTGCAGAAAAGTTTGCTCCAAACTTTTTTTTTCAAGGTCATGCTACCTAAGCCTGGAGAATTCTCTTTTTTTTACAGCAACAAAGCCAGGAAATACTGGCCTACAATCTTAGGCAGTTAAAAAATATTAACATTCAAACTACACTTAAACTCACTAGCATATCTCAGATGAAAAGACACATGAAAAGAAATGGATGGCAGGCAGCCCTATCCTTTAGCAGAAAACCAGCCCTTCAACTTTTGCTTCAACATCCCAGGGTTTCCTAAAGACTACTGTGAGATTCAGAGGTGACACTACCACACGTGTGTGTGTGGGATGCATACCTCCATGGGAGGAGACAGATAAATGCAGCTGGGAAAACAGACTGGCAGCATATTTTCTCCTGCCTGGTGAAGTTCCTACAGGCAGAGCAGCCAGATTACAGAGCTCATAAAGGAAAAGTTGTGTCCATGTAGAGCTTTATGGTTTCACATGCTTCCCCAAGCAATAGAGACAGATGCTGGCAAATTCCCAGCTGCAGCCTGGATGTAGACTGGCATGGCTTTACGTCGTCACTGATGGCAGAGTGCCAGCTGCAGTCTTGCTCAGCTCTTCCTTGTCTGCATTCCTTACCACATTACCACAGGGCATGCAAGTGGTGCTGCCTTTGAGCTCTAGGAAAAGGTGCCTCTGAAAAAGATCAGTTCAAAAAACCATACCATCTGACCTTCAAAATGCCCAGATTAAAATGTACAGAAGAACACATCACATCTACAAAGAGAACAATCTTTTAAAGTCTTTATGGTTCAACCACACACTAGTACAGAGGCACATGCATGCGTATCTCTCCCTGCTGTATTGCATAATTGCCTCTCTCCCTATTCACTAGGACAGAAGCCTAGGACCAATCCTTCATCTACTTTACCACCATTTAATGCTTCAAACAGAAAGATTTTTAGCCTTTCCTGCCCTTCATAAGTAGAGATCAGAGGAAGACTCCAAAACCTCAGATTTTCCTGTTACTTTTCCAGAGTACTTGGTTGTGTTAAACCAGAAACAATTGTGACTACTCCTCTCCCGACATAAAATCTCAAGTCCCACTTGCAATACCAAGACCTGTTTTCAGTTCTTCTAATGCCTTCAGATCAACTCCCTTTCTCAGTATACTATCACTCAAACCAGCCACTATCAGCAAAGAGCACAAACACATAAGAACTGCCACGGCAAAGTGAAACTATCTGAGTATTCATCACTGATACCAGGCAGTAGCAGATGCTTAAGGGAAAGAGTGTAAGAAGCTACACTAGAATGGAGTGACCCTTCCTCTGATGCATTATATACTTGGGAAACTTCCTTGCATGCCAGCATGCCTAGCTGAGGAATATCTAGCACATTTTTTTAGATTATTTTTTCAAACTCTTTTTTTTTTTTTGGTATTGTCAGGCATCTATATTAAACAAAAAGTGTGGTCCAGTCCTCTGAAAATGTTTTCTGTGTATTAGAGGGGAAAAGGAATACTGACTCTGTTGTCTCCTTTACCCATCCATGACACAACTTCCTAAAGACTGCAAAGGGGAAAGGGAAAAGTCAGTTACCTCTTAAAAATTTATAGTGGAGACATCAAAATAGCTGTTTCAGAGAACCAGGTGAGGAAGAGTTATAAACATAATCCAAGGCCTCCTAATAAAAAGTAGGTTTTCTAGAGAAGAATCGGCAAAACGTGTAATTTCAAGGATTCAGGTTTGACCTCCGCAAACCTGACCTGGTCCAGTATGCTTAAAAAGTGTCTGTGGTGAATTTTGCTTAGTGTGTCTTTCCTTTAGGACCCTGACTAAACTAGAGTTAAGAGTCACTGATAAGAGAACCACATGGGTAACAAAACTGAAAATTTGATCACAATCAGAAGACACAAAAGATTTTCACAGCATATACAGTTCTGTTGATAGCTGAATTTCAGGGAGACGATTTCAGGTACACATGTCTGTGTTCATTTTTCTTACCCATTCAAATTTCAGTCAACACAGTCATTTTCAGAAAAAAATAAAGAAAGAACACAAGAAGGAAAGTTATCAGAGACTGGACTCTCGAAAGTCTCGCCATGAGGCTTCCTCATTTTCAGACTGCTGCTGCTTCAACTAACAGAGATCCTCGTGGCCCACCTCTGTCTGCTCTTTGTCATTCATATTCCCATTCTTTCCTTGTCTCCCACACCATCTTAATGTGACCCTCACCTCCTCTGCGCTCCACACTCTTGTACTCTTGGAAATGCCTACTTGTCACAAAAAGCTCGTTGAGAAGTTGGATAGACATCCAAACTATTTTAACTCTGTTCTTTCCCTCTATGCTATGGCCAGAAACAAATCCCAAGCACGTCTGTGAAATAAAGGTGATATAAAACATGTAAATAAGCTCTTGTCTAAGAAAAATTCTGCCTAAAAATCCCCTCAGCAATATATTTTGAAATGTTTTTCTTTTCCATGTTCGTTTTTTCACGCACTGTGGATCTTAAACCTGTGGGACAACACAATTCTAATAATTTCAATGGGGTTATTACCCTTATCTTGTAACAGACTTCTCTCCTTCTACATACTAAAGAGCACAATAGTTTTGTTTTGGTTCAGTCTTCTCCACCTGGCTCTCCATTGTTCTAAGACCTAAGCTAAAGCTGAGTAGAGGTACAGGTTTTTCATTTGGATACTCACATAGATTTGTATCTTACCTGTGCTATGAAGGATAACACTTCACCAACCATATATAGATGTCCTTATTTTTTTTTTTTAACCTTTTGTAACACTTGTAAAACTGAAGCTTTGCCAAGTCTTTGTCATAAAGCTTGTGAGAGTCTTAATGAATTTGTTTGCCCATCTTGAATGGATTTGGTTTGTTGAAGCATCTACTCTAAGAAGTTACAATTAAAGCAGAAACATCTCGGAGCATATACCTATATTATGTGTATATATGCACACACTGTCCCCAGTACTCATTGGCCTCATGTGTGTACTTACTTTCAAGGTGTGCAGGGTGTCGGTCCATTCCATGGAACCTATCTGAGGTATAGCAGTAAGGAGTATGCTAGTAGCCTTATTTGCGTTTCCTTTCAGTGTCTTTAAAACTTTATCCACTGAAACCTAGAAATACAAGAAAACTAAGTGGCGTCTCTCAACTTGGATGGCATGCATTTTAAATACTAAAATAAATTCATTTAACTCATGCATCTCTATGTGAAAAGATGAAGCCTTAAAATGCCACAATCATTTTAGCCAATAAAAACGTCTTTCCTCTATGGGTGAATGTCTCATTATGTTTTACACAAACAGGAGAACCAAAACAGATACATCATTTTCAACAGAGCTGCAAAAGAAAAAACATGAGACCAGTTACAGGAAGACAAGCTCATACACAGAGCTGACGAGCTTCGTACATACAGACCTTCTGATTCAGACAAGAGGAGACAAAAGGTTTACTAGTAGCAAGACAAGTTTATGAAAATAAATGAGGTAGCAACAATTGATTCTGTTCTTACTTTCACAATCATTCGGCCAGAATAACTCACTGACACTGATGTAAGTAAGAACAGATTTAGTTCGGTATGTGATCTCTTACCAAAACCCACAGGTTCTCACCCAGATCCTTCAGGACAAGACCCAGAGAAAAAACAGTTTCACTCACTGCTTCTTCATGTTCCTTCCAGCAGTCGTAATCTGTTGCCATGGCAATACTAGCATAACTCATTCCAGCTTCTTTTGCAAGAATCACTTCAGGCACTGTGGTCATGTTGATAACATCAGCTCCCCAGCTGCGGAACATCAAGCTTTCTGCTCGAGAACTGAAACGTGGGCCTTCGATTGTGATCATTGTCCCCTTGGAATGACACTGGAGCCCAAGCTTCTTGGCAGTCTCAATAAGAACCTGCACAACACGCCAATATCAGGAAAAGGAAATAACTCCCCTGGTGCACTGCTTTTACATCCCATCAAAAAAATTACATACAAAAGAAATCAGCTTTATACAAAGCCGTCAAGCTTCATATGGCTACAGCTGTCCAAAACCACGGATCAGTTTCAGTTTCCTTATCCAGTAAGATAAATTAATAGTCCTGCTAATAGGAATGATCTTGAACTCACCTGATTTTATTAGTATCAGTTGGATTACCATTTTCAATGCAGATCGAGAAGCTAGAACGATATTTAGTCTGTGCTTACGTTGAGAACAGAATGGTGAAAATGCTCCACTGAGCATTTTCCACACAGGGTTTCCATGGAATTTCCACATTACTGCACAGTGGAGTTAAGCAGGTGAGAACACTAATAGGAAATTCACTTTTTGAAAGTAAAACTTTACAAACATATACTTCAAAGAGTACTCTGGGAATCTGCAAAGAAATTACTACCACGTCTTCCCATGCCCGTGACTGAGCGGTCAGTCATATACCATGTACTTTACATTAGTCTTTACAGACCCAAATAGGACCTCGTATATGGCAGAACCATCATGACTTTCTCTCTTGATAAATGGCCTGGCTAACACCAGTTTATACAGTAGGAATAAGAGTATACCAGCATGTGTAAATGGGACGAAGACACCCGTAACTGTCCTTAGTAGGAAGGGGAAAGTAACTATGATGGTATCTGTTTAAAATGACCATCAACAGAAAAGAAAAGCTTGAAAAGAAGTATAAAAGCAGCATGAAAAATTGTGACAGGACAGGAGAGACCATAACACACCAGCAGTGAAAACCTAGCCTGACACCCCCAGAAGCTGCCCTGTCAGCATCATGACCTTCACGCAGGCGAGGTGGAGCGGCCTCCCTGCAAAATGCTGTGAGAAGCCTGCCCTCCTGCCAACTGGTGGACCTACCATACAGAGGTGCAACCAGCAGCAATACCTCGAGGGTGCTATGTGACCCTGTGGGGTGTCCCCTTGCTGGCACGTGGGATCAGTGAGTTGCATGGAGCAGCCCAAGTACAGATAAAGCTGGAGTACCCACATCTCCCACTCCAGATGCGTGTAACCAGGTAAACCTGCACTCCCAGAAGAGGGCAGGTGTGCATGTAACCCACGTGTGCTGGGGAAAGGTATTTGTGGATGCCACCATGTGAATATGCGTGTAAGGGTAAAACAGAGCTTCTGGGGCTTAGTGACAGAAGGACACTTAGAAATTTGTAGATGTTTATTAACATGCTGTAAGTTAATGTAATATTAATCACACCTAATATTGTGGTTTATTGCTGACATGCATTCTGAATGTGTGATTCATTGAATGCCAGTTAATTACACATTGCTAATAAATCAACAGACAACTTCAATTGTGATTTCACTTACGCCACAGTTGAGCAGTGTTTCCCTGAAACTCTTTACAAAGTTCCAACTTTACTCTCTAAGATGTTGCAGTAAATTCCACTTTCTGAAAGCAGCAATAACCAAGGCACCCTATGTTATTCAAAAGTTTGCAACTGGAGAAAAGATAAACTTCTTTCAAATTCTCACTTAATTTACAGTGCATAAACCAAATAAACCAGAGTATTTTCACATATTTGCACATAAACAATATAAAGTTTTCAGATGTTTTCATGCAAAATTCCTTAATTACCCTACTACATTAATAGTTTTGGCTTTATTATTACTGTGTTTATGTATTAATTTCCCCTGAATTGGGATAAACTTGGCTGAAATGATCTCAACAACTTTCAGGGATAGTTCCAGGAAAAAAGTTTAAGTCACTTTTATCTGGTATTTTCAAATGAAGTGAAAGTATCCCCTTTCAGCCTCGCAACCCACGTGTTCTTTAAAACATCTGTTAGGCTGATTAGAACACAGGCTAATAAGATAATGATCACGTAAGACTGGGAAGTACCTAAATGTTTTTTCTGTGTTTCAAAAGGAGTATTTCTCTGTTGGCTTTTCAAAGAATGTAATACTCAAAGAATATTGTCTCTAGGTACTTAACAATTGAATGAAAACTAGGCTTGGCATATGTTTCCTGCAACCTCAAGAAATGGCTTATGCGTAACTACTTACCTTTTTTAAAAAATGAGAAAGAGACACAGCATGAAGTACTGCCAATCATTTCAGTAATAACATGTGGCTTTATTCCATTTCAGAAAGTGTACAGTTAGCTCTCAATAAACTCCTTTGATCTGTTGTGACATGACATGCTCAAAGTCAGTAAGAAACTATACGCCAACTAATCTTTGGTAAGAGCTCTTGTTGCATTTTGCATAATTTGCTGCTCAATGGAAGAAGGGCAAAAGCATGCATATGTATAATACATAGCAGTTTGTTTCCTCATGAGATTTAAAATTGCGAAACACCTTGATCCCTAGTGCACTGAAGCATTGTTCTGCTAACAGTGCTGTGGACTTGCTGGTTGATATCTCAAAACCACACAGCATCTGGCCAATTAATAAAAGAAGCCTATAATGACACTGAAGTGAATTGGTGACAATAACAGAATAGCTCAGTAGTACAAATACTTATACATGCTCTGGGTATAGTTTGGGCCACCTGCTTCCTAATTCAACTTTGTCCTGCTCAGTGTCCTAACTGACTGCACAGAGGACAAGCCTCTTGGATGGTTGTGACAGATTCCGTAAGCATTCCTGTGTCCCTGCAGAATGTACCTCCCTACAGCTTCTGATCAGAGCAGTCCACAACAGCACAAAATCCGCAGTTCAGTCTTCACCTTCCCTTTTCCTCAGGTCTAAGAATAAGCCAAGGTGGCATATTTAATCACAGATCCACTCCTCCCAGAGCTTATAAAGGTGTTGAAAAACAGAGCAGTGTTTCACACTGCTTAGTCTAAGCGGTTTTGAAGCCTGAATATCTTGAAGTGACAGAACTAAGAGCAACAGTTAAGAATAAAAGGCTACTGTAATGTGGCTGGTTTCTACGTTTAACATCCTTTAAACTAAGCCTTGACTCGCCACCACCACCCACTGCTACAATACACAAAAGCACAAATGCAATATTATAATTTCTATGAATGTTAATGTACTATTTATTTAATTATTTGTATGAAGTATGTAGAGTTCCTCTCCCATAGGTACAGTTTTATTAGAAACAAAAATCAACTAACTTTCCTGCTTTGTCCACTTTGTTGCTTTCCTGGCTTGTTATCTGATAAATAAAGATCTTTTGTCCTGTTATTAAGGTGCTGTGGAAATCTAGGTTGCCAACTGTCATCTTCTGCATACCTCCCTTAGGAAGACAGCTCCTACAGACACAAGATCTTTTACTTCCCATGTCTTCCAAATGTTACACTTTCCTTGAAACCAAGACATCACTGAGAAACAGGAATAAATAGGTGCAGATTGCCTCTGTATTCTAAGAATGCATAATTAGGCTACTACATCATGAGTAAGTGCCATAAAAATAACATTTCTAAATACCATTACAGAATTCACTAACCTCTCTGGTTTTGGTGCAGAACGGCTCTGCCATTGGAATATGACATACTCCTGAAAGAGTGGAATGTTGCCCATCGTATAAAGTACAATGTCTTTTAGTTGTCCTAGAAAAGCAGAAAACATACTCTGAGATAAAAACAGGGAGAAAACAGAAGAGAAAGCAAGAAATTGACACAAATCCAAAACCATGGCATTCCTGCGAGGGAATAAAAACAGCAGTATGATATTAATGACTACCTGTAATCCTGTTGTACAAATCTTTCAGAATTGAGCTCAAGAGTATAAAACTGTGCCTCCAGTAGAGCACTGTCAACTAATTATAGAGAAAAATCTATTGTTAACAAGACGCTGAAATTATGATTTGTTCCTAAATGACACAAACAGACACATTATACGCAAGAATCAGCTAAATTTAACAGTCAGGCAAGTAATCTCTGAAAAAGAGGACACAGTAAGCTTTCAGGAAGGGAAGGGATCAAGTCTGAATTACCACAAAGCTAGTCAAAATAGAGCTTGTTCATATCATTGCATTCTTACATTGAAAGGATGGGAATTTACAGGAACAGCTTCCTGATCAAAGGAGGTGTGAATTGAACCAGAAAAATCCTGGAACAGGATGTCTACATATTCTCAGAAAGATTACGCACATGCATTTTTCTCCCTTCTTTCAATTGAGAAACTGTTTCCTTGCATGGAAATGGTCAAACGTGCTGCAGGAATTACCATCCAGCAGCCACTTTGACAACTACTGGAATGGTTACCCACTATCACTTTACTTTCAAATGCACTGCCTCAAGCTAATTCAGCCAACTACATGGTGAAAACCCTCTGAAACAAAATTCTTTGAGACATTCCTTTCTTCCTCCTAGTGTGTCACATATTATACTTCATAGGAGAAAAGTAAGGCAACAGCCAAATTCAATCCACAGTTAAAACACAAATTTCTGCTGGTAATATTGCTCACAACAGTTCCCCACCCAAATCACCAGCAAATACCTAAAAGCAGGTTTTAAATACAAGTTACATGTTAGAGTAGATTTGAAAAAGGAAAAAAAATAGAAAAAAAAGAGAATCAATGGGGTACCTTTAAGGATGAGATTACAAAATAGGAAAAGAGATCAGCAAATTAAAAACATATGCAAAATGGGATATAGCTGTTAACATTGGTTGAAACACTAATTAATTTTTCCTTTACAGGATATTGAAGAACTGCAAACAGAATGGATCTGATTCTACACACTTTTTTTTCAGTGTCTGCTAATGAATTATTTAGAATTGCAGGAAATGGGAAAAGTAGTAATTCATTTCCTGCATTACAGTATTTCAGATGTTGTTAGTCAGGCTCTTTCACTCAGAAAGTCCTGAGGAAAGATCACATATATACAAATATTAATCTCTGACTTTCAGATACCCTGTGGCCATTCTTAGGAGAGAACGGTCACATCACTACATCGTCCAATAAAGAAATCCCACTATGTTTAGCACCATACATACAACGTAAGTAACAACGGTAAAACCTATGACTGCTCTGAGCAATGGACCACATGTGTTTGCACTCAGAGAGCAACAATTTCTCTTCTGCACGGAAGGCTGCAACCCTGCAAAGGCCACAGCTATTCAATACAGGGCCAGCTGCCAGCTGATATGTCTGTAAATTGCTAGGGTCAGGGTCAGAATAAAGGCAGATTTGAACCAATCTCTGATTCTTGTTATCTATGAAGTGATGACTGGTACAGAGGAATGCCCTTTAGGCTCTCCTTTCTACAGCCCTGCTACCAAAGTCAGGAGCTGGCCATCGTGATCTGTCCCACTCACCTGTCTGCAAGGTACAGGGCAGTAGCACCTAGTTTTCACTACTTCAGTACTGTTTCTCTGTAGCCCTTGTAGAGAGAATTAAGGTTACAGAATCACAGATGCTTTCCTCGCCTTACTCTCACAGAGACAAGGAGCCAGAGAGCAAATCACAGTATCTGCCTAAGGCTCCTCTCATTAAGGAGTTTCAAGACCTTCTGCACATAGCCTGAGTGACTCCTTATGAAGCCAGTAGGAAATAAGAAATAAGGAACTCAATAGCCACTCTTCAAAGACAATTTGCTCCTTCCATCTAAGTTTTAAACGTGGAGAAGTTTGCATGCCCTCCATCAGAAGGCAAGCCTGCTTAACAACAGAGAATGACTGAATGTTATACAATTGCCTGACTGTTTACATTAAAACAGGAAGAAGTCACCAAGTGCCTGCCTAGAAACTAGTCACACTACTCAGAGTAGAAGCGCACAATCCAGAAGGATCAAGCACAGCATAAAGGGGAAAGCACAGAGATGCTCCCAGTGGGGGAGATCAGAAGCAGCACCTGAAAGCACTGGACTGACAACTACAAGCAAGCAGCTAAGAGCCAGGGCTGCATAGCTCCTGCTGTCCATCTGTACTGGGCCTGGCTAAGGTGGAGTTAATTTTCCCCATAGCAGCCCTCATAGTGCTGTCCTTTCTATTAGTAGCTGGAAAGGTGCTGATAACACACCAGTGCTTTGGCTACTGAGAGCAATGCTCACATAGCATCAAGGCTGTCTTTCCAACATTCCCCCCGCTTACTGGTAAGCTGAGGGTGGGCAGTATCTTGGGAGGGGACATAGCTAGAACAGCTGACCCAAACTGACCAAAGGGATATTACATACCATATGACGTCTGCTCAGCAATAAAAGCTAAGAGAAAGGAGTGGGGGGCATTTGTTAGTACAACATGTGTCTTCTGGAGCAACCACTACATGTACTGAAGCCCTGCTTCCTGGGAACTGGCTGAACATTGCCTGCTGACAGGAAGTAGAGAATAAATCTTCTGTTTTGTTTCTGCATGCAGCCTTTGCTTTTGCTTCATTAGACTGCCTTTATCTTGATCCACGAGGTTTTTTTCCATCTTATTTTCTCCCCCCCTGTCCTGATGAGGAGAGAAGTGATAGAGTGGCTCAGTGGGCATCTGGTGTCCAGCCAACTTCAACTCACTACACCATGTGACCTCTGCAGAACTCTATGGAGAACCCCCACTGGACCCTCACGCTGCCTTTGTGCCAAACCAGTGGATGGTGGTACAGGAGAAAAGGGAATTCTTTCCCTGGAAAAGGGGCATATATGTTTTTATGCACAAATGCTTGCATCTCAAGCTCAAGACCACAGTGGTACTCATACAACAAGCAAACCTTTGCACTGTTGCATAGTTTTGCCATGCCTGCCTTGCCCTTACTGCTGTTTCAGGTTCACAGATGCACATACTGCAGTTTTGAAGGTGTTCCCAGAATTTGCATTCCTCACCCTGTAGCAATAGCCACACTTTTAACGAGACAGTAAGATTGCTTTTGCTCCTTCATTTTATCGCAATGACACAAGATTTTCCGGCAATGCTAACTACGACCGATGCTAGGAAGCAAAATCCAAGTCAAATAAGTGAACCAATCACTTCCATCTGTGACAGACAGTCCTCTACAACTTGCATCATCACCTTCCTCTATCTTTCAGTAATGTTGAATTATCAACAAGCTACTTGCATCTGCTGTATAAAAAGGAGTCTCAGCATGCTCTGCCTCTTCAGGGACACTGAAAGAAAATTCTCCCACGAAAAATTTTACAGAGTGTAACACTGTAATAACTGTAATGGTACATGTGACACAAAGAATTCAAACAATAAAGTTGGCAGCTGTTACAGGATTTCTTTTATGAAGCTATTTTCTGCATCTTCCTTACTGATCTGAGTCATCTAAGTAGTTACCTTCTTACTCTTCTTTTCCTAGTGAACATCAGCAGCAAACCAAACAGAAAGCATTTAGAGCCCCTAATCAGGCCCTAGCCAGTCGACTAACAGTGCTATAATAAACTGGAAGAATTTTTTGTCTTTGGCTCCTGTTAGATTTTTTTTTTTTTTAATGCACTTGTTTCAAAGAAGAGAACAACTGTTGTAGCCCATAATAGCACCTGTGGTTACTTTTGGATTTGGAAGTAGGCAGAATACCATTGTAAATATTTTGGTACTTATTCAACAAAATGCATCTTTCACAGTTTAAATACACATACTAATACATAAGCATGAAGAAAGCAGAGACTGTATATACGAAATCAAACACTTTCTAAGAGAGTTAATGATCCAAAGAATTAAGCCCTCAAAAGTCTGGAAGCTACATAGTTCCAATTATACCTATTCAGTGTTCCCCACTAAACCTGTGTCAAACCTATGCCCTAAACTAGACAGAAGTCCTACACAACTCCATATATAGAGATCCTGTCATTAATGTCACAGAGTGCATGACCTGAAGGGGAGAAAATTACAATTGCTGCCTACAGCTTTCTGCTCAATTCTAGCTCTTCTCCCATGCACTATTCCTTCTTCTTGCTTCATACCTGAAAGGAGAATTATGAGACAGGGATCATTTACATTGCAGCAAATGTCTATTGAGAACTAGAGCCCAGATACCAAAAGGTACCTGGACACCTAGAAGGCACTGATTTTAATGGCAGCTTGCGTAAATCCTTCCGAACTAGACCCAAAGCCTCCTTCCTATGTAGTGCCTGGCATTGGTTAATCATTATATAGAAGTCAGGGTACCTTTCATGAAAAATAACTGACTGTTTTTGCAGCTTTAACCAGTACCTTCTTTCCATGTCTGCCGGCATAGTTTGTTTGCAGGTCCTGGTATTTCATTAGAAGGTTTTTCAGAAATTTGCATCTTTTCAGACTTTGGTGGACAATTAATCTATTTTGTCCCATGGGAGTATCTTCCTGTCAGCAGCATTGTTTTCATAATGATTTATGATATATGGCACAATCACTTTTACAGATGATACACACCTGTGAAAGACAAAAATGCAGACTCTACCTCCGAAGAACCAGCAGTCTAACACCCACTGGCAAAGATCACCAGGGAAAAAGACAAAAGAACGCAAATTGGTCTATCATGAATTATCAGTTTTCTGAATTAAAAGGGCAAGGCAGTAATGATTTTAAAATTCATATTACGTGTTGTTTTCCACACCGAAACATTCTCACATGCTTTGTGAGAAGCTTCTTGGTGTCCTGAAGCCATGAAACAAGTCCCCACAAGTTCCCACTCTCCTACATCAAAATGAAAATTTACTTGCTGAATTAAACACTGCTCATATATGGGCTATGCCATCACTACTGCTGATCATCTGAATAAACTCTAAATGAAGACACAGATCAGAGAATCACAGAATGGCTGAGGTCAGAAGGGAGCTCTCAGGTCATTAGGTCCAAGCCCCCTGCTCAGGCAGGGCCACCTAGAACTGGTTGCCCAGGACCATGTCCAGGCAGCTTTTGAGTATCTCCAAGGATGGAGACTCCACCACCTCTCTGGGCAACCTGTGCCAGCGCCTGGTTACCCTCACAGTGAAAAAGGGTTTCTTGATGCTCAGAGGGAACCTCCTGTGTTTCAGTTTGTGCCCATTACCTCTTGTCCTGTCACTGGGCACCCCTGGAAAGAGCCTGTTGTGGTTTTCTCTGCACCCTTCCTTCGGGTATTTATATACATTGATGAGATCCACCCCTCTGAGTCTTCTGTTCTCCAGACTGAAGACTTCCAGATCTCTCAGCCTTTCCTCATAGGTGAGATGCTCCAGTCTCTTCAGGATCTTTGTGGTCCATTGCTGGACTGTCTCCAGTATGTTCATGTCCCTCCTGCACCGGGGAGCCCAGCACTGGACACAGTATTCCAGGTGCAGCCTCACCAGTGCTAAACAGAAGGGAAGAAGGATCACCTTCTTCGACCTGCTGGAAACATACCTATTAATCCAAGATAGTACTATTTGCCTTCTTTGCTGCAACGTAAATGATCCCTGTCCTTTCACGCATCTTCACATCAGATAAATATACTTATTTGTTTGATAAACTTTTTTTTTTTTTTTCTGGAAAGGGACATGTTCTTAAAACCCAAACTTAACTGAGCTGATTATTTTCTTTCCAGCTCAGAAGTTACAATGCAGAATGGCAAGTGCTAGGAAATGCTAAGCTATGTGAGGAGATTAAATAGCTTCAAAATGAATTGTTAATTTTGGTAATGACATTTTAGATGAAGGATGGTCTCAGATTTCACATCTGGTTCATTTCCTGGCTCTGTTAATGTCTTTGTGCCTGACCTCTGCAAGAGTTAGTTTCTCCATGTTTCCAACCCTCATCCATAGCAGATAATAACTGCAATCATTCCAACTGTTTCTTGTTTAGAATTTCAGGCTCTCTGGGCCAGAGGCTACTTCTTACCATACATGCAATTCACAGCTTTGCATGGTTGGCTCCCCTCACCTACCTAGGAGTTGCTAATGCTGTCAAAATAACTGGAGCTCTACTCGCAACCATCCAAACCATGTACCAAATTATGCTTAATATCTTTCCTAGATAAATCAATATCGATACTAAAATTACTCATTTCCAAGTACTACTGGCAGAATAAGGATGATTATGATTTAACCTGTATAAACAAAGCGATCAGCCTAAATACTTTTAGACTTGAGAAAAATAAGAAAAAAAAAGACCATTGTCAGTAATACAGCGGCTCTCCACCCATAAATCAGCTGTAGTATAACAGGAAGCAGTTTATATGGAGCTTGCTCCTGCAGGGTACTTAGTCATTTAGATACACCGTATTTATTAAAACATGCTCTCTTACAAGAAAAAGCAGTTCAGTTACACACACAAAAACTGTCAGTAAGTCAAAACTTGAACAGAACTGTACTGCAGAGAACAAACCTAAGTATACATGTTCAGTTGGCAATGAAATATTGCCATCAGACCCCCAAAAGCACAAAGAAGCTGCATAAACCATTCCAAACGCTTAAAATTGGGTGTAATAGCCAACTAAGACTTACAGATATAGCACACCTATAGATATGAATAAATTTACCTCTTAAAAATGTGCAACTATATTTTTGAAATACTTGTTGTAGTTGACGATCTTTAAATGCAGCTTCCCCCTCCCCTTCCCCCCACCCCCCCCCTCCTTTTGCTTGAATTTTTCTAAACATCAGATAATCAAGGAGGGAAGGACTGACTGGAGTACACAGACTTGGGGAAAAATTTACTTCCTTATGATTCTCAGCAAATAAAAAATGTTAGCATCAATCCTTGCTTTAAAACCACCTCCTCTCTTTTCCCACTGTGTTCCAGTCGATCTCTCTTGTGTAGAGACTCATTATTAACGTGTATGTTTTCCTACACAGCTCCTACTACGCTTTCTTGCACCTCTCCATCTCATTTGGGATTCTTCTTAGAACAGCTTGTACTCTTATCCTTCCCCACATCTGAGAACGGGAGATCTCTTCAGAATACTCTTCCCAAGAAACTATACAGCTCAAAGCCTCATATTTCTTCTATGTGTTAGAGTTGAACTTGTAATCTCATTCCTGTTTCCTGTCATGTCTTCTCGTATGAATCTTACCTTTTGCCACAAGAACTGAGGCTATCACCTCATTCCACAAGAACTTAATTTAACATGTTATTATATGGTTTAACCTCACTTGTACCCTTTTTTCTCTTCCAAAACTAAGAGCACAATTAAAAATAAAATTTTACTCACCTGTCAATGAACTGGTCAATTATGACAAGATCACCAGGTTGTATTTCTTCTCGTAATGAACCACAGGCAGTAGTCACTAATACATGCGAACAATTTTCTTCTTTTAATGCCCAGATATTGGCACGGTAATTGACGCTCGATGGCATAATTGTATGATGCCTTCCATGTCTGCAAAGATACATGTTGCAAGAGAGTAAAATAAATCAGATTGAAATTGCCTTCCTTCTCCCAGATGAAGCAAATTCCAGGAAATGTAATTTCCCTAAGAACACTGGAAGTGGAACTGATCATTTCAGCCACTTTCAGTGTAGCTTGTTTTCCTAACTGTATTAAGATTCTCTCAGCATTTGATTTAAGAAGTAGCAGTGCAGTTTTCTTTTTAAATTAAGAATTTTTAAGTTCAAGACTAATGAAAAGAATCTTGAAGATACAATCCAAATACACTTTGATAGCTTCAAGAGAACAAAAAGCATTTTTTCTCTGAATTTTTTTAAGTCAGTTCTGTGGATTCTGAAAACCCAGGTGTAGCAAATTAAATCTTCCATACACTACAACAAATCTGTAAGATTTATACAGATCTGCACAAATTTTCTGCTCAGAAGTGCTGTTTGTATTCCCAGAAAAGAGCATCACATCACAGGAAATTAAAAGCAGAAAGAACACAATGTTTTAATCTGTCACCTTCCCAAAGTAAACAGTAGAATCACCACATTTTTCTCTTTATTCTTAAAATGATCTGACAGCTTTCATAAACTGTAGGAATGACTTCATACTGTTGCAGTATACTTTTTCACCAAGACAAGAAATATTTAGTCTTATAAGCACAAGCTTTTGTGTTATCTCCATCATCACTACAGAGCTACATCAGTCACATAATGATTAAACACATTTGAAAATTATTTTCAATCATGTTAGAGGAAAGAAGGAACTTAATTTCCTAATTGATTCTTTCACAGAGACCAAAATGTCTTAAGACCTCCATCAATTTGGAACTGGGAGTCTAACAAAACATGACCAAGCACTGTCAGGCAGGATTCCCACGTTGTCATTAGCATTTCTGATAAGCTACTACGCATGTAGATTTATTGTTTAATGCTGCAGCTGTCGTCATAATCCTTCTAAAAAATATACGTTTTTTTTTTTTAATCCAGCATTCATGAGCAAGTCTGTTATTTTTCCCAAAAACATGAAGTCAAGTTGCAGGTACCTTAGCCCCAAAAGTAAACTCATGAGGGTCGTATGGGAATGATGATAAATCCTGGTGAGGATGTAAACCATGGCTGAGTTGTTCAGCCACCTGTAGCCCAAGGCCTACTTCGATACAGCACTGCTATGAGATCTTGGCTTAGCATTTCATTTGAGAAAATGAGAAAAATGTTGTCCAGGTGTAATAAGATACATAAGCAAAGTCCACGCAAGATAAGAAAAGTAAAACCACGGTCAGGAGTGTAGTTGCAGAGATGGTAACAGTCAGCAACTTAACGGCAAAATGGTGTGAAAAGATCTGGGGCCCTGAGTGCACCACTGGGTTGTAATTGCCCTGGCCAGCCTCACCCTGGGCCTCCACCAAACACTTGGTGCCCATGAGCCGAGGTGCTCCCGCCTCCAATCTCAGGCCCAGGCCTCCACTCCTGGCCTGAGCCATGTCACAGCTGCGCCTGTCCCCAGCCCTGTCTCCTGGATGGCCTTCAGACCTAGTTTGTCTTTGCCTAGTTTGTCTCCAGACTGGTTTTCTGGTGGACTTCAGACACGCTGCAGCCTTGTCTCCAACCCTGTCTCTGGCCTCATCTCCTACTGCTCCTGTCTGGACTCCCTGGATGGATCCTGTACTTGATTCATCACCTCGACTTCGGTCAGACTGCTGATGGATCCTGTTATCAGCACCTGGCTCTGCCCATGCTGTCCAGATGCTGAGAACTGTGTTAGTATTCTTATGTTTAATCTAGTAGCACATTGGTCCTAGATATCCACGGTTACATTAGTGTGAAATTTCCATGCACTCATCTGCGGATCCTGCTTCCAGAGTCTCTTCCAAGTATGGTAAGAGATGTCTGAATAAAACATGACCCAGGGAGGGAGAACTACAGGGGATGCAGCCTCCTAAGCAATAAAGGTAAGGGCCAGAGGACTCAATCAAAGACAATGATTTAGAAGAGTCTACAGTGGTACCAGAGACACAGTCCGTCTGGAAACAGGCAATTTCCCAGTTTCATAAAGGAAATTTGCAAACATAGGGAGCATACAGATTACTGAGGGTATTAGGCATCACCCATCTACCACATGAGCAGGCAACCTTGCAGGATGCTGTTTTTACTAGGGCAGCACCCCCCACTAGATTTCTCTTTCCTAACCTAGATGTTATTTTTAATACTCTCACTCCCTGCAGTATCAATCTTTTCAGGAAAAAACCCAGACTTTTGTTGGACTTTGCTACCAACGACACAGAGTAAGATGAAGTCAGAGTAAAAATTCAGTTAGCCTAATGTACAAAGAAAAAACATTTGAGAAAACATCAAGACACAATATAAAACCCTTAAAATGCTCATTTACCTTGCCAACAGCACGCAGTCCACATTTTTTATCTTTCCCAATATCAAAGCATCCGATGGCTGCAAAACAAGCAAGTAAGAACGAGTTACAGTGACAAACACATTAGAAACCTTAACCGCTACTTAAACATAAGCAGGATGGTTATGAAAGGAAATACTGGTTACCACTGTAGCCTTGCATTTTCTTCAGCTCAGCACTGTAATTTGATATGACAGATTAGTAAAACAGTCTAGAATGGGAAGCGGATTATCACAATTTTTCTGTTAGTAGTAGCATTAATATTGCAACACCTTACTTTAGGGTTTGAAACAGTAATACCTTAAATACTTTGAAACAGTATTATTTCAAACAGTTCTTCACAAACATGAAAAAAAGCATATACATGTTGCCTTTAAATTGGCTAGCAGGTCTCACTGTCTCCTGTAAACTTTGGTTGCTTTTTGTTAAGCAGTTGCCATTCCCTACTGAAAGCCCCCTCCCAAGAGAAATCACATTTAATCTGTCCATTCCATAACACTCCCCATTCACTGCTCTGTCCCCTTTCTACCATGGCCCCCTAGCTCACATTTATGTCCTAGACTCCTCCAACACACCCTTTACTCCTCTCCCTCTTCCCAGTTGCTGGGGGTCCCGCTTTTGGGAAGTGAACAGAGAACATGAACATATGAACAGAGAACATATGACAGAGAACTTCTGGTACCAGCAGCAGAAACAGGCCTCTATTTAATTAAATGCTAAACCGCGCTTGTGCTGAACAGCAGTGAAGCTGGATGTGCTGCTTCTCCTGCCCAATTCAGAGCTGCATGAGTTTCACTGTTTATTCCAGCATTGAAAAAACGGTAAATAAGCTGGAAGCCACTCTGCCAATCTTTCCTTCCATGCCCTGGGACTTAATGCTGAAATACCTATTAATAAAAGTACGATTTATTTACTGATCACAAGTTGCAAGTGTCTGAAAGGACTCACACATTCGCATTTAGAAATGTTCTGTTGCCTGCTATTTGATATAGTTCTATTTGTATTTTAATGTTAGCTAGGAGATTTCAATCAGCATTTAGTTTTACCGCTGTTAATTCTATTACACATTTGAAAATTTGCAGAGATGTATAATAAAGTAATATGAGTCCCACATAGCTGCATTTTAGAGACACTGATTTCTAATAAATTCACCACTTTCTACTCCCTATTGCACAGCTCTTTTTTGTCATTTTTAATGTGTAATCTCTTCAAAGCACCATAATTTACTCAATCACCTAGGTTTACGTTCTGTCAGACACAGATTAGCCTTTTTTTTTTTTTTAAGGTAATGTTCCAGAAAATTTATTTTTAGAACTGTAGTGTATTCTGACTTATTTTAAAAAGTCTCCATTTAATATTAACCTATTGACACTTAAACGTTTATTTACCTGACTTTATGTATACTCTTCTGAACCAGACATGGCTTTAACAGTGAAATTTCACACAGAGCGAATCCCTTGCTGTCCAGTTGCCAAGGCATTTTGATATTGCAATATTCCATAACAATGAAGGTTCACAATAATTAGCATTTGGGGTTTTGTTTTTTGGGTTTCATTTACAAAGCACACATTTGCTGTGTGAAGTAATAAGCATGCAACTTAGCTCACATCAGGATACAAAAATACTCTTAAAAACTAAGGAGGACTTCAGCCAAAATTCCTTGCCGCCTATCAAAATGAATACGTAAAGATCAGTAAACTCAAGACTAGACCCTTTGCTTTACAAGTGACAGATTCAAGTCTATTGCAAGCAATAGATTCAAGTTTATATAAATTTCCAAAAGATTTGGGGTAGAAAGGTGCAATCTAACTGCTATTTGATATTCATCCCCACCACAGAACTCCACTGAATTCTGGCATACACTGCTGCTGACGCAGCAAGAATGCAACAGCTTTGAAATCTTAACGGGCTTCAAAATCTACTTGCAGCTTCCCTATCTGCTGCCATCCTAGTAACTTCAAAAAGGTTGCAGGGTGGCTGTGTAACAGGACCAGTTGCCATCTTTACACACACTTCCACAGAACACATTCAGGGCATCTTCCAAGTGACTGCCTGAACACCTTTCTTGCACATGATTGCAAGAAACATGGCAGAGAAAAAGAAAGATCTGCAACAAAGAATGCACTGCTAAATGATGAACTGACAGTTTAAGAAAAGAATTTGCAGATACTGCATCATGAGTCATTAAAAGAGAGGAATTAAGGATAAATCAGCACGTGTAAAGCTACGAGGAAGTGAAAGACACAGAAATTTCAAACTATATGTTAACCACGTAACAGAGCTAGTGTATGCTTCCGTTCTGCTCTCTTTCTCCCACAAGTTCTCTCCTGTGCTGTACCTCTCTACTATTATCTCAGTTGTAGTCAGGAGCTTTGAAATGCTGATAAAATAATAAAAACTTCCAGTGTCACAATGCAAATTTAAAGCTCTGATATGGTATTTTTAAAGCAGGATTAAAAGGCCCAATAAAAAGTTCTCAAACATTAATAATTCATATACATATTTAACTACTTCCCACTTCCACAAAATCCAAGTCAGATATGTATTACTCAGTGTTGCAAAACAGAAAAGGAAGCAAAGAACCCTGAGCAGTTAACCCTAAATCATGACAGTGACAAACAATTGGAATAAATCCCCTTTGTTTGCAACAAAACTAAACACAAAGTATTGTTAATGCAGGCCTTGCAGAATTCATTTTTTCTTGGTCTCACCTAAGAAACAAGCTAGAACAGAAAATAGAATGAACAAGCAAAATAAAAATATAGGGAAAACTTGAGATGGAAAAGTATCTCATAGGTTCCCCAAGCCTTCATTTAACTTGTGATCTAGTTCAGGAACCAAATGATGTACATTGTTTTTGCAGGAGAGGACCTTAAGTGTTACGTCACATGATCTGATTTTCCTGATGCAAGCAAGGAAATGTTCATTTGCAAGGTGGAACCCCCCTGGTTTTTTTGCCAGATATACCTATCACCAAAAAAAGAGGGGGGAAGGCGGCATCTAAAATAATTTTCTAGAACAGGAAGATATTTTGCTTATTTGGGGAAAGGTGACTCAGAACCAAGTTCTGTTATCCACTAAGTAAAACAATCTAATGGAAAGTATATTCTGAACAAAGTTTTATTAGTAGTTTCAAAATTCAAGGATGAAGATAAATTCTGTTACAAGCAATTTTCTTACCCTGTAAGAGAACAATATTTTCCATATCTGGAGATGGAATGCCAATAGGTTTTAGGGTATTTTCCATAGAAAACCATATTTTTGATGCAATGAAAATGGTGGAAGGAGAGAAGGGAGAAAAGAAGGCCGGAATATTAACAGCTGTAAGCATATTTATTTTTTAAAAAAACTAATGTACGCATTTTCACTAGTATTACTAATGTAACTTGAAAGATCATGGGAGGACCAAAGTCAATATGGAGAATTGCAAAAATTCTCATACTAGTTTCCTTTAAACTTTTCCATATTTCACCTGAAAAAAATATCCCCACATTCTCTAATGATGTAAGTTTTGTTATTAAATGATTCTTACAATTCAAGAAGGCCAAAGCAGAAGACAACTCAAGGACTCTATACAAACAAAAGGTAAGCTATCATTCTGCCTCTAAAAGTAAAGAAACAGCATTAAAAAAATGTCTATTTTGCTGTTGTCAAATGTCACAGGTGACAAGGAATGTCACCACCAGAAAGGTTTTCAGCTAAAAGTCTTTTGGCTATGTCCTTGCCAAGAAACCTGAGAATTTAAACCAAAAACGTAAAGAAATAGAATTTTCCTTTCCTTTTCCTTTAAAAAAACATGCATTTTTTAAACTATGCCTTGCATTTTCCTTTTGGCATTCAGACATTCATTTTCTTCTTCCTAGTTTTGCTTGAACTAAATAGGCTTGATGTTCCATCTCTAATTCTTTCTACAATTAAAAGACCACAAAGTTCTGAACAGTTTATTTAGATTAAGCACTTTACCTCTTAAAATTTCAGGCAGATTCTCTCTCCACTGACGTCACAGCTCTAATGCAGAAGCATCTTTATGGCACAAAAATCTCAATTTGGCTTTATTTCAGTAACAATCAAGAACAAGACACACCTTTAGAAAAATATACTAACATAAACCACAAGCTTCTAAACTTTTCCAAGTGCACTTAAAAAAGTTCTCATTTGCTCTTTCGCATTCAGCAATAGCTGCTTCTCTCATCTCTGTTGTTCTAAAATCATAGTTCATAGAATCAGAATCATAGAACGGTCTAGATTGGAAGGGATCTTTAGATCATAAAGTCCAATCATCAATTCAACACTGCCAAAACCACCACTAAACTACGTCCCTAAGCACCACGTCTACCTGTCTTTTAAATACCTCCAGGGATGTCAATTCCACCACTTCCCTGGGCAGCCTGTTCCAATGTTTGATAACCCTTTTGGGTTACCAAAAATGAGGGAGGTAGGTAGGCTGTGTAACAGCTCCCTCCTGAATGCTAAAAAGTTTCAGCAGCAAAATAAGCAAACCCTGATCCACCTAATGATACCAATTAGATCTGTGAGGTTTGTTTTTGCTTCAATTTAAGTCCACCAACTTGACCCACTCAATGCTCTTTATGGCACTGTAACTTGTGGTCTAAGCCCTGCACATCTTAACACTAAGGCTGATGCACCAGTTGCTCCATGAGGATGAAAACTGTATTCAAACACGGAAGTTAATGCAATTCTATGCAGGAGTGAATCTACAGGAAATAGCCATTAGACCGATGGCCCGAGCTGTTAGGAGTTCAGATCTACAGCAGAGAGAAAAGAGACAGGCCAGCAGGGGAAAGCACAAAAGCTCAGTAGGGCTGTGCTCCCTTTCACAGATACAGAAGTCCCACGAAGTTGCAGTTTTCCATCCAGGTGAGCTTAACAGTCCCAGTGCAGCTCACCGCAGTGTCTAGAATCTGCACCTGGGTTCCTATTATGACTCCTCAGTTATACCCCTGCCCCATATAC
The DNA here is from genome assembly GCA_947846985.1 of Fratercula arctica. NCBI lineage: Eukaryota > Metazoa > Chordata > Aves > Charadriiformes > Alcidae > Fratercula > Fratercula arctica. The sequence goes on along the minus strand of CANTUZ010000026.1, from coordinate 68,034,074 downwards.
AAAAACAGAATACTCACAAGCTTTTTCTTTAAGTTGAGCCTATGCTAAATGCGTAACACACAAGCTCAGACACAGCCAGTCCATTGATCAAAGTTTCTCACAAACCACAACAAGGAACCAAAATTTATTTTCCTCTATTCATGTTGCACTCTGTCAAGAACACAGAAAAAGGACAGTAGCTAAGCTGCTTCCTAAATGAAATTTAAAAAGCCTTCCATACTGACCAAAGCTGCGAGATTGAGGAAGATTTTTCCACTCCATTGTGTAGAAGCCATCCTGCAGGTACTCCTACTCTTCTCAGTTAACAATAAACAAACCCTGCTGTAGGCCACCTACTGGTTTGGTTTAGCCAGTGGATTCTACTTCAGACCAGCACTGGCTACCGTTTGGAGAGCAGGATACAGAAAACGGAGAAGGCAAGTTCCCTTCATTCTCTTGCAGTTTGCTAACAGATTTTTAAGGATGGTGGAAAAGTCAAATGTATTTTTCTGGTTACATTTTCTCCTCAGTCTTTCTTTCTTTCCACTTCTTGAATGGTGCGCACACAAAACCCCACTGGCTCTTCACACTCTTATTTCCCTCTTACACCATTCTGAATGGAGGCACGGATTCAGATTTTCAATCACACACTACAGCTCTGAGCTTTCTGGCAAGCTTCTACCCATAGAATGGCTCTTGCTGCCACAGGCCAGATGTTTTATTGTATGTATACTAGCTTACAGTGGTAGATTTCATAAGACATAATTTCAATGGCAATTATAAAGCAGCCAGACTCCCCTGGTCTTAGGACACTAGAACCCCTCTCTCCCTTGATTTCCTGCCTATAAAACTCTCTCTCATCCTTTGTCTTATCTGTTCCTACTATAAACGCTTTGGGGCAGGAATTGTCCCCCACAAGATACTTGGCATTGTGTATAGAGAAACACCGCTAGCCTCCACTTCCTTTTGCTGAGGAAAAGGGCTGAACCAACGTGAAGGAGAGCTGGTCAAGAATACCTGTGCCACAAATAACAGTTTCAGAGCTTCGTTTTCAAATCAGTTTCAAATTATGTGGTTATGACTGTAATGACAGCATTGGTATGTAAAGCATAATTCAGTGGTTACAGGGAAAATGGTGGCTCATACACCTCAAAGGAGAGATTTCTGCAATTCAGAGAGGTTCCTGGAGCAATCTGACATATGCTACAGGTCACACAACTGCACAAATTTGAAAGAGAGGGTTTATACCACTTGATTGCAAATTCAGGACTGAGTTTATAAATTGATCCAATCTACAAACAAGAAGAGGTACAGCCTCCTCTGCACATCATCTTTGTAACACCTTGTTTCTACAAACTAAGAATCACACAATACATAGCAACTAAAAGTAAACAGTCTTGTGACAGTACCTCCTTTATGCATTCTAACAGTCTAAAAATTCTTGCAGTATACAAACGTATTTTAAACCAGCAAAAAGTCTCAGTAATAAAAAAAATAGGTCATACATACCTTGCCGTAAGGAGTATCAACATATTTTTCTGTTCTTCCTTCTAAGATATCTGGATCATCCAGGCCAGTTCCACCAATAATTCCAATCTTAAAACAGAAAAGTACATATTAGTCTTCTTGAGATCACACTCCATTTAACAGCATGTCTGAAAAACTAACTAGGCAGCTACAAAATGTATTTTCTGACCGAGATGGGGCTAAACTACAGATCAAAAAAACACAGTATGCCCAGCACAGTTTCCCAGAAAGGAAATTTCAAATGACTGATTTTAAACAACTATATTTAACTTGCCAATTTCTACACTATGATTCTCCTCTTTAAAGATACCACATTAAAAAAAACTATGGAAAACGCACAAAGATGTGCCAATTCATCATTTATTCCCAATACAAGAATGAGGGGTGTTACTTCGGAATGCCTCTAATGAGTGAGAAATACCTATATAAAGCACATTATAACAAAGACTTCTTGTTCGCATGGGGAAAAACAGTCCTATACATAACTACTATACTGAACATCAGGCATTACTATATAGTATTATACCTACAAAATAATGAAAAACTATTTTTCAAAAAATTAGAAGGTTTTTGTGTTGACTTGCCAAGATCTAAGCACGTCACCATTTCTGTAAGTCGTCTCTGTATAGCTTCTGAAAAGAGGGATAGGTCAACAGCATCTTCACAAATGAAATAAAAAAGAATCTGCTGACAATTTCACCTGCTGTGAGCACTGCTGGGTTTCTTCACATATTTACAATTAGGTCATCTGGTACCTAAGAAGGGGTAAGTGCTCATTCAAACTTTGCCTGCAGCTGGGTCACTAATTGTCTCCTGTGTAGATGCACTGGTGCCATTTTTTATTAAACTGACACCCTTTCCCCAAGTAGAAACTTAACAGACTCTTCCTTTTTTAATGAAGTCTTTTCAAGTACTTTTCCCCAAATTTTTTTATGAAATTGACTAACAATTTCAAGGCATAATGGAAAGGGAAAAGGGAGGGCAAAGCAATGGGCCACTTCAATAAAACATATTTTATTTCCTTAAGAAATCAGGCTAAAAGTCCCATGTTGAGTTTGACATAACTTGTAGTGAAGAAGCATGAAGTGACTGACAACTACCACCTATGTGTCGTGCTTTCACTGATTTCTTGTTCTTGCTTATTGCTTATCTGTCCTAATTCTTTTTTAAAAAGGGGAAAGAAAAAAAAGGTAATTTGAAACATATAATCTCACTAAGACCAAACTCACCTGTGATTTCATATTCCCGCTAAAGAAAAATGCATCTCAATGTTCTTGTTTCTAGTTCATCATTGGAAATTATCTTGGCCTTGCCTTTTTAGTGACAATTCCATTTTCAATCAAGTCAACTTTTCTCTTGATTTCAGAACACTTCTAGCTCTTTGGACGGAATGGGTACTGTCAGGCCCTTCACAACCTCAAGCTTAGTAGTGGTATTTAAAAATAATGTCACCATTTATCACACACAGGGCAAATGCTACTGCTTTTTTCCCCCCTTCCAAGGAGACCAGTTGTTACAAAGTTTGTCTCACTTTTAAGTGGAACAATTCATATAATGGCTGAGTTGCTTACCATGGAAGAAAAAATTGGAACCATTCTGACATGACTTATTACTGCATGGTTGCACATTTTTTTATTATTTTTAAAGACAGAAAATTTCTCAAGTAAAGCCTCCAGACTTTAACATAAAACAGCCCCCTTCCACAACACCCACCGAACTGTCTCTCACTCTAGCTTTTTCTTAACTTTCACATTCATAGAGACCTCATTTGTTCAACCACTATAACAGCTGGCTCATCAAGCATTTTGTTTTAACAAGCAGAGGCTCTGTGGTCTTCATTATACATCAAATACCTCTCTGAGAAAGCTTTCCACACCAGATGGTGTAAACGCTGATATGCTGAATTAGTTTTAACAGACTGCCTATTTCTTTTTGCTATCCCCCTGTGGAGCACGAGGAGTAGCACAAAGGAAAATACCAGTAAAAATCCACAAATTCCAACCCTGAATATACTCAAGCATTAGGGAAGACCTAGATCATTGTTTGCAGTAGTACTGATGCATCTGTTCCCATGTTGCTTATTTTTCACAAACATTCAGATTGTTAGATTGTTAATGAAAATCCTGAAAACTACATAAATTTTAGGATATTTTTTTTGGCCTTAAGAATCACATAAGAAGCGTGCAACAGGAGCAATCATAAAACTCAAAATCAACAAAAGACCACCTTTAACATTGTTCATGCATGCGTTCAGTAAACACGGAAGATTACTACGTTAACAGAAGCCAGGATCAAAATGGTACCCCCCACTTTTTTTTTTAATCTAGAAAAAAAATGGTTCCTTCAGTAACTTAACTAGTTTTAGTTTGGTATAATGCTTGTTTTATTTGTGCCCTATGACTTCAGATCGAGAATATTCAAAAGGGAATGCTTATCTGACTGAATTTTTATGTCTGACGAAGTGAAAACACCACTGCTGGGACTAAGGAAAACAGTGCAATGCTGGAGGTAACAGCTACACTACATGACATAAAAGTTATTTTGGAACTGCAAAGCTTTAAAGTCCTTATGAACACACAGATCCAGCACAGTAACAGACCCTTCCTGTACCAGAAAGCAGGACACCTGACCTGTGGCAGCACAGAGCTTGGTCTGTTCAGGGCAGCACAGACCTGGTGACGTTCCTTTCAGATTTGCTCTTGGGCTCCTGACTTCTCCTGCTGCAGTGGCATCAATACATCCCAGTGCTTGCACAGCTCAGTTCCAGAGCAGGCTTTTACACCAAGGGCCATGCTGTCAGAAGTGGCAGCAGTGCAATGAACTGGCAAAACCACCAGATGGAGAACCCACAGCATGGAAGAAGAGCTAGACTACCCTGAATTTGCTTTTGCTTTTCCTGAAACACCTCAGCAGCAGTTTGGTCAACTTTCAAGCCACCTTAGGCAACACTGGCTACAGAAACGCTGGGCTCACTATAATTCACAGGAGAGCTACTACAGTGGAAGCAAAATTTGGCCAGGAGAGATTTATTGAAGCAGCTGCTTCTCCAACCATGTAACGCCAACTTGGAGCTGGCAGCTCTAACCCTAAAAATAATTTGACCTCCCTGCACGAGAATTATTTTTCCTCCAGCTTACATAATCTCCAAAAATATCAGCCACGTCTGTGGGCTGGAGACCCAAAAATCTGATTCTATGCTAAAGTCTGCTTTACAGACCTTCTAGTGAATTATCAAAAGCAATGCAGCTGCTCTAGGCTCAGTGGGGAGATTTCCTGCCAAGGGAGACGAGGTCTATTTCCACAGGCATTGTGGCAAGCAGCCCAGGCACTGAAGGCAAGGGATGGCAGGGAGGAGCTGACTCAAGGAGAAAAGTCTCACCTTTCCTCAAAAGGCAAAGACAGCCACATCTAGGAGTGACCCCAAGAATGGAGAGACACAAGACTGTATGCTCCATTCCAAACTTTGCATCCTACAAGGGGACATGAAGGACATAACCTGTAAAAATTACTGGAGGCTGTAGCTAAGGTTATCTGGAATTAAATTTAAAGTAAAATGGCATTGCAGCAGAATGAAATATTAAGTATTCTACTACGGTACAGTCCGCCTCAAACATTGGGATGAAGAGCAACAAAAGTGAAACCTAACAAAAAGTTACCACACCGGTTAACTACAAAATCAACAGCATTTCTCTGTGTGAGTCCAAATAATGTATGCCTTTCTTCAGCTGCTGTTTGGCACAAGACATAGAAGTATCAGGGTGGTAACAGCTTACATTTCCCATCTGAGGGTCTTAACACTAGTGCATATTAGGCATTGTCACAATCAGCTATGAGTCTTTGTGCAAACTAAAAACTAACAAAACCATCTGTTTTGGGGATAATGAGAAAAGGATGGCATTAAAAAGCCTTTCACTTAAAAGGAGACAAACAGCAAGCTGCATACAATTTACGGTTAAGACAACCTCTGTAAAATAAAGACAGCTCAGAACTGATTTCTACACACCAAAACGATGGGGAGAGTTGCTGCACCTCGGAAAACTTAATTCGTATTTCGGTCAGAACACAAACCCGGAGTTTCAGCCTAGCTGGCCTGCTCACCCCTGACGCAGGCCGGCACCTTTTGGAGCCATTTTGTTAAGCACATGGGACGGACAAGGCTCAGGCGAAACTTTTCTGGCGGCTGCCTCCTGCCCTGGAGCAGCCGCGGCGTCTGCGCGCCCCGCCGCGGACACCAACCCGCCCCGGCTCCTCTCACGGACAGATCCCACACGCCGCGGACGGGTCGGAAACCCTGACAAAGAGAGGCATACGGCTTTAATTTTTAGGAAAAAAAAAAATAAATTAAAAATTCGCCTCTTCCGGGCGGTAAGGCCAAGGGAGAAGCCCCGAGCGGGCAAGGCGGCGGCCTGCGGGGGGGGGGAGGGGGCAGTCGGCCCGGCGCCGCCCGCCATGGCGGCCTCTCTCCCGCCTGGTACCGCTGAGGGCCGCCGAAGCGGCTCCCGGCAGGCAGAGCGGAGGAGAGGCGGGAGGCCACCACCGCTTCCTTCCCAACCCATAGCGGCGGCGCGGACCCGCGCTTACCTTCACGGCCGCAGCGGCGGCGGCCATGTTGGCGGGGAGGGCGAGGGTGAGGCGGCGGCGCCGCGTGTGGCCCGGCCCCGCCCCCGCTTCGCGGCGGGGCCTCGTCCGCCGTTCCCGCCGCCGCCCGGCGCTCCTCGCTAGGTGGCAGCGCCCGCCTGCGCTGAGGGTAGGCGGCTCCCCGACACCTCCGGGCCGAGGAGACCGGGGGGGCTCGGCGGGTCGGTGCCCGCCGCCCGGGTGGGAGAGACCGGGGACAGCCGAGGCCTCCGCTCTCCCCGGGCCTGAAGGAACGGTGTCCGGGTGTGAGGCCGGGACCGGCTGTTCTGCCTCATGCAACCCGCACAGCTGGGAACGATTACGAACATGCGACAGCAGAACAGTTACGGTGATTTTGTGTCACAGCATGCGACATAACTGCTTGTTTTCCCCCTTTTTTTTCCCCCAGGGTATCTCCTCTCCAGAAGTGGATGTTGCCTTCCCGTTGTTTCTGAGTGTGTCTGTTCGTACATTTCACCGGTGGCCTCATCAGAACGTCTCCAGCCTGCTTTTGAAACATCGCTGTCATCTGGACCGTAAGCCCTGAAATGTTACTAGATCCTTGAAATGTATCCTCAGTGAAGGTATTAATACTTCTTTAAAAGCTTTCGTCTTGAAAGTTCTTTTATTAAGTCAGTGAGAACGCTGGTGTGTTTAAATACCTCTTGAAATCGCAGACAGGGTACCCATCCTGCTTGCTTTTTAATATTTCTGATCTGCATGTTCGTGTGCAACTCTCAGGAGTCTTCACTGACGGCATGTAAACGGAGTGATGCTGCAGCTGGTGGTATGTAAATACTTTCCTAAATTATGCTGCAGTTCCAGAAAACAGTGTTCCGCAAATGTTGTGGTATAATAGAAATAATTTATCTACTTAAGTGTGTAAACGTGCTGAAAATGCTAAGCATTGTCTTCGTCTCTCTGAAAAATAACTTTCAAAGAGTCCGTATTTCAGCAGGACCACCTACCATATTCTTGGAGGCACTGTGGTTTATTTGACACACACCCCTCCCGCCAAATTCCTCAATTTGTCAGCAGAGTGTGGAACTCAACAGCACCACAAAATCCCTGGACCATCCTATAAAACAGTGACATCAAGCAAAAAATGCTGATTAGTCCTGGATTGCCAGAAATGGCAAAATGAGACCAAAATTCCAGCTCTAAACTATGTGAAAATTTCTAATTTGTAGTATTTTTAGTATGTATAGTATACTGTATCTATATAGATACAGTATCTAAGTGGAAGAGGTTTGTTTTCAATTAAAAAGCAATTCATTTAGAAGTTTAATATTATTTAAATTAAGGGTGGTCTTTTCAATAGCCAAAAATGATTCTGAGAAGAAACTGGAGCATATTTTGGAAAAAAAAAAAGTTTTATTTTCTTTCTGAAGTACACTTACATAGAAAGTACATATGTTTAGCTCTGCAAGCTAAATATAGCTTTAAGTGATATGAAAAGGTAAACACTATGTCATTATATATTAATAATTACAATTTTCCTATTTGTGTTATTTTTCTTGTTGCCACAAGTCCATACATTTAAGCAGAATATTTTACTATAACATGATCTTACCTTTTGAGAAACATCACTAGTTTTGATATATTTATGTACTTTGTTACTGTATTTAGATATAAATATCAAATGTAGAGCTTTCAAAAATAGCCAGTATCTTGTCAATTGGAAGTACTTATTTTTAAAAGTATTTGTTGTAGATTTTCTTCAAAGCAACTTTATCTATTGGAGAGACTTCAGCCATCCAGACGTGCCATTCTCATGTGCCGCTCAGCGCTACCTGTCTGTTAAAAAATGTCACGTATCTGCTAGTAAATGCAGGCTCAGATTCATCACTGAACGTGGAAGGATATTCCTGATAACTTAAGGCAGTAGCAGCTAGTGCTGAACTTGCATTTCAGCTGGAATTTGCTCTCTGTGCAGCTTTAAACTCTTGTCTTCAGTGTATGTTAGAGATCTTCATACACAGCTGGAACATTTGTCACAGAGGCTGAAGTCTCTTACTGCAGTTCAAAATGTGAGACTATACTGATGAGAAACGGACTTTGGAAAATTGTAGTTTAATATTAAGGGAGAAAGAAGGACATGGGTGAAATTACACATTAACTTTTTCAGTGTGGTGCAGTATAGCCATAATATCATATTAAGACTGAAATGTACCCTATTTTTCTCATTCTAGGTTGGCCTTTCTATTGAAGGTATACCTTCTATGGTTCTGTGATTCTGCTTTCAGTGCACAGAATCTTTTAGAGAATAATTTTTGGCCATTCCTTCTGTTTAATTCTACTTAGTTCTTCTGTTGAACTGCTTATAACAAGTTGTGTCAGTTGTGCTGCAGTGTTCCTCTTTTACCACAACTATTTGCAATCCGTTTGCTGTTCTATGTTTTGCTTCTTTTTGAATACGAGAGCTCACTTCGTTTAAATAGTGGGGAAAAACTCACTGTTTGTACTCTCAGGGACCAGAAAAGAGTCCTTTCTTACTCCCATTTAAAACTTGTGCTAGTTGTTACTGTGCAGGCTGTTCCTATGGGAGTTTGATACTGTAGCTGTCCACAGTGATACCAGCTTTCCAGCTTCATGCTTATGGACTCTCTGTACTGTATGTTCTTTGTAGGAGTATTACTCTATGTAAAGCTCTCTCTATATCCAAGGTAAATCTAAACACAGAAAAGCCTGCTCATGGTGAATTTTAATGACATAGATACTTCAAGAAGTGTGGAGCTGGAAGCTCCAAAGAAGCTTCATTAGATGGGATCTCCAAAGATGTCTAGTCTGAGCCACTGTTTTGGCAGATTTCAGAGAGTGGATGGACAGCTTATATCAGAATCAAAAAAAGGAGCTGAAAAACTGTATCCTTGCAGACAAACTAAGTACCTTTTCAAATTTAATACATGCTAATTTCAATTTAGCAGTTAAGTAGTAAGGAAAACCTATATCAATATGAAATTTTGCACTCCTCCAAGTGAGCTTACTGTGTATCAACAGCTAGTGAACTCCCATTACTTACGTGCATTTAAGTCTTCAAAATGATTTAACTGTTCAATAACAGATTAGAAATAGTGCTTTGTGAAAGAAACATTTTAAAATGCTTTCATTTCTGTAGACAATATGCTTTTGGTAACTCAGTTTTGAGTAGCTTGTAATTAAAATCCTGTTACAGGACTGAGAGATGGAATGCAGTTCTGTGACTGTTCATCAGTAAACTGTAATCTAGAAAGTCTTAACGCAGCATTTACCATTGTGAGTAGCGAGCTTCCTACAGCAGCCATTTGAAATTGGAAACAAGCACCACCCCACCAAAACCACCACCATAATATTTAGGAAAACATGGTGAACATGGATGAACATACACTATTAAAAAGACACCAGTTACAGAATTATCAGAGAGGCTGCAATTTCAGTTCACAATTCCATTTATGACATCACAGAAAACCTTGAAATAAAAAGATAGCTTTGAGGGTGCACTTTGTACTTCATATTCTAAATGATCGAATGTAAATCGATTTATCTCAATAAAAATGAATCATTTGGTGAAGTTTCACTTAACTTTTTCAAAAATAAAATAAACACACAATAACTTGGATTCTCTCTGCTTTGATTTCTTGGTATTTCAGGTGTCTGTGTCTCATGGGCTATGTTTCCTTGTCTTAAGTTAAAATTACACGTAAGAACTAAGTCTCATTTACATCTTACACCACTCAAAAATACAAAAGAACAACAGGTGAATGTAAGTCATTTATACATGAGATTAAGGCCTTTCAAACTTAAATGTGAAGTGTCATTTTTCATGACTCAGGAGAATCATGGTGAAAGTCCACATGTAGTGAAGGCTTGAAGACCCTGTCCTTGGAAGTGCTGATGGCAAGGTCTGACAGTTTAAGGTCCCCACAATTATCTGAGAGAGTTGAGAAATCTTGGCCAAATGAACTGAAGCATTCTTGTTTGTGTAAGAAGCACTTTAATTACACAAATAGTATGTTATTTAGTTAAATATAGAAAACAGCCTATGCGTAAGAAGATAATTCTTCACAATGAAAACCAACGTTGGGAGAAGAGGGTCTAATGTTGTGGGCAGATAATTAGCACATAGTGACCCTTGAGTTTTAATCCGTCTTCTGACATCAAATACTTTTGTGCATTTAAGTAATTTAAACTCTGTCCCTCCTGTAAAGTCGTAATCATAATCAACCTTAACTATGTTAAAGGGATGTTCGTGTTAACTAGAGTGTATTTGTGAAAATGCTTTGAAGATGAAAAGCACAAGGTAAAAGGTCTTATTTTTTTTTTTATTGCAAAAAAAGTTGCTGTAAAGCAGTAACGGTGCTGTGTAGACATCTGAGCTTTGAGTTTCTCTTGCTAATGTTACTTCAAAGAACCAACATTCGCATAGAAGAGGGGGGAAAATAAAGGCTCAGTCAAGTCGTGTTTACCTTCTGCATTCATTCATGCAGATGTCAGTGTTGAGAGTTCCCGTTATGCTGAATTGCTTGTAGACTTTGTCGTTTCTGTCCTAAAAATTCACAAAATTTGTTTCAATTGTGATGGATTATTGCACATGTTAAAAGAAGAGCATCGTCTGTGTCCTATATCAGCCAAGGCTTGACGCAAAGAGGAAGTCCGTATTAACTGTATGCTCTTTACTATGACAGTAGCTTTCTTTTGCACATTCTGTGTAAGTTTTATGTTTTCTGCTGCATACTGGAAACAATTTGGTGGACCGTGTCCCCAGAGTAATTTAAGATTTCAACTGGCTTCAAAGAAAAATGAATGTCTGTGTTTGATGTTAGGACAAATAAATTTTAAGCATAAATGAAGTTCAAGACTACTGTGTGGAAGCATCCAAGCATCACATTCAGGAATATTTGAAGACCTAAGTTTCCAGCTGTTTGTTAGGATCCACTACCTAGAGCTTATTGTTTCTACAGGTCTCTTGTGGAGCAGAAAGCCCTGTGAACCCTCAAAACCATGCCAGCCAAAGGCTAACTAAGGAAGTTCAAGCAACCTTTTATCAACAGCTGAAGTGAGGTGGCTGTCTTCACATTGACACATTGGCGCAGAGTGGAGATGGGACCAGAGTGAGAGAGCCGCAGCTAGCGCCGCCACGGTTGCTCAGCCGGCCGAGGGGAGCAGCAGGAGGGACAGGTAGGAAGGATGAGCTCCTACGCTGTCTAAGCATGCACAGGGCAGCGCTGAGGGAGGTTACCAATGCTATGGAGTTCAGTCCTGCCTGCATCAGTTTTATGAGGACTGCACAGGTTCCATTTAGGAATATGAGGATGATTTTCAGATTCAGAGATTGCCTGGCAGGTTGAGCTCTACGTTCTGGAAGGTCGGATTCATCTCCCGGATGGCTTTTATGTTGATAGGTTTAACGGTTCTTGTAGTGGGTTTTCTTGTGCCACCGAAAATTGAAGCTCTTGGGAAAGATGGTTTTGTTATGGTGGATACCCACGCCGTTCAGTTTAGTGGGTCCCTTGATATATGCAAGCTGGCAGAAGCAATCTTGTTTTGTGTTGGCACACACTGTGGCAGTGTGTGTGCTGATGTCTGCTTTTGCTAAAATTTTAAACTTGATTTGTAAAACAACTCTCTACGTAGAAATAAAGCTCCTCTCTTTAAAAAAAAAATAAATATCCAGTACCTGAAGGGGGCCTATAAGAAAGCTGGGGAGGGGCTGTTTGCAAGGGCATGTAGCAATAGGACAAGATGGTTTTAAACTAGAGCTGGGTAGGTTTAGATTAGACATTAGGAAGAAGTTCTTTACAATGAGGGTGGTGAAACACTGGAACAGGTTGCCCAGAGAGGTGGTGGAGGCCCCATCCCTGGAGACATTGAAGGCCAGGCTTGATGAGGCTCTGAGCAACCTGGTCTACTTGAAGATGTCCCTGCTTACTGCAGGGGGGTTGGACTGGATGACCTTTAAAGGTCCCTTCCAACCCAACACATTCTATGATTCTGTGATTCTATGGCGCTGATGTGGGACTGTAACACTTTACGTTGGTCCATCCCTTTGCAAAACGAACAGTTCATTTGTCCCTCATTTGCAACAGGTGAAAGTATCTTCAAGGGACCATTTTAGCAACATAGAAGCACCAGAAAATCCCTTCCTTAGCATGATTTTTTCTCAAGGAGGAACCATCAAGAAGCTGACATCAAAACTGTGATGTGCTCCTTGAGCGCTAAATAACCTCAATGAGGTGAAGATTACACAGCCAACAGATAGAGAAATTCCGCCAGTTGCAGCTGAAAGGAGAAGAATTTTCAGCTTACAGGTAATTTACTGATGTAGTATTTTGGAAAGCTTCCATGCAAAGAAACACACACTGTGTGAGATCAGGTATATAAAATCTACTGCAAGATAAGATAGTCGGGTCCAGAACCTTGACATTTGTCCTTACTGACACAAGTTACTTCAGAAGATAAAAACCTTTCTGCAATTACGGAGTCATACTTTTCTTCCTGATTGTGGTGTACGGCCTCAGAGTCCCCATTATCTTCAGTGATGCCCCAGACAAACGGGAACCCCGGATCATGTAGGAAAGGATTACAGAAGACGAGCATTTCAGTTAATAGCTGCACTGGTCTGTTAGAATTAGAGGTGTGTGCTTCTCCCTAATACTGTCCCCATACCAGTTAATTAGTTTTTGTGCATGAAGTACGTGGGTGCATCTGAATCACCTGTGCATAGAAGTGCCTATAAAATTAATGTAGGTAGCTACAGTATGAGTTGCCTCCACACGTGGCTTTGCTGGAACTTGCTCATCTGCATGCTTCTACTTCCAGCATTTTTTTTTAACATACGCCTCAGCTTAGCTCCACATCCATCACACAAATGTTAAAAGGGGAAGAATGAAAAAGGCTGGCATAAACTGTCCGTTGATTTTTGTTGAGGTGCAGTTATTCAAACACCAGATGGACTTTGTTTACCCACTTAACTTTGACTGTGTCTTGACTTCAGGTGCCTTCCTTGGATCTGTTCAGGCATCCCTTCTGCATGACGTTGATGACTACGAATTAGGTGCTGGAGACTGCAAGCTGCAGCCCAGGGGACTGGCCCGGGAGGCACGGTGACTCAGAGGTGCCTGACGCAGGCTGCCTCCCCGCTTCCTCCCAGCCCCGGGCGTGCAGGTACTCACTGCTGGCCTAGAGCATCCTTCATTTATTATGTGTGTTGCCGTGGACGGTGAGTAGTGGGAGTGGGGCCAGATCTCCACCTCGTTCGTGCCTCTGCCTGCTCCCATTAAGTGGGCTCACATTCTCTATGGTTAGACCCCTGTTCCTGCGGGTCCCCTCTGGAGGTGAATAGGTACGTGGGCATTTAACACTTTGTTCTGAGGTTTGCTGGTATTTCTAGACAACATCTGGCTACACTATGCCAAATAAAACCCACATCACTCTTCCATGTGAGTCCATTGCAGGTACAGCTTATGTCCTTCAGCAATGTGATTTAACTCCAGCAGCGGAATAGCTCCTTTTCCTTGTATGAGCAGCTTCTTTGCTAATGCAGCCTGTGTGGAGGCAGGCAGCTGGTTAAGCCTTCATGTATATTTTGTTTTCTAGCTCATCATCCAGCTTTAAATAGCAATTAAAAATTAGGTACATGCATGTTACCTGCAAAAGAGGAACTTTATATATCTTCTGTATATTGCCATCTTCCCAGATAATGAGAGGCTTGAACCAAGAAGGTGACAACTCAAAAAAGAATTTAATTCAGTAACTATTGTAAAATATTTGGAGGCTAAAGAGGGTGACCAACACGATGTAGTAATAGGAGTAAAATAAGACCCCTAAATCAAAGGACAGATTACTTTCCAGCTTAGTGAAGGGACAATGCTTTAAACATAGAGTTCATGTCTGCTGGTATCCATTATGTGTATGGCATTCATCTTACTGTAGTTGAGAAACGTGATATTTTAAAAGTATTTCTCCTAACAATACCCAAATGAGATGGGAAAACTACTTACAGATGATAGGCTAAAGGCTTGATAAAGAAAGAGGTCAGGGTGTTGAAATACTGAAGACCTCAGCTGGTGCTTAGGTCTCTATGTAGGTGATCAGTTAATGGGGAGAGCTGCACAACTCGTAATGAGAGCAAAGTATCCCAAATACCAAGAGAGACATCACCCAGAGCTCATGGAGTAACTTCTGTATTGTCCCTGCTACAGGTTGAGTCTTTTGGCAAACTCGAGCAGGAGGGCAGTGCAATCATAGTCAGTAGTTCTGCCATGGTCACATCTGTGTAGAAAGGGAAAGAATTCCCCAAAAAGCCTTTTCCAGGAGAATTCTCTGGGTCTCAAGCGAACACAGAGGTGCATCCTGAGACATCACTGCTCAGGCATCTGAGTTTCACCCAGACTCAGGGACAAGGAAAACAACTCCTTGATTGTGGCAGGGGATTTCCGTCAGATGCTCATGTGACAAGGAGTTTTCAGAAGCTGAAATTTTGTCTATGAAGAAAAGTCTATCTAATTTCCACTATTTGCCTTTAAGCATGATTTAAGAGATAGCTATAAGGTAAAAATCTCAGGTTCTGGGGTCCACATCCTTTGCTGCTGTTTTTTAGCTGTTGTAATAACTAGAACACGATTAACAAGAGTATTGTCGTACAGGGCGTCTCTCTTCTGAAACTGTGCCCTGCTGTAGCCACCAGTGCACCTTTGCAAGGAAAAATCTTCAGTGTGTACAAGCAAGTGCTATTAATTGTGAGGGCAGTGCTTTGCAACTGCACAGCATGTATTGGGACGGTCACTGCTCCAAAGAGCTTTCTGTTTACACAGACCCAAACAGGCAGAGAGGACATGAGACGGAAACAGAAGCACCTGAAGCTACTTGAGCAGTGAAAACACAGAAACAGAACCCAGGTCTACTGACTCTCAATCCCATACTTCTTCCAGTGAGGCAGACTAAGTTACAGCCAGCGAGCTTCCTCAAGCAATGACGATTTGCAGTGGTCCAAACCCTAGTTTTGAACTCATTTACATTAAGAATTTCATCCTGATGCTCCTGTGCACTCATTGCCCCTCCGCCCTCCTAACAGCTCAACCTGCAGTCCTCCCTGCTGAAGAAAAAGACTTTGCCAAAACTTCCCCAGCTTTTCTCGGGACAGTGCCTAACAACGGACTTAAATTTTAATGGCTTCAGAGAACTTTCAAACAATTGGAAAAGCAGAAGGATAGCAGCAGAAGACCATGATTGTCTTGTCTCTAACGTTGATGAGCCTCAATTGAATGAAATGGGAATAGTTTAAGGAGCCTAAAAAAACACATGGGTATAACGAACTGTTTAACAGGTTTGTGAGCCCTATGGAATCACCACTGTGCTGCTAAAATATCTTTTTTTCCTGTTTTCTGATTCAATAAGAGTAGATATTTAATAAGATCATCTTCTTTTTCTAAGCAATTAATATATCTTTGGACAAAGAAAGGGGAGGGTTATACTGGGGTAACTGATTTGGCTTGTTACTATAATGCATTATCAAAATCATTTGAGTTTAACAAGCTTTAGCAAACTGTCAAAAGCTGTTAGCAGTGTAAAACCCTGCAGCCATAAAGAAGCTTCGTGTGTTGATAGTCCTGCCATGAAGAAAAAGCAGAGGGCTAGAGGAAACAATGCACTGCATAGACATACTGCGGGCCCCTGTGGGGATGTTTGCAGCGGGCCTGTGACTGGGATTTGTGCGAAATTAGGAGCTGTGCAGTCTGAGAGACCACGTGGTTGAAGAGCATTTCTTGGCAGTCCTCAAACAGGATATAACACATTTTATGGATTTAGGTAGGAGCTAAAAGACAAAAATATTGCTGGAGGATGCGTTATGGAGCTGGGGTACTTCATCTGCTAAGTAAAGTGTCATCCAAAGAAGTAATTCTCAATGCCCTATTTAGAAAGTACTTAAAGTCAATGCCTTTGGTAGGGCTCTAAGGAAACCATTTTGGACAAGTATGTAGGAAAACTACTTCAGTAGAACAGATTGCATGATCCCATGACTCATTTGAATTGCGGAAAGGAAGGTTGACTGGGAGAACAAAGAAAGATTGGCAGAATAACAAAATAAATACAAATTGATGTGTAAGCAGGCAGGACACAGTGCTGTCCTGTGGGGTTGTACATACTGATGGTCTTAATGTGCTGCTCACGATTGTGAAAAAGGTGCTAGCTTAAAAAAATGGCAGGAGAGAAGCAGGGGATTTCAAAAGCTCTTGGCAAAGAGCTACTGACTCAGTGGGAACAGAATAACTTCAAGCCCATCTGAAAGCCAGCAGTGAATGCTCCTTTATCTTTGGTATTATTAACAGCTGTGTCATGCACTTTTGAGTGAAGTTAGCCTCTAATAGCCTTTTATATAAGACACAGAAAATTATGGCTATGGAAGGAAAAAAACCAAGCACCAAACTAGAATATGCAGTTAGTATGTCAAGATACTTTGGCCTGATTATCTAATCTATTTTTAAGCTGATATTCATGTTAGGGGAAATTTCTATTTAGTTATCTCTCTAAATCAGTAAGGAACTGAAAAGAAAGCAAGCACAGTATTCTTGCCATGAGTTGGTGATCTGCATTGTATGTGCTCTGATGTCCTGGACCACAACAGAAGATGACAAGGCCTATGGAAACAGCATGCACTGGTTCCCTGTGAAAGGATCTTTACACAATGTGCAGAGGGAGAAAAGAAAGAAGCTTGTGATCCTTATAGACAAATATAGCCATTTAATAGCTTTCAGCCTTGATGTTCCTCCACAAAGAAGAGCGAGGAAAGAGATAAGGACAGAAAAAAATCAATTAATGCTTAAACTTCACATAGTTTTTTTCCACATAGAGGATTTTCCTGGGGACAGTTGGACATATTCAACCATTCTGCCTCTGTGTGTATCTGCACCCTCTTTTCTTGCCCCCTCCCATTAACTTTTGACATTATTGTCCAATGTCAATCCAATCCAAGAGGGAGGGAAGCTTCAAATATAGTGGTTCCTTTAAGACATGTGAAAAGATGTGGCTGGACAGAAAAGGGAGAGCCAGTTAATAATCTCTTATTTCCAACTCTTCTTCCAAAGGAAAAGGCTAAAACCCTGTCCTTTTATTGTGAAACAGAAAATCCTTCTGAAATGTACTGTAAACCAAGCTTCAGTGTTTCTGCTACTCAGATGAGTACTTTTATTTTTTAGTTAGTTACATTCTGGCCAAAGAAGCAAGCGGGTACCAAGGCATATTTTTAAAATCCACCTATAAGTGTGCAACTGAGTTAAAACGCATTAAGCTGAAGTCAGCAACAGGATGTGCATGCTCATCATTAAGAATAGGGATAACTGGGGATAACTGCTTTGAGAGAATGGACATGTTGGGTCAGGTTCTGTTTTGAAGAGATGCTTCCAGTCCAAGTTCTCTTTACCTTTTCTCAACGATGGTAATCTTTTTCATCTCTGCAGGATGTAATGACTGGACAACATGAAAGGAAATGGAAATCTCATTTTTTATTGATTTAAACCACAAGCTAAGAAGCACTTGGAGAAAAAATATATCCTTGGGCACAAGGAGTGCAGATTTACTCCATGACATTTTTTTTTAATAGTTTTATTCCTTTTTGTACTTCTCCCCTTCACTTTCATTGTAAAGCTTAAATCATATATTCCTATATTCTTCTTATTATCCCATATTCTTCTTATTCTCCTCTGTTTCTAGGCTTCTGTTTTGTCCATCTCATTCTGTCTTCCCAATTTGCCTGATTAATTCTTCCACCTTTATTTTGAGGTTTCTGGAAAAAAAAAAAAGGAAAAAAACCATCCTGTCCACATAAATACAGTATAAATGCCATGGTAAAGACTTGTGGTAAAGAGGCTTCAGGCTATTTCTTTAATACATAATTTGGTCTCATGCATGTATAATGGAGACAGAGAGACCATTCTTAATAATAGACTAGATTTACATGGGCAAAGAGCAACAATATTACATGAAGCTTTTTGAACACGGTCCATCAACTGCTTGTAGAATGGAAAGCTGGTGTGAAGAACCACGCTCCTTTGCCTTTGAACTGAAGATATACAACATTCAAAAAAATCTTACTACAAGAGGAATGATTAGCAAAATCATTCAGGATCTGCTTCTCCAAATCTTAATTTCTGTAAATTGGAAGTACTTTGCCTTCCCAATCTTTAGGCACTGAGCTCAACCCACCACATTTGCTAAGCATCCATTAGTACTACTGATTTTGTAATGCTGTATTACTGAAAGTAATCAGCACTGGTTTTGAGTTCCTTCAATTTGATATCACAAGCAGCAGATGCAAATGTTATTGCTTCAAATTAGAAGCTGAATAATTTCTTCATTGATCTCTTGTGCAGCTTAAATTGCACACATATGCCTTACATTACTTTTCTTCAACCCTAGTCACTGTAAAAATTATTTTTTGTGAAATCTCTGAAATCATGAACACCTACAAGATTCAGATTAGATGTGTTAGTATTTTTCTGAAATTTTTGGCACTTGTCAAAGATTTTGAAATAAGACCGGTAACTAGCATGGGAAACAAATTATTTTTTGCTTCCTTGTCCAGATGATTGTTTTATATGATGGAGTCAGCATAGAGTATTAAATCCATATTGATCTTTAGGCATGGGTGTAGTTGCATTAAATTCAGCACTGAAAATTGTGTGCAGAATCAAACAGCCCCTGTTCAAGCAATATATATTCATGCAAATTTGGAGGAAAAAAAATATACAACCACCACCACTCCCCCTCCAAACAGTATAAAATGCCTGAACTTAAAATAAACCCTGGTGTCTTTGATGAATACCATTCATAGCTACTTGAGAACCAAGCATTCAATGCCCAGTAGTCAAGTAGATTAGGGATTTGGTGTCCACACTCAAGTGTGATAGTCAGCAAACAAAATGAATGGGGGGAAGCACCACGGGTGGCCACCCATGGCTGAACTTTAACTATGTCTGCCTTAGGATATGGAGAAGTTCCTACTTCTGTTCATTTAGCTGCTTTGCCATGAAATCAGTTTCTTTTGATATTGGGATTATCCTCATGGCAGCAGAAGTGGGCCAAGGATGAAGGCATTCCCTCTCACTTTACAGAAGTAATGGTATTCCATACTGAAATACAGTACTGGAGAGAGTGGCAGAAAGACCTTTTCAACTCTTTATGTTGGTGGTTTGAGTCCTGCTGCGTTGGTGGAAAAATATGGTGATACACATGTAAAAAGGTTTGGCAACTGGCAGTTCATTGTCAAATAGATGGGGACCACACTACAAAGTCACCTCTCCTTTGTCAGCTGCTGCTTCTAGCAATAATACCAATAATTTCTCATCCCAGTATAAACTCTCCCAAAACAGAATCATGATATATTGCTATAGCAGTAGGCTACTGACTCTGTCAGGCTTGGCAATGCATATTAATAAGACTTTAAAGCTCTTAGGCCCATGGATATGCTGCCATTCACAGCATAAAAAATGTCTAAAATAAAACCTGTTAAATGAGTTGGTTATAACTGTTCTTGTGCTTTGACATGTTTGAATTAACTTCCTAAATACCTTGAAAACACTGTTCTGAATAGGAAGTGATAGAGCTTGGTAGTACTCATGTATTACATGATGTTTTATTGCTCTGAGCATTTGCTTTGATTACCAAAGCACGCTGGAAAATACCAACTGCTCAGGTCTAGCAGTATGTGCTTGTTTTCTTCCCTTTCAGGCTGGTCACAAAAAATTACTTTTGATTGCGCAATTTCACAGGTTCTTTCTTTGGATTCCAGTGGGAAACTCCTGATGAAATGGGTTTCGCTGATGCAGAGCGGGAAGTTTGACAACTACTGCACATGTAGTTAGTACCTTTATACACTGTCGGGGAATCGTCAGCTGGCAACATGCTTTACAATTGAATAAAATGTCTTTAAGGAACTAGTACAATGCTGGTGGTATGGTATGACCTCATTTGCCTCCCTACCCTGACTTTTCCTCAAAGTAATCTGACCCATACCTTTTATATTTTTTACAAAATACACTTAAATTCTTTTAACAGTCCTAAAGAACTGATGTTGTGTTGTATTGTATTGTATTGTATTGTATTGTATAATAGGAACTTGCAGAAAAAAGCAGCAGTATATTATGCGGGATCACCTGTTGAAATCCTGCTTACACTCAGGAAGAACATAATTGTTTTACAGGCATAAAAAGGATGTCATGCTACTTTTAGATATGAATTGTTACCCATAGATAAACTACCCACTGTTAGAAAGAGCTATTATTTAATAGTTCACATAAGTTAATGTATGATCTTATGTATCTGAAAAACATTACTTAAAACATTCATCTAATAATTAACAATTGGTACTCTGATCACTTTTGTGTTCAGATCTGGAAGGGCTTTTCCAGGCAGCAAATATTTCAAATCCATGAAGAAGAATAAGAATATCATCTTAATTGAACTGCAAAACTAATACAAGCAAAATGTGCAATTAATGTAAGTTACCTCTGTATTAATGCATGAATCTCAAGAAAATGTGGAGGATTTGTAAGTCTTCATACATGACACAGCTAAGTGGTTGTTACTACTGAGATTTTCTAGCAGGACTTACATGATTGAAGTGTTGAAATTGTTGATGGAGACCTATTTACAAATTGGTAAAAGGAGGACAGTATATTGTTGATTTTATCCAATTTATTGACACGTTGGAGGTCAGGTTATTGAGTCTGGCAAATGACCGGGTAAAGCACTAGCAGAAAACCTTTTAAAAACCCCAAGTCAATTCGGATTTAAGAGATGGTTCATTAAACTGCTCATCTCTTCTCTAAGGCACAAAAAAAATTAGGTTGTTATCCAGGAGAAGTGCAGTTATGAGGACACATGCTAGAGAATTTGAGCTGCCACCACTACTAATATGTCTTTGGATTTTCTACAGTTCCCAGAAGTTCCACTTCATTTACCACCAAAGTAATGCAAAAAAGTGACCAATACTCTGTGACAGTTCATTCTGGTAATGCTGGTATAAATTTAATCACTAAATTAGTAGTAAGTGCTTGCAAATGATTAATGACCTGCTAGTGTCTTCTGTGCAAATTGGACACATACCCATCTATTAATTTATGTACTCAAATCTATGGAATTGCCAGTGTTCCCTAGAAAAAATTATTATTGTAGGGAGACATTTCTACAAAAGTGTAAATAAAACACAGTTATGTTATGATACTCTATAACTGCAAAGAAAAAAAAAAAGAAGCTCAAAAATTCCTTATTTTGGAAAAAATTGGCTACTTCCATAAAATGCACCTTATTAAACCAACAAATGTTTGAAGCATCTGTGCAGTTCAAAATCTAATCAAGAAAATATTTCAGGATAAGTTTAACTTCTTGCTGTTCTGTATGTTAAGATTTTCTTACTTTTTCTACTGATTTTATTTTTCTTTTGATCGTTCTTTTTAGACTTTTTTTTTAAGAGTCAACTTCAAAAAAGTTGAAAAGTTTTTGTGATAAGGGGTAGGAGAGATAATCTTACTCAAAAAACAGCTAGGCAACAGCGGGAGGCAGTCAAGCAAGCTGTAGTGCCCTCTGGGAACATGGCTCACGGGTGATGTGAGCTATGGGGCAACTAAATTACAGCTTCTGCATGGATCAAACATGCAATTTCCAGTTTCTGGAGAAACGGGGCAGGGAAAAAAAGCAGTTCGTTTGGGGGAAAACTTACAGTCCTTTATTTTACAGATTCATTAGAAATACTAATTAGAAAAAAAACCCCCAAACTTCTTTATATGCATACATCTAGGAAGTGCCATATTAGATTCAATATATGCCATAAATTTTAGTAGGTACCAAATATGCAGCTAGTCTCCTAGAAATTGTATTTAGCTTCACACAGGGATCATTACTAACTACAACTTGGAAAGATATTAATTTCCAGACCCTGGGAAGAACAAGAAAAATAATATGGGAGTGCTGGATGGTCATGTACAACAAATGCTCAGAGCAATAAATCATCGTGTAACATGTGAATACTACCACATACGTGTTCTCTTCTTAGAGAACATTAATAAGTGCATACAAGACACCACCTAAAAGTAGGTGAAATGAGGCTTGAAGTCCCATGGGCCTTGCTGGGTTCAGGTAGGGTGGGAAGGAAGATAAACACCAGTGAATTCAATCAGGCTGTGTCCTGAGGGGTGACAGGGATGGGGGTCCTGCATCCCAAGCCCTCCTTCCCTCAGCCTTCAACAATAACCTTCTCCTATCATAACAAAACCAAGCTGATGAGTCATGACTCTGTTGCAGACATTTTGCCCTGCTTAGCCACAACTCAGCAAATCCCAACCTAACAGCATATTTATAGCAAATATGCTGTTAGCTTGCATAAGAACAACAGAAACAAATGAGTGGCTTGGACATGTGCCCAACTCTGTATAGTGCACACATTAGGGCAGAGGTTACCTACTTAGTCATCTCTTCGTGCTTCCAACCTTGGCTGGTGAATTTGCACATGCAAATATTATGGCTGATCTGAAAATCTCCCAAAGCTTTTTTTGAGTGTTTTACAAATCATACCACTGGGATAACGCTCTGTAACAAATCTCATTCAAAGTACATTTTCCTTAAAAGCCACAAGACAGGCCTTCTTCTTTCACACCTCAAAAATAATTTTTGTCATTTAATGTGAGATGCAATGGGACAAAACCACATTGTGATAAAGAAACTAGTACAGACTAAGAAATTCTGTGGCTACCACTTAGGGAGGATCAGGTCTGTCTGATTCATTGTCATTACTTACTTAGGAAAGAAGAAACTCAGACCACTTTAAATGGTCCATGTTATATTATATAGCACATAAGGCGATACATACTTTGTAAATTGCAAATGACACAGACAAAGAAACAAAGCAAAGGGAACAATCCTTGTATGCATTTGTAAGAGAAGAAACCCAACGGCAGTAGGGGTCTCACTCCAGGGAGAGGGGAACACTGAGCCACTATAAGGCCTTAATGTAACTTCGCTTATGTTACATAACAAACATAACGAATAGATTTACACTGTTCATAGTGAAAGACTAATGTACTAATGTACCATTGGCCCAGACTAAGTATAAAGCCTTAGTATATTTATAAGACCCCAATGAAATCACTGACGTGCATTGTCATAGAGATTTAGCATTCTGTTAATTTAACATTATTTGTAGAACGTAGAACAAAAAGTGCAATAATGGCATGGTTAAGACTTCTAGAGCAATGAGGAAAGCAGCGTTCACCTCTGAGCTGGTTTCAGAGAACAAACTCCCCTGGGGAAGAGCTGCAGGACAAAGACACAGTAATAGGAGGGGTGCTGTGGCTGGTCACTCTTGGATCAGTTCAGCAAGTGACTCAGGAATGAAGAATCTGTCCATAAAATGAAGAAAATGAAACCCAAAGGGCCATTGGTCATGGTGTCCTAAACAGCTAAATGGACAATCCAAGGATGACAAGGGTGGGATCGGCAGAAAAGGGCCAACATTGATGACACTGGGTCATGAGCATTAGCTGCTATGGTGGCCATCCTCTTTTCCAGATCACCATGACCATGTGTGACACTCTGAGGCCCCATGCTATCAATGTGGATGATGGCTCAGGGACAAAAGACAGACCTTGTAGTGCCTGGAGGATCCAGAGATTTGGGAGAAACTATCATAACTATAGCAGTGTACTACTAACTCTTCCATGATTACATGCTGCTAAGCTTGTTGTAGTTATCCACTGCCATCTTCATAGGTATCTTACAGTTGAACACTGCTAAACCGTAACTGTAACCACTATTGTTATGCTTACATTATTATATTTATATATTACAGTTGTATAAACTATGACACTGCATATGCTATTGAACATCATTTTATAGACCGGACATAGTCACAGTCCCTTTTCTTGCTGTGTAATACCTCTGTATGCTCCTTCCTCCCTGCCAACAGAGCTCCTCATGCTACCCCTACAACATAGTTAATTTCCAGGACAAGCTGTGTAAAAATTTCTGTCTGTGCCTTCTTCACCCACCCCTAGAGGCACCTGTAAATCATGTCCCCTTTACTGTGTCAGCATTCACAGTGACATTTCAACACGTCAGAGTGGGCAGATGATTTGTAAACAAGGTCTGCCTTTCCAAAATGCCCCAGGTGTTCTAAAAAGGGAGATATAAACCCATCAAACTAGAAAAAAAAAAAAAAAATGAAGCGAAAAGACTAATAGAAGAAGGTGTGCTGTGAATACCAGGGGTGGACCTAGTGTTTTGTTTCATGGCATGTTAAATTTACGGATTAATTCTAAGTAACTAGAGAAACCTGTTTTGATGGAGGAGTTGCAAATACTGACATGAACATGATGCTCAAATGCCTCTTCTCTGGACAGGTGTGTTATTTGCTCTAATCTATGAAGAGAGTCTCTTGTTGCATAAAGATAACTTAAAAATTTGCAATAATATGGAAAATTTTATCTGTGCCAGGTAGAAATTTTAACGGTCCCAGGGTCTTGACTAAATGACAACCCAACCATTTTCTGGGATAGCTATTTGCGGGCTAATACATTGGTCTTGTAGCATAGCTCACTGAGTAGCAGACTGAGACTTTTTAATGCCAATGTACAGTTATGACTCCAGCAACAACATTGTCTTCGCTGAGTTTTCCACTTACCTGAGAGTCATTAAAACCCAAAGACATCTGAATAAAACCATTTCCATTCCAGTACTGACACAGATCAGAAGGAAAGGGATGAGTAAAGCTAACCACAGGCTCTTTCATCGGGTAATGCCAACATTTGAATTTTTCCACAAGCAAATCTCTTGAGACTTGTCATGAAACTTTGGCTCCATCTTCAACATGGTAATGGAGTAGTGAGGTGCTGAAAATATAAGTAACCCCTCATTCTCTGCCTTTTGTACAGAAGAGACTATTTGACCTTTTGGGATGCTGTCCTCTCCTCTTAAACGATAAAAGAAGGGAGCAAAATTTACTGCCAGTTTTGAGTGCTTGAGAAAAGTCTATCTCATGGCAAACATGGAAAACCCTGACTTAGAAAGTGTTCCTTTGCACTTCTCCCACATACATAAGATGTGCTATTAACAGTTAAGTAGTCTAATCAGTTCCTCAGAGAACACTGTTAGGCTTAATTTAGGATTCCCTGCATGCTTATGGCTTTTACTCTTCCTGTAAACAATAAAAAAATCAAGATTAAAATAATAATGCATTAAATGCTGCAATTGTAGAAATTCCCACCTGAAGAATTCTCACCCAGAGATAAAGGAAGCCAAAAACAAATACACAGGAATCTAGAAAATACAAAACAGAACAACAGTCTGCCTACAGAAGAAAAAAAAGGAGGAAAAAAAAAGAAAGAGAGAAAGAAAGATTATGAGCCATATGGAGATGGATATTATGTCTATTCCTGCCAGACAGATTAAAAAAGTGAATCAAACCACAAACATTTAGGTATAATTACTGTTTCATCTTGCAAATATGTTTGCATGTTCAGAACTCATTTAGTCTTTACCACGAACCCCTGCACCCTTAAGAAAAGTCCTGGCTCCTCACCTGTATCCAAGCTGTGTCTACAGCGAGGGAAAGGAGGTTTGGCATTACAATAAGCAGCTGCAAAACAGAGGGTGGCTTCACCTCTCTGTGTCCATCTTTCCAAGGGATGTCCCAATCGTCCAGCCAAGCACTGCCAGGGCACAGCAACACCATGGCCGTATCTGCTTCCTCCCAGCAAACCACCAACTTCAGGGGCGCTTGGCACTGCCGGAGTAGCAAAAATGTCTAGGGCATACCATAAAGAGAAGACAAAGTATTTAAAAGCAGCAGTAAGGACCGTTTGGTTTGTAAAAAGGTTATTTTCAAATTGAAATGCCTGGAGGTCTATGAATTCATGATACTGAGTTTCTCTCTTGAATAATGAAAGTATTAGACAGTCTCCTCTGACTTTACAGAACATACATCACATAAAACCCAACACATGACTGCCCATTAACCAAGTGTCTTGTTCCATGTATGTTTAAATTTCTGTGATCTTTATTTATGTAGCAGTTCACCACCCTTGCATATCATACGTTAAAAGCATCACTAATTGTATTTATCAGCTGGATTAGATTTAGTAACTGGAATCAACTGCAATTCTATATCCTGCTTATCCTGGAAATACATGTATTTACAGTTCAGAGGAAATCTCACAGCTACTTTGGAGTGAATGCTACTAACAGCATGGTGGCTACAGAGAAGCACAGCAGGTGACAGAAGCAGAGGGCAAAATATACACCTTCGCTTCTTAGGAAGTTTTCTCCATAGTCCTCCTAAGAGTACCTCATAGCCACGTGTACACACATCAGCATATATTTTGGTCAATGCGTGCAGACCAAAACAGTCTTCTGGGGGAGGCGGGGGGCGTGTGTATCTTTGTACACATGTGTTCAAAAATCATGTTGTGATCAGTTGGTTTGCAGTACCATACGTGGCACACCCACAGCTATTTTATTCCTCAAAACCACCCATTCCCCAGTAGCCATGTCTCTCAGCCGTTGGCATAGCCTAGGGCATGAGCCAGGAATTGAAGTTTATTTCTGTCCTTTTCTTTTTCTCCAGGACTGAACCTTCTTGACAGTAGCTCAACAGAGAGAAGGGGCTAGAAACACTTCTGGGAGCTGTACATACTACAGGGGTGCAGCTCATTCGTGCCATATTTCCTCCCCGCCTTGCTGCCTGACAGTATGTACTGGCTATCTTGGGAGGAAGTCCTCTCTCCAGGGAGAAGAAAGATGAGTACTAGATTTTCTGTTCTGAAGAACCATTACAGCACTTCACCTTCACAACAAGTTCACGCATGTGTCCAGATTGCTCCTGCCTCTGTTTGCTTACTGGGCTCTCTCATCACCAGATATATATGTCCGTAGTGTGTAACGCTCCTGCGTGTCTGCTGGAAACAGGCACAAAACGCAGTTTGGTGAGTGGGCAAAGGGGCATGGCTTTGAGGAGGGAGACTGGGGGTAGTCCTGACCTCTCAAACGTGTGTGAATTTGATCCATGATGGTGTTTAAAATAAAAAAGGTGCTATTTGTTCTTCCATGGCTTTGTGTCTGGAGCAGGGTGCTGAATCCTCCAAGGGGAGGGTGGAGGGGAAAGCAGGAGCCAGAGGCAAACACTATCTCCTGCGTGGTGGGCAGTGGTGGGCACTCACCTGGAGATGAGTGGTGGGCAGCGTGGAGCTTGGCTCAGCCCTCTGAGGCAGTCACTCCTGTGTGTCTGATGTCAATAATCTAGCTGCACCGGATCTTCCAAAGCCACAAGCGTCCGTGATGTCAGCACGGCTGCTGTGTACAGCAAAAGTGTGAGGCACTAATGGGCTGAAAAATTCCGCTTTTCAAGCCTGTGTTTATAAGCCATCTGGATGTGTGTCTGACTGTAAAACCTATTTGGAACAGAAATTTGTTTGTACATTTTACTAGGTGCCTCTGAGAATGTGATTTCAATAGCATGATGATTGCAGATAAGTAAAGATGATGACAGGAATTGAGTCTGGGACAGAGATGTGGATCTGTTTAAAGAGAAAATACTTGGCAGTACATGAAGGGGTGGAGAGGGAGAGGGGAAAAGATGGGAAGACTTACGACTGTATCGCTTCTTCCAGAAGCCCTTGAACACCATACAGTATGGGCTATTCATTTCCCCTGATGTCTAATAGAAGACCTCATGTCTTCTATTAGTGGGTCACTGCCCCACTCGTATCAGCCCTGAAGCAGAGCCCAAGCCCCCTGGGGATCCTCGCCCTTGCTGTAAAACTGCTGCTTTGGAGTAATTGCCCTATGAGCAGCACAGCTAGTCAAGGCTAGTTTTGCATGATGCTGCTATGTCTCCTTTGCCCCCTCCCCTCACACCCCATCCTCTCCTAGGAGGGGAGACTCCTGATTCTGATGGGACCTCCACTCCATCCATGTGCACAGCCAGGAAGCCCTTCGTGCATTACTTGAACACCTGCAAGTGAAGGAGTCTGCAATCTGCTCCCTGCAACGTCACCGTCAGCCTCCCTCCGCTGCCTCTGTGAAACACATCCCTGAACCTTGTCGCATCAGCTCAGATTTGGTCAATGGGTTATTAAGCAATGGGCAAAGAGAGGAATTAATACAGTTATTAAGCAAAGTAGCTCCAGCGCTATTTCCTGAGGGAACCCAGGCTACACATAGAGAAGCAGTGCCTACATGCACAGATAAAACACGTGAGGCTGGGGAGAGAAAGAGGTCAGAGGGCTGTGGTGTACCTGAGAGCCTGCCCAGTGCTGCACATCCATGGCCTCCTGTCAACAAGCGCAGGGTGCAATTCTCTGTCCACATTACTGCTTTGACCATGTCTCATGTTAAGAAGTTTTGCTTCCAGTAGCATTCCAGGTTAATCTTTCCCTGGTTAAAACATCACTGAGCACCTTACACTTGTCGTCACTGGGTTCCTGGATTGGGTTACTTCACACATATGTCCTCAAATGAGTAAAAAGATGCTGTGTCTGATTAGGGCCACTTGAGCTGACAGCAGTCTGTAGAGTTTATATATATATTTTTTTATGTTATAAGAGATTTTCCTATTTAACCTTCAAGGTTACACAAAGGCAAGGCTACGTGAGGGAGGTGAGGGAGCCACAGGCTACTCCAGGTCAGTTTCATTCTCAAAAATGAGGTCTTGTCCTGTCTCTCTCTCATCTCTTTCTGCATGGCTGGCTGTTGGCTCAAGTTCAACAAGGTTTTCAGCCACCCCTCTGTCTTGGTAGGCTTTCCTCACTTCCCTTTCTTTACACTTACCTACCACAC
The DNA here is from genome assembly GCA_947846985.1 of Fratercula arctica. Classification (NCBI taxonomy): domain Eukaryota; kingdom Metazoa; phylum Chordata; class Aves; order Charadriiformes; family Alcidae; genus Fratercula; species Fratercula arctica. Next base: position 68,005,151 of record CANTUZ010000026.1, on the reverse strand, counting down.
AGATTTTCAGTCAGTAATATTGAATTGAGAGTCTCAGTGTCTGCTCTTATAAATCTTGGGCACATGTGCTGTGCCATGTTTTGTGTTTCTCAAAGATATGGCTACTCCAAATGACATACTTCAGTTCTTCCACTCGCCAAATCCGACACCTTCATCACAACATTACTGCCCCTGTCTTTGTCAAGCAGGGGCTTAGATCAACCCTTTCAATTCCTTTTTCCTGCTGCAAAAGATCACTTTTTCAGCAGCTTAGACAACTTCACTCTTTGTCCCACGACACTGCTTCCCTCTTCTTCTTTCTCACCAAAGGCAGGTGACTTCTTGTCACTGTAAAGGTTCTTCATGTTCCAGTCTCTACTTTTTCTCTCCGTTTTTACATCTACAAAGTGACTGATACTGCGGAGTAGTTCACAGTGCTAGAGTTTTCTCCACTCCATCCCAGGTGAACATCTTCAGACTTTCTCTCTCATTGCCCTTTGTACTCAGGTGAGATCAGCAAACCACATCAATGAGATGTGCTATCACCTGTCTCACACGAATAACATGATAGCTGCTTCTGCGTAATTGCCTTGCTATGCTTTATCAGCTCTTAAACAGGCTGTTATTTCATTCCATGTTTGCACAGAGTGCAGCACAACCAACCTTGCTTAGACTCCCTGGCAACACAAACACAACTCAGAACAGAAGGAACTCAGATCTCCTGAAGTTTTAGCCACTGATGCTCACAACCACTGGTGCTTCAACGTTTACTGCAGGAAGAACAAACCCGAGCGTTTTCACTTCTGGGTATGAATTACTATATTATGAATTCAGGTCTGCGCCGAGATGACACATTGCTCACACCATTAACCTTAAGTCCTAAGGCACTTTTCGCAAACTTAAAGCTGAGCGTGTTTTTAAAAGGTTTCAGGAATGTGCCTGTAATCTTTAAAATTGCCACTGTACTTTAGTTTTCATGAAACTTGTTCACATGGAACAAATTCACATTTCATAGACTTAGTTCCAACAATAGATGATCTATTTTAAAACATAGCTACAAAGTTTTTATTTAAAGCGGACTTTGGGACCAGTGCAAATTGAACCAAGAAAGTATGTAAAAAGAAAGCAAGTTACTTTTGCCCACAAGAGAAAAAAAGGCTTTTTTTCTTCTGGCTGAGCTTTTACATATATTTGTTTTAATAAAAACCTCTAAGTGCACGTGTGGTCCCTTTGTTGTGAAAAAAAGGCATGGGGGCTCTGTGTGATATAGGGCAGGAGGGACCTGTGAGTAAAAGGACTGGATCTGTCCTACATGAATTTAGGCAAGTCATTTTACTTCTCCAGGTCCCAGCCTCTCCCACCAGAAAATGTCAACGCTTGCAAGACACTATGTTCTACAGACGATGAACTGCTGCAGGAGCACCAGTTATTATTACTAAGTTTCTGACAAGTCAGAACCTCTAGGGAGGCAGAGAAAAATGGTGAATGTACCGTTACATCCACAACAAGGCTATGACTTCATTGCACAGTCACATGGGAGAAAAGACTATCAGATAACTGGCAAAGGGGTAAAGAAAATAAGAAAAACAAGGCATGTGAACTTTTGCACATGTTGCTGTTGAAACACTCAGGAGCAAACTCCAAACAACCTTTCAGATGTTTCAAAAACATTATGTCAGCCTTTCCATCTCCCCCCACGCAATGCCTCATGCTCCTATGTGGTCTCTGCCCTCCTCCATAATGCATCAGAAATATCTAATCACCATTGTTATCATCTTTTGTCATGACATTAGATCAGTTCAATCAGATGCAGACAGTGAGGTCAGCATAAAGCCTTCAAATCATGACAGAAGCAGTTTGCTATTCATAAAGGAGTTGGTTATTATATCACATGTTTAAATTTATAGGTTCGGTTCATCTTTAGCTAAATATCTAGTTATTTAACAGCTGTTATGAGTCAGCCAGAGAGAGGATTAGTCAAAAAAATGTAGTGGTAAGAAATGCTTTAATCTTGAGCTACAATGGAAGAGCAAGCCTGGTCAGGTCATGTCTAATAAAGGTGTAGTACTTAGTACATAGGACTTAGAAGTTATCACTGTTCACACAAAACAGGAGATGGTTTGATATAGTTAATCCTGCCATCTTCATATTAACCCTACGAATTTCAGAAATAGTTGGCAGAGATTTTTTTTCAGGGCATAGTACCATGCTTAAACATTTTTAGATAAGAAGTTTGCAAATGGGTAATAAAGTGCTCTGTCTTATGCAGAGCCTTGTGTACTCACAATTCTGTCATGATTCAAGGTTCTTGGGGTTTTCCATGACGGTGATATTTTAATGACGTCTTGCTAGCATGTCTTCATGTCACCTCTCTTGTAAACTTAATGGAGACACTGAGATGTGAAGGCAGTGTTGCAGTTTTTGTCCATGTCATTTACCTCTAGTGAAGAAGCATAAAGAGAATGCAAAGCTGTAAAGCTCTCAGAATGGCTATTGAAGATATCCAGTTTCGTGGTGTCCTGGTTTGAGCAACACAGGACTAATTTTTCTTCTAATGCTTGGGAAAACAGTGCTTTTAGAAGACTCTGGTGTCTGAATTTGTGAAAATATTTACTTTTTAGCCAGCTCTGGTATGCGGGTTTCGAGGTCTCGGTGTTTCCGAGCCTTGCCAGGTGCGGGGATGTTAGGAGCGAGACCCGGGCACTTGGCCCAAGTTGGCCAACAGGATTATTTCATACCATGAATGGCACATTCAATATAAATTAGAAAGTTTGCTGAGGAGCTCACTGTCTTCCATGATGTCTGCGATCTGCGATCCTGAGCCCTTCCCTTCCTCCCGAAGCCGCAGCGCTCGCAGTGCCCCACATTTGCTGTCCACTGCTGGGGGCGCACAGCTTCCTACCGATAGAATGGGCTGAGTATAGTCCTTGTGTATTTTATATTGGTATCGGGACCAATATTGATTATTTAATGTTATTAGTGTTAATTATCTAGTCTTATTCTATTAAATCTGTTTATATTTCAACCCTTGGGTTTCCTTGTTTTTTCCTGATTCCCCTTCCCCAATGGGGAGGAGTCATCAGGTGATAGGATAATTGTCTAAATGACAATAAATTGTTGTGGGTTTCTCAAACCATAACACATGGCTTTCCAATCTAAAGTCTCCCCACGATGCATAATTCAGTTTGGCAAACAGGCACAGACCGCCAGGAGAAGAGTCATGGAGATGAGGCATATCCAGGCACTGCTAACCCGTTTCTCCCAAGCTTCAGGTGGTCACTGATGCCACTGAGACATGTTAGAGCAGCCATATAAGAGCAGCCGCAATACAACATAGAAACATGGGTGTGAGAATGCTGACTTTAACTTCTCTCCAGACTAGAGAAATAAGGTTGAGAACCCTGACCTAACATAGTTGTGATGGTTAGGTGCTAAATGACTCTGAGCAGAGTGTGAAAATCAACACAGCACCCTAACAGCTGCAAGGCTGAGGGTCTGTCAGCCTTGAACCCCTGCACCCCGTAGCAGTATTGCCTCCGAAAAACTTTTCTGAAAACTGGAAAATCTGCAAACACACCCCCCTACCCCCCCCAACTGAAATCACACTGCTGGGAAAAGGTTAACTCACTGAAGTCCCCGTGGAAAAGGTGGGCTCTTAAGCATTTCAAGCATTTACACTTCCCCTGTTTGTTTGTTTTTTAATTTAGGTTATGTAATACTCATAAAAAAAGAAGGCAACATTTTAGCCAGCTCTGGTATGCGGGTTTCGAGGTCTCGGTGTTTTCGAGCCTTGCCAGGTGCGGGGATGATTAGGAGCGAGACCCGGGCACAAGTATTTATAAAACTGAAGACTGCTTAGCAATGTTCACTGAGGAGCAGGCTACCAACTGGAAACTAAACAAATACAACTGAATTGCTAGTCACATTTCTAAGGACATGTTAAACTCAAACTATGGCTTCCTAGGCAATTTCTCAAAACGCAGAGTGCACAAGGAATCAATCACAAATCAGACAAAAGAACTATGAAGACAAATCACTAAAGTAAAGAGAAAGTTTCTGGGACAGTACAGAAACTGTATAGTCTCTGTGCCACTTGCTCTTAGCCTTTCCATTTGCTTAACTGGGAAACAGGATGGGAGGAACCAGCAGACAGCACACTGGTTTGCATTTGGACATGTAAAAAAATTTCTGTAATGACAATTCAATTTTAGTTCAAATGTGAGCCCCATTGATTTTTTTTTTTTCTCTTTTCATTAATACCCCAGTGGTGTCACAAAAAATACAACATGTAAGATCTGTCAGAATTATTTATTTTCTTTAATGATAATAATGCTAGAAACCTGCAAAAAATTTCAAATAGAAAAACAGTGAATTAAATCCAGGGAACTTACACTGTTTATGCAAGAAATCCAGGTCTGTTCTTCAGTAAAATAGAAAGCCTGAGGGAAACCCCTTAAAAACTGCTCTAAAAATAGGATTATATTTTTTTTACAAGAATGTATGTTTCCAGTTTATCAATTTCCTTATTATTAAGAATTATGTGCTACACTCAGCCTGATTTGCAGCCCGAATACTTTAGAAAGAGTTTTGGTATTTATTCTTATCATGTGGTCATACCCACATGGAAACCAGTATACTTCCTGGAAATTCAGGACAATGCTGGAAGCTGGTTTAAAATCTAACATTTTCCAAAGGCAAATTCCATATTTGTAACTGAAAAGATATTTAATGTATTCAGCATTTTTTAACATATCAAGTTATCATCTAACCTTTTGATGATGGATCTTCTCAAAAATAGACCTCTCTTCACACGGGCACACAATATGAAATTGTATTTCGTTCTTGACATGGCTGTAGAAATTATCTACATCAAGAAGGAACAAGGAAATATCAACGCTGAGTTTTCACTAATTTTTAAGGCATTAATTTTCCACCTAGAAGCAAGGAGGGAAGGAGAACAAAACAAAGAAAAAATTAGTTGTGCAAAATTACAGAAATACATCCTTCAAGTGGAATATGTGCTTCTGTCCTTTCATGAACAGGGACAGAAATAAGGGTGCACTTAAGTGCTTTGCCATACTTTAGCTGAAGGCCAGCTTGCTCCTGAGAGGTGCTCTCAAATGCACAACTTCAAGCATGCCCAATTCAATATATTCCACATTCAAAGCCTTTCCTGTTTTTAGTCCATTTCTTTTTAAGACTGTAAAGAAGATGTTATCAGCCTCTTAACAGAAAACATAGTTAAAAAAAGTAGTAAAAAGAATGTACATCCTCAATTCTCATGGAAATTTCCATGATTTCTTAGAGAAGAGCACAACACTGAGCAATTATGTGCCCGAAACATTGATTTGGATCTCATGATTTAATTAGCAAATTACACCTTTGTAGAACTTTTCACAGAATGATAGAGGAAAAGAAAGTAGGTCTTTAATTAGTCATTCTAAATTATCTCCATATCAGAATTGTTATTTAATGAACACCTCCGATTAAGTTTGTTTCATTAAATTACGAGATCTGAATCATACTATGAGACCTGTATAGACTTATGAATGTTAAGGGTGAAGGAAGTTAGTCCAATATGTGTCAGCTTGACCTCTAAATTGTTCATCTTCTTGCTAATGTTCTTGTGAGCTGTTGATTTTTTATTTTAATAATGACCATACCATCATATGGCTGAACTCCTGTTGTCTTTTTCTTTAGCCTGGCTTTATGAAACAACAATTAATACATAGAATCCTAATTTGCAACCCCTTAGATGTAATGACAACCCTTAAAACTAAGCTTTGGTTTGAAATAGTGTTCGAAAAATTTACTTTGTTTTGGACCGCATGGTGGATTTTTTTTTTTTTCTGATTGTATCTTTTTTGATTAAAGCTGCAAGTTATAAAAAAACAGAAAATAAATTAAAATAGTTTCACCATAAGAACCTTTACTGTGGTGACAATCATAATGAGATAAAGGTGGGTTTTGCCTTTCATTAGTAGAGTAGCTGTGGCAATCTAAACACCTTTATCTCAATGTAATTCTGATCACAATCATATTGCTTTATCTTTTCCATTAAGTGTTTAAACACTTTAAAAGTTCTTTAAAGATCAACATTAGGCAATTTACGTCCCAGGAATTAAATGTGAAATGTTACTGCACTGACAATTCAGGATCTATTGCATAGCACTGTAGGGCTAGAGATTAGAGTCGTAAATCTGAGGCATTCACGATAAATATGTGTCTTGAACATGAATTAAAAAAAGGCCCTTGACTCATTCCTGATATTTTTTTTTCCTTTGTTCATGCTGAGTAATAACTAAAGAACTGCTTTCAATTCAGGTACTTCCATAGTAATGCAGTGTATAAAATAAAGAAGGTTAAAGGAAAGAGTTCTTACCTACAAAGTTATTCAGAGGAATAAATAGGTTTTGCTTTTATTTTTTTGTTGTGGAAAGATTTAAAATTTAGCTCCCATATCGTTCTCTTACTGCAATAGACATTTCTTAGAAATATTAGAATTTACACCATTCTGTGATTAGAATGACTAGAATAACTAGAATTTACTAGAATTCGTAGAATTTACAGCATTATCACTAGAATATGTCCCAATGAGAGGACAAGTAACCTCTTAATTTATGAAATAAAATGCCTACAGTATTCCAAGTTCATTTCAAGAAGCACAAGGTTGGAAAAAAACCATAAACATTAGGAAAAATGTCCTGAATATTACTTCTTTAATTTAAAAATAAGTTTCCTACCCAAACAAAAATATATCCCTAAACACAAGTAAATCAGATGATTCTCCATTCATAACAACACACTGAATGGAATTGTTCATAAGGTGAGTTTATTGTCAGTGTCGTCACTGTCAGCTACTGCCAAAACAATATCCCAGATTTTCTGTCAAGTTTAGTCCTGTATGGGTAATTAGAGTAGTGTTCTTCTAAATGCCTTTGAGTCACTCTCATGCAACATTTAATAAGGGCAGCTTTAAGGGTAGAGAAAAAGTTACAGTTACAAAGAAACAGTTTCTTAAACCCAAGTTATCAGAGCTTAATTAATCTAGTATTTTATAGAGAAATAGTACTTTATATAGTATATAGTATATACTATTTCATAGAGCAACTTTAATGGGCGGAAAGGTGAAAAGTGTCTCCTATTCCTCCTTGAAAATAGGCTGGTTCTGGTCTGAGTTATTTTCACAAAATGTCTCCTGACATGTTGTATATTATATAAGCCATTTGGATTTGTTATTCACCATTCACAGCAGTTGCAAGTTTTCACCTCTTCCTGAACATTTTGGTTTAAAAGAAAAAGAAAAGGAGCATATGTCTAATTCTAGACAGAATTAATAACAAAATCAATAGGAAATTATTCAAGTTTAATATCAATTCTATTAAAGATTAATCCATACATAATAGAAAAACTGAAACAAAAAATTTCTTTGGGATTATACTGCCCCACACAAATGGTTTACTGGAGTTCACTGCGTCCCCCGGTACACAGACTCCATAGTCTGCAGCAGTGAACTGCGACACCAAAAACCCAGCATTGGTTTTATCCCTCGATTAGGTGGCAAAGTAAGAGGAATTAGCTGCCAGTGCTGCAGCACCTCGACACCTCAGTGTCAGTGAAACCCCACACACTTCCAGGCACAGCCCTGGTGCGCTGGAGGTGGCACCATGCCAGCCTCTGCAGATCAGGTTCGCACAGCCCGCTGCAAGCCGGAGCAGCAAAAAACCCAGTTTCATTATCCTGGTTTACAGATAAGAAACCAAAGTTCCAGGAAAATAAGGAAAATTATAATAAGAGGGGTCTTTGGCAGAGAGAGGATCTAAACTGGGATCATCCAAATTTGCTAGCACCGGGATGCAACTGTCCACACCTCCCTTTTATTACTCAACAAAAGCAACTACCTTTTTGTGACAGCATACGACGGTCAACTGGACTGGACGGTAGGGCAGCCCCAGGTCCAAACACAACCCAATCAACCTGCAGTCAAAGTTTTCCTTCCACTAATGGAAATTTAAAACTTCAGGGTAATGCTTCCCAAACTACTCAGCACAGGGTTATAATGGAAATTTCCCCCAATTTTCACTACAGGGTTATTATTGTAGCCTCACGATGTGGAACTAAATGACCCAAAAGCATGTTCACGCTGCCGTAGGACACATGAAAGTCATACAACAGCATTTTCCCTGAGTGGGTGTATTCAGCTTATTTAATAAAGATCGTGAGTGACTGCACCCCTTTTTTGGCTATGACACAACTCAAGGATAGAGAAGTTTAATAGCATATTAGTCATCTGCCCAGAGGTGAAGTATTTCATAATGAACTGAAAAGCCAGCAAACTCTGTATATGTGTGTGTTTTAATATTACTCTGTTCCTACTAATGAAATTTATGCAAAACACCGCAAAAAATGATGAGTATACATCAATAACGTGACTGAAAGACGTTGAAGGTTGCGTTAGGGTGAGGTGTTAAATTATTTATTACATGTCAAGTTTGGTTTTTTCCTTTTAATTGCTTTCTTGATATTTTGAAATTATCCCTGCCAGTTAGTATGAAGCATAAAGGTCAAGAAAAACGTCACACATTTCTGTTTCTGCTGTACCGTGTGCCTTGCCCAATGAAGAAGGCAAAGGCAGGGTTATATAAGGAATATCCCCAAAACATCTGTAGGCAGCAACATTTGATTTTTTTTCATCTTTTAAAAAAATCATACGAGCTAGGGGTGGGTACAAGTGAGGGGGAAGCAGGGAAGGACATGGTGATTCAGAGGACTGGCAGTGGAATAAAGAATACATGGAAAATGAGTTTTGCTTGCAGGCGTAAGGATGGGTGATGGCATGGCTGAACTGCCTGCTCACCTTTTGAGCCCTGCCTGATAGACCCGTGGCGCTGCCATTTGCCCCATATGGCTCTTAGGTGTTGGGCTTGGCTGTGGGTGATGCAGGGGCACCATGACCACCGCTGACCCTGCCCTTGGCTGTCCACCTTGCCCACAGACCACCAAGGTGACATTGCTGGAGAGCACCAGAAAGCTGTTTTTCCTACCATCTTAGACTTAGCATTGTTGTCTACACTTCTGTCTTGTTGACCTGATGCCAAGGAGAAATGAGAACATGCCTTTTACACCCATCTGGGACTTGAAATCAGCTCACAGTCCATCAAGCCAAGAGGGGCCAGCAGATCTGCAGTCCTGGTTCCTTCACCCGAGAGGAATTCCTCCCATCCTACCTAAGCATAGGTGCCACTGGTCCTCAAAAAACTCTGCAAGAACTGTTCTTGAGAGCCCTACATGCCTGGTGAGCCCCTCATTCTTCCTGTGGAAACAGCTGCTCATTTTGGGTTTTGCTTGAGGCCTGAGGGATGAGAGATGGCTCCCTTCAGTTGGAATGCATCCCCTGCCGGAGGATTACTCACAGCACCCAGGTGCCAGCCAGGAGCCGGATGACAGAGTGCTGCCTTGCAGGTCTAGCGCTCCTCCTGCAAGTACAGATCTGCGAAAGCTGGCGTGTTCCCTGCTGCTGCAAACAGCAAGCCCCAAACTGGGTTGGCAAACATGCTGGAGACCAAAAACATCCACAACTTCACCTGGCCTTCAGCTGAAGGCACCTGAAGCATGACCGGGGACAAGCTTACAGGATGTCTCTTGTGGCCGTCAGTTTCTTGTGATGAGGGAGAGAGAAAAAAGGGGAAAAGAAAAAAAATAATCTTCCATTTTTGGATAAAAGTTTTTTAAAACTCATTGTGAGTGCCTTGGGCACTAGACACTAAATTGACGTCTTTAGATTTCATTTGTCTGGATTTCTATTGAATAGTTTTTAATAGGATTTTTACCAGTAGGTGTATTATTGCCTGAGAACTTTGTGACTAATGAGTATTTTAAAACCTACAGGGATTATCAAGTTTTCCTCCAGCCATCTTCACGGCAAACTTTGTCCTTGTTGGCAGTGTGCAAATAAGAAGAGGGTAAGACTTAACCTGGAATAGCCTCTTGTCCATATTAGCGCACAACGCTTTGTAATGAACAGCCACAAATTATTTTAAGGAAAGAACAGTAAAAGCTACATATCCAAACAAATGTGCAAGTATGTACTGCATGCAGCTATGCACATGCTAAGAGCAAGGATGTGCTTAAATGTGTTGCTGGACTGAGATATGATGGTACAAATTATCTCCCTACTACCAAATTTGAGAATCTTAAATCAGCTCAAGTCATATGTTTGATGTCTTAAGCACAATACTATCATAATTTATTAAAATGGGTCATATACAAACAAAAAATACTCTTACTTTCAATCACCTCCACAGTATACCTATCTATTTTTTAATCTTTCAGAATACACATTTTGGGAGTACCAGGCTTGCTAAACACAAAATCTTTTTTCAGTTGATTCTGAAATTTTTCAAAACCAGCTCTCACCACCTTTACATGCTTTTGAGTCATGCTTAGCACTGATGATCGTGTAAGGTTGAATGAAAACTTTTGGCTTTTTTCAGGTTTTGAGGTTTACATAAAACGTCTTTGCAAAGATCGTCTTGGTCCTGGAAATGTCTCATGCATGAAATTTCAGAGTACTTGAAGTTTTGCTATCCCTTGTGAGGACAGAGCAAATTCAGTCATGAAGGAGAAGAGAAAACTCTTTGGCTTGTTGAAAATCACCTTTCTGAATGCATGCCTGGGCAGAGGTATGCTATAAATTGCTATTTCCAGAAACCAGTGGAAAAATCTGTAGCAGTATAAGAAGAAATTATTTCCTTTTCATGTTAGCATATTTATGGAATTCTAACCCACCTGTTGCTGATTTAGAACAAGTATATACAGTACATTTTACCTAACTGGAGGGAAGTTTGCTATTCTGATTTTTAATTATTGTTATGTAGAAACAGTCTCAAAGACAAATCTGTGCAGCATCAAAGCACTATGCTACAAAGGGCCCGATCCTCTTATGTATTGACTAACATCAGAGATAAATCTTACTGACTTCAAGTAGGACTGATATTAGCCTGTGCTTCTCTAACTACTGCTAATAAGGCATTGTTTATAAATTATGCACTCCTACTTACATAAACCACTTTCACTTCATGTTATTGACTCTTTCGCAGATTTCTCTAGTTGAAGCCAACAGGGATATTGGCTGGCAAAAAACTAGTAGGAAGTACATAGATAAAGTAGAAGCCTCTAAATGTTTTTCTTCAGAAAGTAAAGAGTTATTTTCCTTACATTCCCTAAAACAAAAGTGTGGTTCCTGGAGCTTACACTTTGCATGTCAAAACTCAGTTTTCTGTAATATTCCTCCTGATTTATGGTTTTAGGACTGATTCAAATAACCCCCCTTTTTTTTGAAGTAGACATACAAGCACGTAGTTCACAATTTTTTCAATCTTGTCTTTTTTAATTTGTATCATGTTGATTTTGTTCTGTCCCTAAATAGGTCATAACCACAAGGAATGCCCTCTTTCCTTTTTTAAATGCCCGAGAAAAAATGTAATCATTGAGAAAGAACTAATCCATTGGCATAGGAGTCTTCAAAAGCTACATGAGATCGCAGTCACACATGATATAAATAATTTATTAAAGAAAGCATATTTTAATTTCCAGCTTCCACAGAATTTCACTGAAAAATGAAATAAGGTGATGATGTCACAGTGGGCTATGTAAACACCATTATGTGTATAGGTCACTTTATAGTCACGCACACAGAGCAATGAGAAAGTGTGAACAGGGTCCCCAAGAAAGGCCAAAGAATTTGCAAGAACTTTTGCATCTTACCCCACCAACAATTTATAAACAGAAGAGAAGAAAAAGACCTAAGCAAGTTGTGTAACCCAGATCTGAGGCAGTCCCAGACATTATATACCATGACTTCTTTTATAAAGGATCCCATAGCAATGTAAGCTGCTTGTGAAATGTCTGTTAATATTTCTTAAAATTTAGGTTAAATTTAATGTCAGGTTTTTTAAGCATTAGCAAACTCTCATGAGTCATTCTTACTCACCCAAGCAACCTGTTTTTAGTGTAAAGGAATGGTAGACTCACGCACTGCAATTGTTCATGTTTTGATTTCTATTTTAAATAAAAAGACTGGCTCACTTACCATGCATCTACTTGTTAGGTGAGAGGGAATATGCCTTAAAATGATGTAAATTAGAGAAGGAATATGAAGTTCTATCACAGTATTGCATAGTCTTATGGACAATTATTGAAGGTCTGTCAAACCGAAAAATGCTCAGCAGACCACCTTTACTCCTACACAGGAAAACTTTCATTACAGCAAAGGATGTAAAATAATAAATGATGTACTTTCTGTGATATCAGAAAACAATGAAATAAGGGAGACCTAGCGTGCAAATGAAAAAACATGCTAAGTATGTCAGGAAGGAAGAGGATGCAATTACTTTTGCAAAGCCTTTGACCTCCCCTGTAAGTGCATTCACACATCTACATTGCTGCATGTAAGTCTGAATAATGTATACAAAGAAGCAATAAATAAAGAAAAGAAAATCCAACAAAAATACCATCTAAACAAAGTTCTTCCAGGATCCAGTGTCCTGAATTCAGGGTAAGAACAGCAAAGAACAGCATCATCCCATTTCAAATATATCGAATTTATAAGGACACTGGCACGCATGGAAGAAGCGAAAGAGGATCAGCTGTGGCATTTCAGAGAAAACACAGCCAGCAAATTCACACCACAACCTGTTATTGGGCAAACAACCCAGGCTCCATCCTACAGCTCTTTGGGGCACAGAATGTAGACCAGAGTTGAGTGCCTGGGAGCAGAACGAGACTTCCAGAGACAGGCAGGAACAATTTAATCTTGGATACCACTCCTGCAAACCCAACAGCCTGCGGTGGCTGTGAGACAAGCCAAACAGTAGCTTTACACAGATGGCTGCAGGCAACTTGTATGAGCTGGGAACAGTCGTTTCTGTACCAGGCACTGTCGAGAAGGGTCTGACAGAGCCACAGCCTGTCCCTGAAGAGCAGCCTACACCACTCGGCTCACGTTGTAGTTCCCTTTGCCACTACAAACTCTATCCATCTGTTTGAAGCTTTATACGCTGTGTTTTTCTTTGCAAAGTGCCTGTGAGCACTGTGTAAGACCAGAGAAGCAATGGGGAGTAAAAGAAGTGAAATGCATCTTTCAAAGCTTCAGATACTACTAAATGGGAGGACTGCAAAATGGCAAAAAGTGGTTTTGCAGCCCACAAAGTCCCTAAGTCTGTCTCATTTCAAGGAAAACGCACTTGTTTTTCATAATCATCAATATTTTATTGAGCTTTATAGGCCAGCCTTCACTTTTGCTGTTTTATGTGTGCTTATACATAAAGATATATGTTTGCGTGTGCCTATTTCTGTGTTTGGTACATACACAGAAGCACAGATATGTACTGACTCCCCCTCTCTCCCTACTCACACAAGTGCTGATACAATTGCTTATAAAGAAGCCTCTTGCCATAAACCTATTTGCAGTGCCTTTATTTAATTTGTTATCTAGAAATAAGGTGGACGTGCAATACCATGTATGGGTCCTGAGAAACCTCTGCAGGAACCCCTGGCCTAAAATCAATTCAGTTCCCTCTGAAAATGGCCAAACACAGAGGAGCAGAGACTGTAGTGACGAATACATTGAAATAAAGATAATGCCTATGAAATTTCTGTCAGTGTGGAACAGGCCCTCAGCATTGAATTAGCATGCTGGTTTCTTAGTTTTTAAATGCACTTGAGTTGAGCATACCCAGGGAATGCATGAGGTTTTGCACGTAAGGGAAATCTTCCAGCCTGCTTTTGCTGCATTTATACCCGAGCAGCTGTGTTCATCAGCTAAAATCCTATGTAACGTTAAGTAGGCGATTCCGGAGTACAAACTGTGGCTGCACAAGTGGTTCTGCCCCAGCCTGACAGCATGTCCCTGCCCTGTCTGAATTTTGCATAATGTCAATATGTAATTTATACATATGCACACGTACACATGCATGCATGCGTGAACATGCCTATGTAAAGGAGAGCGAACCTTCTCATCCTTGTGATTCCCTGCTCAAGAGGAAACCCAGCCTAGAAGCAATGGTCAGCATACCAAACCGTCAGTATCTGTTTTGATGTCTTACTTGAGTCTTAGATGATCACATATTTTTACTGCACTTCTGTCCACCACAACCAACATGCAAAGTGAAAATCCTGACAGTTATTGTGACACTGCACATGTGCAAGACCCAGTTTTCATGGGTACCTCTGTCAGTTCGCATCGTCACAATTTCCTTCTCCACATAGACCGGACGCACAATGATGCCTGGTTTCAAAATGAGCTTTTGCAAGACCAGTGCCCGTTCTTTGAAAAGCAACAGACTTTTGCCTTTGACAATGTAACACTCTTCAAATTTATCTCTGACATTAAAAAGGACATGAAAAGTACAGATATTTTTCTACCATGATGAGCAATTAATATAATCAAATGGACAGTTTTAAGTCATACCAAATAATGATTCTATTGCTCTTCATTGCTCTGATTTCTTGCCTCTCGGTATTTAGGGAAAAGCTTTAATCTCCTACAACATAGCTCATAAAAAACAAATAAACATTCTGTTACAATTCCAAAATTAAGTTATGAATAGAACAAGTATGCAACTTTTGTCTACTCTGGCATATTTTATAAGCACTGTAAATGCAAATATTGCAGCTGTGTACAGCATTTGAACATCTTAATATTTACAGTTGGAATTTGTCTTATTTTTCTTATTATTATAATTTATCTTATTATAGTTTCTCTGAATTATGAATATAGCATCAGATTGGTAAGAGAGGAAATGGAAAAAGAGTATAGGCAACAAGCATCATCAGTTAATTTATATCAAACCTAAATAACTAAACTGTGATATTACTGCAATAGTTGACTTTTGTCTGCTTCATAGTCTTTTTGGCTATTAACACTTGAATTATCTCTACTCTCTTGAAAGTTTCAAGTTCTGCAGGCTGAAATTCTCTGTCCAGACAACATGTGCCTCCCAGGCAACAGCATAAAACTCTTTTCTCCAGCACGCCAAGTGCATGGGTGACCTTGGAGTTAAAGGCGATCATTGCAACAGTAGTGAGAATATCGTCGGTCTCTCTCTCTGCTCGGTTTGTTCCACTCCTCGGGGCAACAGGAGTCCCAGCAGGCTGACCTAATCTATTTGTATGACAGAAGAGCTTTCATACAGTAAACATAGCTTTTGGGGTGAGTAAGGAGCGGCATATGTTAAATATTTTGGTACAAAATTTGTAAAAACACAGTCAGCATAAATTCAGGCTGCTGAAAGGATGTCCTCCAGGACTAAGTACCATGAAATGTGGGTATAGGAAGACAATTTTTTGCAACGTTATTCTTTTCTGTCCTGTAGCGTACAGTAACCAACACAGCCCAGCGGGTGCATCCAAATGCTGCATTTCAGTAACTCATGTTAACCCCTAAATTTTTTTTTTTTTTTTGAGTGTGTTCTTCGAAGTGCAAATTGCATTTAGGAAGAGGACATGAAACACCAGGCAGTCCAGCAGTATAACTGAAGGGAATCATATAGGGATTACAGTGGATGACAATCTGAAAATTAGCCAGCAGATCAAAGCTTTTGACAACAAAAAAACCAACCAACCCACAAGCAAAACAAATCAAAACAAACAAAAATCCCCTCCAAATTGCAGTCAATGGTAGAACTAACAAAATGTGAAATCGCATTTATTCTCTTCCAAACCAACAGCTGCAGCTACTCCCTCCCGAGTTTCACCTTTCCCAAAAAATACTTGCAGTACATTGTCACGTTTTTCAAATCCCCTTCTTTATGGTCCCTTATCTGCCTCGCACTCCTAGGCAATGGGGAAGCCAGGTGTGAAGCATTAACAACAGAGAGGACAGGACATACATGTCAACCCCCCAACAGTCAGGTATCTCCAGGAGGGTCGCTGAGCTCTCTGTTACCTGCCCAGCCATAGATTTTCACGAAACTCCTAAGAACTATGGATCCTCATGCATTCTTCCGTCAAATTTGGTTGAAATAGACCAATATATTAAGCATTTGTTCAAGAAAGCTGGCACATATGGAGTGGGATAGGGAACAGCATAAGCACCTTAGAAGAATCAGGAAAAGGAACTTATCCTGGAATGTTATTCAGAGGAGTGTTATATAGCAGACTTGGGAGCTAATTATTCTAACATTCATTACCGTTTAAGTGCTGTATCCTCTCTTGGCTCTGATTTTTTAAGAGAGATTAATTGCAAAGCGCTCAGAAAACAAGAATGGTAACAGACTGGGGAAATACAACCTATAGAGTAAAAAGTGAGATGAGTGGATAAGTTTAACTTCGGTATAAAAAGACAGAGATGGGAGGTTATGTAAAAGATTTTAATGAAGCGATCAATTGCTCTCCATGCCCAGGAAAGAAGAGACTGGTTTAATTAGCAGCCAAAAAATCTGTATGAAACATTAAAAAAAAAAAAAAAAAAAAAAAAAAAATTCTGGTAGAAACAGTCAAACAGGCTTTCCAAGGCAGTGCACAATCACCTACCATGGGGATTTTTAACAGCAGTTCACACAAGCACAGTCTTTTGTAGGGACTTTCAGCTTTATGTTGCTGTCATTGCACCTTAAACCTTTTTCTTTGGGGAGGGTCTGGGCACGCACTGAGGACTACTACAGTTACAGCAGCACAAGGTGGGCTCCATTTGCATAATTTGCTACATTTCTAAAATGCAAATCGGTGCTCCAGTGATAAATCTGAGAAAAATCCAGTCAAGAAAATATGAATCTCGCCATAGGCTTCAGTTAATTTAGGCTCAAGATCTGAATACACGAAGACAGTATAGCTCTGTATTTTAGCATCTAACAGGGAGAAATGCTCTTTGTTCATGCTCTTTGTTTTACCAAACCAGTGAAACAAAATCAATTCAAAACAAAGTAAAAAGGAAATATTTCTAAAGTTTTCCCCTTGTGGGGATTCCAGCCTAAGGATTAAAGCAATGAAAATTGAGCTGTGGGTCCAAAGTCATGTAATCATTTCCCAATAAAGGTTAACAATAAGCTTTGGTTTGTGGTTATTTCCCTCTTCTCCCTCTCCCAAAATACTTTTTTTTAAAGCTAGTTAATGACTGTAAAGACATCTCTTCATATATGGAGAAGTTACTTTAGCCAGTTCTTCCATATAGGGCAAACTATATGGAAGTTTTGTTTTGCTTTTCAACAGGGACACAGTCGTGTTTCAGTCCTACGAATCTGTACATCCGTGAACAATCCTCAGTCACCTAAGGGGTTACTAATTTCAAGTGGGACTATTGCATGAATAAAAACCTATAAGCAAAGATTTTCAAAGATCAGGACCTAGAACTCCATTCTGAATATAAGAATCGAAAAGCAGATTCTTTCTTGCTTGTTATACCGCAAAGGGGATTTTACTACAAAGCACTTCATAAGATTTAAAAAATGCAGAAGCTGGACTACAACTGACATTTAAAAATGATTATTTAGAGAAAATTGAGTTGCAATAAAAGTAATGTATAATTCATTTATAAATACTGTATTATTTCATTCATCCTTTCATATTAATATGTAAATGTGAATGAAATTTGGTTTTTAAGGTTTTGGAAAAAGGAAAATGCCAGAATTATGCTCCCTCTTACTTATACACTTCATATCTAAATAACACATCATTTTCTTGTTCTTCTATATCAGGTCTGACAATAAGTAATTTATGACTACAGTCCTGCAAACCAAGCTACTAAATGAGCAATCATTCCAAACCTTGACACAGGAGGAACCAAAATACGAGAGAAAGACACAGGCACTTGCTGAAACAGCAACGGAATAGATAGGAGATCTCACATGTTTGTACTCAGCATAAATTTTGTTTAACATGGCAACTGAAAGGTGGATCAAAGGATTGACCAGAATGCATAATATCCCAATTGTGTAGTGAAGTCTGCCTGTAATATTCTCTTAATAATCTGTTTAATTTTGGGGGAAGAAATCTCTCTAATTCCAATGTTTTGAAAATCATAACAAATGACACATGAGCCACATTGCTTGGCAGCTTTCAAGTTGTTCTGATTGGTAATGTCATGTAGTTATCTTGGTATGAGAATGTCAGGTCTCGGGGACTCAAAGCCCTTACCACATGCATTTTTCTAAGCATGTGAGTCGTCCAATGGGAGCAAATACGATAACTCCCATGCAAAATGTGTGGCTGGATCTGAGGCCAAGGATTACATGTGTAAGAGAGGGAAGAGAGGAAATTCCACAGTAATGACTGGAGCACAGTCAGAAGAAGGGTAGAGGTGCCAAGGCAGTAGCCGTTTCCTGAACCACAGCCCTGAGCTGCACCATTTAAAGTTATCATGTTTGGTCACAAGTCAATGGACACATAGGATCAAGGGCTAAAGAAAAACACCTCCAAGAAGACAGCACCACATTTGCGCCATCACAGGAAGCCAAGGCTATATTTGCACCCCCAGAAATTAATGCAATGATTGCGTGTTCAAAAGATTTCAAAATCAGCAAACGCCTCGCTTTGCTACAAATTCCAGTGCCAGAAGCCATACGATTGACTCAAAGCAAAAAGCATTTCAAGTGAATCACACATCCAGGCAAGCCCAGACAGGACACTACATATCAATTGGCCATCATAATGGTTATCTCTCTTTAGGAACTTCTGTGTCAACAAAACCCCTGGCAAACGCAGACCAATCTCACATGCTGGGCCCAGACCTGTACTTCTTCCCCTGGTAAAGTTCCCACAGGTAGCAGTGGAAATTTTACCCTGGGATCTGTGCACCTCTGCCATTTGTGTGAAGGTCAGAGCTGAGTCTTCTGTAGGGAACAAGTAGCTACACACATCTTCATACTGCTCTGCGTTGCATCCTAAGCCAGAGAGCCTCCAGCAGAGTATCTGAGGAACAGGGAGTGAAAGAAGAGGAAAAGTGTGGTCTCCCTCCCCTGATGCATCAACTTATCAGCCCTCCTTCCTAACCACCCCTCTACAACCATGGCCAAGTCACTCAGCAGAAGTTTTGTCCAATGCTCAACCTTTATTTTCTACCATGCTTCCATGTCAAGTGGGTAATTTACAAAAATTTACAAAAATTTGCTAGATGATTCTACTTTCAACACAGTGGATATGAGCTCTCTGATCTACAATAAGCTGAAAATGGCAGACAACTTGGGCCAGTGCTCCTATCACTAAGCATCAGCAATTCAGGCTTATGGGAATATATCAGATGGCGTCCCCTCTCCAGTCCTCAATTAAAGCTCTATTTAATTCTCCCGTGAGTCAGGCTCTTCTACTAAATTCAGCCATAGGGTTCCTTAAAATGGAAGTCAGCTGATGATGAGGTGGTTTCAGTAGTGCTGGTAGAAAAACTTAACTGGCAACCATGGTGTGAAAAACACCTAAAGTTAGCTGAAGCTGAGGAGGGGGAATTTTACATGTTTGCATGTTATTCTGTAGTTCCCATCACTGGATTTCTAATAGCATATTAAATCCAGAAAGCTAAGTAGCCTCCACCTGCAGGATTGTCATACTATTCAACCATAAGTGAGATAGTTCTCTTTCATCTCTTCCAGCTCTGTCCACTTGGAGGCGGTTGCCCTCACTGAAGGCAGGTATATATGGTGTTACAGTGCTTTGCACATTTGCTATAAACTGTGTAGCATGAGTTATAAGACTTAACCCATAAAAACTTCGGAGATCACCAGCTATAATATAAAAGCAAAATCTTTCTTCCAAGTAATCATTAAAAGCCTTGCAGCTTTTCTTCCAAAGAGGAGGCATCTCTGTGTTATTTCATTTGCCCAACTATCTTGCATTTATTGTCAACTGAAAACATTTTTTTGTACTCCTCCTAAAAATTACCACACAATTGTTTTGGTGCCAAAACCCTCCCATTTTCCACCCCACAGACAGCTGCAGCACATGGGTGAAGCAATGGCAAAATGCTGCCTTACTTCTATGAAATTATGTGGGTAATGGGATTGGTTTCCACGAAGGTCTTTGGGACATTCACTGCAGAAGCCGCTGTCCAAAATCAACATAAGGAACACGGACTGTTGATGAAAGCGATTCAATGTAATCAGTGCATAACCTCTATTTTAATATTTATTAACATTTAATGTCAGTCACAAAATACACATAAAACGTATATTAGCATTTTAAATTAATAAATAATCAATAACTAAAATAAAGTCTCTTTCATGGCATGAAAGTAGAATTTTAGGATGAAATAATCATTGCACAACAACTGTGAAACAAAGACAAGTCCAGTCCCAGTGGATCATCAGACTATCAGAACTCTCTTCCTGTGACCAAGTAATGGTGATGTTTCATCTTGGGCTTCAGTGATTAGCCAATATGCTGGCTTTTGTGGAGTTATTTCAGTTTGGAAGATGAACTGATAATATGTATAATTTTCAGTTTTATGGATATTTGTTTAACAAAGATATAGATACATACAAATTTCCTGGCATCTAACAGAAATGAACAACAGCAGTAAATTTCAGTCAACAGCGTGCTCAAAGGGCTCTGCATTTGAGAGAACCACATTTGCAGTCGCTTCCTTTGATGGCTTAGTTGACAGATAATTCCCTCCTCCCTGTGTTTTTGCTGGTAGTACCAGTGAAATGCCTGAAACTTGGCCTTGCTGTAACTTTCCAGCCACTGCTATTCAAGGCCGCGTTTAACTGCTCCTTACACTCAGCCTGGCAGAAAGGATGCCAAACATAACTGTTAGCCCCAACCAAGCCTCCAGCTGTCTCTCGTTCAGCTTCTGATCGACACTCTCCACGGTAACAATTCCATCCCAGCAACTGCCTTTTTCTTCTACTGAACCTGGCAAAACATCACTAGGTCTAAAACTAGAAGCGCAGACATTCAAAACAGGTTCAGGCAGCTACATTTTATAGACTGGGATGAAAAGAAAAACAATCAGGAAGTATGATATAATTACAGGGTAATAAAACCATAAACATTGTTAATACATTAATTTAATATTTGGCTTTCTCATCTGGGTGTACGAATCCACAGATGTCCAATTGTTTCAATTTTTGGTTTGAAAAAGTATTTTTTTTGACTGATATCCATCAGTAGATACCCAATATTTTCATCAGTGACACAGAATAAAAGGTATCAGGAGTATTACCAAGGGAAGCTCATCACCCCGAAGAATAAGCAAAAAATATAAAATTTAAAATTCCATCGCACTACAAAGATTTAGTCTGTCTGTGTGTGAAAAATCCTCTACTGGGGAAAAAGGGTTTATATAAAAGTAGGGAAAATGTTACTGATACTATAAAAAATGTCCTCAATATCCAACTTTCTGACTCCTTTCTGAACATCTCTGCTGAAATTCTGAAACCCTCGGAAAACACATTGTTTCAGATGAGGCCCATAAAGGCACAACTGTCCTGGCTAAAACATTCTCATGCTGAAAACAAGGTCCCCATAGACAAAAGAGGGAAGATCATTATAGCCTTCATTTCCAGAGGGCCAAGAAAGCTGGCTAATGACAGCTTGGCTAGTGAGCCAGAGATTTGCGTTCGTCCCTCCTGAGGAGAAGATGCTTGCAGGAAGGGACAGCATGACACAGAAGATCCGTGACTCACGGCAGTAAGGGCTGGATGGGAGGGAGCAGAGTTGAAGGCAGAGAAGTGGGTGGGATGCGGGATTTGTTCCAGGGAAGGACTGCAGATGAGGACAAGAGGGAGACTGCAGGAAGCAAGGATGGTTATGAAATTTGGAGAGACATCAAGTGGTCATTCACCAAATTCAGAGCTCGACCAAACCTTGCTGCCAATAGAAAATTTGCAGAGGTTCACCAGTTGCTGGTTTGAATAAAGTGAGTAAACATAGTCGTCTGAGAATACCAGCCATTTTCACATCCAGAATGAGCCTGTGAAACTTGTTTTGATTTGCTTAATTTAAGCTACCTCTCCAAAGAAGAAACCCTGAGACTCCTTGGGAACCGGACACTCTATTGTTGTTCATTTACTCTTTTTTATACTTGAAAAAGTACCAGAAAAAAATACTTCGGATGAAGAAAGAAACACCAGCAGCATTTAAACAGCTGATCTTGGGTGTCAAAGAGAGAGTTTATGTGTCTTTTCCTTGTTACAGCAAATGCAAAGCTGCCACAAAGCACTCCACCCCTTATTTAAAGTGAGAGTTTCTGAGTATGAAACTCACCAGACCAAAAGCTGTTTATGCCGCCTACAGAGGACTGAGATGTTCCAAGTGTGCCCCATATCACTTATCAACAATAATATGCCTGCAATTAACTGATGGTTCTGCTGAAATCCGAAAAGTCTGTTGCAGTTTTTCTGAAAAAAACCCACCCAACCAAAAAAACTCCTGCAAAATGATACTAAAACAATTGCATTACATGCACAATGCTGTAGGGAACTCTGCATATGCCTATTACAAATAATTTTGAATCACTCATAGGTAGGGCAGAAGCCTCCGAATGACAGCAAGTAAGATAAAAACTCACTTAAATCAGCTAGCCATTTGGCCAATGACATTCAGGGATTACCCTGTGAGGTTTAGGGAGGCAAACCCATTTTGTCCGTGTGGGATGGAATGAATGTACCCTACCGTGGATCTCACCACGTCCTCCAGAATCTTCATGTTGCTTTTCTGCATAATTGCTGGTGTTGTACAAGTTGAGAACAAAGCACCATATTTTTCAGACAATCAAATGCCCCTTTGCAGATTATCACTTTGAAAAACTCATTATTTAAGAACAGGTCTGAACAGAGGACACATCTTAAATCCCTTCAATTCAGGCAGCGATCTTCTCACGAGCCGTTTTCCCCCAAATTTCCTTTGAAGAGGACGCTGTGCTTGCTTACTTTACTAACAAAAGTATAATGTCAGCTTTGGGCAATATTTGAAAAGAATATGAAGAACTGGGAAAAAAGGAAACTGTTGAAAAATTGCAATTTCTTAGGTAATGGCTATAAAATTCTATCTTTTCAGCTATGCACTTCCAAATGTTACTATGAACACGATCACAGTGCCCTTTGCTAAAATGAGTGATTTGAAAAAAGATCATAACAGTTACTTTTAAGTATCACAATACTTTTGTATCATTCCACTCAAACAGAAAAAGCAATATAATTTTTAAGAATTCTACAGAGAACTCAAGTCTATGACATATTTTTATAGACGTTTCTCTCTGTATATGTACAAAATATATATATACACATAGATACATAAATTTATATATATAAAAAAATAAACCCCAGCCTTACCTACAGTGAAAATCTTGCAGTCACATAAGAGTGAAGTGAGATGAAGCCCATACTCATAATGAGAATCAGATCGTGAGAGGAAAGAAGGTGAAATCTGGAAGCTAGTTCCTACTCGAAAAACCACGACCGTGAGGAAGGCTGTAAGTTTCTCTATGAATCAGCCAAACGTCTGATCTCTGGGGATAATTAACTGCCTGAAAATAAATGCATCTGGAACCTTTTTGTGGAATAGGAGGTAGGGAAAAGAATAGAAGCAACATAAATAACAAAGCTCAGGAGCTTTTTGTAGATAACTGCTGCAAAGGATTTCACAATTCCTCGGTAAAAATAAGTGACTATTGAACACAAAGCAAAGAAAGTAAAAATTTTGGCAGCCGCCAGTACTTTTTGATCTACACAAATAAAGGAAAGAGAAATTGCAGAATTTCTGAAATAATAGTATCACATTTTTTAAAACAAAAGTGGTGCAAATTGAGAAGTTTTTATGCTTTTTTAGCGCAGACATGTTGACCAGCTGCAGTGCAGGCTTCCTGCAAGACACAGATAACACGGATGTTTCTTCACAAACTGACAAACAACAGGAAATACAAATCAAAGCCAAGACACCATTTCTTGCACAAGTGCAGCAAAAATATAAGCCCAGTTAAACTCCTCTAGCCAAATTTGGTGGTCTTGGTCTCCATGTGCTCTCTAAATACAGTCTAAATGATGATGACTGTGACACTTATATACAAAAGCAATCAGAAATATGGTGTTTACTTGCCCCACTGTGTATACTGTAATATATATTTATGTATTATAGCTTTATCTTTCATAGAGTATTTAAAATTGCTTTAATTAACTCAAAATATGATAAATGCTTAGAGATGCTTAGATATTTTAACATCTTTCTGATACACATTGCAGACAGAGGTTAAAAATACTCATAAAAGGAAATAGCCCTTTTATTGCAAGTTATTTAATTACTTCAAATTAAACGTAAGGGCTAGAGCCGCACTATCCCAATGATGCACTTTCCTCTAAAACCAAAATCTTGCAGAAATGGGCTGTTTTATTTGCCCGCTCCTGTATACAATGTGGATATTCAAATACTACTCTCAAATTGGGAGGATATTTGCATCCTTTAGAAAAATCAGATTCCTGGCTGTGAAGTGGCTATTCTTTGCATTTGGAACATTCAATGATATCTTAAGACAACAAAACCAACGGACAGCTGCCATAATTATTTTTCCTTTAATCAGTAAATCCCTTTAAAAAGTGTTATAGAAACACAAAAAAGGGTTACAAGGTACTGAATGGTAAACAGTACTTTACATGATTCTATAAAAAGGAAACTATAAAAAGGAAATCGGTTCTGACCTGCTGAGAAATTGAATGCTATTTTCTGGGATTTGCTGCTGCTGCTAATAGATTTTAAGGGAAAGGTAGTGCCAAACACTGAGCAGCTACGTGTCCTTTTCATAGAAACATATTCCAGCAGACAGCAATCACACAGAAACAGAGCGTTAATTAAGTTGTCACAATTTCCGAAAAACACAACAACAGAGGAATCTAAGAAGGAAGAAGGCAAAAAGTACCATGTAGAGGGTACAAGTACACATGAAGAAAATCGGATTCTTCCAAGAGGAGGTCATGAACCTTTGTCCAGGTGGTAACATAACAACATTTGTTTCTCATCTCCTCCACCTTTCCATCTCCCACGGGTTTCAGCCTGGATGAATGCCTGGGTGGATAAAAAGCTCTAGCTGTGTGCACAGCATTACACAAAGACTTTTTCTTGGGGTGCAAGTGAGCTTTAAACCATTTTTGAGTTCCCAGCTGTAGAACATTGGTAGAAGAATCTCTGCCGGAGGACATTTTGGTATGGCATCCTTGAGGGCTGGAACTCTCTCTGGAGCACGCTGAGTGCAGAGCAGTTACGGGATGCCACAACAGCTTGCCACCACGCTGGGGTGCCTGCACCACCACCAGGACAGAGGACTGAGGTTAGCATGTCCTGTGGGACAAGGAGGGTTAAGTTTCACAACCTAGCACCTCCATGGATCACGGAAAGAATAGAGGGCAGCCTAGGACTCTGCAGTGGGAAAAACTATTTCAACAGGAACATGATGAAAGCTAGTGCCAAGGTCTTACTGCACAAAAAAACCTGTTGAAATTTAGCCTAAGAAAGCAAACTTGAAACATGCTGAGCTTGCAGCCAGACTAAAATCAATTTCTTTTGGCACCTTTTCCCTTGTGTGGTGTATCTGGAGACTGGTGCCTCTTCAAGAGCAGCTGGCACTGGGCAGCAGTGCGAGGTGGTAATGGCATTATAAGGGTTTGCATGTGTGGAGACAGGGCCATCACGGCTCCTTCCTTATGGGCAGTGTTACCTCCTGAATGTGGTCCTGCCCTTGAGGCATAACACAGTCCACTTTCCATGCATGAAAAATTTATTTTCTTTCAGTTCTTATTTAGATCTTTCTTAGATCAAGTAGATGCTTATTCTCTTGTACCATAGTGCTTCAATCTACAGCTAAGGTCCATTGATGTCTCTGTCATTTTGATTACTAGCCTATTAGCTAGATTACAGGCCCAGTAGCGTTGTTTGCTAAGATACGAAATAAAATCTTCCAGCCAACATCTCCAACTGCAGGACTTCTGTCTGAACACGCAGAGACCCAGACCCAACTGGGTGCAAATGAACTCAGGGTATAACGTATTCGCCTTCGCACACAGAGTTCCTGGGCAAAGATGTCAGATGTAGGGGACAATCCTTAAGGGGTGGGAGTGGGGAATAAGGCTTCCCTGCTACAAGGGATTAAAATTAAGGCAGTCTATCAGAGCAGGGCTGCCAACCATAGACCTTTCCATTCAAATGCACAGAGTAGAAGTGCTGCCTGTTGGGGAATATCTTTCTGTGTTTCAGTCCCTCAGCAGCACATGACTTGCAAAAAGCCTCCCTGAGCCCCTACATCATACTCTGAGCAGCGCACCCATTCCTCAGGTACCCTCGTGCATGACTGCCACCTTGGTGCTCTGCTGCCTGTCGCACATCCCACATCAGTGAGGAGGTTTGCTCTAACCACACCCTATTTCTATTACAGCTAGATTGTCATTTTATTCCTCATAAAAATGATCATATGTAGGTGGATTTTGAAAGGCCCTGGGTTCCTCTCTGCTTTGAACAAATTCTACTGCCATACACTGGTGTTCAGAGAGGTTCCTGGAACTGATCGTGAAGTCAAAGCCAGTGCACAGCCATGAGGCTCTGTACAGATGCCCCTGTCAGAAGAGCTGGGTTTTACTTGTGTTTTATCAATAACTCCTTGCATATCTTCTCCCACCTCCCTTTTGGACTGTTTATGTCTTCCATGGGCTGGGATTCCTTTCCACAATGCCTGCATAGACCCTGGGAGAACCAACTGGGGCTTCCATGTATTTCTGCAAAAGAGGATAACATGCATTTTTCTGCTGGATTTTTTGGAGCTAACTTAGCCACTTTTGTACTTACTGTCTCCTAATTTACATACCATCATATCTATTTGCTTATACAGATGCGAAGCTCACTGGTGGCAGGAAGTCTGCATGTAGATCGTCATTTCATCCAATGGATGAATTTTCTCTGTTATGGTCCCATCAGTCCTTAGCACCATGGTGATTTCCTTTTCTACCTTTAAAAGGTTTTCATTAATGAGGAGATAAAAATGCTGTCATTCCAGTAGCATGGAAAACCAGACATCTGTTCCATTGGGCATTCTCTTTCAATTTCCCTTAAAATTGCACAGTCTTTGCTGCCTCGTGTTACCTCTGCTTCTTTTTCTTTTCTTTTTTTTTTTTTTTTTTCCATAAGCGACAGCCATTATGGCAGGCAGCCAAGTCTGAATATGCTTTATATTAATTTTTATTCCCCTCATCTGATTAGCAGCCATTCTGGGAAGAAAGCAAGGAGGAAATTTCACACATGCTGGAATTTTCAGAAGTGTGTTTACTGTTTGTAATGCCTTTTGGACATTTCTGACCTAACTGAAGGGAATGTTATCTCCTTACATCCAGAGGCACTGGAAATATTGCCTCTCTGATCATCTGCTGTTTGAAAAGAAGGACATGTTATATGTATCTATCTATAAATATACACACAAAACTACAAATGGGATAGATTCAGCTCCAAAAGACTCATGGTCCAACCCAAAGAACAGCATGGCACATATCCATCATTCTGGAGGTGCTCCCATGTACCTGAAGCCACATCTCACGTAAGAGACAAGCCAGTGCACAGAGGTGACATTAGATGTTTCATAGACTCATAGTTGCAGGGATTCCTTTTGTCACCAAGACTCCCCAGCCTATTCTTTCTGAGTCATAAGTATCAAGATCAGCCATGGGTAGCTCCCCAGCTTTGAAAGAGCAGCACAAATCCTGGTTTGGGCCTGGTGAGTACATATGGGCTCTCTCCTCAAGAGTGCTCCAAGGCCACTCTCAGGGACAGATCAGCTACCTGTGCAGACAGCAAACCTGTCAGTGTGGAGACCATTACGCTCTTCCTACTGCATCCTGGTACAACTCCACTGATAACTAAATGCTAGATAGAGACAGAAATGTTCTTGACATGACTCGCTTTTCAGTCACACAAAGTTAACAAGCCCATTACCTTTCCACCACTGATAAGCAATGGATGGGGCAGTTATTGACTGGCAATATGTAACATATCAACCACTCCAGTGCAATTGTCTGTGTCCTCTGACAGTCTCAGAAGACAGAAATTACATAAAAAGAGGAAACTACCCCCTCTCAACTGTAATTACTAGGAATAGATAAATGAGCTTGTCCAAGATGAGAGAACCAGCATGAGAGAACCAGCATGATTACCAATCTGAAATCTAAATCTAAAGACCTGGATGTGCTTCAAGCCTTCTCCTGTCTCAGGCCATGTACTCATTGCTGACAAGTCACAGACACAGTAACTGCAAGGTTTTCCGGTGACTCATATCCACGAAAATTCCTGGCATGCAACATCTAATGAGTAAATCCTCAAATGAGCTTGGTCATGGTATCGCCACACGGGAGAGCTGAGAATGCTGCAGACGGGTGTGTAAGAAACAAGAAGGTCATGGGTAGCAGCATGTGGACATGGGAAAGCAGGTGATATTTTACTCTATTCCTTCCATAGGAATAGCTGTGGCTTTTCTTGATTTTGTTATCTAGACCAGCTGTGCAAGGAAAAACAGTCCAGTGGGAAACAAGAATCCTGTTGGTGGGTCAGTAGAAAAACCAGCACCTTTACAATAGAGGGGGATGCCCATAAAAAGATCCAGGTGTGATAAGCAGCAAACCTTAAGTGTTATGGGATTGTGACGGTATCATAATACCTCCAGAAGAGAGGTGTAACTATATGGGAGCAATTGCTAGATGACTATTGACTGCAGGAAGGGGAATCTGAAGTTTCAGGTGATTAAAGAATGGCTTCAAAAATATACACCTCACACATATTTGTAAGGTAGATTGATCAGGAAGGGACCAACCTGGGAATTTTTCCAGATGCTGCTTTTTTCATCAGAAAATGACAGTTCACTGAAAACAAATATTTGCCAGGAGAAGCACAAGCTTGACAACTGTCATCTCTTCACACAACTTTCACCCAGCTTTCCAAACATTTGGTTTTGAAGTTTGTAACTAACATTTTATCTAACATGGAGAAACATAAACCAACACTGTCAGTAAAACTAAACTGAATTTCTTTACATTTAATTTCTTTAAATTTAAAAATCTTTTATGTGTAAGTGGTGAACACCTATATGAATAGTTTCAGTGCTATCAAAACACCTTGAATGATACAAACCATTACTGTTTTTCAATGTTCATTAGCAAAACAAATCTATATATTTAATATTGGGGAGGAAGTAAGTGCTATTTAGCTCATTCACCAGCCGTACTCCTGATGTTCTGGTTAGAAAATGTTACAGTGGGGAGGTAAGTCTGTCTCTTGAAGGACAAAAACACAAATATAACTTTTGTGTCATTGCAAGTGACACTATGAGGTTGAAGATCTTCTAAAAAAGATGTCAGGCCCAAGTAATTTTACTTCATCACTACATGTCCACTCCACCTC
Source organism: Fratercula arctica (assembly GCA_947846985.1). Classification (NCBI taxonomy): domain Eukaryota; kingdom Metazoa; phylum Chordata; class Aves; order Charadriiformes; family Alcidae; genus Fratercula; species Fratercula arctica. Next base: position 67,975,823 of record CANTUZ010000026.1, on the reverse strand, counting down.
ACAGCCAATATACCTTTAGACAACTGTTTAGCAATGAAGAAATAAAAATGAAATAAAAATCTAAATGGGAATAAGTGGAGCATGAAATGGCCCAATCCAGGCAATTAGGGCTTGGTAAATAAATAAAAATATAGAGCAAAATTTTTTTCAAGGCAATGGAGGCGGGGGAAGGAGAAAATGCCTAAGAAGCATTATCTGAGTCATCATGCAATTAAAGTCTGTGGGCTGATCTTGGGTCTATTCCACTTGCTTTGCACCAGTTCCAGTGGTATTATACAGTTCAAAACTTACCTCAGCTGCCCATCAAATTATGCCTTTGGCGTAAGGAAATCCCCAGGAGTTAATCTTTAAACATTCCCTCCCAGGCTTTTGTGTAGGGGGCAGGACCGGTGAAACGGAATGTGGTTTGGGACAGCCACAGAGTCCAACTCATCTTTGGCTTCTGGGGTGGTCCCTTGGGGCCACAGGCAGTGGGTGCTAAATTCACTAGCCCATGGCTACTTTAATTTACACTGGCGGTGGTTATCAGCTAGCACCAAACTATGGCACATAAATATGAACCAGAGACCAACCACAGGAAGAAAGCAAGCTGCACTTCATGCCTGCAGGTAAGATAAGTTCACTGTTCATGAATGCAAAACTATTAGACTGATTCTTTTAGAACAAGTCTCTTCCTTAGATTTCAAGGAGATATACAAAAGGAGCCGAGTTTCAACTGAATCCACTTAACTCATGCAACACTCAGGGGAGGGATGTGAAAGACCAGAGGAGACAGAAAACAAAAAAGGACGAGGTTGCTTCAACAAAATCTTCCTGAAAAATAAAGTGATGCTATGCGAAGGCTGGGATGAGTCTTTTTTCTGTAAAAAGTCCACAATGGCACGGATAAGCAATAAAAGGAAAGGAAACAAAGAAGGCAGTTCTGCCTGGCCACCTTGAGGACTTCCTTGCGAACCAGATTAGCATCTAATCAAAAGCCTTTAAAAATGTGTCAGAAGCTGCGCAATATCATACAGTATTGTAAAGGTATTGCAAAAGTCCATAGGATAGTTTAGAAAGGTTGCCAGTAAGCCAGAACGCTCCCTTAAGCCCAAATTTTGCTTAGAGAAAGACCTTCCATTGCCCTCCTCAACCCCACCAACAGATACAACACAAAACAGAGTGCAAAAATCCCCAAAGCCCCACACTCCACCGCAAGCAAGTACCGAATCATGCCTTTTAGAAGGGAAACAACCAAGCTTGCTCCTAGTATTGAAGGTTTTGTCCAAATAATAACTGAGAAAGATTATCTGGACAAACAAATGGAGCAGTTTTCTAATGAAAGCTGTATTCCACATTGCAGCTTTTGCTGGTAGTATAACACACTGGAGCCTGCTACTTAGCAGTCATAACTGCAATCAGTCAATATTGCCCATTTCTCATCAGATAACTTGATTAATTGGTAATTCCTCATTCTAAAGTATTAGTCACTACATAAACTGTTTGACATTTATCAGTAATCACTGTGAAACTGCATGCTTTTTTCTACTGTTGTTTACCTTGCCAGTGCCGTGCCTATCTGCACAGTTAGCTAGACAAGGAAATACTAAAAATCTTAGTATATTGGAAGGATAAATATGTGTGCATGTGTATATAATATTTTTATGTATATATTCATACATGTACAGACACATACCCAAAAATACTTCTACTGAAGGGTAGTGAGTTTTGAAGAGAACTTGGCACTACTGAAAGATTCACATAAACTAGCCTGAAAACTGGTTGTCAAATAATGCAAACCAAGGCACAGAACACCACATACTATATTAAATACTTTGAGCTTACTGAGTTGCTTGCTTGGACTTGCAGGAGAAACCTGAAAACTGAGATATATAGTCAGTATGAAACAGCACTTAGGAGTATGTGCTTTGCCTCCTACTCCTGTGTACTTTATCTTTTATGTTAATTATGACTTTTAACGATGGGTAATCTTCAAAGAGGTATAGGAAGATCTCTGAGAGAGAAGTTGAATACAAGGAATAGACTGGGTACAGTCACAAATCAAGGGGTGGGGTGAGGGAACAACCTTGGATCTGCGGGACAAACACTCAACGGCATGAGGGGGCTAAACATGGTGGTGAGTCAGAGACAAGGCAGATTTTCTCCTACGGGAAAGGGAGGGGAAGATCAAGGACTCCGGTGCAGGGAGGCAATCTGGAAAGAAGAGTTTGTCTGACATGGAGAAGAAGAAAGATTTAGGAGATCTGTGGGTGGCAGAGCAGGGACGTAAAGCCATTGTTGAAACAACAGAAATTTCAGATTTTGTAATCTGCAAGTCTAAGTCATGCTCTGGAAGCTCGTATCCCTCACTGCTGACTGTAGGTAGCATCTTAGTTAACACCTACTTCAAAGTTTCAGATAGGAGCCCAAAGACAACTTGAAAAAACTGAGTTTCCAGCAAATCAATGTATAAAACATATTCAGGAAAAATGGAGAAATCCTCCTGGACTTATTGGTACAATGTATCCTAGGCCTGACCACTACTGTCTTAAAAGAAAGGAAGAGAAAAATGCCATTAAAAGTCATTACACAAAGAAAAAGTGCTGACGTTTTATAACCTTATACCCTCTCTCTCTATATATATATAGTATAATAGTGTATATATATAGTAGTACTCTATATATAGATATATATTAGTATAAACACTGTCCTCTCCTAGTTTCCAACAAACAGATGAGAATGAACTGAAGAAGTAATGATGATCTTATAATCAAAAGGAAAACAACTGGCTGTTTACATCCATCCGTAGTTTGGTTAGAGCAGGATAACACTGGGCCCTATCAAAGGACTGGTGTCAGTTGGCCATATGTCGAAATACAAGAGACTGCAAAGCAAACTCCTTGTCTGAACGTGTATCAGTCTTCCAAAATTATCATGGTGGGCACAGCCCGGCTGCGTTAGCTGGTGCAGTTGCACTGCAACAGAAGGAGAACAGAGAAAGAAATCAGAGACCCGACACGTCCTTTGCTCTTAGAAATGCTGCTTATAGCCTAAACCTGTGGGAGTTCTTGTTTGGTATCACCTCCCGCTTCTCCTGCTAAATGTATGAATACTAAGGCAGATGGATGTGAACCAGAGACAAACTACCTTCTCACACTTTAAAATGACAGTCTGAGATAACCCCATCTCGTTTCAAGGAACCTAACTCAGAGATTAATGTTATTGAATACTTGTGTTTGAATATTCTTCATCTGTTAAAATGAGGTATATGACTGTTTTTAGTTGATGTATTCAAGCACTGTTAGGTTACTCATTTGATTAATAATAGCATCAAATAGTTCAATTGATGTTTAGTTCTTCCTGACTTTCAAAGCCTTTGTTTTCCATCAATATCAGAAGACCTTCTATTGTGTGGAAATGTTATCTCTCTACATCCAGGAAATCAAAATGCTACCTTTCTGTGTCCAGCAAATTTGAGGTTCAGAGTGAGAGACACAATAGACCATCACTGATGTGTTTCACCCTATTTAGTATAATCAAGAACCCAATCCTGCAAGTTCCTGACCAAAGGAGTCCTGGGGGTTTTCTGTGGGAAGGACAACACACCCATGAGGTTTCCCTGCAAAGAACACTGGGCAAACATCAGGCACTTTGAACTGACACCACCCCTTAGTTGTTTCCTAAGACTTCTATAATTAATTATTGATGATTTGAAGGAGTTAGGGCAACTTCTGAAACCAAGTCCTTTGAACTGATACATTCCAAAGTGCAGAAAAATTATATACTTGCGCAACAGTATGGATTATCATATGAATAAAATGCACTTAGAGATAACCACTTTCTGTTAAATACAACCCTACAAAAAGGAAGAATCTCCACTTCATTTCTTGAAGAACAGGCACAGAAAAAAAAAGAAATTGCACATTAACAGCCCTTGAAGCTCCTTCATACTCTCATTTACCTCGTGGAAATTTATTAATCCTGTTACGACTAAAATAAAATGGCTGAAGAAGACTAGAGAATTTAAGTCAAATGCAGAGATCTATAGCTTTCCTTAAGCAGATTAGGTAGCATTTGAGAATGGGGATCTCTATTCTGATAAGGAATGCTACTAGTACATTTACTAGGCAAGAACATGCAGCAAAATAACATCGCAAAGAATTCTGTCTGTTCACAAAAAATTGGCTTTGGCAAAAGAATAAGTAATTCTGCTGAAGAAAGAAAAGAATTGAGACAGGACTCAGTGAAAGCAATCACTCAACCCATTTGAATTCAATAAATCTTTTAATTGTACATGCACTTCTAGCTGTTGTGTTTTCTTGGCACAAATACTCAAGAAAAGCAAATATTAAACTCCAGTGCTGGAATACTAACTATGAGTAAAATACAAGCCTGAGCAGGGTCCAGAATTTCATTTATGCAATATTTGCACTTCCACATATGCCTTCAACAAGCAGGGTAACATATTAAGTAGGCCTGCTCTGCACGAGGGCAAACTTCAAAGAAAATGCTGAATTCTGTAGTCCATATGAATGTTGTTACCTCAGGGTCCGACTCTCTCCCTCCTTTTGTAATTTGCACAACAGCAGTTTACCACGTAAGTCTTTGAGTCAGCAAGGAAAAATAACATCAGAGCAAGACAGTGCCTATTCTGCTTGCAGGCTGCTTGTATGGAAAAAATAAAATAAAATTATGCCTGTATTTTTAATAAAGAACACAAATGTTCTGCAAACCAAACCAGCAAATCCTCAGTAAGAGGTAACAGTGAGCACAGCACAAGCAGCTCACTTTAGGTGTTGCACTGACTAGTTGCTATTTTTTAAGTCTTAGCATAGCGTGGGACGAATATAAACCACTCTCAAACAACAGATATCTGACTTGGCACTAGGTGCCAATTACCTGTTTTTATGGGAAGAGAACAATCACAAGATGGTTTTATTGCCATCAAGTTACTAGCACTATTAGGCATGGATAAACATCACTAATCAACTAAATCACAAGTAAACCCAATCTTACTTGCAATTTTTGGAAAAGATACTGCACAACACACAGATTAAAGCTTCATGTGTGGGCCTAAGTTTAAACATAAAAGAGACACTATTAAAGTTGTTTTACAACATTAGTTTCATTGAGATTCGTCATATGCTTAAAGTGAAGGGGTTCTATGTGACAACTGAGTAATTTTTCACTCCAAAGAGTAATTCCTAGCCAATGGTTCCCGAGGGACATGGTTTAGCAGTGGACTTGGCAGTGTTAGGTTAATGGTTAATGATCTTAAAGGTCTTTTCCAACCTAAGCGATTCTATGATTCTGTGATTCTCTGTTGGTGAAGCCATGCATCCACTGAAGCCAGCAGCAGTTTTGTCCTTGACTTTAGTGAGGTCATAGTTTCACACATGTGCTCAAAATTTGGAGCATGAATATACTGGCATGTACTGGCTTTCACCATAAAAGTATATTTATACCTCACCTGGATTATGTTCACAAATTCTACCAACTCATCCTTTTAATACCTATTTCACAATCATTTCAGTAGAAATATCTCCCCTCTAATCTGATAAAAAATATTTTTTCGTACATTCTTGGGGTTTTTCCCTATGAGGTAGAAAAAAAAATATCAAAATGCTCCATTTCTGTGATCATTGAACTAGGACAACTGGTAAAGACTTTGTATAAAACTGACAGTTAATATACACAAATTTCACAATGCCTAGAACAAGAAAAAATTCTTTTTGCGGTTTAACACAGAATCTGTTTTAAAAGCAAGTATTGTCTCAGAGCATTTATAATGCAAATATTACCACAAATGCATAAAAAAATAATGAAGTCAATAAGCTAAACACCATAGATAAAAATTTAGATTGGGTGTCTAGGTAGTTAAATATCCAGGCTGAGAGAACCAGAAAGAAAAGAATTAGCTAGAAGCAATTATGTTATTTTTAATAGTTAGAAAGAAATATTTCTGATAAAAGTGTGGGGAAATCCAAACCCAGGAACAGAAACGCTCATAAAAAAGATTAATAAAAAAAGAGAGAGAAATCACTCAGATAGGTCTAAGGCTGCTACATTATAATTGTATATTCAGGGATTAGGGAGGTATTTCTATATTCATGTGAAGAAATATCATTTTATTTCTACTTTGAGTGGAAAAGAGAACATGTGTAAGAAGCAATACAAAATACAGACTGCCATCTACAAACGAGTACTGCCTACTCCAAAAAGTTCATGCCTGTGCTGGGCTCATTTAACATAATCAGAGTGGAGATATTTTTCATGCACAGTGTTATCAAAATTAGTAGGCTGAGAGCTGAAAGAACTGAAAATGATTCTAAAATTAGGTCCTGATCCAGCAAAGCACTTACATATGTGCATAACTAGTGTCAATAGCAGTCCAATTTGCCACAGCAGCAATATGCAGAGTTACAGATATGCTCAAGGGCTTTGCTGGACACTTTTCAGTCACACACTAAAAAACATACACCCTAAAAGAAAATAACTATGCTGTTTATTTCTTTATGCAATCCTCCTATGCAGGGACCCTTTGTCAAGAAAAAAAAAAAAAGTACCAATTACAAATATAAACCAAATCAACCCCCATTTAAAAAGTCAGTAGGGACCATTTTAAACCCCAAAGCACTATGACTCGGGGCGGGAAGGGGGGGGCACAGGATACTACTATTTTTCTGCTTTCTCCCAACCAAATGCTAAGTTTACGCCCCATGCTGAAAACTCTGCTCGTTTTTAAGGTGGTCGATCCTCAGTGAGGTCCTGCTTCTGCACCGCCCAGGCTGCTGGCAGCAGGACATGCTTCAGAGAAATGCCTACCAGGAAGCCCTAAAGTCTCAGATTGCTACAGCAATCCCAGTCAGTCCATCATACGGCTCTTCCTTTGGCTGGGAGGATCTGACAAGAATTAATCTGATTTCATCTAGAATAGAAGTAACTACCGGATGTTTCTGTAGTCACTGCCAGCCTGAGTCACACGTCAGCCAGTGATCCAGCATGGACCCTCCCCTAGTCCAGTGAATGCTCCCAGGCCTTCCTCACCTGCCCCTTCCCAACATGTTAAGATAGGTCACAAATACAAACCAAAGTACAGTGACGGGATTTTGCTTTAAAAAGAAAAATAAATCACTAAGTGGAGCATGTTATTTCTTTTGTTCTCAACAAAGAAGTATAAGGAAAATACAAAGGTACACCATGTGGGTAAAAACGTGTTTTATAGCACACACGCACATATTGCTCTTGGCGCTAAGCATAATGTATAAAATTAAAACAAATATTTACAATTTAAATTTGAGTTTAATTTATACTATTTGTTTTCTTTGGATGTCACCTTTGACAGCAAAATTGTATCAGTCACGTAAGTTGTCATCATTTTAATGCTAATATGTATATTTAGTTTTCACTTGCCAACAATGTACAGGAGTCCTAAAGTATTTACATTTCACTGGTATGAAAATGTATATCAGTATTGTAGTCATAAATGAAAACATACATGGCTATTTCACCAACTTTCCTTTTCTCTCTCTCTTTCCCAAAAGAGCACCCCAGTTCTACTAAATATAGTCAGATGAGAAATTTTAGTTACAAAAGCAATGCCAAAGATATCCATTAATAAATAAAGTTCATGTTTAAAAGCAGAACTGCAACTCAAATGAAGACAACTAATCAGAAAAACCACTCTATGAAACTTTGGCGTTGTACCTCTTCAGCATTGTACCTTTCAAAGGTCTGAGCTTCAGTAAATGATTTGTACTGCATATAAAACTAAAATAAACCATAAAGACACAGAACAAATGGTAAGTATAATGAAGGTGAATTTTAATGCTTTACAGCCTTGATATTGTTAACTTTAATGTACCAATGCAGTTCTGCAGGTTTTTTTAACTCCTCGCACACACAGACATTTCACAGAAGGCAATGAAATTGCTGCCAGGAGGTCAAGTCAAGATAATCACAGACTGCAGAACTTGCTTATATGCTAGGATTTACAAAACCGCATACATATCGCCACATACGCGCGATCCTGTACATATACTGCATTGAGCTTCTGCTATTCTTTTCGTTATAGTTATATGTGTAACTTCGTTGTATGTGTAACTAACACAACCTGTCACTAAATCTTTGCATTTTAAGGAGATGTAGAATTTCTGTTTTGTAGAGAAGTAAAGATGAAAAAAGGAGAAGTAGGCAGCTTTTCTTAACAGGTATCTTGATCTCCTTTATCATGATGGCCCAGTGCCAGCATCTAACAGATCATACACCAAGACAAAGAGAAGTTAATTACTGTGTGTAAACCTAGTTCTTTTTATGACTCATTTGTTCTCAATGAGGTCTTCCTTATGCCAACAGTTAAAACAGTACAGTCATTGCATTTTTTACAATTAATGCAAATTCCAGAGCTCTGCTGCCGTCAAAAAAAATGACAACATCCATCCAATGTTAAAACTTGAATACTTTTTTCCAGTTGTCAGAAGATACAGTTATATTACATCCGGTGCTTCATCCTGCAGTCTCTACTCATATGCGTGTTTTATCTGATTAATGATTTTGACACAGATGCCCTTGAGTCAAAACTGTTGCAATGTAGTTGCTGGGATTCCCAAGCATGGCCTGCACAACTTTTGCATCCAGCTTGGAAAGGTACTTAATAAATCTTTGCCATCCCAAGTCATAGATAAGTCCACCTTGCTGCCTAGTCCCTAGCAAGATGTCCCGTTCCCTGCCTGGCCCTCCTTGGACACAGTTTTGAAGCCTCTGTTTTAGGCTTGTTCCCATAGGGGATGAGGAAGACGTTCTGGACATTGTAAATCCTTCACTCACAAGCTATGCAGTGAAACGAGTCAACATGAGAAGGACAGAAAGGAACTGTGGTGCTCTCACTATATCCAGTGGCAACCTCCCAAATCCCCCCCTCCCCAAAACAAACCTAAGGACAACAGCACCTACAGAAACCCTGTATACACCAGGATGGTTGGACTGTTTTTAAAAAGAAACAGAGCTGCTGTTTTCCAGCAGGGAGAGGTCCTGATTTAATTTTGCCATGGCACTTTCTGCTGGGTCTCTCAGAGGAGATATCACAGAGGAGATATCATTTGTTGGACACTCGCTGACACTTCTGATGGGGGAGTCGTGGCATCCATTGATAAATTTTCTCTTTGTGACACTAACGTTCTGTTTACCTCTCTTTTTTTCTGCTTTCATGCCATTTGCACTGAAAACATTTAAGGGAAAAGAGTTTGAAGACATGGAGGAGGAATCATGAAAGTAACTGGAAATCACTTGTTCTTCACTATATATTTAGTATAAGATGACCAGCTTGCATACCTTTACGTATCCCATTACCTTACTCCCATCCTTAAGTCATTATTAAGTGCTTCAAAGACTACAATTTACGTAATAACCATGTTGCGTTTTGTCTAGCACTGATGAAAGACCAAAAGGAAGGCAGCAAAGAGTTTATGAGGTCCCATATTTGTGAGATTTTATGCCATTACTGTACAATTGTTAGACTTATAAGATTTTCTGCTACTTTTGACAGTCCAGACAGCAGTCTGTAAAGCATGTACAGATATAACTTGTTATTTTATATATTAAGTAACTATATATGGAGAATAAGCAATCATCAAAATAATACACAAATAATTATTTTTCCATAGCAGGTCAGGACACTGTAACTGTCCCAGAAATTAAAGGCACTAAAAAATTCATACACAACAAGCCTTGAATCAGAGCAAGAGGAAAACAAACAAAAAATGGTAATGGAGCTATCTAATGGCTTAGAAAATATACTTTACCACCACGGAATCTCCCTGTGACGCAGGACAAGTCACTCATCAAGAACACGTTACAGACTGAGTTGCCAAAGTTGCCATTCCACAGTTTAGAAGGCAACCCAGTCCTTTTCACTCATTAGCATAGAGCACACTCCCCACATATTGCTGAGGGTAGTAATCTGTCAAAAAGCTTTAAACCGGATTTATCACCAGGAAACCATACTGTGGAATCTCACCTTAATGTGCAGTGCTAACGCAGCCTTTTAATAACTGTTGCTGGACAAAAATTTACAAATATTACCTTTGATTTTCATTTACAAAGAGCTCAAATAAGGTTCATGAATGTGGATAATGATCTTAAGATCCTTCATGATGAAGGAAAACCATTCCTTTCATTTTCCAAACAGGAACTATGGATGCAAAGAGAGATTAAAAGCATTGCACCATTTTTCAGCACAGTCTGTGGTAAAACAAGAACGCCGAAAAAAGCATGAGGTAGGTGAATGCTGGAAGAGGGCCAAAGGACTGAACAGGTCTGACTCCCCCAACAAACTACATTTGAATGAATGGGCCAAATTAAACTAAATGTGACACAAGAACAGAGGCCTCAGAAATACTGTGTTCCCACAATTTTCATAATAGGCAGCCAAGGACAGGAGGAAAAAAAAAAAAAATCTCTTTCTGCCCTTCAAGGCTGGAGCTTAATCCTTAAAAGACTCAGTCTTAAGGTACAAACTCACAGGAAGACAGGATTCCTGATTTCTGCTGTTCACAGAACTCTCTGATTGTCCTGTGTCCACTGTACATTTCAGTAGCGAACTCCCCCAAAATCTTTATGCTTTGAAAGGACACAATCTACAGCTGAACTTGTCAGATCCAGTTCTTCCCACATCATGCATAGCAATGGTGATGTCAGGCTCTGAGGATCATTGTATTTACTGTTGAGCACTCGTCTTTCTGAGGATGTACTATACCTCTGCTGGTCCTAACTCCCCAGGTCTCACATGACCTTTTTGAAAAAAACCCAACCTTTTGGGACCATGATGTTGCTAGGGCCAGAATATTGTTGCTGAAACAACAGTGTGCCAAGTGGACTTTTAATTCATGAGGCCAAAGAGAATATGACCCCAAAGTAAAATCAGTGCTATAATACCTGTAATAATAAATATGAGATCTTTCAAAACAAGAGAAACAAATTATTTGTAGAGCGAAAGAAAGCAAAAATACCCCAACACGATATTCAAACTGATTGAAAAGTATTAAAACATTCTTGAAAAGTTAGAACGCAATTGTCCTACTAGTCCATAGTGAATGGGCACGGACAGCTTCTTCCAGAGGGCAATTCAGATACCTCACAAAGAGTTTCTTACAAGGAGTCAGTCATCCTCACTGACTACATACAAATACTCTTCACACAGCAGTCCGTGAATGAAGTTTTCTGCAAGTCATGGCCATGTAACACACTGTCTGAGTGTAGAAGAGCTTCACAAAGACATCAAACCCAAAAGGCAAAGAGTTCTTCCACAGCAGGAGACAGACCCCAACTGCATGTAAGGATAACAAACTCTGTTTCCACCCTAGTTGCTGAGACATCATCTCTTGCTGAATAATTATTTCCCTAATTCCAATTAACCCAGAGAGTCCTTAATCCAGGCAGGGTTGAGTTTTAAGCCTTGTCTTAAACTGCTCCTTTCAGCTCTGGCCCTGGCACAACGGGCACACGCTTGTGAGGCAGCACCTCCTTCGCTGAGGGCGATACCTCCTGAACGCAGCTCACCTGCACCCACAGCAGGACATCTGACTAAGGGATGATTAACACCCTTAAAGAGAGATAGGCTTCCACTTGAATGTAGCAGGGGTTTAAGGCAAACACTTAAGGGCAGTGACAATATCAGAGTAACCACCTGTGTTAATGCATGTTAACTAGTATATTGCACAACCCTAAATCATTGGAGATAACACTTCATGCAAGCACTGCTGAGTAAATGAAGTGTAAAGGGGTGGGAAATTAATTTCAATTCATTACCTCGAGGGGAGAAGACAAATGTATGGTATGCAAAGTAAATCCATGCCTTTCTGGCTTTGTGCCACTTCCTTTGGCAGAATTCTTGCTCCTTGCATACACCTCGATATGGAGTAACTCTGATTCAGACTAATTCCAACTCAGCTTTCCTAGGAAATTCAGTGCGTTTCTATTTGTTGCGTGTCTTGGTTGCCAGGCCTCTCTTTCCAGATCCAGTTTGAACCCTATAGTCATCAAATAAGTAGAGGCAACAAGACTGGCAGAAACAGAGCCATGCGAATCATCCCACAGTAAAAAGGGCAAGTTAATTGGATGACTATTCCGTGATATGGTCATCCTTTTGGTTGGCTATGAGGACACTCATGTGCCATGGGCACAAAGGCTGTGACTGAGGAAGGGAAGTCTGATTTCTCTCTTATTTCCCTATTGTTGGATATACCACTTAGAAGTTTGATTTTTGCAGAAAAATATCTGGTGTCTCAAGTTTTGCTCGACCACTTTCTCATCTACTCTGAAGCAGTGAAAATGTCATAATTTCACCACAAGTCGCTACGCTTGAAGATATTTGCTTCTCAGGTGACTACATGTTTTCCATCTGATAACACCAAGAACAAACCCATCCTTTTACCTTTGCTTGCAAGGTTGGATGTATAGCTTTCTTCAGTAAGGTGTAATAATAAAGGTATAAGTAAAAAAGCCGCAGAAATATTTACAGTCAGAAGTCTGGTTTTGTCCCTTACCTGAGATGACAATTTTCTATTTTTATATACAGCTATATTTAATAATATATTTATATTAATTTATAAAATCAGTTCAGAGGGATGAAAACTCAGCCTCCTCTTAGACAGGAAAAGCTGTAGAGAGGCTATCAGGACAGGTTTTGAGCATCTACTCCCCCCCGCCGAAAAGTTCCAAGCACTTCAAAATAGTCAGAATGGTGTCTCGTTCTGTCCTGATACCATATTTCCCTGTTTCCCTCCTCCTGCTTCCTAGACTGAGGTTCAACAACCTCATCCTGGCCATGTCATTCAACTCCCTTCCTTCATTCGCTCCTGGTCTGGTGACAGTGCCCAGACATACACCACCACATTATCTGCTGGGTTTGGGAACACTGGGTTCAAAGCCACACTCAATAATCAGTGGTTGTTAAAGAGAATCTTCAACCTACCTCTCACTGAACAGAATCTTGGTGGCACAAAAATGTTGAATGTCATACTGCTGAAGCCACTGCCTGCGCTTTTCTCCCCAGGCAAAGGCCAAAATCATAGCAAACTTTACTTCAAAAAAAATTGTTCCTGTTATGTTGGCTTTGAGAAGACAGACCAGTCCCTGGGGACACCTTGCTCATATTAATCTGCATTTGGAATATGAATAATAGCATGCAATCATATGAAGCACACCAGCAGATCTTGGAGTCCTTCAAAGAGCTGAATGGCAGAAAAGGCTTTTCTTAAGCAGAAAATGCTCTTCAGCTTTAAGAAGATTAGATCTACTTCTCTGAGGTATTGCAACCCATAATAAGTTATTTCTTGATAGAAACTAAATATTAAAAAATGTCTTGTTCTCCTTGTCCAGTTCAGATATTACCTTGAAATCTACAGCTTTTGTTAATTTATTTCCAAAAATATTCTATTTATAGCTTGCAAAATGAGAAACTTTATAAAGGAGTTATAAATACAGGAAATTACATAAAACCTTCACAGGATGCAAAAGAGCTTTTGTAACCACTGTAGTAAGTCTGTAAACTGTTCAAAGACTGTGGAGGTAGTCTTACTGTAAGAACTGTGGTAAACTACGTATCGTGTAAGCTGAAGCTTCTCTCTTTGAAAAAAACATATGCAACAGTTTCATTTAAGACTGTGGTTTTGTAAAGCAATAAATTTGCCTTTAGGGTTTCTCCTACCACATGAAAAACACTATAGCCACATGTGGCAAAGTGCTGATCTAGTATAAAGTCATTTTGCTGGTTCAAATTAGTTCAGAAAATTTTGAAGCTTCAATTTGGTATGAAAGGCTGCAGTCAAGATCAAGTATGGTCAACCTCCACAATTCTAATTTTATATGGGGTCAAGTATCATCGATCACGCATAAAGCTGATGTACTCACTGTATTGAGTAGCAATCACACAGAAATGCAGTTGTGGGCCCAGGAATATTTGGATCAACTCTAGAATGATAATAGCACTACATCCAAAGACCTTGGAACAAGGAGAAAGGCTCATGAGTACTCTCAAAGGCATTGGGCTTATTTTTGTTTGATTGTGTTTCAACTGGACCTAATGACACATTGACATGAAAACACCTCTGCTTCCTTAGACAGTAGGTTCAGAATTTGTCATTCTTAAGATGACATTTAGATGTAGACACAAAAAAATATACAACAACAAGGTGTGCCTGGCAAACCCAGGATGTGAGTCACTTTAGCCGATATTTGCATTATTTTCTTCCTACGTGGTAATTACATGAAAGCAAGGAAAAAAAGAAAGGGTGACAGAAAAGGGTGGAAATATATTCCCTTGAGGGTGCATTTTCCCTTTGTCCATAAACACTCAGACTGATCTCCCTCATCAATTAATTAGAAGAATCACAAAAAGGATTAGCGAGAAGGATCACAGCAAATCAATCACCAGTGAGAGGACAATTTGTTGACTAAGAATTACGTGTCTCCAAAGACCATAGCTCAAAAGTTCTCCCTCTGGATGGTAGGACTCATTCTGCTCAATTTCAAACTTACCTGAACAGATCAGTCTGTGCTTCGTATTTGTTTGGTCAGCCAAAATGCAAGCACGAAAGAGAAACAAAGCTGAGGAATATGGATGTTTTAGGAACTACCAGCATTAATAATGCCATCGCCTTTAAAGACACTCAGATGCCAGGCACTAGAAGGTAAGGGCAATATTTCAGTGATTTTTTTTTCTTTTTTTTCTTTTTTTTTTTTTTTTTTTTTTACAATTGTAACACCGATGAGCCTTCAGTGCAACTCTCAACTATTGATAATGATATCATATGTATTTGCATGTGGGTATTACCGTTGTCTTTATGTAAATGTGTCTGGTGATAGAAAGATTCTGGGCAGTGCTAGTAAACATTCAGAGATTATAGCCATGTTAGGACAAACTGGTTTTTACTTGAGCAAAATTTAAGATATGTCATGGTATGGCTTTCAAATTTTCTATGCCATGGAGAAACACATGTACTTTGAATTAATTTTAACTATCCATTCATTTACCCACCCTTCCAAGCTTTTTGTGATGGGTTTTTCTAAAACACAGTACTATAGGATGGTTCATTCCCACATTATCCTCATGTAACATGCTGAGTTACTGGCCAGTGGGTCCTTATAAACTTTGAACAGGTCAACGAAACAGCAGAGATTTATAAAAATAACAACAGGCTAATGTGAATATTGTTATCACTTGAGCAGACAGCAAATACTTTTGGACCTGAATATTTTTTTAAAGGATGACAGCAACTTCCTCCTCTTCTCCATCCATGTCAACTACAGGATGTAAGATCGATCTCCTTGACATCTTAAACCAGATTTATACCAAGAGGCCAGGATGCCATCCATACAACATCAGATTCATAAACACATCCAGAATGACTAAAACATATTGTTTCACCCACCATTTTACCCCCTCCTTTTAGTTTAAAACACACACTAGAAATATTTCCTTTTTAGGTATGATATTAGCTTTTGTGATATCATCCAATCATACAGTTAGCTTGTAATCCCACTTATAACACAAGACTCTCCTGATTTAGAGATATCCTGTGGTTTGGATATAATGCGATTCTGGTTACAAATTAAGATAAGTGTTTTTAAGGCACTGTTTACTGCTGTTGACCACCTAGGATAAATTCTACTGAATTTAACAATACAAATGACTCACTTGTGCAAACAAATGCCTACATATGTTGTTGTGACATGTACTTCATGCTTGTTCAGCTCCTGCTCCATTTGCCTTCATATCACTGATGGTGACTTTGTATATGCACCAGTGGGGACTTTTACACTTTTGCTGATGGCTTTGGAAATTACTCTGGCATTTACCTTTGAAATAACACCAATTTATACATTTAAACCTACCATGAATCATTTGAATCCTTTTTCTAAAAAGAATTAAGTGCTTTACATTAAGCACAAACGTTGTTTCAGTCAGTTGGAGTATTCACATGTATGAAAATAACACCTGCAGAAGCCCTTCCATGATCAAAGCCACTTTAGTAAAAGGGGAAAGGACACCTTGTTTTCAAATGAAACTTCAAACTAAGCCAACATTAAAAGCCCAGGAGAAACTACCTGCAACACCTGAAGAATGAAAAATTTACCCAAAAAAGCCACTCTTTTCTGCACTGAGCAACACACGCATTACAAAAGTTTTCAATCCAGCAGTTAATTCCTTTTCTAGAGAAAAAAGAACGTAAAAAGAAAAACTTAACAACTGTGCATGTGTTGCGTTTTTCTACATTTTTACCTTTAAGTTTGGAACAGACTCTTTAGTACACATAAAGGAAATAGCTGTTGCCGTATGCCACATCTTCTGAGCAGCATAAATTCACACCGGTCTTTAGAAAAGCTACTAACATTCTAAACACATGAATGATTCCATTTTTTTCTCCAAAAATAACACAAAAGTAATGATGCAAACAAAGGCAAACATTAAAAAAAGTTGCAAAGCTGTTTTAAAATTTCAGTAAGTAGAACAGCAAAATTTCTTTCTCTGCTGATGCAGTGCTTTTGCTCAAGCTAAGTTACACCTTGATTTATCAGTTTAGCAAATGGTATTTTTCAAAGTACGCCAGGCAACTTGAAAAATATTCAACGTTTTAGCTGTGAGTAACCTAATTGCAGTAGGTGGTACTACCATAAACCTCTGCTTTACCTTTGAATTTTAGGACACTATCACCTTTCTCCATTAAGCCTGCGTTCATCCAATTGCTCATACTGTGTCTGCAGAATAGATCTAGGGGTGCAATGCAAGCTCTTCGTTGCCTTTTGTAACAGATGCACAAAAGTGCCACTTGATCTCTTCCATCAGGCTTTTCCAGTGAAACAGCAGATAGCTTGGGTCACTGACATTATGCTCCAGATAGCAAAGATCAGGAAGCCAGCAGAGATTAAATAAAAGATATATTTAGTGACTCTACATGGCCTATAGTCATCTCCAGCCTTAAGGGGACTTTTCTTCTGACAGTCATACATAATCACAGCAAGTCAATGCAGTATATCTTAAGCCAATTGGAACAGGGACATCTTGTCACTCTTCACATCTTTAAAAACACCCTGCAGGTGCCTTGCTTGCACCTTTATAAATTTAGTTTTACAAAATGGTCAGATATTGGAAGTAGGTGGTGACCTAGTGAATCGATTACAATCAATTTCACAAAAAGATGTAGAAATCATAGCAGATATCTGCGATGGAAAGCCACAATGAGTAGCTGTTCAAAGTAGGCTTAAATCTGGAACTGAGCAATATATGTTAACTACAGCGTTCAAATTTTAAAAATAGACAAGTAGGCCAATCTAGCCTGCATCTATCAGCAGAAGATTTTTTAGGACATTTTTTTTTTTAGCAGCCCAGGTGCTCAACCCTAGGGTAACTCATTGTGGTAATTGCTATCCCAGCATGTGTGTCAATCATTCTGCAGCTGAAGCTGGGAGAAAAAACCCCTTGTCTCCTTGTCTCCTACAGCCCCACCAAGAACGTGGTACTTTCCAGATTTCCTCCAAAGGCAAAATAGTAATAGTATGAAAAATCTACCTTGAGGACACCACTGCCTCTAAAGCGCTTTTCTCCAGCTGCGGGGTGAAAGGAGAAGTGTTCGTACTGTCAAGATTATTGCCTATCTAGCACAGAGGGACTTATCAAAGGGAAATGAATAAAATACAAAAGAAAGAAAAGGAGGAGGAGTTGACATCTGCCTTGCAGCAACAGAGTTAAAGCCAGATGGGACTTTCATCAGAAATAGCTTGAGAAAATATACTGGTGAATGCAGAGAGCAGACTACACCAGGAACCTTGCTTCCATCACTGCTAAAGCAAGAAAATGTTTGTCAGATTACTTGCAGGCAACAGGCAGCTTAGCAGGGCTCGCTGCTAAGAGTAAGAAGAAGCAAAGCAGCATCTCATATAGCAGTACAAACAGTTAAAAGTGTCAAAGTTAGTGTCACATTTGTGCAGTTGGCACTACAAAATGCAATTTAATAACTGGTTTTAACTCCACTCCACCAAGCAAACTCAGAGGTAGCCTGGGATCAGGCTGTAAGCATCAGGAGAAGCCAGAAAAGAAGAGCAGCTCAGCACTCATTTAGGATGAGGAGTCTTACTGGTCATCAGTGTCTTCACTGATGTGTTTTAATAGAAATCTCAGCAGCTCCACAGCTGTCCAAATGCTTTTTATCAGACTGCTGAAATAAGAAGTAATGTTTTTAAAGTACGTGGCCACTCAAGGCACTTTCTGAAATTCATTTACATGGTAAAATATTACTTTTGTTCTCTTAGCCATTTAGAGCAAAATAACACTGTGCTTTGGGAGGGCAAAAGACTGACAAATATTAGTAAGCTACTATCCTAAATCTGATGGCTTTGTCTCTTAAACGTGCTTTCAGTCAGACGTTCAATAAAGCAAGCCATTAGCAAGCCCCTTCTGTACAGAAAAGTGACTTCTGATGACACAGAAATACCTGTAAATTCAGCCAGGGTTTCCAACACGATAGGTGACTTTCCACGCTTCTATTCCACATGGAAAAGACCAATTTAGGAGACTGATTTTGAGAAAACCACTGGACTTTTTCCTCAAATAAAAAGTGAGCATTTCTCAGAGGAAGCCTCTCTTCAGATGTATGGATAGTCTGAATATCTAGTCTAGGCTTTCCAAGGAAAAAAAAAAAAAAAAGAAAAAGGAAATTTTCGGCCAACTACATCTCCATGGTCAAAATGGTGAAAAAATCCCTGAATATAGATTAATCGTTAGTTAATGTCTTGGAGCAAATATTTCTCTTCAGAACAACTGTAAAAGCACTGACAGACCTTTATTCTCTATGTTGTTTCCTCTGAAGTTTTAAGTCCTCTATTTAACTGCAAATTTTCCTGGGAGATCTCAGAGTTCACTTATCTGTGACCAGATTTTCCCTAGCTTATCTAAGCAGACAATTTCTTCATTCATATCCCCTAAGTCCTGAGCAGCGTTGTGTAGAAGTCTAACAAGTTGAGGCATTTAAATTAAATTACAAAATTAAAATCAATATTAAAAGGTCATATTTGACCAACCATTTATTTGACAGCAAAGCCCAAAAAATGCCCAAAAGACCATGGGAAAAGATCTTTGTACACAAGAACTCTCAAATATAATCACAAAGACCTCTGTAAATCCAATTCTGATTTATGCATTGCGCTTAGCAGTTAAAGGAAGCTTTCACAACATTAATTTGCTGTTACTTTAAGGTCCTTTTCTGTGTTCAGAGAGGTGCGAAGGAATTTTGTTGTAAACAGAACAAAAACCACATCTAACTCAAACTAAGGACTAAATAAAAACAACTTGATGCCAAACAATTAATTAAATTTAATATGATTTTCAGAGCAATCTAGGTGATTTAGACACACTACCCTTAATTAAAAAACCCACTGAATTATTTCCAGTGCAAAAATGCGTCTAGACGGATTTGAAAATCTCTCTGTTTAGTGTAATATGAAAATCACTACTGAACCATTTTGTTAGGTGCTGCATAAAGGAATTTACTGCGGAGAATTATAATAGAGAGTAAAAGATAAACCAAACAGCAAAGGCAGCCTTGCTATCGATCCATTAACCTCCGTTTCCAGTGTAAGGCTTGTACCTTTTCTACAGGACACACAGATGATGTGGCACTGACTGTGTATTACTCAAAACATTTATTGACGTGCAGGGTGAATTCCAGACACAAGTAAAAGAAACAAATAACACAGGAACCACTGATCTCAATTCATACAGGCATAAAGGTGACTTGTGTGTCATCCTTGGGTTTGTTAAATAGAGATCGAAATGTGTCCAAGAGATACTGCATATATGGGTGGGTTTATGTAAGGTATTTCTTTTATTTTAAATTCATTCAGTCTGACCTCATAAAACGTTGAGCATCTCCTGTTGGCCCTAAACCTTCTTTAGTCCTGCAAAAATTGTTAAGGATCGAAGGTGTTCAACATCCAGCTGAAAAAAGAACTATCTTTCATCATTGGAGACCATTTCATGGATTGTGTGCTGAAAGTATTTCCCAGGTGTATATACTAGGCTGTTAATCATGAAGAGATGGTGATGAGGACCACATCTCTGCTGAGTATATTTTCATTTCAATTGGTGGTTGAAATTTATGCATTTCCACAAAGGCCCACGAATGCCAGCTCGTAACAAAAATATTTGGAAATAACAGGCCAGCTTTATTAAGTGGTGGGCCTGATCCTGATTTTGAAGTGTGTTGGATTTTATTAAACTTGACAGCAAAGTAACTGCAAGTGAAGACTTCTGTATCAGAGTGTCCCAAGACAAAACCTCTGGTTGGATAACATGCACACACAGCTGAATCAAGCACTCCATAACAAGCCATCCAAGCTGAACCAGGTGCCACAGAGGAAAGAAACAAATCTAGGGATTAAAATAGCATCAAGAATAAGTCCTTTCTTATATCTTTTGTATTAGTAAGAAAATGCATTACTGCTGCATGGGTGGAAACAAAACCATCCACTTTCTTAAAGTAATTCAAATCACTTAGAACTGGTAAAATACATCGAGCTTAAATCTGTAGTCTTTATGAAAATATTCCTTACCATGCATTGACAGCTCTAGAGACTCAGTGAATAAGTAGTTCCAAGGGAAAGATATGCAGAACTTGATCTGCTTCTCCAATACAGAAATCTTTCCAACAGTACTGATAACATCCTTAAGAATATTTCCTATGGGATATGATCTTAATAATAGCCTTCAATCTCAAATAAACTCGCCTCTAGAGAAAGCAGGAAGGAAACAGAAAACCCCAAACTGAATACCCCTCTGATAACAAGTTATCAAATATACGACGTTTATTATTATGAAGGGCAAACATACCAACAGATGTGCAGATAAATCTTTTCCAGAAGATTCTAAGCATAAAATCAGTGTGTTAAAATAATCATGTCTAGGCAAGCCTTTTCTCATGGATGCCATAAAGGAAAGAGTGATTATGTCCTTCAACAGTATTTAAACAACTCGGAACCATATTTGTTACCCTAAAAAGCAACAAAATATGGGTTGTAAAGGAAAAAAGGCAGCACGTTAGGGTAAGTCAAGAACTGTACTGTGCTTTCTGTAATAAGAAAGCCTGTGCTGTCACCCTTACATAACACAAAACCGAGAAGATAAATATAGATATCACTCATTTTATATAATATGTAGGTGACGACTTCAATAAGGTAGAAGAGAGAGACCAGTCTTCCTACTACTTGCCGTGTTTTGTGGAAGATGAGAATCAAACTGAGAGTGGGGACAACTAATACTTGAATAAGTTGTAAATACGTATTTACAATATTCCACCAGAAAACCTATCCCCCTAAAGCACAGAAGACTTTGTTTACTACCTCTAAGTGTGTCTGATACTTCAGTATCATCAGAAGAAAGAGACAGTGAAATTATTTATTTGTTACCGTCAGAAAGGGCTAACTGGAAAGAGCAAAAAACCGTAAATGAGACAACTCCATTCCTCCATACAGAGGGGTGCGAGAGCAGAGCCACACTGTGAAAAGCACGCACCGTGCTCGCTGCCACCAGCCCAAGTCACCCGAGAGGGCTTGGCTGTGTCTGCTGTTTGGAAGTGCAAGTAACAGCTTGTCTGCATGGGGAACCTATTACAAAATAAAGTAGGGTGCACTCTGCACACACCAAATCATTTCCCAACCAATTTACTCCGGAACGGGGTCTCGGTAAGGTTTATCTCAGCCCACGACAGCAGGCCTACAACGGGAAATTGAGGGGTACCTTTGTGGGCGGCTAGTAGGGGAAAACTGTTCCATAGGAGAAGGTCAAAACTAGACCCCAGACCCCATCTACTCTAATTGGCAGTCTCCAGGGAAAGGATTGAAGAAGGCAGCTGCCTTTCTCACACACAGTTTATCTGCTGCTAAATGCAAGAGTCCTCTCCAGCTCCAGGCCACCCTGCTTCACTCCTTTCTCTTGCTTCTTGGCTTTGCACTCCAAAGCTCGTTCAAACTTATTTATACGCCGTTACGATTGCACAAGGAAAAAAGCTTTAAGGGTTTTTCCTCCCTGGTTTTGAAGGAAATAGTTGCTGATCTTTGTCCATCTACTCATAGAGGTTTGTAAGTGAACAACTGGCACGGTGTGAAAAAGCCGGAGCGAGAGGAACCACAGGAATGCCCACTGTGGTCTTTCAGGATCACTCTTAATAAGAATGGTTACAAACAATCTGTGTTACCACCTCTTCCCCATTTCCACCACTGACTGTCTTCAAATTGCAGGAACGCCTAGAAAACGGAGGGAGAGGACGCAGATTAGCATTGCTTAGGTCTGTGAATCTCCAAAACTACAAAAATCTAATTTTTCTAATGTTACATTCAGCTTTTTATGGGAAGCTCCAAAACTAGAAATACATTAAGAAATAAATAATCAAAATTCAATAGCAGACATCAACAATTTATTGCAACTCCTGATCTTGCTCACAAACACATCCAGCAACTGCTTATCACAGCAAGTTGTTAATACACTGCAACTAATTGTGAATTATTTCATTCTTTTAATTTATTTTCTCTAATCTGCAACTCATTACACCTTAAGTGCTATTGATAATACAAAACTGTGTTTACCTTTAATTTTGATCTCTAATAATGGGACATCATGGGACACTTTGAAGACAAACCTGTGAACAAATCAACATGCAATTAGAAATTTCCAGTGGGGCTTTGAAATAAGAAGCAGCCGGTTAGAAGGAGGTGTACCTGGGTATTTGGTTGTTCCAATAAAAAAGAGATCATAGGGATCATGGACAAAGAAGAAAAGGTTATTTATGATTAGTATCAGAGCTAGTGATTGGTTAAAAAGGCAGGAAAATGAGATAAGACAGAAATATCAGGTTATTTGGAAAGAGAACATGTCACATCAACCATGAGAAATTACTGGGATAATGTTGAGTGCATGTTTATGTATTAATATTGGCTTTCATATAATACTTCTGTCTCCTTTTCTTTGATATAATTGTACGGGCTTTCTTATTAAACAAATTCATGTGCTGTTTCACCCAGGCTTTTCTCTATTTATTAATACGAAAGAAACACGGAGTTTTATTTGTCATGAGAACTATGTTACAGTTAAACAACGCCCAGGAGTGCACCTCTAGTTGTGCCTGAACACCTACTAAAGAAAGAATGGCAAATAAAGCTACAACACTTCTACAAATAAAAACCTCGCTGCTTTAGTTCTGCTTATCTAAGAGAAATCTGAGACTTGGCATGGGCTCCTTTCACCTGTATTTAAATTAAAGAAGGTCAGTGGCAGCAAATATATGGGATGCAGTCGTGCTCCAGTGTTTTCTGGAAGGTTCACACAGATTTACTTCAACTAGAATAAACCACGAGGATCTTAGCCAAGGGTCCTTTGGTTCCTAAAGGTATGACACATTGTGGAAGGATCAAGCCACCAGATGCCCCCCAACTTCTGAGATTTACCAAAAAAAATATAGTTCATAAAGGAAAAGAGTATGTTCACTGCAATTATCTTGCCTATATAGCGTATATATATATCTATGTATATGTGAATGATCTGTGAAGTCCAGCTACTCAATTCTAATAGCTACTATGAGACGTAGCTAAACCAAAATATTTTCTAACTTATAAAACATGCCTATCTACGTGTCTACAACATACTCACATTTGAGATACATCTTGACTACTATGTAGTTAGTTACTTTGTTGTATTCTTAGTGACACCCACTTTTATGTCAGACCTGGGCCACTATTTGAAACCGGCTGATGTTTATGCACCTGATGTTCGACCAGCATGTGCCTTTCTTTGTAAATGGACTCCACAGTAAACATGGGGTTTTTTTATTTTTTTCATACTGCAGTTGAGAATCCAAAGCTGTATAATGACAACACAGAATACAGATAAAAGGATGTCCAAAAAGAGTACTTCAGAATAAAGTGATACCTCAATCAGTTGAAACAGATCTCAGACTTCATAAGGACTACTGATTAAGATACACTTTACCTAACTACCAGTGATGCAGGGGCAATCCCATTATGTCAAACATTTCTGCTCTCCTTGCGACGCTTTAAAAACAAAACCAAAACTATTCAAAAGAATAAGAGGTGCATATGTAGCACACTAACAATTATTTCTACCACCAAACTTGGGAGTGGTTACAATCCTACAGATGTAATCTCTCCATTCAGTGATACAAATTCTATGAATGTTTATTTTGGCACTGTATCTGTAGAAGCCGCGTTGATAATGAAAAATCGAATTACTTGCTCCCACAGTGGGTGTGGACATCATGAGATCAGTAGATGCCTCTTAAAAGAGATTGCAAAATACTGTTGTCTGTCTTTTAGAGCCATGTTGAAGTCTATGAGAAAGTGGTAGAAATTTTTATAAACTTCACTGCAAAATTTAAATCTGGTAGGTCTCGTTTCCATTGAAATTCTGCTTGACAGCAGAAAAGTCAGACAGACACTACAGAAAAGTAGCCACTTTCAAAGAGTTATGAAGGCAGCATTTCCAGGAGGGTTCAGGTAGCCTGCAGCTATCCTACATAAAATTATACAGCAGGCTGTCACAGGAGGCAAGCTAACCAGTCAGCTTAATAATTAGTCCTTGAGATTAGGCACTAGCTCAGTTCTCAGAAGCTGTACTATTCCATTTACCATTGTTATGTCTAGCTAATTGATTCCATCGCTCAGAGTAATCGTCAGAAGTGCTGTGCCCCACGGAGGCAGCTCTACGCCTGACGGGTTCTGAAACTCCGTCAGTGCCACATGGAGGGTCTTTGTGACTCGTTTCAATGCACCATTTCAGCATCTCCCCAGTCTCCAAAGCACAGTTGCATCGGACAGGGTTTGTGCGTCTGCATCCCTTAAAACGTTTGCGTGCCGGTGGCCGTAGCAGCGTGGAAACTCGTCAGGCTGCAAATCCTGCTCCCCAGCAGCTGCGCAAATATTCATGCGGTGGCCTGCACCCCGCTCCCCGCTGCGACGGCGACTTTGCCAGCAGCATCCAGCCAGGAGGCTTAACGCAGGTGTGTCTGCAGGAGCTGCGGCCACTGCAGCATCAACACCCCCACCAGTCCTTCCAAAAATTCCACTTTCACTGGACTGACTGACAAGCATAATCTGAAGCAAACCGAATTGCACGCTGAAGCGTACAACAACAGTGTTTACTTTAATCGAGGCAGCTGCTTTCTGCATGCTTATGCAGACAATGTTCAGGCCCTCCCTTTTTCTTCTAGACTTTTAAAAAACACAGTTTGTTAAGGCAATATCCCCAAAACTGCTATTGACACTTCTCCAAACTTGTGCTTCCTTTAAGAATTTACAGAATAATCTAAACAGATAAGGCACCCATATTGCCTTATACATGGAGCCCTCCTTTCCCAACAAAGTTATATCATTGAAGTCAAAAACCTTCTTTCACATATAATGGCAAATCTCCCCCTGCCTGGCTCCATAACAAAAAAAAAAAAAAAAAAATTTATTCTGGTCATCCTTTTTACCTCATCCTAAAATTTTCTTAAAGGTTCTAATACAGAAAAAACTGATGCATACAGCTCGCTATGTGCATGTGTGTAGTCCAATTAAATTAAATGTGTGCTTAGACAATGCAAATTTGAAATATAGGATCCCTGAAAAGTACCCTAGAATAGCATGAATGTACACTAGTTCTGTTCTTGACCATCAAGATACAGGACATAATTAAGGCACCAAATTAAAAAAAAATCAGCTTATAGCAACTAGATCCTTTCCTGCCTACCTCTATCATTAAGAATATATTGTAGTCATACTGTCTAATCCCATGCCATACTATAATTCAAAAACATTTCTGTACCAGACAACTCTGTGCCTTACAGTGTAAAGCTCTGAAGAGACTCTGGGCTCATAATTCTGTGCCTTTTTGCACTACAGTCTCTCATTTAAAGTCCCATATTAGAGTTTAAATGTATAACTGAACCACTGTAGAGTAACAAACTCCAGAGTCTTTGGCAAAATCCTGACTCTCTGAAGAAACAGAATAAATGCATAGAAATAAATGTATCAGAACTAGTAAAGGTCTGCTGTCCCACATGCCAAACAAAGATTTTAGGACAAGTACCACAAGCACATACAGGGGGAAGATGGAGAGGAGGGAAATAATCTGGTTTCTATTTCATGAGAATAAATGAAAAAGGCTGAATTTCTAATTTCTTGTGTTCTAATTTCTTCATAATTTCTTGCTTTTTTAAGCATCATACTTTTGATACCGTAGTCCCATTGAAGTTACTAAAGATTAGAAAGTGAAAACAAGAAGATTAAATAACCTCCTGACTTAGTCCCTTTGTAGGGCTGTCAGAAACTACTTCCTCCCTTGGATGCCAGTTCTCCGAGCAGCAACAGGGTCTGAACCAATGTTTGTTCTGTTACACACACCAAATTTTAATAAATACACTATGAGGAAGTCTGTGAGTAAACACAAGCAACTAACAAAGCAGATCCAACATCAGCAGGGCTTAAGTCCGTGAGGTTGCTGCAGGTAAATGTGGTTGTAGGGCTGATTCTGGTAGCTCAGGCTACCCAGTCCGCACAGCAAACTGCTAAGAGAGCTTCCTCAGCCTCTGCAGGAAGTCTCAGGTTTGCCTGCACAGAATTTAAGCTGTTCCCAGCCACCGCTTTCCCTCCTTTCTGTACAAACACAGAATACTTTAAACTGTCAGGGATGCTTGGAGATCTCTGTTACGGGACCCTGCTCACAGCTGGGCCACCTGAGATCGGGTCGTTCGTGGACAGGAAACACGCACAAATCCAAGGAACTCCCCGGCACCAACAGTAAAACTTGAACCCCACCAATGCCAATCGTCCAAATTAAAAAAAAAAAAACAGTCTATGACACCTAAATTTTCATTTCAGTCAACAACACTCCCAGGTTTTCATTCGTCTCTGACTTAATTCTGTACCCTTATTAAAAATATATTAGATAAGGTAGGAACCAATCACTTATAAATTCACAGCTATAAGAAGAAAAATTTAAAGGGGGTAAAGAAAAGAAAAGGAAATTCTAGCTCAAGCATGCAATCCTAACTGCCCTGTCTTGTCTTTTCCTTTAATACTGGTTGGCTACGGTAAGAATACAACAGGCCAAGAGTACTCTAAGTGAGATGAGACAATCTGAGCTTTCAAACACCACTAACACTCTGGAGAGAAAGTAAAAGGATAATTCTAAAGCAGTGCAAATGAAGTAAAGTGATCCGACACAGCACTACCTGCCCAAGGAAAAAGATTCTGCCGTATTTTAAAGTGTGAGAATTTTAATTCCTGCAGCAAGAGCTTTGCCTCCACTATCCTTTGCAATGCTGACAAATCAAACAACAAAAATGATACATATAAATACTTAATACATATTTTGTATATACTTTGCATATGGCCTTATACGATTTGCAGATATATGGAGATGCTGTTGAGAATAATCTTGTTCATTCCTGGACTCCAAATTTTCACACTGACAAAAGGGATCTTCTTTAGATGTCATAGTGCTGGGCTCTCAGCTATTTTTCTTTTATTCATTCTTACAGACAAGCCTGTCAGTACTTTGAAGTGAATATAACTTTCTCAACCAAACTAGTTCTTTATCTTTTTCCTGTTTGTTTATTAAATTCTAAGAATACGCAGGAAAATAAGTAGTTTCAAAATAAAAAAAATATATTATTTCTGCTTTAAAAATATTTCCAGGAAAATGTAGTACAAACACATAGAAAGTTTCCTCCCTTTGTATTTCTGTTGGAGTCTGCCAAAGAATTGATGTGTAGGGACTGAACAGTTCATTATGGACAATAGGCCTGGGACCTCACAGAGCTGCTGTTTTCTTCATCTAGGGCCAAGAGAAGATGCCTCAGCTATTTGTAAATGAATCATTCCTATCAACAGCAATAAAAAAATCTTGGGGGGAAAAGGGAGCTTAACAGTAATTGAAATGATGAATTGACTAGTAAACGGTCATGAATTGCTTCCAGAAAACCTAATTCATATTCAATTAAATTCAAATGGTGCTTTTGTACTGGCTTCACACAACAACAGAGTACAGCAAAATACCTCTCTCCTGTCCTCAGCACCTAGAGGTATTGCGTACTGAAGACTCTACTTTTAGCTGAATTGGCTCTTAAGGGCGTTGTTCTCCAAAAAGTGTGTTTTAACTATTCCTCAGATGCATCTGGTTAGAATCTTTATATATCTCAGCATGTTTTATCAGATGCAATACCTATATTAAACAGGCAGATACAATTTAGACTGAGTTTTCAAAAAGAGCCTTATAAATGGAATGTGCAAACTTATAATAAATTTGTAAGATAGGTAACAAATTTAACACACGCCAACTACATACAAAATGAGGATTTTGTTTATTATAGTGGCTGGTCTTCCAACATCCCTCTCCGTATGAATTAAGTTTAGTCACAGAAAGTAAATAGCAATTTCTAAATGCATTTTCATTGAACGCTTTTCGTTTGCATGACCTTTCCATGCCTCAGTAAAACTTTTCTGCTTCACTAGGAATAGCTAATACCTGACTAGATAAAGAAAATTCACATCAAAAGATGAGAGTTAACTGGATGTCTTGAAGCGCAGGTTCCGAGGAACCAGATCTAAGCATAAAAACAATTAGGTAGAAATACGCAAGACACTCACACTGAAAGTTTAGGGATGAAAAAATTACCACTCCAATCTTCCAGACATAGCTAGAGATGGAAAATTAACTTTTGCTTAGTCAGCTTTCATGCTCTTAATTTAAATCACACATCCTTTTCACCTCAGACTGAAAAAGGAGAGCTCTAGAAGCACACAGCAGTTATTCAAACATGTCAGAAAGGCAACAAAAATTCCCCTCCAAGGCTGCAAAGTATCTCACCTGCTTCGGTGCAACCCACGAAACACAGAGGTAAATAAAAGTGTGTTACTTGTTATGGATGTTCCCTCTCTTTGCTGCTTTAAGAATAGAGTTGGGAGGGAAGGGATAGTCACTGCCAGCTGTACAAACCCTGGGGATCCCCAGAAGGAAGCACCCCTGCCTCCATGGGCCTGTTCCAATGGCCATCATTCTGCTCCCTTCTTTCTACAGCATGTGGGTCCCATAAAGGACAAGCTGCCCGTGCATAGCTCCACCATCCCAGCAGCTGTGTGGTGGAAAGCCTGGCTCTCTTCATTCCTTCCTGACCTTGCTTCTTCCTTTAGCACCATCTGCATAAAGTCCCCAAGGAGAGGGGCTTCAGATGCAAAGATGAACAGCTTTTAACCTGTCAGGTGCTTGCAGCCTAGGTTTGGAGGGAAAAGGGAGACAATAAAGCATGGATACTATGCTCAGACCTTTAAAAGCAGACAAAGACTAAAAAGCAGGCAAAGACTAAAAGCAGACATAAGCAGAGATGGTAATTTTGCTCTGTAACTGATTTGGTTGAAGAAACAGGAGGATCTTGCGTGATATCCTTCTAGGAAGTCTTTTCCTGATTAGGCACGAACAAGGCTTCCCAAATCAGTGGTGCTGACAAGCTGATGAAGCCCATGCAGTTAAACCAAGCGATTTGGCTCAAAATCTACCATTGCCTTCTTTACTCAAATCAGAGGAATTCCATAGACGTCTCCCATATTACAGTTTCCCTGACACCAGTAGGGGCCTCCTAAAACTGCCTCTCTGTGTGTAGCCCATACAACAGTGTTGCTCAAGTAAGGGGCGTTTTTTCTTATTTTCAGTTTCACCTGCATACAACATAAAAAATCAGTCTTACTCAGTTCGTCATTCTTATCCTGCTGCTCACCTTCAGTGGTCATCGAGTGCAGACGCAAGCTCACAACAGCTGTGAAAATCACACTGCTCATGGCAGGGTCAAACATGACTCACCTCACCCCAAAACTTCTGTCCCCTGAGACAGCGAGACTGGGATCTCTGTTTTAATGCAGAAAATAGAAAAGACCTTTGTATGACACTGTATGTCCTCCCATGAATTAACTGTGTTCTCTGACCCTAAGCTTCCTCACCAGTAAAATGAGGCCATAATACTTACCTACTTAATGACACTTTTCAAGCATTTCGTGAGCACAAAGTACCAAGGCCAGTCAGTAACAGATGAAAGAGAAGTGCTGCTGCTTCTGATTCCTACCTGAACACTATGGGCGCTGGAACTTACAGCAACTTAATTTTCCAAAATTGCAGAAAACTGGTACTGGAATTTTACAGTGGCCTGGACAATGAAAACTTACACAGGTGGAGCTTGTTTGATTATCAGTCCAATACTTCAATAATTATTAATGCCAAGCCTGTATGAATAGATACTTACAAATGTATACTTGTACATATACATGCATCTTGCTTTCATGATATACCATGCTGTAATTTGCATATCTATTCTACATGCAATGTACCAAGAATTTATCAAACTACGGTCTCAAAAAATGAGTAAGCACAGAGCTGGGGCTCTTGTAATGAAGTCAGCTTGTGGAAATGGTAACCCACAAGTTCCTCACTGAAGTGTGTGAGGAACCTAATATATGCCGTAGTCTTGATTTGTGGGGCAATTTCCTTTTTTAGCGGTCAGCTTCATACACACTGGTATTGCATTTGACACATCTGCAGTCTCTCGTTATGCTTCTGCAGGGGTACACTAAAATATGTATTTATGAGGGTCTTAAACTCTTAATGAAGAACTAGCTGGTAGCTGTGAAGGAAGAACGCCTGCCACGATTAATATGAGTAATAGCACAGCTTGTTTTGACCTCACTGAAGTCCTTCACCTTTTAATGTAAAGCAGGGTAAAACCAATGAATGCCAAACACTGCAATGCTTAGAAGAGGCAAAACACCTAATGGAGGACATTAATCAATATGCATATTACCAGAGTAATATCTATAAGTTTTCATCTTGACTTGAGATGACACAGGGTCTCCATCTCCCCTCTGAACACAGAAGCAGGGGTGAAAAGAGCAGACAAACAACCTGCTCTCCTTGCATCTCGCTCCCCAAAATGACTGATGTTGCCATTCCTCACACAAAGTCCAACTGGAAAATGGCTATTTTTTGACCTCACAGAAGTCAGGCATGCCAAATCAGGTGGTTCTCTCCTCCTTTGGGTCAGCCAGCAGTGCCTGCCAGTCTATGCTAGATGCAGAATTGCTACCCACTGAGAAAGAGCATGTCCCTCTTTATCCATCTCTACAGAGGCAGAGCTGGCAGATGTTCCATCCAGTGGGGAGAGCACCGACACCCATTCAGGACAGCTTAGTACCCACCTGAGGGACCAGCGAGTCCGTATGAGACATAGCCTGGGCTGGAATCTGTCCTCTGTTTCAAGCAAGAACTCATTCAAAGCAAATGCAGCATTCACCAGTGCTTCTGCACAGACCTTAAATTCCAGAATCCACAGGCTGGTAATTAAGTTTGGAGAGATTTTTTTGAGGAATTTGTTTCCTACCTGAAGGAAATCTCTTCATTTTAGCAACTTCTGTTCTTTTATTCACATGGCTTTCTTGGTCTTGAGGTATTTTAGAGCACTAGAAGTTTTCTCTCTATTTCAGGTTATCCACTAGAAAAGAAAGCAAAAGCTTCACGGCACTTCTGCCTCACAAAATTTAGTCATCTGACTGTTAACAGTGCTGAGCTGTTGACAAGAGAAATGCCTTATACAAATTTAAGGTGGGGGGGAAAGTAGCAGGAGACTGCTCTGTGTTCAGTAACTTCAACATGAAGCTGTTCAGTCACATTTTGTGTTTAAAAGAAATAAGCAGAATTTACTTTGAGCTTGGCAAGAAGACTGGAAGTGCTGTTCCACTGTAAACCCATGTGAAATGGTATGTGCAACGTAAGGAATTTTTGCCTTTTAAAGACACACTGTGGAAAATTGGTTCAATTAGCTGTTCTTCAGGTAAGAGGCTCTTCAGTTTTACTGAGAAGCAACCTTCAAGAAATCACCTGCCATTCTGCAGGCTGGCAGCACACTCAAGTTTTAATATTGTTACTGTGATAAGTAATCAACTGGAGCGCTGGTCATTGAGAGGTAGCTCATGTGTGCTATTCATGCCTTTATCTTGCAGCTACAGGAATTAATTTCACAAAGAATTTCTCTTTTACCGTGAAACAAAGGACAAAAGAGGCACAGCCAAACAAATATTTTACCAATACAGACCATACGGGGTTGAGTGGTTCTTTCATGCTTTCTGCATCCCTGCTGTGCATTTTCTATATTTCCTGATGAAAGTCAGGAGTTTGAAAGTTACTCACTTTCTTTTGAATCCTCTTCTGCTTTTTGGCACGTCTGCAGCCTCAGTGGTCTGTCTGAAGGCAGTGAAGAAGGGAGGTGGGCTGGGGCCAAAGAACAGGGCAGGTAAGCTGGCAGACAGGATGCTTCATGCTGTTTCGTATCACTCAAAAAGACCTACTATTGCCTCAAACTGGGCTAGCATTTCTGCAGAACTCAGGCTTTGTAGTACAGATTTAAGACTCTCTGTATCTTATTAATGTCCCATCTATACTATGCTTTTTATCTCTCTCTTACTACTCTTCCCAATAAATGGAAAAAAATAGTGAGATCCAAGAAAGAAGTTGATTTCCGTAAACTACGAATTCTAAACATACAATCTCCTACACCTTTTTGCTAACCCAAGGCTTTCAAAAATCCTAAGTCAGTTTTCCTTTCCCCCTTCCAGTCATCCAGTTAGGATAAAAAAGCTCATACAAGATTAAAGAAACACTGTCTTTCCATTCTGAAGAAAAGTTCTTAGTAATTTTTAGTTCTCAGATATTAGTGCTTTAAAATAGGAGCACAGTTGGCTAGAAAAAATGGTAGAATTTTCAGGTCAAAAGAAGAAGAAAGATGCTCTTAAAAAACCTATATTAAAACTCTAAAGTGATAGGAATTTTGATTCACTGATAAAACTAGTAAAATGTTCCAGACAAACCAGATAATTTTAAAGAAAAGTATTATTTAATTATATACTGAATTTTCTAGCAAATTATAAGGGGAAGTCAGCCTTGACCAGAGGGGATAAAACTGGGAGAGATGGTCGTGTCATTGAGCTGATTAACTTTTCATAAGCTTTCTGCATCATTCTTCTTTTTTTTCAAGGGACTGCATAAAATAAAGTTTGAATAAAAGTTCACTTTGTGCAATATGTTGGTAAAATAACTATTTACAAACTACGAGGAAAGCAACCAGAGAAATTTTCCACCTCCTCTGTGTTTGCCTTGTGTGTGGGACAATAGATAGAATTTATGGATTCTGAGTGGGATCCTTACCTGTACTCTCACTTTGTAATGTTGACGGGAAGGGCCAGAAGTGTGTGAAACTCACGGCTTTGCCTGATAAGACCAGATAGATACGGCTGACTGTGTGAGTGGCTTCTCCTGGACCATCTCAGATCTTGATGCAGAGGAGATGGCACGCTGCAGAGAATCCAGCCAAACGAGGGAGAGAGCTGTAATTTAAGGTACCATCCCCTCCGCTGACCTCACCGCCCAGAAGTTTCCAAATTCTGCCAGGGAACGTTTTTGTCTTTGGAGGCGGTCAGCATGGGGGGGACGCAGCTGTCTGGGCTGAGCTATTCCCCCCTCCCGGGCCGTTCTGCTTTATTTCTGACAAGTGAGGACAGAGTCTTCTTTTTGGAGTTCCTTGCCCAGCTGCACCCCTGACTTGTTACATGACAACAGCCAGCTCACCCAACCCCGAAACACAGGTAACGGGTGACATTTCAAAGAACTCTTTGCTCCAGTACTTACATCCTTGAGTAAAAACAGTTACGTGGGTGTGAAAAAGTTGCGTTTATACACACTCACCAAACCCGGAGTCAGGAATTTAAGTTTTGAAGCTTTAATGTTCAACAGAAACAGGGAGAAGGAACTATGAGCAGTATTTCAAGCCACACGATGTATCCCCAGATAAAAGTTTCTGCCAGTGGATTTGTAGATGCTTCTAAAAATAAAGTGCTTTGCACAATTATGGTTTTAAACATTAGGTGGACATACATGGCATTCAGTTTATTGACGTTTGTTGAAATCAAGTGCAGGTTTTCAGCATAAAAATGCAGCTATTCTTTTAGTATACTCCTTTTTCTCTTTGTCATTTCATCTACAATTTTAAGTCTGAAAGCTTTCAGGTTTTGCCAGATGGGGAGAAAGACATACAGAACTGAGCTTAGCTCTAGTTTGGGCTTTCATTTAAGACACATCTTTAAAGGATTTGAAAAGTGAGAAAGCTGTGCTGCCATGAGCTTGTGAAACAAATCCAGAACAAAAAAAAAAAGCACTCCTGCTCAACAGAAGTGTCAGAATAAATATTTTTTGAAATATTTATGTCCACAAAGCAGTTTATAATCTCTAATGCATCATCATATCCTGTGAATCAACAAG
Organism: Fratercula arctica; assembly: GCA_947846985.1. Classification (NCBI taxonomy): domain Eukaryota; kingdom Metazoa; phylum Chordata; class Aves; order Charadriiformes; family Alcidae; genus Fratercula; species Fratercula arctica. Next base: position 67,941,451 of record CANTUZ010000026.1, on the reverse strand, counting down.
CACGTATAGCTCCAATTTTACTACAAGATAAGGAATAAGTTTGACTGGACTGGACATTAGTATCATAGCACACATGGACAATATAAAGTGTTTTAACAAACAGCAGCAAAATTAATGCAGACACTACTTCGTAAACCCACAGAATCTGCAGTCAGTTCCCACTATATCCCAATTCACTAAGCATAACCAAAACCATGGTAAGTGATAAGATCAACTTGATACACACCATTTTTCAGCCTTGTGTGGCTGTCGTGGCTTTTCTCTTCTGAATAATCCTATTGATACCTAAAAGCTATGACTACAATTTAATCATTAAAATAATTACAATGCCACTCCTGCTACAGGCCTGACTCTGCAGTAAGCCGAGTATACTCAACCGCCTTTGCAGAAACTAACTACCTTTAAGGTTAGAAGAGTGTTTGGCATCAGCAAGCACTGCAGAACAGTGCGTGGTAGTCAGCAGAGAGCTGGCAAGAAGACGGTCAGGTTTGGTGGTCCCTTTCTCCAGCTGTTCTCTTCAGTTTTTCCTACTCTTAATTATAAAAAAATATATATAAATTTTGCCAAACAACTCCACAGTTGCAGCCCTACATCCACGACCAGGATATTTATAGACTACTCCTCTAATGTTACTTTTAAAGCAAGCATTTGCTGTGTTTCTCGCAAAGTTATGCTGCATTAATCGTGATTGGAAGCAGAGGAAGTCTGCTCAGTACATGTGAATATTGCCCACGCCATGGAAAACACCTGAGCAACAGCTCCCACAGCAAGAAACATCAGCAGTAGTCCCAGGCAGATGAACTGAGTTGTAATGCGCTGACACAGGTAAAAAGGGATTTTGCATGAGCTGGGTGGTCTGTCCAAGCCTCGCTTGGTCGTGGAGTAAATCAGTGAGGTGCTGCTTGTGTAGCGTACATTCTTTTCCTCCCTCACCAAGCAGAAGGTGATTAAAACTGGCATAGCTAATTTACAGTTGGTAAATGTACGGCCAGTTGTTTTGCAAGGCAAAGAACAGGGAACTAATGGCTGTCCTGAGTCAGCAAACTTTCTTCTGGAAGACCCTTGAGCCATCTCCTACAGAGGGCACTAAGGAAAAGCAGTCCACATGTGGCATAACTGAAAATCCTCTTACCAAGGCACCTGAAGATTTTATCTCAATAGCTGCTCTGTCAGTTTTGTGGGTTTACAATTGCCTTCTTTTAATTTCAAAAGAATGTTTCAAATTGCTGTGAGAAGACTGTACAAAAGAGCATGGCACTATGCAATTAACTGAGCACAGAAGGAAATATTAAAAATTAATATATACAAAGATTTGATAAGAGTACAAAACAGAACTGGAAGAAAGAAAAATATATTTGCTTAATCACTGCTTTATAATAGCATGTATTGGAAGTAAATGTAGTTAAATTTAGAAATTTGCATGATTTTTAATTAGTAGCACGCTTCTCTATGGTGTATGCCTGTGTACTTCTTGGAACGAAAGCTCGGAGTTGTTTATCTTGTATGGAAATGTAACTCAGAAGGTCACACTTTAAATTATTTTTTTTCAGCTTTTCTGTACTGCAGCTTCCAGCCCAAATTTTCCAACTCAGGCTACGAGTAAAACACGGAGGGAGAGAAATCATGTGGGTTCTCCTCCCATGAGTAACAGGATACAAAACCCACCTATCACCCTGCTCCGCTCCACAGGTGTTCACTACCTTTATTCTCAAGCAGCCTAATGGGTTACTTAAACAATTCTATATCTAACTTTTTCCTTATTTTTAATCTTGCATTTTGTGGCTTCTTTTCAGCCGTGACAAGGAAATAGGTCCAAAAATCTGGCTGGGTTTCCCAACTGAGCTGGCAGGTCTGATGATCAATGTTTTTTCTACATGGACAGACGCTGAGATGTTTGAATTAAAAAAAAAAAAAAAAAAAAAAAAAAAAATTAAAATGAATAAGATGTGGTTGCCTTTACTGCTGTAAGGACTGTAGAAAGGAGCAGCGGTGTTGATATTCGATGTAGGCTGCAATGTCGTGCTGGTTGCCCTAGAATAAAGTGGCAAAAGTAAGATAAAGTGAAAGTGGCAAAAGCTGAATGAGCACCCCACGCCGCAAACCCTGCGCTTGAGATGCGCGTCTTTGAAGTTGTACGTACACTTGACAATACACAACCAAACCAACCCAAAAGAGGGGGGAGGCGGCACACGGGGGCGAAGCTTGCGAGGGGGGGGGAGACGAAGGGGCGGCGGCCGAGCGGTCCCCGGGCCGCCCCCCGCCGCCGGGGCAGAGTCCCCGGGCCGCGCCCCCGCCCCGTCCCGTCCCGCCCCGTCCGGGCCGGGCGCGTCCCCCCGCGGGGGCGGGCGGCGGGGACGGTGTCGGGGCGGCGGCGGGGGACGACGATCCGCCCGCCCGGCTTTGCAGGTAGGGACGGGGCCGCGCTGCGGGGACGGAGACACCGCTGTGGTCTCCTCAGCGGGGCCGGGGCCGCCGCCGCGGCGGGGAGCCCTCCCGTCGGGCGGCCCGTCTGGGTGCTCGGAGGGCTCGGAGCGCCGTGTGGTCCCCCCCCCCCGCCCCCACGGAGGAGGAGCGGTCCCGGCCGAGACCCGAGCGCCCCATGTCCACGCCTGCAGGAGGAGGCGACGCGAACCGAGGTTTCCCGGTGCCGCAGCCCTTTCGGAAGGTCGGTAACAGGCGGCTTCTCCGGCTTGGGGAGGACGCGGGTCCCCCCGGGCCCGGCGGCAGCGGCACCCGGCGGCCTCCCCCCTCTCGTCGGGCGGAGAGCCGGAGCGCCAAGAGTCACTTTCCCGATGCAGGGGGGTCCCGGTGCGGTGGCGCGGGTTTCGGGTTAGCTGGGACGCGGGTGAGGAGCGAAGGGGGCGGATTGCGGAGTGTCTCGGAATAGAGAAAGGGATGAAGCCACAGCCGGACCCTGCCGTGGTTTTCAGGTGCGGTGCAAGGAAAATGCTTTCACAGACCAACTATCGCTTTTTACAGCTAGCTGCGGTCGTACTGTTCCATCTTACGCTTATTCATGTTTAGCCCCGTGCAGATCTCTGAAGTATCTCTTCCAATAGATACTCCCAAACAGACTGTTTTCCACTCGCACGAGGGCTCCTCCATCATATTTAGACGGATCCTTTAATTCTTGTGACTGGAGTTGAGGCCGCAGTACAGTAAATTTCTGAAAGCTGTGCTCTTCCTAAGCAAAAGCTTATAAACACTACAGAATTTTGCGCTTTCCTGCTGTTCTTTCTATGTATATAGACTTCTTTTTTGTCTGTGAGCTACTGTAGCGATATTTCTTTCAAAGTGCTTCTTTTTTTTTTTTTTTTTTTTTTTTTTTTTTTTTTTGCAAGCCAGTAATTATTCTGTTCTGTGTTTATTTGAGACATTTCTGATACAGACTGCCACTGACATCCTCATAAGATGAGATGTCTAGTTCAGCAAAACGGTGGCGGAGACTAGGGACCTGCAGCCCGTGGTTTGCTGAAATCTCTGATTTCCATTTTTTGTGTTAAGAAGGAACTCCTGAAGGGTATTGCAGTGTAACCTCATCATCCAGTTTCCCTTTGGTAGTATATCAGTTTAAGTCCATTTAGCTTATTTTTTTTTCAGAAAACTTCTTAAAATAAAACAGTAGCACTAAGACCAAGAATTGTTTGCCCTGCACGTATACTCAGGGACACACACTTTTAAGAGGGGATTTGCTTATAGATTGTTTCAAGATAGAACTTGTACTAGCGATTAGTAAAATACCATTTCTAAAAAGAAAAGATTTCCGTAACTTGTAACGCTGAGGAGCACATGAGCCCATGTGCAGTAGGATTCGGTACAAACATGAGCAAAAAATCATACCTTTACACCACCTGACTAGTCAAAGTCTATTCTGAACAGGCATAATCTCTAATTCTTGAGTATTTGACTGAAGAATAAATTTTGACTCTAAACCAGGTATCATGGTTTTGTGTAGCCATAGATATTTTAATGCTTTCTGCATCTGGTCTGGGGAGGAGTAGAGAAAAGTTAGATAGGCAATTATAATTAGGCTCAGTTTATTTATTAGGCTAAGATTTAAATCTTTGATTTAAATAAAACTTTGCTTCATAGGAATGAGTTTCACACCTTTGAAATGAAGAGTGGATTTTCACTATAGAGTGAAACAAGATCAGCGTTGTTTTCAAGGCAGTAGTCCACTCCTTATAGGTAATAGCGTAACAGTATGTAGAAACAGAGAAATCTTTAGGTGTCTTTGTTGCTGTAAAGTTTGGATACAACCTTAACAGTTAAAATAGTGTGCATTAGCACAATTGACCTCAGATTTTGGACTTCGTGCAAGTAAATGTGGCAGCTTTTTTGTCCTTTTTTTTTTTTTTTTTTTTTTAATTAACTTTGAAAAGCGAACCGGCTGCTTTAAATATTTGCAGCACAGAATAGTTTCTAGCCTGGGAATAGAATCAGGATTTTTGCTTTAAGGTGGTGGCAGTGTCCTGGGATGCTTGGCCCCACAGCGAAGGACAAGCCGGTGTTGCCCTGAGCTACAGGAAGCAGCCCTGTCCCTGCTTAGTTTTGAGCAGTCCCTTGTCTTGAAGCTTCTCTTTCTTTGTGTTTGACCAAAATTATTCCACGACATGAAGCAAGCTGTCCTCTTTTTGGAGGCTTCTTAGAACTCTAAAATCTCATATACGGGGCTGACGTTTTTTCTAGTATGTGCAATTTTTTTTTTTTTTTATTTCTTAGTGCAAGAGAGTTGCATGAAGGAGCTGTGAACCAAAGGAGAAAGCACGGGGCTGGAAAAAATGAAAGAAATTATGAGTAAAAAAGAAATCCTCGTGTAAATCCAAATTATTGTCTTAGTTAGGGGTTCTGTTTCATGTGTTATTTCCATTTATCTCAGCAATCCACGGGACTATCAGTGTGTCTGCTCAGGAAACCACTAGTTAAGCAGTACTACTACTCCTCAAAAATCAATAGGGAGGACAGTCAAGTTCTGGCCAGAACAAGGCACTGCATCCCCTCCCGTAATGTAAGAAGTAACATGTCTGGAGGGTGGAAGAGTTACAGGATGGGCAGAAGTAAGGAATCTAAGGAAAATTTTATTCTTGGCAACTCAAAACCCCCAATAAAAGTACAGTTCAGTGAAGAACAAGACTGTGGGTTTGGTTGTTTTTTGAGGGGGTTGAAGGAAGAAGACAAATTTGCCTTTACAATATAGGTGAATGTAATGTCGGGTTCAGCTCAGAATAGCTCCGGCTGTCTCTTGTGTCTTGGTCTTCCCTCACTTGTTAGTGATGCTGCGCAGTTGGCAGATCAACAGATGGTGTGAGAACTTTCCATCAGAGGAAAGGTTAGTGGCAGGAGGAATGTCTTTATGGGAAGGAGCTGTGAAAAGTTTGAGAATGGGGCAGATGAATGAGTTACTAAAGTTTGCCATTTGTTTTTACCAGACGCTTGATGCTAAAAGATGGCAGGGTGCTGTCCTACTATACTATCAGTAGATCTTCCTTCTCTGTATTTTGTCTTTTGCTGCCTGTTTTCCGCGTAAGTAGATGTGTTAGTACAAGTTTTAAAATAATGTAAGTCAGATGCCATTCTCTTTTAGAAGAAATTACATCTTTCTGTTATGACAAAAAAAAAAAAAAAAAAAAGAAGAGGGAAATTTACGACTTGCAAAGGCAAGAACCGCTGTTAAGGAACACCAGCATTGGTGACACAGGCAGACTCATTTTCTTCCTGCCTTGGATCTGCACTATAAGCCTGTATATGTGTTGCCATATATGTGTGCCAAAGCTTGACATTGCTACAAATTGACTTTTTTCTCATATTAGAGTCCCACCTTAATTTGGCGATTTTTTTTTTTTTTTTTTTTTTTAATATCGCTCACCTGATTTATTTAATCAGGTCCTGGATTTATTTAATTTTATCCAGTGTGCACCAAAGGCCATTTTTTAAATTTCTTCCTAAATGTGCATTTAGTACAAGCATTGGCTGTGATTTCTGAGTGTCTCAGAATAAACTAATTAAATTTCACACAACCTGCAAATCTTGTGTAGATACTAGGGCAAATAGGGTCCGATGCCTGCTAGTCCTGGGTATCCTAGCGGGGTTTGAAATCCTTTCAGTGACTTTCTGCAGCAAAGCAGAGAGCTTCTCCTCACATCTGCCGGTCCGTCTGTGGGCATTTCGTCCTGGCTATTCAGAAAACAAAAAGCTAACAATTAGCAGGCTTTTGCGGTAACTTTGAAAGAAGTCAAGTCCCAGCTTTGCATGGGAAATGTAGACTTGGGAGGGAATTCGGCTTGCCCAGAGGGCTTTCAATGTCTGTGCAGCAAGATCACACTTCTCAAGATCACTCTTTTCCTTTCTCCCGCCCGCCCTTATACTTAATTCACATATACCCTGCACCTTCTGCAACAAGCAGAGCAAGGTCTGTCCTTTCATGTGCGATGCTTACGGATTCCCGAGAACCGTCTTTTGAATGGGCTGTACAAGGCAGAAAACTTTGAAAAGGTATTATATGAGAATGTATCTAGGAACTATTGTCAATGCAAATTTCTTAGTGAAAGTCAGTGAATTAAAAAAACTAAGTTAATTTTTGGCAGTAAATATTTATCTGTTGAGACCTGATCTGGTAAAGTACTATGCACCAGTCATTTCCACAGACTTGGTTATCAAAATAAGCCCTGGCTTTCGGAGGGATTGAGCCAATGCTTCATGTAGTAAAATACAAAAAGCAGTTTTTCTTACAAATAGCATTCACAAATTTTCAAGATAACCAGGAAAAGAAAATTACAGAGGGTAAAATATGTAAGGTCAGATTTTTAAAATGGAGCAAATGAGCAGTGAACGATTACTCTCTGAATGCATTTTAAAGCTTCTTTGCACGAGCCAACAAACATACATTGGCATTTATAATTAGTAAAAAGAGTAAAAAATAAACAAACCAAATCCATAAGATCAGGGTCTAATGTCAATATTTATACTATCTTAAATAGACATAGCATTGATGGTTACTAGTAAGATGCAGGTTTTTTTGAACGCATGACTGCAACACAAAAGGGGTGTTTAGAAATCTGTTGATGGAAATCTTAGGACCACCAAATCCTGGTTTAATTAACTAGTAGGATTTGGGGGGGGGAAGAAGGCTATTTCTTCCTGTGACTGTGTACTTGTATATAACCCGCTTCAATACATGATAAAATTCATCAGAAGATTTCAATCCATTGTAGGGTTTTTTAAAAAATATAAAATAAGTGCCTCAAATGACTCTTTCGTAGGTTTCATTCTTTTGTCTTAGAATTTAAAAATTCAGATAATGGTAGCTCACTTAATTTACGAAGACCTAAACAAGGACTAAGTCAATATGTTTTATGTAGATTTACTCAAGTAGACTTAAAAAGAGAAAGTAGCTCCATATAAGCAATAAAATGCCATGGGATTGTTTTCAAAATCCACTGACAGGTTAACATTCTGTGGCAGTAGCTATGTAGATTTTCTTCAATGAGATACTGTTTTAGGCAAATCTTTCTGTTACTGGGTGCAACAAATAAAGCAATTCATTAACTGCACAGACTTTATGCTAAAACATTACTCTAGAAAAATCAGTCATGCTCAGATACCTGGAAAACACTGAGTATAAAAATCTTGTCATGTTTCTGAACAGGGCAGGAAAAAAAATAGTAAGTTTTCTTCTGTTACTGTGTTGGTCTGGACATGGCTCACCTCTCAGAGACCAGTTCAGCGGGTCTTTCCCAGCAATGACTGCCCAAGGAATTCTCCAGCAGAAGCAGTCTTTCCCTCTGGAAATCCTTCTGTAGTGATGCCTCTTGCACCATAGGTAGGGTCCAGCCACACTACTTGTGCTCCCCAGAAACATACTTTTTAGAGGCTGCTGGGTTTAACCACTTGCACAGAGGGATTGGTTCTTTAGCGTATTCTGCATGAAGAAGAGTAATTCCTGTGTGCTATCCAAACAATTTTTATTATCTAATTAGGGTAAACCTTTCCTTTTCCATACCATTCTGCTTCAGAACTGACAAGTTATTAAACTATAGCTATTTCCTTTAAAGACTCCACATTGAAGAAACAAGAAATACAAGAAAATGCACAATTCCTGTGACAATGGCTGTGTCCCAAACGTATCGTCACTGATTCACCTAAACTTTCAATAACCAATCCTACCTTAACCGGCAGCGTAAATAATGTAGGTCGTGGGATGAGTGGGGAGAAAGGCAGTGCTGCAGTAGACATTCAGTGAACTAAAAAGGTCTGAGCCCAAAATTGAAAAACAAAACTTTCACGGATTGGCCTGGAGCCAGACGAAACCATACTTAAAAATCAGAAATACAGATCAGCCCCTGTTAATTTGCAAATTTCTTTCCAATAAATATGTTCTTGACACAGTAGGGAGCTTTACTTAATCAGCGTTGGTTGGACCTACTTAGGAATATGCTGCCCACAGCAAGCTATTTTAAGAACATTTTAAATTGCAAGAACACATTTGCAAGACACCTGCCCCTGTAAGAAGTTACCCGGGAATAGTAATTAACACCTTTCTTTGAAGTGCAACAGAGAATTTCAGATAGATAGAGCCAGGAACAGTAAAATGAAACAGCAGAGAGCACAGAATAATTGATTTCATAACTAGATTAATTTTTTAAAAATATATTGGTTGCAAAATCCATGATGAATAATGATGTGTTTTCAAATCTCTGACTCCTTATAGATAGATGAATGTCTGCACCATCCTTGCATTCATTTGTAACGGGGTGCGGTTCTGGAAGTCCCAGTCTGAACTGGAAAAGGTCACAAAAATCACTTATATGGTGGGTAATACAAACATACTTCATGAATGTTATGCCTAATATGAACCAATCATAATGCAAAGTCAACCTGGTGCATATTGAATACCTCCCTGAGGATGACACTGCAGTAACATTTCGGACAACTTCAGAGCTTTCTAATGTTCAGGAGTCAGTTTCTCGTATCTACACTGAATGGAAAAAACGGGCTGAATAATTTGGACAACTGGCAGCCTGTGAGCTGCAGAACAATTTATACTGCGTGTTGCTGTACCTGATTAATATTTACAGGTTTAGTTGTTCATTTGTTAAACTGGGAAGGACCAGAACATCAATAACTAATGCCACTATATGCATGCAAGTCTTTTGTAATTTTTTTTGGTAAGTCCAAGTGAAACCCACAAGGTAGAAATAATAAAAGGCTTAGACATTCTTAACAAATCACCATATTCTGCTTCTTGGCTTTATACGTCTTTCTTAGTTACCATAATCTATTGATGAGAGAGTGGTTTTGTTACGTTTGATTTATTCTTCAGACCCGGCTGAGCCTTTACTTCAGCAGTGATGCATCATGGTGCAGCTAAATAGAATTTAAGGCACCAAAGCCATTGTCAAGAATCTTACCACGTCCCCTGGCCGTTCAGCGTATGCGTCCTGCACCATCACATACGGAGTGGGGAATTTTCATTTTAGGACAGCAGTAGTGACAAAGTTGTTTGCATGAACAGGACGATGTGGGTAACACTCCCATGTTGCTACAGCACATTTGAATTTTTCCATTGTGCCTTTAGAACTGCTTCTTCTTAGTCTATTTGAACAAATAAAGGAAGTAGCCAAGGCCTTTTCTTTGCAATAGAGAATATACAAGTATGTAGTTGACTGACATTTTCACAAAACAGCATTTACCCTTGTCACTCCACTTAAGAGCACTATCTGTCATTTGTATCAAACTTTGTTTCGAGCTGAAAGGAAAGATGATTATCTTGTCGAGCAATGGGTAGAGAAGCTATCCGTTAGATCCCCTTCACTGTGGAAGTATATACTAGCAGTATACTGCTGAAAAAAAAATCACACACGTTATTTTCATTATTAAAATAGTATTAAAACGAGTCTTCCAGGGACAAAGCTAAATTTAATACGAGCTTATAGAATGCCCTGTTCCTATTTAAAGCTTGTAGAATTTCCCATCATCACTGACCTCAATTCTAGCCACTTATTTAAGGTAAGTTTTATTGCATCTGGCTACACATTAGTTGACTGACTTAATCTGTTCTCATTGGAGAAAGAAATATTCAGAGAATATGACCTATGTCTTTTTTTTTTTTTTTTTTTGTGATAACCTGTTATTTCCCATGACAAACTAATGCCTCACAGAGTGTGCTGAAAGGACAGAATTTGTACAGGGGAGTGGAATACTGTTACCTGGTGCTGGTTTCATTCACATTCTGACTTCCAAACATAAGCGTTCATCTGTCTCAGACTTCACCCAGTCAGTGGCAAAATCCCATTTACCCAGAAGGCTGAGCTGTCAGCTGCTAAATGATTTGGACGCTTGTAATTTTCACATACAGTAAGGAGGAGAGATGCTCACCTAACACCGATTCGGAATTCAGATATAGAGTTGAAAAGTCCAAGGGCCCTGTATACCAAAATTCTTCCTACTGTATCAATTTTTTAATCTTAAAGGCAGGTAAGAAGTTTAGCATAATTGTGATAAACATCTTTACCAGACTTACTGATGGTGGTCATCACTGTGTTTGATCTTGAAAAATTACTGATTTAATTTTTTTAAAAAATATTTTAATGCCTACTTTCCTGCTTAGTCATGTGACTTACTTTACTGGTATCTCCTTTAAGTTTGTAGTTCAATTTTTGGATAACAAATAGGATGACTTTCTAGTTAAACAAAATTAAACATCTGAAGGTGTAGTATCACTTTTAACTTTCAAAAATTGACATAATCAATGGAGCTTATAGATAAGTGGAAAAGTTATTTTCGGAGCTGCATCCATCACCTGCAGTGAAGTTTAAAACCCGTGGCTTTAGTCCAAGAATTTTTTAATGCAAGGGCTCGCATTAAAATCACAGGGATTTCTTTTAGAAGTAAGGACTACAGGAGTACTGGTGTGTCTGTAGCATTGGATATTTTGGCTAGTTGTATGTGACATTATCCAGTTGTAGCTGATTCCATTGAAATTATTTTTTTTTCCATCTAACTCATAAATAATGTGGTTCAAAGTTGTTCCTCATGTTGCAGACTACCACTGGAACATGCTGAGTGTATTGCTTAATTCAAATATTGGTGAAATGTGTATTTTATTTATATCTGCATAAATATGAGTGTAAGGGAATGAAGTTAAACTGAAGTAACACCGTCTTTAAACAAACTCACGGGTCAGTATTTTTTGAAAGTGAACAGTTAGAATCAGACCCCTGCGTAAGGGTCAGTTTACTCGTTATCAGGTGAAGTCAGGGATAGTCGCCTGTCAAAGTTCAGTGCTGCATAGTTAAATTCCGAGACAAACCCATCCGAATGATACACCTCAGTTCCTCGGTTCTGGGGCCACCTTTAAGATTGCTAATTCTCCCAGAGGCTTCGAATTCAGCAAAACCTGAGAAAGCAGGCCTCCACGGGATGCTTCAATCTGGGATCTTCCAAATAATCTCTCATTTTGAAACTACGCATTTTTCAGTATCCAGAGACAGACAGATAACACAAAATTTCTCAAAAGACGTATTCTATACTGTGTATCTCTGTTATTCCCACAGCCACCTGCAAAAAGTTAGGTATTTTCAAGGACAAAAGTTACAATTTAAAAAATATTAGTTCAGCTCTTGAAATAATGTCCATTGCATAGATCAAAGGATCTCAGGTTAAACTTCTTAAAAGTAATTTTAATTTTTTTTTTTTTTTTTTTTTTTAGCTTGAGCTAAAAATTTGTCAGAGGGATGGTTATATTCATTTGTGGGAGAAGATGAGAATCAGTCATACCTTAGCTGACTTCAACATGGAGATATAAAGGTCTACAAAAATTTGTACATTCAAATTATTATTTTTTTTATTTTGTAGATGCAGAATCAAAACATATGTTAAAAAACAAAACAAAAAAAGACCCAAAATAAAACAAAACAAAAAAACCGCACACGTAGAGCTAATAGACTCAATTTAAAACCCACAGAAATTAAATTAATCTTTTCAGCAGGTTTTGTAATCTGGTATGTCTTTTGAGACCGTGCAGGAAAATGATGTGGATTAGGCTCTGGAGTAATCTTGTAGGTGTTGGGAGCAGGGGAGGGAAAACAGGAATATTTTCATTTAGCCCGAAGAATACCGATGGAAAACTTAGTAAAGAAGAATCCTGCGATTGCAGGAAGAGGACAGTTCTATTCAGTCAATTCTGATTAGAACTAATAGTGTTTTATACTGCAATAAGTGAGTAAACATTTCTGTATGAATAATTTATAAAATTCTCTATGGCCAAGTATTTGGTGTGAGGAAGGAATGTGTACGAATCTTTTTTAAAGAAATATGACAACACTCAAGTTTTTCCTCAATGAGTATTTCGATCAGCTGTATGTTTCTCTGTTTCCAGATGCTGCTTTTTTTTATTGTTAACGCATTCCCAGCTGAAAACTTTTCATGCGAACCGTGATTGCAGGATCTGCTAGGAAAGCGGTTGCCTGCTTGTTCCTTTCATCATCTTCCTGGTGCAGAATGTTTTCAGATTTTCAGAAACCTACCAACCATTCTTTGTGAACCCAGTCCCCAGGAGACCTGCCACGTCTTTGGCATCGGTCTCCCCACAATTTGGAGCTCATCCTGATGGTCCACCCAGTCCTGTAGGATTAAGAGTGTGTCCCCTCAGCAGTGTTGTCTGTGCTTACATTGGATTGCTCTCCTTGAAGTATTTCTTTCCTTCAAAAATGTGCTTATTCTGCATTTAATGGGAAAAAATACTTTAGCCAGTGCAATAAATGAAAATTAATTAAAATGCAATTAAGTCAATTTATGACAGACTCTTATCTTTAGAAATTTCAGGCTATTATTCTGAGGAAATTAGGCATAGTCTCTCTGTAATTAGTGAGAAAATGTACTGAAATGGATAATGCATGTCAGAGGCTGCCAAAATACTTGTTTTTAAAACAAAGATTGTTCAGGGAATGTCCCAAACTCCCAGTTTTATGGAGCTTCAGAATTTGTTTGCAGACCTTTACATTACCAGGCCTGCATAATTACAGGGATTAAACCATGCCCGTAAGGCTGCCTGCTTTCTCCCAATGCTTTCCCTCACACACAAACTGCTAATGCCAGCGCGGCTACTGGTACAGATAGTGGGAGCCCTATCATAGAAGAAGCTCCAGGCAGCTGCCAGCACTTTAAATATTGGTTGTCTAAACCTGTTCAGAACAGGTCTATACACAATAAGCAGGTGATGCTGGGGATTGGAAGGCATCTTTGCCTTCTCTACTGCAAGGTTCCCAGTGAATCAGTATCAACAATGGTTATTTCTCCCTTCCTTTGTCCCCTCCCAAAAGCTTACCCTGCAACGTTCGCGTGGAGTTTTCCCTTTGTTTCAAGATCCTTTTATACCTACGGCTTTTCTTCTGTGAGGTGCTGATTCTTCATCTGATTCAACCCATTTTTCCCGTCTCTCTGCCCTGCTCCCCTGTTGCAGCACGTTGGAAAACTGTGAAGAGCAGTCTGAGAGTGGGAGAGGCTTTAATGCATCAACATGAAGTCAGCATGTAGCCTGTTTGCTCCCCCCTCTCATTTTCTTATCCGGCCGCACTGAAGAGAAGTTGCGTACTGCTACTCAACTTTTTAACAGAGAGAACAGATGAAGCTGGCGGGTCGTTAAGTAAAATGCACAGTCTGCCTTCCCCCATCCCACCTCTGTTCTTATCAGTGACAGTTAAATTTTCTACTTAATCAGAAAATGGTTCTTTCAACAGCTGGTTTGCTTTGTGCATTTCGTAGCATTTGATGTATTGTTACAGGTAGTTAACTCGTTAGCTAGTAGGGTGTATGCAGAAATCTACAAAATCTACAAAAAACACATTAATTATATTAGATTATCTACAGTTTCTTTTATTCTTTCATGATAAACTTTGTCTATAAATGAGCTGTGGCAGCAATGGTACTTTGTCAGCAGATTGTCAGAATTGCCCTGTCCTGCAAGTTACTGGTGGTAGTTCTGCAAGCTTTACACAGCTCTACTTTCAGTTTCTCGTCAGTGGATTTTTCACATGGGATGTTATCTTCAGGCAGCCCCTTACCGCATAGCCTTGCCGGTAGTTTGAACTGATTAGATTTTGGGTTATCAGAGCATGCCAAATCCTGACTCTTTGGGTTAGTGGCGCAGCTAGGATGTGCAGCTTTGAAATAATACCTCCCTTCGCCTAAATCCAGATTAAGCTGCAGTTCATGCACTGCCCTCCAAAACAACAGGCTTTGTTCGGACAGAAGTGATTGTATGAGACATCAGATTGGCAGGTCAGAGAACACCAGTGCTAACACACCCTGATCTTGTCTGCTGACACTGCTGTTTAATTTAATTCTTGTTTTTTATGTCGTGTCAGAGTATAAAAACCCTTTACTGATGTGAGTGCGCTTAGATGCAAGCATTCTGCAGAATCAGATCCCAAATATGCCAGTTTTCAATTCAAAAAAGTCTTGGAAAAGTTGTTAGATTAAGTATATGCAGAGATATTGCAAAACTTTTAACATAACCACACTCGTTTACAAGAGATCAATACGGTAATGGTAAAGAAAAGCTGGATATGAACATACCTGCTTCAAATGTATTTATAACTTAAATTCTTAAGGCAGAAAGGCTTAGCAAGCACAAAGTAGACAACTAAACATTTTTTTCTGTATATCCATGATTCTTATGAAATGAGCATTTTGAACTTAGAAATTGCTTCCCATTTTGAAGAATTAAAGCTTTTTCCTATCCTGAGATACAGTAACCTGAATGGAAAATTCTGATGGAATTCAGGAATAATATTTCCAAATAGTAGATTTAAGAGCTTTTCCTTAAACTGGATTTTAAACGAATTCCAAAGGGACTCTGTAAAATGTAGTGTCACTCACCTGTCTTCAGTTCTGCACTGTTCTCTTACAAGAGAATAATTGGTGGAAAAACACTTTCAAATGTGTAAGACAGCGACAGCTTGCATGCTACTTGTAATGTTAATGAAAGACACAAGTGTTAAAAAGGACAACAAAAGGTGCTCTCATGTGGTATTTTGAAATGTGATGAAGTGCTTAGTTCCATAATGGTTTCTATTCTATTTATGTAATGCGGAAAAGTGTGCCTTCCTGTCTGCACTCCTCTTGTTGGACAGTTCTGGGTTGTACATTGTTAAGTCACTTGATTGCACAGATTGATAGCACAGTAACACCTGAAGGAGTGCAGCCACAGCTTTGAAAGGGTTTACCTGAACACAGCTTCTTCAAAGACTACTTACAAAATGTCATGCCACCAGGCTGGCTGATGACCATGAATGCACTTGTCTTTTGTTAACGATGTTGTAGCCAATGTAAATAAATAACTTTTCCTTTGCGTTTTTCCTCATCCACAAAAATCCAGTAGCAATCTGGGGAAAAAAAAAAAAAAAAGGCCCCAGTGCTGATATAACATTAAGGCATCAGCTGATATAACATTAAGGCATCAGGTTTGAATATGGGGTTTGGAAATGAAAATTAAAGGTACAGTTTACAATTGCCACAGTTTACAACGTTGTCTGATCAGTAACACATATGTTTGCTGTTGCAAATGACCAACCTAGTCAATGCGTTCTAGATACAGTTATCTACATACAGTTATACAGTTATCTAGATACCTTAAGCTTATTAGACACGTTTCAGTCTTGTCGTTTTGGCTACTGTACAGCACCAGGTACACAGTAACAGAAATACATTCAAATATCTCCTTCCCTCCCCCTGTCCCTCTTTTGTTTAAAATAAATAAATTAAAAAAACCCAAACAAACAAACCCAACAAAACAAACCACCCACCAAACGGTAGAAGCATGGCACTGTGAGCTAAGCAAATTGCAAAAGACTGTCTCCAGTTTTGTAGCGACTACCACTTTCCTCCTGAAAATCTGTCTCCTTGGCAAATCTGCTACCCAAAAAAAACCCTCTGCAAATATTTGTGCAAATGGAAATAGATTACAAGAAGGTGGCAGTGTGATTTCTAAGTATGAATGAAGCTGCTGATATATTTTTATAACAGCAAATGTTTGTGTTTTAAGTCTCTTCCTTTGGCATCACTTTTTTGTTTAGGTGAATCTAGGACAAAGACACTGACGAAATCCAGAAAATGAGAATTTAAAATAAAGTCATTTGAGAATATGCTTCTACTGTGGTATATAGGATACATCCCTAGATCGACCATCCTCCCTCTTCGATTTTGTTGATGCACTGGTAAGGAAAGCCCTGAATACATTATTGCTTTATGAAAAATAGTTAAGCAAACACTGTGTCTGCTCTGCAACTGTTACAGGCACAGAATTAAAAACTGGGTCCTTTGTCAGGGCTTTTTTTCAGATCTCATAGCCTAAGGGGTAAAAAACCAACTCATACTAGAGTTGCTGTACACTGTACTGTAAGATTGATATTCAGATGTTTTACATAACAGCGTGAAGCTTCTGCCTCAGTGTTGGGTTTCTATTTCAGATCAAACAAATCACAGTAAAAGATTATACTATTCTCACAGATACCTTTCCAAGAAGTTCCCTTATGCAGAGCTGGAGGGGAGGCAAGATGTTGGCATAGCTGTTGACCTGAAAACCTGCTATGCCAACATATTGTCATCTTTCCTGTCTGTTTGCGGCAGAGGGATATTCTACATTGTAATGGGCATTTGGAACAGTTTCACTCCTTATAGATAACTTGAAATGCCATTTCTATGGCCCTGTGTTTGAGTCAATGTGGCAAGTGCTTATTAGTTGCATAACTACTGAAGAAAGGACAGAATTTGAAAGATTTTTTTGTTACTCAAACGACAATGAGCTTAACTTGCTCTGAAACAGTTAGTGCAGAGGTGCAGTAAGAAAGGGGCTGGGGAGGCCTGGGGACGTGGTCAGGGGACAGGACGAGGACTGAATGTTTTCACTGCCTGACCTGTACATGTTTGCAGAGAGATTATGAGTTGTCAGTTAGCAGCCTGCATAGCAGCAATTCTGTTTACGTATTTTTTCCCTAATTCTGATTGTACACTCCTTCCCTATGTACTTTTAATGTTCGTACTTTCTGTTAAAAGACGTCTGGTAAAGGCTTTTGAGCAGGGAGAATACAGCAGAAGTAAAAAAATTAATGAGAACTCACAAAAGAAATGTTGTAACTGCATTTCATTGATCTGTTTCCAATACTTAAATAAGAATAAAAAACCAGTAAAACTTAACCTTGAAGAAGGTCTCATGATTGCTCTACAGGGAATCTCAAGAACAATTTAAATTACACAAATGATGAAATTGCTACATGTACTTATTCTATATAAGATGTACTTCACAAAATTAGAGTTCTGCTTGGGGAATTTAAAATTATAGTCTTGATCAGGAGTAGTAGTGCTGCATAAAAAAAAATAATGAAGCAGAACTTGATTTCAGGTTGTGTACATTTGCAGTAGTCCTTTTACACTCACAACTCTTCCTGTCACTAAGGTATTGAGTTTGACCTGTATATTAAAAAAAAAATAATAAAAAAAATAAAAAAAAATCTGTTGTGACTAAGTTGTGTCATTGCCAAACCTAACATTGGGTTAGTATCTGCACCCACCATAACAAAAGGATTACCAGTGAAATGTTCCTATCACTTTCAGCTATCTAGTATTCAACTTTATTTAATCTCTACACTTAAGTTGTGTATCTGCAGTAGGAGGTCACGCAGGTAATCTATGAACTCCTCATTTTAGTATTCCAATGCACTCATAATCACAAATAGAGCAGCATACATAATGTAGTTGTAGAAAATTCTATCATTCTTGCAAACATACAGAACTCTCCTCTCCTGATCCACGCTCAAGTTAATCTGGTATATAAATAACAAGGTGTGAAGGCCAAAATACAGTACACTACTTTTTTCCTTAAAGCAGGATGCAGAGACAACTAAAAATTCAGCTCCTGTGCCAAGCCTGCCGTGGGTCCACAGAGCAGCTGTACCTTTCTTGTGGCAGGATGACTTCTTGGCCTATAACAAGAAGTAGCATCCCATTATTTGAGTGCCTACCCTGTTGTTACTGGACCTTTTATCAGTGCTTACTGTTCTAATAATAAAATAAATCCTACTTGGTTTTCTGAAAGGAAAAAATGGTGGGGGGCTATCTAACCTGTTAGGATGAATTAAAGAGAAACGGAGAAAGATGTTTGATATAGGGAAACAATTATAATGATCCGGTCTTCATTTTAGTGGCAATCGAGTCTTCAAGTAACTGCAGTGGAACCAGTGTTCTCTCTAGCACCTCACCAGCAGAGATGGCAAAATGCTTGTTTCTGCAAAGTGACAACTCATCTCTCTGAAACATTAAAAGACAACTCAGGCCTCTGCATTACTGACTTTTAAATACTATGTTTCGGCTGCAGTTTAGTGAAATTTGCTAGAGTACCATTTCGTTACTTTCAAGGGAACAAGTTTAAAGCATGTGTACAGTATTCCAGTCCTAAACCAATTATACCACTAGTGTGGTGTCTGAATGCTAGCAATGGAAGGGGTTTGCATTTCTCTTCATTGCCTCAGGAACTTAACTCTGAGAATAACAGAATGGATCATACTTTGTGCTTACTGGTGCAAGTTTTACTTGCTTATTCAATATCACAGACCTGCTGTCTGTATGTTGTCTTACTTTTTACAGAAATTCTTCCAAGTTCAGGTAAAATGTAGCCTTTTGAAGATTGCATTATCCTAAATGTAAAAGATGTTATTGATCAGACAGTGTACACTTTGAACTTAATAAAATTGCACTCCTGCTGTCTTCAATAGATTCAACAGAAATTAGGCTTGATATTTTATCATGAAAGCCAAAAATTCTGATCTTTTTGGTAGTTTTGCTAATGTTTAAAAGCTTAAGATTTTTAAATGTAAAACATAAATTCATTTTTCCAGCATCCATCAAAAACAAATGCTTCTCTGTTTAGAAAACGCTTTGTGCTTTTTACAACCGCTATGGCTGAGAAGAGCAGTGTACTAACCCAGCACGGTGCCGTTGCCTCCTCTCTTAAGCCGGGGTATGACTATCTGTGTGTCTGGCAACTGCAGATTTGAAGGGAATGCACTTCCTTGCTGATGAGTTTCTAGGCAATACCTTTTATTTTTTGTTCCTAATAAGCAGCGGATATAGAATGCAACACAAGTAGCAGAAACGCCCAGTTTTTGAGTAGCCACATACTATAACTATATAACAGGCCCTGGGTCTTGCAAAATAAAAATTTGTGTCTAAAGGATAGTTTGCAAGTCCTAGGACAGTTTTGGTCACAATTCTTAAGTGTGACATATACTCAGGATATTTTCCCTTTCCCTCCTCTCCTCTAAACTCGCAAGACTTTCAGAAGCTATTTGTATTTTTTTCAACTTATGTTCACTCAACACATGACACTGGAATGGTTTCTGTATTTTTCATGTCAATTTAGGCACCGATAAAAGTCTTTAAAACTCATAGCACCATTTAAGAAAGAGTTGCATTTTTTCCACTTCATTTGTGTTATTTTACATTTGTATACTAATACTTTATAGGTGTTTCATGGCACCTTTTTCATTTTGAGCTCTGTTTATGATTATGTTGCTGCATTGTATAGTCTGTGTTATGATGGAGTGGTGAGCCTCAGAATAGTCTTGCAGTTGTGGGCAGGCAGCCCTCTTCCTTTCCAAAACTGCTTCAGAGCCTTAAGTCTGTTGGGTGTCACCCCCTGAACCAAGTCAATTAGAATTGGTCTCAGAAAACCCCAACCAAACCCAAATCCACAGAAAATGGCAATTCCAATTTTAAAGGGAAAAAAAATGACGTAATTCCACTTGAGACGCCTCAAGTGTTTGACAGGCCAAAGAAAGACAGGTGAGCTTTTTCTTTACAAACCTGGAGTCACATTTTTTAAAAAAAAACAATGCCACTCCATGAATCAAATACGCTTTGTATGACCCTCCTCCCAAATAAATGTCATTGTCATAATGCAAACATGTTAGTCCCACCTTGTAACTTCAAGGTGTTAAAAAAGGTGATTCCAGGTAAAACAATGCAGGCAAGACATACTTGGATCTGTACTGACGTGCAGACTATAGTTTTCTTATACTCTTCACTCTGAAAAATAAGCATTTCAACAGTAGATCTTGAAGAAGTTTTGGTGTGGGTATTGACTGAACTGACTAAAGTAAACCAGTTAACTAGACGGAATGTAGCAGCATTCGTTGCAAAAGACAGCATGTTATAGGGCACTTTTGATGATAATCTGACATTATATAATATTAGAAATTCCCAGAGTTTATTAGAAGGTGCAACTGCTTAGGTATTTATTTTAGTGTGTTATACAATTCCTTATGTCTGCTGCTTTAATCTGGATTTCATTTAAGTAAGAATGGATTGGAAAGCAAAACTTGCATCTTGTGAAGTATTCAGAATTTTTTGAGGTTTGCTGGACTGGGCCAAGAAGTAACATTTTTTTTTTAAATTCTGAAAAGTTTTGTCTTGGCATTTCTGAAAAATTGTATTTCAGCTGCATTGAAACTGTTTATTTCAGCTCCAACTTAACACATTGCAATGTTTTAGTAATATACCTGTAGAGCCTAAACAATACTGAGCAGTATCCTCAACAAACTACAAAGAAATGAGCATATTCTGTGAGGGAAGAAGAATTACTGCAAAATATTATTATTTCTGTAGGAAACAACTGTGCTGTACAAACTGTATGTCCAGTATGTCTACTATACTATAGATACTGTAAATCATATCTACTATATAATAATAAACATATTCTCAATAAGTGTACTTCAAGTAAAGGATAACTGGTTTACTTGTTTTGTGTGTGTATAGATTTAAAATTTATGTTAAAGGTGGTCTGATATGTTCAGAAGAATGATAAACGGTGCAGGGAAGAGCTGAACAAGAACAAAGAAAATGATCCATATCTTTCTTGCCAAATACAAGACTGGGCAGAATTACAAGGAAGGGGAAGGCAAGGGCCTGGGGTGAGATTCTGACCTTGGTGGTGTCAGCATAACTACTGTTCCATCCTTGTTTAGGATGAAGATACAGCCGTGGAAATAAGTCTGCTGTTAGCAAAGTCTGTTTTATGACTTCTACAAACTACAATCTTTAAAAATGTTCCAGTACTGTTCCTCACTGATCATCTTAATAGATATTCCTTGTTACTAGCACTTATATACTCTGCTCCCCCTCTGACACAGCAGTAGAGAGAACTTGGAGGCCTTTTTGTGTTGCCAGGGAAGGAGAGAATTCGTGCAGGAGGGAGATGGGGAATGCAACACATAAGCAACTCCATCAGGCAGACCAGTGGGTGACCTTCATTAGTCAGCAAGATTCAAAAGCAGCTGGCAAGCTCGGCTCCTGTGATCATGGAAATATACTGTAAATATAGCACAAAGGTTGTCCAAAATAGGAAACCAGTACTGCAGGGGAGGGGGGCGGGGAGGGGAAGAGAGAGAGAGGGAGAGAGGGTAATTGAAAACTAGTAACACAAAGTATCTTCAGAGATAAGTGGAAGAGGAAGCAAAGAGACTTTGTATCTTTGTATCTCCAGTGATGCCATTATCCGCTGGACTGGATTTGTCAATGTTGTATATGGCATTGCTTTTACTCTCCCCTGCTACTTGATAGCTGCTACCACAATTACGACATGCAGTGAGGCAAGAAAAGACACAGAACAAAGGTTTCTCTTTGTTGTGGTTTAACCTGGCAGGCAGCTAAACACCACACAGCCATTCTCTCCCACCCTCAGTTGGTTGGGGAGAGAATCGGAAAAAAAGGTGACGCTTGTGGGTTGAGATAAAGACAGTTTAATAGGACCGAAAAGGAAGGGAAAATAATCATAATGATAAAAGAATATACAAAACAAGTGATGGACAATGCAGTTGCTCACCATCTGCTGACCGATGCCCAGCCAGTCCCAAGCAGCGTCCGCCTCCTCCCAGACAACTCCCCCAGTTTTATTGTTCATCACGATGTCCTATGGTATGGAATAGCCCTTTGGCCAGCTGGGGTCAGCTGAACTGGCTTCTTGTGCACCTTCAGCCTCCTCCCTGGCAGGGTGGTATGAGAAGCTGAAAAGTCCTTGACTTAAGTGTAAGCACTGCTCAGCCACAACTAAAACATCAGCATGTTATCAACATTATTCTCACCCTAAATCCAGAACACGGCACTATACCAGCTACTAGGAAGAAAATTAACTCTACCTCTGCTGAAACCAGGACGCTGTTCTTTCATACTTTTGTGATCATGGCACAAATATAACCAAACTGCTTGTTTCAGTCTGTTGACTTGTCTGAAGAGCAGCTGTCAAAAAAAGCAGCTTTGTCTTCTTCAGGAAGACAAAGGCCTGTCCTCACCCAGACCAACTGCAAAACTTCTCCTCCAGAGGGAAATTATAACTGTTCTCTCATAGCACGCACAGACCTACCGCGTAAGTCAAAACAGGAAGTGCTCCTCAAATGAAGCACTGTATTGAAAGCCATTTGTCAACCATTGTTTGCTTCTTAACCTTGTAAATTTTTTCAGTAAATGACAAAGATTTTTCTGGCCTGCCATAATGGGTGCAGTTGGAAGTATAGAAGATGGCAAGGTGAAGTTACACCTTGATTAGATAAATCAATTTGAATCTGGGTTGGCTGTTGGTAACATTTTCTTAAAATACTCTCTTTCATGACCAAGCCATTTCACACTGTTTCCTAGTGCATATACATGCTAGTACTTGGAGAACACTCATTTTTCGATAGCTGCATTGACAAATGTCCCCTAGCATTAAGTATTTTGGATGTACTTAGAAGCAGTTTCATTCGTGGCTTCTGCCAGCTCCACAGAGCATGTCTGATCTTTAATCACTCAGGGATAACTTGCATTATTTTTGATAGATGGTTTCTACACTTTTAACTGATTATTAAGATTACCTTTTAAGTTGTGGGAGCTCACTTTTTATATTCACTGCTGCATTTGTGTTCTTTTAGAGCGGAAAAGTTTTCCAGTACTGAAACACATGCCTAACTGGAGAGTAAGGAAAAGGGACATAATTGAGTAGGAAATGGAAGGAAACTGGAATGGAATGGAACTGGAATGAAATGGAGTGAAAGGAGGAAAAAGTAGGCTTACTTGGGAAAGACAAGACAAGGTTAATAATGGTACTAAAGAAAGTAGTTCTGTTTGCTCAAGAACAAGAAGGAACTGGAGGAAATTTGGCAGGTACAGAAGGAAAACTATTTCAAAGCTCTTCCCTCCTTTTCTATCACCTGATGAAACTTGCTTATATCTGCTGCTGACCTGTGTGCATGTGTGTATACAGAAAAATTTATTGACTGATTCATAGGTAGGTAAGTACGTGTGCACAGTAACAATTCTGAAATATCTTGGTAAGGGTCTACTTAATGTATTTTAAAATTAACACAGCACCAAGTCATTCTTTAGTTAAATTTTCCACCTCAAAATTGGTCTTTATTGAACCACAATAAACACAAAAAAGCACAAACACAAATAAACATCTCTTTCATTCCCTAAAACAGCACAAAAAGGAGTAGCTACAATTTCCATTAATAAAGTCAACATTTCTTACACCCCTGTTTTACAGTCAGAAAGCTGGTAAATACATTCATATGATTCATAAGAAATTATTATTAAGACCACAAAAAATTGCTCATGTCTATCTCTAAATGCCTATTGTTCTTCTCAAAGTGTGCATCTGGACTAATTTGAATTAAGGTGGTACCTCTCCAGGCAATGTACTGGGTTCACTGAAGTAACCATCAGCTGGGCGGCTGCTAATCTGGGCTCCTGGCTACTCACTTATGCAGCTATCCCATTCTCTGGCACAATATACATAATATAGAAAATTGATGTGATCATTACTTTACCAGTGGCTAAACTATTCTCCAAAAATAGCCCAACAAACACGATGCACACTCCACTGCTTCCATCTTGTGCTGAGTTTATAGAATAGGAAGCAAGAATTCATCTCTGTGTGTATATACATATTTTACAGTGCTTGGATGAGCATATTCTCATGATGAGGTCATAAAGCAGGTCAAAAGAGGGTAGAAAAGCTCATCCAGAATTTGAGTGGCATGAAAGGTCTCCAGTACAGTGTTACTTCTGAGCAGGGGGTGACTTTGCAAAAGCCTCATCTGGGAGAGTTCTGCAGCTGCTTTATCCAAACATCCAGCCCTGCTGTAATGATGCTACAAGATTGCATCCTTTTTTAATACTACTATTTTTCACTTAGACAGGGTAAAGAAAGGATGAAGGATGCAAACAGTCAAGACATAATATCCATAACTTCAATGCTGTTTAAAAGTTTATTATTTCATGCATACTGCTTACCTTGATCATGCCTCTTCAGTTCCCAGCATATAGTTCTTCAGGGTAGCATATTTCTCTCTAGCCCTTCCATTCCAAAACTGGGACAAAGTTATTTCCAAAAGCAAAAGTCTCCACAGAATAATCAGCATCCTCTTGTGTTCATGGTGCACAGAGGCCAAACCCTGCTCCGGTAACTCCGGATAACTCCAGAACCTCATTCACTGCTCAGAGCACCTTCCACTGACCCAAATCTGATGTGATAGCAGAAACCTGAAGGCTCACAGGTGTTCCTCCAATAACTGGCTATTGCCCAGACAGGAAAGCAGTAATTATCACAGCTATATGTACCTCATATGTTAATTTGCAGAAAACACCATCAGAAATTTTCAATCTGAACAACTTTTGCCTCAGTATTTCTTTGGAGCTACCATCCAGAAAGCACTGAAGTTTCTCAAAAAACAGTTTTCACCATGTCTTTAACGGAAGGCAGAACATCCTCAACAGGCCTTCAAATCTCCAGCACTTTGTAAATTGCACAAGAAATAGTGCAATAGCAATGACATGACAAAGTAGATTCATACACAGTTTGGCTAGGGTATAGCACTTGTATCTAAATAAAAGCACAACTGATGGAACTACCAGTGGACCAGTTCTCTTGTTAAAAAATGAAGAGAACTGCCAGTCCCTGAACTGTCCATATAGCAAAGACTTTTTTTTTTCTGATCAGATTACTTCATACAGAAAATCATAATTGCATAGAGTTGGTAAACAGTTCTCTGTAGAAACTACTCAACAACTTGTAGAGTTTAATAGAGAACTACATATTTTTGCAGCTTTTCAAAATCGTCTGTCCTGGTTTAACCTCAGCTGGCAACTAAGCACCACACAACCGCTCGCTCACTACCCGCCTCGGTGGGATGGGGGAAAGAATCGGAGGAGTAAAAGTGAGAAAACTTGTGGGCTGAGATAAAGACAGTTTAATAGGTAAAGTAAAAGCCGCACACGCCAGCAAAGCAAAACAAGAAATTCATTCACGACTACCTATCAGGAGGCAGGTGTTCAGCCATCCCCAGGAAAGCAGGACTCCATCATGCGTAATGGTTACTTGGGAAGAAAAAAGCTATCACTCCGAATGTTCCCCCTTTCCTTCTTTTTCACCCAGCTTTATATACTGAGCATGACATATGGCATAGAATATCCCTGTGGTCAGTTGGGGTCAGTTGTCCCAGCTGTGTCCCCTCCTAGCTTCTTGTGCACCCCCAGCCTACTCACTATTGGAGTGGTGCGAGGAGCAGAAAAGGCCTGGACTCTGTGTAAGCACTGCTCAGCAACAAGAAACCATCCCTGTATTATCAACACTGTTTCCAGCACAAATCCAAACCACAGACCCGCACTAGCTACTATGAAGAAAATTAACTGCCTCAGCCAAAACCAGCGCATCCTCCTCCATAATTATGTAGCATATACTATTCTTATTGCACAGCACTGATTCTCCAAGAATCCTCCAGTATGATCACCATTTTGTGTTTCACAATGAACAAAGTCAGTCCAAGTATTTTGCACATTAATATAGCCATATTTTATCATGTTTGTATTATCTGTGTAGATTTTTGTCATCTTTGGTAGCTGAGTCTTGAATAACTTCTCCACATAAGGATATCAGTATAACTAGGTAAAATCTGAATCCGATTTAAGTTCACAAGGTGCCAGGTACAAAAAGATGCATGAGAGTTTGTAGCAGGTGAGTTGATTATGTATAAAATATATTTTGAAGAATATGAGAAGCAACGATAGTGCTGAATGCACTCGTGAAGATATATTTAAAGAAATAAATACTTCTGGCCACAACAGTTAATCCAGCACCAGGGAAAAGACTTCAATGAGATCTGTGGGCCTGGCACTGTCTCACGATTACCATCAAAATTAATTAAAGCTTTGACTCCTGAACCACAGTGTTCCTTATGCATATGATGAGGGTGAAATACTACATACTAAAAACTGCTAGACAGCTCAAATGAGGGTGTGCCGTATGCCAAATTTCTGTCATCTAATGCGTATCAGGAATACAGCAATGTGTGGGTATGAAGTGATGAGCAGCGGGCAGCCTGCTCTTGCAGCCTAGATGGGTGATAGCGCACCCAGTTTAGGTGGTCTGCCTTCACATCCACTAGCTTCCACTGGTGCATTATGGAGCACTACCTGTACCACTAGTGTTTATAAAATACTGTCAGAAGAAAGAAAGTCCCACTTTTTTTTTGGTGTCATACCTACTGCTACAAATAAATGAGTGAATCTATCTTTGATTCTGCACTTTTAAGAAGACTTAGAATCACCATCTTTGCCTACAAAAAGTAGCTCAAATAATATAACACCCAGACTGTACTGGTCTGCTCTTGAGTGTAGTAATACACTTTTTTAAAAAAATAAAAATATCTGTGCTCAAATGCAGAAAAATATCCCCCCCTGCTGGATTTTGTAAGATTTGTTACGACTTTGTTAATTTCATAAATACAAACGACAGGTGAGGTGATAATAAAATTACAGCTTGTACATCATCCTCCATGGATATGGCGCAAAAAAATTTATAATCTCTCATTTGCCTTCATGCTTTTCATTATACACTTAATTTTAGTTGCATTTTTTTTAATACATCAGCCCATTGTCATCATTAGTCTCATTTCAGTGATCTTTATTTAGCAAGAATGGCACATTGGTCTGAAGTGTTACCTTTTTTATGTATAAATGCAAGCAGACAATAACTGCCAATGTCATCTCCCAAATTCACAACTAGAATTCAGTTAAACAGTTCTGTAGATTAATGAAGGCTTTATCTTGGTCTGGGAGATACTGAGGCAGACCATTTAATGCTTAGTTATTGCATTTCTCAATTGACTCTGTGAGGTGGTTTTTTTAATTCCTTAGAGATGTTATGAAACGGCAACAAAAAGAAAAAAGTGGCAAACCTGTAAAGAAGAGTTTGAAAATCTTGTTGCAAATATTCCTAACCTCACTATTCTGAAAGTAAAAAAAAATAAAACCAAAACAACCCCACAAAACTGAACAAATGCATAACTGCTCCACAGATCTTTTTGGATACAACACAGAAGACTGTACCCGAAAATCACGTGCCATTACTTAACTCCAAATACTCTGGAAATTCTGGTCAAGACCAGACTTGACCAGAAATTCAGTCTGGTCAAGGAAAAGTACCTTGACCAGATCAGTGCAAATAGTCATGCCAGAATTCCGGCTCCAGAAAGGGGAAAATTAGCACATATAGTGTGACCTCTAGTGTGAGTAAGACTGTGGTGAAGAATGGTAGGGTAAAATGTGTTTTCATAGAATCACAGAATCAATTGTTTGGGTTGGAAGGGACCTTTAAAGGTCATCTAGTCCAACCCCTCTGCAATAAGCAGGGGCATCTTCAACTGGATCAGGTTGCTCAGAGCCCCGTCCAACCTGTTTCCAGGGATGAGGCATGCACCACCGCCCTGGGCAAATTGTGCCAGTGTTTCACAACCCCCACCATTAAAAATTTCTTCCCTATATCTAGTCTAAATCTACCCTTTTTTAACCTAAAAACATTACCCCTTGTCCTATCGCTACAGGCCCTGCTAAAAAGTCTGTCCTCATCTTTCTTATAAGCCACTTTTAAGTACTGAAAGGCTGCTATAAGGTCTCCCCAGAGCCTTCGCTTCTCCAGGCTGAACAACCCCAACTCTCTCAGCCTGTCCAGGAGAGGACATCCATGGGTCTTCTCTTGTCCACTGATGTGATCACTCCATCATAGAAGGCCACTAGGTTGGTCAGGCAGGACTTGACCTTGGTGAAGCCATGCTGGCTGTCTCAAATCACCTCCCTGTCTTCCACGTGCCTTAGCACAGCTCCTAGCAGAATCTGTTCCATGATCTTCCTCAGTGTAGAGGTGAGGCTGAGAGGTTGGTAGTTCCTAGGGTCCTCCTTCCTACCCTTTTAAAAAATGTGTGCAGTTTCCCTTTTTCCAGTCTCTGGAGATATCACATAACTGCCATGACTTTTCAAATATCATGGAGAGTGGCTTAGCAACTACATCAGCCAGTTCCCTCAGAACTCTGGATTCACCTCATTAGGTCTCATTTTGCTAGACCACAGGTTTGTTTGTCTACTTCTGACATTCTTAAAGGGTGGTTTACTTTCTTAATTTGGAGATCAAGAGAGCTGACGACAGTTCAAGAAATAAATATTCCTCAAAGCTCCTAAAATACCTTTTTTTGCCATTAAACCAAGACACGGCCAAAAATTAAACCAAAGAACCTTTAAGGAATCTAAGCCAACATAAATTTAGAGGAACTAAGTGGATCTCTAACAAATTTGCAACACCTAGGATTTTTTCCACATAAGTTCTTAGCTCTGATTTATATAGCACAAAGCAAGTTCTCTGTGTCATATCTAAGTGCCACCATCTCTTGTTTAAAGACAGTGAGAATTTTTTTTCTTTTACTGAAGTGGAAAAAATATGCCTGGCTATATTAACTACACCTGAAAAAATGCACCCTCTTCACTCCTTCGAGTTAATCTGTAATTGGAAGATGATTTCCAAAGTACCTACTTTGTGCTCCAGTCCTCTGTTATTTAGCATCATAAATTTTGTTTTCACATGTCAAAAAGCAGTACAGGAAGAAGCCACAACTGGTATATGTTAATCTAAACTGAGTAATCAAAGGATACATTCATAATGCTGTATCTTTAGAAAGGTAGTCTAAAGAACTGAAGGAAAGAAAACAACTTTTGAGGACAAGAGGTGTCTTTGACAGGAAGCTTGCAGAAGGATGCCTGTCAACAGCTGGCTTTGCCCAGGCCCAGGAGGCCAGGATTCACAGAAACTGGCACGATACGCAACTGCTCCTCTTCCTTGGCAAACCCCTCACCCAGAGGTAAATAGTCCCTGTATACAGGAGGGCCTATTGTGCTCTGAAGCAGAGACTGGAGATTCATTGTCTCCTTGTGAGAAGATGACAGTACATATTTTTGCCTCAGTTTTGCATGAGGACACTCCTCCATAAATGACACACTTCACTGCAGTGTTTGTGGACCCGGCATACCCATCCTTTTTCCATTTCCACGACCACATCTGCCCCCGAGTCTGAGCGGAGTAAGAGCAGAGAGAGTGACTATCCAGAAACGCATCTGTCAGACACTCTGTATCTGCCACTATTTTGTGGTCACTACACTCTTCCGAACACAGCTCAAGCAAGTGCAGTGACTTGACTTCTCAGAAGTAATAAAACCAGAAGCAAATCCCACCTTAAACCCTATATCAGTTTTCTTCTAGGCTCTGTTCTGATGTCATGTTCTCTGTAATGTCTGCTGCACTAATGGGAAATGCTTTGGAAAATTACATCTCATTTAGTGTATTTCAGAAGTCAGCCTAGACCATAAGGTTTCAGCTCACCTTGAAGAGTAAACAGTTCTGGACAGAGATAACTGTGATAGCACAAGTGCAAAACAGGACACTGACGGCATTTCCACCATCAGGTGTTACTGAAAAGCATTTTTCTTCATTTCATGTTTGTCCTGAGAGGCCACGGCAAAACACAGACTGTGGGACGAGCTGGGTTGAGTGATGACATTTCCAGCCCCACAAGAAATGCCCCTGAGCTAAGAGCATCACTCTCAAAGCCTGTGCTGCACGTGCATATGGAGGACAGATGGTTAACATCTGTGAATTTTGTTTTGTGAATTTTGTCACTGAACTTCTGGGAAGTCTTCCAGTAGGGAAA
The DNA here is from genome assembly GCA_947846985.1 of Fratercula arctica. Taxonomy (NCBI): domain Eukaryota; kingdom Metazoa; phylum Chordata; class Aves; order Charadriiformes; family Alcidae; genus Fratercula; species Fratercula arctica. Next base: position 67,911,395 of record CANTUZ010000026.1, on the reverse strand, counting down.
CACTGTCATAGTGTCTTGAGCACTCAGAAACTCTTTAGCTTTTCACAGATGCAGTAACCCTTTAAGGACAAAGCATCAGCAGCCCCAGCCTGTGATGGTCCTCTGTCCAACTCCATACCTCTGGAGCTGTCTATGGGCACTGGTGACTCCTCAGCTGAGGGATTTAGAAGGCAAGAGATCTCCTTTCCAAATACTTCCATGCAATTGTTAATAAGGAACTCCACCAGCACTTTCACCTGCACACATAAAACCATTGTTTCAATCCAAGGGGCAGAAAATGCATCACACAGCCTTTCTGACTCCTGACCCTTTCTTATGTGCAGAAAGTGCAGTCATGTCACTGCTCTTACAAAAAGCTCCTTCACAACGATTCAAGAGAGGAGACAGCAAGGTACATCTCAACAGGAATGCTCTGATTGGCCCAGATTGGTAAATTCAGCAAATCTTGTGTTTTACCTCCATCAGCACCTCCAGTGGGAGCTGCTTCCCCTTACTTACATATTTGATCCAATGCAGATGGCAAGACTACTGGAGTCCATCCTGCTTGTTGATGAGTTTTGCCTGATGATGCAGCAGAGAAAGCAACTGCTTGAGGATGAGGAGATTGGCTCTAGGCAATTTGTCAGCCATGCTAAGGGAACATGAACATAATGTAACACCACTTCAGTGGCTGCTACTTCTTTAAAAGCATATATTTCATTAAACTCATAGAAATGACATGACTTCTAAAGAGAGTAAAACATGCTTTTTCCATGACTTAGCAGCACTAACATCACCACCAGCAGCTCAATAGTGGGTTAACTGTAAGATTTGCACTGACATGCTAGCATTGCTGAAGCCCATGTCTTTGAGGAGATCAACATTAATAAATCATATGTTGTCAAGAGAAAACATTGCAGGCTTTCCTACAGCAGATGAAAGCCTGCAGTTGTGTTGTGCAGATTTCAAGGTACTCTAAGCCAGCTTTCAAATCTACTTTTCAGGAAGGACGCATGGTGCTGTTCGCCAGCTCCTGGTTTCACTCAAGACCCCTCAAAGGAAGACTTGTTGTCCATGCCTGACTGACAGCAGAAGGACCACCTCCACTAAAACACTGCAACTGCTGAGAGTAATTTTGTGAAACAATCTCAAGTGCCTTAAGGAAGTGTTATGACTAAAGAAATGCTTTTCTGTGCCACTTTCCCACTAAATCCCACTCCACAGCAGCCATAAACAGCTGTCAGAACCAACAGGATTTTACAGGAAACTGTCAATTTGCAAGGAAGTCCCAGGCCTCTACCAGTCCCTCCATACCAGTGGCACTACTTGCAAAACTTACTCTTTCAGTTCTCCCAGTCTATCCTCCTTGCTCAGCTTCTCCAAGGGTCACATCCGGTCCTTGATAGATGTCAGCCAGCAACAGTTTCAACAAGATGTTTCAGATTAAGTTCTGCAATGCCAAGAGCTTCAGATAAGGCTTTGAATGCTCCCTCTGATATCACAGGGAACATCCCAGTGACCCTGGCTTGGAGGAGGCAGGTTGGTTTCAGTGACTTTCTCTCAGCTACCTATCAATGCTGACATAGCAGGCAGCTGCCGGGGTATGGGCCAAACAAACTCACACTAGCCTGCTAACAGGACTCCCCACTCTTCTCTGCCCTCTGCTCTCCCCTAATCTCAGTCTGCCTCCCAGAAGAGAACACTGAGGAAGAGCATGAAGTGAGTTTCCCATGGACATGCTAGAAAACAGGGGCAGAACAAAAGGAACAGAAAAGGAGACCGAGAAGAAAAACACCAAACTTAGAATTGTAAGTCTGAGAAAACGAGTTTGGCTAAACTGTGGCTTTCGCATGGACTACTGGCTAGGTCAAAGCCAGTCACTGAAGAGAGAGCTGCAGTGTAGCAGGGAGCTCTTGCAGCCTGAAATCATAAGAATTTGCCTTCACAATCACTGCCAGCAGGTGCACAGTTTGGCTTTCCCAGTCAACATCCTCTCTTGCGTTTAAGCAGTCTCTGCACATCCTGGCTTGGTTGAGTGGGAAAGAACAGGGAGAGATTTGGACATGAAGAATGGCCTGTGCCCTGTTTCCCTCTAGGAAGAAAGCAGGACTTTCTTCCTGGCAGCTGGTCCGAATATCCCCTCAGCTGATGACCCTTTCACATACAATATATCCAGGAGTTCCTGTGGGAAACATGGGCCAGGATGGGAGAATGGGGACTTTGATGAAGATACGCCCTGTGGCATGTAAACCTCTCTTAGAGACAGAAGCAGGTTTGGATGGGGAGGCACGCTCTGCTTTCACTGGGATGTGACCTAGATGTTGCTCCAGGGAGATCACACTGGGAAAAGGCTCATGTTCTACCATCACAGAAATCATTTTGTGCTGGTGAACTCCCCTCACTGCCATGAAGACAGTTCTGCTTTCTTCCTAGAGGGAAACAGGGCACAGGCCATTCTTCATGTCCAAATCTCTCCCTGTCCCTTCCCACTCAGCCAAGCCAGGATGTGCAGACTGCTTAAAAGGGGTAAAAAGCCTGTCTTTTGGAAAAACATCCTGTGGGGAAACTGTCCAAGAACCTTGTTAGACCAAAGACAGTGTTCAGCTATGGTCAGTGCTAGCCTATTGCTGACTTTTTTTTCTTGGAACACAGAAGTCCCTGGAGGTTTCTGGTGCTGTGAAGAGTTATTTGAAGGATTTCTGTGAGATGACAAAGACTCATGCAAAAGACCAAATCTACTACTCTTATTCACAGCCCTGGGTTTTCTCCCCTGGAGGTTTCTTCCAACAGAAGTCGTCTGGGCTAGAACAATGCCCAGACATGGCTCCTACCATGTTTAGGCTGCGACCTAACCTGCAGAAGTGTGTGCTGGGAGGAAAACAGGCAAATCACTCCTGAGGTCCATGGTATCTTTCCTAGGAATGCTGCTCCTCAGGAGAATCCTGAGGGATTGGTACTCCCTCACCAGGCTTGCTTGCCTGGATCAGCTGGGACAATGTGTCACCTTCATGACAGCTACCAGAGGCTGGACAAAGGTTGCCCTTCTGCAGCCAGATCCCAATTGCCCTGGCACATCTGCAGCAGTAGAGGTCTGTCGCAGAGCAGGTAGCACCTTCCTTCTCTTTGTTGCTTCACCTGCTGCAAACAAAAACAAAAATCAGTTTAGAAAAAACAGGTGAGTGCTCTCCTAACCTCTCCTGTGTGCCATGCAGTCCTAAGCAGTGCAGCAGGAAAAGCAGGGGACAAACAGCTGAAACTGCAGCTCAGACAACAGTGCCTGTGGCTCCTCAAAGGGAGTATACCATGCCAGACTGTCCCAGATCTCACCCTGCCCCTGCTGATGCTCTTCTCCAGGGTATCAACAGCAGCAGGGGCTGTGTGTGCTCAGAGAAACAAGTTCAGCCACTGCTGACAAGGCTTCCTTGCTTTTGCAGGAAACATCCTCACTTGGGGTGCCAGATCTCTGTTGCAGCGCTCCTGGGAGAAGTAAGCACAGCTCCTTCTGCTGAGGAACATGGACCCACATGGCTCTGAGGCCCAGAGCTGAGGAAGAAACCCCTTGTATCTGCAAGCACTGTTCTCCCTGCCACTGAGCACAAGGGAGAGAGGCTGCCTAGATGGGAGGGACCCTCTGAGGGCTCAGCTCTGTCTCTCCCTGCTGCCAGGACCCTTCCACTTTCCCCGGTGGTCCCTCAAAACAGGAAGTCCCCGCACACACACACCCTATGCACAGGGAGCCGCCATTTTGTTCCAGCCACCATTTTATGGCAAGGTGATGCCAGTGTGTTGCCCTGCGATTGGCTGGCTGCTGCTCTACCCACGTGGCCCTCGGCCTCCCTCTGATTGGCTCCCTGCCGCCTGTGGGCCAGGAAGTGCTCAGGGTGGGTGAGGTGTGCAGTCATTTACAGATACAGGAGTGTACAAACGTGTAGAAGTGGAGATTTTATTTATTTATACATAGATACACTGGCTTATATATATATATGTGTGTGTGTGCCCCTACATCTATATACTTATGTATTGGTGTATGTATATATGCATTTCTAAAGATACAGAAATTAAATACATATATCTCTGTAAAAGCATAGGTATGAAGCAGACAAGACGTCTTTTACTAACAGCCAATGGAGTGAATAATAAAATTTCAACGGGAATAAATGGTAATTGCAGGAAAGCGTGCGGCAGGTTCGCCCTCCCCACAGGCACGCACAGAGCATGGCCGCCAGAGGGGCGCCAGCACGTCAGGGGACAGCAGGAGAGAGGGCGCAGACCCCTCCAAGGAGCCCGCCAAGGCTGCCCCGTGGATCGGTAGCAGCGCCAGGGTCTTGCAGAGCTTTCCAGCTTGGACCATATCACAGAATCACAGAATGGTAGGAGTTGGAAGGGACCTTCGGAGATCATCTGGTCCAACCCCCTGCCAAAGCAGGTTCACCTAGAGCAGGATGCACGGGAGCGCGCCCAGGCCGGTTGTGAATGTCTACAGAGACGGAGACTCCACCACCTCTCTGGGCAGCCTGTTCCAGTGCTCTGCCACCCTCAAAGAAAAGAAGTTTTGCATCACATTCAGACAGACTTTCCTGTGTTACAGTTTGTGCCTGTTGCCCCTTGTCCTGTTGCTGGCCACCACTGAAAAGAGCCTGGCCCTATCCTCTTGACACCCACCCTTTAGATATTTGTAAGCATTGATGAGATCCCCTCTCAGTCTTCTCTCCTCCAGGCTAAACAGATCCAGGTCTCTCAGCCTTTCCTCACAACAGAGATGCTCCATTCCCTTGATCGCCTTTGTAGCCCTCCACTGGACTCTCTCCAGCAGTTCCCTGTCCTTCTTGAACCGGGGAGCCCAGAACTGGACACAGGACTCCAGACGTGGCCTCACCAGGGCAGAGTAGAGGGGGAGGATGGCCTCCCTCGACCTACATGCCACAATCTTTTTAATGCACCTCAAGAGACCGTTGGCTTTCTTGGCCACAAGGGATGCCTCATGGTCAGCTTGTTGTCCACCAGGACTCCCAGGTCCCTTTCTGCAGAGCTGCTTTCCAGCACGTCAACCCCTAGGTCAACCATGATTATTTTGGGGCATGGGGGAGCAGGATGTTGTTGGTAACGGGGCTGGTGGGGCTTTTACTTCTAGGCCCTGGCTTATAGGTCAGCAAAACAGGAAAAACTGTTACAACAAAGTGCTATTTGGGAAAACTAAATGAATATTACATCACTTCAAGCATCTTGTTGGCAAGGGGTTATGGGGACAAAAGGATCCTTAGGTACAGACTGGCCCACATGGTGGGCTAGTTGACGTCTTATGCTGGTGCAGAAGGTGACCCCGGGAGTTAATATATGCATCACCCTCTGCTCCAGGGGGAAAAAGTGTTGGGAGGTATTTAAGCCGAACAACAGCCTAGGTCTGCCAAGAGCAGTTTTCTCCTTTTACACAATGAACATTGTTATGGTGTTAAGGATGGCAGGAAGGTATTTGAGGTAAGAAAGCTTTGTGGACTTTGTCATACACTGTATAACTTTGGCCATAGTTGTAAATATTATTGATGACTCTGTTATCTCATGACTGTGCAGTTAACTTGGGCACAAGGATAAGGTGCTCCAGCTGCAGGCTGCTGTGCATGTCTGGGGAGTTCTTACAGAGGCACAAGGCCCTGACTTTTAAAAACCAAAACGATTGTTTGGCTGTAATTTTCTGAGATTTATGTAAGGCCTGTATAAAAACATCATGAATATAAAGACTGGAAGTGTGCAACATGCTAGGAACAAATCTAGAATATAAACAAGGATCAGTGATCAAAAATCATAGTATCATTTGGGTTGGAAAAGACCTTTAAGATCATTGAGTCCAACTGTAAATCATGCCCATGATCAAAAATCCAGGAGCAGGGCAGGGTTATATTGTCTGTGACAAGGAACACATGCAGGAATCTGGGACACGTTTCCCAAGCTACATTTTTACAGGGAGATAGCCCTGGATGACCCTTTGGCTGAAGAAGAGGCAGAAAAGAAAACTGAACGAAAATGGTAGTTAAAAGGGGACACATCTCGTGCACTTTATTTAGTTGTTTATTGACACAGAGTTCGGGGCTACACTTTCCTAGTGCACGATGCCAAAGGCTTTCATGGCTACTTTATTTTAGTCAGCTTCTGAAGGAAAAAATGGATGTGTAAGTAATCACCAAGGCAGTAAACTCATGTGTAGACGTGTACCCAGCCTAGGTAATACGTTTCATAGAGTCTTTAAATCTTTTACCCACAAAACCAAGCAATCTCCCCCACCCTTTGGGTATCAAGGGCTGTAAAGGCTATGTACCCCATTTTTTCAAAACTACTGAAAAGGACCACCTAAAGAGAATGTATTTTAACACCTTTGTGGGCACATGAGTGAGTTGATGTGACAAAATGAGATGGGGACCTTGCAGAGTGCTTAGGCGGGACTAATCTGCCTACACTGTTGATCCCCAGAGATGCGCTTTTTGGTAGCAGCTTAAATGCCACTTGTCTGTATTACAAAGCAGCCCCCAATGAAAAGCTATATTGCTGTCATTTTACTAGCCTCTATCCCTTCATCAACAGAACAATACCCATTTGGGCACCCCAAAGTTTTTTTGGAGAATTTTGACACAAGCTGCAGAATATACTTCTAACACCTGCACATACACCGCAGGGATGCTTTGAAAACCAGGGAGTCCACTGTCAGCCTGGGCTTTATAATAATCCGCGTACATGGATGGGTTAAAACCTTTCTCAGATCTGTCTTTCATTCTAGACACCCTGATATGGTCTCCCTTTTCGAGCAGAGGCACAGATTCTTTAATTTTAAACACACCCCGATGGAGGGTTTGAAGGGTTCATGTCCACATGTGGGGCTCTGATCACTCTGCAGAAGTTATGACTGTCGTTCCTTATAAATGGTGACAACACATCAACACAGCAATAAGCGTTACATGCTCTAAAATATCTCATAGAATCACGGAATCACAGAATCATGGAATTTCAGAGTTGGAAGGGCCTCTAGAGATCATCTAGTCCAACTCTCCTGCTAAAGCAGGATTGCCCAGAGCACATTACTCAGGACAGCATCCAGGCGGGTCTTGAAAGTCTCCAGAGAAGGGGACTCCACAGCCTCCCTGGGCAGCCTGTTCCAGTGCTCTGCCACCCTCACCGTAAAGAAGTTTTTTCTCATATTTGATCAGAACTTCCTATATTCCAGCTTGTGCCCGTTACCTCTCGTCCTGTTACTGGAAACCACTGAAAAGAGTCTGGCTCCATCCTCCTCAAACGCACCCTTTAGATACTTGTAAACGTTAATAAGGTCCCCCCTCAGCCTTCTCTTCTCCAGGCTAAAGAGCCCCAGCTTTCTCAGCCTTTCCTCATAAGGGAGATGCTCCAATCCCTCAGTCATCTTTGTTGCCCTACACTGGACTCTCTCCAGTAGTTCCCTGTCTCTCTTGAACTGGGGAGCCCAGAGCTGGACACAGTATTCCAGTTGTGGCCTCACCAGTGCAGAGTAGAGGGGGAGAATGACCTCCCTTGACCTCCTGGCCACACTCTTCCCTATGCAGCCCAGAATTCTGTTGGCCTTCTTGGCAACAAGGGCACATTGCTTGCTCATGGATAATTTACTGTCCACCAAGACTCCCAGATCCTTTTCTTCAGAGCTGCTTTCCAGCAGGTCCACCCCAACCTATACTGGTGCCTGACATTCTTCGTCCCCAGGTGCAGGACCCCACACTTGTCTGTGTTGAACCTCATTAGGTTCTTCTCTGCCCAGCTCTCCAGCCTATCTAGATCACTCTGGATGGCAGCACGGCCCTCTGGCATGTCAGCCACCCCACACAGTTTGGTATCATCAGCGAACTTGCTGAGGATACACTTTGTCCCCTCATCCAGGTCGTTGATGAATATGTTAAACAATACTGGTCCAAGTATTGACCCCTGAGGGACACCACTGGTTACAGACCTCCAACTTGACCCTGCTCCATTAATCACAACCCTCTGAGTCCTGTCACACAGCCAGCTCTCAATCCACCTCACTGTCCCCTCATCTAGTCCACTCTTCCTCCGTTTCCTAAGGAGGATGTTACGAGAGACAGTGTCAAAAGCCTTGCTGAAGTCAAGGTAGATATGACATCTGCTGCTCTGCCCTCATCCAGACAACCAGTTATAACATCGTAGAAGGCTGTGAGATTGGTCAAGCATGCTTTCCCCTTGGTAAATCCATGTTGACCACTTCCAATAACTTCCTGCTCCTGAACGTGCTTGGATATGACATCCAGAACGAGTCACTCCATTACCTTCCCAGGGACAGAGATGGGACTAACCGGTCAGTAGTTTCCTGGATCCTCCTTCCTGCCCTTTTTGAAGACTGGAGTGATATTGGCCTTCCTCTGGTCCTCAGGCACCTCTCGTGTTCTCCATGACCTTTCAAAGATGATGGAGAGTGGCCAAGCAATAACATCTGCCAGCTCTCTCAGCACTTGTGGGTGCAACTCGTCAGAGCCCTCCACCTCTCGGTGTTGAGCACCCTGTTAAAATGCTCTGTGACAGAGACTTTTACTTCATTATTTGCTAAAAAAAAGAAAAAGGTGGCTATTACATTGCTTTAACAGCTTATTTAAAGGTTGGTTTAAAAATTCTTGTGTTGAGTTGGTCTGTAATTTCTGAGGATAGTGCTCCCTCATAAAAATTGTTGTAAAACCTGAGCTATTTCAGAGCCTGTTTTGCCTTGCAGACCAATGGCCCAGGCATGCTTGGATAATATGCCTGTTACCATTAAGTTGCACTGCTGTTGTGTTTGGAAGACTGTTGCATGTCCACCAAGTCTGCCTGCCACCGTGCATCCACCTCTGCCACAATTACCTTAATTCTTTTAAAGTGTTTTCTTGCTGCTTTGTGTAAGCTGTAAGAGTCCTGGTTTGCAAGTCAGACTTCTCTTCAAATTGGCAAGTCACCTTTTAGCAGCTTCAAAAAGGCCATTTATACTCCCATAGCTTCCCACCTCCTCAAGAACATCATAAATGTCTTTTAACAGAAGTGGTGGTGTAGACACGTCTACCAACATGCCACTACTAAACATGTAGAAAATGTAACACTGGACTACAACTTTATCACAAATATAGAGAAAGTTTAACAGGGTGTGAAGGGAGTTGGTTGCCAGTCAGGGTTCCCCAGGCTTTTTCCCTTTTTGCCATTGAACACCACTGTCACTTCCATACCTGTTCTTTCTCTTTGGCTGCTGCTGGCTTGGACAGGAACACCAGCAGGTCATGGCATGCTTCTGAGTTCTCCATGCTCACACTGACAACCAGAGTTTTTCTGAAATGTTCAGTAGGGTCATCGACCTTACAGGAAGCATGTGGAGCATCAGCCTGCACCCTCTCGTGGTCTTACAGGTTGTTGTAGGATCCACCAGAACGACTGGCAAAAGGAGCTCCCCACCACCATCCGCCCTGTCTGTGACACACCTTGAAATGTAATTTGTGGTTCACAAACCCACCAGATGGTTCTTTGGGTTGGTGTGAGCATTTTTGGGAATCCTGTAGGGTCCTACCAGCCAATGACAGTGGACCAGAAGAGGGGAGGGACTTCTGGGACAAAGTCTGTCTGCTTCTTAGTCTTTCTGTTGCTCCCAGAAGTGCCTGCGGGGGACAAAACATTGCCCTGCCATGCAAAACAGGCAGGATCCCTCCCATCAAGTCAATTACCGCATACAAAACAGTATTTGCCATTTACTAGGGAGCAATTAAAAGGGCAATACTTGGACGCTTAATCAGTGCTTGTTTTCATTCCCGATCTTGTTACAGCTGCCGCTGCAGACAGACCACATGGAAGGGCTCCAGGCAGGTCCCACACACCTTCTGCACAGTCTTGCCAAAATCATGGGTACAGCCATTAGCGGCAAGAGGAAGGGCACAAATGCGCATCTCCTCCAAGTGGCTATCCAGGGCTGCCAGGCTATTTCCCAGGTAACGGCACTGTGCGAGAAGCACTGAGTTCCCCTGGGCATGCATGGCCTTGTCTTTTAGGTCCTCAACAAATGAACACCCCCACCAGCTGTGGCAGAGCAGGGTCCCCAAGCCCTTGCTTGCCACGGCACAGCACAGGGGCAGCTTATTCCTTACTCAAGAGCAATCAGGAGTGAGACTTAAGGCGGAGCAACCTTAAGTCTCCCATGGCTGCAGAACCCCTTTTTCATTTGCGTGTAAATGCTGTGCCCAAACATCATCGCAGCAAGGACTGTCTACTCCCCAGGGGAAGGTGAGCTGGCAGCCAAGGTGGACCCTAGCACAGGCAGTGCCCTCACCAGTGGGGTACAGCTGGCTGCTGGTAACAGTGTCCATCACCAGTCCCAGAGAAGGCAAGTGATAAATCAGGTCCAGAATCCTGCTGGGGAGTGTGGTCAGAGGAGATGGGGATGGAGATGGGACTGGAGACAAGCTACAACATCTGGAGGAGGTGTCTATGCAGGAGACAAGATGCCTACAGCATAGGTCCAAGCTGCCTCCAGGAGACAGGGCTGGGGCCTGAAGGCCCACGCCTGATCTAAAATGGGGCCCACAGCTGTGGTGAGGGATCAGGGAGGGGGGTGTGAAGGCCCCAGGTAAGTCTGCTCAGGTCCCTGAATCCCTTTTTGTGCAGGGGGTGTCGTCATACCTTGCAGAGATCTAGGTTTAGAGGTGACTTGCTGGGCTTTGTAAGGGGTCACAGATCCTCTAGCCAGGCAAAGTATAGCTGTGTGCTCCAGTTTACTTTATAAAAAAAAAAATCCGATCCCAAAAATTGAATAATCCAGCCTCGCATTCATCACAGTTAAAATACACTCATTTAGAACAGAGACAGATGCTTGCTGAGAATTTTATTCCATTACAACACTGCCACCTCTTGTTCATCTGCAGATTTCATTTTGCCCAGCTCCAGCCTGTGGTGGATCCACCACCAGCACAAAGGCATAAAGCCCCCACTACTTCTGTTGAATTTACAAGGAATAGCAACTGAGTGGGTGCAACATCATGTATTTCCATACAGGTTACAAACAGGTAGAAAGCCTGAAAACATCCACAGACATGTTATGTCGGCATTGACGGATGCGTAATTGTTTTCTCTGGTAACTCAAAGAATGAGGTACCAAAAGAAACAACCAATGAACAAAAAACCCCAGAAGCCAAGCAGCAGCAGCACCCCCGCAGAAAATGTCATGGGATTTTCCCAGGGAGAGTGAAATGTACTGTGTCCATGCAATGTTATCTCCAAACTCTGTGACTTCTCCTGACGTGAATCTCAATTGTCCTCTCAGGACTTGCCCCGTCTTCCACCCCAGACACTGCCACCCAAAGGCGTACATTTTCCTGATGCTGCTCTGCTGCCGCCAGGGACACCAAGTCCGTAGATTGTGTGGAAACCTCCTGGAGAAGACTTGGCTGTAGAAGAGCAATGTAAGTTGATCGTCTTCGTGAGTTTCTGACTAGGTGGTTTCTGGGAAGAGGTTCAGCATGCCCTAGAAGACAGTGGACCAGAAGAAGGTGGAACACCTCTGTGCTAGCAGGTAAAACATGGGGAAAACCCTCAGAAAGCAAGGAGAAGAGACAAACAGCACAATCTAGCTGGGCCACTTTGTCCTGCTGCTTGCCATTCAACTAGCTCATTTGGTTGGTGTTAGACTAGTGACAGAGATGGGTTTTCTGCATGGGTTCTCTGGTTTCTAGCACTGTACTTCATTTTTTTTCTTTCAGGCAGATTTAGAGATCAGTTATAAACACCACCACCTTGAATTGACACTTTTTTACTATGCTTTTTCATGATGTCTCTTTGTGTTTCAGTCTTGGTGCATGCAGTCGTAGGGAAGGGGTGTCGTGTTCAGACAGACCCAGGTGCCCGGGAGCTGCCAGAAGCCCCAGAAGCTGATGAGGAGCCCAGGCCCACAGCAGCGATCCCCTGGGCAGTGGGGCCAGCAGAAGCTGCCAGTCAACCCACAGTGCAGAAAGAAGGGACCTGCCAGCCACTCTGTCAGGACTAGTTTTCACATCTCTCTCCAGCTGGAAGATCCAATAAAAAGAAAACTATTATCTCGAAATGGAGTTGCCAGCAGGCAAGCAGAATTACCATGGTTGAGTCCTAATGGGCTGACACTTGAGGCAGATGGGTTTTTTTTACTTCATACTCAATAAACACATTATTTCTGAACTGTAGGATTGAGTCCAAACTTTCTTGCAGCCCTCTCTGCTGTCTAAACCCAAGGTGAACCCTCAAAAGCTGTGGTGCTTGTTTTGGGCACTCAGCGAAGTTGTGTATAGGGCATATAGGGCCCACCTTGGAAGTGTTAGTATATTCCCTGGCCCCCTCACTGGTGTTGACTAAGACAGCCTCGCTTTCTGTTCTCATAGGTGCCCCAATCCAGCCACAGGGCTCCATTAGCTTTTCTGCATAATCTAGAGTCAGCAGAGGCACGGGGTAGTCCAAGAAGGGTTTATTCCTGAATAGTCTTTCCACAACAGGTCAGAACCATGGCAATAGGCATTTGGTCACTGCTGTCTGCAAGACTGTCTTCCTGTTTCATCCTGCAATCTGTTGAGGAATGTGTCCATGATGTTGATCTCACCACTGACCTTGTACTCTGGGTCAATGCCCACAGAAAACACGGTAGGAGCTGCTCTGCCCCTTCTCACTTTCTTTTTGGTGGGTAAAAAAGTGATATTTGCAGAACCCAGACCCTTTGCAAATAAGATGTGAAGCTGAGACTGCTGCGAGGCCACTTTTAAGTTCCTGTTGAGCTGCATGGTCCTCAGCTATGTGGTAGGACCCAACTCTCACACTTGGGCCAAAAGACCCCATCCTGGTGCATGGGGCTATTCCTCCCCAGAGGCATTTCCCTGTGTTGGACTGTGTGGTTCACTTGGGCCAGTCATTAGTGAACATGTTAAACGGTGTTGACACCAGTGTTGCCCCTGGGGCACACCACTAACCACTGGCTTCCAGATGTCCAGGTGGCAGGGCAGAGCCTCACAGCCAGCGCCATCCCACACCACAGAGAGGGAGCAGGGCAGGCCAGGGGGCAGCAGGCACCTCCCCAGGGACCAGGATGGGGATGGGCCAAGGCCAGGCTGGCATATCAGCCCATGGGCCCGTGGCTGAGCAGGACAGTGCTATGGGGAGCTGGGGACTGGCACCCTAGGGCATCAGTGGGGCATGGGCTGAGGGCCCCAGGTAGGGCTGAAATGGGGTCCCGGGCAATGGGCAGGGTGGGAGAAGACCTGAGGGGGCAGGAATGTCCCTTGAGGCCCATGGTTGCCCTTAGGGATATTACAACCTTCTGTTCAAAGCACAGTGGAGACGCGCAGAGGTATAGGCGCTCGTTTGCTTCTAAAACACCATGACAGTGTGATCAAACCCCTCAAAAGAAAAGGTGAAATCAAAAGGTCTTTTAAAATAAAAAATGGTGTCATCTCATGTCATTGATTTTAGGAGTGAAAAATATGCAAATGCCAACTTTCTCCTGACTGTTACAGCACAGGTTTTCTCCTCACCTGCTTTTTTCAATCTGTACAATAGAAGTAACTGTAATGAAATGTAAGCAGCCATGAGCATAATCAAGGTGATCAGAGCCCTCAGGCTGGCACACACAATATTGCAGACAGTATTCTCAAAATGACAGCATCATGCAAGTGAACCATAAATCCCAGTTTCCTTAAGTTAGGTTTTAGATTTATAATTTTGATCTTTATTTAACCCACGTTTATAATTTTGAGCACTATGACCAGGCAAAACAAGAACTATGAAATTAACACACAAGCGGAATCATTCATGATCTCTTTTAGTCCTGTATTTCATGTTTCAGTCCAATTTTGTGCAAATAAACCTTCAGTAAAAATGTTACATGATGAGACAGTCTACACAGGTCTCGGTTCACTGAGTTGGCTGTGGTACGTGGGGGCTGGACACAGTGCTGAGGGGACCACCAAACAGCCAGCCTATCTGCTCCATGCCTGAAAGCATCCAGCACCTAAATATAAGTCCTTTTTGTTGGGGAGGGGGGACACCAAACCCAGATGCTACAAAAATTATTTCATTATCCCACAAGAAATGAAGAGAAAATGCCTCTACAGTGTCTCTAGGAAATACCAGGAAGATATCCACAAGCGCAGCTACCAATTTACAAACCTCACACTCGCCTCCAGCCCTGCGAACGCACTGTCACACCTCTCCCCCGCAGGCCAGCACCCACCCACGGGCACAAAAATTGCAGTCACAGCTGGTCTCCACCTCTGCCTGGAAAATCCCACTGCTCAATCCTTGCTCACTTCATATCCCTTTCTGTTTGTGAAGGCCTTCCTGAACAGTGCTCTGGTTGTTTGCATCACGGCTCCTGCCTGACTTTAACACTCCCTTCCCGGCCCCCCCAGCATGCATAGCCCCCCAGAACGGTACTATCTTGGCTGTGGACAGCATCCCCCAGCCCCATCTGCTCCACACTCTCTCTGGATGTTTCCAGCTGCCATTTATCTTCTCTATCTCTGGGCTAAGAAGAGCTCATCCCTGTCCTGGGAAAAAAAAACCCACAAACACCCCAAAAGAAGGAAACAACAAAAAAAACCCCAATCACAAAACACAACAACAACAATACTAATAATAATCATAGTAATAACGATAATAAAACAGAGAGTGGCATGTCTTTTTTTTTGCAGTCACTTTTTCTGTACCTGTTTCAGCCAGGCTTGCTCATGTGCTCTTACTCTTCAGGAGTTAAGCAAGTGCCTTACAGAAATCTCTTCTTTCTCGCGAGCCTCTGGGTTTCTCACCAAAACTTGCGCTCTCTTCAGCACCAAGTACGAGACCTGTTTGGAGGAGTGCTTTTGCCCCCATGTCTGCCTTGGTCCATGCAGCCCCTCGTCTCCCTGCTGGTAGAAACAAGAGCTGATTCTGGCACACACAGATGAGTTGCCACCCAGGGAGGGCAAGAAGTTCCTTCAGTGGTCTCTTTTACAGGAATAAAATGCAACGCAGCCAAGATGATGCAGCCCACGGTGGCTGCCCCTCCTACATTGCCCCCCCCTCCCCCCCCCCCCCCCCCCCCCCAGCCTGCTCCCTGCAGCTGGGATGAACCAGGGAAAACCTGAGGTCTGAAGTGTCTGCGATTGTCACAGTCCCGTGGGCACCTGTGGGGTGGGGAGCCCAGCGCGAGAAGGCATGAACCTGAGTTTCCAGCCCTGTCCCCACTGGTCTGACAGCCTGGCTGAAGCACGCAGCAATGAAGTAATTTTGGAGTAACCCTCAACCTCTCCCTCCGAGTGCAAGGGATTCCCGTGCATGAAATTAAAACTTCTTCCAAAACACCGTCATCAGAACAGTGACTTTATTAACAGAGAGAAACAAAGGATTAAAACACGTTATGAGTTTGCTGAAACGCACAGTGTACCTGTGGAGGACAGACATATTTATATACATCAGTTCATTGTAGAAACGTGAGCAATTTGGTCTAGATGATTAGGATATCCCCTGGTAGTTTGCAACGGATCCAGACAGCTTTCTCTCCGTGGTGGCTCCAGTAAAGCAACCGATTTCCCCCCAGCCCCACCCCAGCCAGGCTAGTGCCGGTCCCCTGAACGCCACCGCTGTCTCATGCGGGACTTTCTCCTGCGTGGCGTGAGCGCGGCTGGACTCGGCCTGAAACCGCCCGTGCGGGTCAAACCCCGCCGGTACAGGCAAAACCCCGCCGGTGCGGGTCAAACCCCTCCACTGCCTCCGGGGCGTTCCGAGCCGGGCCCTCTCCGCTGCGGGGCAAGAAAAAGAGGGTGAAGGCGGTTCGAAGACATCCCCCCACCCCATCCCCCCAGGGGATGCCCTGGCCCCGGCCCCGGCCCCTCCGGCCGGCGGCAGGTGGGCGTTCGCCGCGTCGGGGAAGGAGCCGGGCACCCCGGGGCACGCCGCGGGGCCAGCCCCGCTCCCGGGCACGGCGACTGGGCTCTGCACCGGTGCGACACCCGGTACCGGCACCTCTGCTCGGCAAGGCACGGGCTGGATTTTTTCCTGGACGGACAAAATCAAACGGGGAAGGGTGAAGGAGAGGGAGGGGAAGGGTGGAGGGAGGAGAGAAAGAAGACAGCTCCACGGATGTCGGATGTCACGGACGGCGTTACACGGGCGGCACGGGGGCTTCTCGGCCGGATGAGCCGCGACAAGTCTCCGCCGAGGCCCCGGGCCGGCCGGTCGGGGCGGGGAGAGGTGGTGGGTGCCTGGCGCTGCCGGCGGCTCGTCCTGGGGCGGCCCCGCTTACAGGCACTTGAGGAGGAAGGAGTTGCACGAAGTGCCCCGGGGGCAGTCGCAGAGCTTCCCGATGCGGGCCCCCTTCCTCACGGCGCACTGCTCCCCGGCGTCGCACTGCGGGCGGCGGCGGGCGGTGAGGGGGAGACCCCGACCCGCCCCTCCCCGTCCCGTCCCGTCCCGTCCCGTCCCGTCCCGCCGGGGCACTCACCATGGGCACCTGCCCGAACTTCTTCTCGTAGTGCGGCACCCGCTTGCTCTTCAGCTTCTCCAGCACCTCCTGCAGCGCCTCGATCTGCCGAGAGACCCACATATAGACCCCGTCAGGCCGCGCCTGCCCGCCGCCCGCGGACCCGACCCGGCCCTGGCCCCAGCCCCGGCCCCCCGCCCTACCAGCTCCTTCTCTCGGGAGGCGCCGCCGCCGCCGCCGGGGACGCCCAGGTCGCGTCCGCGGCGCAGCGGGGTGGGCCCCTGCCCGCGGGCGCCCAGCAGCAGCGCGGCCGCCACGGCGCAGAGCGCCAGCGCCCGGCAGCTCTCCATGGTGCCGTCGCCCGCCGCCGCCCGCCGCCGCCGCCGCCGCCTTTATAGCGCCGCGCCCGCTCCGCCGTGCGTCAGCGCCCCCCGCCGCCGTGCCGCGCCCCGCACCGGACCCGACCCGACCGCATCGGCTCGCGTCGGCTCTGTGCAGCCCGGCTCCGTTCGGCTCGGCCCTGCTTGGCCCGGCTCGGATCGGTTCAGCCCGGCTCAGCTCGGTTCGGCCTGGCTCTGCTCAGCTCGCCCCGCCTCAGCCCTGTTCAGCTTGGCTCGGTTTGGCCCAGCTTGGTTTGGCCCGGCCCGGCTCAGCTCCGTTCAGCTTGGCTTGGCCTGGTTTGGGTCGGCTCATCTCGACTCAGCTTTGGTCAGCTCAGCCCAGCTCGGTTTGGCCCGCTTTTGATTTGGCCCGGCCTGGCCCTGCTCGGCTCAGCTTGGGTCAACTCAGCCCAGCTTGGTTTGGCCCGGCCTGGCCTGACTCGGCTCGGCTCAGTTTGGCCTGGCTTGCTTTGGCCCAGCCCGGCTCAGCTCAGCTTGGCTCAGCTTGGCTTGGCTTGGCCCGGCTCAGTTCAGCGCAGCTTGGTTTGGCCCGGCTCAGTTCAGCCCAGCTCAGTTTGGCCCGTCTCAGTTCAGCCCAGCTTGGCTCGGCCCGGCTCAGTTCAGCCCAGCTCAGTTTGGCCCGTCTCAGTTCAGCCCAGCTTGGCTCGGCCCGGCTCAGCCCAGCTCAGCTCGGCCCGGCTTGGCTCAGCTCAGTTCAATTCAACCCAGCTCAGTTTGGTTTGTCTCGGCTTGGTTCGGTGCCCCCCACCTCCTGACCACCCAAGTCTTGGCCAGGAATTGCCCCCCATGGGTCACCCTCTGCCCAGCCAGGCTCGGGGTCAGCAGCCAAGCCACTGCTGAAAGCCAACGTGGGGAAAGCTGCCTGCTCACACACCCTTGTATCTTCTCCACGGCCAAGGGGACGCGGTGTGAGAAGAGTGGGAGGCTTTTCTCTCACCCATGGGGTTGGGAAGGTGGAGGGAGAGGAGAGGTGGAGAGGGAAGGTGCAGGAAAGAGGGAGAGGAGAGGATGTCCAGCAGGATACCCAGAGAAGTGAGTAGAGGTTGGGCCATCAGGGAGACCAGGCGTGGAAGGCAACACAGGGATCCAAGAGGAGGGAGAGTTAGTAGCCCATGGGCTATGAGAAAGCACGGTGTGATGGGAGGAAGAGCCAGGATGGGAGGACTAACCTGAAAGAGTCGGGGAGTGGGGGGAAGGTAAAGATGGTGAGCAACCAGCTGGTGAGGATGGGATGGTTGAATGAGGACAGGTGGGACTGCCAACAGGGTGGGAAGGCTCAGGGCCACGGCGAGCAAGGTGAGAAGCAGCCTCAAAAGCAGCCGTGGATAAAAGTAATCACTGGTACTTGGAGCAGAACTGTGAAAAGGTGCTTGAGGCCAAATACCATGTTACTCAGCAGGTGCTCAGTGAGCATCATCCATCCTGTGTGTGACATGAAGCCATCCTTTTTTGGGCAAAGAAGCACAGTTGCCAAAAGGAGACCCAGCATCTGTGCACTCATCTCCATTCAGACCTTTCTGCTGACGCTTGTCTCTGCAAGCTCAGTGGCCTCATGTTCATCAACATCGTGGCCGAAAAGTTCCCCAAACCTGCCCAAGCCTCATGGTCATGGTGGGGGCAGGAAGAAGACAGAAGCAGCTTCCTCCCACTAAGAGAAGCAGTGGGGTGGCAAGGAGAGCATGCAAGATGAGGGGCCATGCTCAGCCCTCTCCAGGCTCACCCCTCTGGGCCAGGGCTGGGGCAAAACAGTGGGGAGCTGAGCAGCAGCTTTGCTGCCATAGAATCATAGAATGTGTTGGGTTGGAAGGGACCTTTAAAGGCCATTCAGTCCAACCCCCCTGCAGTAAAGGGACATCTTCAACTAGATCAGGTTGCTCAGAGCCTCATCAAGCCTGGCCTTCAATGTCTCCAGCGATGGGGCCTCCACCACCTCTCTGGGCAACCCCTTCCAGTGTCTCACCACCCTCATTGTAAAGAACTTCTTCCTAATGTCTAATCTAAACCTACCCTGCTCTAGTTTAAACCCATTGCCCCTCATCCTATCGCTACATGCCCTTGCAAACAGCCCCTCCCCAGCTTTCTTATAGGCCCCCTTCAGGTACTGGAAGGTCACTCTAAGGTCTCCCCAGAGCCTTCTCTTCTCCAGGCTGAACAACCCCAGCTCTCTCAGCCTGTCCTCACAGCAGAGGTGCTCCAGCCCTCTCATCATCTTTGTGTCCCTCCTCTGGACCCGCTCCAACAGGTCCATGTCCTTCTTGTGCTGAGGGCTCCAGAGCTGGACACAGTACTCCAGGTGGGGTCTCACCAGAGCAGAGTAGAGGGGGAGAATCACCTCCCTTGACCTGCTGGCCATGCTTCTTTTGATGCAGCCCAGGATGCAATTGGCCATGAGATATTTGGCCCTCTGGCATGATGGTTGTGGGGCAAGGAGGCAGTGAGCGGGGTCTGCCCGTGGGGAGGCTCTGCTCCCAGGTCTTTGGTGATATGGGGACATTCCTGCCCTCCAGCCAGCAGCAGCAGGAGCTTGGGTGGAGGGAGGACCATCTGGAGAAGGAGGAATTTGGGAAAATGCGTTAACAAATTTGGGAAAATGCATTAACAAAGCTAGGAAGAGCCTGAAAAGGCAAAAGCAATGTGAGAAGAAAAAAAAAAAAGTTGTTTAAAGAAAATTAAACAGGCCCAGGGACATATTTCTCTAAACAGGAAGGCAGTGTTTAAAGGGGCCAAGAAGATTGTGGCTTAACAAGTAATTTTCAACAGCACCATTTTTTTCTGAGGCAATAAAAAGACACCAATCTCTCCGACTCTCATGTTTCTTGCCTCCAGAGCTGCATGTTCACCTCTTGCTGCTACCTCCTCCCACACACTCCTATTGATCATCACATCCAGCAAAGGTCTCATTTGTAATTGCTGTTGGGAGTAGAGATCCTCTCCGTGTCTGCATGAATCCTCCAGCCTCATTTTTGCCACAGGGAAGGCGAAGATGTCAGGCATCAGGCTGGC
The DNA here is from genome assembly GCA_947846985.1 of Fratercula arctica. Classification (NCBI taxonomy): domain Eukaryota; kingdom Metazoa; phylum Chordata; class Aves; order Charadriiformes; family Alcidae; genus Fratercula; species Fratercula arctica. Next base: position 67,891,568 of record CANTUZ010000026.1, on the reverse strand, counting down.
GGTGAACCACTCGCAGTGAATCCCACGTCCCAGGCTGGAGCGAAAACGCAGCTGTGTGACGTACTGGAAATGATGGGTTTGCCGAAGCAAAGTTTCTTTGTAGAGAAATAACAGAGGCTAAGAAAAATGCCACCCTTCATACGGAGAGGCATATATATGGCCTATTCAACTTCAAAAGCAGCGTCGGTGAAGCCTGGCTGTATTCAAGCCATATTTTATAGCATGAGGATTACTCATGCAGTGTTGAAAACACCACAGAGATGCTCAGAAAACATCACCGTTTTCTCCCCAGCTTGCGCTGCCATGTAAAAAGTTGCATTTGTTAGTTTCACCCTGCAAAATTATTGTTATTGAACGTGGAGGCAATTACAAATTTCTGTTTCCAGAAGTTGTCGTATCTGTCTGGCTGCAGACACCCAGGGAACTGTACGTTTCTGTGCTTGTTACTGCCTGTATCACGCTGTCTCTGCCAATGTCACTGTCCCCTGCTCCCTATTCAGCCGCTCTTGTAGACTTTGTCTCCAGCACTATGGGGTAAAAAAAGCCATAGGACATCAGACAGCTAAATATTAAATAAGAGCGCCAGAAGCTACCGTGCCAAGGAGCGGAACAGGGTCACAGCATGAAGATGCAACATCACTGTTTGCAGCCACGAAGAGGCAGGTAATTTTTGACAACGGCATCAGTAGCCAGTTGTGAGAGAACGGGCTATGGAATTAGGGAGTGTGTGGCACTGCAGAGCTCAGCTCCACGTAACCTGCACGAAACGCTCTCAGACCGCGGAGACCGACAGCTCCACTCCAGCCACGCATTAACTCAAGCTTCTCAAAGTTCTCATACTTTCGTCATATGAGAAAGCATGGAGAAACATCTGCATCCGTTATTGCAGATGAGACACAAACAGGACGCAGCCAGTGGGCATTAACATCTGTATATCAAATGTGTCATTTTTGAAGTTGCACACGGTACATGCTTTTTGTGATCACATGCTTCCACCGTGATGAATTAATTGAATGTACTTCTAAAAGCGGGGGAAAAAACTGAGGTTTCTGTTGAGGCTGGTGTCAAAATAATGGAGCTCTGAGCAGTTCTGATGCATTTACGTATTCTAGTTTTGGCTTGACATAGACACAGAGGTGGGTGGATTTTATGACTACGAGAATGTAGAGGTTAGTGTGAAGCATTTGTTCAAGTGCTCTACTGAAACAGAGACATGAAAGTGGACATCAGGCTTTAAGTGGATGATTTAAGGCTTTGCTGAAAAGCAGCGGGCCCTTGTTTAAGTGCTGTGTTGAATTGCCTTAATTTATAAACCTCAGTTTAAAAAAAAAAAAAGTTTATGTAATATACCATTGTTGGGCTTCTGAATCAAGACATTTCTTAGGCTGAAATCTGGAACAGCGAGGAACATCTAAGATAAATTAGGGTTCTGCCACATTTGAAGTAATAACAAAGTCCAGAGGCACACTTGAAAGATAACATCTGTTTCAGAGGGAGATACCAATTAATCCTGATGAGTAAGAGACCAGAAAAATGCCATCTAAAGAAAAGATGGGTTCTCACAAGAACAGCACATACACAAATGCCAATACAAACACTGAGGCTACAAACTCCCCACTAAAGCAACCCCAAAATGGGTGTAAGAGGGGTGGGAACAGGCACCCAGTGGCTTCTCAGATATTGCCTTTATAGCTTCTCCATTTCTGCAGGCAGAGCCATCGCAGAGGCTGTGCCCACGTCTCATTTCAGCCGTGGAAGCAGGCTTGCAAGCCTCACAATTAGCATGTACCAGAGGCCACTGATTTTGGCTGGTGACCACATCGCAGCTCCCAGTGGTTCCCAGCACGTTCCTAGGTGCCAGGAGAATAAAAAGGAAAATGGCAATAGGTAGGTTTTTATGATCCACCCTGAATTTGCCATCTCAGCCTAGGTAATTTGAGAAGCACCCTTGGTTACTGCAACAGTCCCTGGGACATGACAAGCCGCTTAGCCCCCCCTCATTCATCACAGCTTTCCACTTCCTTCTACAGAGGTGTTTGGAACACCCTCAAGGTCAGAGTATTGACCATTTCAAACTCCTTGTACTCAAAATGTTGACGTCTCTTAAATACGCCATGTCCAGCTACCAAAGAGAGCTGGAACTAGGTAACCTCTTGGCCTTGCCATGGCTCTGAGGCAGGAGGAAGGCATACAGCTGAGAAGACCAATCCCCAAGGCAAGACCAGATGGGAGCAGAAAGGTCCCCTGGAACCCTAGAGCACCCAGTTCGAGATCCTGGTCCACCACAGCTTGTGTGCTTGATAGGGCAAAGCCATTTCCCGTGTTCCTCAACTTCCATCTTAAAAATCAGTGTCATCCTAAGTATCATCCTTTCCAGTAAGTAAAGAAAGAGCTTAATGGCTGTGAGCTGCTCCAATACGACAGTGAATAGGGGACACACACTGGAGATGGGTAGGACAAGGGTTGAAATAGTCACCCACAGCTCTTACGTTGCCTCTGCTGTCAGGAATCTTATGCCCTTGCAGTGGCAGCTACTTTTTATTTAGGTTAGAGTCATAGATTCATAGAATCATCTAGGTCAGAAGGGACCTTTAAGGTCATTGAGCCCAACCATCAACCTAAGGCTACCAAAATCCACCACTAAACCACGTCTCTAAGCACCACGTCTACCTGTCTTTTATATACCTTCAGGGATGGCAATTCCACCGCTTCCCTGGGCAGCCTGTTCCAATGTTTGATAACTCTTTTGGTGAAGAAATTTTTCCTAATATCCATCCTGAACCTTCTCTGGTGCAACTTGAGGCCATTTCCTCTTGTCCTATTTCCTGTTACCTGGAAGAAGAGACCGATCCCCACCTCGCTACAACCTCCTTTCAGGTAGCTGTAGAGAGCAATAAGGCCTCCCCTCAGCCTCTTTTTCTCCAGGCTGAACAACCCCCATTCCCTCTGCCGCTTCTTCTAAGACTTGTGCTATAGACCCTTCACCAGCTTCTTTGCCCTTCTCTGGACTTGCTCCAGCACCTCAATGTCTTAAGTGTTTATTTAACTGATTTCCTTTCACTAAACATCCAAAAGAGATCCTACTGCTAGACCAAGGGCAATGGGAAGTGAGAGTAACTATGTAACAGAGTAATGCCCCAGCATGAACATATCTACCAACATCACCAAAGGTGAGGTGAGCACGGGGTCCAACTCCTCACTCCCGGTGGGAGTCCACCGAGGACCAGGTTCTTCATGAAACCTCTGGGCAGCAAGAGGCCATCTCTGCCACCAGAGTGCCGCCACGCACAATGTGCGTTGCCTGTAGCCGGTGCCCACGTGCGAAGCACAGCCCATTAACCTGCAAAAGCTTTTCCAGAGCAGGCTGCTGTGCAGCGGGGACTGATAATTCCCTAGTGATTCCTTGAATCGTTCATCTGCAGTGAAGGTCCTGCCCTCTAACCTCCCCTCACCAGAACATGCTGATAGGATGCTAGGCCCACGCTGATGAATTTCATTTGTTAAACAAGCTTCCAAAGATAAATATTATTAAGGCAGAACAGTCTTATTTATTCAGAGACATGTTTTGACTTGGCTTGCACGCATATTTAGAGGAAGAAATTTTGATATCTGTAAATAACCATCCTTTCAGACGTATTCAGAGTGATTATTCTCAGAGGCATGAATCCTCCCAAACATATCTACCTCCGCTATCTGTATCCCAGGATTATCTGTTACTGTCTCCAACTCAGCATGGTTTTGTTACCAGTCTCATTGAAAGAATATATTCAAAGTAAAAATATTACTCTAAAGTGATCAGTTCTCTTAGCAGAAAAAGGCAGTACTACTCACATCTTTGGGAGTAATGGGCTGGGGAAAGCAACCCCCATAATTTAGAGCAGAAACAGTTGCCTTAACCAGTTACTCAGCTGTAGTAGGAGAAAGTATGGAGTGTTTCTTTTTATTAGAAACCATGAAAAGCAATCATTTCAGGGTGTGAAACTTTTGATCTCCCTGGCTATACCTCATATACACAAATTTAAAAGTAGGGTATTTTTAAAGGCATTTCAGCAGTCCAGCAGCCATAAATAATGTCACTGCACTTTTCAGGATAAAGAAATGCCGGGGTCGTGCCCAACGTGTTTACAAATTCATGTAGTGAGACAAGAACAAGAACCATTGGCACAAAAGCACAGCTCTGTGCCTTGTTGCCATTTATGGCAGTATTTAAAGCTATTAGTCCCTGTTAAATATGTATTTAATATACTAAGAACATGCACGTGAGCACAACGGTGAGATTACATGTGTGCAGACCTACAGAAATGATCTTTCCAGGGGTGCAGAACACACCAGGATTTCGACAGATTTCTTCTCAGTAAAAGGAGAGAAAACTGGTCTTTTAGTGCCATGCAGAGACGTACCAGAGCCCCCACAGCTCAACATGTGCTGGGCTCTCTGTATTCTACACCAAAAATGCCCATTCCAAATAATTCTTTCATTTTCTCTCTTGTACCTGCCTGAGACACGAGCGAGAGGGCTAGTCACAAGCAAACTGTCCTTCTCCCTCCTGGCTCCACGAGGAAGGCCTCTGCCACACAAGCCTAAGAAGACTACAGCTAGCGTGTTACCCAGGATGATCACTGCCATTAGCAATCTTTCTTCTCGCCACAGGCCAGCACAGGATAGGGCCGCCATCCACGTACATCAACTCTTCTTGGATTTGATTCCCAGTGAAGAACATTTCTGCCATTTAGCAGTCTTCTGATGGTTACCTCAGCACCTGTAGGGCAAAACTAGATAAAATGACCTTTCCTGTCCCAGCCAGCACAGTATTTACCTCCTTATTCTAGACACACTACATGCCAAGCATTTAGTTTCTGCAAGGTGCAATATTTCTAAAGAGAAAAAATGAAATGACAGACACTGAATTCTTGAGAAACAATACATTGCAACAAGCTACAATAAATAAGTAAGATGATTAACCAAAGCACTCCAGCCCTAGTCAGTGGGATTCAGGCATGCGCTCTGGGTGAAGCATCGATCCACACGGGGAGGGAGAACGCTCCCTCTTCATGAAACTGCAATTGCCAGAAGGATCGCACAGTAGGGTGCTGAAACACCTCTGCAGCCAGCCCTCATCTTCAGCAGTGCTGTCAGCAGCCCACAGCTCCCACAGATACCAGCACACGCTCCCCAGCTCTTCCAGAAAACACTGCGCATCCATCAGGTTCTCTTGTTGTTTTGACTTCGGGGAACCGTACAGAAGAGCAATGGTTTTTTTGGATGAAAGCCAGAAAACAGACAAAATGCCAACAACTGTGTGAAATCTATAATGTCATGCTGTGTTGAACTCCCTGGCTGCCCTTAGAGCACTTCTCTTTTGCAAAAATTATTTACTAGCAAATGTGGATTATTTTTACTTGTTGGATTGCAAGAATATTTTGCATTTACAGGAGACATACAAAGAAGAATTAAAAGAAATAAAGGAGCTGAGAAGCACCAAATATGTAGCTTATTTCGCAGATTTATTTATATAAGAGATAGTATCAATGGTTTCTGGTCAAACATAATGGTAGAAGTTGCAGTTTATTCATGCAATGCAGTGTTATATAAGCACTGTAAGTGACCCATCTCAAATCAGTATCAAAACGCTGAAGCACTGTGTGATGATTACTCAGAGAAAATAAATAATTGGGACATTTCCATTAAAAATAGCATTGTACAAATCTTTATTTTCAACTACCTCAACACTGTATTTAGTTTGCTCTCTAGCCCCAATTAAAATATACAGAGGTAATTCTGACATGTGTACGTGTAAGTTTACATCCTGAAAACCCCAAATTCTGTCTTCTTCGTAGGTGCATTTAATGCTGCACTGAGACTGAGGCCCAAAACCAGTCTTGTGTCAGCTGGATCAATAATTCCGTCATCCCATAATCTAGAGAAAAAAAAAAAGCAAACAATAATAGTTAAAGGCAACTATCATATACAGTGAGCAGATTTTAAAGCACATGGAACTGGAAATAGCTACACTAAAGAAAGTGGATTAAAGAGCTAAATTATACTTGAGGACATGGAGTTAATTCACTTTAACTGTCAATGCAATAGACTGGTGTGAATTACTCTGTGGAATGTTTTTTCTAGAACAAAATATACATTTTGGATAAATGAACAAGGTCAGGTTTACATACTTTAAATCAGATTCTTCATATTTATTTTTAGTATGAAGTCATTGCCTTAGAGAAAAGAGACCTTCTGGTTTTTAATATTCACATGCAAAATGACCTTTTGTCAATGACCTATCTCTTCTATTAAGAATGCTAGTATTTTAAGTATTTTAATGTCTTATCATTATTTACGTTATTCAGGTTAGTTCAGCTGCCAGATGAGGATGATACAAGAGTTCCTTCTTTCAACATTAAAAGACCCAGAGTAAGTTTCAAGTACTTCCAGTATTTGTTGTATTTATTTTTTCTGAAGGCCATTTCTAAACAACTGTAAGGTAATACCCTCCTTAACCCAGCCCTGAAGGCAATTAAATTATGAATGAGCAAATACCAAATTCTGAAGTCCTCAAACTCACAAACGCTTGTAAATAATCCCTTTGATATTATCCCAAACTTAAAGTACTTCTGGCATCAGTTCTCATCAACAGCTCCATCCTACCTAAAACAAAATCCCTGTCAAAACCCGCAGCAGGCCATGAAACTGTAAATATTGCATAACTACTACCTCCCCAGCAAGACACTGAAACAAGATACCACACTGCACATTGCAACCCAAGTCTCGCTTAAATAAGCATGCTTTTTAGTCAGGGTCTGCAAAACATATGCACAATATCTTTGGTTAGGACAGTGATACTCCTCCTCCATCCCATCTTTCCCTAGAGAGACTTATTTGCATTCTTTTTTGAACTCACTTCAGTGTTGACTAACATCTAATTCTTTGTCTGTGGAAAATTTGAAAATACAAGCTAAGGCTGACTCTACCAAGAGAAAGCACAGCCATTCCTTTCTAGCTGAAGTTTCCAGCTGCAAATTTCCTACTGCTTGAAGATTAAGTGACAAAAATCTAATTAGACAGGAAACAATATATTTTGCACTCTTCTCTCAATACTAAATGTGCCAACCTCACCCCCAGAGGAAAGACTGCAAATTGTACATGCTGATAAGCTCAAGGCAACAGCAGCCACTTCTGAGTGTTTTCCACCTTTGCTTTATTTCGCCATTTGCTGTGAAAGTAATTTTCATCAAATCAGATAAAAATATTAAGAGATTGACAACATAGGCTTATTGGTTTACAACAAATACACGTATCTATCCTAGGATGCACGAAGTGGAACTGCAATAAAGGACACCTGTAACAAGATGAGTCACGAGGGTTCAGACTCAGCTTAGGAGCCTGTTCTCCAACTAGGAGAGAGAGAAGAACAATGAGACCCAACTCAGAAAGCAGGTTCTACTAGAAGTGTATCTTATCATGGTGCAGCTCCCCAAGTAGAGGAGACTCTTACCCTAAATGGGGCACCAGAACACAGCTGAAGTGCAAAAGGAGAAAGGGGTCTGGAGAAGGGAATACTTTGCTGTTAATTGGGCAAAACTACACTGTCTCTTTCTTTGGGACTGAAAACAAAAGCTTTATTAAAGAGATTTTACACCACAGTAGTTGTGGCGCTCACTGACCTGGCTGACAGGTCCCAACCAGCATAGAAACAAGTCTGTAAAAAGAACAACTTCTTTAAAGGGAAAATAAAATGCAATAAACCCAAATTACAAATATAAAGAAACTGTAGCTCTATCTAATCTGTTCTCATTTTCGGATTCTCCGTGAGAATCTCCTTTCTAGTGGGCTAGTAAGTTCTGCGTTGGAATATTTTAACAGCCCCACTTGCATCTGCACAAAAGTGGTACAAACAGCAAATTCTGTTGCAGAAGACACACAAGAATTGTCTATATCATATTCTGGATAAAGTGCACAGTATAAGCTCTTGCTGTCTGGTTCCTGTGAGTAACTCCTCCCCTAACTGTAGCTTTAATTTGTAAGTAATAACTCATTAAAATATTTTAGCATATTTTAACAATACTCCATTTAAAAGAGACTAAGTTCTTCTTACCATACAGCAAAACCAGTTAGAAGCCTTTTTGTTCAAAATAACCAAAGGACCAAGTACAACTTGGTTTTACTGAGAGTTACTTAAAGAGTCATTTGAATTCTTTTGTTTTTCCCCAAGATAATGGTTATACCTGGTCACGTAATCTATCATGATAGAATGGCCAAGACAGAATATTTCGTATGCTTGCAAGATCATGAAGTATGCACTACCAAAGTTTAATGCATATGCTTTTCCTTCCTTCTTGTATTTTAGATGTTGATTTAGTTTTGATTAATATAGCCAGATTAATCTGCAGAAGAGATGACAAAGATCCCAATTAATAGTGAAAATCAAAGTAGTTTTGTGAGGTCAAATCAACCACAAACCCTTTGTTTTCTAGTGACTGTGTGCTGGTTTTGGCTGCGGTAATTTTCTTCATAGTAGCTAGTACGAGTCTGTGGTTTGGATTTATGCTGGAAACAGTTTTGATAATACAGGGATGGTTTTGTTATTGCTGAGCTCATACAGTGTCCAGGCCTTTTCTGCTTCTCACACCACCCCACCAGTGAGGGGGCTGGGGGTGCAGAAGAAGCTGGGAGGGAATTCAGCTGGGACAGCTGACCCCAACTCATCGAAGGGATATTTCATACCATATCACGTCATGTTCACTATATAAAGCTGGGGGAAAAAGGAATGGGGGTACATTCAGGGTTATGGCATTTGTCTTCCCAAGTAACTGTTACGTGTGATGGAGCCCTGCTTTCCTGGAGATGACTGCACACTTGCCTGCCCATGGGAAGTAGTGAATGAATTCCTTGTTTTGCCTTGCTGTCGTGCACAGCTTTTGCTTTATCTATTAAGCTGTCTTTATCTCAACCCACAAGTTTTCTCACTTTTACTCCTTTGATTCTTTCCACCATCCCACTCGGGGGGAGTGAGCGAGCAGCTGCATGGTGCTTAGTTGCCAGCTGGGGTTAAACTGTGACAGACTGTGAAAAAAATAACTGTAAGAACAATCTCAAATATAGTAATTTCCACTTTTAAGCAAATTTGGGGGTTTTTTGACTGCTACAGGTTTGTTTGCTCTGCAGATCAACTTTTTAAATGAACACTTGCAATTAAGTTTTTGATTTATGAAGCACTGAAACTGAATGAATGAATTAATACTTTAAAGTATTTAATAAATCTGCTAAGGGCCTGGGGAGGGCAGGGATGAAATGAATCAAAAAGAATCACCAACTTAATGCATTACCTTCCAAGATGCAACTTCCTGGTGACTACCACCGTAATAAACACTTCCAAACATGAAGCAAATTTTAATGGCAGATTTGGTTTTTTGTAACAACACAATTAACTTATATTGACAACCACAAAGATTTTGTGTTAAATGGAAGTCAAGCTGTTTTCATGTGGTCACCTCTGGCTTCTGCTTCTCTTTGTTTAAAGAAAACTACATTCTCTGCTGGGATGTAACATCAATAATTAAACTATCTATTAAAACACCATTGCTAGAACGTGAGTCACATCTATACTCATAAAATATTTGCAAGAGAGACACTGTGAGTAAAAGAAATGAGGTGCCCAAAAGTAAAATGCTCATATAATTTGTTAAGATGCAAACTGCTGAAATCCCTTTAGAAACCTGTAAGCAGATTAACATAACTCATTAAAAAGGGTGCTGCCTAATGACTACTGTTAATTAAGACTGCTCACTGTGAAAGGTTCTAATCAAGTAATTGATTAAAGTTTGATTAGAAAATGGAACTGCGGGGAACAGTATTGACATCCTGTACATGTAACAAGTCATAATTTATAAGCAAAATTATATAAGCAGAGTAAATAGGGAAATTTGCTTGTATTTTAAGATCATTAGGGCATTTTCCTTCCCTCTCATTATTACTGCTAAAAGCTTGATTCAAAGCCTAATGAAGTCAACTGGAAGGGTCACATCAATCTCAATAGACACTAGGGGTGAGGCAGACTGGTCCCCGTAACTTAGCAAGAGGACAGCGTGAGGGAACCTCCACACTGGCTGCACCTGAGCAGCAATACAGACAGCAGTTCTTCTGCCCATCTGTCATTCTTTCCTCTCAGTAGTGCAAAGCTGTTTTTTGGAATTTTCTTGTTGGTCTTTTTGGTGGAGGGATCTGGTTAGCATCTGAAAAAACCAAGGCTGATTAGATTCCGTTTCAATACAGCACCCTGACATTTGGCTGATGGCCAACTGTTTTTTTGGCTTGGGACCAGGCAGGAAGCATCCTTTAGAGCAAAGGCAATGGGTTACTTCTCCCTGACCTATGGTGAACGCTTGCCAATAAGCAGCTGCTGATGTTGGCTAACAAATCGGTTGTCTCCAAGGTGCATTGTGGATAAATCCCTCCCTTTGCAGCACATACATTGCTTCCTGCAAAGACTATAATCTTACTTCATCTCATTCCTTGGGCAGCCTACTCTACAGTAATTAAAACTTCTGAGCTATCAATCTGAGATCTTGCTTAGGAATTAGCAATAAATGAAGTAACAAGGCACATGTGACAATATTGGCAGCAAGGCATGAAAGCAGGGCAGGAAACATACAAATATCTACCAATACACCCAGTTATCTCTACAAGACAGCAGAGAGCAATTAAGAACTCCTAGAGAACGCAGACCATACTTATGAGAGAGAGAAAGCAGCCTGCACTGTCTTGACCTGAGCCAGTCACACACTGTTCTTGCAAGCACTCCTCAGTGAAAAGGGGCATTTCACTTTCATTGCTTTTAGCCAGATGAACCTCAGCAGGATTTCAGCTCTGACACTGGACTTCATGTCTCAGCTGGGCTTATTAGCTTGAGTGAAGCATCACATGAACCCAACCACATGCAACCCAGGCTCAGGCTAGTTCTAAGTCAGCTCACATCTGTGCATGTTAAGTTTCCCTTGCAAGCTACAGGCACAATAAGAAGTATGTAACCACTCTGCTTTTTTAAATGATGGACAGGACACCTAGCATTAAGAGCACTTCCAAACCCCCAGGCTAGGCAAACTTAGGCTATTTACTGAGGTGCCTTCTGGATTTGCAACCTAACTTCACAAAATGGACAGATTTTCTGGAAACACAAACTGGTAAAAGTTGCTCAGGAGAGAGGCACAAAGCTGGTGTTAAATACTCAAGTTTCATGTCTAAAAATCACTGGACATTATTAAAAATTTAGAATATGACTTTTTTTAATTATAACCTTAATCTTACATGTAAAAATACTTTCTTGCAGATTAGTAACTCAATGTTGTAAATACTGACAATGGTCTGTTGGTTTTTGGAAGAGGGCAAATTTTTATATTGCTAATATACTGAAAATATTGAATGTTAAATAAATACAGTTCTTTTCAATCATGAGTACAAAGAGACTATGACTGTGTTTCCAATGAACACAGAAAAAAAAGCAAATGTAAAAAAAATATCAAACCATTCATCTTCTCCTCCATGGTAGGGATTAATTTTAAATATAGACAGTTTGACACGTGTTTTAAAAATTATTTTATCAGTGGAAAATTCTCCTTAAAATCCAGTTATAAAAGAGGAGAATATGTGTTTTCATTTTTTCTTCTTGCCTCAGGGCACAAGACTTTGTGACACTAGGCTTGATCTTTAAGGGGTACTGAAAGAGAGAGCACAAAAGCTTTTAACAGCTGACACCATGTCTCAATTTGGGGAAACACCTATAAAATTTAAATCAATTAAAAAGATTTTTGAAAAAATAAAAAGCAGTGTGCCAACAGAAAGTCCACCTCAATAACAATTCAGGATTTTACAAAAGTATCCTCATTACTGATACGTAAAAACCCCAATAAACTGTAATTTAGTAGCAGTGGGGGTTGTACACAGGCACAAAACATCAAGAGGTGGAGAATATCTGACTCTGCAACACAACCACACAGGCCTCTGCCAGAAGCACAGACCAAACAGTGACAAGACTAAAATCCTCCCTAAATCCATGAGCCACATGCCATGCAACCGTAGCACTGAAATATGCCTAGATGACACCACAAACCCTGGGCTACACATCCTACTGAGAATTCTTATCCCATCACAGCACCAGCCAGGGAAAAATGGCAAGAGCTTCCATTTGCTGAAGGCACTTATTTGATTAAACATTAAAAACAACATGGATCCCCCAGGTATAATTATTTCAGTTAAGTTCACTCCACTATCACAACAGAAAACAGAGAAAAGCTACCATTCATTTTATATCTTCCTTCACATCATGATAAACAATTCATAAAGGAGCTCACTGATGCTATGCTGCTGCTGTTGCTGCTGTATCAAACTTGTCATACATAAGATTAAGCAGGTATCAAGTTAGACAAAAAGGCCCCCAAACTCTTTCTCTTATTGACATCTCTATGATACTGACAGAGTACCTTGCACCCACCTGTTCACATAATTTCTGCCCGTGATGCCCACATCAAAATTTACCATATCCCAACCACTCTGTACTCAAGTTTGTTTCCAGACTTCCCAATTTGCAGGTAAGAAAACCATCAGTAATTCTTACTCAGCTACACAAAGACATACATACAGCAGACGCCACAGCTGTATGAGGCCAATATTCTTTCTGCAAAATAAGAAGCCACAGAGACACAGTAAAGTCCCGTTATTACTTGCTATGCTTCTACCATCATTAGCAGCTGAGAGCCTGTGGAGAATTAGCTTTTGGATATCGCAAGGAGAAAAATGTGCAGGAAGGTCAGTACAAACAGGATGAAAACTAACGTAGAGTAACAGAGGCCAAGAAAGCCTCCAATGTAGTTTCCAGGTAACACTCCAGGATGCCACCTTTTGGGCATTTACTAATATTCCATAAACCTGATCTCAAAATGCTGCAAAGGACTTCTCAACAAACATGAATATGCTGCACCCATCAGCTGATGCCCTATCCAAACTGCTATCATCCAACAGAGTCACCTGACAAGATCATGACCTGAGATTTGCAAATGGCTTCAGGTCTCCCTGAAACTCGTCCTTTACCACTGGCCTCTTCTACTTGCAGAATCGCACTAAAATTAATTCTTCCTAACATGCATGCAGCCACTAATTACACTGTTCAATGGGCTTTAGAAAGGTGATGAGATACTACACTAGAGAGAATGATATAAAACATTCAGAACAAAATGCACAGAATATAAACTCCATGCTACCATATCATTACTTACAGAAAAAGTAGAATAATTCCTGCAAGTGCATGCCGCCTGCTGAAACAGTGCATACTACAAAGTCTCAGAGACAAGACAGACAAAACATTGATTTGAAGTCTGTTGTGTTGAACACCTGCACATCAAACACAATCTTTGTTCCAGATTGCTCTATTCTGCTGTTCTTCAACACCAAGATTTAGATGTTATAGTTACGTCCTGTGATTACAATTAAGTTTTGGGAAAGTCATTTATATATTACCTGGCACTGGAATAATAAGGGTTTCCTTCCTCCTCGAACCTCCTAATGATGGGCTCCTTCAAAGCTGCTTCATCTGCCTCTGATAACTAAAAAAACCAGGCAAATAAACAAACATAGATAAGCTATTCTTCAGTGTTTTCTTCCACAACAAAGCTTTATATGCAGCATAGAACTAGAAGAAACTACCTAAATAATCTCCTCAAAGTTCTTCTCCTCTTTTACACACAATTATCAATTTAGTATATTTGACAATAAAATTAAAATACTGCTTTTCAATATGTGTGGGTGGGAAAAGGACAATAAAAATATACTGAACTGAGTATAATAATAATTGGGGAGTATCATCAGAAAAATTACTGAAGCTACTGCACTGAATAAACCCCATTCTGAGTTGCCTTTGGCAAGTTTTTTTAATAAAACAAGTCTGTGCTACTCTAAAACTGAGCTTCTCTATGATCCAGAGCGGTCACTGCGGTAAATCAGAAAATGTTCAAATTTCTAACACATTTTACTGACATTAACTACAATTATTTTTCTCAAACATCTTTGTGGGCATCATCCTGTCTATCTTAAGGATTTGGGAAATTAAGACAGGGAGAGATGAGGGTGAATATATTCTCTTCATAGAAAGCCCAAGTAAAATGTAGAAAAAAATAACTCTTGAGATAACATGTCCATACTGCTTCATTACTCTGAATAACTACTCATGATAAATACAAGCAATTTTAAGACATCACAATAAAATTACTTCTTATGGGACCAAAACACGAATATAAACATAAACCATGTAATTTATAAAACACAGCAGAAAAGAGTGTACAGAGAAACTAGAAAATATTATTAAACAAAATACCACTAATTTTCAATTAAAATGTTGAAATGAGTCAAAAACTTTTCCAAACCTCTACAGACTTCTGCTGTTATAAGTTTCATAATTCTCAGTCACTGAATAATTTGAATATCGGCTTTCTATAAAACTGTCTACTTCAAAAATAATTGGAAAACACTTTGTTTCCACATATTCCTCCTCATACTCCCAAACGAGAGAGGATCCCTGGCTGCTCATCTTAGGCAGAACTAATGACCTGGTGCACAAAATACAAAAAGATTATATGGGAAATACACCTCTTTTAAGCAAAGGCAAGAAGTGTCACAAATAATCTTCACATTTAGAAGACGTAAACAATAACATTTCAGAAATGCTTCATGTTTGCCAATACACTACGTGGCATTGGGAGAACCATAGTTCATTGGTGTCTCGCTCTGCAACATCCTTTTCTAGCTCATAAAGTGAGTAACTCCAGTGAAAGAGTAAATGACAATGACATTACTGCAAATGAAAGAAAGATGTACCTGTTTTCCCTCCCTTGCTTTTTGGTCCTTAGCTATTGTAGCGAGAACAGTTGCAGCTTGTTCCCCTCCCATCACCGATATGCGAGCATTTGGCCACACGTAAAGAAATCTCGGACTGAAAAAAACCATATTAAATACTAAAATAAGACATTGCTGTATTTCCTAGTAAAGAACCAACTCTCACTTAGCTAAGAATTCATTTTTATGCATGAACATCTTACAATCTATTGGTTTTTAAAGAATTAAAATTAACATTAACATATTTCAATGCTTGCAGCATTATGCTTAAAAATGCAAAAATTCTGCTCATTTCCTATATTCAAGCACCTTAAAAATTTATTTCTCTCTTTCTTGAGTCTCTTCATCTCACACACCCCCAGGCATTTTTCTCTTAAAAAAAAATCACCAAAAACTTCAAAAGTAACAGGGACCTTGAAAAATGAAAAAAAAAAAAAAAAAAAAAAAAAAATTGTGATTCATGTCCAAAGGGTCAAAAAAATAAATCCTTACAGGTTCTGCAAACATTACTCATAAAAACAGGCTCAATAAAGTAAATATGGGTTTTTTACACAAGCTGATACTCTTCATATGAATGCAGAATAAAGGATCAGCCCATACTGTCTAATGATTGTTCAGGATTGTACAATTTTTCCTCCAAGAGGCAAATGGGAGAAAAGCATGTCAGCACATTTAGATGTTAGAAGATCTCCTCCGTCACCTAATTCAAGGTTAATCATGAGCCTAACAATCTCTACATTTTGTCAGGTTGTCATTTACTTGTGACTGTATTCAGTGAGAACTGTTTTGTTTTCCAAATAGCACATCTCACAGAGTTTAGTTTAGTTTTCAGAACGGTACTTCAAAGTTATGTTCTCTTAACTTAGTGTTCTGTCATCATCTGAAGTAACACTTACCTATATGCTCTTCCACACATCCCATAGTTTCCAGCTCCGTAAGAACCACCGATAATCACGGTTATTTTAGGTACATTGGCACAAGCTACAGCAGTTACCATCTTGGCACCATCTTTTGCTATCCCGCCAGCTTCATATTCTCTACCAACCATGAAACCTAAAGAATTACACATGAAGAAAAGGCTCAGTTACTTTTTATTATTATACTGTGCTATATGTCATACTATGTGCGTTATACAGCACATGCAGAAGAAACTGAAGAACAAATCATAAGGCAAGGCCTTCACCAGCTGCTGACAGGCTGATTTCAGAATAGGCTGGAGATACAGGTAAAACAAAGCATACAAGATGCTGTCTAAAAGTCACAGCCTCAACAATTAACAGCAAAGCCTACAACATAGTGAAACTTCAAAATATTGATCTCATTCACCTGTAATATTCTGCAGAAACACAATGGGAATATTTCTCTGGCAACACAACTGGATAAAATGTGTACCCTGTAGAGAGAAAAGAAAAAAAAAAAGGAAAGGAAAAAAAAAAAAAAACAAAAAAAAGAGTAAGCTGTTAGAAGTTGGATCAGTGAAGCTACCACTACCAGCGCTCTGAAGTCTGACAAGTGTCCTTCCACTGAAGTCCATGGGAGTATTTGCATCATGAATTGCTGTACTACCTCTGCTTCACGCAAAGTCAACTGCAAAACATGCATTTGTTCTAGCAGAAGAAAACGCCAAAAATGTGTGAGTCCAAGGGTAAAGTTAACTCAGCCAATATGTACTTAAACCACAGACAGCTTCACAGTGTGGCACCTGACATGGAGTTTTTTAAGATGGTGTTATGGAAATTAAGACAGCCGATCAGAAAACAATATCTCCCCATTTTCTGTATAAAAGAAAATTGTTCTGTGAAATTGAGAAAGGCTCTGCTCATGACCCTGCCAATTACTGTTAACGCTTTTTCCTCTTTCTCATGGCAGACAACCTCTCCCCATTTTCTAGGAAAAGACTATTTTCCTCTCAAAGACGCAAATAGTAGATTCCAAACTTCTGTTTCAATTAGAAATAATAAATCAATAAAGCTTCTCAGATTATTTACACACTGCTGGTAAGGAGAAAAAAAAAAGGTATGTAGGCACAGCAACTGAAAAAAAGGTCTAACCTCTTCGCAATACAAAACCAGCAAAATTTATGAAGACCAAAAAGAGAGAAAAATCATAAAGCATAATCTTTAGCTAGCTTTTTCAGAGAAGCACTTCAAAAAAAAGCGTAGTGATGATCATGGGAAAAAGACGTGTCACAACTCATTGAAAAAATGCAAAGCAAAAAGAAAGGAACACTGGAGATTGTGATGCTTACAGAAGCAACATCATGGATAAAGGTCTCTCTAGAAGTGAAACTTGACCATCTCCTTTTACAGTACTGATATGCTAGAAAAAGTCAGCAGTGGAAGATACCTTACATTTTTTTTCATTGGTAGGAAAAAAGTTGCAGCACTAAATTACCAGAAAAATAGTTAAAGTATTAGAAGTACCGAAAGACCTGTTTTCAACTTGGAAATAACTGTGTTAAATGCTAGCCAAAACCCATGTCATTTAACTGCAGTGCTCCAAGTTGAAAGTATTCCTTCAGTACATGAAACTCAATTTCATGTATTATTTTATTACAGCAATAAAGCAAGTAAAATTACTTCCTTTCTCCAAATCTCTCATAAAGGCTTCCTTTGTCCTACAGATTTTCAATACTGATTTCCTCATCATTAGTTTGAGAAGCCTGCTAGAACAAAACTACCATATATAATTGCAATCACTATATTCCATCAAAGATGCCCTTTAATTCACAAAACAGGTATTTTAGACCACAGCTATTATGAGACTGCACGTTTTCACTCATTAGTCTAAGGCAGGAGCTGCTGCAGCGAAGTATGAAAATTAAATCTCCAATGAACTGACTACTAGAATCCAGATCCAGTCCCTTTCATTATTTAAAAAAGTTCCTCATTTCAAGAGCAACTTGTCTACCAGAATTTTTGGTTTTCAATGGCAAAGAAGCTAATAATCTATTTATTTACCTTTTTTGCTGACTCTGAGAAAAGAACCCCATTGTTTCCAATAATTCCTACTGGATAACCAAATATTCTTGCAAATCCTGAAGGAGAAAGATAAATTTGTAAATTTTCACATAGATTTATTTTACCACAGCATATAAAGGTAATGCTTTCTCTTGGCAACAAAAACTGCTATTCTTTTGAAGAAAAACATTATTAAAAATATCAATGGGTGAGCCAAACAGACTTAATCCAACTATAATACCAGTGGGAACATATACATAATAATAATAATAATATATTTCTAAATACCTGTAATTAAAGTATCCCCATATAAGGCTTTGAATTCATCAAATTTACTTCCATCTACAATTCTAGCAATGACCTTAAGAAAAAATAGAAAAATACAATGAAATTCCTAATTCCTTATAGTTTATAATTTGTTTAGAAAGACCATGCTAACATATAACTTAAAATAAATGTTTTCCATTTAGAGAACACCAAGCAGCCCACCATATAAATAGTCCAAATGTCAGTCAAAACCCATTTACTTTTGAAAGTGTGATTTAACTACATGTTTATAAAAAATGGAATTTCAATATTAAGAATATTCTAACCAAACAGTTTAAATTATACAGGAACAACATTTTCCTGATTATTTAAATTTCAAAGAGAAGCTGCTACCTCTGGATATATTAAACATTAATCAATAGATTCACATTTATAAACAGAAAAACATATACAACCATGAGTCACTTTCTTACAGATAAATCTATTTTCAGCTTTTCTTAAGTTTGTGACACAAAAATAATGAAGATCTGTTCTGAGGTTCCTCTGAGATGCAAAGGACCTATTTTATATAAACATAGATCCATTGCTAGCAAGACATTTGCGAGAAGATATTTATTTCAACTTTAAAAGAACATAAATCCAAGCTATTATAACTTTCAAGAGCGTAGTGTGAGACTCAACAGAAGCGTTCATCTTTTTTTTCCCTTAATGCAAAGCAAATCCAGTAACTTCTAACAAAGTATTTTAAGAAAGGTACACACTAAGACTCTTCCTGAAGTAAATACTTGGTTCGTAGTGACAAAGGCTCTCCATATGGGATCTATGCAAAATATGAGCAAGGATATGGTCTTGGATGAAGGTACTGAGGCAAATAATAACACTTGACCTGCAGTAGAGTACAACAGTCTCCATATGTGGTTGGGAGAGCTCTGCAATGTTTAGGGTGCTTATACTCCATCATCTTTAAATATTGGGTCTTTACTTTCACAGGACTGACAGAAAAAGAAAGCTATCGTATCACTTGGCAAGTCTACAGAATGCTTTGCCAATGCAAAGCTCCCTATATTTCCTGGCAGGTTTTTCAGAATGCTATTGATCCCTTGTCCTTGCTCCTCCTTCTTAGACATATAACCAAAAAGCACTGTATTTTCAACATGTCATTGCCATTGCAATGTATCCGCTGAACAAAAATATAAAAAAATATGTTAAAAGATTTTATAAAATTTAAATATTCACTATATATCCAAAATCAGATTTCTGTAGACAAACTATGATGATATAAAGAGTGATTTAGTGCAAGATAACTGTGTGCATGCATGTATGGGCATGTGGATCTTGCACTTAAATTCATACCTCTTTGACATCAAAGTTTCTTTTTAGCTGGTCGCCAACTATTCCATATATTTCATCAGCAGGAAATAAAGGCTCTTCTGATGGTTCTATAGTCACCTGGAGCAATTTATCAAAACAATTGACACAACAAAGGAATTATTAGTCCACATTGTGACTTAAAAAAACAAACAATTTATTTGCCAACTGCTTTGAGTACATCAAAATACCTGTACTGGCTTGTCCTCACTTTGCATAAAGGTCAAGTTTCTTAAACTGACGGTTGACAACATTTTCTCACTTACTGTTACCTTTGTTTCTACTCCTGTGTACACCTCCAAACATGCTCCACTTCTTCCATGTTATCAAAAATTAAGCATGTCTTCCCATTTGCTTACTTTCCCCTCTCTACTACTGCTCTATTAGGCAGTTAGTATTATCAAAAAACAATGAAGATTTTTGCCATGCAACTGAATACAACATTTTGCCTTCCTTCAGCTGCTGAGCTTTAACATGGTCTCACGTCTCCTGCCAAAAAAAGTTAGGGCACTTCCTCCCCCATATGCTATCCATCCTGTTTTCTACAAGGGATTTTTAAATCAATACAATACAATCACACAATTTAGGTCTATCCCCTCAGTTTTATATCTTTCGTTAATAATCCTAGAAAATGTGTATTCAAAAAGATGCTTTAGCAGGTATCTAATTCTAAGTCCATGGGAATGATCATGTGGACTTAAAATTAAATTAAGCACCTTGCAAGACTGGGTTCATCTTACAATTCTGCAATTCTGAAGCACTGTTCTAGTTGCTTCATTCTTGCATGTAATACCAGCGATTTTATTAGGAATAATGTAGTAGGAATGTAATTGCAGAACTCAATTAGAGAAATCTTTAAGGACAAAAATCATAGCTTCCATTTTCAAAGTGTCTAAGTCAGAGACAAAAAAATGTATAAATCAGACAAAGAAAAACATTCCTAATTTAAACAGTGTAATGTTTTCAAATTCTATACACTTACATCTACTTTCTTTCGGAGATTTAAACTTCTTACAGCCTTCCTTGCTAGATGAAGTGCATGACTGTCATCCAAAGCATAATGATCTGTTACACCAGATTTTCTGTATAAAAATAACAATAGCAACAGGAAGACTTAAAAAAAATAACCTGACAATAAAAGCGTGAGGTTTTAAAACTTTTAAGACTTTAAAAGTTTTATATTTATCTTTAAAAGACAGATGTTTCAATACAGCTCTTCATGTTTTGTAATGAAATTTCTTTCAAAATAAAACCCATGCCATGAACTTTTCTTTGAAACAGTACATTCAAGTTATCAGACACAACAAAAAATAGCAACTCTACAAAGTAAAAACATCTAAAGGACAATGTAAAAGATGACAAACATTTTTCAAATGGAAATGAAAATTCATCTGAAATTATAAGGAAAAAGTATCTATACAAAAATGTTATAAACTGCTCTTAAAAATAATTATTTACTTCAGTAATTTGAAGTAAAAATTAAGCATTTATAGTACAGTAATAACTAACTTATTGTACAGTAATACCTAACTTTGTTTACTATTCTTTGCATTTTAGAACTAGAAAGTGCATAGATATCTTTGTTTCAATAACAAGTATTCTCTTACAAAAACCAGAAGCTATTTTGATCTTGTTTGTAGTAAGTTCTAATTGACAATAAGAAAGATACAAATCTGCAAAATGTATTACTTTTCTCAATGTGTATTATTCTATTAACATTCAGCATTAAACAGTATGGAAAAGTCCTCCATATTATGTATGATGCTGCAGTAGATTAGACATGTATTTTAAAGTAGTAAATGAAGGAAACAAGATTCTAATTAGAGTAACATAAGGTAGCTACGCTACTCTAACAATAAAATAATTCCACAGCACCAGATAAGGACACAGAAAATCTTAATTTTCAAAATCTAAATATAGTTTAAAAAAGATCTCAATAGAAAATAAATTAAGAGGGGGAAAGGGGGAAAGGGGGAAAGGGGGAAAGGGGGAAAGGGGGAAAGGGGGAAAGGGGGAAAGGGGGAAAGGGGGAAAGGGGGAAAGGGGGAAAGGGGGAAAGGGGGAAAGGGGGAAAGGGGGAAAGGGGGAAAGGGGGAAAGGGGGAAAGGGGGAAAGGAAGACATCCTACTGAAGTCTAAAGGACGGAATAAACTCTAGGAAAATATTTGTTTAAACCTGCAGTGAAGATCTGCCCCTCCAAGATCCTCTGCTGATACCGCTTCACCTGTTGCTGCTTTAACCTACGACAATAAAAGGAAAATGAGCTTTATTCTAGGATAAATATGTATTTTTAGTGAGAAAAAGTCTTTATTTACTGTTGCATTTATTGCTGTGTCCATTATTAGTGTGAGTATACTTACACAGCCTTTAGATTTATAAACATACATTCTCACAAAACTTTTTTTAGCAGTTAACAAGCAATTTCCAATGTGATACTTTCCTGCATTGTTTCAAACAATACCTCAGCATCCTTCCACTTCACTTTTTTTACACAAACTCTGTGAATTTTAGCTTACTTATTTAAATATTAACCGTAAAACAATCATTAGCACAATAATTTACTAAGCATAATTTTCTTTAAAAAAAAGCGTATTAGTAGCATAAAACTGTTTGGATCAAGTATAGTGTCTTCATAAAAATACCTGGAATGCACAATCTAAATCCTAGATCTGTCAAATCTTAGACCTGACAGGTTAATTTGAGAGTGAGTGAACTTCTTCTTAAAATAAAGCAGTATCATTTACTGCTTTATGGTAAAAAAACCAACTATTGTGTATATCCACTCTACTGTAACTGTTTTGAAAAGAATTCCTCACAAGCTGGTGAAACCATTATTCATCATGCAGAGAGTACAAAGGTAGCATTAGAGACAAGAGAAGAGAAAACTATCATCACTTCCAAAACAGCTTTAAGTTTCCAAATCTTCTGTCTAAAACCGAAGCACACTAAATATATAAACAGATATATACACACACACACACACACACACACACACACACACACTCCTCCAAACTGTTAAGCTTGTAAAGCATAGATATTTCTTCACTAAGAGGATTTTTGCTTTTAAATTTGAATGGCTACGCATGTAATACAAAGGTGTGGTATTCCGATACTAATTAATGAAAAGCTTCTCTCAAAGACATAATTAACTTGAATCTTCATTAAATAACAAACATAAGAACATATTTTTAAGCGAAATTAGGAAAAAATTCTTCACCAAAAGGGTTGTCAAGCACTGGAATAGGCTGCCCAGGGAAGTGGCTGAGTCATCACCCCTGGAGACATGTAGATGTGGCGCTTAGGGACATGGTTTAGTGGTGAACTTGGCAGTGTTAAGTTTACAGTTGGACTTGATGATCTTAAGGGTATATTCCAACCTAAATGATTCTATAATTTTATGAAATAATTCTATACATCTCTCTTTACGCATCTGACACAGTATGCGGTTATAACATATTGTGATTCTGTGACTACTGCAGAACTTTGAACAAATCTGAACAGAGCGCTGATTTCTATTAGTGCAGAAATCTAGACCCTAATTTTAATAAACTTTACAAAAATTGCTTTTTTCCTCTTCTGCAGAGGTGAAGCCTTCCTTCTCCAAATCAAAGAATCAGAGTTGTGGAGCCTGTCAGCCACCCTGGGAGATTGTCTAGTTTAACTCCCCTACTCCCCTGCAGGGTCAATCAGAGGAGATTGCTCATGACCATGTAACAGTCAAGTTTTGAGTATCTCCAAGGCTGGAGACTCCACAACCTCTCTGGACAACTTGGTTTGGCATGACCACCCTTGCAGTAAAAAAGTGTTTACTTACATCTAAATAGAATTTCCTGTATTACAGTTTGTGCCCTGTACCCTCTTGACCTGTCACTGGGCACCAATGAGAAGTCTAGCTCTACTATCTTTACTCCCCCCTGCAAGGTATTCATACACATGGATAGCTTTCCCCTGAGCCATGTCTTCACCAGACTGAAAAGTTCCAGCTCTCTTAGCCTCTCCTCATACCACAGAGATGCTCCAGTCCCTTCATCATCTTCATGGACCTTCAGTGTCACTTGATTATGTCCAAGTCTGTCTTGGTCTGGAGAAACCAGAGGTGGACCTGGCACCCCAAATATGTCTTACAAGGCCTGAGCAGATGGGAAGGATCACTACTGTTGACTTGCTGGAAACACTCTCCCTAATGCATGCCGAGGATGTTGCTGGCTGCCTTTGCTGCAAGGGCACATTGCTGGCTCATGTTCAATTTGGTGTCCACCGGGACCCGCAGTGTGTTTTCTGCCAAGAATCTTCCCAACTGGTTGTTCACCAGCCTGTTTTGGTGCCCATGATTATTCCTTCCAAGGAGCACTTGCCTGCTCTGTTTAACTTCAAAAGGTTCCATTCAGCCCCTTTCTCCAGCCTGTTGAGGTCCCTCTGAAAGGCAGTACAATCATCTGCTCTATGAACCACCCCTCACAAGTTTTTATCATCTGCAAGGTTGCTGACGGTGAACTTTGGACCACTGTTCAGGTCATCAATGAAGATGTTAAACAGTATTGGTCCCACTACTGACCTCTGGAGTACACTCTACTGATTGACCTCCAGCTTGAGCTCAGCAGTTTAGTCAGTTCTCAGACTACCTCACAGCCCATTTAGTCAGTCCGTACTTCATCAGTATGTTGAGGATGTTATGGAAGACATGTCAAAAGCCTTGTCAAAGTCAACATAAACATGCACTGCTCTCTCTGCGTCCCCTGAGCCACTCATCTCAGCATTGAGGGCGATCAGTTTGGTCACATCTGATCTCCCCATTGTACATCTGTCCTGACTACTCACAGTCAGCTTTTTGTGTGTAGCATTTTTGGAAATAGCTTTTAAAATTAGCTCCATCACCTTCCCAGGTACTGTGGTACAACAGAACATTCTACAAACAGTTGTTTAAGTAGTACTAACTTTCTTAAAGTTCATTAAATTCTAACAGACTGCAAATAGAGTCTTGACAAGATATGTGGGCATTTTCAAAGAAACACTTGTTCAAGCCAGTTCAGTTAGCAATCATCAGGGAAAATGAACATAAACTTTAGATAAAATGTGCATTTCCTACAATAGATTAGGCTGACATGTAGAAGAGTCCCCAGCACATAAATATGTGCAAATTTGACAAACTTATCCCTTTTTACCAGACTTTCCTTCACTGCTGAGCACAGAAAGCAGAAAATTTTCCCCAGGAAGAGAGAATCAAAAGTTTCTGGAATGGGATAGAGAAGTCTATAGGTCAACAAGAAATCCTGAGATACCAAACAGTACTGCCAAAGGTGAGGATATAGATTCCTCAGCTTGCGGGAGTGCAGAAGAATGGCCCTAGATGTTACTACTCCTGTGACTTTTCCCTCTTACTATTGAGATCCTTCTGTTCATGAAGTCATTACTACTCACCTTTCTAAAACACAGCCTAAGGAAATTTGCCCTTTAGTCTTCAGACTGTACCTTCAGGTATTTTCTTTCACTTCCTTAGGATGTTTTGTTTTAGGCAGGTGAGTGATAAAATCCAATCCCATTTTCTTCATACAGGAAAGACATTTTGGGGAACAGAGCACACGCAATAATGGCTACAATATCTGCTACAACATGGAATGGAAGTTTCTATGGGAGTCTGAAGTAATTTTGATGCTTAGAGAAAGGCAAGCAAAGTATTTTCAGTGAGAATATGAAAAGCTCTACCAAACTAAAAAGCTGACAGGTAGTGATATTAAAGTTTGATCTATACGCACAAAGATAAGGATCATTACATCTGCAGGTTGCTAAGGAACAAATTAAATTGGAGGATAGTTGTGAAATCTTCCTCTGGAAGTGGTGAAAAGTTTTCGTCCTTTCTAACTTAACATCCTTGCAGTCACTGACTTGCCTACCCAAGTCTTCTCTTCAGACTTGACTCAGCCCACCATTTTTTCAGCTGCTTATCCTGGCAAAAGTCTCCTAAACTACGTCTCAGTGATATACATGTATAACACAAATTCCCTTGTGATGTTTACCATCCTCTTAGAACACGAGAGTCTGGTTCCCTTTTTTTCAGCTTCCTGGGTAGTACTGAATATTAGCTGTCTTATTTTTACCTGCTTAATGCTGGAACTTGAAAGAAACTGGCTTTAAGTAAACTCTCTCAGTGCACCCAAGGGGTTTCCCAAGGTCCGATGAACCTTTTCTGCTCTAACATAGCTCCAAGCAGAATCACTCAAGGTGCAGAGCATTCCCCAGCACTCTGGCCACTGGAAATGCCATGTCAGAAGAGCTGAGTTTGCTCTGGGCTTTCAGATTTACTAGCAGAGCTTCTGCAACACATTACCCTGAACTTGAGCAAGCCCCAGAGGCAGTACTGCCACTTTATATGCCACTGGCTCTAAACTAATGAACTGTGCTGGACCTAGAAAGGTTTTGTATTTGGACGGCTCAGGTGTTCCTGCCACTAGGACTGTTATTTGTAACACAATAACCACGCTAATAAGTGTCTGATGTAAAAGTTCATTTCTTTCATCGTACTAATTTCCTTATCTCAGTAAAAAGATGTATGAATCACCCAATGTTACTCACTCAACTGGTATTATTATCAACTAATATGTTCATTCATATTTATGCCACTTTTCACCAAGAAACTCCTAATATCTAAATTACAGTGATAAATTTACAGAAAATTGCTTAATTTTGAGGGAGGATTTGTCTTTGTTTACCTATACACAACAAGCTGAAAAAGACTAATACAAAATAAAAGGAACAGAGACCTAGGTAAGACGTTTGAAACAATTACTGCCAAAGAAATTTCAACAAAGAACTTCTAGAACTCTAAATTCTAATATGCAGTAAATAAATGAGCATTAAATAAATGAGCATTAAATGACATAGTTGCTATTAATTACTTCATCTGCTTTTGCTGATTACTTGTTATCTCAGAAAGCCTCCACTGAAATAATAAAAAACTTCAAGTTAAATGCATTATTTTATTATGGCAGACAACAAAGTATCCTTGTACTTATAGGTGTGTGTCCTCCGCTGCTGTTTTCAATGTGCCAAGTTACATTCTGAATGCTCTGGAACAGGAATTAGCATTTACCAGCCATAGAAAAGTATGTCTGCATAAATGGTAAGAATTTTTTATTTATTTTTTTTTAAGCTGCACAAGAATTTAAAATCCATCTATACATTGAACTTTGCAAGAAAAGAAGGGTATAAAATGCTAAATCTGCTTCTAGCATCAAGATGACACAGTGGGGAAAAGAACACCCTAAAGCAAAAGAATGAAATGCAAAAACATACTATGGAAACAAGAGCAGTGCTATACAAGTAAACAGTAAATGACATCATGGGGTAAGTTATTGATGCTTTTAAGGAAATAACCACACTCATGCCTTAGGAACTGGTCAACAAAAAAAAAATCTGTCAGTGGTTGTCTTCCCATTGTTTCTAGTACCTGCTACATTTTCCCAGTATCTTAAGTGGTCGAAAGAAGTCATTTGCAGTGATTTGCATCCTCCGTTACTACAGAAATTAAGTGGAGCAGTATCTTCATGCTGGTACAAATTGATTTCTCCATTTAAGCCTGCTCAAGTTGAAAGGACTTTTCTGAGATATTTGATTTGCACTTGGCTTTGTCACAGGAAGCACGCCTAAAAGCTCCCAAAAGACTATAACCAAAACAGAGCAAACGTGCTGCCTCAGAACAGTTTGTTCAATGAGGCAAATATTTGACTATTTCAAAAAAGCAAGTTTATCCACTCAGAATTCATTGAGACTAGAACAGTCATGCTAGGTGGTGCCCTACCTGTTAGCTCTAGCACTAACAACATTTACTACTGGAAATTCCTTTCTTCTTATAAAGCTTGTGTTAAGTAAAGTAATCTTTGTCACCAAAGATTATTATTTGTATTGGTATAAAACTGAGCCTACACTGCAACATACACTGGTATAGCTGTTTTAAAAAAAAAAATAAATCCCACTCAAGCGCTCCCTTTTCTGTTGGAGCCAAGCTACTGTGATTTTAAAGCTGTCTTATGCTGCAATATTTTGCACAGTCACAAATTCCACTATGAGTTCCACAATAAAGCAAGTTTTAATTCACAGGAGCTTTTCAGGTCAGTTTCCTTAGAAACAATTTCCTTACTAAGAAAGTAAGGAAATGATGACAAACTCCATCCTAAGTGCATCTCTCTTGTCTGTAAACTGACATAAAATATAGCAGATCAGTCCTACTTCTGAAGTTCTCTGATCTTGACTCTGAGATATAGTATACATGCTTGTAATTTTCTTTTCTATTTCACATCAAACCTAGAGACTGCATAATTGAATATATAAAGCATTTTTTAATTTAAAATGTGCATGGCAATCTAAAGGCAGTACTATAAAAACACCTTAATAAAGTCTGACGTATATGCATCTCTAACAGACAGAAAAAGATATAATTTAGGATATAAACATTCAGATACACTTAAAAAATGAAAACTAATCTACAGAATATCTGGAAATACCTCATCAAGAAAGGTCTCAATAGTTTAAGCTGTACAATTGTCAGCAGAACAATTTTTTGGGGGGGCTACGTTACTAGAAACTTCAATATCCTTACCAGTGGTGGCCCTCCCAAGAATATTGTTCCCTGTTTGCCAACAATAATACTTTCATCAGCCATCGCAGGTACGTATGCTCCTCCTGCTGTACAGGATCCCATTACTACTGCTATCTGTAGCGAAAACAAAAACCACAAGTTAAAGAATTGTCCAACTCTTAAAAATAGCAAATGCACATGCTACTATTATATATTATACTGATTTTAATATAGGTTCTGGGACAGCACTGCAAGATTATTTTTGCCTGACAGAGCAAATTTTTTATTTATGTTTCAGTTTTTCTTCAAAAAAATAGGGACTGTTTTCAACAGTCTCTTAAACTATGATCTTCAGGCCACCCTGCATGAAAATTTATATATGAAGTACCATGAGCTACATATGTGAAATGTTTGAAGAGGCGCACGTTCTGCCATGAAATTTATTTTTGCCCATGAATGGAAAAAGTCTGAAAGCTAGAGGTTGCTCCTGGTATTTACCCTCAAATCAGAGTTATTGCTTATTGGCATAATTTCACCCATGTGTTAATCCTTTGAAGAAAATTCCTCACATCTGCTAGGACGTAACCTGTTTTCAATGGATCAACTAATTAACTCTGCATCTTCGAGGGGTGCTGAGTATCTCGTTATAGGCTTTAGCATGAATAATCTCTGCTTCACCTTTTTGCCTAATTTTGAGATGAACATCTACCCAATGAACACATTCTATCAGTAATATTTTGGTGACATTTTTACAAAACTGACTTGACCCCAGATATGATCAATACTGTAGCAGTATATGTTCCTGAAAGTGAAGTTTCTCACTTAACTTCTCCTTCAGGGGAGCTCTTCCAAAGACCCTTCCAAAACAGCTTGTGAAGCAGAAGAAACAGAATACTCATATAGAAAAGGCAGACAAGAAGAAACACTTTCTTTCACAATTACAAAAAAAGACCCTCACAAAATAATTTATTTTGCGTTATATTTGTTGGGAAATATTTCTAAAGCTACATCGGGTAGTGTTCTGTGTTAAACGATCATTTCATGCTTTCTCTTAAAAGAAAACAGCACACAGAAGTAAAACTTTCAAATCACATTACCTGTATCTAAAGCAGGAGTAGATGAACTATGACAACCTGCTATCACCAAATCAAACAGCTTTTTCAGCAAACAGTTTTCAGTTTCTTAAACTATATTGAGAGTCACATGATTAATCTGCAGTATTTCTGTTGTGCATTTAATAAAATACCTCCTGGTAAATACAAAGATAACATAAGCCTCTAGAAATGTGAGAAACTTGCGGAAAAAGTTCATTTGATTTTTTCCCCAGGATTTGTGGGGATTTCCTACTCTTAATTTTACCATGCTTATTCTGAAAAACGTGCCTGCATTTAAACTTTAACTCGGGCATTACTTTTTCCAATACATAAATTGGAATATGTATATATTGGAAAAACCAAAATTTACCTGTCAAATAGCACAACCTAAAATTCCCAACTAATGTGCTACTTCCTGACTTGATTCTTTGAATTAGTGCATAGGAAATTACTTAAGAGCGCAATAAAAACCAACAGTTCTGAATGCACGTACAGTATTTCATACCCACTGATCAGCTCTCCATTGTATCCATGCAGCATATGAGTGTGAAAGAGCTTAGGAAACAACTAATCAGAAGCTAATCACAGCTTCCTGATTCACAGCCATACAGACATCGACGCAATTTAAAGCTGCAGTAGGAGTATAATAAATTAGTCACAGGTAAAAGTGGAGGGGGAAATTACAAGCAACATAGGAAAAAAAAAAAGCAAACACTTCAAGGGCAAAATTGAGAAGGGCTGATGAACTGGTGAAACAGACCTTCAGGCAGGCCATAACACAGAATAGCAGGTGAAAAACTAGCAACATCCAGACTCCCATTTCAGAAAAATTAACCAGAATGGAAATCAGAGGAAGCATAATTTCCTAACACCATTTCCTCATGAAACACCCTCTCAAACAGGGAAGATGATTCTCCCTACCACAGTCTGTTAGCACACATTTACAAATGTTAATAGTGCCTTTTTGAAATGACACAAAGGATAGAAACACCTCCCAAACCAAGTACATCTGTATTAAATCCTTTAAATGAAGGAAGCACTTCAGTAAATGTTTTTCCCAGTCTACCATAAATATTTTAAGAAAGCTAAACTTTCATCAGTGTCATACCAAGCAAAATTGTGTTTTATTAAAAGGAAAATCTTTCCTACACTTAATTTTTATTATATAGGAGTACAATGCTACTCTTAAGACTATATGGTAATCGAAATAAAAAATTCAACTTTATAAGGAACTTTACAGATACATTAAAGTTGTTTCAAGATATTCAGGAAAACACCAGCATGACTTTAGAGCCAGGCATATCTATAAACATCCTGCCTAATGACAGTAATTTCAGCCTTGCAAACTGAGTTTACATATTCATCATTACATAACATCTAAAAATCACTACTCCCATACCAGATAATGATTGGAGGCTCTAGGAAAAATCAGGTTTGCCAAAACTTCTCCTAAAAAGATAATTCAGCAAAACAGCCCTGTGGCTGTCTCCTTTGACACTTGCTGTTCAACAAAAATGCTGGAACCAATTTTATTCACACATATAAATCTAAAGTACAACCTAGACCTACCAGTGACTCCACTGGATGGCCAGCTTATGAATTGTCTTTTTTCCTAAACATTTTTCTTCTAACTAAACAGCAATTTTCCTCTGAAGACCTAGCTAATCACTACAATTGCTCCACTTCTATGTTGGAAAGAACTGCAGAAGTTAAATTATGTCAGACCTTCTAAAAGGATTTAGTGTGTTGTTGGAATCTTTAGCCTTGGATTTCTCTGGAGGCCATGGATTTCAGGATTGTTTGGTAGGGAAAACATGGTTGAAGATTTGAAGTCTGACTTGCTTCCAAAATGTGCCAAAAAGGCATCAAGGTAACAAATGTAGTTTCCTCAGAAACCATGCACAGCCAATGTCTGCCATGTAAGTAGGAATCACATGGAATACTGTATCCTTGACCGGTGCATCTGCTGCACAGTGGAAGGAAGTATTAGCTTCTGCTTCCTCCTTTTGGACTAGGAGATTCAAACAAGCACAGCTTCTCACAGAGAATAAATAGCACTGGTTTCAGCCCAACCATGCCTCTCAATGACAGATGTTGGTAAGAATGAAGAAAATAAACTATTTCCACTTTACATTAATGACAAGTTTAACAGTCAAGTATACCAAAACAATACAGTGGTGAAATACTTCCATGACAGTACTCAGATGAAACAGCAAGTAAGCCAAACATTTACTCTGCTTGAGGTTCCAACACCTACTTCTAAGGTTCAAACCAATTTTTCTTCTCGGGTAGAATATCCTGAAAATTTCCTTCACCTTCTTTCATACAGCCAATATAAAGTGATAGGCGTTGAACTGACAACTACACCTAGGAGCAGGGTCTTGACATTAAGATAATTCAGTGAAAGTCACCAGCCCAGAAGTCAAAAAAATCAGAAACATTAGGAACTACTGGCAAAGCAATAGAAAAGAGAATAACATCATGCTATTATATATATGCTATTTTTTATATATATATATATCCATCACCAGTTGACATACTGAGTAGTGCAGTCAGGCTCCTTGATCTCAAAAAATATATAACAAGACCTGGAAAAAGTTTACAGAAGATAAAGTAGGACCATCAAAGGTATGTAACACTTTCTGTAGGAAGAACAGCTAAGTAAGCTTGAATTCTTTGGCCTGCCAAGGGGAGAAAGAGGCAGATATAGGAGAGGGCTATGTAACCAAACAAAGAGGCTGGGAGCTGACTGACTAGACAGCAATTCTGCAGGAATGACCTGGCTGTCTGCTTTCACAGAATGTTCCTTTATTTGGAGAAGGTTTTCTTCATAGACCATGGATGACTCTGCGCTCCCTGGCAGCCTCTCACAGGTCCCTGCTGACAATTCCCTTAGCAAGCCCAAGACTACTCTCCTGAAGACCAGGGTCTTTATCCTGCTACCTGCCTTGCTCACCTCCACTGAGACCTTATAGTCTGCCTTCCACGTTCACTGAAGCCAAGGCTGCCATCAGCAGTCACATGCTCATTCTTCATGAGTAATAGATCCAGAAGTACACCTCCCCTAGCATGCCACCTGCGTCAAAAAACTGACCCCAATGCACTCCTGAAACACCCATGACACAAAACCACTTCTAAATCCAGGAACTGTGACTAACAGTAATTCTATGCATCATTAATACATTAGAAAATAACCTCACTGTCAGGGCACTTTTATCATACAGCACATCAATGTATAAAATGGATATATAAATATACGCATACACCTGTTAATAGAAAGCACGTCTCATTTACTAGCCATCATCAAATGGGTCCTCACATTTACAACAGTGATGCAGAATAATCAACCGTTCCAAGAGATTTCCTAGTGCTTCCTCACATGGCCCTACATACTATGTTGTCAAGTCCCTTCTTCTCCCACTCCAAGACAGGAGCAGGTAGGTCATGTTATTAACGCTAGGGCCAAGAAATAAGACAGCTTCTTCTAAACTATAATGACTTTTTGTGGACAGTTACTGTGTTTACAGTGCCTCCAATCCCCAGACTGGGACATCGGGTCAGCACAACCTAGTGCTATCAAAAACAAAGCACAGGTAAAAGACTTGAAACCAGATAAAGGCAGAAAACAAAAAAACCTAATTAGTACATTTCATTCTTAAGTAAAAGCAAATTACCTGTGGAATTCCTTGTGAGGACATGACTGCTTGATTGTAGAAAATACGGCCAAAATGATCTCGATCTGGAAATACTTCTGCTTGCCGAGGTAAATTTGCTCCTCCTGAATCAACTAGAGTGAATGAAAATGTATGAACATGTCTTTGAACTTGTTAGTATACTTAACTGTGAACTTGTTATGTACTTAAGTTGTTGGTAAAGTATCTGCACATTACTTAAAATATACAGCAACTACTATCACTAACACTATATGTATTTCCATGACTTTAAGTATGTTAGGATATTCTTCTGGAAAAAAAAAAAAGAAATGTGAAAATTTGAAATTTGAGAATGTTCATGCTGCCCTACTGTGAAGCAGGGTTTTGATTCTTTCCCCTGCCCTTGCAGAACCGCTCTCCCAAACCAGCATCAACTCCAGCAACAAGACAAACTCCAGCCTGGTGTGGTAAAACGGGCCACCCCTGAACACAAGAGAAAATGCCCACACCAGTGACTGACTCGGTGAGAAAGGGCCCCAGGTATCCACATCTGAATTAACACCTAGGCGGCTATCACTGAGGGAAAAGGCAGTTCAAATAGCAAGAAAATTACATCAGCAAAGTGCTGACTGACTACAAAACGCTCCCTCTTGATCACACAACTGAAATGAACTGAAACAAGCCCAGGTACAGAAGTTGTAAAGGTAAAATAACTCACCAGGTTTGAGTGGTGAGCAGTGTATATACAGGGAGTATAATTCTCAAAGGTTGAATAAAAAATTAAGCTTTTGTTTCAAAGGCATATCTATGTCCCACAGTTCCTCATTCCGTAAGATCTTAAAACAGTAGAATCACACAAAATTGCTCACTGATAACTTACTAAAAAATAAGAGTTGTCTGAACAGATAGAATTTGCTGATAATTCAGACTAAAAAAAAATCATACAGTTGTTTTGCAAACAGGAAAGCTAAGTTTCTTCTGTTTATTATGACTAAAATAAAACTTAGCCATCCCCTTGCCTCCGAGACTCCTTCCATTGCAGTATGACAATCCCACAAAGTCCTCACCACACCATCCCTGTATTCACTCCACCAATACCTTCAAGTTCACATTTCTCCTAATCCTTCTCTTGGTATTCTTTGCATGTTTGGCCTGCCAGCAGGGCAAGAAATTACAAATGCTTATGCTGGCCAGGACCTACAATTATGTTAACTATTTAACTAGCACAAGCATCCCGACTGGCAAACCAACTAATGCCTCTCAGCTGCTATGTAAGCTGCTAAGCCAAGCAGAATAAACGAGGACTAAACCACCCTATTTTTTAAATGGAGACAGTAGAAGGGTCTTTCTCCTCTGATGCTAACTTAAACAAAATCCACAGGAATACACACTCTTAATCCCTCTCTCAAAACTGGCTGAAATTTGTTAATGGATTCAAAAGTTATTAGATTGGGAATTGAGGCTGAAAGGCAGACATTGGCAAAAAGCTCTTGTATTTGTACAAAATCAGGCTAAGAAAATACTACCTCTAATATACTAAAGACACTTGGCCATCTGATCTTAATCTTTAATAAAAGTATACATAAGTAAAACTTACATGAAGATCTCGCAAAATACTGATTTAATAGACTAAACTCAAAATGCAAAATACACAAAAATTTCTGCTTCAGTAAAATTCATCCCAAATTGTAAAAATCTGTTGATCCAAACTATTACTGACACTTTCGGCCCTGAGACTTTTTTTATTTCTTTGGTATGGTCTCTCATACAGCTACATGCTCCACCAAAAGGCAAAGGAACTCTTTTTTTTTTTTTTTTTTTAAACTGGAATTTGAATTAAGACTGGCTGAGACTATAGGATGGATTGTTCAAGCATGACAGAAGGGAAAGCAATAAGAAAGAAGTGATACAGTGGCACAGTTGTATCTGTTTCTTATGAACTGAGCCCTACAGCACTGCAGAAGATGGTGCTGAGAAGCTATTGGTACCCTCTGGTTAGGAATTGCCACCAATCTATAGATCTAACACAGTATTGACGAAAATTCATTTGAATATGTGTGTCTAAAATACATACCTGGTTAGTCAAATCTGGGGACATATCAGTCTCAGCAACATTTATTTAAAGAAACAGTGTCTTATGTAGAGATCCCGAGCTGCCTTTAACACAGAAGATTTGCTATTTCTGCAGTGGGACTTACCCAAATATAGGCAAGGGAGATGATTTTGCATTGCAATTTCTTGAGCACGTAAATGTTTCTTAACTGTGATGGGATAATAGGTACCGCCTTTGACAGTTGCATCATTAGCAACAATCAAGCATTCCACCCTAAAAATAAAACAAGTTTATGAGAGAGAGAAGTATTTCTAATGAGGAAGTATGTTTGCTGGTTAAGAATTAGAACAAGCCAAGGACTCAAAGCCCTGATGCTCAAGAAGACCCCTCCTCACCAGCACTCCTTCAATGCACATTGTAACAGCATTCTCAACACTATGATGTCCTGTTTCACAGTCCCCTAACTCCCTAAAATTATGCTGTATAGCATCATATTTAATTCCAACAACAGTCTTGGAGGTACTTTTAGTGAGCAAAACTAATTCTTAGCCTAGAATACTGTCCTATTTCTTGAAAATTGCCTTACAGGTGCACTAATCTCTTTCCTTCATTGGACACCAGAAACTCGTATGTGGATTCTGCTTTAATATGGGATACACTAGCTATAAAAAATACGTAAAATCACTTCATTTTAGCTAAGACTGAACAAATTAAGATACCAACTTTGTTGATTTTTTGTGTGTCAGAAATGAAACACTAAAATGAAAAAAAATGATACCTTCTCCCTTTTCATATCATCAGTAATGTAGATCATTGGTAACTCTCACCCAGATACTCGTCCAATGCCTGTGATAATGCCTCCTGCCGGTACCTCTTCATTACCATACAACTGGTAACCTGCAAACTGGGAGAACTCCAAGAAGGGAGACCTGAATAATGACAAATATAACACAATTTCAAAAAGGAACTGGCCATATTTGTTACTGAATCTCATTTAGAAGGTTAAATTTTTAAAAATGAGATTTTTTTTTAAGAGACGTGAGCATTTCAAAGAACGCTTCTGTAGAATTTCAACTGTGTTATTTGCCAGTGTTTATGGAAACTAAAGAGAAAACAAGCCTGCTGCAGTAATTACCCACAAAAGGGAACCTGAAGTGTTTTTTAAAAACAAAAGTACCTACCCGGGATCAATAAGCCTGTCAATTCTCTCTCTGGGTAACAGCTTTCCCCTTGATGTGTGAAGCTTACGAGCTTTTTCTCCACCTCCTGCAATACAATAGTAAATTGCTAGATTTACTATGGACACAGATAGATAAATCACCACTTATATTAAAACTTAGAATGGAAGCACTGATGAGTTTCCAGTTTTTGAAGTATGGATCTTAATAATGAATTTAATAAATAATGGTTTCCACTTCAAACAGATTTAAGGTATTGATAAAAATGCTTGCTTTTCAGAATCTACTCCATTTTCCCCCTCATTTTTTATAGTTAGTCTTGATTTTAACAAACACAGTTGTCTGAAACTTTCCCCCACTGCTTGGCAATGGACAGAAAGGCTCAAAGCACAAACACACAGCAGTAAGAACTACAAAAAATACTATTCCCCAAAATTGCTTCAAAATAGGTATGCTGAATCCAATCTTGAAAGACAACACAATCTGGATTCATTTCCTCAGATCACTCCAAAACTGTAAGCAGAGTTCAGACACACAGCATTTAATATCAAGTTTATCTTTGCTTCACTTCAATCCTTTACTTGAGGTCATTCTAAATCATATCTTTTGCTCTTTAGAGCTTTGTGTCATTCAATATGTAAGATTTGTTGACACACTCAGCCTCTTTATAGCAGCTTATACAAACGTTGTCTCTCTGTGTAGACAGATCACTGATCCACCTCATCACTCTAAAATTGTCTTCCCTGTCCAAAATAAAGAAGGTGCTATTTTGCTGACATTTCTCCCAAAATCTCAGATTTCTTTGTCAGCTAAGCATCACTGAAACAGATCTTTTAAGCCTACCTTTCAAGCCCTTTCTCTCACCTCCTTCCTTGATCACTCTGCGCATCATTTCCTACCTGTTAGGTATGCCAGAAAGCACACAATTTATTTCTGATTCAGCCTGTTCATTAGGTCTGTATATCCAGCCTAAGTCTAAACCTTGCAAATTCTTTCTGTACAAGTTTCTTAAGATACAACCTCTTATATCCACCCACAGAGCTAATACTCTCATCCAAGTTCTCAACATCCCACATCATGATAACTACAACATTTTCTCTGACCTCCATCTTGCCTTTCTCATTTACACCCAGACTAATGCTGCACAAATAATTTTCCATCCTGTGACTTTTGTCATCTCTGTGCACTCCCACTCTTCACACACAAATCGCAAATGCTTGCCCTTGAGGCCTTGTCACCATTCTACCGAACGTTTCTCTTCCAAGATCAAGATGTTTGCCTTATGCTACGCTAGCCTCCATTCTGTAGACTGTGAGAAGCAGCATCCCTGACAATGAAACAAACCTGGAGGCATTTAATTTGAAATCCCTTCTTAATTTCTCCTTTACAGTAATGCCTATGCAAACCTCACTGTGACTGTTGATGTGCTATGATTGCTGCTAAACACAGAGACTAAAAGTACCTCTGTTGCTTCTTGTGCTTGCTATCAGAAATCCATCTGTTGTAATTTATCATAGCCTGCACATTCTTTGGGGCAGGGCCCATCTTCCTGTTGCACAGATGGGGATTACTTGGTAGAATGGGATATGGGTCCACAAAAGCCCTTCCCACTGAAGTAACAGATCAAGAATGAGGTATGCCTTACAAAGACCTCAAGCAAGAGCTCACCCTCTGAAAGACAGCTCTTACAAAGAAGATGTTGCACTTATCCTTCAAAAGTATTCAACATAAGTACCTAATTCTTCTCATATACTTAAATGATAGGCAAAGCAATCTCAATCGGTATCACTCAAAATGATGTATTAACATCCTGGTAGAGCTCCCTGAGATGGAGGAAAGATGAGGGCCATGTTCTTGTCCTGTTATCATGTAATGGGCAAGAACCGGAAAACGTGCAGCAGTGAAGAAGGCAATGATCACTAGTTCATGAGTCAAATAGGGAACTGCTGAACAGTCTCTACACCTGTAAAAGACAGAGGGTCCATGGGTTTCAGCATCTCCTCAGGAAATCTCGGAGCTTTGTTTCACAGCAAGCAAGAAAAAACACTATGCACAAAATCTTAGCTGTGTTCCATTCCAAAGTTGTAAAAGAAACTGCATTATGTAACAAACAGTATATGAAGAGATAAATAGTATCGTGATGGACAAGAAGCGGAGATTTAAAGCTGCATGCTAAACCTCTGCCAGCACAATTAAGCGTTTATAAACCATTTTCATTTTATTGTCCCCATCAATTATAGTCAACTGTAATTAATTCAGGTAGTCTTATAAGTCCAGAAGATGAAACACAGATTTCAGTCTTTTGTCTTTTAAACTATTACAGAATTGCTTTTGTTTGCCAGCACAACTGCAGCTAGGGTCTATGAAAATCCTCTTGGCACATGAAGAGACTAACATGCAACTTGAACACATGCATATTTGCCAAACCAACTTATTATACAAGCAGGCAGCAGTGCATGAAGCAAGGAAGCAGGTGAAGCGGAAAGTGTATCAGTAAAAGCCTTTTATTAATAATCCTATCTACTTTAAAACACATTGCCATTAGAAACATACATTCTATTGATTACAAAGATCTTAACTGATTAAAAATTAACTGACTCTAAATACCCAGTTTTTGCTACCTACTTACTTATTTTTTGCCTCTCTGGCAATGAAATTAATCTTCTGTTTGACTAAATCAGCTTCGCTTTCATTTATGTCTGCTTCCAGGAATTTATGGATTTGCTTGCATTAGTATATTGCTTTCATATTCAACCGGCAAACGAAAAAGTATGTTAACACACTAGATACTATGGTAAACAAAGAAATTTTTTTTCAGCTAGCCTGAGTTACTTAAAAAAAACCCTAAATTTTGAACCAGTAGCTTGGATGTAAATCTTTTAAGATTTACAACTAGCAGAAAATGGTAAATCTAGGTTTGAACAGATAAGCTAACATTTCAGTATGTCTACTATAATCCAGCAAATATGTTGTATCTGAATGAACTGATTAAAGGGGAAAAAAATCCAAAGAACAAAACTGGTTTTTGGATCAAATTAAAAAAGTGTTAAAAAATCTAGACTATTACACTTACCTAACCTGATTTTTTCTGCTTGCTCTTGGAGTTCGGTTACGAGTGCTTTCATTCGTTCATAGTTTTCCTAAGTGTGGAACAAAACAGCATTTTAAGTTTAACCAAGAGTGACAGTATTATTTTTTAGTAAAAAACCACAAAAAGTACAAGACTTATTTCCCTTCCAAATTCCATTTTTACCTTATTAAATATTGTCTCTGTATTGTCTTTAAAGTAATAACACTTCTGCCTACGTACTGGCTTTTCTCAAGCATCCCAAAGCATTAAATGAACAAGCTTCACAAAAACTCTGAGTGCATTAGGGTTGTGAAAGACTAGTACCAAATTTAATAAACAAAAATAAAATTAGTCATTACAGAGTTGAAGTGCTATTTTTCAGGTTTTGTTAATTTTTGTTACAAGTTTGTTTGCTTTTTTAATCTAATTTTGTAAAAAACATCACACAGATTCAAATTAAGTGCTGCTATGTCTCTTGTACCAGGAGATGAATGACCTAGACCAAATACAATTTGGTAAATGTTTTCTACGTTCTTTTTGTTCACATAGAAAGTAAAGATAAAACAAAGCTTTTAAGAAACAAGAACTCTGGTCTTCTTGCCAATAGCCCTCTTAGACAAAGACTCTCAGTTTTGAAGATGAGGGATCCAGTACTGAGCTTATTGTTTCTATCAGAATTATCCAAAACTCTGTGTGTTCATTGCAGTAGTTTTTTACCGTTTCTTAGGAATTAAAAGGTATTAGTCAAGTTTAATTTTTTTCAGACACATTAAGAGCTATGTTACCTCTTTGAAAAGTGTAACTGCAATAGAAGAACATGATAACCGCTGCATTAAAAAAAAAAAAAAAAAAATCATACTGCCTTGTTTAATTTGTATTTAAAAGATGTTAGTCTACTTTGACAGAAAAAACAATCTGGTGATTCGTTGTATTTGAACTTGAAGACTCAGAATTAAGGTTTCCCCTAGAAGCAACAAGTGTTGCAGTTAAATTTGTTCAGCTCTGTCTTAGTCACTGATGCAAAGCAGGAAGAAAATAACAACATGTACACAGGTACCTTGCATTCAAACTGTTTTAGCAGCATGGTAAGACTTTCAAAAGAACACATTTCACCCCCTTTGTAATTGCTACAAATACATTAAAAATACGTTATTGAAGGTAAAAACATAGCAGGTGAAAACAGGTCTTAGCAATTTTATCAGCTCGTATACACAGTTCATTTATAAGGTGAGCATTTAGAGGTCATCCAGCAAGATCAAGGTGACACACTGAAACACCAAGTGCAACTCCTGAGCCTCTGCTGGCTCTTGGGAAGGATTCCCTATGTTCTAACCATGTCCCATCTGCAAAATGGCTCACAGCCTGCAATTGTACGAATTTTGTACTACCCAATCGCTAGCCAACACCTAACACATCTCAAGATACTGATCTCCGTTAACTAAGTCTCTCTGATGTGTGGTGCCATCTCACAGCCCCCTGACTGCTGTGGCACAGGAGATCACCAGACTTCTGCATCTCCTCCCTCCCTTGTAAGGCTCTATCAGTATGTCCACCACATTATTTCCCTTTCAGACTATTTCTTTTGATACCAAATCCTCCCTCTCCCTGCCCAACCCACAAGCACAGCTCCAACACCTACCTCTATGACTGTTTTTCTTCCTCCTAACATGTGAAATCACACTGCAATGACCCACCCACTGTCAGTTTTACCACTGTCACAGCATCCCAAAAGAACAACAACAGAACAAGCCATGTCTTGTTAATTTGACTCTGCTGCTCCTAGGAGAGACTATGGACAGTAATTGCAGCCACACTACCCCAGTCAGCACTGAAGAAAACAAAACCTGCTTTTAATCCTTTCCAAAAGGCCCTGTTTACAAGTTCACTTTTCTCCCCTGTGAAAAATCTGTAAAACAGACATTGTAATTCCATACTTTTAAAAATCTGCAGTTGTCGCAACACCCAATTTTATCGCATGTGTGAGCAGTCAGCTTGTCCAGCTGGGTCATTTTGCAGCATTACACATAAAATATTTTCTCCTTGTTCAGCCAGCCTGTTTTCTCTAAATATACTCACCTTTTGCATACAGTACTGAGCTTAAAACCTCACCTTTAACACAGGAAAAAAAAGCAACCAAAAATGGCAGAGGAAATTAAAAGGGGCACAGCAATCACCATCGTAAGCTTGTTTATCAGATCCTGAATTAACAACTCACTGTAGCTTCTTTAGCTACTCTGCATGAAAAATTGTGAAAGGACTTTTTAGATAACCTATAAAAAATATTGTACATAAATATTT
Source organism: Fratercula arctica (assembly GCA_947846985.1). NCBI lineage: Eukaryota > Metazoa > Chordata > Aves > Charadriiformes > Alcidae > Fratercula > Fratercula arctica. Next base: position 67,850,178 of record CANTUZ010000026.1, on the reverse strand, counting down.
GAGTTGCTTAAATTCACTTATTTTCTGTTCTTATCTTTCATGCCTTTAATCAGAACACATCATTATACTTTACAAAGGAAAAGTAAAGATGCCTTGAGATCTTACTGTAGGTTTTGAATACACGCAGAAAAGGCTCCTCTCAGAACCGAATGTCTGAGTTGTAACACACCATTTGTGGACTCTTCATTAATTAATGACACAAAGACCAGTGAAGTGACACAAGTTCTTTCTGGAAACTGGACCTTGCACCAGTAAGTTCTATAAAATTCTGTTATTAATAAGAGGGCTTCTACAAACTTTAAAGCACAATCAAGAGGCAAACGCTACAGACTAATCTGCATGTTACTGCGTGAGCTAACTGAATTACTGATACACAAGCAAAGTGGCCATAAGAGCTAATCCTTGAAATCTTTACACAGATTTTCCTTTATTTTCCAGAATTTACACTCACTCATTTTTAAATTACATTTTTACCTGTCTGGTTTGAAAGACAGTTTACATTATGAAGGCCAGCCTGTCTAGCTAAATTCACAGCCAGAAACGCAAACATTAGCTAAAGAAGGCAAGACCTTCATCACGTATCATTATGCCTTCTTGTGTTTGCACTGCTACTCCCTGTATTGCTTTTATTTCAGATGGTTAAGTGCCTTATAGCACGGACCTCAGCTCTTTGTGTCTGTAAAGCACTACATCCACTTACAGTGTTCTATAAATTATTTCTAACAAATGCTAACACTATTAGCTATTTTACCAAGCCTTGCCTTTTTTTGGGGATTGAAAGGTACACAGACACAAACACAAATCTCGCAACAGCTTAGCTGAGTAAACACATTTATTAAAATATTACTCTTTGGGGTTTTGGTATGCAAAATATGAATGTACACTTATATACACACTTCATACACACAAGCTTTGTACATGCGTATATATGTACACATACTGAAATTTCACACAAGTTTCAGTCACCTAACTTCTGACCCAAAATTTAGTTTCTGCAAAACCAAACGCAGAACCAAAGGAACTATTTCAATAAGAATACAACTTGTTGCTTCGATTGCTGGGTGATATTTTACTTGGAACAAATCTGAAAACAAACGCATGCCCTCCGACCAGTTTTGATCGACACCCAAAACTGTTTTTCTCAGCCTAACTGTAAACACGATTTTTATCTTGAATGTGATGACATTAATCATTAATAGTGGTCCATTAAAAATAAAAACAATTTACACCAGATAGAAGTACTGTTCTCTCTGTAAAAACAACTGTAATTCCACCTATCCCTCCTCAAAAGATGATTCTTTCTCCTGGTATCCAGTTTTCTGGAGGTATGCCCATGACTTTCTACAACTGTTCCACCTGTCTTCAACTCGGGAATCAATTTGCAAATACAAGAAAATTTCCAACTTTGAAATCATCAGACACCACCTCCAACTGCCCACAAACTCCCTGTCTCCACTTCATTAGTGCAACAGCGATCACTTCAACACTGAAAACGCAGTAAGAGGTCGCATTCTGATTTAAAAAAAAAAAAAGTGAAAAAAAAATCTATAATGAGGCAGGTGATGGTACAAACCCACGTTCTTTTTATGCGGTACCTCAATGAAATAAACAGAACTTGGCATTTAAGACGTGCGACGGGGTTGGCCTGAGCGCAGGGTGACCTCAGGCCGGTTCAGAGGCCCATGTTTACCACGTACCAGCATATTAAATGCCCGCTGTAATATCAGTTATAATAAATGGCGCTGATGGACTTTCACTCAGAGCCCACGTCTCCCTGGTTCGTGGTCTCCCCCGCCGGGCCCAGGGCGCACCGCCACCCCGAGCCCTCAGGGCTGAGGCCTCCCATCAGCAACCGGCGGCTCTCTCACAACTAAGGCCTGGAAGCGGAGGGAGGCCAAGGCACCGCCGCGGCCCGGCCAGCCCCGGATGCCGGGGGCTCGGCACCGCTGCCCGCCCCCAGACCCCGCCCGCCGGATCCTCCCCCCCTCCCCTTCGCGGCCTTAGGGCCCGTTGGGCGGAGGGAGCCGGGCCCGCCCGGCCCGGCCTACCTGGTAGAGCGCGGAGCCCGCATCGGGACGCGAGCCCACCGCCGCCACCGCCTCGCCATGGTAGGGGCGGGCGGCGAAGCGGCGCAGCAGGCGCCAGGAGCCCAGCAGCCGCCGCGGGCCCAGCAGCAGCATGGCGGCCCCGCTGAGCCCAGCCGAGCCGTCCCGGGCCAGCCGCCCCGCGCCGCCACTCCCCTCGCCACAGCCAATGGGCAGAGCGGGGCTCGGGCGGCGGGGCCGGGCCGGGCCGGGCCTGGCAGCCGCGGCCTTACCGGCCCCCGCCAGCCCCGCGGCCGGGGCCCGGCCCCCGCCTCTCCCCCGTCCTGCCTGTTACTTTGAGGATTAAACTCGTAAAATGCAAAAGGAAAAAAGAAAAAAAAAAAAAAGAAGAAAAAAAAAGGAAAAAAAGAAAAAAAAAAAGCCTTTCCTGCAACTGCGTGCTCTATTGGGTCCCCGCGGCCTCAGGGGCCAGGTAATTCTAAAGAACTCCTTTTAGAAGAATTTTGTTCATATGCTTCACTTTTCAGACAGGATCACGCAGAAAAGCCCTTGCCCTTCTTAGAAGTGTCCTGTCATTAACTGCAGAGATGCTATAGGGGCAGATTTTTAAAAATGCTGACCTCTTTGCTCGAGTGGCTTCGTCAGAAAGCTTTGCTGTTTTCCAGCATCCCCGTTTTGGTTTGTTTTTGAACAAGGCTCCAGCATTTACAGAGAGGTAACACTGGGAGGTCAGATACCAATTAAGCCCCGTTTTCTAAAACAAACCCACACGCACAAAAGCAGAGCCCTTGTGAAAGCCAGAACTTCAGCTATTCCTTCAGCCCACGCCTCCACTAGCTCACTACACCTATGAGCATTTAGAAACAGCAACTGATATACTAAGAAACAGGAAACACAGGTAATATAAAATAATTTATTCACATAATCTACATACAGAATACAACTACTTTCTTTGAAACAGAAAGCTTATATGCGATGATACAGGGTGCCAGACAACTCTTAAGCAAAGCAGTCTTATGCCACATCTTTGTAAAAACTCTAAACTAATAGGCGTTGAGACTTCACCGATCTTTTCTTACATCCTTCACCATTATAAAACTTTCATACACAGAACACAAAGTTGTCTTATTTCTATTCAAATTAAATTTGTTCTTTAAAAAAAAAAAAATCCTCTAACAAAGTGCATGTGATTTACTGCAGGGAAAAAAAATGTGTAGCCCCAATTAACAAGGTAGATAAGGCACCTTAAATCTTCATAATGAAAGAGTTGTGAGGTTTTTTTTTCCTTATAATATGAATGCAAGCTAAAATGTATGCAACTAAATGCAGAATGGTTATCACCTCAGAAAATACTTCAGGCAATTATTTTATAGCCAATACCCACCAACCTATTTTTAGTCTCTATCAGTGCAGGTGATTTAAACATGCCACATGTATCAGGAACTAAACACTTGCATACATAAAATAATATCTACAAGATAAACAATACATGGAGCTTTATGTATAGATTATTCTATTTCATAAGTTTTATGGTAAGACAATATTTAGATAAACATTTCAAGTTAAATGGATTAGGCAAAGCACAAGATACTGTCTGAACAGAAACTGTTGTTGGTGATGGGGTTTGGGATTTTTTTGGGGGGGAGGGGAGCTGACAGTATGCTTTCAAGTAAGTTACTTTACACGGGGACTGTTGGTCCCTTTTCATCACCTCAAGAAGATGCTGCTGCTAGCGACACTTGATTGACAGAGGCCTGCTAATGTAGCAATTTGCAATAACAGTAGCTTATCTGTGTATTTTTCCTTATTGGCAAAATTTTAAAGGCTCTTTCAGAAGCCTTGCCAATAACTTCTGAAAAGGCAAACATTCTCAAACTGCACCAAGTACTTCAAAATTAACTAGATACTTAACATGAAAATATTTGCCAGTAAATGATTATCCGGTCCACAGCTGAAGACATGTTTTTTGAGAGCATAACAATACCATTTAGACATCAGTTTCACTTTCATAATAAATAATTCGTTTTGCAAAAGTACCTCCCGGTATTAAGTAACAGGAGAAAAAATTTAGACTACTAAAACCTACACACTCATTTTTGTGTAACAAGGAGTTTTATAATAAATATTGAATCTTTCAGTGACCACCTGACTTTGAGACTGCATGAACCTTGTTACCTCATCAAGCCAATCTTCTTGATAAGGCAAGTAAAAAATTATACTAAAATCTAAAGCTATGCTAGCATTTTATAGCAAGTTACAGTACAAGCAGACATGCAACATGAGGAAAACCATTCAAATTCAACTGCTTCAAAGTAGCAAACCCTCAAAGCAACCACACTGTATAGTCATGGTTTACATCCAATCTCTTTGTGCTATTTTGCACCAGGGAAGCTAAGGAAGTCAGCAGAGCTACGAACACCTACACATAAAACCAAGGAAAAGAAATGGTAACTATCCCCTTGTTTTCAATTTTAGAAGGAAATTAGCATTTACACTAGTAAACATTAACCTCTTCCTCCCACTCCAACAACCCAGTTGCAAAGATTAACACTGTGTAGCATCTTTTAGTAAATTGTGTTTTTTCGGTTCTCAATACATTTTTAAGGAACTAAACCCATTTGGCTTTTCAGGCTAGGATCTTTTAATTTATGTAATCAAAAAACTTGTACAAAAATATGTTATTTGGAGATACTAATACAAATACCTGCAGTGCTGAACACATCTATGCGTTTACTACACTACTTCCAGTATTTGTGTCCTGATCTACAGAGATTACACTGTACATAAAAGGTTCGTTCCTCCTTCTAACACTTTGATATAACATACTTCACAAAAAGAAGTAAAGAACTTGTATAACCAGTACCACAAGCCTTAGCGTTACAATTCAAAAGGATAATTGTCACAAGATTAAGCATTTTTTCATTGCACTTTTCTGGAAGATAGTCACGCACCCATTATCAGCCTCTAAACCAGTGAAACTATAAGCCAGCAGCCGGTGGTCTGGTCCAGTGACATCGATGCAGTGGTTCACATATCAACATTTTAAAAGTATCTAGGTTGCATCAGAAGGAATCTGTTTCATCTTTATGGAATTTATTGACAACAGCTTGCCTGACAGTAAGTGTGGCATAATGAACATCAGAACAAATCAGAACTTTTTAAAAATACTCTTTTCTTGTTGCATTATACTTTCAGATCCCAGGTTTTTATAAAGCAAATTTGCTATTCTGAATCATCCACTTCCATAAAGATGTCACTAAAAAAATACTCAGTGATTCTCGTTGGCTCTTCTTCCTTCTCTTGATCCTTAGCACAAAGGGGTGGCTTCTCAGATGGCTCATTACTTGGAACCTAATAGAAAAAGAAAAGGCTGCTCGTAACAGTCTTAATCTGTTTCTGTGTGTGAGTGTGCATATATGTGTATGTGTGTATATATATATGCACTTCAGCTTCTGATTTAGGTAAGAAGTCTAGACAAAAAAATTGAGAGTTTACTGAAAACGGGGCATAAGTAGATCCATGTGCAGAGAAAAATCAACTTAGCTCCCTTGTAAGTTTCCTAGACATGCAGAAGCCAGGAGTTACTCACTGGAGCAGATATCTCTCTCAAAACATGAACACTACATACCCACCTACTCACTCCTGAAACAACTCATTCTCTCTTCTGCACATCTCAAAAATGCAAGGGCATTCAAAAGTAAACACATACCGTAACTGCAGCATCAGCAGCTACATTCTTATACTCCACAGATGATGATGTGCTTGTAGAGGGAAGGGAACAAGATTCCTCATTGCCCTTAGTGGATGGAATGGGTTTTTTTAGACTTCGCTTTGGAGTCACAATCCAAGGCTTTTGGATCTTCCCTCTATTCCCTTTGGTATCTTCTGCAGACTCAGAACTACCTTTTTTGCAAATTAAAGATAAAAATCCCAATGGTTTTCGTCCACCCCTGTTGAAAACAAGTACAGTCAGGATGTCATAGGATTGCTCCAGAAAAGGAAGATGTAAACTGTATTACAGAGTCCAATTCATTACATAGGAAACAAACACACACCTCTGAGATCTATGAAAAGTTTAAGAAAAAACCCAAAAAGTCATTCTAAGAAAGGCTTTTGTATTACTGAATATTCTGGCACAAGAGTTTTTCAAAGAGTTACAGAGACTCTTGACAATCTCCAACCCTGAGAACAGGAACCTACTATTTGCTACTAAGCCAGAGCCTGTAACAAGCTATCATATCTTCAGAAAGAGCTTCCAAGAGGAATGCAGCCATACTCCTAAAGAATTAACTGAGAAGAACATCCTTCACGTAATCAATGGAAAAAGAAACCTGATTCCCAAGGATGGGCCCACAGCAGATTATCTTAAACACCAGAAAGAAGGCTATCTGCTGCAGGGTTTCAGCCTGTTCACAGCACCATACCTACTACCAGTGAATTTACAGAAGTCACAGTGATGAGGGAGGTACGGAGAGTATCAACTTTTCGTGTCGTTAGGCGTTTACAACTTAGAAAGTAAACTTTAAGGCAAGGATTTTGATGTTAATGCATCATTACCCAATTGCTGCGCATGTCCCAGGTACAAATAACCAGTTTTGGTACTCACACAAGCATAACGGAAGTGTAGATTACAGTATCAGAAGAGGTCAGTGGAGCACCACAATCAAAATCAGTTAGTGCAAGAGCAATAGAGATCAGGGACTCAAACACTTAAACATTACAGAGAGGTATACTGAAAAAAACCCACAGTCAGATGGATAGATAAGAGGAGTATCCTCTGAGCTGTCAGGATTGAAACTCCTTTGGGGAAATGACACATCTTAAGTTAGTCCTAAAAATCCAGTGTGCCAAGTACTATACCAGTAACAAATCTTACTGGCAGAAGGTCAAAAATCAGAACAAGTGGATGGGTGTATATATCACACCATTAGATTCAGCTAAGGAAAATAACAATTACCCTAACTCTTTATCATAGCCGACATCTGCCTCACAAGAGGCATCAGTCAGTGCCTAAATAGACATACCATACATCAGCAGTGTCCCTTGGTCAATCTGCTCATGTAATAAATAAAATAATTCAAATTTCAAAGCAGACAGATTGATCCTTTCTAATTTGCTGAAGAGGATAGACACTGTAACTCTTAGCCATATAGGTCTCAAACAATGGTACTGCCCTTCTTGTAATATTAAGTGGAAAAAGGATATAAAAACCTCAACATGGAAACAAGGTCTTTTTTACAGAAAAGGCTGACAAAACATTATTGCATAAATACCTGAGTAATGGAGTTTTTGAAGATGATGCCAGGCTTGCAGCATGTTCTAACTGTCCAGATTCATGCAGATCCCCCTGGCTTCCGTGTCCACTTATTTCTGCTTTTCTGTTAGAGGTTAATCTGGACATCACCTCCTCTTCCTGTTTGGATGCCAAATTCTCAAGTGGTGCTTTCCCTAAATTCTCCAAAGTCTCAAGCTGGCTTCTCTCAGCCAGTGGTGACATAGACTCAGACACCAATGCAGAGGTAAGCACTTTTTCCTTTGCTGAAGACTCTGTTTTTTGAAAAGGATTCTCTGTAAAAGGTGTTGAAAGTCATTCAAGGACTTGCTACTTAACGTCAGTGATAACACAACAGCCCAAAAGAAGCACGTGATGTTAAGATGGCTTGCACCATTACAACGGAAGGGCTGAATTTTTCTTCATTTTTTTGGGTCATTTTATTTTTTGAAGTCACGACTAAAAATTAAAAGTTCACAGTCTACTTTTAAAGTCTGGAAGACCTTACATGTTATGGTGGAAAGCTGGAAAAGCTGGTAGAAGTGTGGTTTTACAGCACAACCCACCCACCCCCCCTGCCCCATCCTTTACAGCACACCATAGAACTTATTCAAGTCATCTAGCTATTTAAGTTTCCACAATTTTCCCTTTAAAGTCTTTTTCAGTCCCAAAAATTAGTTCTCCAAACCCTTCACAGGCTCAGATCACTGAAGATTGCATTGTCAGCAATTCTGCTTTCCCTCTGATTCTTCAGAGGCAGACTAAGCTTTCAGACAATTACACTGTGCATGTATTTTCTTAAAGGACAAATACAAAATAAAATTAAAAAAATGTTTTGGCATAGTGTGGTTAAAATACCAGCTAATACCTTTGGTTATTGGTGCTCTCCAACAGGTGGAAATACTTGCTTAAGAGAAGATATCATGTTTAGTCCAAAAAACCTCCCAAATTTCACAAATAGACAAGCTACAGCAATGCCTTTAGAACCATTATCAAATAAACAGCCAGTTATGTAAACCAACACATCCAGCTTATAACAGAAAACATGGAATGGTCGTATTAGGGTATTACTGGGAAAATTTGTTTGCACTTTTATGTTACATAGCCTCAGAAAGGACTATTAAGCACGACAATCAGTATTGATGTATTATGCATTTACATTCATTACACTTTGTTTTACAAGTTTAAATTTACCTACCAGAAACTACCATTGGGGCATTTGTGGATTTAACTGAATAACCCTGTATTTAAAAAAGGAAAAAAAAAGTTATTTCTCTCAATATAGAAGAGCAAACGAACATTGATAAAGTTGTATCATGCATGTACAGTTCTAAAAACAGGAGTGATACATCTTCAGTACACTATCATTCATCAGTTAACTCATTTCCTTAGGAGGCTTCTCAAGGTGTTCTTATGACAAATGAATCAAGACACAGATGTCAAGACGAGAGATAAAAGGACTGTTATCCAGACCTTCCTAGAAAAGCTCTCTGAATCATGTGGGGAATTATCATCCCTTCCCTCACCCAGACACACTGAACAATTTTAGCCTACTCAAAAAACAAATGGTAGTCACTGCCACAAGCTTGGTCACATTCTAAAAGCAGAGAGAGAGCCAGAAACATGCTGGCCAGTTTTTATTTGCAGCCTGTTCTTTTAAACTAATACCTGCTATGTTAAAAAATGGTATGAAAATATCTAACAAATTCTTCAAGTAACGGACACCATGAGGAATCATAACATCGTTCACTGAACCTGGACAGTCTGCCAGTCATCCAATATACAACCAGAGTTCCCCCTCCTGCAATGTCATTGTTGTAAACACTGTGGTGAGTGAACCAAGTAAGACCTATTACCAGTCTGCCTACGAGGAAGCCTAATAAAAAAACCTGAAAGCCTACAGATTCTCCAAAAAATAAATACTAAATATTAACGGGCCAAAAACTGTTGTAGAGTTCAAAATAAAAAGCAATCTACGGGTATTGATTTTCCTTTTAAGTTGTACAGGCAGTACGTTTTTAAGCAAGTGACACCATTAAACAAAAAACATAATTAAAATGTTCTATTAAGTGTTATGAATCTACACTATGCATAAAGACTCACCAAATTACCATCTCACCTTATAAGCAGTTTCCAAGTTACCTTCCACTGCAACAGCAGACAGAGTTTTCTTGGCAGGAGGAAAATCATTCTCTTCAAGCTCAGCAGCTGACCTTTTTTGAGTTGTCTGCAAATTTGGAATGAGCTCTAACGATGCACTCTCTAGTTCTTTGGTTTCCATACTGCTGTTTAAAGGTGCATCAAATTCATCAGCTGCAGTTGTCAAGGATCCAATACTGTTCATATATAAAGTCATTGTTATGACTGTACAAGAAGCCAAAATTTACCTTGTATAACATTTCTGTATGGATATTACACATAGATCTACAGTGATACTCTTCTTACTTAATGTCAATATTAACTTCAAATGTACTATTTACTACCAAGAAACATGTTGCTGTCCTATCTTCAGTTAGAGAATTTTCTAGTTGTAATTGAACCTAGTTACTTTAGAAACTGTTCTATTTGAACTCCACTTGGTATTTTCATAAAGTATAAAAATATGACAACTGATTAACTGCCCTAGAAAATCCTAAAATACAATATTACTTATACGTGCAGTTGAATCTTCATCCCCACACCCCCCACACCCTTCCACCCCCTGCAGTATTATCTCAAAAGGCAGCAAGACATCTAGAGAAGCAGCAGAGACTAGGGAAACAGAGTAAAGCAGTAAGGGACAGTGAGACAGAAGATGTACCCTAACTCTGCCTGTCAGTAATTCTGTCTATTATCAGTAGCTCCACAGAGTTAGAATTCTTACATTGTGTAGCCAAAATTAACTCAAAGACCTATCCTTTCAGTAACTAAGGGAATGACATTAACATCTGATGTTACAGGACGAAGTCCTCCACAGTGATATGGAATTGCATCACACCTCCAGTTATGATCTGAGGACTTACAGTAATACAGTAATATTTTCTTTTCACAACTTTGCAACACTTCCTATTCTTCAGAATGTCTTTTTCCTTTGATTGTTGGGCTTTTTCCTGCCAAACTGACCAGGAGATTTAGTTCAACTGTAATGCTGAAATAACAATTTTGTTACAGTGCTCTGAGGAGTATTCCTTGTAACGGAAACTCAAAAACTTTGTATCACAGTACTGCAAATTAGCTGTTATTCTGTTGAGTAATTTGTTTACTTTTTCAGGTCTTCTGCCTTTTGAACATGGCATAAACTAAAGAGAATGATATTTGAATTAATGTCCACTGTTAATCATGTTCTCCAAAGTCCATCTACACTAAAAATTTGCAAGAGCAATTAATAAACAGCTACTTTACAAAACAGTACAAAAGTACTGTAAAAATGCAAACTTGCTTAGATTTTTAATTTAATTTAATTTTCATTCTAAGTATCCATGGCAGAATAGACTCAGGCTGGACAAATGACTTCTGCTGAAAAGGAAGACTTGCTTTAAAGGATAAATTGTAATTAAGGTTTACACAAAAATCCCAGCTAACTAAACCACTAGCTTTAAACCACTAATGAGGTCTTTCTCAAACCTGATTAGAGCCCTTTTCACTTTCTTAATTCTCTGACCAGTCTGACAAAATTATTTCCTCTTCCATTTCTTCTTTTGATAAGTTCTAATCTATAACGCACATTCAGGGAACAACCAAGGTTCACAAAGTGTTTCACTTTGCGCAAATATAAAGCATTTACCTCTCCACTTCAGTCATGCTTGTTTCACTTGTATTTATTGGGCTGATAAGTATCGGGGCTGGTAGTAACGGTTCTGAAGTTTGTTCCAGCAAAACAGATGCGTCAAAATCTTTTGAGTCAGCTGGGATTTCCACCAACGTTAAAATGAACGTCTGTTCCTCCTCCGGACATCTATGATCATTGTTCACTACTATAATTTTTTTCAGAGAAATAAATAAATAACAAAAATCTATTAGTCAAGTTTGAAATTACACTGTTCTCTTCATGCCCTCCCTACCTTGAGTAATTAAATTTTAGGCACTCATACGTCCATGGAAAAAGGCACCAGGGATATTCTTGAGACAATATGCTTCCTTTCTTCTTAGATGAGATACACCTCATCACCCCCTGGAGCCTATTCATTGCAGTGGAGTCCTAATTACCACTCAGAATTAAGAATATTAAAAATGCCTAGTAGGGATGGAGCTTTCTAAATGGGTGTTCTAGCATTAAAGAACAATTTGCAGTTTAATAATCTTGTGTAATCGTGGTCAAATGCTCCTCTGTTTTTAATTGCAACTGTCAAGTATTAAGAGGTACTTCTTTAAATGGCAGAAGTCTACTGTTTTGACAAGTAAACACAAGGATTTTTCCTCTCACTGTGGACTTGCAGAGAGGACCTGAGAAGTATAGTCTTGAATTTAATAAATGAAAAATATAAATAATTTAGTCAATAGATGGACATTAACAGATAACTGCCAACTGCCATCCATTAGAATTAATTTAAGGAGAGAACATTTGTAAAGTTTTCAAAAGATGGAAAACAATAGTGCCGCTCTGTTGCTCTCATTCTTGATGATGTGAAGCTACTGTTATTTCAACCTCAACTGACTTTGGTTCTTTATCTAATTAAAGATGATTTAAGATGCTCTGTCCCAAGATCCTTGCAACAACAGATGTCTAAGAAGTATTACCCCTATCTTTTGCATGTGCTCAGGAGTTACAACTTTGGACTGCAGTTTCCATGTAAAGTAAGTATTCCATGCTTCTGACACAGTGATTTTCCCCTACCTGAGACAAGTACTGGTTCCAAACCATCTCCATTTCAATCTGTTTTAGGGAAAAGCAGCCATCACCTTCATGCCTTTCATCACATCTAATCAGTTAGGCATTAATTTGCTGACTCACTACAGCTGAAGAGGGAAATATGGTTGTTTTCTTCCTTTTTCTTCCCCTCTTCTCCTTTCTGCCCTGCTGCATACTTGCACAGTCCAGCCCTCCTACTCACACAACTCTGACACTGGCATTCACTTGACAACTTCATGAGCCAGTATAGCTCACTAAGCCAGTGGAAAACTACACAGGTTCTCTCCCTTTGTCACGTTCAATTTTTGACGAATAAGTGAGTCAGAGACTCATAAAAGACTCTAACAACTGCTAAACCTAGCACGAGGTAAGCAGCAGCAGCTCACAGCAGGGAGGAGAGAGCAAGTAGTTTCCCTTCCTCTGATATTTAAACTTAATGAAGTGCCATTCAAAAAGTTCCCAAGCCTAGTTTGTGTTAGTGAAATGTAATGGTAAGAGGCTAGGGAGGGGAATGGCACTGTGTTGTGGGTCATTCTTTTTTTAATGAAATATACTGATTAATCATGTCAATGAAAATATTTTAAATTTTTTTATTCATCTTTGCGTAACTGCAAGATACGCAAGTGTAGGCTTTTGCTAACTTAGAATATTAGCACATTATACCTGAAGTCTCTTCTGTGCTGCTTACACGTTGTTGTTGAGAATCCTGAGCACAAGCTTCCTTCTAGAAATAACACATTTGAAATAAAACAAGTTAATTAATCTGAGAAATAACCAGAAAACAGGAAAGAAAAAAGGCAAAGAGCAAAAAAAATCTAATCACATCATCATAATTACATTTTGTCAGCTTTTACTTCTAGCTATTCTAGGTTGAAGGATATCAACCTGTCAAGGACAAGAAACACTTGGGGAATATAAAATTTATATGCAGCTCATTGTCTGTATTGATGATTTGTCAAAATAAATTTATACTTCCTACAGCACAACTCTGTCAGAGATGACTCACATAATAAATTTCTCAGTGGCACTAAGAACACAAATTCCCCCAACCATTACAAAACCACCAAGTGCCAAAGAAAAACACCAAGCTCTACAACTCATCTATCCCTTCCCTTTTATGGCATGTACCTTTGCTAAAAACAGGAATACTCCACTGCAAGTTGCCTCTTCTCACACTCTCTGCCAGTCTCGTAAGAGCCAAATCCTTCTTGTACCTTGTTCTAACATGAGATCAGCCTTGACACATCAACAGGTTGCACTGGGGAAACAAGCTACTACCCATCAGCTGTTCCACCGTAACTGCAAGTACATTGATCTCAGGCAACACTAGAAAACCTGAGGGAACTGAGAATGAACCCTTCTCTCACAAAGAAAGAAGATACACAAAGGAACGGATGTGAAAGACACTCTTTGTCCATGGTAATATACATGTAAAACTCTTCATTGTGTTTTGAAATAAATGGGAAAGAGTATAGCAAAGGATAAAGTTTGTTTTAAACAAAGCAAATGAAGATGACAATGAAAATGCTGCATGCAGCAGTGGCATTTTAATTTTAATTTAAACAAATACAGGAGTATGAGGTCAGACTGAATGAATACATGAGACCTAGGTAACTTCTTCCATCAAAACTCTTTAAAAAATTGGTCAAAATTTTGCTGAGATATTTATCACTTATTGCTGAAATGCTATAAACTGAGGCTTGCAAAGATTAAGTTTGCCTGAAAGATGAGGTTTGGTTATACCTTTGCAAAAAATAAAGTTTAATTCACTAGCTGAAGTAGCAGCTCTTTAAAATGGGCAAGTACATTTACACTGAAAACCTCTTCCTTTACAGAATTTCAGAAACTGTGCACTTCTAGACAGCAATTAAAGTAAGTTCTTTACCTGAGTAAAGTTGATTGTGCATATATCGTTCTCAGGAAGACAAGCATTTTGCTCAGGAAGTCCATCCACAGAACTTTGATTTGGATAATCCTCTAGTCCAAAGTGAGATTTTTCAGGTTTTGGTGATGCAGTTACAGGTCTTAAATACTCTGAATTTCCACAAGGATTTTTCATCTCTGTTCTGTAAAGTATATATGTAGTTAATTTGAAACCAAGTGAAGATACCTGTGCATTGGGTAGATTCTGTATAATTATTTATTTAATATGAAGCTTATGTAGTTACAGAGAAACAGAGCATCTATTTAAAAAACTACATCAGTCTACTAAACAAAATGCATAATCTTTGAACAAGTCTACATAAAGTATTTCAGGAAAAAGCCTCCCTAACACCACTAATTAAGACTTTACTACTGAAAGTATGACCAAGCAGGAAGCCTTACAAGCTCACTAACATTTCCAAATTGATCAACTCCTTAACATTTCCTTTCAGATGCAGTTTCATGGGAAGTAATTAAGCAGCAAGTACTAAATTCTGAAACAGCAAACATAAGTTAATGTTTTACCTCCAAAAGCCGTATGACAACATGCAAGAGAGAAAAACCTTAAAAACAGAAGTCTAAACTGTACACTTACGTGCATAAACACACACAGTATCTGTAATCACACTGTTTCCATCACAGACGCATACTACACATGCGCTTCAGCTACATATTTTAAGAGACTTTAAGAATAACGTCAATATTAACTGATGATTCTTCCTACCTCTCAGTTTTGTCTACTTGCTTGATAAATTCCATACTTCCAGTTGCAAAATCATGAAGAACTGAAGAATCACCTGCAGCTGGTCTGAACTCTTGTAGTTCCACCTTTTGCATTTCTGCAGTACCTCTCAGGGTTGTAGCCTCTAAGATACAGAAAAATAAAAATTAAAATAATGTATGTGTGTATATATATATGCTTTTATATATTAAAATGTATGTATGTGTAGATGTGTATATATAAACACACTATAAAATTATTAACAATTTTGCTGAATATGTCCACACGTCTTATATAAATGAGACATATACACATATCTCATCTTGCCTGTGGTATGTCGTGCATTTTGCCAGTGACATGAAGATAATTAAGAGTCTGAAGAGCACCTTTCTTTTGTAACTGCTTTAAGAATACTAAAACAGTTCTGTATATCCCTCCTTCTGGTTTTAATAGAAGGAAAAAATGGTAATAATAGAAAAGAGTACACTGTATCGCACTGTATTTCTGTAATAGGCAGTTCAGTAATTTAAGGGCTTTCCAGGTAATTTAAGACCTGCACAGAAAATCTGCTATTCAGATTTCATTTAACTTTATACTCAAAGGTATACTTATGTATAAAACTATATCATAAATGGATGCTCTAACGTTACAGTGGTGATGCATCTTCTGTGAACATGAAGATGAAAGACTACTTTCAGCTTAGTTTCATTGCATAAAGAGATGTGAATCCATCAGAAGAAACCATTTTCAGAACCCTAGGATAAGAAACAGGCTTACCAGTTTGAACTTGTTTTATTTGTTCCACAGGTACATTTGTATGAAGTGACTTTTGAGTTATGTTTTCATTGGATTTCAATACTCCAAAGTCTGGCTCAGGCTTCAAGAGTCTGCCTCTTACCAGTCTCATACTATTCATTGTAGGCAAAGAGCTATCACTGCAAGTAAAAAGGAAAAATGCCATCAATATAGTTCTTGATTTTTGACAGTTAGTTGTGAGATGAAACTAGCATTTCCAGCAAAGATCACTGTGCAAAGAAGAGATAAGAGAGATGAAGTAGATGAGACAATGAAGAGCTGAAATGCAGGCTGCATCTGGCTGAGGAGACAGAAGGCTACTTGGTAGAACAAAAAATAAAGATCATCTGGGAATCAGAACAGAATGCAAACTAGTATGCTCCCTACCTCCAGAAAAAAAAAAAAAAAGAATAATTGAAATATTTAAAAAACATGAGAAGATCAGAAATCTAACACTGATCACATGGTAGTAAGTTCTGGTTAAGAATATAATAAAAGAACCACTGGACTTAAAGTAAAATATCTTTGATTATAATTTTTCAGGGGAATACAATCTGATAGTTTATTCAAGCAATCGACAAGTAAAATAGTCTTTCAAATAATATAACGTGATCACCAGCAGATTTATTCTGAAAAGGTGTTCATCAAGCTGTTTCAACATTCACAAATGTCTGAACAAAATTAAAAAACATAAAGCATTAAAAAAATAAATGATAGAAGATCAACTGCTTCCTTGTCATCGCTTTACTCTATATCTTTGATCTACACACCATAGCAGCAGTGAAATTAAGCAACTTGCCTTGGCCTGATTAGCTGTAAAGTACTTTGGGGAAACAAGCTTGGTAATTAACGGTGATCCATACTGACTAAGTTCCAATATTCTTTTTTGCCCCACCAGGGTAAACTTAACTTCAGGAGTGAAGAGGAAGTTCCACATCCTCCAAATTATATACCAGCATCTCATAAAAGTCATAAGAAAAAGACAAGAGGGGTTTTCCAGATTACGTACCAAACTACATAAACTGAGAAACCTTTGCTAGAGCAAGACTGCTTGCAATTCTATAAAAATGCCAGAAAGAACCTAGCAAAAGTAAGCAGTGTCACAGGATCTCTCTCCCTAAAGAAAAATAAGTAGTAATTTAACCTGGTATCTGTAGCATTTTTCTCAAAATATTCTTCAACACCTATTCTTGTGTCAGTGCTTTGATCCTCTACATTAATGTTGCTTCCATCCTCAGAAGGGACCAATTCCTTGGGAGAAGTGTCTGAAGAAAGTAAGTACTGACTAGGAGTTCTATTTTGTTTGGAGTAGGCGTGGGTTACAAGGCTACTGCCCATATCCAACTCATCTTGAGCGGGTAACGTGTGTGTCCATTCTGGTTAAAACAATAAACAGAATAGAAAAGCATAACTTAAAAGACTCAGGTTTGGCAGATACATAAAGCTATTTTACAGATGTTCAACTTGAAACTTCATTAACAAAGTCTGCATTCTCCAAAGATTCAAATCCCAGGTAAATGCAGTCCTAAGATCCCACTTTTGATTGTAAGAATGCAGAAACTAACATTCAACCAATGAAAGCTGATAATAAATTCTAAATCAAAGTCTATCAAAAACCAAATTAAACCCAGGTAATTTCAGGTTGTAGCTAGTTGGGTGGAAAAAGCTTTGCTTCAGGTTAAAGGCATGAAAAGACCACTAGTAGTTATGGTCATTTAAGGCCGATTCCTTTCTTTTAGTCCAATTTATGCGACCTGATTAATTCAAACTTGTCCTCCCTAAAACAGGTCTCAGAAACATCTTTGTAGCACAGTGATGCGATTGGCAGTATCTAATAAGATGCTTTACTTTTTCCAGCCAACTTGCATTGCCTAGTCTCACTATGCATCACAATTCAGCAGGACTAAAAGCATAAAAAAATTCTTGACCTCCTGCTATACAGCAGCATATGGAAGAGCTTTGCAGCCACTGCTCCATCCCTCCTTAGGTGGACCCTGAAAGTACAAGTAAGGCTTTGTCGCATAAATCAGATCATACCTTCAGTGCTTGTTTTTAACTGGAACATTGGATCACCCATTGCAAGTAAAGTCATGGCAGCTTCAGTGCTTCCATCATTAATTCCTGCGAAGTTGTTCACACTCGTTAGAAGTCACAAGCACATTAACCAGAAATCCACTTATCCATATTCAAAAAGCATCTGATATTAACATCAATATAGTGAAGTATGTGTTTTTAAAATTGTTGCCATTCATGGCTCAAGACACTTGTAGACAGACAGCAATTCTCATCGACTAATTCAAACTATTTTAAAAACACTGAGCAGCAACATTATTCCCTTTAATGGTGTACTGGGTACAGCTGGCAAGGCACTGGCAGCAGGCGGACTGCCCTGGACACGGCCAGTTACAACTGACCCACTGCAGGACAGTTGACCCTGTTAGACAAGATGGTGGCACTTTTGGGAAACACATTTAAGAAAGGGGAAAACGTTGCACACCAGTGAAGAGTGAGGGAAAAAGTGTCAGAAACAACCCTGTGAACACCAAGGTTGGTAAGGAAGGAGGGGGAGGAGCTTCTCCATGTGTGGGAGCAGAGATTCCCCTGCAACCTATGGAGGGGACCTTGGTGGAGCAGGTAGATATTCCCTGAAGAAACTGCACCCTGTAGAGGACCCATGGTGAAGTGGACTTATCCTGAAGGACTGTACCACATCGGAAGGACCCCACACTGTAGCAGTTTTTGAAGGACTGTATCCCATGGAAAGAACCCGACACTGGAGCAGGGGAAGAATGTCAAGAGGAAGAATCAGCAGAGACGAGGTGCTGGGAACTGACTGCAACCCCCATTCCCTGTCCCTCTGTGCCGCTTAGGGGGAGGAGGCAAAGCACGAAATGAAGGTGTGAAGTTGAGCCTATGAAGGTGGGGAGGGGAATGTGTTTTAGGTTTTGTCTTTGTTTCTCACCATCCTACTTTATTTTGTGTGGCAATAGATTAAATTAGACTTCCCCAAGTTGAGCCTGTTTTGTAAGTGATCTCCTTGTCTTCATCTCAACCTAGAAGCGTTTCCATTTTTGTTTTATTTTCACCCCTCATCCTGTTGATGGATGTGCATCAAGCAGCTGGGTGGGCATCAAGCAAGCTGCAAGTAAGCACTTGCAAAGTTTCCTCTTCTCCTGGTACAACTAACCACAGCATGGGAAAGTGACAGACAGCACACAAAGGGCACATTCTGACCCTGGAAAACAGAACCTTGCAATGCTTTGTCACCCTACTTGATAGAGGACAGTAAGAAAGAAAATGTTTTAAATCTCCTCCAAAATATAAAAGCATCCAGTATCTCATGAGCAGGTTTTTTTATAAGATATATAAATGCCCAAACTTACAGCAAGAATAACTACATATTGGTAGCAAGTTAACAGGAGAGATACAGACAAGATTGTGTCATATATACCTTTGTCCCCCTCTGGATTTTCATGTATGGCTGTTTCCTTAAATAAAAAGAAAAACGGTATCAAAGTTCTATAAAAAAATGAGTCCATAATTTGAATTTAATGCTTACAGGTAAATTCTCTGCCCAAAGGCTACCCTGGCTTTGAAAGGGTATTTTAAAGGCTGACAAGATTTACTTTCATAGTTTTCCCACAGCTGTGTCCCTCATATCTGTGTGGGAGAGGTAGGAGTCTATTAAGCTATACTGTTACAAGCAGACATGGCAACCAGACACTGACTATATAGCTTTGTATGTAAGGACATTCTTACAGCTGTTAAGGCGCTTACTTTTTCCTCCTCCGGTACCACCAGCTGGACAGATGCATGAGAGAGACTTTCAATATCAGTAACCACCTGCACATCTGGTATATTCACAGATATTTCCAGCTGTAAGAATAATTTTAAAAGTATTTCAGTTCATCAGCCTCAAAAGAAAATCTATCAAATGCATATTTTGATAAACCACATATACTTACCAGATCTCGAACATTTAGTGGGATCCTTCCCAAAAATCAAGTCTTATACTACATACTTTCTAATAAGGCAGCAGTTGTATGAACTGGAGGCAGAACTGGCAGTGCTGCTTGTAACTAACCAGAAGCATCAGACAATTTAAGATCTTGTTTCCAATTGCTTATTACTCCACCAAACTAAGTTATATGTCTGAGATCTTTCATGGTGGCTGTTTACCTCAAATGGGTTTTGTTAGTTTTCACACTTTTTCTGCTTTTTACGTCTTCAAGAAAGAAAAAAAGCATTCAGCTTTTTTCCAAAGTAAGGTTACAGAATACACACCCACCTGCCATTTTACCAATTTATTTTTTTCCCTTCTTCTTTAACACTGTCTTTTCACTGAGAACTTCAGACATTTGACATTCTCAGAAATGAGCACTTGAAATTTGGCAGAAAGATTACAATATTTCCAGTGAGATTCTTATGAAAAACACTGCTCAATCTGGGTAGCTTTCAAAGGCTTGCACTTTGATAGATGCTTTCCACTGTTCTAATTAAATTTGACAACACCTCAGTTCTCAGGTATCTAACCATATCCCTTACTAGTACTCATGGCTCCTGTGTGTTAAACCAGGAAACTTGATCATCATTCCTGTAAGTAATATATTCCCCATCTTTGAAATGAAGGGATTCAGCAAAACCTTCAGTGCAACAACATTCCTGTCTATTATTGTTCTAGAGTTTCCCTTGGTGTTTTGACTGAGCTTTAAATTTTCTTGCTGTTTCACCCAGAGAAAATACAGTATGATTAATTCATGAGACAAAAAAGCAGGATTTCAATGGGAGAAGAGAGGAAGATGACAAGTAAGCAAAAAGAATTGGAGTGAATGGAAAGAAGTAGTGATAAAGATCTGAGGCATGAATGGAACAGGTCAGATAAACAAATTTGGAACAAATTGAAAAGAAAGGAAAAAAAGAGCAGTGAAGACACATAACTGAGATAAGATGGGTTAGAAGGCACAAAAAAAGCAAAGCAGTCATGTTGAATGATGGGGGGAAAAAATTATTAAAATGTCTAAGCCTTTGAGCACAATCCCTTTCAAGGTCTTGAAAAGACTCCACTATTCCCAAACCTCAACAGTTCCCTGAAGACAAAAAAGTATGCCACTTCTCTCTCCAAGTGACTGGTCTTAGTAGATATATCAAGTCTTCTACAGTCTTGAGTTTTATTCTAGTCTAAGAGTACAATTAAAACATAGGCCTGTGCTCTAGGCATAAAGTTTCAAACTCTTCAAATCGTCTATGGAAGAGTTAAAACATACAGCTTTTGAAAAAAATAGACAAAGACATAGATGGTCTCTCACTGACAGCAGCAGAGACTGAGGTCCATATATCTGCCCATGCCAGACAAAGCAGGAACATCCCTGAATGGACTGCAGCCAATGGAGGACCCATGCTGGAGCACCAGCAATGTCAAACTCTACAGCCTGAACCAAAGGGACAAGGGCTGGAGATTTTAATGGATATACATTTAAACTTTTTTTGAACCCATTATTTGAGTTGTATGCTATAATAAGTACTATAGGAAGAACAACATGAATCAAGGGAAGACAAGCCTCACAAGAAACCAGGCAAGTGCAGTGGTGACCAATCTGAGCTGGCTTTGGTGCCCAAAAACTCAACATAACATGCCACCTCTCCTGAGCAACCACATAATACATGGAGCCCAAGGCATGGACTAAATAAATCAAAGGACATTTGATGGACATTTTAAGGGGTGGCTCACAGACCAAGGGAATTATATGCACGTATATATCAAAGGACAGGAAGAGAAGTTGTGCTTGGTAACGATGTACTGGATAGTGCAGGACCTGAACATGATACAAATAGCATGATATAAAGGGTGAGGATTGTACTGTGCGTGGCTGGGATGAAGTTAGTTTTCTTCATAGCAACCTACATGGTGCTGTGTTTTGGATTTATGACTACAACAATGATGATAACACACCAGTGTTTTTATTATTGCTGAATAGTGACTGCACAATGTCAAAGCTTTTGTTTTCCCACTCAGTGCCCCAGCAAGTAGGCTGGGGGTGGGAAATAGGTCAGGAGAGCTCACAGCTGGGACAGCTGACCCAAACTGTGAAATACTGACCCAGCATTTCCGTCTGTTTGACTCAAAGGGATATTCCATATCATATGATGTCATGCTCAGCAATAAAAGCTCAGGGAAGGGAGGAGGAAGAGGAGGGCATTTGGGGTTATGGTGTGTCTTTCAGAGCGACTCTTACAGGCTGAGGCCCTGCTTTCTAGGAAGTAGCCTGCCAATGGAAAGTAGTGAATAAATTCCTTATTATATCAATCCATAAGTCTTCTTACCTTCCTTCTATCTTCTCTGTGTCCCACAGGAGAGGGGAGTGAGCAAGCAACTGTGTATGTGCCTGGCTGCTAGTCAGGGTGAGCCCAACACACAAAGTTTCTTGGTGAAGGGGACACCATATACAGAGACATCTCCCTCATTCCCTAACATTCAAATGTAAAATTGAAATGCTTGTTTGTTCCATCTTAGGCCTCTAAACATGTTGTAAGTATGGTAGTCTATGCCTACATTGAATCACAATAAACTAGTGAGCGCCCTGCAGATCTATATACAGGTTGTAAACATAATGGGACCTTAGACTGATGTAGTATTTTGTTCAAAACCAAGTACATTTGCCAAGTAACATATGCCTGCTACTCTCAACGCCATTCTTAACAAATTAAACTAAATTGAGATAAAACCCAAATATTCGGAGATGCAATTAGAATAAAATCTGATTAAGTAATCAAAACAAAAATACACGTGCAGAATCCAGCTACATGATACCTCCTCCATGGTTTCTTCTATCTGAACAGGAACAGGTTTTGGAGATCGAAGACCTATAGGAACAAACACTGGAGCTTTGTTTACTTCCTCCGGTGCAAAGCATTCATCTTCATCATCAGGCTCAAAGTCATCTGTCTCCTCCTCCTCCTCCTCCTCTTGAGAAGCCCATAGGGTCACCAAGGTTGTCTTTGAACTTTTGTGCTCCTTCCCAGATTTCTTTCTGTGTGTAGTTTTCAAACTTTTGCCTCTAGTAACACTCGGTTTAACTTCTTGCCTTTGACTCCCCTTCTCACTGCCATCAGCCTCACATTCAGAGGCAGAAGAAGCAGCAGTTCTTAGCTCTGAGACATGTTTTGCCAGTGCTATCCGTTTTGATGACCTTCTGGACTGCCTTCTAAAGTACAGAACAAAAGCGTGTTTAAAAAGCAATGATCTCTAAGACATTCCAAAAAAAGGGTTACACAAATCAAAACAAACTCAATAAATAAAAGAGGATCATTGTGGCCATCAATACAATCTATTTACTTCCTAACGTATAGTGACAAAAATGCATCCAAATACCATTTAACCAGAAATCCTAATTTCTTCATGTATGCACAAAGTACTGATTGTAAATGTCTATTAAGCAGTTTCAGAGTGTTAGAAAGCTGCACAATTAAAGATGCTGAATTCTTCGATTAGAAAAGGCTGAATTAATTTTCATTTTGAGGGATATGGAAGTCACGTGCTTTTTACGTCAAGGCAACATTTCCAGTTCTCTTTTGCTAAAGCTATGCTAGAAGCCCCAGACTGTGATACTTTAGTTGATCAGACTAATGTCTAGGAACTACAACTCTCAGATGATAACTAATTATCTGCTTGGTTTCTCAGACAGCAATCTCTTCGATAATCAGCTGCTTACTGTTTCCCTCCTCAAATGATGGGCATGACCACTTTAGGTCCTAAAAGTAATTCTAAACTTCCCCCCAAACACATCATTGTTGGCAAACTGATGGTGAGGGGAAACACATAGCAGCAGAGGACACTTCCAGCGCGGAGTTTCTGTTTAGGTTAATCCCATAATCCCTGAGCCCTCAAGGTGAGTACTTCAAAATCCTCCCCTTTAAAATCAGGAATTCCTATTGAAATCAAAGGTTGACCCTGGCATCGGTTGGTGAGAGTGCTCATTGTGTTCATTTCATAAGAGTGCAGGCAAGGTAAGAGACATCTGCATGCACCTGGTAGAGTTCAGATGGAACACACAAGGACTGACATGGTGCATGTGCTCAGATAACACACTGCAGAACTATGGCTAATAATTACGGTTTTAAAACAAATGCCAAAAGCAATCAGTTGAGCTTACAACTCAGTAATTACATAGTATTAGTTGAGCTTACAAGTCAGTAATTACACAGCATTAGTTGTTTTACCTTGTGAGATTGTCTGAATTTTTATCTCGAGAGGTAGAAAGCTGAGAATCATCTTCTTGTTCTACTTGACTCTCACTTTCTGATGATATCTCTGGAGACTGGAGTCTACTATCTTTGTGCCTGATTCTTTTACAAGATGGTTCTTCAACAGAGTCTGTAAAATTGTGTTTTCTTGTTGCGTCTGAGAAGGATGTAGTTTCCACAACGTTACTGGAGTTTTGCTGAACAGAGAACACAATTAACTATCATATTAAGCACCAAACGTTTTTAACTGATTTTGGTGACAAAAAGATTTAAAGAACTAAAGTTTGGTGTTCTGGAAAACATGTCCAGCTGTCACCTCTGATAGCTTAGAACATTTTCCCCCATTTTCTTTAATTTTGGGCTCTATAGCAAAAGTGTCATTAGATAGTATTATCTATGATGTTTGAGTTCCCAGTGCTGCTACTAGTTAATAGATCAAGACCATGTTCAACTTATTAAGAGCAGCAACTCTTCAGAAGCTGGAAAGATGAATCATTTTCTAAAACCACCTATTAATTTAAAGAACAATTTGATGGAAGGAAAAATTATTTTTTTCTGCCCTGAGAACAAACTAGGACGAAAAAAACACAATAGTTTACAGAACAGCATTTAAATATTATTCAACACACAGCAAAATGTATCCCAGAACATAAAAAACATCAGTAAGCACAGTTCTGTCAACTATGGATGCTTGACTAAAATAATATACTAACAGAAACGTTTTAGTGATCCACCTAGAAAATAAGGAACACCAGATAAACTTGATTCAGGTATCACAACTTTAGACAGAGAAGGAACTAGTCTAGGCTAGTTTAGGCCTGTTGAGCAAATTTAAGCAGAAGGTGGTCGGAACTTGTTCACATACATTTCAACTTATAAGTATACTTATATGGATTTTAAGTAGTATCTGATGTTAGACAGCTGCCTTAATTTCCATTGTTCAATGAATAACAGACATTAGTTGGTAACAGTGTCAGCACGTATTTATGATAATGCAGACTTAAACGTAAAACTGTAAATATGTCCACAGTTTTTAGAATCTAAGTCCATTTATTCAGCATCATTTCCAACAGTGAATTAAAAAAAAACAAACAAAAAAAAAAAACCACACCAAAAATGAAAGAATCACATTAACCTTTCACAGCTATATACTGGATTTCTGTGCCATCTATGGTTCTAAGAACTTAAACACAAGAATTGAGGTATAAATTGGCTCAAAAAACATGACCAGCACTTACCATCAATACACCTGTTTTTTCTAAAACCAAACACACTTCTGCTTTTCTGTTCTCAGCATTGTCCTCTTCTCTGTTTTCACCTTCTTCAGGATAATCTCTTTTTCTAGTAACTCTCATTAGGTTTGGCTTTGCCTTCCAGAGGGATTCCCTTGCTTGATGCAGAGGTTTTGTATCACTCTGTTTACTTTCTTCTCCAGGACTTAATTTATCGTTGGACCTACAAAAACATTTTTCAACTTTTACTTCTCAGGAAGTACAAAATACACTCTACAAGCTCGGTCTACTATCAAATATTTAGTACGTCCAGCTAGAAATGGACTTAAGTGTTCTGCATTTTTATTTAGTTAGTTGGTAAAGTTTTAAAAAAATAAGGGAAGAAAAAAAACAATGTGAAAGGAAAATAATTGGCTTTTCTGCAGCAGTGGACGTTTCTGATTACTTTTGGAAAAGTCTTTTCGGAGGACACCAACATTACGAAGTCAGGTAGAGCAGGAAGTTTCAGCTCTACCACCATAGGTCCCAAAAGTTAAGCAAACATAGGACACTATATTAATTTCAGTGCTCAAGGTACTACTGCTTTTAAACAGGATGAAATTCTTACATCTATTCAAGCACATTCAGATCAGTAAGACAGAAAACCTGGTCTTTGAAACTCATGTCTCGGGAAAGGGCAAGAAGCAGGACCCAGGGAACTACAGGCCAGTCAGCCTCACCTCAGTCCCTGTGAAAGTGATGGAACAACTAATCCCAGAAACCACTTCCAGACCCATAAAAAACAAGAAGGTGACTTGGAATAGTCAGCATGGATTCACCATGGGGAAGTCATGCTGAACTAATCTGATAACCTTTTACAATGAAATGACTAGCTTGATAGATGAAGGGAGAGCAGTGGACAATGTCTACTTTGACTTCAGTAAGGCTTCTCACGCTATCTCCCCTAACATCCTTACAGAGGAGCTGATGAAGTATGCGCTGGATGAGCAGACAGGGAGGTGCACTGAAAACCGCTTGTATGGCCAGATTCAGAGGCTGGTGATCAGTGGCACAAAGTCTACTTGCAGGCCAGTAACTAGGAGTGTACCCTACTGTAAACAGTCAATACTGTGTCCAATCCTGTTCAGCATCTTCATTAATGATCTAGATGATGGGGCAGGCTGTACCCACATCAAGTTTGCACATGATACAGAACTGTGAGGAGTGGCTGCTCCATTCACAGGGAACTGGACCAGCTGGAGAAATGGGCTGACAGGTACCTCACGAAGTTCAACACAGGGAAGCACAAAGTCCTGCACATGAGGAGGAAAAACCTCAGACACCAGTACATACTGGGAGTCACCCAGACAGAAAGCAGCTTTGCAGAAAAGAACCTGTGTGGACATCAAGGTGAAAATGAGCCAACAATGTGCCCTGGCTGTAAAAAAAGGTTAATGGTATCCTGCTATGTATTGGGAATAATGTTGCCTCCCCTCCCCGTTCAGTGCTGCTGAGGCCACACCTGGACTATTGTACTGGAGCGCCCAGAACTGGTCACAAGAGACACATGGACATACTGGAGAAAGTCCAGCAAAGGCCTATCAAAGGTGAAGGGACTGAAGCATCTCTCCTATGAGGAAAGGCTGAAAAGAGCTAGGACAGTTCAGCCTGGAGAAAGAGAAGGCTTGGTCGGAGTGGGTGGGGAAATCTCATCAATGTATATAAATACCTGAAGGGAAGGTGTAAAGACACCTTCCAGGTGTCTTTGCAGTGGTGCCCAGTGACAGGACCAGAGGCAATGGGTACAAACTGAAACACAGGAGGTTCCCTCTGAACATCAGGAAATACTTTTTCACTGTGAGGGTGATGGAGCACTGGCACAGGTTATCCAGAGAGACTGTGGAGTCTCCATCCTTGGCAATATTCAAAAGCTGCCTGGACGCAGTCCTAGGCAACCAGCTCTAGGTGGCCCTGCTTGAGCATGGGGGTTGGTCCAGGTGACCTCTGGAAGTCCTTTCCAACCTCAACCATTCTGTGATTCTGTGAAAGTCCACCATCACAGAAGCCAAGAAGACCGTAAGGCCCTCGTCTTGTTAGCACAAAGACTCTGGGGTATGATTTCAATGTAAGTTATGGACAAGATTTTAAGCAGAGGCTCAGAGACAGATGGGAATCAGAAACTAATTTTAGAAAACAGCAAAAGTAAATTGATTTGAGTCTGCTCTGTATCAGTTAAGATTGAGCAAAAGGTAGCTTATAACATAATCCATAACTGTTATATGTAAATGGCACTATCTGTCTCATACTGCACATACATAAAAAGCATTTCTTCCACCAAATAACCAGGACACTGCACATCGTTGCATGAACTTCTCCTGCTGGAAGGAAAAAGTGAAGAGACTCAGAATACATCTAAGACAGCAAGTTCATTTTATGTTACTCTACCTGTCCACTTCTCAATTATAAGTGAGTTTGAATGGCACTGCTCGAGTCTTCCTTTCAACGGTCCACATTCATAGTGCACTGCATCCTACAAATCTAATACTGAGAATTTCAGACAGCTAAACTCGAATTACTTGTTTCTACTCTCACCTGCAAAACACCTTCTAAAAAGGAAAACAGCCTTGAGAAAAATTCTGTTAAAAACGCTTATATTACCTAAGGATGCCACCTAGTGACCTTCACAGCATATAGCATGTAAAAACTAGTACAGCTCAGATCCTACGCTTCAAAAAGCAAGTGCTGTATGAAAACAACTGAACAAATGCACAAAGTTTTCAAAGAGCTTTTTTACTTTGTCAACAGGGAAATTTACCTTTCTGTGGTTCCCTGAGTGCTTCCTATAGCATCTGTAGACAGACATTCTTCTTGTTCTCCCTTGCTGTGGCAGTTAGGTGATTTTTTAGAGGAACAGAGTGTGTCTGACTTCATACTTTTGGGATTTATGTCTAGACTGTCATTCTTGGCCAAATCCCCCACAAACAACAATACTTCCATGTCATCCTTAGATTTGAGGAAAAAAAACCCAACAATATTAGCACAAAATACATCACCTGTAAAATAAAGCATTGCAAGTTATGAGCTAGATGTTAACCTGAAAAAAAACTTTGCTTAAAAACTTCCAAGTCATTTATGACACCCATCACTGTTCCTTGTTCCTTTAGAGAGGTATTTATCTAATAAAAACAGATACTATAACGAAGAGAGTCTTTCATGAGCAACCACCAAAGAATTCAGAAGAAACCCAGCAACTGAAACATGGCATGCAGGCAACTATTCATGTATCATGAACATGACTGACATTTCAAAGTTTAAGTGAAGTCTTTAGATTTGTTAACAGAAGTCTAAAAATTATCAATGTGTCATTAACAGAATTTTAGAAGACCTCATATTAGGGTGAAAATACTAAATAAGAATGTAATTCTTACTAGTCCAAATTAATTTATGCATTTAAAACAGCTTATTTAGGTGTCTTAAAAACACCTGGTGCAGAACCAAGCATCAGAAAGCATAGTCAGAAATATTTGAACAGAATTCTCACTTTTGAGGAAAGAGGTTCCTCAGATTCTTCTGCCACAGGCAGATTCTCTCTTTTATGTGCTTCTTCCTCAACTGGAGCAGCAATTTTTTGTGCCATTGGAGATTCTTTTTCGCTATGTGCTCTTTCTACGTTTGGCCTAGTTCTTGGAGACCCATTCATTATGAATTGTCCTGGTTTCGGAGCACCCAGTTTGCCTTCTTGGGAAGTGGATTTTTCAGCACTAGTGAATTAAAAGCAAACAAACAAAACAAAACAAACAAAGACGTTACTTGACTTTAGCCAGAAGGGCAAAAAAAGCATTTCTGCATCAAGTTTTGAATCAACACTTATAGAAGAGGGTTAGAAACTGATATAGTGTTTTGCTTAAAATCAAGAAAATTATCTTTTCAAATACATGTTTCTCATTTGGGGCGTTTATGGATAACACGTGAGAAGGAATAACAAGATTTCTTTGTCATGGCATTTTTAACACCAAGAAAAAAGTTGCGTTGCTCACCATAACAACATCTAAATATCTGCAGTCTAACACATGCTTAAGATCTTATTTTAACAAGAAGAGGAATAAAATAGAAGAGCATGCTGGGATCAATGAAAGACAGATCTCTGACATTTGTAAAATTTACATGTTACATGTATGATTGCTGTATATGCAAATACAAACCCAATAATAGAAAAGCTTGGTCAAAAAGTGCTATGAGCTCATACAGATCAAGTACCAACCAGATAAACGAGTAGTTCAGCTCAACTAAAACTGTGCTCTGAAAACATGGGAAGAAGCTGCCCGTAGGCACTGAAAATTAAACATTGGGGAAAGTGAGGTAACAAGGAACAAAAGAATTGAAACTTGCAAAGATGTCTCATTACACACCAGATGAAAGCTTTTCAAATGCAGTTTTGCTAAACTCTAACCTCACCTGCTTTGTTCAGACAATATGTTTTCAGAAATACAGTGCACCTGAAGTGCCTCTTGCTGTTCCTTTTCCTCTTTGCTCGATACATCTGCTTGACACAATACGGCTTCATTTTCACCCTTTAATTTGCAATTAAAAAAAAAAAAAAAGAAGAAAAGGAGAATCAAGCAAGTTTTTAAAACAGAAGTGTATTTCATAAAAAGAATATAAAACTACAGATCTCTGTGTTATCTTCCCAATCCAAATCAAGAAAAGAATCACATTGTATTTTCTAAGAGTAATCTGCCTGAACACATAATTCAATTTATAGGCAAGCAGGAACAGGAGTCTCCGTAGTTCTGGGTTACGTAGAGTTAGGCTCTTAAATACTACACGCACCCAAGCATTATGGGTAACACTTTTCTATTTAGCATTCAATCAACTCTCTATTACATGGAGCACTACAGAAACAAAAATACTTTGGCAAATGGAAAAAACTTTGAAAACTGGACACTGCAGAGCACAGGACAGATACACCCAAGCCGCTATAACATCACCTCAGATTCAGAAGGAATTATTAGTTTACTTCTGTATTTACCACACTGGTTGCACAAAGAAGCCACTCAAACGCATCCCTCAGCACTCCAGGTCTGTGACAGTTTTATCAGTACAGAGGAGCATCAGACCTGCTATGGTTCTACAGATTTGTACAGCACAGTGAATGGTTGACAGGCCACAGGTCTAGAACAGTCAAAGCTGAACGGCCAGCAACTATCTCAGCTAGGGATGAGCTGACATCATGGCACTGAGAGGGAGACTACAAATGCAATGCGCTTGAGCTCCTGTCTGGGAATGCAGTACACAAGTACTCCAAGCTAACTCGAAACACCTTCAAGAACAAAACCAGCTATTACCACTCCAAAAAATTGGTTACTCTTACAAAGCTTAGCTATGTTTGAGATCTAAGGCAAGTCGACACAGCCATGCCTACATCCATGAGCAACCCACAAAATGCTTACTCAGAGTTCATCATACTGTAATGGCTTTTGAGGATTTCAATACCTTTTATAGTGCCTAGTAAAATGTCTGGGACACACAGTGTTGGTGAATGACTCTGTTTACCTGTGTAGAGGAGTGTCAGGCACTGTAGTGCTAAAGCCAGTGAAAGCTTGACAAATTAGTAAGACTTTTTTTTTCTTTTCCACAGAAAAACAGCTGTCCTCTGCCTTCCCTTGATACTCTATACTAGATTCCTCAACACAGACTTGATTAATCCAAATAGGAAAGATGATAAAAAAGTGCTAATTTTTATGTATTGCAATACAAACCGCATTTTTATGCTACAGTTTGCCTTAAACGTGCATAAATCTTTTTTCTATCATGCAATCCAATCAAAATCAGATCCCCATTTTCCAGAAGACATCACTAATACCAATTGTAGACTTCACTGATTTCATACCTGCAATACCTCAACATACCAGACCAGGGTTTGGGAATTTTTTTCATCTAGTATGGTGTCTCAGCTTCAGGGAATTCAACTTAAATGTTCTAATTTAACTTCATAAAATAGAACTTGCAACTTGGATCCATACTTTTGAAGGCAAAGCACTTATTCTTATTAGACTTACAGTGACAGTATTGGCAGACTCATCTTTTTGCAATACCAACTGCTCTGCTTCAGGCTTTTTCTCCCTCTCATTTTCTGCTATTTGTAATTCCTTCTTTCCAACAGCTCTTCCCAAGTTCGGCTTGAACCTCTGGAATCTGCTCCTCACTAACTGAACAGGTTGAAGAGGTGTTTGTTTACTTCCTTCTTCAGTGGTATTTTTGCTATCAATGCTAAGTCAGACAGAAAAAAAAAATATTCCAGAACTTAATACAAGAGTATGTAATTTACAAACACAGGCTCATTATATTTACATATAAAAAACAGCTGAGTTTTTAAAAGAAACCACGTAAACATAAAAGTTCTGCTGAGTTTAAGTTATGAACACAAAACTTTGTTTCAGGAAAAATTTCAAAGCAGTGGTCTCCTAACTACTTCCACAACAGAGTTAACTAACTCGCTGGAGGCATTAACTTACTGTCTGCTCATTACTATAAAACCAAAGCAATTTTCACATGGTTTCCCTGATAAGCAAACTAGTATTCCTCTGCTTACATAAAATGAATCTAGTGTTTCAGTCGATGAAACAGTTGTAAAATGAATGCTTGCTAATTTAATGTTTGGCATAGAAGTAACTAGAATCTTAGTATCACTAGTGTCAAAACCATGAGAACTGAGATTTTGTTCAGTACTTTTGTTAGATTTTCTTTGCCAGTTAGCAATCCATTGGCACAACGATTTCCTTTAAAATACTTTCGTTGTTACAGTCAAAAAAGAAAAGTAGCTAAGCCCTTACCCTGCATTAGTAGTTGAGGTGTCATCTTGGTTCATTTCAGGTAGACAAAACTTGAGTTCATCATCCTTTGATCCTGAAAATGTCTTCGGGGACTTTGGTCTCTCAGAAACTTCCTGAGAGCCAAAAGACTTCTCCTTTCCTAAGGATTCCAATGGTTTCCGGACTTCATATTTTCCTGCTTTCTGAAAAATATAAACACAAGAACCAGAAAAAGTCATGATACTAAACCAAAAGGAGACATTATTATGTCCACATAGTTTGCTGCTAATCACTCTGCAATGTTTCCTCCAAAAACCTCTCTGTAACTGCTCACTAACAATTTCCTAGTCTTTCCAGGACAAACACATATTTTAAACAAAATAGCTTGAAATCTACATTTCTTCTTTGCTATCTTCTATTAATGCTTCTCTTTCTTCACTGTCAACTCTACAAGGCCACCTCAGGTCAGAAAGACATCTGGATACAGATGTCTAACAAGAGATACAGAACAGAGAATCTTTTTCTCCCCATGTACAACCAAGTGGAAAGCAGAGGAGTTTTCATGTAGAAAATTTTAGCTTTTGAAAAAATTGCTTACAAAAAGATTAACTTCATATTTTTTAAATAATCAGTATTTAATTTCACAAACACAAAAGCTCAAATATAACTAAAGAAAAAAAAAAAGCCTTACATCTGTATCAGGAAGGATGCTACAGTCACTGTCACACTGTGTCAAACTTTCTTCCTTTTTGGTATCTTTCTGTGATACACCTTTATTATTTACATCCAGCATTTCCTTCCTACTAGTTGTCATTCTTAAATTTGGCTTTGGTCTCTGGAATCGACCTCTCAGTAGCCGAGCTGATGATACAACAGTTTTCTCCTCTTCCTTCTGAGGACCAGACTCCCTACGAAAACAAACAAAAGAACAATCAAAGGCATGGGACAACAGCAGTTTTCCAAGTCATGCATGACATACTTATATGTAGCTCTGTTCAATACAATAGCCAACTATAAAAATCCTTAGCTTTCTTAGAGCAATAACGGAGTTAGTGACATTGTGAAAAAGATACAATAAAAGCACATCAAACGCCATCAAAAACCTGGTGTATCTTATAAATAGGTGAGCAAAAATAAGTTAAAAAAGATGTCATTTCAGAATAACTGCAACTTCCAGTCACACTTTGAGAAGAACATAAACATTTCACAAATGCCTTTCTTTGCCCAGTCATGCTTAAAACTACCCCAATAGATAGTTTGGGGTTTTTTTTAGAGGACACTTTAATAGGAAACCAGACCCTAAACTCACAGATTTATGTAAGCGCACAGGGATGCACTGTTAGGAAGACAGCCGCAGGAACTGAGCATCAGAAAAACGTATTCATTTGAAAACTGGGCTCACAGTCTAAAGATCAAATTAACATCCAACAGCATAAAAATGTAGTGCTTTCGAGCTCTTGGGGTTTTGTCTGTGTAAGTCTATTGTTGCCTTGATTAAACATCTTATTATAGACATAAAACTTGGATTTAATGCTGGCGTCGAATGTAAAAGTGTAGATACCTAGAGATACTGATGGTTTTGAACCCTCCCTTCTCTCTATTTGAAAAATAACCTTACCCTGTGCTGAAATCTGAAACCTGTTTCAAGACATCTGAAGATCCCTTTTCAGTTTCATAGCTTTCTGCTTCTGATGACTTTTCTTGGGAACACTCCCTTGTATGTATTGAGTTCATCTCAGAATGTGTAGAAACACTCCCTTCTAACATCACATTGCATGTCTGAGTGTCTTCATGAACCATCACATCCTAGAAGGAATAAAAGTTTCACTCTATTCAGATGAAAGATTTGTTTGACCTCTCTTTTAGAAAAGCAGGGGAGAAAGAAAAAGTTTATTTTAGCATCTCTTAGAAAAAACACTCAAAAAGATCTCTCTTGCTTCCTGTGCATCTAACTAATATCAGTAGATACTTAACAAGTTTGTTATTTTTCCATGTACTTTCTATCTGAAGTGGCTTTTTTTTCCAAGAGCCTTTTTTTCTCTGCACTTCTCTCTTCAGATCTGGTATCACAAATAAGTGATCACAACAAAGTGAGATATAACCTATCTAGCTATGGAAAAGAGAACCTAAGTGCAAGCATGCAGAAATTTTAAAACAATTCAGTTTATTCTGAAAGAATAAATGATGCATGCAAAGGCTATGCTTACAAATTATGTGGTACGTACCTAGATCTTTGTTACTAAAGACTTCTACTTAGGACCTGGCAGAACAGCGTGCCTAAGCAACTGCTCAATAAACTTACGTTTTTGAGGCATGGATCATTGTTTTCATCTTGTATGACACCTTTTTCTACTTCTCCAACTTCTGTTTTCTCCTCTTCAGGATCTTTTTCATCTGTCAGGTCTTTTTGCCTTGCCACACTTCTTAAAAGATTTGGTTTTGGTCTCTGCACTCTGCCTCTCTTTAGAGGTGTTGGTTTCAGGACACTCTGTTTGCCATCTTTTTGTAAACCAGCTGTTTCATTAGATCTGGAAAAGTACATAAGATACATAAGTACACAGCACATCTGAAAGTGAGAGGAGTCTTGGAGAAGTGATGTTTTTTCTTTGCTTCTCTTTTTTTAAACAGTTATTAACACACACTTATCTAAAACGGAGCTATGCATTACTAAATTCATGAACAATAAAGTTAGAAGTGTATCTGCTAGAGACTGAACAAGTACCTGACAAGTTTAAACTTATATTTGCCCTTTTCTTTTTCTCACTGGAAACTTTTTCTTTTCCCACTGGAGACAGGATACCACACTAGACAGACCTTTCTGTGACCCTTAATTGCTCTTCTTGTATTCCTATCTGGTCTAGAGGCAGATGGACCTAAATTAATGAGGGGTTAAAAATCACAAACATTCATAAAAATACATAAATAACTTCACAATCTCACTAATGTAAGAATATCAGATGTACGTTACAACTGCCTGATGCTTCTATGCTTTCTTAACTGAGCATCGAGCTACGTAACATGTTAATGAAATAAATAACTTCTGAAGTATTTTTCTGTCAGGTTATCAAACCCAGTTTACCTCCCTCCATCCTCTTCAACCGTCCCCCTTTAAAAACAAAAGTTCGGGTTGTTGGGTTTTTTTTGTTACTGTTCTGCTTTGATTTGGGTTTGGGTTTTTTTTGGGGGGTAGGGTGCCTTTTTTGTTTTTTGGTTTTGTTTTTTCCTTTTTTCTGTAATTACCACACTATGTAATACTACCAGAAGTAAGAGGATGGCGAATTGCTGGAGAGCAGCACACGTCTTCCCATTTTTCACATACTTACTGAGACACTGTCTCCAGGACTTTATCACCTTTCTCTGCAGCTTCTTCACTGGTAGCATCGGACTTATTACTCTGATCAGTATTCTGAATAGAAATAGAATATTAAGACATTAAGTCTCTTACATTTATGAAGTACAGCATTTACCTAACAGACCAGGGAACTGTCCATAACAGAATACAAAATGGATTGCTTATGACAGACACAAGCACTTACAGCGTACATTTCACATGGTCAGAAAGGTGCAGTAAAACCTAGAAGTAACAACTAAAGCTGTATTCACTGCAGGACACAAAAGATTATTGGCATCTACTGTTTGTGTGACAAGCTCCCAGCTCAGCTGAGGCCTCTAAGCAATATCACTGCAGGTAAAGCAAATGGCTGACTCCTGGTCATACTCAGAGAAAGTGAAATGGAAACAATAAACATTGCTGTTGCATCCAGCAGATTTGTAGCTAACACATTATCTCCGGTTACCTTACTCTATTAAATACCTTTTCAGTTTCGCTCTTAGGCTGTGGATGGGACATTTTATCATTTCCTGCATCTTTTCCAGGATCTTCTTTCCTTCCAGATGCTCTTGTAACATTAGGCTTAAATCTCTGTCGACATCCTCTAACTATTGCCTTTGCAATAACAGTCTTTTCATGTTCTCTGCACAAAGCATGCACAACAGCGACATTTACTGCATAATATTCAAGCCTATGTAATATGCAATGACTTGCACAGCTTTCTTTACTGGAATTGGGTTGTCTTTGGAAGGACTTGCACAACCTTATGCAAGTTTTTTTAACAAGAAAACTAAACTTCGTTTAGCCTTACAGAGTGTGGAAACTCCATTTATCTACCTATTAAAAAGATACGAAGCTATCACACAGAGGAAGGACCTAACTAGACTGCATACAATACTTGCTTCTGCCAGCGTCAGAAGCAGAGCCGTTAGCTGGAAACTGAGGGTGGGAAGAAAGCAAAGCCATAGTTTTCACTCCCCTTCCTTCCCCCTCCCAAATTACAAGCATAGATGGTAGTTCATAAAGTAATGCTTTCCTCAACTTCCCAGAAAAGAAGTACATACCTTCTACCATAGTACCACTTGATACCATAAAAAAAAATGGCAAAGTCAAATTTAAGATTTCTGTTAAAATTTCACAATTACTGTCATCTTTTTATAATAGCACTACATAGGATAAATTAATAATTATAGTCAGTTGATCCCAGAGGACTGGAAAAGCAATCTCAATACTTACTCAGATTTAGTATCCAAACCCGTGTTCTCTACTTCCATGGCTTCATTTCTGTTTCTTATACTGTCTTCCTCAGAGCACTGGAATTGAGGCAATGAATATTACTCTTGGACAAGTATACAGATACCTCAGAGGCAATTCTCAGAATACTACTTATTAGACTGCAGCTAGTCCGCAGTATCAGCATTGGTCAAAATGGATACAGCATCAAGATCATAGCATATTAAGCAACGTGCCTCCTTCTGACCTTTTCATCTGTATTCACAAGGTTTGGAGAAGTCTCAGACTCCATTTTCTCTTGGGTTGCTGTTTCTCTCCTTCCAGATGATCTCACTAAATTGGGTTTAGGTCTTTGCAAGCGCCCTCTGCCTGCAGGCTTTTCAGTTTTCCTTAAGATACAAAAAGAGGTGGTATATGTTATTACCAAAGAGAAACTTAAAGTTTTGTATGATCCAAGATGTATTTCAAGAGCAATTTTCACAACCAGTGTTCACCCACAAAATGACAGAACTTCTTCAGAGAAGTTACTCATTCTTACTCACTGTAGAGGGGCTAGCTTTTTTCTAAGCTTAGTTAAATCTTCCACATAACATTTTAAATCTTAGTCAAATCATTGCTCCTTAGTGACCAAAATTTCTATCAAAAAGCTTCACTAAATATGGAAAAAAGTTACCATGATCTACCATGTAGTCCAACCTACTATGGTAAATCAGAATTATATCCAAATTAAATAAATAAAGGTTTAGCTCAAGAACAACTACAAGGTAAAATAATTCTACTTACATGCTTTCAGACTGAGAATCACTTTCAGTTGCACTCTGCTTTTCATCTGGTCTATGTAAGTCATGTATGTCTTTGTTCTGAGTAAGGAAAAAAAAGGTTGTAGAAATGAAACAATAAACGTAGAACTCTCTGCTGTAATGTAGAGAAAAGCAGAAACAAGAAGAAGATTCAGAGAATGGTTGAGCTTGGAAGGGACCTCCAGAGATCATCTGGACCAACCCCCGTGCTCAAGCAGGGCCACCTAAAGCTGGTTGCCTAGGACTGCATCCAGATGACTTCTAAATATTGCCAAGGATGGAGACTCCACAGTCTCTCTAGATAACCTGTGCCAGTGCTCCATCACCCTCACAGTGAAAAAGTATTTCCTGATGTTCAGAGGGAACCTCCTGTGTTTCAGTTTGTGCCCATTGCCTCTGGTCCTGTCACTGGGCATCACTGCAAAGAGCCTGGCTCCGTCCTCTTTGCGCCCTCATTTTAGGATTTTATATAGAGATCGAAGAGATGCCCCTGAGACTTCTTTTCTCCAGGCTAAACTGTCCCAGCTCTTTTCAGCATTTCCTCATAGGGAAGATGCCCTTTGTCGGGCTATCTCCAGTATGTCCATGTCTCTTACACCAGGGAGCCCACAACTGGTCACAGTATTACACCTGTGGCCTCAGCAGTGCTGAATAGGCAGGGTAGGATAACCTCCCTCAAACTGCTGGCAGTGCTTCTAATGCAGCCCAGGATACCATTAACCTTTTTTTACAGCCAGGGCATATTGTTGGCTCATGTTCAATTTGGTGTCCACCAGGACACCAGGACCAGCTTTCTGCAAAGCTGCCTTCCACCTGGGTGGCTCCTAGCACATACTGGTGCCTGAGGTTGTTCCTCCCCAGGTGCAGGACTTTGCACTTCCCCGTGTTGAACTTCATGAGGTTCCCATAAGCCTGTTTCTTTTTCTTTTAATTGTATGAAGCGATAACACACTCCTTAGGAAGTATCAGCTATCGTTACTTTCCAGGTCTAGTATTTAAATAATTTTCCTAGAGAGCACTGACCATCAGTCTGAAAAAGAAAAGAAAAATTTGACAACATAGCAAACTAATCACAATTACAGAAAAGATTTTATGGAACCTATTCAGTGAATTATGGTAAAAGCCTACTGCATAAAAACATTTCTCTACTTTATATATCTCTTTAATAATATTAATAAAATGTTGTTTCACACCAGTTGTTAGCTGAGTATTTCTAGTTTTAGGTCAGTGATCATGTTTATATACTTTTAAAGAAAATTAGCCATAGCAGGCCAAAAGAATCAGAACTGACATAAAAGGTCTTTTGAAATTATCAGTTTTAGAGGTTATTATGCTGCATGTCAAAGAGCCATAATTAATCAGACAGATAGCTTAGCTACTCAGGCTACCGGCACCACTATAATAGGCTGGTGTATATAGCACATCGCCCTGTTCAGTTCATTCAGTTCATCAGTCTTTAAACAGTATGATATTAAGTTCCAAAAATGACGATGATGCAAGGATAGAAGGATGATCAGGGGAATGAACTTTCTCTATATGAGGAGAAGTGTAAGACTAGAACTCTTCAGCTTGAAAAAAATATCGTTGGAGAGAGGAAAAATTGTCATTATAAACAGGAATAGCTTGGAGAAGATGAACAGGAACATCACAAAGATGAACAGGAACAGAACAATGGAAGCACAATGCATAGTAAACACTCAGGCATCAGGCTGAAAACAATCCAAATAATATACTTTTTTAATTAATCAACTAATTAAAGGAATGAACTCTCAGATGTAGTATGCAATTCATGACAAAGGTACACATAGATGCAAAAAAGCAGCTAGATGCAAAAAGGTAGCCGACAAACTCATGAGTAAGAGGTGCATCAAGGGCTTCAAAAGAAGCCAGATGCAACCGCATGAAGTTTCTAAACTGCTGGACCTGATTAGAACATACCCGAAGAAAGATCATTCAATCTTGGTCCAGCTCCTTGCATCTTTCCTGAAACACCTCATGGCAGCCAGTACCAGTGGATAAGAGTTTACACAGGTTTCCATTCTGAGGCAGCACAAACAACCCAATGATCATTCTGCTCAAATCAGTTTCTACCATTGTGCTAGTAAGCCTACGCCAGCAAAAAATCTCGCTACAAGATTTTATTGTTGTTATTGTACTGCTTCACTTTTGAATAATTCAACTGTTGAGCTGTTTAAATTGTCTATGAGGTAAGCCAAGCAGGCACAGAATACTCTCTAAATAAATACAGTACAACAGACAACCTATTAAAGCAAGCCAAATTGATAGCATTTAAGTTTTGGTGATGTTCTCAGGCTTGCTGCCTTTTTTCCACCTAGCAGTAAAAACATCACAAAACCAACCAAAAATTGGCTTTGATTTACAGCAACACTTTTAATAGTAAAGAGGAAGATCTTAAGA
This sequence comes from Fratercula arctica, assembly GCA_947846985.1. Classification (NCBI taxonomy): domain Eukaryota; kingdom Metazoa; phylum Chordata; class Aves; order Charadriiformes; family Alcidae; genus Fratercula; species Fratercula arctica. The sequence continues at coordinate 67,810,548 of CANTUZ010000026.1, read as the reverse complement.
AGTAAGAGTTACATAAAAAATAAAAATACCTTTGTTTCTCTAGTTTCTTCAGATTGTCTTTCTTTGCTTCTAATCTTTGAAACAGGTAACTCTGAAATCAGGCCTTCCTGTGATGTATCATCTCTAATATCTAGGGTTCTCAGTTTAGCAGATTCTGTTTCTAGTATAACATCATTGCTACTTTCAAAGCTGAAGTCAATAAAAGCACACAAAAACATTATATTAGTGTATTTTAATAAAAAAGCTATTAATTGTTTACAGATAGATCAGGTTGCACAGAAAAATTAATGCAATTTTGACATTAAATAACTACATGTGTTTCAGAGATTCTGACAAGTTTTAGTGATATTTGCAGGATGTAAGCTTTAAAACAACTTTTGTACTTTTGCAATGCTATTACAAGATGTTAAAATCCCATCTGAATATTCTAGACTAGATTTTTTTTTAAACAGACTTTACTAATATAAACACTGTACGCAGAAGCTTTTCCCCCCCCTTGATCTTCTGTAACAACCTATGTTGAATTCGAAGACTAATACTGTTCCTTCATATGCTTCCAAAGAGGCATTAAAGTGCATAAAAAGTATGGGAATATGTATTAAATAACAAACAATTACAATACAGCTAAATACAATAATTAAGATACAAAGTTCTGAAGTAGCACCAGCAGCTTCATGACTTTTTTAGATTTACCACTTTCTCGTACAACAAGTTCAATAAAACAAACATTCGCTTTCTCTGTAGTAAAAGAATGCACGAAACTGAAACCAAAAGCTTGCCTCCCACACAGGTTCTGCACAAAGTCCAAACAACTTTTCTTTCCCACAAGAACCATCTTCCTAAAAACAGATGTAAGTGCATAGAACATGACTTAGCAACATCAGCAAGCAGTGCTTTGAGAGAAATATTAGGAATTACAGTAAGACAATAGCCTTCATTAACACCCTAAAAAAAGTGAAAGCTGTTTTGGATAGGATTTTAGTATTAACGTAAATTAACACTGCAAGGGCAGCCATCAGGGCAGAGAATTTATTGAGGCTGTAAATTAAGAGCAGCCTACTAAAACACAGGACAGTCCTCAGAAACCAAAAACCTGCCCATAAATAAATAAATAAACCCAATACTAAAATGTTAAACTATTTTTCATTTTGCCAAAGCTTTCCATTGTAAACATTACCTCCATAAATTGACGTCACTTTCTCTCTCGATTATGTCATCTGCTGATAAACAGGATGCTGACATCTCTTCCTCTCTAACAGCAGTCTCATCTTGTTTTCCTTCAATAACACTATCCAGTTCTTCTCTACAGGTAGTATGACCATCATTTGCGTCACATACCATTTTTTTTTCTGCTAATGAATAAGAATTAAATCAATTTGGACATTCTGGGCAACATCTTAGAATTCCAATTCTCACATCCTAGCTACAGTGAAGCAAGACTCAATTTAAAACAAAAAATCCCAGTAGAAAATGCCTAAGTATTAAAATTTATGAGAACTATTCTCAGCAAAAATAAAATGTTTAGACTTAGTACGAAAGCTGATTTTGAAAGGCATTTTTCCACAAGCTCCCAAGGCAGATCAGTGATATAAGTCAAAACCCAACTTCTCAATTTTAAGTTTTCAAAGTCTTTATATAAAATTTACATTTTATATAAAGAAACCTACAAGAAAGCCAGAGAGGGACTTTCTATAAGGGCATGTAATGATAGGACGAGGGCTAATGGCTTCAAACTAGAAGAGGGTAGATTTAGATTAAATATCAGGAAGAAAGGTTTCAGTATGAGGGTGGCGAGGCACTGGAACAGGTTGCCCAGAGAAGCTGTGGATGCCCCATCCCTGGAGGTGTTCAAGGCCAGGCTGGACGGCGCTTTGAGCAGCCTGGTCTAGTGGGAGGTGTCCCTGCCCATGGCAGGGGGTTGGAACTAGATGATCTTTAAGGTCCCTTCCAACTCTAACCATTCTATGATTCTATGACATTTGAACATTTGACAGTGAGCATTTTTGCCTCTTACTTTTCTTAGAGGATTTCTCTTCTTCCACTACATTTGAAGGGACTGACATTTCTTCTGAATGATTCTCCACTTCCTGTTCAAGATCATCTTTTCTCTTCTTCTTTCTCTTCTTTTTTGCTAACCCTGGCTCTAATGCAACCTGTTCTTCTGCCTGGTCAGAAATGCCCAAAGATTCTTCATTTTCTTTCTCAGCCATCACAGTATCTGCTTCCATTTCTGCATCAGAAATTCTAGCTTCCTGAAGATCATCTTGATCATTAGCAGCTTCTGTGCTAGCAGCTTTTGCTATTGAGACAATATGGTTCCTGGTTAATAGACTGGTGGAGTATTAGGAGCCACAAATAGCAAAGATATTTCCACTAGCAACATCTTGTGAATTCATACATCACTGCCAATATACTGCCAGGCATATGAGCAGGACCATGAGAAGTCAGTCACTGACTTAAGAGAAAAGCTTCAGCATAGATTAACTTCAACACTAAATGCAAAACACATACTGTACATGGGACAACACTTCACCAGCGGAAAGTCAATATAGGATGCAATTTAGTCTAGGATGCAATTTAGTAAATGTTCTTGTTCCTCTACTTTTTAGTGGGTTACACAGTCACTTTTGGATCCAGGAAAAACAGGCATTGCTATTGCTGAAAAGAATTATTATATCTCTGCAGAAAAAGGTGATGATGGTTGCAGAAAGTATGGCATGGAGAAGTAATTTTGATTAATAGATGTATTGTAGTTAATCACTCTTATTTACATAAGAAAGCTAAATTATTATCTAGCTAATAATTAACAAGTTCTTTTCTGGGCTTAATGAGTTTCTAAAATTCTCCTTTGTCCCCTTTTCAAGACATTTTGTCTTGATCTTGTATTTACACAGAATATCAACCACCACAAACCTTTCTCTGTCTTTTTTATTATTCTTAATGAACTTGTTCCCCTATAGTTAAGAAGTCCAAAATGCAAGAGAAGTAGAAATGCATACTCACATTACTTTACAGGTAAAGTACTTTTAATCTACCATTAAAGTCTATGCACGGAATGTCTATACGCATCTGTAAATCCTAATAGGTGGGACATTTTACCTAATCAAATACGAAATCAAGGCTATAGAAAAGCAGCAACTATGCCAATTTTAAGAATTAAACAGCAATGTTGCTTCCTAACTAGCATCCCCTTTAAAAAGGTTGTTCACTTGTTTGTTCCACAATACCACTTACAAGAAAATGTATTCTTGTGGAACAAATAAGTGAACAACCCAACAGAATTAGCAGGGAACTTATGAAGTGGTGTCAGTATAACCATTCTTAATCTGTGAAAGGTTCTTTCATTGGTACTGAAGTTATAAGACACTATGTTGATCAATAGTAATTAAACATAATCTTTATTCTTTATTTTAAATAGACCAGAAAATGAAGACAACTTTTACAAGATCCCTCCAAAGAGTCACACCCTTCAAGAGTCTAACAATAATTAAAGGAGAAAAAGAACCCTTAAAAGAAAAGGATTTAAAACGTAAGAAAAATTTAAATTAAAAGTTACAGAAGAACTTGCCAAAAATATGGTTTTGGCCCAAGGATTCTAAAAGTGAATTTGTTACCAGCTCATGGAGATACTTTTCAACTGTTAAATTAGAATATCCCATTTACCATATCAATGCTCCAGAATGTGGAAAATCACTAATCTCAGTGTGGTCTCACATTCTTGCCCAGAGAAAACACACCTCAGGAAACTGGCTGCTACCAATTATTACCATCCCGCATATCAGGAAACTACATCTGAAACAGTTACGCTATCAAGCCAAGACCCTCTTGCCCTGTCTGGAACAGGGAAGGAAAACATTCCCTACACGATTTTTCCTCCACTAGCAACACATTACTGACCACTGCTCAGTAACAGGAACTCAGGAATTCTTTTGAAGTACCTTTTGGTTTCTTCCGAGGTCTTGATGGCTTCTTTTGCTTTGGCTTCTGGCTTTTAACAGTTTTTTGCTTCCTCTTTTCCTCATCCGCTAAGACCTTCTCAAGCAGCTGGGCAAAGAATTCAAAATCAAAGGGACGCTTTTCTTCTATCAGATTAAAGCAAAAAAATAGAAAAGATTTCAAATTTGATAATATTTCCAAGTTTCTGCTTTGTAAATAGTCATTGGTGTATGTTATGATATTAAAAAGCAAAGATTATAAAAATTTAAACAAAGAATTGTTTTTGCAAACACTTTCTGTATCACTTGAGCAGGAACACATATAAACACTTTAGTTGACACATATATCGATTACGGTAGCTTGGTTTTAAAAAACAAATAGTAAAAAGGTTACAGTACTTAGTAGTTTAGAAAATTTAATAAGTGATGAATACATTAATTGTACCATAGTATCAAATAATACATTAACATGCTGCTCTAGGACTTACATAGCTCATTCAAATAACACAAAAAGCCTTTAAGGATTCTCAAGGCAGTTTACCATAGGTAACTGTGCTACAAATTCCCATGAATCAGAATAATCTTCAATGGAATATACATATAGGAAGGTTTATATTAATCTCATTTATCAGACATATAGAAAAGCCAGAAATTAAAGCTAAAGATCTTTACTGTGAACAATGCTTGTTATAAAACCCTAAGATTCCCCAGCTTCTGAACTCACCTATGAGCAGAAACTTTTCTTTATAATCAATTCAAGCAAGGCAAAGGACAAAAGTTACCATGAAAAAAGATGACTATTATTTAATGACTCATTGTAGGGTGGGGTACGTTTACTTTACTTACTGAAAGCTTTGTCTATCCTCCATCCATTAGCTTTTTCCTCACGTTTGAACTTGTTCTGGAACCAAAGGTACATTTGCCTTTTTCAGTAAGCAAGAAATTAAACAATATGTTGTAGAAAATAGCAGTTCAAGATAAACCTTCTTGCATACAACACAATCTTCTACCAACTAAAGTTGTTAAAACTTAAAAGCACACCCACAGAACACAAGTTTGTAATTAATTTTTAAATATAAAATCTGTCTCCAATAGATACCACCCGTCATAATTTTTTATTATTTTCAACATCTTTGGCCTTACTTCCAAACTAAGCAGGGTTTGAAATATTGAATATCTTCCCAGCTGGATACCGTGAAAGAGGCAACACAGAAAACTCTCACCAAACATCCACTTATGGATGTTAAGGAGGCAACTGGTGACAGCCAACACAGCTTGACTAAGGGCAAATTGTGCCTGACAAATTTGGCAGCCTTCCATGACGAAGTTACACTGCTGGTGAATAAGGGAAAAGCAACCGACATCATCTACCTGTAACTGTGCAAAGCATTTAACACTATCCCACATGACACCCTTGTCTGTAAATTGGAGAGACATGGATTTGACTGATGGATCACTCAGTGGACAAGGAATTGGCTGGAAGGCGGCACTCAAAGGGTTGTGGTCAATGGCTCGGTGTCCACGTGGTGACCAGTGACAACTGGCATTCCTCAGGGGTACTGAGACCGGTGCTGCTTAACATCTTTGTCAGTGACATGACAGTGGGATTGAGTGCACCCTCAGCAAGTTTGCCAACAACATCAAGCTGTGTTGTGCGATTGACATGTTGGAGGGAATGGATGGCATCCAGACGGACCTGGACAGGTGTGCCCATGCAAACCTCACAAGGCCAAGCGCAAGGTCCTGCACGTGGGTCGGGGCAATCCCAAGCACAAATACAGGCTGGGCGGAGAATGGATGAAGTGCAGTCCCGAGGAGAAGGACTTGGGGTGTTGGTGGATGAGAAGCTCAACATGAGTCAGCAATGTGTGCTCGCAGCCTAGAAGGCCAGATGCATCCTGGGCATCCTTTGTATATCTTTTGATACACAAAAGAAGCGTGGCCAGCAGATCAAGAGAGGTGATTCTCCCCCTCTACTCTGCTCTGGTGAGACCCCACCTGGAGTACTGTGTCCAGCTCTGGAGCCCTCAGCATAAGAAGGACATGGACCTGTTGGAGTGGGTCCAGAGGAGGGCTGCAAAGATGATCAAAGGGCTGGAGACAGGCTGAGAGAGTTGGGTTTGTTCAGCCTGGAGAAGGCTCTGGGGAGACCTTATAGCAGCCTTCCAGTACCTAAAGGGGGCCTGCAGGAAAGATGGGGAAGGACTCTTTATCAGGGAGTATAACGATAGGACACGGGGTAATGGTTTCAAACTGAAAGAGGGTAGATTTAGATATTAGGAAGGAATTCTTTACTGTGAGGGTGGTGAGGCAGCAGAACAGGTTGCCCAGAGAAGTTGTGGGTGTCCCATCCCTAGAAGTGTTCAAGGCCAGGCTGGACAGGGCTTTGAGCAGCCTGGTCTAGTGGGAGGTGTCCCTGCCCATGGCAGGGGGGTTGGAAATAGATGATCTTTAAGGTCCCTTCCAACTCTAACCATTCTATGATTCTCTGCTTAGCAGCGTTTTTCAATTAAAATAAAATCAAGACAAACTGTGTTGAGCTATGACAGATTTACTAGATATGTTGTGCAGAATTCAACCCAGCATGTGTCAGATACTTACTACCTCTTGGAAAGTTATTAAAAAAGTATTGCTACAGAGCCAATTAGCGTGAAAATTATCAACACTAACACAGGAAGCATAGGAATAGCAAATGAGAAACAGAAAAGTGAAAACAGATGTTTAACTGCTTTACTCAGTGCTTAAATTTTTACCTTAATTTCTGCTCTGGCTCTATGAGGAAACAGCCGTCCAATCAAGGAGAAGTCTGTTCCTACCATACTGATAGCTAAAAAGAACATGTCTGTTTCTGGAAGTGAAGGGAAAAAAAAAATTACACACACTTATGTATTTAATTAGCCGTCCTTCTTGTAATCTAAAATAAAAACACCTTTCAAACTTAATGCAATGAGATAAATAACTTTAAGGTTATCTACTGTGGCTGCAAGTTCAGCTGGGCTGGAGTATGTGTGTTATTTCACCTAAGTACCTCTAATAACATTTGCTGAATGAACTATCAACAGAGAGAACTGTCTAATCTAATATAAAACTGCAGAATGTGAAATACCTTTTGTAAAGCTAGTAAATCAAACTTAACCACCTCCAAATTGCCGATGTTCATTTTTATTACGAACACAAGGACATATAGAAATCAGAAAAATGCATGTGTAAAAATGCCAACTCCATTATTATTTGTTGACAGGAAAAGAGTGCATTCCAAAAGCAGCACAGTGAATTTCGAAGCTAATTCTTCCCTCTAAGGTTGTAAAAAAACATTTCCAATTGTAAAAAGTATGGCAGTGTTGCCTGCTTAGAGATAATAATCAATTCACAGCAGGCATAACAAAAAAAAAACAATCCACCCACTCATAAAAACACAGCTGTCCACATGCACTGAAGTCAGCCTACACAGAGATGGCTTATAGAACTTATTCCTGCCCATGCTGGAAGAACCAAGTAAAGAAGCTGTTAAGAAATGCTAACCGTTCCATATAGAGCACAAATATCTGCACACCAGAATCCAAAATTATGCTTTTGATAAGGAAGACTAGCATTTCCACAGCATCTAAGCATCCATGACAAAGAATTCACAGGTAGCCTGCGTATCATAAGGCACTGAATTTTTTAAAAATGCCGATTTTCACAGTAAACATCATCACAACTCTGCTTGTTGCAAGAGTTTGGAGGATTAAGACTACATCACACAAAAGTAGATCCATTTACTCCACTGGAAATAAAAATTGTTGAGTACAAAGCACAGATGGATAACCAAGATTCTTCTGCAGACTCAAAACCTGAAACCAAAAATATACTCACCCTTATTTGACCATGGTTTCGTGTAAAAACTTTTCCTGAAGCTGGAATATGTAGTTGTAGAGCCACGCTCAAAAATGGGATCATTTTCTTCTACAACACATGGACCTTTTGTTCTTAGAACTTCTACAGTTAAACTGGAAAAGCAAACACACAAAGAGACCAATCTGAAAATATTGCTAACAAGATACATAGTAGATGTTTATAAGCCAGCTATCCAGATTTTTCTTGCCACAAGTCAGAGTTTGTACTGTGTAATCAGGTTTAATAATTACTTCAACATGTATTTTAATGGAAGAATGCAGCAAGAAATCATTATCCTACTTGGCCTGTGCAAGTAATTTTTTTCCCCCATTTTATAACATTCAGTACAGACAGACATAATTAAATATCTTAAAAAAAAAAAAAATCAAGAAAATTATTTTGCAAAACCACAAGAGCCTCTCCATATCCTTTCAGAATACTGTCAAGTTCTTTTACCAGAGCTGCTCCATTCTTACATGTTGGCCTAAATCCCATGCTAATAATACATTTAGGGAACTCAATAATTTCATAATGTAATACTTTAAAAAAGCCATATTTTAAGTAGAGATACTAAAAACAATGACAGCTGAATAAAGCAGCAAGATGCAGAGCTGGAGCAAATCATACTGACAACTGAGCCGACACATGCAACCGTTACATAAGCAACTTCACAAAAGAAGTTAACTAAATAAAAGACATTTGGAAGTTTGGCAAATACTCAGTATTCATTCACTGTAATAAAATATGACAACTTCCTCTCTATTTCATTCTCCAAAAACATTTCTCATAAAGTCTGCCACTACTGAGATGCAGATGCTGCTCATATTTTGCCACATATTTGCACTGTTTCCTAAGTTAGGATAGCTCAAGTCTCAACACATAAATACACTCGAGTTTGCCCCCCTCCAAAGTAACTGTTCTCTACTCCCAAACTAAGCAACAATGTAGTATACATTGTCCATGACCCAGGCACAGAATTTGTTACCTTTCTTCATCCAGAATAATTGAACCATCTTCTGCTACTTTCACACGAGGAACTAGAAGTGGACCATCCTGACTCTCCTCCCCATTCTCTGCTTCTTCCTCCTCATCTTCCTCTTCATGATCAGGACTACTTTTTTCTTCTTGTCTACAATTTTAAGACACCAAGGAAAAATATTATTTTTGTTAGTGTTTTGAATTGCTGCTCTGTATGCCAGACATTCAACAATTTAATGAACCACCCAGCAATTCAACCCACCAGCAAGTTACTCAATACCTAAGCTCTGGAATCTGCTTTTCATTCTATTGTAAAATGGACAAATCCAAAAATATAATATTGAAAGCGAAGTGCTCTTTAACCACCCTCCTCTCCCAAATTACAATTCATTATAAAGGCTGTAATACTGAAACAGTAAGAGACCTACACTGTTAGTATTACCACACAAACATGGTTTCTGCCAACATCAGAAAACTTTTTCGTTGTAAGTACTCCCCTCACCAACACTTACTCTTTCATTTGACCCAGTGCAGAATTTTTTTCTGCTCTCTTTTCTTCTGCCAGTGAAGACCTAGAATTTTATAGAAAGCTAGAGATGAATGTTTGTACAGACAAATTTCTTCTTCATTCCATAAAACTTGCTTTTAGTGGATATAGGACAAAAAAAAAACCAGAAAGCTTTTTTTCAATTCTTTGTACCACATCTGGACTTGAGTCTAACTGAATAACCAGCACTGCTTAATGAATTTTATCTTTTTTTTTTTTTTTTGGTATAAGCAAGGACAAAAAAAAAGATATTTCAAGCAGTAACCCATTGTCAGGGTACAGTGAATATTAGAGCATCTGGTTTGTTACCTGCTTAAGGACTATTCAGTGTAAAAGAAGTAACAGGGAAAGTGACAGATAAAACACACAAGCACACAAACATTAACAAAGAGGTGAGAACAGACAATGAAAGAAAACTCATCTGCTACTTAGAGGAAGAACAGGACTTGGATAGCTATACTTTTGTTTATGTGATTGGTTTTGGTCGTTGCAGAAAAAAGGCCCTGCTCTGCCTGTACAGCCAGCTGCATTAGTGTTCCCTGTTCTGCCTGTACAGCCAGCTGCATTAGTGTTCCCTGTGTATGCGCACCTCTGGGATGCTCACTCAGACTCACTACTGGTGAAACCTATAAAGGGAACAGTAGCAACTACATCCACCCAGCTGCAGTGGAGAGACCTCCTGTGTCTTGCAGTGCATTTTGCACTTCAGTACCCAGGAAGGAAAAATGCTTAGCTTCTTGCAGTCCACCAGATTTGGCAGGCAGTCATAACGAAAAATTTAACAGGAGTTAGTTTAAAAGAAAAAAAATTCTATTATTCTGCATTAGTAGAGATAAATCAACACTGCGCACAGGGTCATGTTTTTGTATTTCAACAAGAACACTAATCTCCATTCTCATTTCTGTATGAAGACTGAGTAGATGTGAAAATATCTAGAAGCTTTTGTTACCATTGCAACAGTACTGCATCTCTGCTAATACTCCAGATCTAAGCATTCTCATTTTCACAATTATTAAATTGGTAGAAAAATAATTTAATGTAAGGAGAGAGAAAAAGAGTTATACTTACTTCATAGGATTGTTTTCTGGCAGATAGTATATCAAGTCTCTCATGGTCATTTTAGAACGATCTGGTGGAGAACGCCCTTCAATTATTGGAGGCCTGTGTTTCAACTGTTTCCATACAAAAAGAAATAAACCCCTTAAATTCACCCTGAAAGTTCACAAATTAATATTTTGCTTTGTTTATGAAGTACTGCGTTTGGGGAGTTCTGTTGTTTCCATCCCGTGCCCCCAACAACTGAAGTAAGTTTATCTTATTGTCAGAAAGTCACCTTTAAGTGACTACCCTCTCAAAGAAATTCAATACTTGGCACAAGTAAAAGTGAAAAGTTACTCGAAATCCGAGAACTCAGTCAACAATCAAGTTGACAAGATATAAGAAACACAAAATCTTAAGCTTTTTACAGCAAACTTCCCCATTGTATTATGAAATGTGGAACTTTTCAAATTGGAATGTTGACTATAATATAATAGCAGGTCTCATGTCAAAAAGGCTTGTGGGTCTAATCAAATGAAAAGATACACAATTTCTCATGAAATCTGTATTATGAGGGAACACAGTGCTACTACTGCGTATAAACAGGCTAAACCCATACAGAGTTATGAGGTATCACAGACTACTAGCAGTAAGTGGCTGATGATCATCAGAAAACACCACTGCAAAGAGATAATGTATGCTAGGTGAATCACATGTCTTTGCCCTTCACAGATCAGCACTGCTTAACATAGGCCTACCATCCGCTCTTTCTTCAGCTCTTCTTTAAGCATTTCTCTTAATTTCCGAGCTTTGAGTATCCTTTCACGGTCAGAACAGGTTCGTTTCTCTTTTATGGGAGCAGGTTTTTTAGGCAACTTTTCCTCCTGTGTTCCTGATCTTCCCTGTGTTGGCCTCTCCTTGAGTGGGGAGGGTACATTCTTCTGCACGGTGTCATCATTTTTCTGAGCAGCTACACCTACAGTTTGCTCTTTGTTCACTGACTTTTTCAGTGGGGAAAACTGTGGCACTTGTGGCACAGGTGTTTTCTTTTCGGGCAGCATGGGAGACTTTAAAGAGCTGTCAACATTACTCTTTTCTGATGGAGAGGAATCCTTCTGAAGTGAAGCACTGCCATCAGGAGCCTGTGATGCTCGTCTTTGCGGTTTTGATACACAATGCTGAGCAGATGAAGGTCCAGCTCTGGGTTTGACAAGATTGGGCATGGTGGAGATCCGTTTTCTTCTCTGTGTAGGCATCTCTGCAGGTTTACTAGCTTCTCCAGCATCATTTGAGCTATCAGTCTTGTCATCGCTGGAAAATTCAAAAGATCATACTGAAATATTTCACAGTGACAGATTTGTGGCTCTTACTTACTTTTGGTACATTTATGCACCAATCAGTATAAATGTAGTGCTACAGAAAAATACAGTTATATATAAGAAGCCACACTAGAACCAACCTGTAGCTGGTATTTCCTCATAAACTAATCAGCTATAAGAACTGGTGCATTATTTTCTAATATTAATTATTTTTTTATGAATTAATTTAATTTTAATTAGTTAATGTTACTGCTACAAGTTAGTTGACCAATAATGCTTACCTCACATGTTCCTTCCCCACCACCCTGCTTTTGTGGAAGGCTCTGTACTTTCAGTTGAGAATACCAACCATGATAATACAATAAATCTTCATAAAAAATAACCCACATAACATAGGTGATATATTAAAGGCATTTTCATAAAGCTATTGCAACTAGTAGTTTGATGATTTTTATTACAATCAATCTGAACATTCCTCTTCACGTTTGCAAACAGATGATATGTAAACTGTGAATTCCAAAAAAAACTCAGCAGTGAAATGGGCTGCTGTTATTCTACTGCTCACACTTACATCAGAAGTATCCTTTTAGAAGTAACAACTTTTAGCTTCCTTGGAAAGCTTTCTATTTAAGTATTTTTTCCATCCATTACACAGAAATAATTTTCAAAGTGCAAACAAAATTGCCAACCATTAAGATCTTCCTAAATCTGCAGACTCCTCCAGTATTTGGCTCCTTGGCCGTTGCTCATAGTAAGACTGCAGCAGAATTACAAGTGAGTCATAAAGAGGTTTTTTTATTTTACATTGGAACTATGCCTTGTTTCTGTACATAAAGACAACCACACCCATGGTTCACTTAGCCATCTTCAAAAACAGTCAGAAGCAAATGCCTTCGAAATAATACAAGTAAAGCCGAAACATACAGTGAAACTTTCCAAATGCTCTCCAGCTACTACCTGTGACTCAGGCAAATGCTACAGATGATGGTTTTGAGTTTAATAGTCTCACAGACTTTTCTGAATCAATTTGTGATTGTGTATGTGCATGTGATTGTATATGTACATACACATATGTGTATGTATATGAACTGTGAGTTCATATACATACATACTCCTCAGCAAGGAGTTCAGCAGCCTTAGTACATGATGCCCGTCTGTGTGTTTTGAATTAGGTACTTGCAAGTTCCATTCAACATCCTCTGTTTTTTGTATAGCAAGAGACAGGGGAAAGTAATTCTTCGTTCATCTTGCCCATGCTGCCTGTGTTTTGTGGAGCTTTTAAATCAGAGACACACCAGATTTATGAATAGTTAAATATAATTTAGCAGAAACCGTATTTTAAAAAAAAATGTAAATATTTAAATATTTTTTAAAAAAATTTCACTTCCCTGATAATCAACAATACCCATTTAGCATTTAGAAAACAAAACAAAGGAGAGGATCTGACACTATATATACAGGTTTGAGCAGCTATGAAGGAATGCCTTTAGGTTGGAGGGATAAAACATGCAAGACATTCTCACATTTGCCTTTACTTTGCTTGCAGACCACAAAACGAACACATTGTGCTGTATGTCACCAACTGCTGCACCCAGGAGATCAAATTGTGTGACCTCTCTCAAATCCACTCTTCATGAATCTCCAGAGACACCCAGGTGGCCAATCTTTAAAACGTATCATCTAGTGAGACAGCTCTCCAAGAAGCTAATACTGCCTACACTGCAGTAAATCCCTGGGCCTCCTCTCTCTTACTTCATACCTATACATCTTCAAAAGCAACTAAAAACTTTAAGAACCAGCTACTCAGTGGAATTCAGGTTGACCCAACTGGGCAAGAAGGGAGTAGCTCTCACCTGTGCCTTTTCTACTTGCTCCCAGGACTAAAAGTCCCCTGAGAGTCTCCCAGAAGTTTTATGTTGAATACTACCTTCTCCCTCCAGCTGAGCTGTGGAACCCACCACAGAACTGCAGTGGTCCATGTGTATCTTCTAATAAATGCATCATTTTCCAAGCAAACCTGCACTTCTCCACGTCCCACACATTTCACTGCACTGGCAAATGGAGCAGGCTTGCAGACCTCATTCAACATGAAAAACTTCCATCACAAACAACCTTCATTTTTTTTAAAAGTACTCTATTTTTTCTTTAAAACAGCAGGACGTGGTTTTGTGGATTTGTACACTTGGATATTTTCCACATTTATTGAGGAAAATATTTGATGAGCCTGTTACTTATATGGTAAGGGTTTATTTTTCAAGCCGCATGAAGCCACCCTTAGAATATTCTCCCTTTCAGAATTACATTGGTGTCTAGTTTTGAAACTCACAATTAGATTACACTGAAGCACCCAGTAAATTACAAACACAAAAATCTTTAATAAATCTTCTGAGTCAGCAACAGTACCACATAACTGAAAGACAGCAACTATATCGTCATTTAAGAAAAAAGTATTGGATAACAAAAGAACCAGTAACCTGATCTCTGTAACACATAAATTTTATAAATAAAATTTGAAAGAAAAAACATCCTTACAGCACAATGCAAAACAGGTATAAAAGATGCATGACACAAGTTGAATAAAAGGCAGCACAGGTTTACTAAAGACATACCATGTGAACTAGTCTGACACCTGAATTTCTAGTCCTTATATCATAAAGGAAAACCTTCAGCTAAAAGAATAGAGGTAATTCATGCAAGATGCAAAACTAACTAGTTAAAAGAACTGAAAAGGTTGTTCTGAAAAACAATTATCAGATTGAGGAAATGTCCTGAAGAACTGGTCTGTACTGCTTTTGGCAGGGATAGAGTTTATTTTCTTCACAGTAGCTCATATGGTGCGATGTTTCAGATCTGTGACCAAGACAGTGCTGATAGCACACTCATGTTTCAGCTATGGCTGAGCAGCACTTACACAGCATCAAAGCCTTTTCTCATGCTGCCCTGTCAGCAAGGAGGCTGGGGGTGCAGAAGAAGCTGGGAGGGGACACAGCTGGGACAGATGACCCCAAGTGACCAAAGAGGTATTCTGTAGCACCTGGTGTCATGCTCAGCAATAAAAGCTGGGGGAAAAAGGAAGAAAGGAGGACATTTGGAGTGATGGCATTTGTCTTCCCAAGTAACCACTGCATGCATGAAGCCCTGCTTTCCTGGAGATGGCTGAACACCTGCCTGCCAATGGGAGGTAGTGAATGAATTCACGTTTTTGCTTTGCTTGCATGTATAGCTTTTGCTTTACCTATTAAACTGCCTTTACCTCAACCCACAAGCTTTTGCACTCTTGCCCTTCTGATTCTCTGCCCATCCAACCCAGGGAGAGCAAGCAAGCAGCTGTGCGGGGCTTGGCGGCCAGTTGGGATTAACCGACAACAGGGAAGTCCCAAAGCACTGGTCCTAGGACCAACCTTATCGTGCACATCCACTGCAATTAAAAAATCAATCCATCAAAAAGGAAAACACCAGAAAGTTCTCCCTTGCTAATGCACGAAGTGAATAAAAAACAGGAAGCGCTATAAGAATGCAAAATCAAAGTCCTTTAGTTACGGAGTGCAAAGAATTTTTGCTGTACACAGCAAACTGGAGCTCCCTGCTGCTGCAGTGCCAGAAAATCTGAGTATCGGACCACACTAGGCCCCTCCTTTGCAGTCTTCCCTTATGTATCATTTCAAGCACCTGCAGTGCAACCGCAGTAAAGAAATGCAGGTTTTGCTTAGACTGCAAATGCGTCAAGCACCCAGGCATCGTTGTCCGACGGCTACAGGGAGAGCTGCCACGAGGCACCGAGTGGAGGGCAGCGCAGGCCACAATTTCGGGAGGTCTCCAAGTCGAGACGACTCCAAACCACAGCAGCAACAACCAGGAGGTGACAGGCCTTGACAACAAGCGTTACCGGGGGACTTGCTGCCACTATGTCCCCAGGAGCTTCCCAAGGGCGGCGGGGACGGGTCCCCACGCCTGTCCCACTCCCAGGGATCCACGGCCAGGCGGGGGCAGCGGCCCGGCCAAGACCCCGCCGGGGGAGCCCAGCGGCACGGCCCACCCCTCCCTCCCCACACCCTGGGCTACCGCGCGGCCCTACTGGGACTCACCTCTCGGACCGCGGGGGCTCGGTCGCCGCCGCCGCTCCCCCCACCGCCGCCGCCGCCGCCACCTCCGCTCCGGCAGCCGCCGGGGAGCCCGAGCCCTGAGGCTCCGGGTCCGCTGCGCCGCCGCCCCTGCCGGCAGGCCGCACATTGGGCCGCACGTTGAGTCGGGCCCGGCGGAACATAGCGCCGGCGGCTCGCCGGGGCAGAGGCACGCGACCGACCGACCGACCGACCGACCGCGAGCTCGGCGTCAGCGGCGCGCGCGGCCCGGTAACGCCGCGAGCTCGGCCGCCTCACGGCATGACACTCGGCGGACCCCTCCCCCCTGTCCGTAACGTCATCAGCGCGCGGCGGCAGGAAGAAGCGGGGCGAGGCGCAGCGTTAAAAACAAGGCTTCCTCTGACGGAGGGAGCGCGCGCGTGACGTCAGCGCGCGAAGCCGGAAGAAGGAAGCAAAGCGATTTGGGCTTTGTTTTTGTTTGGTTTTGTTTTTTTAAAATCTCCTCAGCGATTTATTTTTCCGCGTGACCGTTGACCCCCAGCCACGTCGTCTAACGGGGGTGCGCAGATCGGACGCCGACGCCCCGCCCCTCAGAGGCCGCCGGCCCCGCCCCCCAGCCACGCAGCCCGCTGATTGGTGCAGGCCTGTTGGCCGTGTGCCGCAGTGACGTCAGGGGGGCGGCGAGGCGTTATAAGGGGCGCCGCCGGCGGGTGGAAGTTTCTGGGAGCCGTAGTGGTGGGTGGCGGTAGCGGTGCTGCGCGGCCCGAGAGACTCGCGATGACCCGTGAGTGCCGGCGGGCCTCAGGGGGGGCTGCGCCGCGGCGCCGCCGGGGAGCGGAGCGGACGGTGGGCCTTGGTCCGCTCGGCTCCGGGCAAGCGTGGCCTGGGCGGGCGGCCGATCCGGGGGCGGGGGTCGACCGCGCTGTGGTGCCACTGTTGGGTCTCGGTCCTTGTGGACTTGGCGTAGTCCCGCGGCGGGTGCGTGGGCCGCGGGGGCTGTGGCCTGCCGCCGCCGTCCTGGGCTTGGAGCAGCAACATCCCCGTCCCCTGGAGTAGCTGGGCCGTGGGGGGGGGGGGGGGGGGGGGGGGGGGGAGGAAGGAAGATGGTGATCTGCTGGAACAACAGTAACGCTCAGTTTCAGCCCTGGCTGTCGTCCAGCGTGCAAATAAAGGGCTTTTATATCCCTGACGAATGCTTAATACTGTCTTGCTTAAATGATGGTAGTGGTTAAGGCGGTTGTAGAAAAGGGCACCAGGACTTGCTAACCATCACCTTATTTAGGAGTAACCCTGGTATATCTACTCTAAAATGGCAGAAAAACGTGAACCAAACCTAGAATACTCTGGCTCACCTAACCCTGGTGGGATTGCTGGTTTGGCTTCTGCATATTATACTTGTCAATACAGAAACTGTGTTTAACTGAGGAGGTGCTTTTACATTCACACTTAAAAATACATACCTTCAAAGCCACTGTACTGCTGGAAGAGCAGATGAAGACCTGCATCATAAACAGTTAGTGCACAGATCAGACCTTGAATGTGAGCAAGGTTTATGGCTTTTGTTGATTTTTTTTCCCCCAGTTCTGCATGATGCTAAAATAAACATAGCTTAAGGTTAAAAAGAGGTACAGCATCCCACATCTGAGCATAGAAGAATCATAACATTTCATTTTAGGATGATGTAGTTTAATGCAGTATCTGAAATACTAGAGGTATGGAAGTTGTGACTTCAACCATACAGTCTAGTCTTTGCTTTAGTACATGTTTCTAGAGTTCAGTGCTTTGTTATCAATCAGACCTGGACTCTAGAGCCTGTGGTTTCAAATGAACATATAGTAAAATAGAAGAAGAACGGATTGCTTATCAGCAACTACTTTCTCTGCCTCCAAGTTCATAAATTCATGGTACCTGTTGTACTGCCTAATTTCAGGGTACCTGAAAACTGAATGGATTTGTGAAGATGGTGGTGACTAGCTGAATTGGAGTGGGGTTTTATTGCTTGTTTTCCATTATTGCTTTTTCTTGCGTCAAACGGCTGTGTTTACTTTTGCTTTCTATTTTTGTGATGCAGTGGCAGGCACTTTACTTCTTTAAGTTCTGACATGTGATTATATCCTTTGCTGCTCAGAAAGAACTCCAGAATGACCTCAGTAGCCAATCTTTACTGCCATTCTCTTTGACCTTCTTACTGTATAGATGATTACCACTTGTTCCAGTGCTATTCAGAGGTCTTTTGCTTAGCTTTCTCTTCAAGAATAGCTGGATCTTGGAGTTGGAAGGGCAGGGACAGGTGGAAACAAGGCATCTGTCTTGCAGAGGCAGGCGAGGATGGGGATGCTCAAGCATAGGTATAAGCAGGAAGGGTGTACTGGCCTTTATGTGGCAGTTCATGCTTGAATTTCACATTACAGGAAGCTGAATTGTCTTCTGTCAGGACTGGACCACACTTCGTGGAAGACTTAGGTTGATGTTACACAAGGTAGAAAGCAGCACCGTCTCCCTTGGAACTAGGGATACTCATTCTGCATCCTAGGTGAAGTACTGGGGCCAAACAGTCCTTGGCAATGTTTACTTGGGAGCAGGTACAAGTAAGTTTCTTTTCAAATAGTTGTTTGGCTCTGTATGCCTTATGTGCATACTGTATTGTGTTACTTTTCTACCTGCTCTGCTTTGCTGTGTAGAAGTGGCAGCCAAACTTTTGCAGTGATGCCATTCAGTTTCATTCTTAAGTTTACAGTCTTACCATGTGTACAGAATAACACTGCAGACACCCTGCACAATGTTTGCTTGGAAAGGAAGGAACTGCACCAGGTTGAAGGGTGGAGGATAACTGCTACATGAATTCTGACTATAGCAGCGTGTTTTGACTTCTTGCCTCTTTTTCTTTGTGATAAAAGAAGATACTTCATTTCTTTAAGCACCACAGAAAAGTTGTTTCATTGCTGCTAACTTGTTCATACAACATTGCATGCCTCCTGAGCACCACAAAACTCAAGAACTATTTATAGCCTGGAATGTATCATCTGCTCATGAGTCATCAAGTCCTAATCAACACCAGTACAACCAGAGATAGACAGGTGTTTTACTTCAGTTTCTGAACAAAGTAGCCCTTCTTCTATGTGGACTTTGGGGACAGGATCTCAATGAATGTGGGTGAGGAGGATGGAGCAGGAATTCTCTTAGCTTTTTTGAAAAGTAGTACTTGATGTCGTGTCACGGATGAAGTATATCTTCCAAGGCAGAAGCATCCCTCGGGAAGCAGCAGTCATAATATGATGTTTTCATTTGGGCTTTTGGCACCTCTTGCCAGACAGTACATGTACTGGTTTGAAGAATGCACAGAACCCTGCTTCTGCAGGGTTGCTCTTGTCTACTTGTTGACATGGCAGATACCTAGTCCTAAACTGCTTCCATTTCCACCTGAAATTACAGGCACCTGAAGATTGGCTAGATCTCTGCCTTCAAGATTGGAAGATGGCATAGGTAGTTTTAAGACTGGAGAGAGACTGAAAAGAGGCACAACAGAGGTTATGGTGAGATGGAGCTTTCATTTTTCATCATAGAAGAATGGGATCATGTTTGTTTAACAGCAGAAATGATTACGCCTAGCTTATCTGGAACACTTTGAGTCCAAAAGAAGCAGGGCAAGAAGAAATACCAAGCAACTGAACCAGCTCTGGCAGGTTAGAGCAGACTAGAACTGCCCTAGGGAGGTGGATACTAAGCAAAGATTGTCAACTAATGGAGAAGAGTTTGTGTGTGTGATGGCTGCGGCCATTCCCTGGAAGACAGTGAGTATTTAGATGGAGTGTTGCATCTGGTCTGAGCAGCAGTTGTGTTGTGCTGGTTTTGATATCATGCCCTCAGGAATATTGTCTGATCAAAAAGATAGCATGCCTGACTTGCCATCAGTTCAGGGGATTGGTAGTCCTGAGGAGAGGTGTCCTCTATACTGGCAACAGGGATGTGGTTTTGTCTTTATGTATATTTAATGTTACTGTTCTCACTTTTGTTTGAAGTGAGACTAAGCACTTGCTAAGGCCATGCTTAAGTGTTGTGCTTGATTTCAAGTAAAAATCTTTTGAGGTCACCTCTTTAATAGTATTTGAGTGTAATTAATTGAATGTATCAATAGTCTATCACAAGCAAAGTAAGTAGAACAACTATAACCGTGCACTCACTGACAAGTTAAGGGAACACATACATAAAGAAACTGATGTAATGAGGAAGATTGAAAAGGAAGACTGAAAAATACAGATGTTGGTTTACAGTGAAATCTAAAAATCATGCATGGGAAAGAAAGCTATGAACAGAAGCCCATAACAGGGCATGGAAGGAACCTTCCTGAATACTTGTTTGCTAACTCCTTCAATAGCACGAAAATACTCTTGCATATGGACAGCATTACAGTTGTCTACCCTGTGCAGGGACATATGCATGCACCTGTTTTGGGAATGTGATGAGTCATTTTATTCTGAATGAGCTGTCTTGATGAGGAACCAGAGTTTTGGTTGTGTGTTAACTTCAGCTTTGTCACCCCCACTTCTTTTGCAAGGGGGTCTGTGGTATATGGTAGGTAAACAAAATCTTGGGATGAAGCTCCATAGCTGCCTTAGCCTCATACTGCATACATGTCAGCTGCCTTGGAGCAAAAATGAATTAAACCTACATATAGTTGCTTGAGTATTATGTGTTCACCTCTGCTTTCATGGTTCCCAGAGTAAGGCAACTTCAGCATTTGATAGTGGTAGCTGAGCTTTTGGGATATGAGTGCCCAATAATACATTATGAATCCTGTGTTAAGTAGGTTTGGAGACTTTATCTAGTAAAAAGTAAAGCCAAAGTTCGTGTATTAACTATACTAGTCATCTTCCTACAAATACATGTACGGGCCATAACTATGACCAAGACTTAGAAAGTTTATGGTGCTTAACCATGGGATGTGATGAAATCCATCAGTGATTCTGTGCGACAGCAGTACAGACTGAAAGCAGGTGGATGTTTCTGGATTCCAAACAGCCATTTGCTTTTTCATTTCTTAGAGGGCCTTGGGAAGAGTTTGAGGAAGTTTATAAACTCTCTTAGGCTGCCCTAATTTTAATGTTGTGCTTTCAGTCTAAAATTAGTTTGCAAGCTATATGGGATGGTGGAATCTGTTTGAGATAGACAGGATGGCTGCTCTTTGGATGAGTTACTGTTGTCATTTTGCTCGGGGTATTGATGGGATGTTCTGCCTTCTGTTTTTTATGGGAAACTACACTGCGTTTCTGAAATGAATGTTGAAATGGATTTTGGTGATCTCTTGGTAGTGACCTGTAGAAATGTAAATGTGAGAACTAACAGGTTTTCAAGCCTCCCATTGCGCACTGGAGGGGAAGATTGCGATGGAAAATACTGCCAATCCGAACTCTATAGATTGAGTCAAACCTTACCACCTTTATAATAGACTTCTACGCAGGCAAACAGTGTGTAAAAAGTGGTAGTACCTGTCTGTATAAATTGTATATTATCTTACAGGTGGGAACCAGCGTGAGCTTGCCCGCCAGAAGAACCTGAAGAAGACTCAGGAGATCCACAAAGGGAAAAGGAAAGAGGATAGCTTGTCTGCTTCTCAGAGAAAACAGAGGTAGTATCTCATTGAGTGAAATGGTTGGGCAAAATAGGAGGGGAAAGTGGGTCAGAAAGAATACGGTATCTCAGATGAAACAGCATTGAAGTACTTTGCCTTGATTCATGGTCCATTCATGTGCCAGAGCATAAACTGTGGATGTAGGTTTTACTGTTTCTGCTGTTAAACAGATTTATTTTTGTTAAGACTTCTAAAGCTTTTATTTCTTTTGAGCAGCTTTTTGCCTGGTAGGAACAGGGAAAGCTTGTGTAATACTTTCTTGAAGATGTTTGATCGATTGCCCTTTACTTCCAAAACTAAAAGAATTATGTAAGGTCTACTAATCACATAACTTGTCTACATCATGGCGTACGGTACTGAAAAAAAACAGGATAATAGGAGCAGTGTGTTCATGGTTAACTAGAAGTTTTGTACTGATCTTTTTCCCTTCTTGAAATGGGGGTTGCTAAAGGGCAAAAACAAGCTGGAAAAGACTGTGCTTAGAAACACAGTGAGGCAGTATCTTAAATCCAACTTTTTTTTCTTCACAGAGACTCTGAAATTATGCAGCAAAAACAAAAAGCAGCTAATGAAAGGAAATCTATGCAGGCAGGAGCAAAATGAGCTGCCTATATGGAGAAGATAGAGTGCACCAATGAAGCAAAAGGGCCTAGAAGATCATTCATGAAAGTTTCCGGCCATTAAACGATTAAATGTCTACCTTGCAGAGTTGTGCAATTAGTTTAGTCTTTTCTGGTTAGCATAGGCTTAGTTGTCTGGAGTGCTATTTCAAAACTGACTACACTGTTCTGCATGCATTTGAATAAAAGTACCAAGCAATAGCTTTACTGTAGCTTTTGCTGCATTTCTTGGTTTCACTTAATGGTAACAATGAATTTCTGAATCTACAGTTAGACCAGATTTTCTTGTCCTAATTCTTGAAGTACAACTTCATGCAGAATGGAACACGTTGTAAAATGTGCTTAACCTTACAGAGGTCTGAACTGTAAATCTGAAATTATTTTTTACAATAAAATGTTGCATGCAATACTGTCTAATCTGAAGTGGTTATGCTTGATAATGAGTTGATTCCTAAGAAGTTGCCAATAACAGAATTGTGGAGAAATGCAATGTAAGTATGCAAGTATAATGTAAGTAAATTTTATAATATGAAAAATGCATATTAGAAGCAATATAATATGCAGTGATAAGTCTGCACTACAGAAAAAGATGCCTGTGGAGCTGCAGACTTCGTTGGTGTCTGTAACTGACTGTGAATCTAGTACTGACACTAGCTTTAGAGAAGCTGCAAGCGTAAGCAGAGTTTGAAATTGCTGTCACTCACATGATTTAAAATTGATGCTTAAACTAGCCTCAAGAATAAAACTTGGTGTGAGAAAACACAACCCTCACTCTACAGATGTGGTACAGATGTGCTTGAGTGGGTTGAGGATTGACTGAGGTGAAACTGGTTTAGATCCCTGGAAGAACAGAACTTTGAAGCCTCTGCTTGTATAAAAGCTCTAAGGGTTATACAGTTACAGTTAACTGCAGTTATTGTTAGCAGGCCCTTGGCACAGCCTGAGGAGACTTTGAAGGAAAACGTGGCTGGTTTTGGCAATGCAATACCTGCAGGTGGTGAGAAACGAAGGAGATATTTTTTTTTGCTTGCCGTCAGCTGGCTGGGTCTTGGTTCCTGCTTTCTGCCATGCTTCTCCCCATGGGTTTCACGCTGTGAGCCCAGGGCGTTTGCACAGCCAAACCCTGAGGGAGGCCCAGCGCGGCCTGACTGACTTGCGCCGTTCAATCTGAAGTCGGGTGCTTCCCTATTTTACTGCGCGGCGCCTCCCGGAGGGCTCCCATCACGGCGGAGGGGATGAGCCCCACGGGAGCGACGGTCCCGTCCCGGTAGCCCGAGGGAAGCGCTCGGTCCAGGGCCGGAGCCCGCCGTTACCGAGAGAGTGGCGGGGCTTCCGCGCGCCGGAACTGACGACACGATGCCTGCGCAGCGGGCGGCCGCGCGGGGCCGGGGGCCAGCGTCGGCCATGGCGGACCGGGTGCTTTTCCGGCGAGGCACCGGGCAGGTGGGCGACGGCCGGGGCCGGGCCGGGCCGGGTCGGATCGGGTCGGGTGGGGTCGGGGCGGCGGGAGCGGGGCTCTGGAGCGGCGGTAAAGCTGTTTGTGGCCTCCGCAGAGCGACGACTCGGACGTGTGGGACGACACGGCCCTCATCAAGGCGTACGACAAGGCGGTGGCCTCCTTCAAGGTAAGGGCGGCGGCCCTGGACCCTGGGCCGAGGACGCTGGATTGCCTTTTATTGTTTTCCTCCTTTCTTCTCCCGCAGAACGCTTTGAAGAATGGAGAGTGTTCAGAGCCTTCAGACAAAGCGGAGCAGCGCCTGGGGATGAAGAGGAAAAACAATAAAAAGAACAGAAATAGAAAGAAGAGCAACACAGTGCCTTTGAAACAGGTCTCCTCGCCTGTAAATGCTAGTGATGCTCATACTGCATGTTGTACTTCTTTGTCGTACTCAAAAGTAGCTTTTTCATCACCTTGAGAGTAACATTCTGGGGTAGGGGGGATAATAATGTTTTAAACCTTATTTATAGGTTACATTGAGTGATTTCATTACTTACAAAGGACAAACTTTTTGGGTGGGAGTGATCTTTCTCATGGTTGGGACAGAAAGTAGTGTAGAAAAAAGCATCTTTCTCTCTGATCATTGGTGTAGATATCTACTTGCCTCTCTTGCTTCTGTTGCAGTGGAAAGTTGGTGACAGCTGTAATGCTGTTTGGTCTGAGGATGGTAATATGTACCTAGCAACTATTGCCTCCATCAACCAGAAGACAGGCACGTGTGTTGTTACTTACACGGGATATGGAAATCAGGAGGAGCAGAACCTGTCTGATCTACTTCCTCCAACCAGCGATGAAACAGTAAATGGGATGGGGAATTCCAGGGAGGTGAGGGACACTTTTTTTGTTCATCTGAAAGGGAAAGAAAAAGTGGGAGTCAACTTTTTCAGCATATCTGGTACCACTGTGGTGTTCACAGTGGGAATCGATACCCAGTTCCATTGTGAACGGGGACAAGCTGATGGAGGGAATGAAAGCATTCCCTTACTTCTTGAACTCAGCATGGAGTAAAGGGAGGGGACAACAAGAAATTCACAAGTGAAATATAACATAGCTAAAATGGTCAGCAGATAAAATTACAAGGTTATAAGATCTTTCCTTAGTAGGACTGGGAGGGCTAGAGAGAGGGAAAGATGTGAATGGGGCTTTCCAGGCTTTATCACACTAAAATTGTTTGGTGTAAACTCCTGTTTAGTGCATCTTATAAAAATGTCTTGGTCTTCTAGAATGAAAATGAGACTCCATATTCAACAGATGAAAGCGAAAAATCTTCCCAGTCATCTCGAAACAAAAACAACTGCACAAAAGCAAGATTCTCCCCTCAAAACCTACGTTTTCCCACACCACCAGCAGCCCCAGGCCTGGGAAGGGTAAGCTTGGCCTTATCTGAAATAATTCATAGACCATTGTTAAGCCTGATGTTCAGATTCTGAGACAATAGGATGGTATTTATCATTGTCTAGAAACCAAATAATGGCATTTTGAGAATTTATGTATATGGATATACATGTTAGAACCTGTTGGTATGTAACTTTAATAATATGGACACACTTTACTGGGCAGAGTTTAGCAGAGACAGCCTTGTGCAGTGCCACGGTCTAGTGAGGAAAGCCTTCTCCCTAGCTAACACTTGCTTTGCAATTGCCTTTTCACTTAAAAGAGGGATGCTGTTCCCTGGACTGTGATAGTGCTGTTAATGATAGCACTGTTGATATTTTAAGGTTATACTTTTTTTAGCCAATTGATGCATTTCACTGCATAGGACACTGAGGGGAGGAAAAGTGAAGTCATAGAAGCTCTCAGCTGTAGCTTCTTTATTGAATTATGAGGGCTGGGATATTGATACACTTTGCAGTTTTTCTGTTGTGTAGGAATCTAAATAATAGTGCAGTTGAATGCAGCATTTTTTCTCTAAATATTACTGTTTGTGGAAGATTTCTTTATGAGGTTTTCTTTTATCTTTTTTCTTGAGTATCAACAGATTTGTGCCTAAGCTCATTTTAATGACATTCACAAGCATAATGGAATTTACTTAGCATGTGCCTCAGCTGCACAGGAGCAGGGAAATTATCTGTTTTCCTGTGGGTAGTATTAGATATGTTTCCTGATGTAAGAGTGCAACCATTGACTTGTATTTAGAAAAAAAACTTTTAAAGCACCTGTATTAATCAGAATTCTCTTTCAGCACTGTTTACCTCAGTGACATGTGTAATGTAAGTTTTACTTTTCCAGTCATGGAATGCTCCACAGAAATAACTACTGTGTGTTGTTACTACAGTTTCATTAAATTGCTGGGATGTGTTGCCTTTAGTTTGAGGCTTGTTGTTTGCTTCAAATAATTTTCTCAAATCAAATTGTAATGCCTGAAATTTCTTCTTAATTTGCACTATTCAATTTTTTCACTGTAGCCTGGATCAAAATTCAGGACACCTCCATCGTTTTTATCTTGCTGGCCCCCACCCTTCCCCGCAGGACCACCGGTAAGTGGTAGGAGAGTGAGGAAGAAAGCGTCAGAGATGAGTATTGGTGATCTCAGGGTTTCTATCTGAATGTACTCACAACCTGTGTTTTTAGAACATGTTTCTGTGTTAGAATCTGTATTTTCCAGGTATTTGATAATGCATTCAGTTACAAATATTACAAGAATCTACTGCACAAGGTCTGGTCTGCAGTCATTTTTGTGACAGTGAAGCTGTTTGTAAGAATACAAAGCGAAAAATTATTTGAAGAAACTACACCTTATATTTGATCAACAGCATTTCACTGATGCAGATAAAGATTTTCCCTTAAGGAAACCTTTTGTGTACAGTCAAGCTGCTGGAATTCTGTTTCTCCCAGGCTTTGGAAATTGCTCATTCTCAGAAAATTTGACTCCTTTTCAGAGAATGTATTGAGGATATGTTCCTATTTTTCAGTTTTATATCTTTTAGAATTGGTTGCTATCTAACCTGAGATACACCCTGCTGAAACACAGACATTTCCTTTGTGATTTCTTAGTTGATTCCTCCTCCACCACCTATGAGACCGGACTCTCCCGAGGACGATGAAGCATTGGGGAGCATGTTGATAGCCTGGTACATGAGTGGTTATCACACTGGATATTACCTGGTATGTGCCACTTTTGTCTTGAAATGTCTTTGTAGTTTTGCTTTTGTGTCGCTGCTGCTGTTTTCAGCTAGAAGTTAGACAGGGTGGGCTGCTTTTTAGATCTCTTACTCTAACTTACGACAGCTAAATTTAAGGGTATTTTATATTCTATAAGTATTTCTGTCCTTGAGTAGGAGTCACATGAGCCAGCATATATGTATACTCAATGTTAGTTTAATTCTTTGTTCCACTGGGGTGGTCCCATTATGTACTTTTATAGCCATTCTGAAACAACCAGTTTTGTCTTTGTAGACAGGTGGAGTAAATCTGAATATGTTTATTATTTGGTAGTCTTCTATGTGCTTTCTTTGAGTATGAGTGGTAGTATCACATTTAGGATCAGATCTGGCATTTTTGCAGAGATTATTTGTCAGTAGTTGCTTCAGGTGATGGTGAAGGTCCAGCAGGAGTTGTCAGCGTAGTCGTGAAAAATCTGTTACATGGAGTATTCATTCCTATTTTCCTTTGTACACTTAAGAAGAAAGAAAATTACAGGAGGAATTAAAGTCTTTGCATTGGGGAAGTTGGAAAAGGGGGTTTTGGTGCCATAGGGTATCTTCAAAAGACTAATTTTGGAGTTTCTTGCTTCAGGTTATACATAATGGTGGATTGCTTTAATTTATTTCTAATTGAACAAGAAGTACATATGTGAAATTATTCTTTAGAACCACTGATGATAAAGAAGACATGTAGTTTGGCTTTTGTCCTTTTGAAACTGCCCATTCTGATTTCCCCAAAGAGTTAACAGCTGCTCTTGATTTGTAAAGGACTAAAAAAAAAATAATTGTGAAAAAATGCTTTTGTTGTGTGACTGAAGCTTTTACGTCTGTGTTAGTAAAATCAAGGTTTTACTAAATTGTGTCCTGTAGGGTTTAAAACAAAGTCGAATGGAAGCAGCACTGGAGAGAGAAACACACTCAAAATAACTGAATATCCACCATTGTTTTGAAGGATTGTAAGTATTGTAATTTTGTGCTAAATGAAGATACAGTGTTGCTTGACAAAATTTGTTTGAAACTATGGTTCATTTTACAAGCTCTTAACAAGTTTTGAATTCTGTGCAAAAACTGTGAGCTTTGGGACTTCCATCTGCTCTTATGGCTCTCTACAAAGACCACTTCTGCCAGTATTAATCCCTTCTTTGCTTAGCAGCCATGGAATAGTATTTCCTTGGTTGGAATGAAGGAAAGTATTTTATTGCTCTGATGAGAGGTTTAACTACAGCATCTCTCTACATCAGGATTAACACCACAGCTTACTTGGACTATGAAGAGTTACCTTATTTGTTTATGGGCTATTTTGAAAATAAAAGGTTCTTAAGTGGAATGCGGTTTTTGCATCTATGTACACATCTTTGGAAGTGACTGCTGCTTTATACAGATGGGATAGCAGGATGTGCAGCTAGATTTTGTTTTCAGGACACAATCAACATTTCAGTTTGATATTGTTGAGCAATTCTGTTCTCATTACTTCAGTGCCTGTGCTTTTATTTGAAATCCTTTGTTTAGAATTCTCCAGTATATCATTGGGTTCCTTATAGAACAAAACTGTATGCTCATGGGCACTTTTTTTTCTGATTTTCTGTGACAGCATGTAATTTCTGTGCATTTGATTAATTCTTGTTTGTTTATTTAAAAACAAAAATCTCTTGTATGCTAATTTTTGCTTCTTTTTTAAAGCCAGGTAACAAATCTTTCCCACTGAGAGGTGCATATCACTTATGCACTGATGGTTGATGGTGAAGATGAGAATTTTATCGAGGCAATTAATTTTAACATTTCCTTAACACTGAGCTCCCCCTGGTAACAAGTAAACAAATAACTTGAGACTAGGAATCATATGTGCATTGAAATCAGCTATTTCTTTAAGACCTCTAGTCAAATGTGTTTAGAAAGCACTGCAGCAATAAAATATTTTTTACTTCCCTGAAAGAACTTTAAGTCTGTTTACCACGTGATAGATTTAAGTCTTCTAACCGCATGTGATAGTTTTCATGTCTCTCTCATTTTATAACACCTCTTGTATTTGTCAGACTTTTTTATCTGAATGACAACACCAGAGCTAGCGCCTAGAGTATATTTTTTAAGGAGTCAGCTGTGGCAGCAGTGTCTGTTACAGTGGCCACTGGTGGCAACGGCCTGGAAAATGGTATACCACCATATTAAGAGAGATACCTTATGGATCTGATGAGAATCCTGAATATAACAGCTGGATATAGGAAGGCTCGTTTTTTGTTTCAAATACTTGTTAATAAAGTTCTACTTTGCAAACTTTGAATTTAGGAATGTGGTTTGTTTTGGGGTGCTTTTTATTTTTAGCTTCTGTAGGCATCTGGCTGTTGGATGAATGGCTGAAATACACCAGAAAGTTGTGCTGTGTGGCCTTTTTCTGAGTGCCATTACTAAAAGCAAATTAGAAAATGCAGAGTAGGGAAAGGTAATGGTAAGTATGGACTTCAATTTCAGCCCTTACAATTTTAACTTGTGTAGGGTAGAGGCTGCAGCCACAAAACTAGACTAATTTACTTAATGACAGTGGTTTTATTTTCAGGGAAACTAGCCAAATATGGGCCTGAACTTTTGCTGCATTTAGGTCCTTTTCCTACTGTCGTTGAGTGTCAGAAAAATCACAAGTTTCCCACAAATAATTCAGCAAAAAGAAAAGGACGTAGTCTTAACTTCCCTAAGCCACTTTGAAGGCTTTTCCTTAATCGTCTAGCTGAAGTAAATTAATTTGCTTGCAGTGATGCAAAGCTGCTAAATCAGCTGTTCAGCAACTGTTCATTGCTGAGGAGGCACAACTTCTACCTGCCTCAGTCAGCTAGTCCTGTGTTAGTATCTGGCGTTATGGTATAAAAAGTGGCCTTTATTGGTTTTTGACACTAGTAGAATTTAGCATCCAGTATGATCTTTAGCGCAGTCCTGACCATAAAGTGTTTTATAACTTTTGTTTCAGAAGTGATTCATGTAATTGATTTCATTGCAAGAAAAACAACTGAGTAGAAATAATTTATTTTAAATAGGCTTTAAGCAAAACTTTACATTTTTCTTTGGAAGATACATATTTTCAAAGCAAGTCAAGCTTTTAGAGTTACATTAATCCTGTTTCCTGTTCTTTGATCCTTTAACCTAACTGTGCTGTAGAAAAGAGTGGCATGTTTCATCCTGGTAAAAATTTTAGAATACGTGTTTATTTGGAATGCAGGTGTATAATTCATAATACAAGAAGGAAGAGAAGAAACCCCAAACCCTAACACTTTGCAACTTTTCTAGTCTTGAATAATTGGTGAAAGCGGCAAAACCCATTGCCAGTATAATTTTAAACTCTTGGACTGGGGATGCTGCTCCTTCATGATATCAAACATTTTAAGGTCCTCTGCATCAAGGAGCCAACCCAGCATTACTATTGTCACAAGACCAGACAGTCGAGAAACACACTGGACAAAAGCTGTCACTGTTGATGCACTGGCTTTGATCTGATGTGTGAACATACGGCTAATGTCCAGCGCTTTTAAGGCAGGCATGTTAAGTGTTTTGAAGAAGTTTCTCCAACCAGTTTCTGTAACATCGTGATTTACTGACAGTGAGAGCTGTTCAAGCTTCTGGAAACCTCCAGAATTTGCAACCTTTGCTGCAAAAAAAAAACCCAGGCATCAGTAAGGATTTAAAGATGCTCCAAACCTGTATGAAACATGAATAAAAATACAGTGAAGCTGAGGTATTGTACATTAAAAATAAAGCTGCTGTTATTAGGTTGAAAAAAGTAGAACTTTGAACTCAACTCGTTTTAGCATTTTAATACCTCAGACTGAGGAGGATGGAGGATACTTTATGGAGGATGCTTTAGCAGGCATGCTAATCATAGAATCGCCTAGGTTGGAAGGGACCTTTCAGATCATCTAGTCCAACCATCAGTCTAAGTCTGACAAAAACCACCACTAAATGATATCTAAGCACAATGTCTACCCATCTTTTAAATACCTCCAGGATGGTGCCTCAAGCACTTCCCTGGGCAGCCTGCTCCAATGCTTAATAACCCTTTCAGTGTAAAAGTTTTTCCTAATATCCAGTCTAAACCTCCCCTGGCGCAACTGGAGGCCATTTCCTCTTGTCCTATCGCCTGTTACTTGGGAGAAGAGACCGATCCCCACCTCGCTACAACCTCCTTTCAGGTAGCTGTAGAGAGCGATAAGGTCTCCCCTCAGCCTCCTTTTCTCCAGGCTGAACAACCCCAGCTCCCTCAGCCGTGCCTCATAAGATTTATTCTCCAGAGCCCTCACCAGCTTCGCTGCCCTCCTCTGGACCCCCTCCAGCACCTCAATGTCTTTTTTGTGGTGAGGGGACCAAAACTGGACACAGTACTGGAGGTGGGGGCTCCCCAGGGCCGAGCACAGGGGGATACTTCCCTAGTTCTGCTGGCCACACTGTTCCTGATACAGGCCAGGACGCTGTTGGCCTTCTTGGCCACCTGGGCACACTGCTGGCTCACATTCAGCTGGCAGTTGACCAACACCCCCAGGTCCTTTTCTGCCAGGCAGCTCTCCAGCCACTCCTCCCCCAGCCTGTAGTGCTGCATGGGGTTGTTGTGACCCACGTGCAGGACCGGCACTTGGCCTTGTTGAACATCATACCATTGGCCTTGGCCCATCGATCCAGCCTGTCCAGATCTCCCCTGGAGAAACATCCTACCCTCAAGCATGTCGACACTCACACCCAACCTGGTGTCGCCTGCAGGGTGCATGCAATCCCCTTGTCCAGATCATTGATAAAGATATTAAAGAGAACTGGCCCCAGTACCGAGCCCTGGGGAACACCACTCGTGACTGGCTGCCAACTGGATTTAACTCTGTTCACCACCACTCTCCGGGCCCAGCCCTCCAGCCAGTTTTTAACCCAGCGCAGAGTACTGCCCGTCCAAACCATGGGCAGCCAGCTTCTCCAAGAGGATGCTGTGGGAAACTGTATCGAAGGCTACTAAAGTCCAGGTAAACAACATCCACAGCCTTTCCCTCATCCACCAAGCGGGTCACTTTGTCATAGAAGGAGATCAGGTTCTAGTAGATGCCTAGTAAATGCCTAGTAGAATAAGATACCAGTGTGTTTGTTTATGAGTGTTTGGATACCACTCTTACAGAGCAAAGCAAATACACCACCAGCTTATGCAACCACTTGAGGTCAGACACGAGACCAGCTTTGCACAAATGCAAGATACTGAGCTTAACAATCCTCTCTTCCATGCCTGTGTACCATCACGTGTGTTCTTCAGTCGTGCCTTATGGTCAGCCTACTTACAAGACGGGAATCTTGTCATCAAGTCACTATATATACTAAAATGTATGTCAAAAATAAAGGAAGATGATATGACAGACTTAGTGTTTGCTTACAAAAGAAGACATTTTCTCTAGCCTATATATGAGGTGGTAGTTCTAAGACTATACTAACTAGGTATTAAATTTAAGAATTATTTTGGTAATACGCAGTTTTAGCAGCTAGAACATATAAGCTAATATAAGTAGCATGTAGTTACAAAGCTGTCTTTTAAGTCAGTCTTTTTTCCCACTGATTGTTTTTCGTTACATTGCTTTGTAAAATAAGGGGAACTAAGGAGGCATTTCAGAAGAGGTTTCAGCAAAGTCTAGTACATAAGCAGTCTGAATACACTTTGATGAGTAAGAAATATTTTGGGCTGTATATAGAACAAACAGGAAGAAAGTATACCCATTAAAAATTACAAATAATTTGCAATTGTTGTTATGTATACAAACAGAAGAGTAATGTATCCTGAAGCAGTATCTTCTCTACTCAGAAATGTTATTTCATGTCTGAAGTTCTCTCTTTTAAACTCACCTATTTCCAACAGGCTGCCATCATCCAGACATAGGGTAAATGAGAAGCATCTGAGGTGCAGCAGGTGTAGACACTGCTGAACAATCAGTTTGGCTGCAGACTTTATTCCCTTCCCTGCAGGAAGGATGAGCTCCTCCAGGTTAAGAAGAACACCCAAATTGCATGCTGCAGAGAGAAGACGACCTTTCTTGTTAAGATTAAACAAGTACAAATCTTTCAATGCCAGTGAGCGACAGCAGCAGAGTCAAGTAAAAAAACATTTAAATTTAGATTCTGGGCAATAGGTAACTATCAGCTTTCGTTCCTCGGGGTTTGTCCCTGCCATTGTTCACTCTGTAACACAATAGCTTGAAAAGGTCATCAACAGAAAAGGCAGAACTACTCCAGAAAGGGTCTAAGAGGTCTCACAAGTCCTCTAGAGATAAAAGGAATCTTCCATGTTGCCAAACTCAAGGGACCCATAGAAAAGAAAAAGAAATGAGGGTAATTCTCCCTTCCCAGAATGCAAGCCTTTTCAACCTTTCCCTGTTCCCTCTAGACATGGCTTTTTCAGGAGGACCATCCTGGCTTTCAGAACACTTGAAACATCTGATTCCATAGTTGAGGACAGCCATCCATCTCACTCGGCTCATCCCTCTCAGAAGGTGAACACATGCCCTTCATCACAAACTGCTTTGTGAGACCTGATTTAACATTCTAGCTCTAGATACTCTGCTATATCTCAGGTGGTATTTAAGCTGTTCAAGTTATGTCTTAAGGTCTCCAAAAGAACGTGAAACAAAATAATTCTGTCAAATGCAACAAATGAGATCAGCCAAAAGGGAAGATAAGTACAAACCAAAGATTTCACAAGCTTCCTTGTCATCAGAATATTGCCCTTTAAGATCTAGCACTTTGAGAAAGATAAAATTGGGCAGAGCAGCACCTAGGAGGAAAGAAAAAAAAAAAGAAAAAGAAAAAAAAGAAAAGTATACATTGTCATTCTTAGAACTTAAAACCAGCAGTTTCTCTCAACTAGTAAGTTTTAAAAAGTGAGTTTGCTGTATTAAAAAAAAATCCTACCTAAAGAAAGCAAATCTCCATCTCTCAAAAATGACCCAGTTAACTTGATTTCTGTTAATCTCTTGCATGAAGAAATTGCTTCCAGAAGGGATTCAGAATTGAAGTAGCTGGAGCAGTCCAGGTGAAAAACAGAGAGGTCTTGGAAGCTCTTAATAAATTCAACTGCAAAACAAAGTGTTGCAACACTGGAGATTCATTGTCTAGTGAACAATGGTCAAAAATCAAGAAGGTTCTCCTAGCTCCACCTGTGAACTTTACTGTAAAGGGAAGCATCTTCCACCACAACAAAAGCAAGTGAGACGGATAATAAGATGAATGGGAGCAACAGCTTGATTCATCTGTTTACCTGTTAAAATCAGATGGCTTGTGTTTTATTTTATAACTATAATCATGGTGGATCATTCCGGCCTTAAAATGCAAGCAAGTTTTGCTATAGATTAATTTCTGGTTTTTTTCAGATGTGAAAAATATTCTAGTTTTTCATTTAGCCAGACTGAAACTTTTTGAACTCCTTCCCCCTAAAGTTACTAGTTATAGGTACATTGTAAAACCCTATCCAACAGCCAGATATTGAGGGTGCAGTTCACTGAATGTTGGTTCTTAGGGTACAAGATGGGTAATCATTATTATGGTGTGTAAAAAATGTGTTATCTATGGGCCCTGGACTGAAAAGTAAGCTTCTTGCTGGAGTAAGGCAGCTAAAACAGAAGTCACAACCCACTCATTGACCTGTCAGAGCAACTGTACACATGATCTGGACTCGGTTGCCAATTGTGCTCCCTCTCTTCTTCCTCCCAGTGGACTGTGAGTGGCGAGAAGGGAAAATACTCGCCCCAGGAAACGAAAGAGCACGGTCCTGCTCATTCCTCTGTGCTAACTTACGGAGGTCTGTAAATTTACAGCACTGAAAGGTTCTGCTCATCTTTTTTTTGTGGGGGCGGTAAACTCAAGGTAGAAGCTGTAGGGCAGAAGCAATGGGAAGACAACTCAGAGATGCTACATGCCTGTTAAAGGAGAAATTAAAACTCAGGAGAGCTACTCAGTATTGACAAGTTCTAGTGGAATATAGTACCTAAAGTTTTAAAGTGCACCTTACCCAGCCTAGAGCTGTTTTCAAGCTTCATTCTTCTTATCAACAGTCTCTTCATGTTACGGAGATTTTTGAAGCTGTCGGGTATTGTATCAAATACATTGCAGTTCTTACATTGACTCACTGACAGTTCCTCCAGGCAGATGAATTTGTCCAAATTTGAAAAAAGTAGTTCTGAATGATGAAGCCAGACAAACGTACAATGAGAGTGGGTTGATCTGCTTAATGCCTCTGTTCTTCTGACAATTTTCCATGGTTTTTGTAGCTTAACTTCACTATCTCACATCCTAACATCTTTGGCTTCCCTTCTCTTGACTGCTGCTTCCTATCCTCCTTGTGCCACTGCCCTTCCCTGCCAACCCATCCTTCGCTGAGGCTTCTGCTGCTTGCAGCCTAAGCATACGCCTGGCAGGACCCCATAAATGCACCTGCACTGCCCAATATTCTTCTTTCTTTTGAAAGCCCAGCGCAGACCCACTCAGATTGACCCCAAGCAGAAAATGCACATCTGTCGGTGCCTGCTAGCTTGTCCTCCTTGCTGCGCTATATCCTCTGCTGAGTGCAGTTCTGCCTCTCTAGTGACATACACCTCTTAGATCAAAAACCGGTATTGAGGTCATGGTCTGAAATTAAGGGACAGGATGGAAATCTGCTAATGCAGAATGGCTGCCTATCCCCTGAAATGCATACGGTAGAGGACAGCCATCTTATTCATGGATGTGGAGCTGCTCGGTTGTCAGGCACTAAGGGGAGAGAAAGGAAACTAGGGAGAAAAATTACATTCTGCCAAAATTCAGTATGCTGTACCTGGCATTTCTTTTTCGTCTATCTCAAGACATTCCACAAAAGACATCGAGAGAAGTAATTCTTGCTCTGTTATGCTCAAATTAAGATGATGTAGACTACATTTTTTAAAACGTTCCTTGTACTGTTCAATGGCAGGTCGGATGACTTCTATGAATCCAGGACTGTTTTTCAGCTGAAGTTCAATACATTCCGAAACGGAAAACAGTGTCATCAAATTTTTGAGGTCAGCTTCCTGAAAGGAACTGATGTTTCTGAATGTACAGTTTAAAAGTGGCATCTTCCCTTTTGTAAGTAGGAAAGGACACACGATGGAGTCTGGTAGATGTCTTCCTATCAGTGAAAAAAATCTATTATTTTCTTCTTCTTCATTTTTCACTTTTTGTGCCATGTCATTAAGGCGTGTAAATGCAGGAGCATAATCCTGGTCAATTGTTGGCATCTCCAGTGAAGAATAGCAAGCACCTATTTCAGATATATTAAGTCCTTGTTTGTGCTCACTTCCTTCTACTGCAACCTGAAAACTACTGGGTAGAGATAGCGATTCTGGGTAATCCTGGAAAAAGCGCAGCTTAGATTTTTGTGGTGAAAAAAAACTTAACAAAATATCTTTGCCTCTTAGGAACTGAAAAATGATTGGGGCACACACAGAGACAGTGTTACTCTCATAAACTACATGAGTAGCAAAGTCCAGTAAATACTGAATGAAAAGTGGAAGAAGCGCTTTTGGATCAATAAAACTTAACTGGTCAATTAAGAACATTATTGAAAGGTCTAAATGGTGCTTCAGATGCTCATCATTTTCTGACTGGCTTTCCAATGATTCCTTGTAGTCAATCAATTTAAATAAATAGGATATAATTTGGGGGACTGCTTGGGAAGAGAAGCTGCAAGCGTAAACCAATAAAAAATTGTAGCGCCCAGCAACTTTTCTAAATGTGTTGATTTGCTGCAAGTACTGCAGTCCTCGCTCCAGTTTTTCTTTTTCATCAGAAACCAGGAGCTCACTCAGTCTTCTTCCAGCAAGAAACTCCTGAAACAAGGGGTGAAAGAATTTATAAACTGGATGAAGCCTCTGGGCAGTAAATTTGCTCAGTAAACCCAGCCTAACAGCTTCATCTCCATCAACTCCTGCTTCAGATAGATCATAATCAGTGAAATCAAAAGATGGCTTGAAAAGACCGTTTAAGGCAAGCTCACCACACAAGGAAAGCATAGCCAGGACATGTTCTCTTTCTTCACTGTATTTTAGTAAGTGATAGAGTAGGTAGGCTTTAAAAATAACCGTATTGCTGATTATGTTGCCCTTTGGGTGCTGTACCCAATATGCAGCAAGAGACACCATAAAAAGTGGTGTCTTTAGAATGGTCTGCATGGACTTGTTAAACTCCAGCTGTAAGAGAAGCTCCTCCACGAGGTCAATATTGTAGGAGAACAATTTCTTTAGTACATACAGAGTACTGGAGAGAGGGAACTCTGCAATGCTTAACGTGGTGGTTGCGTACTTGCGAATTTCTCTTGTCCTGTTAGTACGGACAGCAACAACCAAACAATGCTGGTAGAGGTGGTTCCTTTGTATAAGTTCTTCTACAGGTTGGGGCACTGAATTGATCTCGCTATAGTCATCCAAAAGAAATAACACCTGGTTTTTCAGTGGCTGAATTACATCTCTTAGAGTTTTTTCTGTTAATGGTCCCACAAATCCTACTGGTTGATTGCGTATAATATCAGCCATACTCTGATCTGATCTTGCATAAGCCAGGGAGAGATAAAATACAAACTTGAACCTGCTCAGAATGGGGCAGCAGCCTGATGCCCAAAGAAGAGCTATTTTCCTGAGCAATGCTGTTTTTCCACTTCCTGCTTCACCTTCCAGCACAATGGTAGAGTTAAGGTTCGCAAGGATTTCGTGAAGAAAGAGCTGCTGTATTGGCTGATCATTAATATCCTTCGAGACAACTGATAGGTCCCCATAGAGTGATTTCAAGTCAATAGCCAAATGGTTTGAGTTCCCAAAGGAAAACAATTTGCTGAAGCTTTTATCGTTGTAAGCCTTTGTAAGTTGTTCAGTCAATTTCCTTGCTTCTTGAAAACACTGACTTTCAACAGACGTCGTGTCTGCAAAAAGGATGATGTTAAATAATAAAACCTAGTGAACAGCTGATTCTGTACACAAAAGTCAAATATAGTTAGCTGTCCTTTAAATTGGATTAATAAGAACCTGAAATTTTCTAGATAATGGAAAAAAATGGTATTACTTCTGGATAAACCAAGTTCCCACACTTTCTCTTGTCCTACCCAGTTCGCTTTGCACCCGTCTGGTTCAATGTAGGGTTAGTTTGTGTGTAGCAAGTAATCAAGTGATAAACTTGAGCTAAAAAGCTCTGCTGGACCTGGCCTAGCTCTGTGCAGGGACTCGCTGGTATCTCAGTGCAACAGTCTAGCCTTCTATGGTCTGGAAAGAATAAGTGGCATAGATTCAGCACTGTGTCAATAAAAACCTGAATTGCCAGCCTCGCAAGCAGGCTCAGAGTTGTGAAGACATATTCATATGGCACCATGCAGATGAAGTAGTGCTAAACTTGACCTAAACATCCTTTCTGGACCTGCATTATCTTCTTACAGAGCCACTGAGTCTCTGCACCGCACTGTCTAAAGCTGTTGCTCTGCCCGGGTTCCTGAATTCTGGTACAGAGCACCGATTCGGTATAGAGCCTGCTATGTTGTCTGTGCCCATAGTGCAGTTTATCCACAAAATAGATAATCCACCCCAAAATAAATGTGTGGGGGCTGTACTTTGGTATTTCTGAACAGCTGAGATAAGTAAATGTACTTTTACATCGATGTAATTATACAGATATGCAGTATATGTATTGCCCAAACCCCCCACGTTAATCTTATCTCAAATGAAGCAGTACCATTTTATTCTTTGCATATTCAGCAAAAGTACAATGGACCCCAGAAATGCTCACTGTCTCTTCCTGCACTTCACTGAGAGATAACACCAGAGCGCTCCTTTTCTGCAGGATTTCAGATAAGACAGGGTATGTTTATGCCATAGCCTGGGGAACCAGGACTTCCTCTCAGAAACGGCACCAGTCACTTTCAGTAAAATGGAGATACACATCTTGGTGAATACGAAGAATAAACGAACATCTTCATTAACAAAGTGGCAATTATGACTTTTACTGTTCCCTCCACCATTTCAGTACCATGAGTTTGAAAACTATTATTATGCTTTCAGAGCTGTAAAATGTGCTTTTAGTGCCTTCAAGAGTTACAAAACTGCTCTCTCATCTCATACATATTATCCCAAATAGTTTTGGCATTTCTGGGAGGCAGTAATAGTCATTTTCAGATTAACACAAGGCTGCTGAAGAGAGCATCTGGGCAGTACCGCTACAGTGAATTTGCTTTTGAGTTATCAACTCTGTGCTTGCACATCAGTACAGCATGCTCTGCAGCCACTCAGTGCAAACTCCATGGTATATGAACTCTTCCCTCAGAAACCCACACACCTGTATCAACAAAACCACTCCTGTGAAATGGCCATGGTGTTTGGAAAAAAGGAAGCATCAGAAGCGAAAGATAGTGGAAGGTTATCTCAACTAGTTTCTTTTGTATCTAAAAGCACGTACATGTAATATGTAGTATGCAGCTGACATACATTTGCAATTTTCCAAAACATGAATGAAAAAAAATCATGCTGTATTGTTACAAAATAATTTAGTTTGCTTATATGCCTCATCTGCACAGAAGTGCCTTTCACCTGCCAAGGGATTGGTTTATATTCACATACTACAAAAGCAAGCAGTAGCTGACAGATTCTCTACTATTTGCTGTCCCTATATGTGGGCAATCCCTAACTCAGTCCTTGCTTCAATGAAAATTTTGTCTTACTAAGTAAAGGCCAAATCCAGAAAAGCTGTAACCATGCTCTCAAACTAAAATGTAAATTCAACATCACCGTCCTTTCAAGTGAGGCTGCAGAGTACTTACCAGCTCCTGTAGAAAGTAGGGTCACTTTCTCTTCAAGATTTGCCTTACAGGGAGTTTTCTAGAACAAAAATAAATCCAGTTATACTCCCTTAAGCATGTATTATTTAGTTCAAACTGAGTTGCTTAGGTACCAGCAAGCACCAGCAGCTACAAGGTCAATTTACAATATATGCAGTACTGGCTCTGTATTTTTCAACATTAGCAAAACTCTTTTGATCCTCCCAGCAGCAGGGCCTCAGACATAATGCCCCTCTATTGTCATCTCTCTCCATGTCTTCCATAGAAGTTTCTTCCATCCCAGGGTTTTGCTGTATACCCACCAAGGACACAAGGCCCAGCTCTGATGTGACACAGACACGTAACCTTGACGCAGGCTGTCAAGAGAAAGCCGTGAGACAGACTGCAGAGATGCGGGGAAGGTGCTGCTACGGTCTCTTCTAATGCTTGGGAAAACTGCACTTTTAGAAGACTCTGGTGTCTGAATTTGTGAAAATGTTTGCTTTATAGCCAGCCATGGTACGTGGGTTTCAAGGTCTCGGTGTTTTCAAGCCTTGCCAAGTGCAGGAATGAGAAGGAGCGAGACCCGGGCACTTGACCCAGGCTGCCCAACGGGATTATTTCATGCCATGAATGGCACATTCAATATAAATCAGAAAGTTTGCTGAGGAGCTCTCTCTCCCTTGGTGGCTGCCTTCCTGAGAACTTCCTGCCTCGGTGCCAGACCCCTGAGCCCTTCCCTTCCTCCCGAAGCCGCAGTGCTCGCAGTGCCCCACATTTGCTGTCCACTGCTGGGGGCGCACAGCTTCCTACCGATAGAATGGGCTGAGTATAGTCCTTGTGTATTTTATATTGGCATTGGGACCAATATTGATTATTTAGTGTTATTAGTGTTAATTATCTAGTCTTATTCTATTAAAATCTGTTTATATTTCAACCCTTGGTTTTCCTTGTTTTTTCCCCAATTCCCCTTCCTGTGTGGGGAGGGGTGCATTCAAAAGCTTGTCCGGGATGAAGAACTGCAAAAATCTGCTCATTCTGCACACACACGCACGCGCCCAGAGGCTCCCTGGAACTGGTACTATCATTTACAATTGCAAAGCACAAATATTCCTCCAGTGACAGCAAATACTGCAGACTAGCACAAACCTGCGCAGACTGCAATGTCAACAGGCTCTCTGCTTGCTCTTCCAGGGACTTTCCAAGTACTTCCAAGCAGTTGGAACTAGAATGATGTTTCCAAAAGACACAGCAGTTAGCACAATGCACTGCTTCAATTGCTTACATTTGGCAGAAAGATGGAACTATCTCACAAACATTCCTTTTGTTTGGAAACTTTTACTGTATTTCTGTATTTAAACATTAATTTTAAAAAAAGGTTTTCACAGAGGTGCAATGTGGTATACACTCAAGAAACATATAGTTATTTATATACATTTAAAGTAGTATTAACAAAACAACAGCAAAAGTGTATGGCAACTTTCATTGCACAGCAGGAAATTGTCCTAAGACACTCTGTCACTCACTCTGGGAACCATTTTGCATGTTCTTCCATAGGATCTTCACCTTCTTCCCAATTCTGTAAGCAACGCGCACAGTTGAAGCACTGTACCTTATCGCCTTCTCCTGCAAGCAAGAAATTACGCACCTCGAAAATGGTCATGTACATGATTTCCTTCCTTATACTAACTATGTCAGCAGCATAAGAGCTGCAACAATGCAGTTGTTTCATGAGTTTACTTCAGTGACCTCTATCTGTTACTGGAATACATGTTTTTAAAATCACGAATAATAGAAATTAAATCAAGAAAATGCCATGGAATTGAGAGACATGCCGTTATTGTCCTTTAAGTGACACCCGACAAATGAATGTACAAATGCCCAGATAAATGCTTTCTCCTTTCTAAAAACATATCCTCCTTGCAAATCTTTGCTCTGGCTGTCACCTCAGGCAGAATTATTCCATTTTGCTTCCCTCGCTTTGGCTTTTGCAAAAGCCACTCTGATTTTGCAGCTGCATTACTCTCCTTACTGAAAGCTACAGCAAGATTTTAATTAGGTAGCAGGACTAGCCTCAATCTCTGTCCCAGCTGCACTGGGAAGCGAATCTTTTACTTGTCCTGTGTTTATATAGCTAACAAATTTGGTTCAAACCTGTATAGAAAAACCCGGCTTTAGCAAGTGCGGTGGCTTCAACACGGGCTTCTGCTGGCCAAGTTTTAAAAGAGTCCAGCCGAACTCCTTCATCCTCAAAGATGTTCAAGACAAGATCACCTTTGCAACCAAAGATATTTGATTAGTCAGGAAAGGTTTGGCCTGCTGTCAGATTCTTCAAAGCAGGAGCAGAACTATATGGCAAATACCTCAGGCTTACAGCAAAGCAAAAACACAACTACAGAACCGTATCTTTCAGACAATTATAAATGTCTAGTCTTGAGTTATAGTGTAGATGAAAATCTATATTTTTCTTTCAAAGCCTTCAGGTTTCATTTATTTTTCATCTCTCTCTTACACAGGCAAAAGCAAGTGAGATAGATCTACTTAAGCAGCATGTTTTATATTTGGCTTCTATAGAAAACAAATTTTTACTTGCATTAAAAATTTCAGAAATACAGAAGCAATAATCTTCTATGCATGTAATCTTGCTTCAGAAAAAAAAGCAACAGTCTGGAGCAGCTTTCATTGTTAATGGTGATGTACAAGAAAAATATGGATGCATTATTTTCTAATGAAAAGCTAACAGTCAGTATATA
Organism: Fratercula arctica; assembly: GCA_947846985.1. Classification (NCBI taxonomy): domain Eukaryota; kingdom Metazoa; phylum Chordata; class Aves; order Charadriiformes; family Alcidae; genus Fratercula; species Fratercula arctica. Next base: position 67,768,331 of record CANTUZ010000026.1, on the reverse strand, counting down.
CGTATTTTTTTTTTTCACCTGTTGCAGTAGATAAATTCTCCTTGATAAAGGAAGCTGTGAAATCCTTCCCCTAAGCAGAAAATTAAAAATTAATATTTATTTCTATTATACATTCTACTTTTATTTCACTCTTTAGCTAAATGAAAGAAAACTATAATACAGAAACAGGGCTAGTACCAAGTATCAACACTTTAAATGCTTTCAGTTTTTGAGGGAGAACTTTCTGAAACAGAATTGGCTAATGGCAGGTTACTATTAATGAGAAGAAATGGCTCTCCTCAGACAGTACCACCTCAAAAGAAAGAAAGCAAGCACTGATGCTCTTAAGCTATCTGAGATGGTGTTTTCCAAGAGATACTTGCAGTCCTCTCATCCTCCACCAGCTAGGGGGGGTAGCTTCCAGATTTTTTGACATTTTTGAGGCATAGGGATTTGATCTGTAATATTATGAAAGATCTTACGTATATGATATTTTTTTCTGATGAAAGCAAATCCCGCAAACGAAGATGTAGCCATACAAAAAGAGCTGGCAAGGTAGAGTCCACCTAACCTGATTTCGGCCATGCAGAAGTGCTTAGTTCAGCATGCTCACCTACAATCTTCCTAGTAATCAATAAATATGTGAAGGTGCCATGAGAGTTAATTCATCCATATTCCTTCGAGTAGGATAAATACCAATTAGAGGTATGTCGTTTTTCATCAGTGGACTACCTAGGTACTGCCCACGCAAACAGCTTGGACGCACACGTCAAAATAAACTTACATGAAACAAATTGCACCCAAAGTGCATAGTCTTAATTACATACACAATTATACACAGCTTTTGGGGTGCTGGATTTTTTTTAGGAGAAAGAGGGTGAAAATCAGAATCAAGGCCTAATTTGGCTATCTTCAAGTCCTGGATAGTGCCTCCTTGGGGTGCATTCCACAACAAAGGAAGATAGAAACAGATTACAAGATTACCACCACTCCAACAAATCCAATGTAGCTTTCAATGTAGTTTTTAATTTCCTCACTTGATTTCTTACTTTTAAGGAATTCACACCTATAAAAAAAAAACAACAAAACCCCCAAACATTATTCCTAAGCATTAATTCCAGCTAAAATTCTGGAAGCAGTGTTTCAGTTATTAAGAGGTACATACTCAGGAATTTTCACAACAGAAAGACAATGAAACAAAGTCAAACTTTTTGGTGGTGTCAGCATTGTTCATGCAACACAGTGACTACCCGAGAGAATAATCAGCTGGCTTTTGCTCAATGAAAAGCCCATGGGAGGTCTATAGAAAGTATGTGAAACAATATACATAGAATAATTATAAGGTTAAGGTTAGCAGAGTTATACTGTTGTTCTCAGAAATAAAGATCTGCTGAAATCAATTGTATGAATTTAACAACCTTGAAGACAAAAATGTGTTTGGTTTTTTTTTTTTTTTTGATTGTTTTCCAGCATTGTTGCTGAAGAAAAAAAGAGATATCAAAACAAATCAACCCTTTTGTACATATAGAAATATCTCTAGGACAGTCGGTCAACTTACTCAGGAAACCATTTAGCATGTTCTCTCCAAGGATCATCGCCATCTTCCCAATTTCCCAGACATCCACCACAAGCAAAACACTGCACTGTATCTTTCTTGCCTGCACGTAGAGAGTTACAGATCTCAGAGGTAATCACACATGTCTGTTTTACTTGCTCACACTCTAGACAGGCGATCATGAGTATACCAGTGTGTATCATTGGTCCAAAATTTGTAGCTAAAAGGGAAGCCTTTTTCTTAGATTATAGCATCTGAAACTAAAAAAGCTCATTAAACTGTCCATTTAATTTTAGTTGGGTCAGTCTGGGTCTAAACTTCGTGCAGATCCAAGAGTGAAAAATATAAGGTAGATCTTTCCATCAAAGGAAAACTTCATAAATACCTGAGAATTTGTACAGGCTTGATAGAATAAACTTGTCTTTTTTGTTGGCCTTTTTTTTTTTTTTTTTTTTTTTGATGGGAGAACTCGAATTTCTGTCCCAAAGTTAACATACTGATAGTCTGCATAAATGTGATGGAAGAGAGACAGGTCAGTCAAATGCTGTAATGCTGGTATATAAAATATTCAGGGGAAACTGAGTAAACAGTGCTAGAAGGAAAAGGAATATCAGATCTCAATGATATCTTAAACCAAAATCAAACTAACCAATGAAGAGCAAAGATTTTCTACAGACTGGAATCTGGAATTTCAGGCCTCTGTTGGCTTTTTTTTTTTTTTTTTTTTTTTTAAGAGAACAATCAGGTATCATCTGGTGGGGCAGCTGGTTAGCAAGTCTACAAGATGACGTGACCTGGTATTGAGAAATCCACTGGGAAGAAGTCAAAGTCTCATAGTGGAAGTGTCACTGTGCAACCATGACTGTAATTTACTTTGATATAACGTCACCCAGAGAAACAGGGAACCTACTAAGGCTTTGTTAAACTTCAAAAACAGGAACTATGTAAAGGTAAGGAAGTTGAAGTGGCTGACAAAACAAAACCAACTACCCAAAAAAACCCCCACAAAACCAAAAACCCCCAAGAACTCTCTTACAGGCATTTGAGAATTTCCTGAAAGATGTTTTACTGGAAGTGCAACACCAGCATGTGCTATTTATTAGAAAAGACTCATGAAAAGTTACAGGAAATGAGTATGACATAGGAAAATAAATCAGATTACGAGAATTAAGAAAGTATCATTCAAAAAGCTGAAGCTTTTGAGCAAAGAAAACAGAAGGCTCAAGAGCTCTGGCAGATGAGGTGTGGAAAAAAAAAAAATCAGGCAGGCTGTAAAAGAAAAAAAACCAAGTCCAAGAGTAACAAGCTAGAGGAATCTAAGTCGTCATCCAGATAGCAGGAACAAAAAGCCAGTGAAGAGAGCTCCAAGCATCGCTTGGAATTACCTGTAAAGAAAAACCCAGCTCTGGCAAGCAAATCGGGCTTTGTTCCTCTGGCATAGAACGGCCATCCGTCAAAGGTCTGCAGCCTCGCGTCCTCTGTGCTGTACCTGTAGGCGTCTTCTGCTGGATTCTTCTCTGACTTCTGAACACGTATGTTGTACTTTGAAATATTACCCACCTCTTTGCCCAGGACAAATTCACAAGTGGGACAAAATTTCTTGTGCTGTTCGTATGGGGTACATCTAACCTTCGTGGTGAATAAAACTAATCCACAGCAAAAACACTGCACGCTGGATTTAACACACGTGTGATAAAACCCAGCTGCTGCCATTTCCGTCGAAGACCACGATGAACGGGGTTTATAGGACAAGAAGGACTTCAATCTGTTGTGTTCGTTTCTCATGGTAGGGTTGTAACTGTTCTGCAGCTGTCCACGGATTTCCTGGAATTCTGCCTCCATGTCTTCGGCAAGCTTGTGAAAATCAATGGCTGCATGTGGGAGAAGAGCTCGCACTGCGGATGGATTCAGCTCACGTATTTCATTGTCACCCGTCTCCACTGCAGGGTCCTCTTTAGAAGACATTTTCTAAAAAACCCAAGGAAGACTACCAAATGGTATTACCCACATCTTTTAGATAACATTTAGTCATCACCTCTGTTACCTTAATAACATGGTTTCTACAGGTTATAAACACTTGGCTTCATCTTCCTAAGAAGGGATAAGGTAACTAGAGAGTTGATATAACCAGGTGTACTATAAATCCGAATAGCCAAATTGAGACTTCTGCAAGCTGATTGATCACTGCCCTTATCATGACAACAGCAAGTATCCTGAAGCCTTCAAAACCAAAATAGAGGGAAAGAAGAGACACAAACAGGTGAGAGAAGAGACAGATCAGTGGCCGATCCTGTAGCCTGAAAACCTCGAACAGCCTTGCCAAGCCAACATGCTTCTATCATCTCAATTCTCCATCTCAAAGCCATGACTGTTGCTAGCACACTTTGAATTTCTCCTTAAATTAGGAAAAAAACCAGAGGTGGCAAAACATACAGTGCCAAATGAAAGGCGGGAAGTAGAAGTGAGAAACAGATTAAAAAGAACTAAGCGAAGCAAGCAATTGTTTTACTGCAGTATTTTAAAATTTCATGTTTTCAATGTAAGTAGCAACTATCAGGAATTGCATGTAAATAACATCATCTCAAAATGAAATTAATTTGGCAATTAAATTTATTGCCAAACTTGTATTGTCAACACTTCTAATAAAGTGGTTTTATTAAATACTTACTAAATGTATTTACGTTAGTCTTCTCAAATATGGTTTATCTCGTAGAAGTAATAATTTTTGTTGCTACTAGTACTGTGATAAGACAACCATAGGAAATATTTTGCTGTGGTGATTCAGAATGCAGCAAACATGTCTACAGTTCAAATCCACATAAATTCTGCTCCCCCTGCCTACAAAGAACTTTGCTTTGTTTTTTCAATTAATTGACAGGTCTTAAGAGATTTACATTTACCAAATTCACCCTTAAGAAAGTGATTCTGAATCCAGAATCTCCAACCTGTTGTTCTTACCCTTTTTCACTGGTTACAAAACCCACATTCTTCTCTCATAGGAAAATGTGCGCTGAACAATTTCAGTGCTTTCAAATCCCAAGGCAAAAAGTGCTGCAAAAGTTGTAAAAGTCTTCAAGTTCTATTATATTTTGAAAAAAGACTTTCATGAATTGCACTGTGGGCATCATGCTTATTTTTCCTAAATGCGTAAACGTGCTTCTCGTTCAAATTTGATGACTTTAAAAATAAAATTAATCTACTCTCACTCTTTCAGCCAGGAGCCTGCGCAATCCAGTAATGCCTCAGAGTTTGTACTTATGGTGTTTTTTCATCCATAAGCTACATCACAATCTATTCTCAAAACTGTTCCTTGTATTGCATGAGACAGACCAGGATGCCATGTAAATTCTTCAGGAGCTGCAGTTATTACGCAAAACTAAACCCAGACGTTTCTTTTACTCATATTTTGATTAACAGATTTTCACCACTTCCAGTCTCAGAAATTAGATATGACTGTTAATGCAGATGGTAGCTTTTATTCCTGCAAGGAAAGTATAAAGTGGACAGTAAAGCAAGGGCACCCACCTCTCCAAAGTCCCCTTCGGTCCGCACAGCAAGGCGCTCCCAATCTCACTCTGCCCTTCAGCCTCAAACTTCTTGCCACAGTTGTGTCCTCAGCCCCCACCACAGGATGTTTTTTGCCTTTTTGTCTCTTCTCTCAACACTTTATGTCCAAACCGTGTTATGCAACATTTTCAGGAAGTAGAAGAATTTCTCACAGGCCTGCTAATAACCTCACTGATTGACTAATCTTGTGGCAGATCCGGTAAATAAGAAAATACAAGAACGAGAATTAAGCAGTTGTAGCTTCCCACAGGCAAAGGAGACACGAGATCCAGTGAATCCCAGTCAAACAGTACGGATAAAGGAAGCATTTCCTCCACACTGCTTTAAATACAAAGGCCACAGATGAAACTCTTTACACATCAGAGAAATGCTGCCCCCCACAGCAATTTTTCGGGACCTACTTTGAACTGTTCTTCCTGTCCACCGAGAAGGGTAGAAAAGCACAAGCCAAGTTATTCCTCGGACCACAAGCAGATAATGGAGTACATGGTTACAACTTCTATTTCCAAGTATGCTATTTTGGTATCGAGCAAGAGAAAAAGCTAGAACAGATTTGAAGTGTTTTGACAAAACCCTTCCTTTTTTCCATTAGGAAATGCCAACTGTGAAGATCATCGTATCAAGACACTGTCACCAGTATCAGAATATCTAAGAGCCAGATGCCTAGGGCATTTCTTTGGCTTGGAACAGCCTACTAGACCATACCAAACCCCATCAATATGTCCTTTTTCTGCTGTTTTTAGGACACCCTTACCAGTAACAGGCACTGCAATCACCTGATAGCACATATGGTTTATAGGGATTGTTTGATTCGGCACAAAATGAAACACAGATGCTGAAACAGTAATTTTTCTGCCAACACAGCAGAATTACTGCTTTCTAGCCAGCCTGCAGGAATAAACAGTAGAAAAAGAACAGGAGCTATGTTAACAATTGAGAATTTGCATATTTAAAGGACTTGAAATGAAAACTACCTCTGAAAAATGAAAAGTAGCATGTATGTCATTAGCAAGAAAAACAGGGAACTAACAAGACAGGGGTTTGCTTTTTTGTTTGTTTGCACTTTTAAGATTCAGCGGTTAGGCTAGATTATTGCTGTTCTTAATCTCACAATTTTAAAATTTCCGATACATCAGCAATTAAGTTACTCTGAATGTATTACGAATGTCACAAGATGACTTCATAAAACTGGATGCTTTAGACACTGCACCATCACAACGTCCTCTTACTGAGGTGTAGCATGTTACATTCTCACAAGTTCAAATCGCAATCACACTTTGTACAGACACCGTAAAGTGGCAAAGAGTGTCTTGCCTTTGTCTCACTTTCCATTCTTCCACGTTCAGGCAAGGACACATGCTCCCCCCTTTCCCCCCCACCTTACTGTCTGTTGCTCAGGGGGTTTAGCCAGGGAGATACAGTTGCAGTTCTGGAAATTCATCCTAGCCCCAGAAACAAAACAGCATCACTGTCTTCAAAACCATGGCCATCAAACAACAGTTTGTATAAACTCAGGTCTTACACCTTTGCAAATGCAGTGCCTTCCAGTAACCTTACACTCCTAGAAGAATGTGAAACAAACCACACAACTACAGACACAGCAGTAATAGAATTCAGTTAGTTTTGAGTTGTACCATTAAAATCTAAAATGTGTTTTCAGCACATTTGTAACAGGTCTATTTGAATTGCCTTGCTGAAGGCCAAGGTGAATAGCCACAATACTTAAAATTAATACTTGAAATGTCCCCCAACTAATTGCTCAAAACCATCTTTGTTAAATTCTTACAAAAAAAGTATTTTGATCTATAGAACTCCACTATCCACCAAAAACCAGAGCTTGTAATAATCTACATATAAAATATATTTTCAGGGCTTCTTTTTTGAACAAATGAGGAAACAAAGATGGATCACCACATTATCATACAAAACAGTTTTATAACTTTCACATTTACAAATATACATGTTACTCACAATAAAATTCAGAAAAAGCCAGAGCTTTTCAGAGAAGAGCAAAGAGAATAAATCAGATACAGATAATTCCAGAATATATTAACAGTAACAAAAATCATGAATACATTAGCTAAAAATTAAAGTTTGCTCCCAAGCAAGTGTTCATCCTTCTGTAATCATCTCGGTTCTTCTTGTTTTGAGCTGTCTAGGTGAAAGTTATGGCTGAATAAAAAAAAAAACCAACAGACTTATGCAAGAAGGACAGTTATGACAATTTCTAAAAAGAGATGACATCATACAGGTACGGGAGCAGTGTGCTTGTGAATACAGCCAGGACAGCAGTGCAGAGAATCATGAATAAACAAATCGCATTCCACGCAAAATGCATTCTGACACACTTTACATACGTAAACCTGTGTGGAAAAGACAGGAAAACAAGTAAAATTAGGAAAAAATTATCACCATAATAGCACTACAGTAGCACAACACTTGTGTCATCAAGACAGCGTAAACAGACTAACTGTATCGCTCAAATCACAGAAACCCAACTGAATTAAAGTTTCTAAGAGGAAGTATGCCCAAAAGAATGAGCTGGAGTCACTGTAGATGCTTCCATGTGGCTAAGAGTGGAAGCTTATTTATGCCCTTCCCACACTTTTAAAGACTTTCCAAGTCTGAAAGGTGTGACTCCGTAACAGAGAATTCTGGTTAACCATGAGATAAACCTCCACAAATATTTTTCTGTTCTTCAAAAGACTATACTAAAGGATCATCTCTACTTCTGACATCCCTCAATGCAAATTCCAATGCAGTTCAACATACTTACGTTTTGATCTTTCATTTCTCCCTGGCAGCCTTGACAATACCTAAAACCAAAATTGTGTATTTTAACTGAAAGTCAAGATTGTGTAAAATGCTGTTTAAAAAATAACTCATACATAGTAACAATTTACGGCAATTACTTCAGCTATTCAATTGAACACACAGGACAACTGTTAATGGGAACTACAAATATTTGTTATTGACAGAGGTGCCCCAAAGCACCCAAACGTTCAACAGTGTCTCCAGCAGCAAAGAATCTGCTGCCAGCTATTCTTACTTTTGTGACAAAAAAAAATTTACAGGGTCCACAAGTACATTCATTATCACAAATATGATTTGCATACCGTTCCCCCTGATATTCTTCCAGGGGAACTTCCTGAAAGGCATCCAAAGGAAACAAGTGATGGTAAGACCGAGCTAGGTGAGGTGCAGACACTAATGTAAGACCTGCAAATAAAGAGACATCAAAATTATTACAAGAGAGGACTTCCTGAAAAATCTTTTCTGTATTAAACAAAGCAAAAGGTAAAAAGATCTTTTGAATTACTTAGTGGTTTAGAGCTTTTAAGAATTAAAAGCCATAAAATTATTTGTTCATTAGCTTCCATAATCCAAACTTGTAATTCTTTCCAGAATGAAATTCAAATACAAATTAAAGACCAAGCAAATTGCCCAAATTTCTAATTTAAAGGCTTAACTCAGTCTTTATATGTACACTTATAATGCATAGTTGTAAAGTTAGCACATTTTTTTATGGTTGCATTTTGTTTATGTGCATCTAAATGCACAATTCCTGTTCGGCAATGATGGTTCTGCTGTTTCACATCACCAGTTAAAATGGTGCCCACTACAGAGATCTACTGCAGCCTGCTGTGATACTGCTGAAGCCATGCCACGGCCCTTTCAGCTAACACAGGTCTGCCAGTTTTGGCTGGGATAGAGTTAATTTTCTTCATAGCAGCTAGTACAGAACTATGTTTTGGACTTGTGCTGGAAACAGTGCTGTTTCCAGGGGATGTTGTAGTCACTGCTGAGGAGTCCTTACACAGTGTCAAGGCCATTTCTGTTCCTCACACCACCCCACCAGTGGGTAGGCTGGGGGTGCACAGTAAGCTGGGAGGGGACACAGCCAGGACAGCTGACTCCAACTGACCAAAGGGATATTCCATACCATATGATGTTGTGCTTTGCAATAAAAGCTGGGGGAAGAACGCGGAAGGGGAAGGACATTCAGAGTTATGGCATCTGTCTTCTCAAGTAACCATTAAGCGTGATTGAGCCCTGCTTTACAGGAGATGGCTGCTGATGGGAAGTAGTGAATGAATTCCTTACTTTGCTTGGCTTGTGTGCACAGCTTTTGCTTTACCTATTAAACTGTCTTTATCTCAACCCACAAGTTTTCTCACTTTTACACGTCTGATTCTCTCCCACATCCGAGAGTGAATGAGTGGCTGTGTGGGGCTCCGTTGCCAGGGCTAAACCATGCCAACAGGCTAGTGTTAGCTGGGGCATGTGCTGCCACAAACAACTTCATCACTCACATGCAATGTAAACGTCTGAGCTCTTGTTCTGCTGACAGATGCAGCTGTCAAGAACCTATGGCTGATGCACAGGATTTCTCCAGTTACACTACTGCCTTGCTGAAATGAAACTCATGTCGATGTGAAAACTTTGACGTGAAACTAGGACAAGGTGACCCAAAACTAGAATTATTTCATCCTCTTGCCAAATACTCACATCTTGGCAATACCTATCACGTTTCAGTCATATGCCTGTAGAAGCTAAGAGAACAGCTGTCACTTACACAATATTAATACTGTAAAAAATGCTAATCCTCCCTCCTGCTCTTAAGTACTCCTGCTCTTAAGTAAGGGCTGCGGGGAAAGCACAATTGGTTGCACAGTCATTAACATTTGCAAGACGGAAGGGCTTCCATTTACAACTTTCTTGTGTCACTGTGCAGCCTGCCCTTGGGTTCAACTTCAAAACCTTTCACCCCCATAGTCACAGAGGTGAGGGGATACTGCTTATCCCCTTATACTCCAAAGCACTTTTTATCTTCATGGGCTTGCACTGATAATCTGAAACACTGGTGTGTCTGTTAAATCAGGATTCTTGAGGAAATTATTATCATTCATATGTGAATCACCCTTCTTCCCCCTTTTGCTTTAGGGCTGTTAGTTTATAACATTATACTAGGGAATACAATACGGAGTTACTGTTACAGGTATAGTCCTGAAAGTCCCTAGTGTGAAGTTGAAACTGCAGGACACAGGAATGCAGGGTTCTTAAAAGCAGAGCTGGCTTTTAATTCCTTAAAAGCAGAGCTGGTAGAATTTTTCTACCCCTTAATTCTCTTACCACTAACTCATAATTCACCTGCTCACCTTTTCTTGCTACTCACCACAGATTTTGCATTCCACAGGAAGTTCACAGTATTTGGCTCTGCACTGGGGACAGAAATATCCACCCAGCGTAAGACCCGGCTCACTGTTGTTTTCCAATTGCCTAGAGCAGAGAGAGACAATTTAACACCTAAGAGATAACAACATAGTACTATATAACTACAAATACTACATAGTTCTCACAACAAATAGTTTAAAAATTTTCAGTAGCTTCCATGCAACAGTTCCACATGTATGGAAGTGTCAGAAAGCAATCAATAGGGTGAGATACCAGTAACCATATTTTCACACAGAAACAGAACCAAGACCAAATTTTCCCACATAAAGGAGCCAATATATCTTTAAAAAATAAAGTTATGAAAGGTAACAACATTAGTATTTCTACTTACGAACACATGAATATTCCATATTGACTTTAAGATGCACATTAGTACTTATTTTTTCAAACAGTAAACACTGCTTCAGCCTGAAAATTCTGATTCCCCTATCATCCCTGAAAACTATGATTGCTTTCATTGAGAAGAGTACTAGTACACTAATGAAATGAGGCCTCTATTTCAAACTTCCCTTTAAAGTCACATTAGTAAATAGATAAAATATATTCTATTCCAGTAATACCCTTCATCCTCATCATTATTTTTAGTGATAAAAATACCTGAATCAAGGCAGGCAAGTAAAATTGGTAGCAATTACTTTAATATCTTGTAGCATCCTGGTGTTCTAATCACTGCACAACACAACTAAAAGCCGCTTAATACCTTCAAACAACTTTAAATGTAAATTTTAAAAAGCATATTTAACAGAGGTAACTACAGCCACATACTGGATGTGCAAATGGAAATAAGATTTCTACTGAGAAGCCAGAAGACAACACTTACTTTTTTTTCCCATGTCATTTTGCAATATTGTCACGACAAGCAGATTTTCCAAACATGAGTATTATTGAATTATAATCAGCTCATTGAATTCTAACCAACTCTACTTACGCCATGCTAAAGGATGGCTTTGCATCTTGATCAGCTAGAGAAGCAACTGTATGCTGAGGAAAACCTGAAGAGAAAAACATCCCTTATTACTAATTTTAAACATGCAAGTAATCTTTCAGTTTTTGACTTCAATGGAGAAGTTCCAAAGATTACTTTAAACATTAAGGCCTACATCTTTTTTTCTTTGTTTCTTATTACAGGAGAAGTAATACACTCTTACTAGCTATCAAATTCTTCCTAAAGGTCTCTACCTATATCCACCAACAAATCCCCCGCTGTATTTTCCCCAACTGAAAAATATCTTTTCAAAGACTTCATATTAACTGAAGCTTACTAGAACCCCATTTTTGAAGAACAGCTAAAACGAAAATGATGTGCAATGGTAGGAAAGCAGAAAGAGCACAACATGAATGTCCACTTGAACAATGTTTTCTAATTAAGGGGAAAGCATTTTTGTATGCAGACACAAAGCATTTATTCACTTTCCAAGTGCAGTATGTGATAGATGAGACTATAGCACTTTACAGAGGCTGTAACAGATACCATTCTTTCTATCACTTATTTTTTACAGCTCGTGTCAAGGTAGCAGTTAAATTTTTCCAACTGCTGTTCAGGCTTTACCTATAACAAGTAAATTTCTTCAGTATTTAAATCTACACATGAAAATACACACATTCTTATCTGTGAAAACAGGTGGATGAAACTGAGACATGGCATTAGAGGTCCTATTCCAGTTTAACTCCAGGCTTAAATTTATTGAGAAATACATCAGAAGAAGAAAAGGTGCCTAATCCATTCTTTGAAAAGATCACCACAACAGTGCCCCTAACAAACACGCACTACCTGGCCAAACAGATGGCTCTTACAGCTTATAACAGTTGCCTTCTGCAGGGGAAAAAAAACAGAGGGAGAAACAAAATATTTTTCATCCTTCATTTCTAAGTATTACATTTATACCAATTACTGTAAAAGCAATACCATTCCATTTTATTGCCTTATTTTTTTTAATTCTTAACTTTAATTAAAAGTTGACTACTTTGCAGGAACAACATTAAGAAAACTGATATCTATTTAGCAAAATAAAAGTTAAAATAAAAAAACCTATTGTGCAATGTCTTTATTATGCTTCTAACTATTTGTATGGCTTTAACACAGAAGATGCTAAAGAAAGAAAAAAACAAGATCTGTAAATCTTGTGCTAGGACTTTAACAAAACCATATCCTACCCATTCGAATAAGGGAGCACTCAGAATTTGAACTGGCAGGTGGAGGACTAACATGATGCATCAGCAGTTCCTTATAATGACTTTCATCTAAAATAACGTGGTATGTTCCTGTCACAAAGAAAGAAACACCTCACTCTCAGATTATGAGCAGATAAGAATACAAACATATTCTCCAAATGACAGAAAAAAACTTAAGTAAAAAAAAAAAATTTAGCCAACCCCGTTCCCAAAAACCAGTCCTGTTAATGCTACTGAAAATGATAAGTTTTAAAGTTAATAACACCAGAATGTTTAATTAGATATGAAGGCCTATAGATTTTTCTCCAACATGACACTGTAGTAATGATATTGTAAGAGTTATCACTGTAGTAATTGATATTAACATGTTACATTAATTAAGTTCCACATCACACAGCTTTACATGTGGAACACTATGTTTTATAATATATATATATTTCTTCTCTCTAGAGCTGCAGCTAGCAGCTGGTAATAATTTCACTGAATTTAAAGTATTTCACTAAATATTTTGTAGATTTGGGAAACCTTTAAATTTTCTGCCAGCACAACAGAATATTCATCCTTAAATATCAAAATGCATTAATAAATAGATGACAAATTTTGATTTTAAACTTGTATTAGTAGTATAACCACTGAATGTCAGATACATACCACCAGTTTCTCGGGCAAGTACTGTACAAACTCGAACTTCAGCACTTAGGCCGATGACAGACACTCTGATCTTAACTGCTTTTAAACACTGCAAATAGGAAAAAGAAAGCATACTCAAATTCAGAAAACAGTAAAAAGGTTCAAAGTTTTAAATGAAAATTACTTGGCAATGATACTGCAACTTTCTGGTTTTAGTCTAATAGCTTGGTTGTTCAATGTAGCAGTCAAACTTCACTTCTGTACCTTAATTAGATCATAGATGTTGGCTGGATCACATGTCGTCAGACTGCTGAAGACTACCAAAACCTCTCTGCTTGTGTGTCCTGGCATGTGCCTAAAGAAAGTATATAGTTAATTTACTTCTGTACACTAAGGTACTTGTACGCTAAAGCTTCCAAGGACTTTAACATACTGAAGTCAGAAGACAACATTATATGAAGTCTCCTACAAAGCATAAGATGCTGTAAGACCCTTCTCTGAGCACCAGAATTTCACCTTCCAAAACCCAAACATTTCCAGTGTCTAAAACAACAGTACTTGATTGTGTAGTTGTTATCTGATTGTTTGCTCTAATGCTTAAGTTATCCCTGTACCTTATCCATACAGGTAAAATTCACCTTCGAACTAGCAACACTGTAGTTAAGTCTTCCTGACTTCTTAAAATAAAAACCTCCGATCATTTTATAGGTGTAAATCCACTACTTTTAACGACTGTCTTTTAGTTCTTAATGGAAAACTCTTCCAAGTAGTCATTCATATATTTTTTTTGACACTGACTACCAGCTTTGCTCTGTCAGTGTTTCTGACTATAATTATCAAAATGGTCTTCAACAAATGTTCACCCCATCTCAACACCTCACAGAGCAAAAAAGTTTTTTAACCTTTTTAAAATCTATCCTACCTGAAAATTTACCTAAAGCGTGCCAAAACTCCATTAGATTATTGTGATTCCATGCTATTTCTTTTCCTGTTCTCTTATCATTATTAACCCCTAACTCTGCCCTCTCTCATACCTCTTATACCTCTAGTAAGAAATAATTGCAGGGTCTTTCACCACCATATTACAGAATCACAGAATGGTTCAGGTTGGAAGGGACCTTAAAGATCATCTAGTTCCAACCCCCCTGCCATGGGCAGGGACACCTCCCACTAGACCAGGCTGCTCAAAGCCCCGTCCAGCCTGGCCTTGAACACTTCCAGGGATGGGGCACTGACAACTTCCCTGGGCAACCTGTTCCAGTGTCTCACCACCCTTACAGTAAAGAATTTCTTCCTGATGTCCAATCTAAATCTCCCCTCTTTCAGTTTGAAACCGTTACCTTGTGTCCTATCATTACACTCCCTGATAAAGAGTCCCTGCCCATCCTTCCTGTAGGCATAAAATCATCTACTTGGTTTTAAAATATCATTGCTTTTTATAAGCAGCACACCTCCAAATAGAAGCATCTTGTGTCAGAAAAATAATTTCTGCACTACTAGCATATTTAACTTCTAAACAGTTTGTATTGTAAGAGGACATAAAGCTGCCTTTTAAAGACTCGGGTCAGCACGATGCAAGATGCTACTTGTAAAAAATGCTGTCTCCGTCCCTTCAAAAATTCACAATCAGCATTATACTGATTATGAAAAACAAAGAAAGCAAAAAAACTCCATGTATATACTAACTTTAAAGTCTGCATGGCCAAATTTAGGGAATTATATAGGGATGGCTCTCCACTGCAGTTCATATCCACTGCTTTCTTCAGAGCAGTTATGTGCTTTTTTGAGTTACCTATAAGTGAAAAAAACAATTCAGCCAAAATAACAAGTTAAAAGAATAACAATATTTAAACTATACACTTAATGTATATGTGTACTTGTACAACAACAGTTTTCAGACTGTGACTTGTAACTCTATGTTTCTCCTAAGAAATTGACCTCTTGATCAGAATGCAGAAAACCATAAAACAATATATTAACGGAAAGACATTTGCTCTACAGGCACTCAACTGTTAGAACCTTTAAGAAGCCGAAAGAATAAAATCACAGTTGCTCATCATTAAGTGCTTAACATGAGCGTGAAGTGTCTCAAAAGTGTTTCAGCAGAAACCCAGTTTAGATTCCTCAAAGTACTGTTCAAGGACTGATTGATCCTCAAATTCCTCAATAAAGTTGCTCCAGTTTTAGAGGTGAATAAAGAGAAAAAATTAAGACTTCATCTCTGAAGCTACATGGATCGCTAGTTACAGGTGGCAGGAACGAAAGAAACTTTGTCTCTTAACATCCAGACAGATCTCACAGAACACATAGATGTCATAAAATACAAAAATAACAAACACAGTGAGAAATTAACTATAGGGGAAACAATGCATATTTTAATGGCAATCTGGATAAGACTTGATCATGGACAAGCACGTGATGACAATTCTAGATCAAATCAGATCAAAATAAAGACCCTGCTTTCAGACAAGTTGCAATAACTTCTCTTTTAAGTTAAAAATATTATGTTACAGTTACTTCACTTTCAGCAGCGTCATACAGGTAGAACTTATAACATCAACACAAGAGATGAAAACATCTCCAATTTAAAAAACAACAACAAACTACCTCCCTACCTGAAAGTTCTGTCATTTTTTCAGCTCTTTTACTCTTGGTTACAATTAAGCCAATCTGCAGAAGAAAAAAAAAAAAAGGCAAAAGTTTTCTTAGCAACTTTAAAAATAAGTTAATTTACATTTTTTGGTATAATTTGCCTAATACTTCTTTATGGATCAGAATTACTTAACTATACAAGTTTTCTTGTAAGTGTAACAACAGCAGCACAGCACTATGCATCACGTAACATACACTCCTGTATTTCCAGTACTTTTGCCACAAGTTACAAAAAGAAATCTTCTAAAATTCTAAATGCCTGAAAAAAATATAATCAAGTCTTCTGTGTTGGAATTTATGCTTAGGAAAAAGGGAATAGATGGGTTCTTACTTTCATTAGTTCAGGCAGAAACAAGAATTTCACCAGACTGATGAGGAAGGGATGGGAAGGAACACAAATTGAAAACAGTTTACTAGTGTTAAAACTAAAACTAACTTTTAAAATAGTTTTCAGTTACTTGTTTCTTGCATGTTGTACATACCTGACTAATAGGATTTTGGTCAAAGTACTCTTCAACAAAATATTCCAATAACTACAAAGAAAATTTAAGACCGTTAAAAACTAAATACAGTTTTATTCCACATGCATTAAGTAGGTGGTACTTGCAAAACATCCAGTATCATTGGGGAAAAAAAGGGGGAATGAGCCCTTCCTTTCCATTTTCCTCTCACCCCAGCCCTTCCATCCTTCTCTTTCCTCCCGTGTTACCAATTCAATCTAACTTTCAGAAACTAGTCACCCCTTATTTTATTCACTTCGTACGTTAGAGTACTGTTGGTTCAAATGGAGATTTACAATACAGCAAAAAACCACTAATCTGTAGAAAATCACCAAAACCCACTCTTTCAATGCTTACTGTTGTTAGAGAAGACCATATATAGTACAACATGTACAGATCCATAGTCTGAAGGAGCAATCCAATTAAACTCCTATCTAGCATCCATTCAAATCAAAATTCATCAAAACACAACTTTAAGAAAAAAATATCTTAGATGTGTAATGAAAGCATGTTTATTCTTCTTTCATCCCTTACCAGGGGCAATACTTCAGCTTAATTTCCACATACTTTTCGTAGTGTGTCTTCCATAATATGTCCTTACAAAGTGTTTTTGCTGTACAGAAGTACTTGTGCAAGGCAAACTAACACCACACAGGTTTTACTATTCAAAAACCAGGAAAATTACAGACTAGCAACCGAAACAAGGGAAAAAAATGTAGGATGAGAGGAGAGATGATGCTATGCATGTACTCTAGTCACAGGAGACTGCCATTCTTTTAAATGCAAAATGGAACTGGTTTACAGAGAAACAGTGGATTAATAAGAGAAAACTTTTGAGTAGAGAAATACCTTCAAAGTGCAAGTAAGTCTGTTTGGTTTTAAATCTTGGTCCTCCATAGTTCTTGATCCATCAACAACCACGTAAAGGTGACGCATCTGCATTTTCACCATAAGTGATAATCACTCAGAGAACAGATATTTAGACGAACAGTTCATTATTCCATTTACTTTAAAGAGCAACTACTTCCTCCCTCAAACTGGTAAAATTCAGCGTACTGAGCTGTGCAATCAACACCAACTGAGAAGTAAAGCATTTTTTCCCCCTCTTCCTTGAAAATGAAAAACAAGACTATCTTGAAAAATGCACACTGTTCTTTCCCTCTTACGATAAGCTAAAATATGCATAGTCTCCACTTTCATCTCTTCATCTGAAGAGCTCAGCATTGTGTAAAGTAATGTTGTTATTTACAATTTATTTAAATTATGCCCATTTTTCTCATGAAGAAAAATTGACACTGCAAGTGCACGTGATATGACTGCTGTGGCAAAACACACCCTGATACAGTGAACATGCCAAACCTTCAACTGAATACTCATGCTTCACATCCCACACTGACAATGAACAAAGAATGTTTAAAAAAAGAAAAAAAAAAAAAAATGGTGGAAAATGTAAGCTTTGGTCTCAAGCACATTAAGTCAGCAAAAGTGTATTTCAAGTTAGGCATACCACCTCTATTCAAGTAGTTGTGGACTCAGGATGGACAAGGGTTAAGAGATTAACATACCATTCCAAGTCGAACTTGTCCATGGTGTTCATAGAGTCTAATAAAACACAAAAGGATTTAAGTTAGATACAAATGAATTAATGGTTCCTTAAACAAAAGTCCAGAACAAATTCAATACTAGACTTCTGGCAGATCGGAAGCAATAACAAACAGACACTTTATTTATACTGAAAAAAAGACAATTCAGTTGCAAAGAGATTTCATGCCTCTCGGAAAACAAACAACCAAAAACTATGTCTTACTACCAGGTTTAATGAAACCTTAAAATTTTATCCAAATTTGAGTATTGTAACATAATCTGCAATAAAACAAATCTAGGTTTTATCTAGCATTTTTTCTCATGATTTGAAACACAAATCTGGTGCCATGATACCAAAACCCAGCTGGACGCATGATTTGTGTATCAAAAAAAATGTCGAAGGATTTTCTCTAAGCAGTGCAAATTGCAATTGCAGGGCTCTGCACTGTGTTTTATCAGATCGAGACCTCCACGTTTTATCAGAGGGAGACCTCACCTCCACAGCTAGCATACATCGGGGGTATCTAGCCTGGATATAACCAGTCATAAGATGAAACACAAAAGTAAATTTTACTATTTTTTCTGTCAGAATTGATAAGTAGCAGGCAAGAGACACGCATCTTGGAGCTCTGAAGGGGTAAGGACACATAAATATATTGCAGGCGTGCCAATATGCTTACTCAGCCTAGAGGACTCTGTTTTGTAATGATTAACTCCTTATAACTGCCCAGGCCAGTGTTATTAGCGGGCTCGTGGCAACACATAATACCTTTTCCTCTTTGCCTTGAAAAGAATGTCCTCGATGGTGGCTTTCAGCGATCCAGACTCATCTTCTTTAAGAATTTCCCTGCGCAAAACAGACAGTTATTGAGCAGAAGGGGGATTTTTCTCGTCTGTCACCAATAAGAAGGCGAGGAGGGAGGAGGAAAGCTTACCATGTTCTCTCGTAGCCCCCTTCCCAGCGCTTGGTCCGTTCGGGTTCCTCATCCATGGCCACGGCTTCGCTCCGCCGAGGGCGGTCCCGCTCCTGACCAGACCGAAGGCCGCCGGCCCCAGAGGCCCAGCTGCCACCTGAAGGGAAGCCCCGCTACGGTGCCGCACGGCGGCTGACAGGGCTGTGAGAAGGGACCGTCCCAGGGGGGCCGCCGGCAACCTGAAAGGCTGAAGGGAACGGGACACGCGGCGGCCTCCAGCCCCGTCGCCCCGACCCGGAAAGGCTAGCGCCGGCCCGCATCCGCCTGTGTGCGCAGCCAACGCCGCCCGGCTGCCGCCCGCGCCGCTGAGCGATCGTTCCGGTGAGGCAGGAGAGAGCGAGGCGGGGCCCGGTGGCGGTCACCGGTAATGCTGGGTTTAATTTGCCCCAAAAATTTCCTCCGAGGCCGCAGCTTCCCGGCCCTGTCTCAGCGGCACACGGAACGGCGGGGCGCCGGCGAAGCTGTCCGGCCCTGCCTCTCAGCGGCTCCTTCTCGGCACCTCAGACTGAGGGAAATGACGCTGCCGCTGCAGTTAAATACAGGATACTTGTCACAACGGCATCAAAATACACCGGTTAAGTTATAAAAAAGGACGTTAGCGTCGCCGTGGATACGTCGGTAGTGCAGGCCGTGAGTTCTGTCAGGTCAACCCGGCCTTCCATCGTCTCTCAGGGACCAGTTAAACAGGGTTAAGGCACTCTCTGCCCTGGTTTATGTGGTATTTCTGTAATTAAGTGAAGTAATTTCAGTAATTGGCAGAAGAATCCAGGAGCCTGGATTCTGGAAAAAGACCATTATTTGCAAACATGGTAGCACTGAATTTTAGTGCATCATTACACCCTACTTAACAAAACTAACTGCATATTAGCCTGGTTCTGAAATACAGAACTTGGCATTCATTCACTGCTGCAAGGCTTGGGGTATATTTTCTGTGGTTTTATTGTGCTCACAGGAGCAAAATGAGTAGTGGAGTAATACAAGTTTTTGCGAACACACAGAATAATGTCGCCGTATTTAGGATCTCCCCTTTCTGGTGGGGTTCTTTTTTTGCTGCAATGGCTTTCTTTGGGGATTTCTTTTAATAATCTATCACTACAAAGCTGTGAACAGTTAAATGGCAATTACATTTAAAAAGTGCTTCAGGATGCTTCTTACTCCATTGAGTGAGCGTGCTAGTTGCTCTGACCAAAGGAAATGTAGTTTTTTCCTAATTGTTGTGTACGTTCCATTTTCCAGGTATCTTTAAATTTACTGTTTGTCTCCTTTGCAAGCATACAATTTACTTTTAAAAGTGACCAAAAAGATTTAAGAAGGACTCTAGCTCATATCCAGCAGCTTTTGTCATTGCAGATTATAGAAGAGAGATTTTGAAATACTGATTAATGTAGTAGAGCGGTGTCTGGTCAAGATACTGGGCTGGATGAGTTCTAACCATACATGCCAATGCAACTTGGAAAAATTTATTTTGGGTCTATAAAATAGCACAAGTCTAGACTAGAAGATGTAATTTAGGGATTGCTTAGAGATGAAAACTTCCTGAAGCTACAGCTTTTCACTTGCTTTTCAAAATAGGGCAACAGGCTATTTTGTTTGCATACACAAAACTGACTAGATGCTAAAAGAAAGCATCAAGAAGAAAATTGATTACAGTTTTAACACACAGTAGAAATACTGGGGTTTTGGCTGGTACATAGGTCCAGGAGGGGCTTTCATTGTTCTCTCCTGTAATACTGATTATCTTCACATGCAGGCAGAAAACGGGTTGTGCTTCTCACGCTGAAAATGCACTGTTATATTGATAGATGTTAACTAATCACCTTTCACAACTACTGTAGTAAAGATTACAAAACTACATTTAACTATGTAACAGTAACTTTCTTCTGTTACCCTTACTTTGCTATGCCCAGAAACTGACAATTCTGCAGTAGTATCAAACCAGTTGATGCTGAATGAAGAACAACATGGTCCCTACATTCCGGAATTTACAACAGCAACTAGTTCATGTTAAACCTAGGGGATAATTTGTTTAAACACAAGAAAAGCATTTTCAGTTGTGTGGATTAACATCAGAGTGCTTGAGAAGATGACGTGATGAAAAAATGTTGCCATGGGATGGACTGGCCGTTGTGAGAATGAGGCAGCAGGGAAAAAACACAAATGTAAGTGTACAAGGGAACAGAAGGACAGATTTGTTAGCAGAACAAACTCACTAATAGAAAAACAGGATCAAAACTATGAAACATTCAAAATTATCAAGATCTGAAATCTGCTGTGAAAAAGACAAAAATTATTTACATATAATTTAAACACACCTATATATAATTTTTATATATCTCCAGAACACTACACACAGTGGTAGAAAATGAAAATTGCTGTATCTACTCAATTATAGCTAGAAAGGAAGAAACCCAGTGACATCTACAAAGTTCCTATATTTTAGGAATAGTAAGGAATAAGCAATCTGTCAGGATGAAAGAATACATCATAGACATTTTACATATTCTGGTAATTCCACAAGGTCTTTATCTACATTTAAACAGGATTACAGTGCAGATTCTGGAATTGTATGAATGTCTCAAATTATTTTGCTAGAGTGAAGATTACATGTCATTTTAAAAGCTTGAAGATGTTTGCTTTCCCACAATGCAAGCAAAAAGAAAATGCAGCTACACAGAAGTGTATTCTTTCATGTGCAGAAAGAGCTTGAGATCTTTTCAGATTAACATCGAAATACAAAAAGAGGTAACAAATTAGTTTCAGGTTTTTTGATGGTACGTGATCATGTTTTGTTTCTACCTAAAATAATTCCAAGCAGCACTGATCCATCTCATGTCCTCAGCAGTTTCCATTTCATAAGCATCACAGTGAGGATTTGCTCAATAAGGCTAGTTTTAGCCAATTTCTCTACAGAGCAATCATAACTTGCTGGGTATAGTGGAAGTGTGCCAAGACTGGGTTTGACTTCTTGAATTACAGGAAAGTTGCTGAGCATCCGTTTCTAAGGGGTGTCACTCTGCATCC
This sequence comes from Fratercula arctica, assembly GCA_947846985.1. Classification (NCBI taxonomy): domain Eukaryota; kingdom Metazoa; phylum Chordata; class Aves; order Charadriiformes; family Alcidae; genus Fratercula; species Fratercula arctica. The sequence continues at coordinate 67,746,462 of CANTUZ010000026.1, read as the reverse complement.
AAGAAAGACAATAAATGAGGAAGAAATCATGTAAACAGCAGTAAGATTTACTTAAACGGGAGTGGGGAAAAACTTACTGCTTCTGTATCCTTCAGCCTGTTGCATTTATTGTGAGCAATTTATAAATACAGGGGAAACAGGTGGTTTGGGCTGGGCTGGCCACTAAAGAATTGACAGATGCTCTCTTTAACCTCTCTCCCTTCAGAGAGGGAGAGAGAGAGACTTATGGGTTGAAAAGAAGTACTAAAGTACTTTAATGAAATATTGACAGTAAAATAGTAATACCAAAAGATAATAATATTAATAAGAAAATAATGAAATATATACAGTACACACAAAACCAGTATCAAGCTCTCAGAATGACCATCACGTCACCAGCAGGCACTGGGGAAGTCCCAGAATGGACTCCATGACAGACGGGAACTGGGTTCCGGATCTGGATTCAGGGACAGGATGGGGATCAAAGGCAGATGAAGAGAGTCCTCCTTGGACGCCGGCCACTGAAGAAAGAGGCCAACCCCTTTGATCCCTCAGCTTTTATACTGAGAGGGATGCAGACGGGACGGAATACCCTGTCCCGACCACTCCTCCCCGCAGGTGCAACCCCTCTACGCTTTTCCACCTCTGACCCTCCGAAGTGGTACACAACAAAGTTAGCTGACACTGGCTCTTATAGCAGTCAGTATAAGCAAGAGCCTCTGCACACACCATTCCTTAGTATTCAATTGTAACCATCAGGCCTTACCACTCTGGGAGCAGACACTCTCTGAAAAATATGCCATTAATTTCAGTCAGTTAGAAGAGGCTTAACTGCAAAGTAAAATTACTGAAAAGAAAATTAGTTCTGTTTTACCTCAAACCAGAACAAAAGGAGAAATGAAGTGGCTGTCAATTAAACCATACCTGGGAAAAATCCAAGATATTTTGAAGGAAAGCAATGAAAATTACTGAAGATAGAAGAAGGGGAATTCTTTAAGAAGTCAGGATCTGCTTCTAGGAACTGAATATAAAGCTGCAGTTTGATCTGCTCCCATTAGACGGTGTGCCATCCTTTCTTAAAAAAGTCCAATTTATAAAACGTCAAAATGGAAAAATGTCTGCAAGCTGACAATTTTAATAGAAGACAGAAATGAGACTTCTTTCAGAACAGGAGTACTTTTTATTGACAAGGCCAAGAATTTCAGTGCTGGACAAGAACACAGGATATACAATCATTTTGTACATCATTATTGCCCAAATGCTTCAAATCCCACCACAATTTTGAGACTAATAAACTAAATATTGGATGGCTTCTTCTACAATTTCAAATCAATTAGGTTTTTCATTGCCACAATTATTTTTAGTTGATACACTGTCATGAAAGCTAGTCCAGACTACTATGCAATACAAACTTGTGGTTACATTTGTTAGGTGCTGCTTAATCTGCCCTGCAAAAATACACAGATTAGTAAAGAGTATGCAGATGTTGCCACAGTTATCTTGATCAAGGATATCCAGCTGTTTATTAAGCCAAAAAAAAAAAAGGCCTTTCATTGATTTATTCAAGTCCAGTTTGAAAACTATTATATTCCTGAAAACTGTAAGTCTCTTGGACATTTCCCTTCGTAGATCTGTGAAGCCAGGCAGCCATTTTCTAATAGGAAGACTGAAGGTTTGAAGTTCTTGTTATACACACTCAGTGTCTGCGGAAAGACTGTAATTGAAAGTGATTGCTGTGTGCCCACTGACGTAGCGCAGTATTACTTGGTAAGAATGAAATAAATGTTGGCTGCCTTCTGCAAAAACCCAGTCACATGAACAAGACCACACAGCAGACTCTCCACACGTACACCCAACAATGTAGTTTCAGAGAGCTGAACCAGAGAGACTGCCTAGAGAGACCGAGGTGATAATCATCTAATAACTTTAGTTTTGCCTGAAGTATACCTTCTATTCTTTAAGGATATCAAGAGACCACTTTCCCTGATAGTTCCGATTGTAACTAATTCTTCCTGAATTTCCTCCTAATTTCTGTCTTGCATTTTACTGGCTTCAACTCCTAGCCACTAATTCTTACTCCATTAATCTCAATTTATCTGAGAGAAAAATGTTTCTTGGACTAATATTTTTTCTTCGATCTGTTCAGAGCACTGTTGACAGGTCCCTTTTCAGTTCTCCATTGATAGGTTAGAGCAAAACCAGCTCACCAGTTGTATGCACCAAAAGTGCCTGTTGAGCAGTGTTGAGGTCCATAATGGATCCAGGACTGAGCAAGTAATTTACTGTAATGGTGGCAACACATTGCCCTGCTGGACCTCCTAAGCTGCAAACGTAAATGCCTTCTCCTGGGGCGCAATGCTCAGCACGCCCCACTGCCATGCATTGCACTAATCCTATTTAAAACCCAAAAGACTGGCAGACGGTAGTATTCCTACCCATCTTCTCTCCCCAGTTTTTGGAAAATCCCCTCAGCCACACCTGTGGCACCGTGCTGGGAAATGTGGAGCGATCCACACACAGCTGTTTCCACTTGGTTTATTTCCTTGTTCCAGCCACAGGCATGGTGTCCCCTTTTCCCCGACCCATTTGTTGGAAACTTGCCAGGACAGGAGAAGCAGGATGGTTCTGAGAGGCTACGCAGGCACTCTCTGAGGGACTGGGAGCCAGTTTCTCAGAGACTGAAAACTCAGACCACTGTCAAAGGCAGCCCGGAGCTAGGTCTCAGGGTCCTTATGGGAGGAAGACCTAGTAAAGGTGCAGACTGGGAGTCTTCCAAAGAACAAGTGAGTCAGCTTCTTTTTAGCACCTTATTAACATCAGTTTTATATAATAATCAGTTGGATTAATCTTCTTCTCCTGGTACAGATGCAATGCCCAGAACTCCCACTAAGAAAAAATGAGAAACCTGGGTGCAGTGAGAGGTTGTTCAGATTGCAGGCATTTGGATAAGGGCCTCTCTTACAAAGAAAAGTTTAAAAAGTATACAGCACAGTAAGTATAAAACACTTGGCCCAGCTCCTTTATAAGATAGAGAGGTTTCCTCTTCTTTGAAAAGAATAGAAATCTGAACCACAGAGAGAGACAGATAGCACTGACCGTCATCTGGTTTCAGACTGATGAAAATATTGAGACACCTTCCAGGTAGATGAGACTGAAGGCTTTCAAATGAAAAGGTGCCAAGTTTTCAAATTCTCTCACTGTTCCCATGGTGTCTTGTGTTATTCACCTCATCCACTAAAACTCTTGGAGTTAAGTGGCTGGAAAAACTGGAATGTTAACTTTACAAATCTGAAAGTGGGTTTGTAGACATCAAGATTGCAGCGTGAATGATATGGGCTCAAAAATCAGATGTGATATAACTGCCAGAGTGAGGTATATTAATGCATTTCCAGTACTGAAGAACAGAGACTGTACTACCATCACTGTTCTAAACTGGAAACAGCTTTCCTGATGTCTTGCCTTCAGTTATGGCAAAAGTTAAAAACTTTATTTTAAAGAAAAAATGATCGCTTGTAAAAATTTGAAATAACCTTAATCAGAGCACCTTTTTCTAACAAAATGCTTTTAGAAGCAATAGAATAACATGGCTACAGTGGTGATTTTTTTTCCAAATTAAAATATATTTCAGAACAAACAAATTGCAGTTGTAGAAAACTGTACAAGAAAACTATCAATGCTTCTAACAATTTTAGTAGGTAAAAAAAAGTAAACAAAGATGTGAAAAAGGATACAAAGAGAAAATTTACTGGCTTATGAAAACATTTGCATATACAAACTTATCCCCATGACAAAATATAAAAATGTATACTGATATGCTCTGGAAAGCATGTCTATTAAAATATTTTACCTGGCCTTATACAGGATACTAATAATTTATACTTTGGATGAGAATTAATTTTGCTGTGCTTACTCTCTGAATGCCAAGTTCGCAAACAACTGCTGTCTAGACAAAACGGCCTGTTAATTGCTGATGAAGAGTAAAGTGTTTTGCCTTTAAACCGATGGACTCCTACTAAGATGACCCAGAAAAGTTATACAGAGCATACTGACTTATTGCAACACTAATGGAACACAACATGAGTCTCATCCTGTACCTCTGTTCCTTAAAGGCCATGTATAAATTTGCTGCATGACCTATAAAGAGGGGGAATAAAAAAAAATCCCAAAAAACAAAACCCCAACACAACCTGCCCCCTTGCCCCCCCGTTACTATGGTTGCTTAAATAGGCAGTTATTTTGTATCTCTTGTTTGATGAAATTCCAGATAATTTCTGACATACAGCAGAGCATTTGGAAATACAACACAAGAAGTCTTACTAAACTAATTTTTGATTTGCAAAAATTACTCAATATGATTAAGCATGCCAACAAACCCCAGCCAGAAAGAGCAGTTCAACTCTTTCTGATATCATTAAGATATCACCTATAAATGAAATCTGAAATTGTTCACGGCACTCCTGTGCAAACTTTTGACATAGTCTTTAGAACCACTTTCTCTGGTGGGCTCTGCAAGTTTGCCAATACAGTATTTTCAAAGAATGCATCTTTAAGAGGCCAGGCTGTGTACTGTCTAATAAAAGCAGAATGTTAGCACGTTTTCTAAACTCATCTGATAACTTCATTACATTGATTTAAAATTGGATCTGCATACAAAACCTACCAGCAATGTACACCTAAGTAAGTGACAAAGTGATTAAGTAATCCCCATAGGCGTACTGTTCCGAGAGTAAATAAATAGTTTAAAATATGCATTTCAATTTAAAAAATAGAAAGTAGTATGCACAAAGTGAAGGCATAGCTAAGTTTCTACATTCCAATTCATAACTTTATCATAGTCCTGAATTCGTTGTTTTATGTGAGAAAGCTTATTCTTTAGGTATTCACAACGCTCCTTTTTCTCCAGAAATGCAGGATCCTGCCAAAAATACAAAAAACTTTACATTAATATATTACACTTTCAGACTCTTCCAAGAATAGTCTATTATCAATTACATTTTTGATTAAGGACAGTATATAAATATTCTCCACAATCACAGTTCTTCCCTGGTCACAGTTACTTATTTCCTGCTTCCCTTTCCTTCATGAAAGCCTGGAAAAAGAGGTTCTGCTTTTATACGCTGTAGTTACTTAGAAAACAGAGCAGGTTTAAGCAGAAAACTGCAAATATAAATGACATCCTACTACATAATTTGGATTCTATAGGCGTGTTGTAGTATATCTAATAAACCCCTCTGCCAAAAAAGCAATGAAGTTTAACTACCATGGACACAAAATTTGAATTCCATGAAAAAAAAAAGAAAAGAAAAGAAAAGAAAAAGGTATTTGTAATGAATCATAGAATGGTTTATGGGACCTTAAAAATCATCTACTTCCAACCCCCCTGCCATGGGCAGGGACACCTCCCACTAGACCAGTTGCTGAAAGCCCCATCCAGCCTGGCCTTGGAACACTTCCAGGGAGGGGGCATCCATAGCTTCCCTGGGCAACCTGTTCCAGTGTCTCACCATCCTCACAGTAAAGCATCTCTTCCTAATATCTCATCTGAATCTGCCCCCTTTCAGTTTAAAACCATTACCCTTCATCCTATTACTACATGGCATTGTAAAAAGTCCCTCTCCAGCTTTCCCGTAAGCCCCCTTCAGATACTGAGAAGTTGCTACAAGGTCTCCCTGGAGCCTTCTCTTCTCCAGGCTGAACAACCCCAACTCTCTCAGCCTGTCCTCACAGGAGAGGTGCTCCAGCCCTCTCATCATCTTCGTGGCCATCCACTGGATATGCTCCAGCAGGTCCATGTCTTTCTTATGTTGGGAACTCCAAAGCTGGATGCACTACTCCAGGTGGGGTCTCCCCAGAGCGGAGCAGAGGGGCAGAATGACCTCCCTCAACCTGCTGGCCACACTTCTTTTGATGCAGCTGAGGATGCAGCTGGCCTTCTGGGCAGTGAGCACACACTGCTGTCTCACGTTGAGCTTCTCATCCACCAACACCCCCAAGTCCTCCTCAGGGCTGCTCTCAATCCATTCTCTGCCCCCAACTTGTATTTGTGCTTGGGATTGCTGTGACCCAGGTGCAGGACCTTGCACTTGGCCTGGCTGAACTACATGAGATTTGCATGGTTTTTACGTATTACGTTTTTAATGGAACACAGGTACACGTTTACTGCCCACATTGAAAATGACAAAGTGAAACCTGCTAGATGACACTGAAAATTACTTTTGTGAGTATGTTTAAGTTTCATGCCACAAAGAAAATATAAAACATCTTTTCAATGGTAAGACTATGTTTTCTGTTGTTAACTTATGCACTGGCTCTGTCAGTCAGGGAATACAAGTGAACTGGATTCCCCAAAATAACCAGTCTTCTGAATACAGAATGCTAAGATGAGACGTAGTCTCAGAAATGTAAGTGCTTAGCTTTTGGGATTTTTTTCCCCACATCTGGCTAATAGAATCATTATTCTCAAAACAGGTTGTTGGCATGAGTGGAGTGTGTGGTTTCCTAACTTTGCCAAACTTTTAAAAGACAAATACACAAAGCCTTGTGGTAGCTACAGATACTGTGAGCTAGCAAATTGCACCTAGCGTCAGACATGTTGGCTCTTTACACTCTTTGCTATTCATTAGATTCATTAGCAATGTAAAGCTGAAAACACTCACATTTTTCTTCTTCTTGTATTCTTGCAGAACTTTTGATATCCTTTCCTGTTCCTAATGAGAAAGACCACACATTTTTAAACACCTTAAGTGTGCTCCATATCTTCATGTAAATTCTACAAAATACTCGTCAGAAGTAAAATTCTCATTTGATCAATCAATTATAGTTGTAACATTTTAGTTCTAAATCTCGTACTTGAGAAATAGTGGAAGTACTTTAACTGTAACTCACTCAAATTTGAAAGCTACTAGCATCAAAAACAAACAAAAAAACCCATGTCTACAACTTAATTTCAACTTGGTATTCTTGACCGATGACCAAACAAGAAATAACGTTATTTGGGGAAACTTTCTCTCCCACCAAGTCACTGCAAGCATTACCAGACTTGTGCCCCAGCTAAAGACAGTCAGAGACTGCCTAATACCACACCTGTTTTCCTTGAGCCCATTTCACAGGTACTTACATATATGCTTTCAGGATGGTGAGGAAGCTGTCTCATCAATGCATCCAGCTCATCAAACTTTTTTAATACAGCATGAACTTCCACAGACAGTTCTTTGTACTCAGCAAACTGATCATTAAATACTGCTTTATACCGGTCTCGCATTTCATTTGTTTGAATTGCTGGGTATTTCCTTAAAAAAAAAAAAAAAAGTTTTCAAGGACTAGTTTTAGAGATAGGACTTCAACAAACACATGGAACCTTCACCTTGATAGTGTTTCTGTATTGTTTGCTAATCTCGTAACCTGCTGAAGTTTGCAAGTATGTAAAGCACTGAAATCACCAAATTATTCTATGACAGAATGGTTGAGGTTGGAAGGGACCTCTGGAGGTTGTATGGACCACCACCCCTGCTCAAGCAGGGCCACCTAGAGCTGGTTGCCCAGGACTGTGACCAGACAGCTTTTGAATATCTCCAAGGATGGAGACTCCATCATCTCTCTGGGCAACCTGTGCTAACCCTCACCGTGAAAAAGATTTTCCTACTATTCAGGTGGAACCTCCTGTGTTTCAGTTTGTGCCTACCCTATGGCAAATAGTATAAAAATTAATTTATGATCTCATTTTTGACCATGGAAAGGCTTACCCTTTAAAAGGGAGAATGTTATAGATTTAGCATTTAGAAAGTACAGGAGTTGTGAAATTTCAGGGACTAAAAACACAAGTAATTTCCCATGTATTTTATTTTTTATTAAATTGTCTGCAAGGTGGTCTGCTGTTCCTTTGGCAGTTATTGTACGTGCTAGATTATAACATTCTGCTTTAACATTTGAGGTTTGGGTAGGTTTTTTAAATTTCAGATTCTTTATTTATATTACTGGTTCTATGCCATTCGTACCAGCCCCCCATCCCCTCTATTTTTAACATTAACTTTAAATAAAGAATTATGAGTTCCCATAGCACAAGCATGGCAGAGAAACTGAGTGTATATATGAGAAATACTAAGTGAGAAGTATTCTCCGTTAAGTTTGTTCATCAAACACAAGTAACTTACGCTAAGTAGTCTGGCATCACTATAGGTTTAGGAATGTGGCCTGCAGGTATATGACCATTAAGTAGTTCTGGTTTTCTTTCCATTGATTTAAGTTGCCTATAAGTGACCTCTTCTCTTGGTCTGTCATCACTTTCATACTGTTTTAAAAGAAAAACACAGAAGTTCTTAATGAAGTCAGTTTTACTTCAAATGCAACATACATGAACCACAAAATACTCAAATAATTTGAAGACAGAGATACCAGTATTCAGCAGCAGTAGGAGCAAATCACAGATATTTCTTACAAGCCTTATTGTAATTAGAAAATTGATAACGAGTTACAGTGATGTTTCACACACAGTGATACACAGTGGTACAAGTGACAATAAATACTTCTTGTGGCTTGGAAAGATTTGTCTTGTATGTCTTCAAAAAAATAATTTAAGGAAGTTTCCTTGGAATTCCATCTAATTTGTGAATGAACAGGTTCCCTTCTCCCCTTGTTTCCTACTGCACAATTTATCACCTGATCTGGAAGCTAAAGCATGTGGAGTCTTGTTGGAGCACATAAAAAAAGATCCTGATCTAGTACTGAAGCAACAGAGAAAACAGTGGTAGGAAATTCACAGTAGCTAACAGGAGAGCTTTAAGACCTAAATAAATACACCATAAATTATCTGAGAATCATCAACATCTGTTAAGATCCTATACAGTCTTTGCATATACAGTATGCAACTCCATCTTTGTGATTTGCTGATACTTCAAAACTGGTAAGGAGGTCTTTGGAGCAGTCTCAGAGACACAGGAACGGGGTCAACTCACAGAGCACTGACCAGTGTGCTTCCACTGGCTCTCCTGCAAATTAAGCAGCCAGCAAGGAGGAAAGAGTCCCTAAAACCTACAATGCATCAGATGACATGCTGTTCTCGCTATGTCTGCAAAACTCTGTGATAAATGCTACAGAACTTGTCACTTCATTAAAGAGGCTAAGAGCACATACAGAGGGGGTCATCAGATTTGCTTTTTACAGTAAATTTTATAACCTAGCCTAGCTAGCAGTAACTTCTTTACAAGCTTCTTCTGAATCTTCCAGGTAGGAGAACGTTGTCCAGACTACAGTACAGACTTAAACCTAATCTCTTCCAAGCCAAATAAGTTAATAAATAGATAGGTCAATCAAAATATTCACAAGAAAAAGAACAACCATTTGGAAATACCAGTAAACAGAAAAATAAATTCCTATTTCCTACCTTCTTTTCTGGAAAAGAGGACTGTGTTTTCATCTATTAAAAAACGGAAAGAACGGTAAGTTTTATTTTCAGCAGACTTTTAAAATCTAAACTTTTTCAAAATCATGCTGTACAGAGAATTACATTTATATTTAGGTATGAAGAAATTTAGCATGAGGAATATTTTCAGATCACTTGATTTAAAGACCATTTAAGAACAGTGGAACGAAAACAACCAACCAAAACCCAGAACAATGACAGGACCTCCCAGAGCACAGCTGTAAGGAACAGCTTGCAGGAAATACTCCATCCACTTCCCAACCTCCTTCATTATTTGACATTCCAGCCCATATTGACTCACTGACACTCTGCTGCCTAATTCATTGCCTAGAAAACACGTTAGTGCACTAACCAGTAGCTCAACCAGCAGCTGTTTTGCACAGCACTCTCCAGAGTCTAACCTATATTACAGAAGTATTCCCTTTAGAAATATTAAGTAACTGGAATAACAGAACATGGATAGTAACAGGGAAGAGTGACTGAAACACCTTCTGTGTAATTCCAGCAGTCACCTCGTTCTTGTGGGACGTACCAAATGTTGGTTAAAAAGTTTTTATCAAAGAGCTGCAATGTACTTTTCAAAAGGGGAGTCTCAGTTTTACAGAAGAGGGCAGAACGGAAACCAGTGTTAAATGAAAATGCTGCAAATCAGACTGCAATCATAGAGCAGAGGAAATGCCACTTGAAACTCGCTCTCTCCTACTAAAATCACTCAAATGCTGACTTCTCCTTAGGCTTATGTAGGCTTCACATTCATTAATTTTTATGCTATGTTAAGTTTTATTAATTTTTAAAGGATTTTTTTGGTGGTGTTTTCATGTGAAGGAAGTTTTACACAAGTGACTTTGAATTCTGTAGTTGACAGTGATAAGTCTTTACCATTACACTTTATTATTAACCAGGCAAGTACTGAATGCTTTCAGTAAGGGCATGGCCAGCAGCAAGGCAAAAAACTTGATGTGAAAAAGATAAAGCTGATTGAAATCTGAGACACCAAAATCTAGCCAACTCTGTTATTACTATTATTTTCTGGTAACTATTGTAAGGAAAGCTGAAAAGATATAAAGAACTAGCTTGGAGTTTTGCCTAGAAAGTAAAAATAAGTATTTCATGTTCTTATGGTCATTTACGCTAGCACTTAATGTGCTGAAAGCACAGTGTTCAAATAAATGCTAGGTGGCTTTAAGCCTAACCCTGCTGAACAGCTGAACACGCACATTGTTCGTTTCTTCCTTTGTTTGGAAAATACACACCAGGAAGTAGTTCATCAGCTGACGAAGGAAGAGAGCTGAGTATTACGAACGGAACAGAGCCAACTCCTTATGAAAGTGAATTTAAAAAAAAAAAAAAAAATCCAAGAATTTGGATCAGACATCTTAAAAACGCCTTTTATTTGGTGATCTCAAATACTATTAAGACTGATGAAAGTTCACCCTCAAAGGCTGTGGAGAAGACACCTGGTATGACTTCATCTACAGCATGGAAAAATCTTACCGCTCATAGAATCATAGAATGTGTTGGGTTGGGAGGGACCTTTAAAGGTCATCTAGTCCAACCCCCCTGCAACAAGCAGGGACATCTTCAACTACATCAGGTTGCTCAGAACCTCATCCAACCTGACCTTGAGTGTTTCCAGGGATGGGGCGTCTACCACCTCTCTGGGCAACCTGTGGCAGTGTTTGACCTCCTTCACCATAAAAAATTTCTCTATCTATTTGAAATCTGCCCTCTTTTAGTTTGAAGCCATTACCCTTGTCCTATCGCTACAGACCCTACTAAAAAGTTTGTCCCCGTCTTTCCTGGAGGCTGTCTTTAAGTAGTGGAAAGCTGCCATAATGTCTCCCTGGAGCATTCCCTCCTCCAGGCTGAACAACCCCAACTCTCTCAGCCTGTCCTCGTAGGAGAGGTGCTCCAGCTCTCTGATCAGCTTCGTGGCCCTCCTCTGGGACCCTCCAACAGGTCCATGTCTTTCCTGTGCTGAGGACTCCAGAGCTGGATGCAGTACTCCAGGTGGAGTCTCACCAGAGCGGAGTAGAGGGGCAGGATCACCTCCCTTGACCTGCTGGCTATGCCCCATCACCAGCTGCTCCCCATCACTCCATACCCAGTAGATACAAAATGATAACTAGCGACTTACCTCCTGCTCCATTAATTCCCGGTGCCTCCTAGCTCCTTCATGCCTCCATAGCTTTAGAGAAACCACTGCGCTAATTAGATAGATGATCACCGTGACAAACAAGAAGATGATTGCTGCTGTCTGACCTCCCTCTACACGGCAAAAAGATGCATTTATTGGCGTCTTAAACAGCTGGTAGTAGCAAAGCCCTCCTCGGTTGGTATCGTTTACGTACACTATGGCAGCCGACATGTACAGAAAGAACAAGGCCACGTTAATTCCGAACTCAGTCAGGGGCCACCAGTTGGAGTCGAGGAGGATGGTCCGGTAGTACATCGACATGCCCAGCACCAGCAGCACTATCGTGACGATCCATGCCATTCCCGCCACCACCAGGATGAAAGGCGTTTTGGGCCCACTGTAGGAGTAGCCACCATAGGCGCCACCAGCCCCGTAGCCATAGGGCTGTGAGTACCCAAACATGTTGTACCACTCGTTGTCCTTGTGGACGTAGGCCGTGACGCAGGCGAAGACGGCGGCGCCCAGCAGCAGCTCCACCACACAGAGGATCCTCAGCAACCCAGCCCAGGACTTCATGTAGGCGTACCGCTGGTTGTAGGCCTCCACACGCTCGCTGTAGGTCTGGCCAGTGGTCGCCCGGTGCTCCAGCGACCCAAAGGGATCCTCCGGCAGCATGGCTTCGGCCTCCTTCCGCGAGTTGTAGCTCCCGCCCGACCCTCCGTACGGATCCTTGCAGGAGCCGGGCACGGAGCGGGGCTGGGGCTGCCGAGGGGCCGGGGAGGAGGGCGGCGAGCACTCGACCCCGTCGGAGATGTACCTGATGTCGGAGGCCGTGCTGTCCCAGCTGGAGCCGTTGCGGCGTCTCCCTTTGAAGAAGTTCTTCCACGAGTCCGGGATGAACCGCCGGACCGGCTTGAGCTCCGCCGGGCGGCCCTCCCCGGGATAGGCGCCGGGGCCGAAGGGGGGCTGCAGGGGGAGCGGGGGCGGCGAGGGGGCAGCAGCCCCCGGCTCCGCGTCCCGGGCGGGCGGGGAGCCGGCACTGGCCCCGCGGGGCCGCCCGCCCTCCGAGCCGGCGCTCCGCGACATGGCTGGCGCTCGGCCCGGCCTCAGGGCGCTCCCCGGCCCGGCTCGGCCGCCTCTCACCCGCCGCCGACGGCAGGAAGCCGAGTCCAAAGGGCGGCAGGAAAAGGGACGATCCCGCCGGAGAGTTCGTGGGGCGGGAAGGGGGTTGCCCAGCCCGGGAACACCAGGCGCTGCGCTGCGCTCCGATCCGATCCGATCCCCGCCCGGACCGGCCCGGCCCGACCCGACCCAGCCGCCCTCGGCGCCTGCACCTGCGCCGCCCCGCCCGGGCGGCCTCACCTGCGGCGGCCGCGGGGGGCGGCTGCTTCCGGGCGGCCAGAGCCGATGAGGGCGGACGGGCAGCTCCGGGGGGAGGCGGTCGCTTTCGGGGGGTCGCAGCCTGGGCCCCGACGTGTCCATGGGGGATGGCGGGAGGGACCGGCCCGTTCCCGTCCCCGTGAGAGGGAAGCCCCGAAGGGTCGGACAGCTGGTGCGGACACGGGGCGGCCGCTTGTGCCGCGCCCCTTGTCGCCAGTTTAAGGAGAAAACAGGGACGCTGCACCATCAGCTCCTGCAGAATGAGAAGGGTGGGAGGACCTCGGCTCCAGTCTTAAATTTCCCCACCGATAAACTAAGGAAGTGTTGAGTCCAAAATAATCCATCATACAACATGTATTCCATTTGTATTTTTTAATATTTTATTCCTTTTTTATTCCTACTAATTATTTATATTTCATTTCTATTAATTTCTATTTTATTTCTGCTTTATTTCCATTTTATATCTATACTTTGTGTTCATGTGAAGTATCTGCGTCAGAGTACAAAACAGCATTAATAACCCAGGAGTTTTATTTACATTGTCAACATGGGATATAAAGCTTTTTACATGTACACTACAGTCTCTTCGTCCCAAAGGTTCAAACTTACAAACACCATTTTTTTTCTTTGAAGGTGTAAATTTTAGTAAAGTCTTCCAATGCTGACAACTTATCAAATGTAGACTCCAGAAACATGCTGTACAAATGCAAAGTAAATAAAAATGTGTTAAATATAAAAATAAAGAGTGACACTAACTACCTACAGTTCCTTTCTAACTCGTATTAGTCTTAATTTGTTGTTACCTCTTTTTATAGATATGGATAACTCCCATGGCTCAGAACAGGCAGGGAATGGCTTGTGATTTAGTATTCAGCTCAGGTCTGATCCTGCAAAGCTGAGGGGAAGCTGAGGAAACTTGCCTTGGTGCTGACCCAGCCTTCCAGCCCACCTACGTAGCTAAAAGAGTACTTTTGTGCAGACTATGCCCTCTTTAGCAAAGGTTTTTGTAGCATATTAGTCTATTCTGGTGAGTTAGTGGTTGGTGTTTCGTTATATTCAGTCACTATCCTACTCCTCTATTTTTTAATCCATCTTCCTCCACGGTTGCTTGGGCGGCACCAGGCAGAGTCCGACACAGGTTCGTTTCCACTGCATTGGCTGGAAGTAAAAAGGAATCCATCCCATTCGTTCTCGTTCCTTCTGCTTTTCTCCATCTGTACAGCCATCTCCGGAGCATTCACATCAGCGGGGTCCCCCTCGTAACAAACATTTAATTCTGGCATACCAGGGTCTTTACGAATAAGTGTTTCAAACTTTAACCTGTAAAATTGTCATACCAAGGGTAAGTTACTGGGAAAAAAAAATATTTGCTACTCTCTTGGCACAGAAACAGCAGTGTGAAGGGCTGCCCACACACTGCATGAGTCTCTCCCCTTCCCCAATGCTCAGCAGCTTTCAAATATTCTGGCAGTAATAACCTCTATTCACCACCATTAATTCAAGCCAGACGCGTTCTTTTCTCGCATCACTACCATCAGTATTACATATTACGGCCCTGTGCACATCTTTCAGTTATAGGTATTTGCACCCAGAACTCAACACTACATAATTTACATGAGAACCCACAGAATACGTGGAAGTTACTCTCAGATAAAGCTTGAAATAGTACACACCCAACTTACTAAAGTGGAGACAAAAGGTTTACCAGTATTTAAATATATGCTGTGGGCAAAATTAATGGTGTAAGGAAGTCTACAATTAATTGGTAAAGTTATAAACATTTCAGCTTAGACTAGGGAGATTGCAAAGAAACACACCTGTTTGCGCTACCTTCCTTTCTTCCTGACTAGCAACCAAAACAGCATTTAATACATCTATTGGGGAACAGGGTGGTTCTTGGGTAATACAGACTTAATCTTGCAGGCTGGCATTTCATAGCTAAAGTCAGACGGCAATAGTACAGTGATAAATAGGAAATACTTTGTCAGATGCCCTGGCAACATCTTTCTCTTGGCTGAGAAAAGTTAGTCTCATTTCAGCTAACTGTGATCACGGTCCTTTATTAGAAAAGAGCATCACAGTTAAGTCTCTTTTTCAATTTCATCAATCTCAAGGTTATAAAAATGTAACCGAGGCTCTACTGGTACAAATGGTTCAGAAGGCTCACTAATTTCACAGTGTACCATGCCATGCTGTGTTACCCCATTAGCACTATACAGTCTGTAAGTAGAGCACTGCAGCCTCACAACTGAAAAAAAAAATAGTATTTTTCCAGCATTCTAACATCTATGAGAGAGGCATTTCAGTGGCTGTGGTTTTATGAAAAACTTCATTCTAAACAAAGTTGTTCCCTAAGCAGCCTGATAGGCAAAAATTCCACAAAATAAAAATCAGTGCTGCTATCTAATTTCCGAAGAAGTGCTCATTAAGACATTTTTGTAGTTCCATAGACGCACAACTGCTTCAAAGGAAAGAATAATAATTTCCCACTCTACCTTTCTTATTACACCTCTCACTAACACTACACGTAAATGTGACCGTTCTGTCAGAATTCCAGATTAATGTTTTCTGTCATGATAAAAAATGGGCAAAGCGCACCACACCCTTTGTTTCAGTTCAATTTTATTCTCGCTAAATATTCTTGTTTTCAAAACCAAAGATTTTATCTAGATTGTGCAGTGGACAAACAGACCTATGCCTAGGTCAGAGAACTAATATTTGATACAAGGGAAGAGAAAGCTAAACAAGGATTAAAAACAAGATTGTATTTAAAATGTTGCTACTAACATTGCATTCTAGGTAGATTGGAACTGAAAAAAAGTTTTAAGAGCCAAAATATAAAATTATAATGCTGCAAGTGAAGGAAAATCTCACATTACAGATGTACACTGAGGTTGTGTCTGTATGAAAGGATTTTTTTCATTAAGTTATTAAGAAAGAAAGTGTTCTTAGAGAAAGTACATGTCAACTTTAACTCCCAAAACATCTTTTCAGTGGTAGTTTCCCAGCATCATGGATAAAAGCAATCTGAGCTGAGGAAAAGAATCATGAGCATCATATTGGGTAGATCACAATACACATAGAATTAAAGACACTGGAAAATAAATAATTCATATGTTTAGTTAAGTGGCCCTGTATATATTTGTGTTATTTTGGATACCAAAGCAATTTATATATATTTGAAATGTTTATCACATTACCATAAGAAATTTAGAGATTGCCTCCACAGAATAATAACTCCATAGTGTCCGTCAACTGTGTATTTATTAAGTAGAGTTATTATTACATAGCATGCAAAATTAATTAATCCAGATGGTAAAGCCTTAGTTAAGACACAGACTCTTTTATCAGAAGTAATTGACATAGCATAGGTGACCCATCTGTAAGAACAGTGCTTTTTGGATTACATACCATACGTGGTAACCACCTGCTACCGCATTGCCTCATGTTACACAGATTTTTTAAATGCACTGCAAACTTTCGTTTTGTTTACTTTATCTGGAAAAAGCCTTGTAAAACTTTTTGAGTCTGTTGGTGTTACTTTAAAGGGATCAGTAAGCAATGAAGATCTAGTTCATACAGTTTATGGGATTTCCAAAGGCTTCTCACAAAGTCCCCTAAAGGCTTTTAAAAGAAACCTTAAGCCTTAAGAGAAGCCTTAAGGCTAAAAGAATGACTTAATAGTAAAGTCTGATAAATAATTAAGGGATAGGAAATGGGGGAGGGGAATATGAGTTAATAGTTAACTCCTGCAATGGTGGAAAGTTGCCAATACAGTTCTGCAGGGATCAGTGCTAGGACCTGGGCTACCCAGTACATCCCTAAACGTAACCCTGTGAAAAAAAGAGGAGGAAGAGTGAAACCAGCAGCTTTGCTGACGATGCTAAGTTAGACAGGCTAGCAAGGATGTGGGCTGTCAGAAGAGCTGTGCCATGACTTTATGAGACTGAATGACAGGGCAATAACATGACGAAATTCAATGTATGTGGATACCTGAAGTCCAAGCAGTACAAAAAGGGAAGAAGGATTTAAAATACTGCAAATGAGGACGCTGACTTACATATTTATAAAGCATCACGTGTACCTCCCTTCTGGCAAGACAGATACTTGTTTAATTCTTTCAGTTAAAGTTTTAAATATGTTCTTGGTGTTGTTTCAAACCTAACAGGAGAGCTTGAGTCTTGGCTGTGTGACTGGAAGCATATTTACGTACCAGCTGTGTGCATATACCATATGTAGGTTTTGTGGTTAGGCAAAAGGATAGATGGTATTGACATTTTGGCTTACAAAAAGGTGTCATTATGCTTACTGGTGGCTTTTGAACATCTTCAAGAATGGAGACTCCACCACCTCTCTGGACAACTTGTGCCAGTGCCTGGTCACCCTCACAGTGAAAAAGTGTTTTTTGATGTTCAGAGGGAACCTCCGGTGTTTCAGTTTGTGCCCATTGCCTCTGGTCCTGTCACTGGGCACCCCTGGAAAGAGCCTGGCTCCATCTTCTCTACACCCTCCCTTCAGGTATTTATGTACATTGATAAGATACCCCTGAGCCCTCTCTTGTTGGAGCTGAACAGTGCCCGCCCTCTCAGCCTTTCCTCATAGGAGAGATGCTCCAGTCCCTTCAGCATCTTAGTGGCCTTTTGTTGGACTCTCTCCAGCGTGGCCATGTCTCTCGTGTGCTGGGGAGCCCATGACTGGGCCCAAAGCTCCAGGTGTGGCCTCACCAGTGCTGAGTAGAGGGGGAATACTCCCTCCCTTGACCTGTTGGCAATACTCCCTAATGCAGTCCAGGGTACCCTTAGCTTTCTGTCCTGCAAGGACACATTGTTGGCTCATGTTCAACTTGATGCTCACCAGGACCCCCAGGTCCTTTTCTGTAAAGTTGGTTTCCAGCTGGACAACACCCAGCACGTCCTGGTGCCTGGGGTTGTTTCTCCCCAGATTCAGGACTTTGCATTTCCCCTTGTTGAACTTCCTGAGGTTCCTGTCAGCTCATTTCTTCAGCCCCTCCAGGTCCCTCTGGATGGCAGCATGACCCTCTGTTGTATCAGCCACTCCTCCCAGTTTTGTGTCATCTGCAGACTTGCTGAGGGTACACTCTGCCCCATCTGCCAGATTGTTAATGAGGATGTTGAACAGGACTGGAGCCAGTACTGACCCCTGCCTGGGGTATCCTGCTAGTCACTGGCCTCCAACTAGACTTCACACTACTCATCACCACCCTCTGGGCCCTGCCGTTCAGACAGTTTTCAATCCACTTCACTGTCTGCTTCTCCATCCCATACATCAACAGCTTCTCTGTGAGGATGTTATGGGACACTGTGTCAAAGGCCTTACTGAAGTCCATGTAGACAACATCCACTGCTCTCCCCTTGTCTACCAGACCAGTCATTTAATTGTAGAAGTTCATCAAGTTGGCTTCTCACCCACCAACACCCCCAAGTCCTTTTCCTCAGGGCTGCTCTCAATCCATTCTCTGCCCAACCTGTATTTGTGCTTGGGATTGCCCTGACCCACGTGCAGGACCTTGCACTCGGCCTTGTTGAACTTCGTGAGGTTTGCACAGGCCCACCTCTCTTCTATGAAGCCCTTAAAAACATCATTTCCCCAGCTACTTCTGGAATATTTCTAACAAACGTGAATATCGTTCCACAGGCACTGCCTCAAAAAATGAGAAGACATTTTAAAATTGGATTGCATGGTCTGGAGATGAACATTTTCCTTGAGCTAGGAGGCTACAAGGAAATAAATCTCAGCTAGACGATAAAGAAAATAACCTTTGCCCAATAGTGGATTTTATTCTATGTTATGGAGAACACTGGCTCTCTGTGAAAAATAGAAAAGGGAATCTGACTGCTTAACTAAGATTTCAAATAAAGAACTGTTACGTTCTAAGGGAACGGTCATTTATGTGGGCACTGCAAATGAATCCCCTTGAGTGAAGAAAAAAAAAATCTAAACAGGTTTGCTGATTCCATTAATAATAGCCATACTGGCTTGTTTTCAAAATACTACACTGCCTGCCATCTTTCAAAGAATATGATACCCTTTTTTCATGGAGAGGAATCAGTGGAGAGTCCCCCTCCTTCCTCCCAGCCTTCAGCTGGATTTTGCTTTGATGCAAGCAGGAATATCAGAGATTTCAGTCTGTTAACCCCAGAGTCTTTGTAGGGGAACAGGAATTCTTTGGAAAAAATAAAAAAAAAAGAAAGGGAATTAAATTTAAAGAGGTTGTGACCTCACGTCCCTGGCTGCTTATCTTGGGTGTCCGGCAGAGCCTGGTCCAGCCTGTCTCATGCCTGGACTCCTGCCGAGCGTGCCTGTGAGGTGTGGAGCGCCGAGCGAATCTTCTCCTGGTGCTGGGTGGTGCTTTGGGGGCTGCCGTCGGCAGCTCTCGGTGCCTGTTCCGGAGCCACCCGCTGTGTTTCCCTGGCCCTGCCTGGTTCAGGCAGCCGGGCACCGCGGGACGTGCTCGCAGCGGCACAGGTGAGCTGTGGGGGAACGTTCCCCAGGGTGGCTGTGGGGCAGGCAGTAGGGCTGGGGAAGCCGGCAGGGTGTCCTCCTCCAGGCTCTGGGCATTTCTTATCGCCTCCCCAGGACAGCCAGTGACCATGGCCTCTCTCCATTTTGCAGGGTGCAGCAGTGTTTTGCAGCGCAGGTGCCAGCAAGGAGGAGCAGCTCCTCATCCTCTGCTCACTCCAGCCCACCATGGAGAACAACCATGGCCACAGAGACAGAATGAAGCTGCCCCATCTGTTGTAATGCTCGAGATGACGTTGCTCATGTGATGCCCTGTCTCCACCAGTTCTGCCCAGGCTGTGTCCTGCGGTGGGCAAAACAGACACCAAATTGCCCACCCTGCAGAGAACACATGGAGAAGGTCAAGTTTTCTGTGCGGCAAGAAGGTGACTACCTGGAGCATGTCATCCCCTGCCCTGCACAGCCATCAGGCAGGCAGGGCTCCCAGACACCCAGCCAACAGCAGCCCCCATGGCCCCATGGCATCCCCTC
This sequence comes from Fratercula arctica, assembly GCA_947846985.1. NCBI lineage: Eukaryota > Metazoa > Chordata > Aves > Charadriiformes > Alcidae > Fratercula > Fratercula arctica. The sequence continues at coordinate 67,726,537 of CANTUZ010000026.1, read as the reverse complement.
CATCCTCTCCACAGGGAATGTCATTCCCGGAAGAGCAGAGGGATGCGGGGACAGAGGCCAGGGCTACCCTGGGTGTCCTCCTGCCTGATGTCTGGGGAGAACTCTTCCGGCAAGACCAGCATCTCCTCGACCCCGTGCTGCCCTGGCTGCACCAGGAGCTGGAGGCAGTGTTTGAGGAACAGTGGTGTTGGGCCACAGGAGCAGAAAAGCTGATCCTGCAGGCCCTGTGCTGCTGTGGGCTGGATGGGGATGCCAGGATCCAGTGGCTGCAGCCTGCCCTGGAGGAATGTGCAGCAGCGCTGGTCCATCCTCATCCATGTCATCGTGCGCCGGTGCAGTGAGGAGGCCCGGAGGCTGCTGCGCTCCCTCACTGCTGGAGGGGCAGACGACAGCCCTGCAGCCAGATCCACCAGCTCCAGCTACTCCAGTTCTACCACCTCCCGCATCTCCAGCAGCTCCAGTTCCACCAGCTACAGCAGGTCCAGCTCCAGCAGGTCCAGGTCCAGCATCTCCAGCCCCACCACCTCTCGAGGGGGGACTCCCACTCCCACCCCCCATACGGCCCCCTCCACCAGCCCTGTGGGCTCCAATGTGGAGGAGTCCCCCAGAATGTCTCAGACCGCTCTGCGCGGGGGTCCCGGCCGCCCCTCAAAGAGGAGAGCCCCCAGCCTCCAGAACTCTCCCCAGACCAGCAAGAGGCTGCCCTGCCCACAGCACTAGCCAGGCTCCAGCTTGTATTAATTGCAGAAAAAGGCAATAAATTCCTATTTCCCCGACATGGTCTCCGGGTGCTGCTTTCTGACCCTTCCCCTGGTGCCTCTCCCTGTCCCCCACCCCACGGCGGGTGGCACCAGCCTGCTGGGGGGCACAGCCATAGCCCCCAAGAGAATTTCCTGCCAGCACCAGCTGCTTCTTGCTGTCCTTTATGCTCTCTGCTCCTCCAAGGTGCGCTGTGATCCCAGCTGATTTCAGGTCGTTTTTCCAGCGACCTGAAAGAACAGCTGTGAACAGGTATGGGTCTCATCTAGGAACTTCAGGCAGTCTGAGGAAGGCATAATTTGCAGAGGACTGACATAAGATAAGGACGTTTCACTTACAGCCATTCACTGATGGATATGGCTCTCCTTGTGTGGTGGGTTGACCCTGGCTGGATGCCAGGTGCCCACCAAAGCCGCTCTGTCACCCTCCTCCTTAGCTGGACAGGGGAGAGAAAATGCGACAAAAGGCTTGTGGGTTGAGATAAGGACAGGGAGATCCTCAGGAATTGCTGTCACGGGCAAAACAGACTCGACTTGGGGAAATTAATTTAATTTATTACCAATCACATCAGAATAGGATAATGAGAAATAAACCCAAATCTTAACACTTTCCCCCACCCCTCCCTTCTTCCCAGGCTTAACTTCACTCAATGGGGAGTGGGAATGGGGAATGCACAAGGGAATGGGGGCTGCAGTCAGTTCATCACACACTGTCTCTGCTGCTCCTTCCTCCTTGTTCTCTTCCCCTGCTCCAGTGTGGGGTCCCTCCCATGGGAGACAGTCCTCCATGAACTTCTCCAACGCAGGTCCTTCCCACAGGCTGTAGTTCTTCATGAACTGCTCAGTGAACTGCTCCAGTGTGGGTCCCCCACAGGGTCACAAGTCCCGCCAGCAAACCTGTTCCAGTGTGGGGTCCTCTCTCTACTGGTCCACAGTTCCTGCCAGTAGCCTGCTCCAGCATGGGCTCTCCGTGGGGTCACAGCCTCCTCTGGGGCATACACCTGGTCCTGCATTGATCGTCCACAGGCTGCAGGTGGATATCTGCTCCACCGTGGATCTCCATGGGCTGCTGGGGCACAGTCTGCCTCACCATGGTCTTCACCACGGACCACAGGGGAATCTCTGCTCCAGCACCTGCAGCACCTCCTCTCCCTCCCTCTTCACTGACCATGGAGTCTGCAGGGCTGTTGCTCTCACATATTCTCATCCCTCTCTCCGGCTGCAATTGCTCTTGCCCAGCAACTTTTTTTCCCCTTCTTCAGTATGTTCTCACAGAAGCGCCCCCAACTGTCACCGATTGGCTTGGCCTTGGCCAGCAGCTGGTCCACTGTGAGGACAGCCCCAAAACTCCCCTCAAAGCAAGAACGGAGGAGCAGATCTGCGCGCAGAGCTGTGTAGGGAATGGTATTTCCAGTACAGTGCCAAACAGTTACCTGAGTGTGCAAGTTTTGGGGGTGTGATGGCTCTAAGTCTTTCATAATTCCCTTGTTTCCCCTTTATCTTCTATCACTAACCTTTGTTTCAGATCTGCTAAGGATTTTCCCTGTCACCTGTTGCCTGTGGAATGCTCATGGAGACTCGGGAACTTGTGTTTTATGACAGGCCGTTCACTTGGTCTTGAGTGCAGAAGGCACCGTCTGTGGTGGCTGGAGGATGTTGTTTGAGCCCTGCTGGAATAAATGCTCATTTCAGCTGAATTGAAGGTGGGCGGCAGCATCCGTGTCTTGGCATTCATGAAGCATATTGACCTACACTTGCAGACATGTGCCACTCATCCTGTCTCTTGATCGCTGTGCGTTCAACGTACTTCCTCCTTCACAATCTTCTCCAAGCATCAGTAAAATCACTGCAGTCCTGCATGCACACAAGGTCATGAGAAAACGTTATGGGAAAGAAACAGACACGCCAGGCCCAGCCCTGCTGGGTGCTATGGCCTTCCAGGACATCCACTGGTGTTTTCCTCTCCCCTTGATGGCGGAGGGTGTAGGACTTTGGGCTGCCTACAGACTCAACTTTGAGCTCTTGGGATTTTACAGTTATCACTAAGGGGAGGTTTCAGTTTTTGATTTTTCTTACGTGCAATTATTGTCATCTGAGGGAAGGTGTTTCCAAAAAGGAAATTCTGGCAAGGTAGAACTTCATTTTGATATACTGTTTCAGATGTGATGTGCTCTGCTCTGGTATATTGTAAAGAATTACAGTTTATAATGGAAACTAAATTGCCACACGTCACATACTTTGACTAAAAACCTCACTTCCCAGCGCTTTTCAAAATACATGGCTGTATTTTGAAATGCGAGGGAATTTCTTTCTGAGGTGGGATTTGCAAGCGGGTGGAAGTTCTCCTTGCTGCACACCTCCACTTAACGAGGTGTAGCCCACTGAGGGCTTGGCCCCCGGGGATCCGCACAGGCGATGGAACACAGCCTCATTTTCTGCCCTGTGAATTTTCAGGGTGTGGAGGATTTTGTTCTAGAGAAGAGCAAGCGTGATGGGGTACTAAGTGAGGCCCTTAACATCTTACGCGTCTTTGACCACGAGGGAAGGGGATGTGCAGAATGGGTGGGCAGCTGACCGTCTTACGTCAGTTTAGGACGAGCAGTGACACTGAGAGCTGCAGAGTCATTCTGTGTTTGCGTCAGTGGGATTAAAGGCCAGTGTTACGTGAGGCAGAGTATTTCACAGGTCACAGCACCTCCTCGTTGCTACCACACTCTGTTCTTCACTCACCCTTTCCGTAACAGCCTACTGGTCTTCCAACCTCCATCCACCCTTTGATAAAATGTTTCTTCTAATTTCCCTTGGGGCAATTTTAGTTCAATTCCTCTTTACGAGTGTGCCAGTATGTGTTAGAGAGAGAGGATTCTGGTGTGAATTACAGCTGCTACCTGCAGATTGTACTGCTCACCTGTGCTGGGGGCACCCCAGGAGAGGGAGCACCTCTTGTCCATGGGAGGCAAGCTGGGCACTCCTCAAGCCTCTGAAGCCCAGCATACGGGCTCCTCTCCCTGCTCTCTCCCCTCTTTTTCTTCCCTCCTTTGGTCCTTCCCTCCTTCCTTTTCTTCCTCCCTCACTTCTCCTCCTTGTCTTCCTCCTCTCTCTTCTGCCTCTCCTTCCCCCTTCTTTCTGTCCTTGTTGAGATACTTCCTTGGTACCCAGTGGTATTGCGTTCACCAAACACCAGAGCAAAAGTCAGAGCCGTGCCAAAAACCTCGTCTCATATCAGTACGTTAACATTCCCGAAGCCTTTTCCCTCATGTTTGATTTCTTCCAGAAGGAAAATGGTGCTCCTCCGTTCTTGATATCCTGCATATCAAAAATGTCAACATGCTTTCTTTTTGGTAATTTATAAAGAATATTCATTTGCAGTAAGGAATGAACAAAACTGCAGTCCTTGGCATCAGGAAAATCTGCATACATAAAATTAGGGAAGAATACCCAAGACATGGACAGGAACTGATCACATCCGTAACAAGAAAGTTCTTGCTTAAGCCGGGAATACTCCACCAACTGGAGACCTCTCAGACAGGCAGCTGGTCACTGACCATGCCCTGTCACACAGGGCTGGCAGGAGGTCATGACAACCTTCCTGGGAGAGCACCCCAGCAAAATGCATTCAGCTGCGAAACGCGTACCTGAGCAGTGCAGGCTGATGACTGATGCCATCGCATCCTGCTGCGTCGCGTCTCACTCGCTGCACCCCGATCTGGACAGTGTCTCACGGGGAGAGACACAGGCTATGGGAATGTTTGGGAAGTCCTGATCAGTGGCCTCTATTGATAACCAAACACATCATTAACAGCAGTGGAACCAAGGAATGTGGCATTCCTATCAAGATGAGCTTCTGCACTCTGGTAAAACCACAGCACAGACGACTCACCAGCAGAGGACTCTGCATCTTGAAAACACGAGGATGGCAATAAGGCTACAGCATCCCCCCTGCATCACTCCTTGTCCTCTTAGCCCACTAACAAAACAGCCTGTAATGCCAAGAAATGTAAAACAGATGCAAAGGCAGTCGAATTGCTTAGAATCACCGTGTTGCACACCGGTGATGTAAACAGACCGCTGGCACATGTGTCCTGGTTCTTGTCAGCAGGGGGGCAGGCAGCATTGAGGGGGTCAAATCAATCTGCTTTGAAGCATGGCAAAGTCAAATCACCTTAGGCTTACAGAAGATCTTGCCCTGAGGTTTGTAACACAGACTTTTTAATACAAATAAAGAACCTTTCCAGAGCTGCTACTGTCAGGTAACCAGAGCATTTCCTTCCTAAGCTGAGTCGCCGCTTCCCCTCATGTCTCTCAACACTTACTGGGTCAGGATCAGCAGCGTCCTCAGTATGCGCACACCACAACTTCACTTTTCTGGAACTTGATTTGACAGTCATGGAAGTCATGGGGAGGTATGAAAGAGAAAGACTTTGCATCTGTCTCATCCAGGGCCCGCGTTAAACTCTTGGTTTCATTCCATGCTGGAGGACTGCTCCTCCACTGTCCGTACAGGAAAAAAAAGTTTAATCTGTTTTTAACAGTGAGAAATCAGGTGATGTTGGAAGATCTTGATCACTCCAAAGAGCATGTTCATGGTCTTAGCGACAAGCAGAATTAGCACTCAGCCATAAATGCACAGAGACTAACTCGTTGGCTGAGGGAAATCACTGTTACCAAGTTATGAGGATTGCTAAGACTTAGTTTTAAATAAACATTGACATTAGATGATGCTGCCCTTATTGTTGGATTTCTCCATTAGCATAAGTATGCCTTCTTCCTGTGAAGAGCCCAGTTAGGCAGAAAGCAAAGGCATGAAATGTTTCAACACTAAGAATAATTAGGAGACACGCTTTGATGGTACCTGAAGGTAAATCCACATAAAAGCCTCTGAAGTCAGTAGCAATGACTCCAGAGCTGCGTCAGACAATGTGCATCTGACACTGCTGTGTTACACAACTCCCTGCTGAACGGCAGCGTCAGGCTTCAAAAATTTCATTCAATAATTGTTGCCGTTCCGTAAGTCATACAAAATCCAGGTTGTGGTGCCCCTGCTGCAGTTGTATCCTCAATCAGTCTGGCAGCCCAAGAAACTGTTTAATGGGTTGCAGGTGTCCAGAGTACATTTCTGCTTCCTCCTTGATAAAAGCCATCATCATCATCATCCTCCAAGTCAGCTGATCCGCTGACTCATCTTTTCACTTCGTCTAATTTTTTTAATTTGTTTTGTGTGAGATTATCAGATTTCAGTGGAAAAGGGCTTCAGACCACAGCTTCTCTTAAGCTACTTTAAAATCCTGGGTACCACGTACCTAAAATAACCCCAGACAACTACGTGACTGTAACAGAAATGCATCACTGAAAGAGCAGAACTTACCCATACTTCCAGACAAAAGCTTTTTTCAATCCAAGTACTGTAAATATTCTTGAAAAATTTTGAATGTACAGCAACTGACATAGGAGAAAACACAAATGGCAAGAAAAAGCCATTTTTGAAGGTGCCCACAGGAAGCAATGATGCCTACTCCATATGGTTTTCAAAACTTAACCTGTATGTGCTAATATTCAGCAAGAAGCTACACAAAATAAAATCACACATTTAGATACTAGACAACATTTGAAGTTTATAGCCCATCATTAAACAACACTAATTGGAGGCACCTGTCTAGCTCATCCCATATTAACCTTGTTATCCACAGAATTAATGCAAAAAGATGCAGTGGGTCCCAAATCATTCCTGGCATCTGCAGTCAAATACTTTGAATTCCACTCCAACAGGAACAGATTTACGAATATTACTGCCTGCACCGCAAACATGCTGAGCGGAGAGCCAGTAACCACACTATCTTGCTGAAACTTGAGTTCTTCCAGTGACCTGAAAGCACAGCTAAATATGAACAGCTGTGAACAGGTGTGCTTCCTGATGTACAGCAATAGAAGCGATGATCCAAGTGTCAGGTGGCAGATTAACTGCAATGGGTTAAAAGACAAGCTGACTACTCAAGCCATTATTCAAAGCTTTTTTGAAGAATAATGCTCCCCATTCCCACATCCAAACAAAACAATCAGACCGCATTCATATATTAATTTTTATTTTCCCGTACAATATTCACAAGGTCTGCTTTTTGTGTTGTTCAAACTAAACTTCCCCCCCCTCCCCCCGCCCCCAAACTAAAACAAGAACTAACGTTTCAGGACATGAAAAGAACTTCTGTAAACATAAAACATCCAAGGAGTAGCTGAAACCCAGGCCCTTTAGCAATTAAAAACAGTTATATCCCCATTAACGCTGAGCGTTTACTTGTGTGTCACACCATTACCCAAACTATTCTTTTCATATATTAAAAAAATGCAGCTTTAACCAAAAGTCACAATGCATTTCTTCACCCACTGCGTGTTAGCATGTGTCTTATTATATCCTATCCAGTCACTTCTTTTAAAAACTATATACAGTTACATTTAAACATGTGTATTTGTGCCATGTTTTTAATAACACAAAAATAAAGGCATTTTGAAGCTATTGCTGCATATTATGCAGCAGGATACCAGAGGACTGGTTTGGATACCCAAGTTCAATGCAAAAGTCAAGTCCACTAAATGTCTGCAGTGGGAGTAATATTGAGCTGAACTGTTCCACTTCACACATTCAAACATCATGAAAGAATGAGACATGTACGTGATGGCCAACCATTATCTGTTTTATCCCATTGTTTACCAATTTTGACAGTACACAGAACAACTCAGTGGGAAAAATACCAACACGTTTCAACCTTTAAAACAAATGCTTTTGTTGCCATTAAAGCTACACAAGTGATATTCAAAGTCCAGAACATAATAGTGGACGCTAGCAAAATTAAATAATGTTTTCATCCAACACTTGCACCCAAAGTGTACCACTTGCTTCATTATTGTGTGCAATGCAGCACAAGGAGTACTGAATATCAGTTGCTGAAACACAAGAATAAAGCATATAGGTACAATCAAGAATATTGTGTGCAGGCACAGATTTGTATTCTAAGAAGAAAGCCCTAGTTTTTTTGTTTTCTGATCTTTGCCGGTTTACTTCTGGGAAGTTTACATCCCCAAACGGGACTGCAGACAGGACAGAAAAACATTACATATAACCCTGCATTTTACATATATTAAGCTTTTTAATACCCCCATGACCCTTTCAATAATTTTGAGCTGTTGTGAGGTTTTTCTTCAGTGCCTAAGAGAGCAGTCGTTCAGTTCACAACAGACAGTAGGTGCACTTTTGTTTTTCTTTTTCAGACATCACAAGATTTTAAAACCAAGTCATCTTATTTCGAAAACTTCTGCAGATCGCTCAAGTGTCACCTGTACGTGTAATTTTAAATTTTTGCTAGAAATAATACGGGCAATTAGTAAGGGTTTAGCTTTCTTTCTCTGCTTGCTGAGAACTTGCTTGAGAAGCATCTTTTGAATTAGCCACTAATATATGACAAATCTTTTTGCCTTAGTTTAGTTTGTGTGCACTTAAGAGTTGGTCAGTCTGCCTATTCCTCCAGAGCGATTCGAAGGAGTTTATTATGAGCCTTATTATTACCAGCTCAATTCAAGCTCCTTGTAGGTATATACATTTACTACCTTCCCCGTCCAAATAAAACAAGACTTTACAGTACATAGGCTACTAAAGACAAGTGGAAACAATGTAACTATAACTCTACCAAAAAGATAACCTGAAGTATTTAAAACATTTCCCAACCACTAGCAAAAAAGAGTGGCAATTAGATGCACAAGGCCATCAAGTATCAGTGCACCACACACAGAAAAAGTAAAATTTACAGCACTCGTGCAATGCAGTATCAATATCAAATTGGCCTCTTAATAGGAAAACAATCTAGTAAAAAGCTTTGTATGTGCCTAACACATAATATAACCTCATCCAGTGCTGGTGCTGTGCTGCTTAACAAACCAAGCTACTTCGGGTCTTAAATCCAAAAAGCAGCAGCAGCATATGAGTACGGAAACTGTACAGTTTCAGTGACAAAGTTACAAGACTCCCTATTTTATTGCATGTTTTTAAAATAAACTTGGAGATTTGGATTTTCGAATACAGAAAGGGGATTTCCTGAGTAGTCTCAGCTTACAATTTGTTCAGTGAAACGAACATACTAAAAGAGGAAACGCATGTATTTTAACATACAATAATGTATGTTTAAGCAAACCTACTAAAGTACAAAATTTAGCTAGATTTGAAAGTGGAAACTTACCACAGTGATGGAGAATTTGCACTATGATGTAGTGTCAAGCTTGCAACAATTTTACAAATAAGCAAGGTGTATCATTGGATTATTTTTTAACAGCAAATCAAAACAATGCACTATAGTTCATCACATTTGCCTTTTTATGATCCAATACATTCAGCCTGAAAATTAAAATCAAATCAAATTTTCATATATATTGGCTCTCGTATCAGACACTAGACTGTTGGGTTATTTTGAAGTGTTATACTGCAGATGGCTAATCTTACTGGTAAAAATCAAACTCAGTTTGGATTAAAATCAGTAGAAATGAAGAGAGGCTGGTCACTGTCAGATATTTAATATAGGAATCAGAAAAAAACCTGTAAAGTTACAAAGTATTTTTAAAATGTTTCAGATCATGTGCCCCTTTCATAATATTTTGGGTCTGTTTTGTGATTTTTATGGGATGTGGGGTAGAAACATTTGAATTTTGCATATACTCAGATCCTTTGTACCTGCAATTAATTGGAGAACAGTAATTTTTACAGATGAGTATCACACAATGACCTGAAGCTTTACCACTACCAGTTACGATCCAACGCGGGTTGTTGTGGTTCTTTTATCCGAGAAGAAGCTTTTGAGGAGGAATACCTGCCCGATACTAACAACAAGTAGAATGATCGCTTCCCCTATGGACCAGTAGGCCACCCTGGTGTTTAAATCCTCTGCTCTGCTGCGGCCCTGTGCTTCCCTCAAGCGGAAGTGAGTCTGATAATCGATGACAGACTTCAAAGCTTCGTGAATTGAAACACATGCAGACTCCATCTAGGGAAGCAAACAAATACACACCCATCTGAATTAAGAACCCTTCTAGTGCTTTTTTTCTCCAAAGTTTTGTGGTTTGATATTTAAAATTAGGATTCATGTAACTTTGCAAGCTAAGGATTAACTCAGTCCACTCTCAGACCAAAATACTGCAAATGCAGCAAAATTTAACTTACATTGATCAAGCTCCATACACAGGAATGCAACAGACTATTAAATACAGCAGCATGCAAAACTGCTGATGTAATGAAAGGCAATGAGCTCTGAGAATGACTAAACAAATCTTAAATTCATGTGTATTTGGATTCAAAATGAACATTAGAAACACTTTTGACGTGTCGGTGATCTCCCAGTTGTTAATTCCACCCATACCAGGAAAACAAATAGTTGCTTATAACATTAAGATGCAGATAGTATATATCAAATGATCCTGTGTTTCATTAGTTTGACATTCCTCATTGCATAATTCCCACTCAAGTTGTACAACATTCTAAAAAAATCTACATTACTGAACTCAATGTGTTCTTTCGGCAAGAGACACTTCTCTTAGTCATGTACACAAAAAGTGATTAGAGAAAGAACAATTCTATTACCTTTCAGCGTTCCTGAATGCTCCATAACATAATCATATAACAAAGACTTAAACTGCCCACCTTCATTGCCATTTTTCATCTAAAAAAAAGTATTACCAGTTTTCCAAGCAGTAGATCATTTTTCATGGAAGCTTCTTCCACTTGCAGTTTATATTCTGTAAGTAAAAGCCCTTCACTATGTTTTGATGACCAAAAGATTAATCAATAGATCTTCAAAATACCTTATTTCTAGTCACAGTTTGGTTTTCTGTTTTATGGCTTGAAATTAGTATTTCCTGAAGATCAAATCACACAACCTATTATAAAAGGCCACGTTTAACATCCCGATAGGACCATCTTTTCAAGTTGATGACTTTCAAGACAGGTGTCTGAACAACTCTAAAATAATTCTACTCAACAAAATTCTAGAAGAGGCTTTCCAAACTAAATTCTGCCATTGGTCTCACTGGTAAGTTATAGAGCTCTCCTAGTCTGCACAACGGATTTAAATATAAAGTTACTCTAGTTTTAGGGATTTACCTTCTACTGTCCCAGTGAAACACTGCTGAAATCTGGTCATGCCAGAAGCCTCAAGACAACTGCAACAAGAACCTTCTTACGAAAGATGTGTTGTAGTCTGAAAACCAACTTCCTCTTTCCCAAACACCTTATTTGCATTGCGTGTGCTACAACCTAGTGATAAACCTTTTTTTATATATCCTCTCCCACAGACTGCAAGGGACTGCAGAGATGCTAGACCCAGGAACTCCGCATTCTCTGTTCTCAAAATCCCTCCACTGATGACAAGATAGCAAAGAAATAAACAGACATAATAGACACACAGATTAAACAGAATCAAGACTAAAGTACGGAAAAGAGATGGAAAAATACAGGATCAAGAATCAGAACACAAAATAAAGCAAAGGAATGTCAAGGAGAAAGAGGAAGAGCTGTAGCTGAATTCACAGCAACTCATCTACTCATTACAGATCTCAGCTACTGCAGACTCATGTGAGGGAAATTCAACTGAGATCGACATTTGGCAAGCGCTATTTACACTGTTGAGTCCAGACTAGCAAAATAGCAACCATGTCAAGCATTCTTTAATGGTTGTTTAAAGAGGGGTTTGGTGATGGTTATAATGTAAGAACATTAGTAGGAACTCATGAAGCAAATGTTTCAAGGCAAGTTTTGATGGATTTAAATTGGGTAGAGGTGGTACAAAATTGTAAAATCCTGAGAATATAATAATAATGCTCTGACACTTCATAATGTCTTATAAGGGACAAATATCTAGAAGCCAGCTAAATATGGCTCATTTTTTTCATTTGTTTTGCTAGAAATTTCTTCTCCATTTTAAAAATGGCAGTTATGCGAGAGGTCAGCTTAAGTCCTCCCCCAAAAAACTCCACCATTTTAAATGTAAAAACAATTCTCAAAGTTTCTCCAAAGTTTGGATTGTTGAAAACCCTGTTCCACCGACATTCACGGTTTGTGAAAACCACACTTGAAGAGGCATAGAAGCACCACATTAAAAGGAAGTTTCCTTAACAAAATAACAATAAAAAAGAAGATAGAGGCCTGGAGTTGAGTTTAAGATTTAAGTTACTACGCTAACTTTCTCTTAAGCACTTGGTGATTCCTTCTCAGTTCTGCTCCGAGTTCTACAAATCCTACCTTCAGAAAGAAAGCTCATTTGTAGTAATTCAGATTTTAAAAGCTCCAATCCATTGATTTTCAAAAGCGACACAGATACCTAATGCAGCTGAACTCGAAAAAAAACAATGCCTCCGCCTAACAGCTACTGTCAAACACAACAGCTTTTTACCTGGGTAAGTGCAGTTACTCTGTTCTCACTAGGGAACAGTGGTGGATCTTCTCCAACCTGGAAATCAAAGTACACAGTTTTGTGTGTGAAAGTAGAGAACTCGTTGCTGAAGCAGAATTTGTATGTTCCATTTCTGGATGCAGTAAACGTGAAGCTATCATATTGTTTCTTCATCTCTTTGTACAATACAGTGCCATCAGGATCTTCCAACCGACAGTCAACATCATAATGACCTCCAGTGATCACCTGAGAACAAAAAACAAGAAATTGCCTTTTTAATAAAACAGACATGTATACATTTCTTCTAAGAAATACGATTTGTCAAGTGACACTGCAAAATTTTTTGCTTTAACAAGTATTTTAAAATATAATGCGTTAATTTGAAAATCCTTCACAGCAAGTCTGCAAAATTATTTTCTCACAGAAAACATTCAAAATACTTCAGGGTCAGGATATGTAATGTCAACTATATTTTCAAACCATTTAGGAGAGCAAGCCCCCTCAGAAAGGAAACAGGGGAGCTGGTGACAAGTGATACGGAGAAGGCCGAGGTTCTCAACGACTTCTTTTCCTCAGTCTTCACTGGCAAGGGCTCCAGCCACGCTCCTGGAGTCACACAAGACAATGGCAGGGGTTGGACAGAACTGCCCATTGTAAGTGAAGATCAGGTTCGTGACCATCTGGTGAACCTGAAAGTGAATAAGTCCATGGGACCCAATGGGATACACCCACAGGTATTGAGGGAACTGGCGGATGAGGTTGCTAAATCGCTCTCTATTATATTCCAAAAGTCATGGCGGTCTGGTGAGGTCCCCACTGACTGGAAAAGGGGAAACATAATCCCCATTTTCAAAAAGGGAAAGAAGGAGGAACCAGGGAACTATAGGCCAGTCAGTCTCACCTCCGTGCCTGGTAAGATTATGGAGCAGATCCTCCTGGAGGCACTGCTGAGGCAGAAGAATAACGAAGACGTGACTGGGTACAATCAACACGGCTTCACACAGGGCAAATCGTGCCTGACAAACCTGGTGGCCTTCTATGAGAAGGTCACAACATCAATAGACAAGGGGAGAGCAACTGACGTCATTTACCTGGACCTCAGCAAAGCCTTTGACACTGTCCTGCATGACATCCTGGTCTCCAAGCTGATAAAATACGGGTTTGATGGATGGACAATTCAGTGCATAAAGAACTGGCTTGATGGCAGCACCCAAAGAGTGGCTCTCAATGGGTCCATGTCGAAGTGGAGGCCAGTGACAAGTGGAGTCCCTCAAGGATCAGTACTGGGACTGGTATTGTTTGACATCTTTGTCAGTGACACGGACAGTGGCATTGAGTGCACACTCAGCAAGTTTGCCGATGACACCAAGCTGTGTGGGGCGGCTGACACACTGGAGGGAAGGGACACCATCCAGAGAGACCCTGACAGTCTGGAGAGGTGGGCCCATGCCAACCTCATGGAGTTCAACAAGACCAAGTGCAAGGTCCTCCCTCTGGGTGGGGGCAACCCCAAGCACCGATATAGGCTGGGCAGTGACTGGCTTGAGAGCAGCCCTGAAGAAAAGGACTTGGGGGTGCTGGTAGTTGAGAGGCTCAACATGAGCCGTCAGTGTGCACTAGCAGCCCAGAAAGCCAATCGTATCCTGGGCTGCATCAGGAGAAGCGTGGCCAGCAGGTCAAGGGAGGCGATTCTCCCCCTCTACTCCACTCTCGTGAGACCCCACCTGGAGTACTGCGTCCAATTCTGGAGCCCCTACTACAAGAAAGATATGGACGTGCTGGAATGTGTCCAGAGACGGGCCACAAGTATGATCAGAGGGCTGGAGCAGCTCTCCTATGAGGACAGACTGAGAGAGTTGGGGTTGTTCAGTCTGGAGAAAAGAAGGCTCTGAGGAGACCTTATTGTGGCCTACCAGTATCTTAAGGGGGCCTACAAGAAAGCTGGTGAGGGACTTTTTAGGATGTCGGGTAATGGTAGGACTAGAGGGAATGGATTAAAAGTAGAGATGTGTCAATTCAGATTGGACGCTAGGAGGAAGTTCTTCACCATGAGGGTGATGAGACACTGGAACAGGTTACCCAGGGAGGTGGTGGAAGCCCCATCCCTGGAAGTTTTTAAGGCCAGGCTGGATGGGGCTCTGAGCAACCTGATCTAGTGGGAGGTGTCCCTGCCCATGGCAGGGGGGTTGGAACTAAACGATATTTAAGGTCCCTTCCAACCCTGACAATTCTATGATTCAGTTACTTCATTATAAATAATTGTACAACAGCCAAGGCTACAGTAGAGGAGATTTGATAGGGCAGCAAAGACATTACTGTAACAAATAACCTATCTGCTGTACCCACACATCCTCCATGGAATTGATTCTGATGGAGGAGACTGCTAACACACAGCAAGATGTCGGCCAAAAGAGCATAACTATCCCATTAGCTCAAGCTGCTTCAGGCCACAGGAATGGCATTCGACCAGTAGAACAGGTATTTCAACCTGGCTAGTCGTCCTCTTCAGATGTGCTTGTGACCAGAGCAGTGGTCTGGGGGGGGACTGGTGCCTCCCTCCTGCACCGTCAGCCGCAGAATTTCGTCCCAAAACCACCACATCCAGATAATGCCTACAAGTGATGACTCAAAACTTCACACAATTGTTTCAGAGTTTTTTTTCAGGCTTCAGTTATTGTTGGTCTGCAGCATATTGCTCTGTAGACTAGCTGTCCCACCTCTACAGAAAGACTAACTGGTAGCTTCGGTATTCATAGCTTGGGTGTTCTGATGACTCTTAGGCTAGTAGTATTACACTTAATCCTTGCTCCAAACATTTTGCTTTTAAGATAAAGCATGCTGAAGGAGGAAGAGACTAAAGGCATGTCCTTTTTTTATATGTGCAGAAATCACTGAAACATTTTAGTATCCAAGTACTGCACTTCAGTTCACATAGTATTATGTAAACTCACATCAGTTTATTCAGGTTTTAAGTCACTAAAATGGTAAATTTAATGGTACAACTGAAATAACACGAGATCTGAACAGTGCCTGCTCCATAAACATGAATTTTTAAAATAGTCAGTTGGCAAGCAGTATCTTCACAGTTTTTCCAAAAATGTGATGATGGGATACAAAGTGCCTAAAAAATTTTGGATGTCTGCATCCCTAGGTATCTCTTCCCAGATGCCTGCATCTACATGGGACTTTAATACAGAAATGCTTACCTGGTTTGAAGGAAAAACAAATATAAGATTTTCTATAATGAAATGATAGTTCATTTTTAAAGTATGATCTCAAATTTGGCAAGGGCACGCTTTTTGCCAGTTACATGGAAGCCACTCACATTCGGTTATATCGCACACCCTGAAAAGGCCAGTTTACATATACACGGTAAAGATTTGCCATGCGTTTGAAGTTCCCCTATGGTTCCTTCCCAGAGAGCTTGCTTGAGCCTCCTCTCAGCTCTTGAGACATACTGCCAAAGGACACGCACAAAGCACTTCAATCTACTGGCAGTTGGTGAAATCCAGACTTTACTTTTAACAATGCTACTCCTGTCCTGGTTGCCGATGAAAGTGACAACAGCAGACTTATCTGTCCAGCAACCTGCAATGATATCCACCTCAAAACCAGTGGCGGGGCGCAAAGTCCTGCACGGAAAAGACTTTATGAAAGTAACAGGCAGGGCCAAGAAACATTTGGGCAGGAAAAAAGATATACCTAAGAAAGAACTAGAACATGTAGGACAGAGTAACATGAATTGATATTCGGCAGCTGCAACATTCTCCAAAATACAAAAGATGGGACAGCAGCTGGGACAGAAAAAAATCACAGGACTTCAACATGAAAAGTCGGACTGTAAAAGTTCATATCCCCTTCAGAAACCCCCAAAGGTAACTGTGATTCCCATCATCAAGGATGATTTCTCTATCATGCTGCTGCTGTACTGTCAGTGTTTCACCAGCTGAAGTGACAGACTGAAAGGCTAGGGAAAAAAAGACTGAAAAGACAGAAAGGCTGATACACACTCAAAGGCAACAAAACTGTCAGGGATGTTTGCTCAATACATCTCAAAGCTGCACAGCGTGCCCTGTCATGATGGCTGCACGTTCAAACTGTTAGAAACTGGGAAAAGTAAGAAAAACTGTGCAGCCTCACTTAATACATGCCTGTTAATCACAGCCATCAATTAGACGTCAGTTGCCTGCATGCTTCATTGTTTGCAATTCTGCTGCCTTGCTACATGCCCAAGACACTTTGCTAGTACTGCATAACCTATTCCACCGCTTTCTTACTGTTTGCTACGCGACCCTGGCTCCGAAACACGAAGCATTAACTCCCCAAGTTGCGTCACGCCCATCACGCGAACGCTTCTCAGAGCGCAAGAGAATCACTTTAGCGGCACCTCGTTGGGCTGGGGCGCTGTAGGTGCTCAGACGGGAGGGAGCCTGCACGGCAGCCATCGGGACAAGACACGCCGCCGGCTTTCAGGCCCAGCGTTATCCGCGGGGCCGACGGCAGCGCCCAGCGCCTCCTTCCCCCCCGAGACGTTAACTCCGCACCGACCGCCCCCGACAGGCGCTTCCCGGGATTGCTCGGCGCAGCCCAGCAGCGCCCAGCGGCGCAACAGGCCCCTCGGCCACCGCTCGCCGGGCCGGGGCCCAGCTCCGTCAGCCGGGGGGGGAGGGGGGGGGGGGGCGTCTGCGGAGGGGGAGGCGGCGGCTACCTGGAACTCGAGGGTACACTTGGTGCCCTGGGCGATCTCCTCGTAGAAGCACTGCTTGGCGTTGTCGGGCAGCTCGAAGGTGATCTCGGAGGCCCGGGCGGCGCAGGCCGCTAGCGCCACCACAAGCAACAGCCGCCCCGCGGACCGGGAGCCCCGCAGCGGCATGGCCCGGGGCGGGGAGAGGCGAGCGAGGGGGGGGGAGGTGGAGTGAGTCGGGCGGGGGCAGCGGGTGGCCCGGCGGGAGGCGGCGGCGTGGCGGAGGGGCCGGAGGGGGGAAGCGCCTTGCCACCCGGAAGTACCCGCGCTGAGCGCCGCCGCCCTCCGGGAGCGCTTCCGGGTGGGCGTGCGGACGCGGTGTGCGGCGGCGGAAGGGGCGGGGCTTCGGGAAGGGGCGTGGTCTAGTGGCAGCGGGCGGGGAAATGCGCGCGGGGTGGGGCGGGGCGGGGGCGGGGCCTCGGTGGCGCCGCGGAGCCTGGCGTCGCCGGTTCGGGTCCCCGGTCCCGGCGGAGCGCTTGGCTCCGTGACCCGTCGGACGCCGTCACCCCGTGTGAGGTGATAAACGGTCTCCCGGGTCCCACGAGGCACGACCCGTAGCTGACATGCCGGGCGCTCACCGCCCCGCACCGCCGCAGCGCTCCCCGTCCTCCCGGCGCTGGGTAGGCAGGGAGGAGGGAGCTGAGGAGCTCTGCGCCGCCGGCCGGTAAACGTTCGTTGCTCCGGAGAGGTGAAACACCGATCCAAGTGCTCACGCTGACTGCAGGAATGTCGGCTTTAAGTGGCACTCCGGGAAATACTCAAGTTATTTTTACAACGTGAAACAGCTTGAGAAGGAGCAATCAAAGATAACCTCCTTCCTTCTGCTAATTTCCAGTTCTGTGGTAAATCAGGCCGAGTAGTAAAAATAAAATTTAAAAAAAAAAAAAAAAAAGTAGGAAAAAAGGAAACTCCGCTCCAGTCTCCCAGGCAGGAGGATGAACCTGTCACAGTTTGACCGTGGCCCAAACCATAAACGTGGGCCATATTCTGGCAGCAGAGGAGCACTAGCATCTATTTCTGTCTGTGTCTTGGGCACCTTCCCATGACAGTTGGCATCACTTACCACCTTACTGGGGGCCTGTGTGTTATAACAGCGGTACCGAGAAGAAAGACAATATCTGTGTGCACACATACATTGGGGGTGAAGGTAGAGGACCAGGTAAAGGAGGTGGCAGGCAGGAGGGGAAGCGCTCGGGGAGGGGAGGCCAGGCCATACTGCAAAAACATAAGCGCACATGACAGGTAAAAGGGGACTTGTGTTGGGGTGGGTTCCATTCTGCTCCACTGGAAAAGGGTCTGACCTGCATGGAGCAGCCGGTGCCAAAAGTGGCATGCCGGAGATGGGGATGCTGCTTCGCAATCCCCTGGCCTCAGCGAGGTGACTCCCGAGTTAGCTGGTGGAGCCCATGAATTTCATTCTCAGCGCTGTACGAGGAGCCTGGGCATCTCTTTGGGGACTGCAGATTTCACAGGACAGAGGTACCCAAATTTCGTATGTTGAAGGCTCTGACAGATTTGCAGGTATGGGTTAAAGTGAGATGGCAGATGCTATACCAAGTATCCACCCCACCTCTGAGGCAGCTGTTAGCCACCTACAATTAACCCTCAGATCATAGAATCATAGAATGGTTTGGGTTGGAAGGGACCTTAAAGATCATCTAGTTCCAACCCCCTGCCATGGGCAGGGACACCTCCCACTAGACCAGGCTGCTCAAAGCCCCGTCCAGCCCGGCCTTGAAACAGATCTCTGCTGTTTTCATTTAAACACACTGGGTTTGTTTCAGATTGCATTTAAGTGTTGACTGACAGCTGAGATAGCTCAAAAGCACGTTACATCTCTGTGCCATAGGAGGCAACTTCAACCATTTTACTTAAATCAGTGACTACAGCTTTGTGGGACCTGTATGCCTGTGCAGAATGTTCCCAATCACCTTCTCCTTCATGTGGCAAGAAATATATTTCAGGAAGACTCATTCTGTGATTTTTCACAGCGCCTGAACTGATCCTGGACAGGCTACAGTTTCCTAGTTCAGTCTTTCCAGCTATTTTCTGAAAGCCTCACTAAACAGGCGAAATCAAGCTTGCTTAAGAAATGACAATTTGAAACCTGTCACAAAATAACCAAACAATGAAGCAGAAGGGGAAAGGTGCCTGGTAAAGCCAAGATAATCCTGCAGAGCAGACAAGAAAAGTGTGTGGTGGCACCTGCAGGATAAGGAAAACACAGAACATGTCTCAATCCCCAAAACAGGTCATCAAGAGGAGATGAGATCACTTCCTTTTCTTTTGGATCCAGGACAGAGAGTATAAAACATCAAATGAGTAAAGAAGAAAGATGGCAAACTGCCTGCTCTGAGGAGCTCTCAGGCCTGATCACCTTGTCCCTGGGGATTAAGGACCACCAAGGAGCGCAGCCATCAGCGCTGACAACCTAGCACCAGCTCCGCCGTGTTGTATGCTCACAGCTCATAACAATAATGATTGATAGTGATTAAGAACTACTAGCAACATGAATTGCTTATGAAAATCAGTACTTCTTTTGAAGCTTGAAATTGGCTTGATTTGTCCATTTCCTAAACATCCCAGTCACAGCGATATCCAGTTCCCTAAATGATACGTGGATATATGATATATTAATTTTTTAACACTAAGGATCTGAGCATTCCAGTTTTAGAAGAGCAATGCATATGCCTTTGCATTTGTTGATTTTGTTAAAATTTTTCCTGATTTAGCCAGTTAATAATTGGCAATCCTAAGAAGGAATAAGAAAAAAATTAATCAGGTTGCTGGTTTTCCAGGTTGCTGGTGCTGCTGTTACTGTTACCAGATTCTTCTCCGCTTCTGTTGTTCTGTCTCCATGTGTAACCATTCTGTTTGTGAAATGATAAAATTTCATGTTGTCTTTATTATCTGACTGCGCAAGTAATACTTGAATGTTAAACCCCAAACAAGTTTAATAAATATACTTTAGAGGGAGTCATATGAAGAGTTTTCCTTTCCTACTGGACAACTATTTAACTAGAGTGAGATGCGGTTTCAGATGCTCTTCAGCATAGTTCTTGCTTGAGAAAAATCTTTATAATTTTTTTCTATTATGACAGAATATTTGCAAGCCGAATTCTGAATTACAACCTTCCCCAAACATACACACATAGCTAGATACTTTTATTACTGTGCTTTTTTACCTTATGTGTAAAGTTAGAACATAGTTTTCAGTTAAAGACTAGAAAAATTCATTTTACTGTTAGATTGGTTTGACTTCGAGTTTCTAAATGTATTTTGCCACTTTCTGTCTGTGGAAATTAATATTTGTCAAACAGCAAGTGTTTCTTGCCCAGGCATTAATTAAAACATGCTCTCCTGAAGAACTCTAATGAACCGTAGTGGTACAAGTAGTTCATTTCTTCAGAAACCCACATGGAAGCAGCTGCAGAAAGACTGCAGAAACCTGCAAAGCAGAGGAAACTCAGGTGTCTGTATTTCTTCTTCTCTGCTTAGTAGCTGAGACAAATGCCAGATCTTTTTTCCTGAGGTAGTTAGAGACCTTTTGCCCACATTAGAGGTTGTAGATGTGGATGTAGTTTCAGGGAGATAAAATGAGATCTTATGGCTGAAGTAACATTTCTTGTTATTTGCATAGTAAAACAGAAAAAGCTGTTAGTCATCTTTACAGTCTTTAATATGCAATCCTCCCTACTGGAGGTTTTGAAAGGTGTTTTCATAAAATTCTTTACTCTGTGTGGCTATCATACCTTTCCAGACATCTAGTTGCATATAACAGTTAAAAAAAAAAAAAATCCACTTTACTGTTTTCATTTAATTCTCACTTAAAGTACATTCCACGATATGCTTCATTTTGCTACTCAAACTCACCTAACATGGTAAAGCTTCACCATTTTAAGTACCTCAGCCTTAAAAATCTTTCCTTTGGGCCTGCTTTGTCAGATTTTACATAAATAATAGATATCCAGATATTAATTCCTGCTTAATTGCCAGCACAGTGCTCAATTTTTGATAGATTGAAGTTACTAAGCCATTATAATAGGTTATAATACAAATTATTCTTCCCTTTCACTGTCCTTCATACTTGAAGAGCCTGCCCTGTACAACATTGGCAGCAGCAAACACTCGAAGGGCAGTCAAGTATACTAACTACTAACGCAGTTTTGGCCCATAGCTTCAGTGTGATTTGTGCAAAGTCATGCTGTGGAGGAAAAAATCACCAGACCTTTAAAACTGCTTGAACTTATCCCTTCTTTTAAGGTTCAGTGCATTTTCTAACCTCTGTTCTCATGTTTTCAAAACTGCAGTGAACAAGAAATGAGTTTGTTTGTGTCTAAAAAGTCAGCGCACTACTGCCTATGCTCGTGATAGTTGATTACATAAAAGACAAAACACATCCAGACTGGACACCCCAAGAAAATAACATATTTAAATAAGTGTTTTAGATGAAAAATAGATGTAACTGCACCCAAAATTAAGCATTTACCGTATTTCCACATGTACAACGTCACAGAGGAAGGGGTTGAGAGCTGCTGCAGTAGAAGGAGTTGCCGTGATGGAATTGGGAAGAAAGGAGATGACTGGGAAATTTGTGACCCTTGTTACCTTCTGAAATACCCTACATGCACTCTTGCACGGCCTCAAGCCTTACTGACCAGAATAATTTGTGAACTGTGTTCATGAAAACATAGTACTTTGATTTTCAACATTTAAAAAAAAAATAAGTGCATATATTCGTAAGTAAGAAGGTCAGACCGATAAGAATTAGTTTCAAAAACGTCAGTTCTGTGGGGTTTTTCCTTTCTTTTCCTGACTTCACAGGTGCTGCCCATGTTGCACGGCCCCGAGGTGAAACCTGTGGAGGCATGGACCTTCTGCTCTTGCTGGGATACACAAGAGGGAGCTCTTGGTCACAACAATTTTCCTTCGCCCACCTCAGTTTTTGTTGAAAGCATATTCCGTGCCTAAGCTTTTCTTACTTTCAAATTGGCTCTTTCAATCCAGTGATAAATGGATATTGGAAAACTAAATAAAATAATAACAATGATGATAAAATAATAATAATAATAACAATGATGATGATGATAATGGTGATGATGATGATGACGACGATGACGATGACGACAACGATGATGTTACAATCTCAACCATACGTAACGTAGGCATAGCTCTAAGGAAAGGGTTACAACACCCAAGGCTTGCACATTGGTCAGTTCAGCAGCAAAAGCCACACGTCACTTTAGGTACCGGGACTACCCACGTACAACATACAGAGATCACCAGCAGTGAGGGTCACCAGCCACCACATCCTGAGGAGGGAGCTGCAAAAGCTGCTCCATGGGGAATGTAGAAATGTTGCCCCATGGGAAACGTCAGTGTGTTCTGGCATCAGTGTCGAACATGGCCTGCTCTCGGCAATAGGCAGGAATTCGTCTCCCATTGACATTCCCAGCTCCCGGTCTTCTCCAGGGATAGGTGCCTGCACCAGCCTTGTTACATGTCATGTAGCGCTGGGGTGAGGCAGTAGGGACCATCCCCATTAATACAATTTCTTTAGGACCTGGAGGGCTCAGAATGTGCAAAAGGCCGGTTCCCATCTGCTCTCTGGCTGAAGCTGGGCTTTGGTGGACTGTGTGATGGGCAGAGTTCTGCGGAAGGGCTGGAAAAACTCAGAGAGAGACAGGCAATGAAAGACTGGCTGCACTGAAGTTTTGTTTTGTTTCTTTCTCCCAACCATGGCTGAATTTTGATAATGCTGTTGTACGTAGCTAATGAAAGAAAGATTTGTTCTTGCATATGTGCACTTCCATCCACTCAGCACTAGGTTACTTAGAATATGCTATAAAACATTTAATAAAAATAGTCCACTCTTTACAACTATATGTAGTCAGTCTAATAAAATATATCATTCTCTTTACAGAAACTATTTCAATTGAAGAATTCTAAGAAATATTGTGGCTCATAAGTGGTTTTAGAAGATCAGTAACACCTTAATGCAAAATAATTCTATGTATTTTTCTTTTCTTTTATATACCTAAATGGTTGTTCCGTATTCATAGTAATACCAGCTATTCATGCTCAGGCTGTAGTTACGCACTGAAAAATGAATATGTTGGTCTGTTACCTTCTGTCACTCTGTAATTATTACTTAAAAGCAGCAGTCAATTGAACAAATAAAGCCTTTAGCATGACTGGCTCTCTAATAAATATGCTACTTTTAATATTTCCCGAGGGAAGCGGTACAGAATTTCATGTAAGTGAATAATGATACCCATCTGGTACACTCTCTGGCTACCCAAATGTAGTCTGTTAGTTCAAAAACCATCTGTCTTAATCTTGTGTAAAAGAACACAAGAGGTTGAATAGTTAAAAGATACCAGTTAAAGCATTAATCTCTTCAGCATCGTCAGTATTCTAAGCCAAAGGGAGTTTCCACGTTTCATCTTAGACATGGCCAACACAGCAACAGTGTTGTTAATATCTTGGAAAGCAAAATAATCAGGTACACTGTGAATCAGCTGGCGTTTTGTTCTGTGGCTTTTCTCATTTGTTCTGTACGCTTTGTTGCTTTTAAGATACTTGACATATTCAGGTATTCTTTCAGAAAACAGAAACATCTGTAAAAGCAATAAATATCAGTCCAAGCCTCGATGTGGCCGTTTATAACAGATGAAGTCTAGGCAAAGATCATTCATTAAATAAATCAGGGAGAAAAAACATGTAGCAGTGTCACGTGTAGATAATGGAGAAGAGAGAATCAAATGTGCCGCTTGAGGTGGAACAGGAATGGAGAAAACAAGCGTCTTAGGTGGGACTGAATATAAGAACGTCAAAGCTGCTATCCAGGAGCTCAAAGCTGTTGTGAAATTGCCTTGCCGTTCTGCAGAACAGGATACAATCAGGTGAATTTGCCTTTTGGGACTTACAGTTAGGTGAAGAACCATGGGAACTCTTTATAGTCCTCATTTTTTTTGCTGCAAAAGAAGTGAAGGGTCTGTAAACTGCGCATTGCAGTGAAAGTCACGCTTATACAATTTTTTTTGTGGTTCACCAAAGCATTCAACAAAAATAGCTAGCAGGTGAAGACTGGCTAGAAATATTCAGAACTCATGTGATAGGTGATGACAACTTCTAACTGATAGGCAGGAGGGGTCGTCTACCATCATCACTAAGAAAATGAGAGAGGGATGCTCTTTGAACTGTTACACAAAATGCTTCACAAATATTATGCTGATATGAGTGTGTCCAAAAAATACTGGTTCTGAAAAGAGCCTCAGTTTATAGATTTGTGCAAAGACACTACAGACACCGGCTTTTGGAAGTGGTACCAGGAGAAGTGGAAAAGGAGCAGGAAACCCCACAAAATTATTTGGCCTCTTGCATGTCCACAGAAAGATGAGTAACGTGCTGACTATTTTAGAGCACAGAAAAACCTTGGATTTCACGTTGTGAAATTGTGGTTGTGACAGAAAATAAGCTGTTCCTTTTTCAGAAAGAAAAATTTATGTGCACACACACCGTTTCTTTCACCCATTTGTATACAAAAAAGTGAAGGATTAATTAACTAATAGGCAAGGGATACAAGAATACAGTATGCCTCCCTGATTTGTTCCGCAACTAGTCTGCGTAAAGAAATACAGACATAAGTCCCTAAGAATGGTCTTATCTGCATGTAAATCCAAAGCCTAATTTGATGGAAATCTGAGAGAATATGCTAGGACAAGACTGATAATGAAGACCCTCTGCCCAGAACACAGTCTTTCAGAGAACAGTTCTCTTTACTACAAATTGGCTCAGACTGGACGCCTCTAAAAAAGAGCCTCACCACAGACGCACAGAGCTTTCTCAGTGCGGATTGCTCAAGGCTTTGGGCTGGGAGCCTGGAGTCAAAACTGAACAAAAGCCTGTCTGCTTAAGAAGAATTTATTTCCAGCAACCTCTGTTCCACAATGGCAAAGCTGTGCCAGCCCACATGAGGCACAGCAGGAAGAAGAAGAGAATCCAAGAGGAAACTTGGCTTTGTACCTATTGCAGGCTTAGTCATCCTTTTTGAACAGAATTCAGCTGTCAGCCCTGTGGAAGACAAACACCTGCGAGGAAGTAGAGAAACAGCTGGTATATTAGAGGTGGTACTGCCAGCAGCGTCTGCCGCGCTCTTTGCCAAGTCCTGCTGTTCTGATAGATGAAAACGGTAATGCAAGTCCTGCCATAAAAACTAACAGGTTGGGATGAATGAGGGCATCCAACAGGCAGATGGGGGAAAATTTTCTTTGAAGGAAAGGCAGAACAAGGGTGATGCCCTGTTTTTATGGAGTGATGCCTTGTTTTTATGGATTGATCATTGTTATTGCCGTTCTTTACTGTGTCTTGAGTACAGGGAAATAATAACATTGATGGACAATAAAACCCGCTCACTTTCTCCCCCTTCTATTCCAGACTCATCATTTTTGTTTCAACATCTTGTAATTTCTCTGGTAATCATCTCATCTGCCCTTGAAAAGATATTTTCAAAGTATTTGCTTAGATAATCCACCTAAACTTGAATTGTTTACTGTCTGTCTTCATAAGGGATACTATAAAGTCCATGGGACCTACCACAATGATGTAAAACAAGTAGCTATCACTAGGTCAATAGATAACCAGGGTTTATACCAGTACTGACTATGAAACAAGAGACATCTCCATGCTTATGTTTTGAATTACGTATCGAAAGCTTTGACAGTGGTTGGTACTTAATGACAGACTTGGAAAGACGATACACTTATGCCAAGCTCCAAAATTAAATGTATACCCATGGCTGCCTTCCAAAGATCCTTCCAGTGACTTCTGTTGGCAGTTTTGTGACATATTTTGTGTTCCAGGAGCTCACAGGTTCCTTCAGTGCAAAGAGTTAATCTGTTTTTCTATTGAAAGTGCCAAACAGAGAATTCGACAAACCTGGTCTAGTGTGATACAGGCATTTTAAAGCAGATAGGGGAGGAATTTAAACTGTCTGGGGTGGAGGAGCAAGACCAAGAACTTAAAAGGTTTGATTCAACAATTAGGTTTGCTTATGGGTAGAAGAAGCAAGGTTAAGACTATTGAAAAGGTGTGAGAGGCTGCAGCAGCCTCTGGGACAGGTATTTATTCTAGATTCTTGAGTGCTGGTAGATCTTTGTGGTGCCAGGAGCTGCAGTTGTTCATTTTTCAACTTCTTTTTACAATTTAGGTTACTGATACACATTTTCAGTACAAAAATAAGATGGACTGAAAACTGACTATGATGTAAAAGTATGTAATAATTAAAGTTCTATATAGAAATAA
Source organism: Fratercula arctica (assembly GCA_947846985.1). Lineage (NCBI taxonomy): Eukaryota > Metazoa > Chordata > Aves > Charadriiformes > Alcidae > Fratercula > Fratercula arctica. The sequence goes on along the minus strand of CANTUZ010000026.1, from coordinate 67,700,309 downwards.
AACCCCAAAATTCTGTCTTAATGTTATAGTATGTTTTTAATTTGCTTAATAAGTTACCAAGGTATGGACAGGGTTTTTACAAGGGGCTTTGTCTACATTAGATGAATCAGAAAGCTGACATGAAAAAACACGGCAGAGAAAATAACGTATTTCAATTTAGAATGCTGATTCCATTTTTGAAAGTCACATGAGCCTACATATTAATTCCAGAGGACTGTTATTACATTGCAAAATATTGGTGTTGATATTAATGAGCTTTGTAGAATGAGGCTGTATGGAGGTCGCAATTATTTCGTGCTTTTTTCTGGAATTTCGGTGCTCAGAGCACACATTCTGCTCATTTGTCTAAGTTAGAATTTATGTCTCTGGGTCGACCTTATTACTAACTAGTGAGGACTTTAAATTGTAGGGTTGCATCTGCAAAAATTATAGTAATCATAATTATTGCAGTCTGAAAGTCTGGACATGAATATATGTGGCTCTGGTGACAAAAAGGATAGGTAGTTTCTTTCATTCACAGATACCCTTTGAGCATGTATGCTTTTAATACACTAAGGGCTGCAAAAAGTGGGAGAACATGAGAAAATAAAAATACTCTCTTTCCTTCCTGGAATACTAGGCATGTCGTGTATTTGCATTCTTGAAGCAACTTTGGGCCTGTACAGGTGATAAAAATAAAACTCAGACTATGAGTAATGCTGTACAAAACAGTAAGTTTACAAATCGGAGAGGGAACCTTTGTAAAATTACTGGATTTTTCCCAGTATGTACATCCTTTTCCTTTTTAAACATATTGCTGTGTCTCTGCAGATTATCACTAATTGTTGATCATTCTTAACTTTCTGTGTGTGTCAAAGGACATATATGCATTTTTTCCTTGTGTTCGTCTATTCAGAATATTAGCTGTAACTTAAGGAGAAGAGGAATCCAGCATTTCTGTCTTCAGCAAGACCTTTCTATTTTATCAGTGTTACATAGAGAGTAGAGGAGACTCTTTAGTCCTGAATTCATCTATCCATGAAATTAATGAAATGCAAACAGGGAAAATAAACTTTTTTTTTTTTTCTCTAGAAATAGCTAATTCTTTCACCGTGAGGTCAGTTCTCCCCAGTCCAAAAGGATCACCTCGTTGAGTGCGGTGATACCCAATGTTTACCATGGATCAGTATTTAATACCTCTCATGCAGCTGCCTGATCATCTGCGCACCTGCACCTACAGGTCACCCGGCTGAGGGCATCGCGTTCTGTCCTTTCTTACTGCTACAGTACGACACAAACGCTACAACTCAGCACTTTTCTTAGAGAGCAAAAAGGTGAACCAGCGAACTGGGCAGAGTGTCATTAGAGACGCGAACTAGAGCACTGAATGTGATCCGTTCAGCCAGAGGGTAGCAGCATCTCAAGAATGAAGGTGTTCTGTATCTTGTTTTCTTATCAGTAGGTTTTTAAGGTGCACGTTTATAGAATCAGTCATTTGCCACACGGATTAAAACAGGAGGCAGGCACAGTCGTATAATGGGACACACGTGGTTGCAATTGCTAAATCATTTGCAACTGTGCAAAGGGAATGCAGAATGGAGCGAGTTTATGCTTGCTTTGCCAAATGGAAATACTAATAAAAGACTGGGAAATAGATGTAATCAGACATGGTGAGTTTGGGCAAAGCAGGATCCTGCACTGCTCTTTTCTAATAAAATGAAGTCACTGGGAGCAGTGATTTTATAGACTGGTGTGCCTAAAGAAGGTCTGTTGCTTAATTTGTGCTATAACATACTAATATGTTTGCTCCTAATGTTAAGAAAGTAAAGAGAGAGAAAGAACCACTGTCTTTTTGGAACAGAAATCATTAGTACAGCTAGAAAGCAGGATGTTTATTTACTTCAACGGAAAAACACAGAAGTTCACTTATTCCAAGACTCACTTAAGCAAATAATTTTCCTCCATGAAGAGATGCATTTCAAAGGAACATAGATTTGAATACGCATTTACCTTCCTGAAATTCCTCCCTAGTTTAGCTCTATCATTCAGGTGCTCTTCCAACATATCAAGTGTAAGGCCTCCAAAGGTTTAGTTGCTCACCTTCCTGAAATGGTGCTCCTCTGTCCTGTTGGTACAATTTTTACAGTTGTTGGTCTATGCCTAGAAAAGATGTACAAAGCTTTCTTTCAAAAATTTAAAAACCTTGTTCTCCCCCTTTTTCTTTAGACCCATTTAGGCAGATCAACAGAGATGTCTGATTCAGAAAAAGCAATAGTGCTGAAAACAGAGTATGAAGGTTATCTAGTACCACATAGTTTGGAAAATTCAGTAAAAAAACCCCCAGTAATTCAACAAGTTGTGGGTGAAATCCAGACTGTAAATTAAGTCAGTGACAAAATTCCCATTGACACCCTTAGGCCAGATTTTCTCCCTAAATACCCACCCAGTAGGTAAGTTGAGACATAATACCTCTAGGTATTCTCCGCAGTAACAAAGCAGTAGCTACGGCATTGCAGGGATGGATTGGAGCACAGCACTGGGACCCGGGTTAGTTAAAAGTCTTAACTCAAACTTTGATTTTATCTGCTTATCAAACAAAGGATCACCTGTACTATAGCTGCACCTCTGCCAGCCAATTAATGTTAAAGAAAGGGGTTTTGTAGTGCTTTAGATTAGATTGCTTACCTTCTATTTAAGGAAATACACAAGCAACAGGTATGTAAAAATAAAGACTTTTTGTTCCTGCTTCTCTATCCTGTAAGTGAAGAAGAACACTAGATCCTTGTGTCCTAGAGCACCAGGCTTGAGAGAAGCTGCAAAGTGTGTTTGTAAATTAGCTTTACGTCTGCATTATTTCACTTCAGAAATTAAGATCCTCTTTACTTTGTGAGTCCTGAGCATGAAGAACAGAAGAAATAGTGACTGCACAATGGAGAAGAGCAAAAATTTAATTAGGAAGAGAAAAATAATCTTTGTTAGGCTAATTAAAATGTTTGGAATTTTTTGGTTTGTTTGCTTTACTAATTGTTGTTTTTCTTCAGTAACAAATTATTGTAATGAAAATTTCGGGGAAGGAGGGAAGGGAGAGACACTTAGTAATATTGTGACTGTACTTGGGGTGATATCCTTTTTTCTTCTGAGTAATTGCTGAGGAAGATCCCAAGTCCAGTGTTTATATCTTAAACTTTTCAGGGCACAATAACAAACATCCTTCCATTCCTATTTTAAAACCTCTCTGACAATTAATTTTCTGACCCCTTCTTCAGCCATATGGATGTAATATCTTCCAACAGTCATTCCCTTCTGGTGCTCCATGTGTACCTAACACATCCACATCCAAACTGATGGTGATCTGGACAACAGTAATTTTCCCCAGCTAAAACTCTGCAGGCTCTTTCCAACAAAACACTGTGCTGTCGCACACAAAGTGTGCATTTATGCTGATTAAGCACCATTTTTTATCATCAGAGTGTGCACAATCAAGCGTGTTTGACTCAAATACAGCAGAGATTGGTTTACTCAGTTAAAAGCTTTGATCTGGCAACTACAGATATTAGGTAGAGCTGAAGGAATCCATAGTGCTTATGGATCCTGATTCACTTCTGGCCTCTCAAGCAGAATGCTAAGGGTAGGCAGGACTTTCTGCACTGGCACTGACAGAGCATTGAGTTCCTGAGAGCAAGAGATTTATTCTTCCTCCTAATAACTTTGCTTCTTCATATGACCTTTTCGTGCTAGTCTAACACAAATAGGCTTCTAAATTATCACTATGCCACGTGTTACTACAAAATTGGCAAGCATCCCTGGTTGCCTCAGATCAAGACAAAACACTAGCTGCAAGCTGTAGGAGCTTCAGTGAGACACTCTCAAGAAAGGAATCCGGCCCTTGTTCAAGGGCATAAAATTTACTTTCAGATTCCATCCATTTCATTGGGTGGATGAAGCCAAAAGAAGTAGTTACCAAAAAGGGTACGTATATTTTAAAAGTACTCCTTTAGGATGTGCCTGCCATCCTACAAATTGGAAATAGTCAAAATACTGTTTTCTATCCGAAGAGCTGCTACAAAGGCAATATGAAATTTTTATGACCATTAACTTCAAACCAGTGCAATGATTTAGCTATAATCCTCAAAATTACTGATCAACCTTTTTCACCTAGTCAGCTATTTGCTGTGATGTGAAATGAGGAAACAGTTGCTTGGATGAGATAGATAAACAAGCGACTTCTTATCATTGCAAAATTGAAGTGTGCAACTGCACAAGCAAACCAGCTTTTTTACATTCTGTTTTCAGCAGTTACCTCTTGTTGTCTTATTGTTAAACTCCATCTTACCATGTCTGTATTCCTGCTTTTTTTACCTTAAAAAACCAAAAATATTATCCTTCCTGCCCACTTTAAAAAAAAAAAAACAAAAAAACCCCCAAAAACCACCAAAACCCCAACATTTGCCGCATTCGCAGCTGTTACAAGAAATTTAAGATTGGTTTACTCAGGTGTTTTGGCTAACAAAGGTCAAGAGGATTGCGTTATAAATATGTAAATCATTAATTGTAGTGTGAGTTCCTTTTACTGTGCTGCTGAGAATTGCACAGGAGAATAGAGATTAAATACTTCCCTATAGGCTGTGGTTGTTTTCCCTCCATGCCGGAGTTGACTCTGCCCTGCTGCAAGGCAGTGTCTGTGCAGTTTTATTGGTTCCTTCTGCCAGCCACTTGAACACCCACAAAGAGATAACGTTACATAGAGTTTTCTGTGGTTGGAGTCCTTGTTCTTCCTGGAGAACAGAGCCTTGGTTGAAAGTGCTGTAACACCAAATATTGTAGGGGTGTCAATCTGCCATTTTGTCAGATGTTTCGGTAATCATACGTGTTTATAACAGCAAGGGACTTCAGGCAGATCTGGGAGCTTACAGCCTCAGGTGACTGATCCCAGAGCATTTAACACATGAATGTTCCCACTGAGTTGAGTGTGAACATTTCTGAGCTTAAAGTGAAGTCCATGATTTACTAGTTGCATGCTGGTGCCTACCAGGGCACGTAGCAAATTAAAGCCTGCATCCCAAAAATATGCTTGCAAGTTATGCAATCTAACCTGGTGCTGTTCCAGTGTGGTACCCTCTGAGGGCAGACGTTAGTTGTGGGGTAAAGACCAGGGTTCTGGGGCAGATTCCAGCTGCTGCAGCCCGTGACTGTTCGAATTGTGGTGGTTAGTCATTGAGTGCATTCGTACAGTGCTAACGAGGGTCAGGCTTGGGATATCACCGACAGGGCAGTATTGCACTCAAACTTAACACAATCCATTTCTGAGTGTAAGTTTGGACATATTTTGGGTCTGTGAGGAAGGGCGGGCTGTCCCCACTCTGAACACGCCTGCGGAGCTCAGGCTGAGGCAGCCTCTCGGTGGGGCTTTGGGGGTCGCAGTGTGGCTGGCTGGCAAATCTGGACCAAAAGTAGGCTTGAACTGCACTGAACTGATACCTCAGACAGATATACAGGGCATGCAACACTCGCTGCATCTGCTTCCCATTGCAGGAGAGGGACCTCCATCAACAGCTACCACCGAAGAGGAAACTTTTAGTATGCGAGATGCTTTCTTACCAGCAGCAAGATTAGCGCTCAAGAAAAACTTGGAAAAGCAAGCAATGAAAGCTTATATAAGAGGCAAAAATTGCAAAGTACCTAGCTTTGAAAAAGGATGTGTAAGAGCCAGTACTGAGAGCCGTGCTAATGTTTTGGCATTCAAATGCAACTAGCAACCTTGGACTTTATGCCAGTTCAGCACTGGGTGTGAAACTCTTGGCAGTTTGCCTCAACTTCACAGCACTTTTTGGTCTGGAGACACAGAGAGAGAGAGAGCAAGAGCAAAAGGAGAGAGAGCAGAGACCTCAGAAGATTTTATAAGTCTTGTTTCTGTTTCTCTTTTCTACTTAGAAGAAACTATTCGCGCCTTTTGGGACTACGGAGGATCTAACTCGCAAGGATCAGTTTAGGGAAAAGACCCACATCCTCCATTTCTTTAAAAGTGGTGTTTAGAAGTGTTAAACTGTATTTTGTGCTCCCTTTACACAAAAAAATACTTCTTGTCAAGGAAAGATGTTATCAGATGTGATTTTCAGGAAGTGAGCTATCTTTCCAGCTTGAAACATCAAACTTTCTTGTTAAGACGCAGGATTTTTTTAACGCTTTCCCCTCTCCCAGAAATATCAGAACTGCTTAGGGTATCTGGAAACAAATGGTCACAGCTGCTAAAAAATTAGAAAAGGTAAAAATATAAGCATGTTTAATTATTTAGTTTGTGTTTGCACAACAAATACACTACATCATGATGCTTAAACTGATGCTTCAAGCAAAGTAATTTTAGATTCAAGGTGTGCTTTTCCAATTCAGTGGAATAATTTTCCTTGTGCTTGCAGGTGTGAGTTTACCCAAATCAGAGGAAAATATTTTATATATATATATATATATATAAAAAGTGTATGGTATAAAGTTCTCTCACTAATCAAATAACCCTGTTTCTAGAAGTTTAAGTTAACAGGAGCAAAAGTATCTCTGAGATTCTGATAATTACAGATTTTGCTCAGGGGTCTTTTGCTCCTCTGCTGTTGAAGGCGTCAGTCTTTCTGCCACTCAGAACCGAGCATGGGAGGAGAGGGACGGCAGGTTGTGCTTCCCAGCATCGCTGCCGCAGACCCTTGCTGCCAAAAGCCCTGTCGGGCTGAGGGGGTGATCTAGAAGCAGCGTGTCTAGCAGAGGCAAAACCTGCTAACCTCATGTCACTGACATGTGAAAGGATTCCACCGTTCCTTTTCTGCTTTACTTGTATTACCATACAGCCATGTATACTGATTTTGGTGCCTGTAGCACCGGCTTTTGTTGCCACCATCTTCCCCTGTTGGGAACAACCCACAAATTTACTACTTTGGTTGTTCCAGCATCACTTCAGGAACCTCAATGCCAAGCACGACCGTGCTACTTCAAAGCAGCGATCCTGCAGGAAGGTGCTGTGGTAACTCTTACAGGCTTTGCCGAGAGCAGTCCTGTATCCCACAGTCTGCCAATACACATGCCTGGTTTTTCCCACGCTGGCTGGAAGAAGGAGGCAGAGTGGCAGGGACGTTCGTTTCTCCACGTTGGCAAATCCTATATACCCTGTTTTGTACTATTCACGCTGGTTTGTTCCCCTGCATGTCTTGAATAGGATTAACAGAGTTTTTCCTTTAAGCTCCGGTGAACTTTTTACTAAGATACTCAGGAACTGCGTCAGAAGTTTTAAATAGTCTTTCTCACTGGTCATTCTCTTGGCACCCTGATTTCTGGTCTTGATAGATACACTGACACTTTGTCAGTGGCAGTTCTTGTTCTATATCACCATCAGAGCGTGTGACACATTAACTTTCAAGCAGCCTAGAGGTCTTATTTGCTGTCACAGAACTCTTTAAATATTGACCTCTTTAAACATTAAACATTACAGACAAACACCCCAGAACTGATGATGCAGAGATTGCAAAATAAATTACTGTTTAAACCGTGGAATGTGCAACATGACAATTCAGAGCAGCTGTCAGGGCCATCTCCGGCTGCCCTCTGGAAGGTGCTCTCACCAACTGCGATATTGGTGCTGAAGTGGTTTCAGACTTAATTTCAGGAAGCATTATCGTCAATAAAGCATACTGATGAACTGTTTTAATGACTCCAGATCTTTCTCTTATTGTCTGCCCTCTGATCTGTGGAGTTATTGCTTTGTGAGAAATAAAATGTCATTGGTCACTTGGGCACACGAAAAATGAAAGTATATGACTCAAGAGGTATAAAACTTCAGCAGTGAGGCTTATATATCAGTAATTTCCTCTCTGGGTAAAAATTTATTGGTCAGATCGCTGGTCGTTGAAATCACTTTAGGATTTGTGTGTGTACCTGCCTCAGGGAGCTTGCCCAGGTCCAGTTTCAAGTTCTTTGAGTCAAACACCTTGCTGGAAGAAGGGAGCACAAATTCTAAGCCATTACCACCTCCTGTCTGAGTTTTCCTGCCAGATTTGTCTCCTTTTCACTAGACTTGAAAAGTAAGAAATGGCTGTTCTCTGGCAAGCCTCAGAAGAGTGTAAACAATCCCGTAGTTATATGCTATACACCATATATGTTTTACTTCAGTTCAGAAATAATCCTTTTGCAAGCAAGCTTACCTTTAATCTAGTAAGAAGACTTTTAACAAGGGAAGAACTCACAAGACCATACCCAGACTACACTCTTATTGCAGGATGCACAACTGTTGACCTGTCGTCAGGACAGAGTGAAAAACCATGCTTCTGCATTGCCTTTTAGGTGGATCGAGAGCAGAACTTTGAAGCAAACCTGATTTTTCCCACATACCACGCTGCAGAAAGGTCTTGAAACATATTATCTGGATTACCTGTAGATAACATTAACCCAGAAGATGTGCCCTTGGAGTGCTCCAGTGACTAATGAGTTTTCTATTCACAGGTCAGATCAGAACCAGTCTGAAGTAAAACCTACTGAAATTAATATATTGGGAATGGACAGTCCTCAGCACCAATTGTTTTACTCTACAGATCCACCCCTACTGTGTTACTCTACTTGTCAATATATGCATAGCCCAAATGATCTTCTGACATTCAGTTACTATCCCTAGGGTTTTCAAATGGAGTATCACCTTTGGTAGGTGTTGACTAATCAATAATTAAGATAACAAATAAACAAACAAACAAACAAACCAAAACAAAAACTAAAGCAAAGCAAAGCGAAAGAAATGGTCTCTGGTTCAAAGCAGACATGTCACTTTTCTCTAATGCTTTTTCTTCTGCTACTGCAAAGCATGTGAGGGAAACACCAAGAGCCAGGGCCTCAAGCCACATATAGGATTAAGATTCAGGTGATTTAGGTCACAGTTACTTCATTGACTTCAGTGGACAAAATAACTATACATCCCAGATGAAGACCTAGATGAAAAGTATTTTGCTATAAGCACTGACTGCAAATTCAAAACTCAAAGATAGATTTGAAGGACTACAATAAGGATACTATGCCAGGACAAATAACAGGATCCACCCAACTAATTTCAGGTCTTCATTCCAAGCCTCTAGTTTTACTACGTTAGCAAGGACCAACAGGAAGGATCCCTGGTGCCAAGGTGAGAGCCATGGGAAACAACCACCCCATCCCACACAGCTCCACAGAACGTGAGCCAAAATCCTACATGTTAGGCTTCCCTTTGGGTGCTAGATGTTTCTGTATGTAACCCTCCATCTATCTGTATGCATACATTCTCACCTCAGACAGTATTTAGAAGTTATATCTGCCTCAGAACTTTACATTTATTTCCTCCTGTTTGAGAAATCTTGTGTCAATCTGCTTTAAATTAATAACATAGGTTATACCTCATAATTTTAAGGTTTATCCCAGCCTGCATTCCAGCTAGCAGTATTACCCTCAGCAGAAGCTGCAGACTAATTTTCCGCCTAAACACTCACATCTTAAATTTCCAGATCCTATTTATAAATAAAGATTGATACGCTGAAACAGAATCTACCTGGAAGAATCTCTTTCTGTTTGGGAAAAAGATCCCTTCTTGGCACCTGCAGTTACTTAGATACCTTCCCCATTCACCGCTTTTCAAAGATACTGGGGTTCCATCCACCTCCTGCATTTCTAGTGCTGCTCGGTCTTGGCATTTCAAAGAATTTCTTTCTTTTCCCAGAGACCAAAGAATTGCAGACCTTCCTACCAAGTGCACCTGGAGGGAGGCAACATGACTGCTATAAAGGCAATGTTGTTGAGTGTACATAAACTGGAATTTTACTGGGGCTAGTTGAATTTTAAAATCTAGAGTGGAAGGTTACAGTCAGCTGAGCTGACCTTAGAGGACCTATAGATAAAAGACACAGGTTAATTCAGCTGTAAATGTGTGCAGAATGGCATAGCAATGGGACGGCTGTCCAAGCGGGAACTATTGATGTAACTTTAGGTAACCGCTGAAAATTATTTTCCTGAAAACGTAACAATTCTGGAATAGATTTATGCCCTTCCAAAGGGGATTAACTGGTATGCAAAAGATGCCATATGTCTAAAACCCCCAAAATTGTTGAATATGAGCATGAACCAGTTTGTCCTGTAAAAAACCAAACTTTCCCACAAACACAGGGCCTAGGACACAAAGTCTTGTGTTTAATTTTCATGAGAGAATTTGGACTCCCAGTCACCTCTGAACTGACTGACAGCAGTGCTGCTGCTCTTGAGTCTGCTAGATATTGGATGAGGTACTGAGAATTCTCCTGCCTTCTCTGGTGGAAGTTAAAATCCAAGACAAGTTACAATAAAAGCAACAGATAAATCGGCAACTTTAGCCAATGTGCCCTTTAATCCAAACAAGTCTGAATATTCAATTTTGCAAGTGTGATTGTGCTGCTCAAGACAATGGCTCCACTTCTGTACCACTGCTCTTTAGTTAGTCACCGCCTGCAAAGTTTTCCACAACACACGTCATTGAGGCTACCCTATACAGATGAGTATAAACTTATACATATGAAAAGTATTTTCTTTGTGTATGCAAGGCTCTTTTCCTGCTGCCTCTTAAAAAAACTGCTTCTCTTTCTTTGCCTCCATCAGAGCTATCTGTATTTCATGTTCAGAAAGACTTTAATTCAGGAGTAACACCCTCAGTGGAGCCACTCATGGAAGACAAATAAAACATCTCAGAAGCTGGCCAGCAGTTCAGCAATTTGTTTTTCACTCCTTAAAACTGTGAATAGTTCCAGTCATCCCTGTATTTAAAATCAGGTTTATGCTTACATGACTTAATTGAATTGGGACGTTACACAGAAATAGACTTTATCTGAGCCTGACTTAACCTGCTGTTTTCTGCTGGTGCTACCAGAGATTCTGGCTGAGCCTGTGACACCAAGTGCAATCAGCATTTAAAAAAAGGAAACAACAGAAACTCAAATCCTGATTCTTCCAGGTAAGGAAATCACTCAGCTTGGGGATTTATTTGGCATAACGTGAAATATATCAGATCTGACTGAAGATCTGGAAACTGCTCAGTGTCTTGCTAATGCCTTTAAAAGGGAAACTCACTCAAGATGAATACGACGACTGCAAATGCTTCAACAATGTGAATAAAAATGCAAGCAACCAACTCACACGGCTAAGAAATGCTTTTCTAAGGCACACAGCTGCACTGTTGGGCTGCCTGATGGTCCAGTCTCAGAACACAAGCTTTCCTCTGCCTGACAAAGAGCATTCAATTTTAAAGAGTTTATATGGCCAGCTTTCTAGCTGCGAAAGGCTGTTGAAGCATTTCAGTTTTGTTTTTCACACACTGTCAAAAGATTTTTTGTTTTGACTTGTGTGCTTTCAAAGGCACAACAGAAGTATTTACAAAGGCGCTATTCATGTCAGTATTTAACTGTTGATTGACAGCTCTTCTTCTGGGTGCTGGTGAAAGCTCCCTGAATTGTAGCTTTGGCTGGAGGGAGCCGAAAGTGAAATCAAACACCTCTTCCTCAATCCCAAATATCTGCTAATCTAAAGGGCCTTTTGTTGAAAGACTACCGAGTTTCAGAAAGCTAGGCAAGAAAGGAAAATAATTCTTTTTTTCAGTTCTTTCCTTGTGCTTATTGCTACAGAGTCCAACTCTGACCCCTGAACTCAAGGTAGTTATTTCTACCATCCTCATCAGCATGCCATCTGACAAGGGGTTGTTAGCTTCTCTCAGGTGTTTTGTTTCCTCCCGCATCAATCAGTTCAGTGAAAGAAGGACAAAGTGAACAATGCTGGCCGTCCTCATGTTTAAAATATCTATGGTAGAAAAAAAAGAAAAGCTGAAAAAATAGACCTTGTTAAGTAATGAGACCTTGTTTTCTGCACTTGTCACTGGAAGCTCTTTGCCTTTTCCAAGCATGAGTTAAAAACTGAAGAAGCAGATGTGTATTTTTGGTTTCACATCTTTTAACAAAAAGTGATTTCAATGTTTCTAAGCAGTATTTACACACAATTGTCTACTAAAAGAAATTAATCAAAGTTTCCATAAAAAAACTGCCACTTTTACCTTTTTTCTAATATTTTGATCTTTCATATTTAAATCTCCCCTTTTAAAACACTCATCTGAGTATTGCAAGACAAACAAGACTTTGTCTTTCAAACACATGGAAACAACTTGTCATTTGCATGGGCCAAGATACTTAGAAGAGTTTCCATTTCAGAGGTGGACTTTTTGAAAGCTCATACGGCAAGTGAGACAGAATCTGCCCCAATATTAGCATTGAATTTTGTCTCTGGCACCAGAAAGATTTATGTAATTTAATGTTTCAGAATATTGTGACATGTCAAACAAATGTTAAATAATTGAATCAACAGAAATATGAGGATGATTATTTTTAAAAAAAGGGAAAGACAGTAAAAAGAGAAAGGCAGCAAAAAGAGAATAGCAAGCTCTTCATTAATGCACGTTTCCTACCTAGCATTTTGACAAAATTTTTTGTGAGACTTTGTTCTCTGCGTGCCCAGTACTTTTGCCACACTCCTAAGTGTGTAAGCTCTGAAAAAGAGTCACCTTTATCTCAAGAATTTTCACCTATTCGAGTATTCCTCCATTATGTGACACACAACAGACTTTCTTGCACTTCACATTCTTTTAAACTTCAAAGCACATTAGAGAGAAAACGACTGTGGCAGTCAGGCCCAGGAGCCTTACATCAGCTTTTCACACAGTCTCTCCTAATAAAGGAGGTGTTTTCTCCCATTACTTTAGTAAAGCTGCTTCTGTCATCAGCCTCTCAACAGCCTGCATGTCTATGTATCTCTTTGCAGCCTTACTGTCAAGCTTTCATTTGAAATTGCTATTCTATATTGTTATATCAGCCTTTTAGCATGACCTTAAAGACTACATTTCTCCAATTACTGATTTCACTCTTGAAAAAAAAAATCAATGACCATTTGCAGACCTCTTATGGACAAGATTGTGGGAGTGCAATGGTAGAAGAAGAGAACTTCGAATAGAAGTAGTAATTTAAATAGCAATTTTGTCTTCAACTTTTAAGCTTTTTCTTACATAAACTTAAACCAGAAAAATCTTATAAAGGAGAACTATTTTAAATGCTTTCAGAGGAAAATTAGTAAAATGATCCTTCCAAAATAAAATGAGAGCTTTGCCTGAAGCTATTCAGCCATCGCTTTGGTAGAGCCTGTGTGCATGAAGTAACCCAAGACTGAAAAAAAAACCCAATGCAATCCCACAAAACTTCTTAAGAATTCAGAAAGGAAATTCTTTCCCTGTACATAAAAGGAAGCCTCTTCCAGCCTTACCTCCTTAAATGAATATTGCCTTACGATCCTTTCTTTCCAATTTATATGCATCTAAGTCTTTTACGTAAGTATCTAAATACTTAGATGTGTGTATAGGCATCAACATTCTTTCAAATTCAATTTTCCCTAAGGTTTCTTGAAATTCAGCCTATTCCAAGACTTGACTCCCAGGTTGCTGCAGGAAAGGAGCAATCTATTTTAACGTCAGAAGCACACTGCCAAATTCAGTACAAGAGCCTTAAAAATTTGTCATAAATTAATAGTAAAATTCTTCTTTCTTTGCCTAAGGTTTTTGTCTCAGAATCTGTGTGGTAATACTTCCTTTCCCCAAAAGGTTTTCCTATTCAGACACTGTAAGCTCCTGGTGCTTTTTGCTGTGTCTTTGACTGGAATCAGAATGAGAAAACTGTGTCTCACTTTCAACTTTTTATGCAATCTGTTGGAATAACACTAACATAAGTGCTAAAAATATTTGGCCAGCTCTATTCACACCATTCATATTAACATTTTGGCTGTTTTCAGCTTTTTCTCATTGTGCAGGATGGTAGTTTTAAATATGTTATTGCTAAATTAGTTTAACAGTTCCTGTATAAACATAGCTAGTTACCATCTAAACAGCAAAAACACCGTTTTTCATCAGGTGCCTGGCTAGGGGGAATTTCCAGTAAGAACTGACGTAATACTTCTGCTTGTGAAACAGGGAGGCAGGGCCACCTGTGTCATCCCTGTGCTGCACTGCAAAGGCATGCCTTTGTGTCAACAGGGCGATGTGACCTGTCCTCGTCATTGATGCTAAAGTACTGGCAAGTTTGGAGAACTCCAGCTGGCAAAGTTAGAAGTTAGCTTTGTGACTTTCAGTGGGGGTCGCATGATGGGAATGGACATCTCACTTTCGACAAGCAAAATGAAAGGAAAACAATCTTAAAATGGACAATGTTTTTGACATATCCTCTACATCTAGAGAAAAGCAAAACCTGATACATATCCTGACCAAAGGCCAAATGCTGAGCCTTGGCTGCATATGCTTGTCTCCCATTGTAATCAGCAGGAGCTCTATGTGAGTGTACTGAAGGTCAGAACTGAACCTTGATTTGATCTCAGATCAATATAACCATGTGATTTCACCAGCTACACCTAAGTGTAATAAAATGGAACTTAAGCCATCATAGCACGGATTAATGCATTTCATGTTTAAGTAAAGATACAGAATTTTATTTAAATAAACATCAGTCCAAGGAAATGAAAATCATTGTAAACCAAACGAATGGCTTGCTGTACAAAATATGAAAAACCCCAGCAATTTATCAGAGTGTATTTTAATTATTCTGAGTACAAGACAGTAAGTCTGAAGGAATAAGAGACATGCTAAGAAAACGGATGTTAAAGTTGCAGAAGGAGAAGCAACTGATGGGTGGATTTAAGTCTAACGTCACCTCAACTACAGAGCACAAGTTTAACATACAGTGAGGAATCTTTATTCTTAAGTGGTGATGAGAACTGGACATTTCCAGTTGGATCCATGAGAAAAGTACCCAAACCGTTCTCCAGTCCTTCTGCCACTGAACAGAGGATAATTTTCCCTTTTGAGACTCCTATTGCCTTGAATTAGCTTTGCATTGTGTGTTTTGTCTGTGCCCACCATGGCATCAGACTACAATGAATCTTCTCCTTCCAGAAGACCACCGTTTTCATTCCACCCTCTGCCTTGGCTGTCCCTTAGGAAGGCGACTGTATGAAGCGCAGGCTCATATTATGGAACAATTTTTAAGTTTCGGTCTTCCCAAGTGAAGGTGGAGATTGTGTATTATGGTGTGACATAATATGTGATCTATTTTAAACTGTATTATGATTTTAAATACTTTACTAGTAAAGGAGAAGCACTCAGATCTTAAACAAGCCAGGCTTAGACTAAGAGCCAGAAGTAATAAAACTGTCTTCCAGCTGTTACTGTGCAACATACTAGCAAAGCCCTTCCTGTTGGCTGCTGGGGTTTATGTTACATCTAACCTTGAGCTGCTCTGGTAATGTGGGGTGTGGCTCCACTTCCCTACTCCATCCTGGTCACACTAGTGTGATGATGCATCATCAACATGGCACAGCAACGAAGATGTCTATCAGGGCTCCCCCAGAAGGTACAGAGCATCTTGCTTGCATAGACAGCAGATCTGGCTCTTGAATTCTCTCTCCATGCTTCCCTTAGCCATATACAACCTTTGAGAGTTTGGTCTTAAAAATTCAAAGGACTCCCGTGAAAAGGTTCTGCAGATTATGTTGACTCTTCATTCTGAAACAACAATATCTTTGTTATTTCAGTATCCTCCTCCTGCAATGTTCCAATTGTAACCGCAGCTTCCTATCTATTTGACTAAAAGCATGAAGCCTTAATGCTAGTAAATGTGAGATCCCTAAGAAAACACATACCTCTAATGTGCAGAGACCTGTTAGCCTTGGTATAACCACCACGGATGGAAGGGAGAGAGGCAAGACAGAGAGTCCTGTCAATTTCTTACATTGATTTAGCAGGTTCAAGCCCTGAAATAAGGTATAGTTTGAAGATATTTGAAAATAATATGTTAGAAAAGTGGAAGAAAAATCTATACATCTTCCACACTAGATGTGTTGCTTTGTCTGTCCATTTAAACCGTCCATTCTGCTTTCTCAGAGCTTCTCCACATAATTAAATTCCCTATCCTGGCTGTAGCCCATGATGCATACAAAATAAGATGGAGGAAGCGGTGGCAGGGCTGGGGGGGAACTAAGGTAGAAAGTCAGGAGGAAAAAGGGGAGAAAACAAGATGGAAAGAGGAAAAAATGAGGAAATAAAAACAAATTGCGAGCTAATACTACATTCCCACAGACCCAAGTTAGGGAAAAGTAAGGTACAAACCACACCGAGACTGTGCTTTAAAATGCCTGGCTTATTTTCACTGCTTTTACTCCAGTGAGATATTACTGGTCAGCATCCAGCCAAGACGACACCCTATTAACTTGAGAAAACCTTCATCCATACTGAAAAATACAGCTGCAGACCAACCAATGTTCTTCAGTGAGTAGTAACGCTACTTACCAGAGTAAGGCAAAAAGCGGAAAAAAAGAAAAGCATCTAATTGGAACTGTAGGGGAAAAAATGTGTCTGTGTGGAAAAGGTAATTTCCGAGTTGAAAACTAACCAAGAAAGAGTCTTGAAATAGTGGAAAACAGTAAACAAATTCCTGTGAGATGAGCTAACATTGTGCCCTGCAATGAAAAGTAGTTGGACAGTAAAGAAAACAAGTGGTTTGGTGCCAGGACATGACAAAAACCATCACAGAGTCTCAGATCCCATCTAGCCCAGGCACTTCTGGTGCTACGCAGCTCTTGGAAGAACAGTCTGTCTCCTGTTCGACCCAGGAGAGTTCACAGGAATTTATAAATGATAGCTGCCTCTGCTGAAGGGGACCTAACAGGTATAAAGAACATTGCAGCGCTGGTGCTGCCCTTTCCAACCCCACAACCACAAAAACT
Source organism: Fratercula arctica (assembly GCA_947846985.1). Lineage (NCBI taxonomy): Eukaryota > Metazoa > Chordata > Aves > Charadriiformes > Alcidae > Fratercula > Fratercula arctica. Next base: position 67,683,509 of record CANTUZ010000026.1, on the reverse strand, counting down.
CACTGTTGCATCATTAGGATACAGATCAACAGCATCAAATCCAGTTCTGCTTCCGTGGGAGTCAATGGTAAAACTCAAGATTTATTACAAAAGCACTTGTCTGAAAAGCTTTTCTGAAATCAGACATTGTCTTATCTTGCAAATCACATTTTATTGCCTTTTTCAGGGGGGAAGAGGGGGCTGATATTAGCCTTCTATTAAAGAATTCTATTAAAGAATCCCAGCTTTCTCAGGAACCTTCCTGTAAACCATCAGACTCACATTTTTCCAAATTTCTTCTGGGATTAAATCATATGTGCTCATTGTGTCCATACAGAAGAAGGTTGTATGTACCTGAAACTTGCCCATCTTTCCTATTTGTACTAGCTGGTCTAATGATGCTTGTGGAAAGAAGTAATGTTTTATTTTGTAGAGGTCTCTGGGGCATTACTCTTGCTAACTTATGAATTATAAATATGAGTAACAAGCCCCACCCTATTGCAAAGACCCTCACCATCATCATCTGTAAATCAGTTACCTTCCTTGTGTCTCATCCAGAAATGCAATGCCAAAGACGAGTGCACAGACATACTGACAAATCTGGAAGAGTCAGTGGTAACCTGAGAAGGAACCTGAGAAGGAACCTGGGAAGGCAGCTGGCCTGTGAGAATCTGTGTTTAGGAGAAAAGCCAACAGAACTGCAGCATCCCAAAAGCATTTAAAAGCCCAGTGTGTACCCCAGAACAGTGGTCCAGTGAGTGTGCTGCAACATATCTCTATCAATCAGCAAAAAAGAATAAGTCTGGATATATTCATGATTCATTCAAATGAGATGGTGATACTGGCTCCTATAACGCATGATGTCCCCACCCTTGTAGACAAGGCCATGTACTTTGGCCCCTAATAGGAACTTCACCTACTTACTAAACAAAAATAAATCTCATCTCAGCACTCTTAATGTTTGGTATGAGCTATTTGCATCACAATAACATGGGTAGCAATAACATTGAGAAATCAGCACTGCTTTTAACTGCTAAGTCATTGCCCTTTCACTAGTCAATAATTCCAGATCTTTTCTAAGGGAAATCCCCTTGGTTGAGGAGGATCAATTTAGAGATCAATTAAGTAAACTGGATATCCACAAGTCCATGGGTCCTATGGGATGCACCCGAGAGGGAGCTGGCAGAAGTCATCGGTGGGCCACTCTCCATAATCTATGAAAGGTCCTGGAGAACAGGCAAGGTATCTGAGGACTGGAGGAAAGCCAGTGTCACTCCAGACTTCAAAAAGGGCAAGAAGGAGGACCCAGGGAACTACAGGCCAGTCAGCCTCACCTCCATCTCTGGAAAAATGACGGAACAGCTCGTTCTGGACATCATCTCAAAGCATGTGGAGGAAAAGAAAGTTATCAGAAGTAGTCAATATGGATTCACCAAGGGGAAATCATGTCTGACTAATCTGATAGCCTTCTACGATGGCATGACTGGATGGATAGATGAGGGAGGGCAGTGGATGTTGTCTACCTTGACTTCAGCAAGGCTTTCGACACAGTCTCCCACAGCATCCTTATAGGAAAGCTTAGGAAGTGTGGGTTAGATGAATGGACAGCAGGGTGGATTGAAACCTTGTTGAAAGACATAGCTCAGAGGGTCGTGATTAGGGGAACGGAGTCCAGTTGGAGGTCAGTGACAAGTGGTGTTCCCCAGGGGCCAGTACTAGGTCCAGTCCTGTTTCATCAATGACCTGGGTGAAGGGATACAGTGCGCCCTCAGCAAGTTTACTGATGATACAAACCTGGGAGGGGTGGCTGACACACCAGAAGGCTGTGCTGCCATACAGTGAGACCTGGACGGGCTGGAGAGCTGGGTGGAGAGAAACCTTATGAAAATTAAAAAGGGCAAGTGTAAGGTGCTCCACCTGGGGAGTAATAACCCCGTGCACCAGTACAGGTTGGGGGCTGACCTGCCGGAGAGCAGCTCAGTGGAAAGACACCTGGGAGTCCTGGTGGACAACAGGTTGACCGTGAGCCAGCAATGTGCCCTTGTGGCCAAAAAGGCCAATGGCCTCCTGGGGTGCAATAAGGCAAGTATGGCAAGCAAATCAAGGGAGGTTATCCTCCCCCTCTCCTCTGCCCTGGTGAGGCCACATCTGGAGCACTGTGTCCAGTTCTGGGCTCCCCGGTTCAAGGAGGACAGGGAACTGCTGGAGAGGGTACAGCAAAGGGCTACCAAGATGATTAGGGGAGTGGAACATCTCTCTTAGGAGGAAAGGCCGAGGGACTTGGGTCTTTTTAATCTGGAAAAAAGGCGACTGAGGGGGGACCTTATCAATGCTTACAAACACTTAAAGGCTGGGTGTCAGGAGGATGGGGCCAGGCTCTTTTTGGCGGTGCCCAGTGACAGGACAAGAGGTAATGGGCACAGACTTGAACATAGGAAGTTCCATCTCAACATGAGGAGGAAGTTCTTTACTTTGAGGGTGGCAGAGCACTGGGAACAGGCTGCCCAGATTGGTGGTGGAGTCTCCATCTCTGGAGACATTCAGAGTCCACCTGGATGCATTCCTGTCCAACCTGCCCTAGGGGAGCCTGCTTTGTCAGGGGGGTTGGACTAGATGATCTCCAGAGGTCCCTTCCAACCCCTATCATTCTGTGATTTTGTGAATGTTTTCCCAAGAGTCCTCAAGGAAATCTTACATGGGGAGATCTTATGTGATCTTAGGAAGCAAAGACAGTGAGTTGATTGAAGACTTCTACAAAAAATTTATTTGAGATCTGGTTTGTGTAGGCAACTCTAATCTTAGAACCTCATGATTACTGCCAGTAGGACTTCTTGGTCCAAGGTTATAATCTTTCTTTGCTGCATGGTTCCTCATGCATGGCTATTTAAATTCTGTTTATTTGAACATGGGGTCACTTCCATGAACCCAGAGCGTGGGGCAGTATCTAGGTGTATCTGTGTGCTAACTTAATGTGCTGCTGCTCTTCACTAGTGCTGTGTGAGAAACCAAGCTGAAGATGCTTCAGGCTACTGTATTTAACAACAAGGTTAGAGAATCTGTGTAGAGGGTTAAAGCAACCCGCTAGTAATTTCAAGTGGTCATGTCAGTGAGTAGAGGTGGTACAAGGCCAAAATGTTTTCTTTCTTCCTGTCCTTAATCTGAAGGAGGTAGCTGACAGTTGAAGTGGTTGCTGCTTCACTGTTTATTGAATGTGACCTGATGGCCACACTTTCCTTTCTACTTGGCACCAAGGACAATCCTTATTATCAGTACAGGCTGGTGGATGACGTGTAGAGAGCAGCCCTGCGGAAAAGGACTTGGGGGTGTTGGTGGATGAGAAGCTCAACATGAACCAGCAATGTGTGCTCTCAGCCCAGAAGGCCAGCTGCATCAAAAGAAGCATGGCCAGCAGTTCGAGGGAGGTGATTCTCCCCCTCTACTCTGCTCTGGTGAGACCCCACCTGGAGTACTGTGTCCAGCTCTGGAGCCCTCAGCACAAGAAGGACATGGACCTGTTGGAACGGGTCCAGAGGAGGGACACGAAGATGATCAGAGGGCTGGAGCACCTCTCCTATGAAGACAGGCTGAGAGAGCTGGGGTTGTTCATCCTGGAGAAGAGAAGGCTCTGGGGAGACCTTATAGCCCCTTCCAGTACCTGAAGGGAACCTATAAGAAAGCTGGGGAGGGGCTGTTTGCAAGAGCATGTAGCAATAGGATGAGGGGCAATGGTTTTAAACTAGAGCAGGGTAGGTTCAGATTGGATGTTAGGAAGAAGTTCTTTACAATGAGGGTGGTGAGACACTGGAAGGGGTTGCCCAGAGAGGTGGTGGAGGCCCCATCCCTGGGGACACTGAAGGCCAGGCTTGATGAGGCTCTGAGCAACCTGATCTAGTTGAAGATGTCCCTGCTTACTGCAGGGGGGTTGGACTGGATGACCTTTAAAGGTCCCTTCCAACCCAACACATTCTATGATTCTGTGATTCTTTGAAAGTAAGTGTAGCTCCCCATGAAATTTCGTAATTTACTGTTCTGCATATAACAAATCTGGCACTAGTTTCTGTGTGTGTCTTAATATGCGAAGCTGCAGGCTGTGGTGGCTCAGAAGCAGCTCCAGCCTGCTGTGAGGCTATTTGGAAAATAAACAGGCAGATAGATAGCTGCAGGGAGCAACTGCTTGGCCTGTCCATTTTAAATCACTGGTCAGTCTTGGTCCTGAGTGGTCCTCACTGAACTGTACAAATGTTTTCACACAGTTAATCCCAGCGAGCCTGCGGCCCATGGCAAAGGCTGAGTTTTGGAATCTCCCTGTCACACGGTGTAGCTGGCTCTCAGCAGGGCTTGCAAGGTGGAGCTAGTGGTACTGTGAACATGCAGTCCTTTCCAATTGCTTCGTTTTTATCAAATGACAGTGAGATATCCATTACAGCTATTCAAATAATAGAGAGAAGCAACTGTTTCAAAGAAATGGCTTATAATTAAGGCAAGCATTTAATGTTGCAGTGACTCTGTGACTCACTCATTTACTTCGTATCCTCTTACTGGCTCTTCCGCAGGTGCAAATAAGGGAATTCCAAAGGCAAGTCAACATTTGGGTCTTGTTTTGTTTAGAACTAACTGGTTTCCAAAACCCCACCTTTATTTTAGTATGAGTCTATGGAAAGAATTTTCCATTTGTTTTGAATCATTTTCAGCTCTGTGGAAAAGACCTGCACAAGTGTTTGGGACTTTTTGATTACGAAAGATGGTTTTATTTAATGTTATGATTGTGACTTCAGAGTCAAAGATTGCTACAAAATATCTAGTGTTATGTCCTTTGGGAGTGGGCTTTCCCTGTAAAGAAGCATTTGGTATTTCTAGGTCTTAGTTCAACTTTTTAGTCTTACAATAGAAGTGCAAGGTAACTGAATTATAGATGCTCTATAAGAACATCTACTCACCTTATATTTTAGCTCTCCATGGAAGATGATAATTTTTTAGGCAGCAACAGAAATACAGACTAGCTAAACGGATTGGAAACTAGCATGGGGTTTGCAACACTTCCATAGAGCCATCTGCCCTGTCTGACAGAAGGTGCACCTCAATTCCCTTATTATTAAAGAACTTAATAATACTCACCTGCCGCAGACTTGATACAGTAGCAATAAATATTTTTAGGAGCTCAGATGCTGTTGCGGTTGAGGCTATACAAGTTTCTTAAGCTCAATTTAACTCATTTGGTGTATCAGTCTAATTCTCTGATACCTATAACATACTTCTATGATCCACAGAGGTATGGCACTATTGATATTACAACGCATGTAAGAAAGCAACAGTAATTTACATTCTTGTACCTTATACATTTCATTTTCATTGAGAACCTTGAGTACTTTTCCTGCCTGGTTTCCAAGTTTACAATTGGAACATTGCCCTGCCCTGCAAAATGCCCTGACCACTGTGTTAACAAAAATTCTACATCTCGGGAGCCTGACAATGACTTGAGCTGTTTTTTCAAGTGTTTTGTGCCAACAGAGCAGGGGCCAGAATTCAGACCATAAACCTTAGCCCAAGAGTTTTATTTTCCCAAGATATCAGAACCCCAAAGTAGGGACTACAAATGAGAGGACCTCCTTAATCTGAGTTTATATTGCAATGAGGCAATGAAGTGCAAAAGCAGAGAGGTGTGCTATTTGTTTTATCTGATGCACTGATGTGGGAAGAGGCTTTTCCTTTCACACCTGCCTTTTGTCCAGACTCTAATTCTGAATACTCCTTTTCTCATGAAACTGCTTTTCTCAAGCAGTGAGGCAGTACCTTTTCACTCATAAGTAACCGTGTTGAGGGAGGGCCACAGTTTGGAGTCTCAGGTGATAAATGTAAGCAGAATTAAGCACTGCGTCGGAATAAAGGCTTAAAATAAGACCTGTTTTCTTCAGCCAATGTAAAGCGTTGCAAGTCAGTTGACGACAGCATTGCTATTCCAACCTATGTTGAATAAAGATCTAGCCCCAAAAGGTGATAAGGCTTCCTTCAGCCTCTGAGTTTAGACAGGGCTGTTTTGCACATTTCCTTTGAAGCAAGCTTTTACAAATGCTGTTTTCTTCCCCATGAATATGTTCGGTAAATATTCTCATATCAGCAATGCCAAGCCCATTCAGAGCCCTAGTTATGACAAAGGAATAGCTGTATGTCACAGGTCCAAACTCCTCCCAGCAGGTTTTTCAATATTTCAGTATAAAGTTCAAACCAGGGCTTCTATAACCGTAGGTAACCAGACCTCAGATGAACTTGGTCTTTGCAGTAGCAATAGACCCTCAGCATTTATAGAGTAGTTCTCTAATCTCCAGAGCTATTCCGGCTCCTCAGGTTTGTCTGTTGTTATGCTTAGGACATGCACTTTCAGGGCCATCCTCGAAGTGAGTGATCGACAGGAGGTCTCTGCACGTAGGGCCAAGTGCTCACACAGCTGTTTTGCAATTCTCTGAAGGGCAAAGCTTTGTGCCTGCCTGCAGACAGAGACAATGAAAGAAACATTTTTCAGCATGCTTATTTGATGAGAGTGTTGATAGCAAACAGGTGATGTGTTGTAGGGGCATCTTTTTCAGATAAGGAGAGAAGAGGACATTAATTTTTCTGGCTGTTGCTCTTAGGGCTTCCTGAGGCAGTGACTCACAAAGAAAATCAAACACGTTTTAATCATGATGTCGTTGAAAAAACAAACAAAACCGAAAAACCAGAGATACTGAGGGTACAGATCTGAACACTGAGTGGGAGCAGAGAACAGGATGTAGCTGTCTTTTGGAACAGAAGTTTTGCTTTCTGGTCAGGGAACATGTTTTGCTCATGGTAGCTTTGTGATTCACGTGGATCTCAAGGACCCTGGCCAGATCTCAGGGACACTGTGTAGCATGTGCCACACAATCCTCTTATGTCATTTCTCTAGTTGTTACGAATTAAGGAAGCAGGCTAATGAAGTTTCATCCCCTAAGAAATACATTAATTCACATTTAATCATCATATTTTGAAATGTTCTTCACCACCGTTGGCCATAGGTCAGACAGCTAGCTAAAATAAACCTGGGAGAGCACAGGGTCCTGAAAAAATATAAATCTAAAACCAAGGGCAGGATGGGCATGAAAAATAAACCAAAGCATGAACCCATGAACAGCGAATGGACTTTATCTTTGTGGTTCAGAAAAGGATTTATTTTTCCTACTGGGAAATGAAGTGCAAATAGAGATGATTTTGACAGCTGAACCTCCTCTGAACCTCCAATGAGGCAGAGCGGAGGCACACCTCAGATCTCAAAAGTTAGGCTTTAAGAGAAAATAATGTACTCATTTGTCTGTGCCAAAGGTTTTTAGTGAATTGGAGAGTAAAAACAAAGAGGAAACAGGTCTGGAAAAGACATAAGATGTTTCATTATTTGTCAAAAATGCCCAAACATTTCTTGTGTAGCATGCAGGAATCATCAATTACGTTAGAAGAGTTTGTCTGTCCCTATTTTGAGGGTCATTCATCCCTGAAGAAATGCAATGTAGTGTAAAGTACCCACAGGATCCAAAGACTTGTGATCTAATTATTGAATAAATCTTGGTATGAGCCACAAGGGTCAAAACTAGTCTTGAAGGCCTGCACAATTAGCCCATGGTGGTTTTGCTCCCTTCACCAGCCAGAGAGGCTGGAGCTACTGCCCGTGCTTGGAACATAAGACTCTCTGACATTTAAGGACAGCGAAGTCTTTCACGAGCTAAACCAGCAGGAGCAGAATATATAGTATGGTTGAAAAGTACTGAGCTTCACGTCATTCTGCTTGTCTCTGCAAACAGAGTCACTGTAGGTAAGGTCACCTCTTTTAACCTTGGGAAGGCTATATTCTCGCAACACAGCTTTCTCTTGACCATGAGAGGAGTGCGAAAAACTATGAGGATTAGATAGAGAATAGCACATGTTGTATCTTTGTGGTTTACGGAAAAAAACTCTGTAATGGAAGTGAGATTACATAGAGGGTGGACTTTGATTCTGCTCTGTTCCTCTGTACATCAACAATGGAATAAGACAAATAATGCTCAACCATCAACAGACTTAAATAAGTGTCACTCAGGCTTAAATAACAAATTAAACTAGTTCATGTATGCTAAAATTTTGTAGTCAGACAGAAAGCAACTCTAGGCTCAATTATCCATAAGAACGTTAAGAAACTGTGTTTACGCAGCAAGGGACCCTCTCCCAGCAACGATTCCCATTAGAGGCTTCAGAGCTCCCACACCTGAGCATGGGAAGAAAAGGATCTGCTCACCTGCTGGTTATACGTAGGTGGAAATCCCCCAGAACACATGTCCAGAGCTTCTGTGAATCCAGTCCTTGTCAGCCACAGACACACAGCCAGGGATATAAATTCCATTCCTGGAAGAGTCCCTGTTGTCATCTTTTCCATTGCATATGGCATATGCCTTCCCAGGCACTGTTTGCTACAGAGCCTTCCCATGTAAAACGTGTCTTTGATAAGCAACTTCTCTTCTTGTGAAATTTCTAATAATGACTCTCCACAACAACAACAAAACCACCAAACCCTTGCAATTTGCTGCATTCATGTAAATATTGCACTTCCCTCCCCTCCTGGCATTACTTTCCCTCCCTGTGTCTTTCTGCTGAAGCTCCTTCACCAAAATCTTAGTTAATGCACCAAACCATAGTTAGACTGAGTTCCTCCTGCCGTTGCCAGCCTGAATAATTTATTAGTATTAGTTGTTTAGGGCAGTATCTCTTACCACTTAAGGATCTTACCTGTAACCCTGGCAAATGTTAAACTCTCATCAATTTACAGTGACACTGATCAATAGCACCTTCCCAGTTGAAAGTATATGAAACACTAAAAATCTGTTCACTGCCCAATGAAAGCTAATTGTCATCCTACAGCATATTGCTACCTCATCAACTGTCCAGTTAGCACTACTCCAAACCTCAAGTACTTTCATATGCTAGAAGGTTTAATGTCTTGGCTGTTCAGCCGTAATAATGGGCAAATGCTATTTTGTCGTTACTGGTTTCTATGCTTTAAGCCAGACCAGGTTATGTGAACATATTTGTGTACGTGAAAAGGTGACTCTCTTTCTCATTATATCACTTGATATTTATTGAATAAATACCGCTTTTGGTTGGTATTGGCTTTATGCTTGTGCCATACAGAGCACAAGATGCATAGCTAGTGCTTAGGAAGTAGCAAAAGTAGTGGCTATGGTATGTTTTCTAAGGACTCTGAATGCAATTAATCATTTTTCTTGATGTTTCCTGTATCAGTGACCTTTATGTTGGATAGGCTACCTGCATATGTTTCTCGTATTGAGGGCATAAGTACCTGGCAAGTATGTTGTTCTGAAACACTGAAATTCCTGTATTATTCTATGCCATGTATGATACCATGTTTACTGTGGCTAAACAGTGTCTGGACAATTTGGGTAGTTAGTTATCTTTTCTACTTATATTTCCTTTCCCTCACTTGTTGGGTTGTGTGTAGTAGCTGGAGTACTGCCTGTGTTTCTGTATCAATGGATCTTGGTACAGCTAGCTGCTCTCATCGCTGCTGTGCTTCTTGGCTGTCTCTTTGATCTTTTCAGTTCCCCTGACCTGACTGAACCTGTGATCTACAAGCTGTAGGGTTTGCCCTTTGATTTTACCTAGTGAGCAAAAATATGATGAATATGCTGTATTTGAAGCTAAGTGAAATGGCTCATGTCCTGTGAGAAGGGGCAGGAGGACAAGAGGCAGTGAGTGCAAACTGAAATACAAGACATTTTGTCCGAACGTAAGGCTCTTTTACTGTGAGGGTGGTCAAACACTGGAAGAGTGTGCCCAGAGAGGCGGTGGTGGCTCCATTCTTGGAGATGCTCAAAACCCAACAGGACGTAGCCCTGAGCTACCTGCTCCAGGTGACCCTGCATGAGTAGGGCAGCCAGACTGCCAGCCTCAGCTCATCTCTGGTGCTGCGACACTCCCACAACAACTTGAGCCATGCCAAATTAAGATGCTCAAGCCCAACATCTGGCTTGGCAAGATTTTTCAGGAATTGGCTCATAGCAAATGAGAAACATGCTAAACTCTGAGGTACGCTGGAGCCCGAGGAAAAGCACAGAGGATTCTTTATGCCTGAGGTGTCATCGCTTCTAATGCTTCTTCCAGCATTGGGCTGCAAGTTCCCTTGACCCCTCTTTGGCAAAGCCTCCAGGTACACCTCATGCAGACAGTCCCCACTAACTGCTGATGCTTATCCCGTTTATTTTGCCTTTAGGCCTGCCTTACCTTTTCTTTTCTTTTTTTTTTTTTTTCTTCTTCCATGCCCTTTTCTTCCCACGCCCCCCCTCCAAAAAAAAAAAAAAAAAAGAAAAGAGAATACTGCAAAGCACCTACTGCTTTCCCACTGGCCCGCAGGGAGTAATTGCAGCCTAAGGGCATAGCTTAAACATTTTTTTAAAATTTGACACAGCCTCCCTGGAAACAGGGTCTCGTAAAGTAAATATTTTCTGGGCTCGTCAATATGGAGGGAAATAAGTGACTCACCTAAAAGGGATACTGCTAAAACTTCAAACTGCTGCCTGAGTAACCAGCAGTCACCTATGAGACTCGCTACACATTCTCTAGTTGTCTTCTGTATCAGCTGCATTAAACTAACAGGATAGCATCAGTGCAGAGAGCTTTGCTGGTTTTGGTATGTTTAATTAGAGCCAACTTTTTTCAAGATGCTTCTTTCCTTGTAATTAAATCTGAGGGATAAAACTAAGCATCAGTGAGCTCAGTGGCAGAACTCCCACCAGCTTAACTGGGATCAGAATTCTTCGCATGTTTGAAATACTTTCAACTTTTTAAAGCCTTTTCTAATAGTGTACTGCTTGGAAAAGACTTAGATGATCATGAGGAATCTAGATTTTGGTAAAGTGTGATGAATGTTTAAGTTACCAGGAGAAAAAGGCTGAAAACTTTGAAATATGTGCACAAATCCAGTTTTATTTCAGTTATCTTCTTCAGTAGCAACACAGAATACTTTGAAACTGGACATTAGCTGAATTAAGTATGATTAGTCTTGTTAAAAATCCAAATCTCTGCCCAATCAGTTTTGAAAATCATTGTGCATGAAGCATTTTGCTGCTCTTACTTAAAACAAGATCTGACAAATGAAATTGTAAAAAATAAAATGTAAAAAATGCACAAAACTATCAAGATGGCCTAGAGCATTAAAACCTAAAAGACTTAATTAAAAAAAAAAAAAAAAGAGCTGCTGTTAGTTGTATCTAGTGTACTACCCATAGGTACAAGTGACTGGAAGCTTAGAAGTTTATGTAGTTATTAATTATATTGAGAGTATACATACACGTAGGCCTATTAAGTAGTGTCAGACAACATTTAAAAACCCTATTTCTGATATTCTCAGTGTTGGTATCAGAAGTGGAATTAAAAGGAGGCTAGAATCAGAAAACAAACTACTTAACTCTGACAGGAGCCTAAGAAAAGGCATCTAACCTCTGAAGTAGTTGATGGCACTAGTTAGCTTAGTGTCCCACAATCGGCATTCGCTCGGGGGAACTGCGTGTGGCCTGGAAGCTGCCCTAGTGTAATCCTATGTACAAGGTATTGAAATATAGCCGGCTGTCAGCCTTAGCCATGCAAGTCTTCTATCCCCAGTTAAACATTCAGCAGGTCTTATGCAAACGCGTGCTGGAGCCTCTCAGTTGTTCTCCTGCGGCACTGCTGTTGCCTAAAAGGAAAGAGGAGAGAGGTTGCTGTTTTAAGGAAAGAGACAGTCACCACCTACTTCATGTTCTCAGCATGGGCCTTTATTGCTGGAGTAGCTCAGCACCTTAAAATATTTAGTGTATATGTTCTCAGTACTCCTTGCCAGAGTTTTACAGAGGGCACTGTGCACCTGACAAAATCACCCTCTCCATTGGCTCTGTGTCACCACGAGCAAGCCCACAGCAGAAGGGATAGCTGAGGAGTGCTTCCTCCTTCAGGTTATCTTTTCTCCCCGATACTCTGCTGTACTTTGCTTTGACAGAAACTGCTTGAAAGTCCAGCTTGGAAGATGGGCTGCTCCCAGAAACCACCTCCCCCAGGAAAATTCCTGGCATCTGGAACTGATGTGCTGTGACACCCAAGACAAAAATCAGTTTTCCTTCTGTGAACTTTCACGTCAGCATTCTCATGGCTTGCACCTGAACAGTGTAAACAGTTACTTCCACGGGCAAGTCCTTGGACATACTACATACCATTTTAATTTTCAAGCCCATATAACTTATTGTGCATTTACTGGAGAATTAGTTAATTAAGATTTCATCATGGCCAGAATCCACTAGGGATTTACCTTCAGAAAAATTTAAGACAAAGATTAAGCACTGAATATGCTTTAGCTAGGCAGAACTTCTCACTCATAAAATATGCATGAGTATACTTTACATTATTCTCCTGGTGTTTTTAACTTGTACCTCTCTGTCTTCCTACGTCCTTCTGAGATCTGGTAAGCAGAAGAAAATTTGATTTTCCAGTCAGCTTTCCAGAAACCCTCACTGAGACCAGAAGGTTTTTGTACTGTGAAGTATTTCAGGCAGCTGGATGGCCCAGACTCGCTACCACTTTCCCCCTGACTGGAATTCCTTTTACAGGAATTCATGAAAGAGACCCAATGATTAAGATTTACCTCCTGTAAGCCAGATCCAGTTTCCCACAAAAGGTACAAACGCTGCCAGATAGTTACAGATCAAGAGTAGCAAAATAGTCTAAGTCAAAAATCTAGTCTCGTTTGTTATCTTACATACTTCATATTCAATAAACACTTAAATCAAAAAGAAAGCAAGAGAACACTGAATTATTGTGTGAATTTTGTTTAACATTTTTCCATGTTAATTTCCCTTTAAAATCTGAATTATAAATTTGAGCTTACTTTCTCAAGGACCTTTCAAACTCGGGAAGGTCAAAGTTTGTGTTTCAGCTGTTTGGTAAAGTTGTAATCATGTAATGTGACGGGCTTCAAAGAAATAATTTACATGGTACTTGCTGATTATATAAAACTTTAACTGGATCTTGTTAAGGGCTCGCTCCAGGAAACTCCTGAGCATTGAATTTCTGGCTTCACTGAAAGGTGAAAGTGTTCTGTATCTAACAAAACCAAACAGTCTTTGAAACTCTGTGGCTAAACATCAAGAATCTGTCTTTTCTGCCTGTATAAGTAGTTATGTTTCCCAATGCATGGAAGCGTGCTAGAAGGAATTCTATTAAATAAACTCTCCCAGATGTCCTAGCCTGGTCCTCCAAAGCCAATCTTAAGATTTCTTTTCTATCCAAATAAAATCTCATGCCATTTTTCAAGAATGCAGACAACAGCCAACCAGCCTACTCTCGCTCTCAGAGCAAGTCTTGCTGTGTCAAAGTTTTGATTTTAAAGAATTAAATCAATTTTATTAAAGAATTCTTTACTCTCCAGTAAGCTACAAGGTTTAAAACAACTGACTTGGAATGTGATGCCTCTTGGCAGAACAGTTTAGGCAGGAAATATTACACATGACTTAATCTGGCCAAAACAATGTGGCTGCTTCACAGGTTTCCATTGGCTGGGTTGCATTTACCATCATCTGCTGCCTGAAGAGGCTTAGTTAGTAGCAAAATTCTCATTAATCCCCCTCTCTGCTCAGAACTGACCTCCTGCTGATGAAGGGGAGGGAAGCTACAAAGCAGGGAACTCCCCACGAGGGAAGTGCGAATCGAGTAGAATTTGGAAACAGGTTTTACGCTGGTCCTGGATGGGAATGACCTGGGAAAGACAGGGCTACCGGACCTCCCACCTGCCCAAGGGACTCGGGGGCAGGCTGGGAGGGTGTTATCTCATACTTACGCAGACAGTCCTTTCTCCATACTGGCTGTAGAAAGTCATCGTGACTTTGTGCTTGTGTCCGGTCCTCTGATCAAAGGTGTTACAGCTGTCGAAGGGTGGGCTGTACAAATGCAGGCTAACGGCAGGCTCTGTGTGGCTTATGTTCTCCACACGGTGCAGGCCAATGGAGTCTACACCGGCAAGGGCATGAAAGGAGAGGTTGTGTTAGCGGGAAGAATTAACAACATCTCAAATGCCTGGAAAAATGCTTTCTAAACCAAAACTCATGAGCAAGACAGTTAGGCATGCCTGCACTTTTATGGGTAACAAGTAACTTGCTACAGGGATTTTGACTGCTGTGCTCTAGCACAGATTCCTAAAAACACTGGCAATTCAAAATACGTTATTGCCTTACACGCTTCCTGTAACTTCTGGATTATCTGCTACAGGATAAACGCCAATGGAAATCCAGAGAAACTTAAGGAAGGCCATGCTGTCAGTAATTTTCTAGTCATTATTCTCAGAGGACTTTAAGGTTATTTACTTTTGTAGGAGATGCTGTTGTTCTAGATGCTCCAGAAGCAGGAAGGTTTGTGTCTGTAAAAATTAGCAAGACATTTCACAGGGAAAAAGTTTTCGTACTGCTAGTTCTTGGCCTGGTAACAAGGATATCAGTCACATTAAAAGTCAGCTACGTGTATTTGGGGCACGGATTTATGGACAGAGATATAGTTGTCTTCTACTGCAGGCATCTGTTTCCTAATTAATTCTTCCAGTTTATTACTTTGGAGAACAGGCTTTTCATTTGTCTGCTCTTTTGACTAAGGTGACAAATTAGTAGTGACTGGCATACTTCCAACATTAACTGAATAGTAAGCATAATTGAACACGCAATAAAACAAGGCACTGTCTGTTGTGTGGTTACTAATGAAGTAATGGCACTTTCTGCAACAGTGGAGTAGAAATCAAGCTATTATGTAAAAATGTAAGGTATGAAGAACCACATCCATGAAACAAACAATTTCCGTTCTACACTAAAGTGGAGTTTTTGAGTTACTTAAAAGAGACTTTGAATTTAAACTTATGACCCTGCTGTAAAAACAACTTAGGCCTTTGTACTTGAATTAATGTTATATAATACCTAGACCTGTCTTGTGCAATGTAGGCACAATACCCTGAGAATCATGAGTACACTCTTAACTCTGACAAATTTGAAGTGTAAGCCCCCAGTGTCATTATGTAGTTTATCTAAATAGAGGATGTAGGGGCAAAAAGCCCTAAATCTGTGCTCATCTAGTGGGAGACTCAAATAAACACTGTTCAGTGGGTTCTCACCTTAAAAATCAAGTACAAGAGCAAGCAAGAAGCATGCAATAGAAACATGAAGGTCACTCACTACTGAAGTAGTTAGGGCAATCAACACACTGTCAGTGTTTTCCTTCTACTTGTTTTACCTGTTTCTTTTAAATCAGGACATCTGTTATGAAACATGGCAGAGACCCAGACTGCCTGAGAGAAGCGGATACCAAATTTGTTTAAAACAAGCAAGGAAGCTTTGGACCAGAAGCACAGTGGGTACAATTGTTTGCATTGGAAAGAACCACTTCAGTAGGAAAACCTGAGTCTGAGAACCCACGTCCTTGGCATGGGAGCATCAGGAGATGTGTCAAGCTCCTTCTTGCATTTCCCTTCCTGTGGATTTTGTGTTTTCACTTAACGTAGCACACCTCCAACAGAGGGCTGCTGAGCACTAGTCTTTCTTCTCCAATGCCCTCACCCTGCCTAAGTCCATAACCCAACATGGAGCTCCCTCCAACTGGGGATTTCCCAAGCTCAGCCCCACAAGGTGTGTGCTCCAGTTATTAACTCACGACATAAAAGGCAGATGGCCTCTTTCTCTGATGCTTTGCCTTAGGTCTGCTGAACTCCTTGCTGTTCAGCATGATGCGCTATGTCTTTCATAGCATCAGAATACGTTACACCCAGCTGGCCACACCAGGATGGCCTCCAGTGTAGTACGAGGTGGTGAGAGTTACAGGCACATGTAATGGCATGGATTTAGGTATGTAGGGAGCCTTACTGGTGGAGACTTAGTCGTCTCTCGGCATCTGTGGAATAAGGCAATTTTTTTGTAGATTGGGTAGACTTGAGCATTTCAATTCTGCAGACACTGCACTTCAGCACTACAGTCTTTTGTTGGTTTGGACAAGATGTAGCACTGAGTATAGGCCTCTGCTCTTGGCTGGTGAATTTATTCCATTGACAGCTTTTACACTTTTTGACCTCAGACTTCTAGGGCTGACCAAAAGGATTTTTCTTTGAAAAAAGATCAAGATGATTAAACTATCTAGACTTTAGTTCCCTTATTTCTCACAAAGTGCTATTCAAGGTCTACATTTACGGGCAATTTCAGATAGTCATTAGGGACACAATGCTGAAGCCTGCTTGGTCCAGAGGATATATCCAGCATATTTAAGTATCAAGCAATTGCTGCAATGTCTTAAGAGTGAGTTAAAAGGACATTTTTGTGTTGTTTGTTTTGCTGAATCTAAATACAGGTTTGTGCAGAATCTAGAGAGTCACAGTCTTAAACTGTGCATAAAGCCATTAGTATTATACTGTTAAAGGTAGGAGACTAGAGAGCAGAAGAAATCTTCTGTTAGGAATAAGACTCATGGATGGGTAGCTGTCAAAACAAGCTTAATAGCTTACCATTAATGTAGGCACATTGATTTTCCCTCAAAACTCGTTCTGATTTCTTGGTCATTTCACCATTCCCTTTCTTCTCAGGCCATTCAAACAGAGTCTCCTTTAGATTTCCCTGGAGGATCTTCATAAAGCAGTGTGAGTCAGTGTGATCATGGATACTGCTATATATGTAAAAAGAATAACCAAACTCAGTGTGATGCGCATATTTAATTTCAGTACAGCAAACAGGACAGATGGCATAGGATATTGTATATGGACATAGCCCTAGAATGAAATGCCATTGCACATGGGTCATGCACAAAAATCTTAGGAAAAAACATTCACAGTGATTAAGGTATGCCTACTTAAAACTGCTACTTTAGAAATGCCTTGAGATAAGCTCACATACAACAGGACTTGGAGAGGAGTCAGATATTGACCAACCTATGACTTTGAGAAATACAAAGGAAGTCTGGAGGAGGACAGAAAAAATCTTCCGAACACAAAAAATCTTGTGGGTCAAGAACCAAAACAACACTTTGCACAGCGACCCCAGGCAAAGGCTGGTAGAAACTTGCAAGTAAACCTGATATTTGCAGATCTACCATGCTCACTCCAAAATCATGGGAGAAATGAGCTGCTTCTGCTGAATTTCTATGGTCTCTTTATGGCTGGCGTGCACAGGCATTTGTGGAAGAAAAAATGCTGTACCTCTCACTCTGATAGCACTAAGTACAACCAGCAGCTGTTCATTTCACTAGTTTGGCAAAACATGAACAAACCAGCAGGATCTGGTATGATTTGTCTGCTTGTTTTATCTGTTTTCTTGCTCCAAAGTATGTTTTAGTTGCTACATTTGGAGACATATGGGCTAGATACGTAGTTTAGTTTTGGTTTTATATTTTTTAAATAGAGGATTAACTGTTATAGATGCCAATGGGATTGGGACAAAGGGAGAGCTCTCCACTCATCAGGGGTGAGGGAGGAGGAGGAATTTTACCCTCTTGGAAGTACAGTACTAATGAGTTTCAATCAAAAACTCGGTATTTGTACGTTACTGTTTTCAGTAAACAAATGTCAGGGTTTCTTACAAACTGAGATGCCAAGAGAGCAGAGCTTGCTTCAGGCACAGAACAGTTCACAAATGCCACGTTGTCACGCTCCTTCCACAAGCCATGAGAACAATCTGATCCTCCTCATGCAGGAAGCAAAAACAACTTGTGGTCTCAGTCTAGCTCTAGCAAATGCTCGTCCAACTCAAACACAGTTTGACATAAATTACAGGCTTTGTGGGAATAGCCCGGAAGGAGTAGAGGTGCTGGGCTTGGTTCCTATATTCCTCTGAGTATAATGTCATGGCATCCCCTACACAATACTGCCAATGTTCAATTGCACCCTCAATTAAAACAAACAAAAAACCACTCTGACATCTCCTTAGGTTTTCTATTTATATGCGAGAATAATCAGTCAAAACTTGCAAGTTTTGTTATTCTACATTTTGTTTCAGCCAACATTTTGTGAAACACCCTCCAAGGGACAGATCCTGCCCTCACGTTTGTAGGAGTACACAACCCAGTGTACAGTCCGTGTACATGACTCAGGAGGCCACATCAGCAGTGTCGTCTGTTTTGAGGGAAGGCATGGGATGCGTGAATCTAAAGAAAGCCAAGTACTCCTGGAAAGGGGCTCCCTCCTCACAACCTGCAGTCCCAACCCAAAACTACTTTTCTCACCTTGTCACAGAGGTGGGATTTATATGTCTACAGAGAACAACGACTATTTGAACGGCACCAACTCCTGTTTCTGCAGCCAAGTGTTGTATGGGTCTGTTGTATGGGACAGGTTGAACAGACTCTGCCCACAGGACCCGCTGTATCTCTGGGACTAAAAACTTCCTCTGACAGAAGAGAAGCTTAGATTTGGTAGAAAACCAGAGCATTTAAAAAAGTGTGCTCTAAAAATGTCCATGAGGTACAAACTTGCAAAAGATAAAGCAAATATTCAGGACTGCTATACCAATAGGAGCTCTGCATTGCTTAGTTTCCAGATGCTTTGATAGCTCACATAGGGCTGATTATTTTTTTCTTTTTGTATGACAGTGAAAGATACAGTGGCTTTACATCTGTTTGCTAAAGCCATGGTCTTTGGATACGAACCTGCCATGCCCTTCACCCCAGCACAAGATCATCAAGTTGAATTTTCCATTTCCACTGTCCACAAGATTTCTTGTATACCTGAAACACAAAATGTTTCTTTTTACTGTACTGATATGCCTATAAAAGACAAAATTATACAAACATGCTTATGAAGGAAGGTTGTGACATATAAAACCCCTTTTCCTTCTTTTTGTTGAAAGCTAAGTTTTACTTGGAAAAAAAAAAGAAATTGTATTTTTAAGCTTTTTTTTTTTTGGTAAGGGTTCTTTTTCTGGGAAGAAAAAAATGGACATATTTAATATTTTATAATCATATTGCTTTTAAACAATATAGATGATTGGAGTTTGGGAACTGTGAGTCTGAGACTAGAGTGGTAGACAGGATCAAATCGAGATAGTTATTGAATGAAGTCACTTCAGCAGCTGGCTTATAATTAGAAACAGAGGACTGCAATGAAACAAGAAAAATATATGGTTACATTGTTCTGCAGCTCCTTTTCAGATATTCTTGGCTTTCCTTCTGTTACACAGCACTCATTTGTACAAGGCCAAAAAACCAAAGAAATACGATGTCAGGCTTTCCGTACATGGTCCTCCTACTCTGTTCCTGAAAGTTCTATGTCTGGTACCGCAGCATTCGTGTGTGGATAAGACACCTGCGGGGTAACTTCTGCCAGCATCTACTTCTAAACAAAGTTTATCAGAGCAAAATTTCTTAAAGAGATTTTTCGTGTGCTAACTTACAGGTGGCACAGAATAAGCTTGCTTCTAAAGGCTTTTTATCAGTATGCATGGTCTAGACAGGGCTTGAAAACATCTTTAATAGCAACATCTTATGTATCTTTCCTCGTATTCTCCTGCAAGCCTCTTCTGAGCTGCCACTTGTCTCATTCTATTGAAAAGTTCACTAGACAAGGGGCTGGGATATCGCTCATTAATTTCCAAAGTGGCATTCTTCTGATCCAGGCTTGGTGCTTCTAGCTGTTATGGTGCAAGTAACCCAGTGGGACCTTCTGATTTCAGGGTAGCTTTAGTCATGACTCTTCGCACTTTACTTTGCTAAGTGAAGCAAGTATTTGTGCCCATGACAGGACACCTCACTCTTGCCTACAAGATGCAAGCAGGGGCACAGAAAGCACACTGATGTAAATTGAGTGGTTTTTAATTGGTTTGCCCATAAGACCACTCTATTTTACTCAAGACAGGATGCTTATAATGAATTACTTTCAAAGTATAACCAGTATATCTATATGCTGCCTCTCATTGCATCCACAATTTGTGTGTATATCAGGTACACATATTTTTCCTATGATGTCAGAATATAAGCAATCAATGCTGGCATTTGACTGAACTTTACAAGTGCTGTTATTTCTGTGCAGCAGGTCTGGCTGGCCAAAAAAAAAAAAAAAAAGAAAAAGAAAAAGGCTGCCATGCATGCTTCTCATGTTAGCACACTTTGTTTTTCCGATTCTTGGTTTCCTATGTTCTGTTACAAATTCTGTGATTTGTTCTGAACGGAGGATAGTCAAAACGAGGTCGAAGGAGGCTAAAAAACGGCAAGCCAGAACGATGCTTTCATGATAGCAAGGTTAAAAGGAAAAGTTTTAGGGTTCGGGTGGGGGTTTTGCATGGGTTTTTAAAGGAAGTGCTCAAATAAAATGTATTTATATTGAAATTTAAGACAGGGAAGATATCAATGGCAGGAATAATTCAGTTGTTAGCCAAGTAACCCTTACAGCTATTTTCCTGTTAGGAAGCAGCAAAAAAGCCTTGATGCCAGAGAAGGAAGGGACCGAATCCTGGCGTGCAGATGGCTCACGACCCACCACTAAGATGGGTAATCCACGCACCAGCTCATCTATAGACCCCAAAACCCCACTTTGGAACAGTTTCTGCTGCCGACATGCTTCTTTTGGGCTTTTTAAAAAAAAAAAAAAAAAAAAAATAGTTTTTTTCGGTTGTTTCAGCATGTTTCTGTCTCCTCCGTGGGTACCACGACCTGGCGGGCCCCCGGCTGCGGGTCGGCGGCTCGGTCCCGTCGGGCGGCCCCCGCCCGACCGAGACCGACCCGCAACCGGGGGCCCGTCGGTGCCTCCATTGGCCACCGCCACCCCGCCCGCTCCCCGCCCCCGCCCTGCCCCGGCACCGAGCACCGCGGTTCCCCCCCCCCCGCCCCCGCCCCGGGAGAAGCTGGGGAGGGGTGTGTTTGCCCTTCGTCCGTTCCCCCTCCGCTCCCCCCCATCGCGCTGCCGGGTCGGTGAGGGGGGTTCTGCCCCGCCGCCCCGCTTGCACGGTGAGAGGCGCGGCGCCGGGGGGGGCTGTGTGCTCCCGGGGCGGCGGGGACGACGACGACACACACACGACTGTTGGGTGGTTTTGTACCTGTACTGGTCGAATTTGGCGTATTGCAGCCACTCCTCGGGGTTGCTCTCGTAGGACTCCATCAGCTCCTGCACTTCCTCCACGCTGACTTTGTCCTCGGCGAATATCCGATGGAGGATGCGGATCAGCTCCTCCAGGCTCCGCGCCTTCCACGTCTCCGTCTGCACCGGCTGCTGCTCCATCATCATCACCGCCGGTTGCTCCATCGCCGGCCAGCCGCTGCCCCCGGCCTGTCGCCCCGTCGCCTCCCTTTATGCGCCGGGAGGCACGGCGGGAGCCTGCCACCGCCCCGGCGGGCGGAGGGGCCGGGCGGCGGCGGGCGGGACCGCGGCCAGCCGTCCCCGGCAGCGGGGCCACCGACCCCGGCGGGCGGGGGCAACGGGGGCTGGCTGCGAGGGCTGGCCTCCCACCGCCTGCTTCTGCCTCCCCTTTGGCAGCCCTCGGTCCGGGGCGGGGGGTGTGTGTGTCTGTGTGTGTGCAGGTCTCTAACCCCGCGGGCGGGCAGGCGTTTGGCTCTCCTCCGATATCCCTGGTGGAGGGAATACGAGGAGAAGCATCTCTGCCGGCGGCGGTCTCCACGCAGCCCTCCCTCTCCCTGCCAGGCCTCTCTGTTGTCTGCGCATCTTCATCCCCTTCGGACGAGGTCTGCGGCTTACAAAGCCCGGCCTGACGCTGCCTCCCTCGCTTGTATCACAGAGGAAGAAGCTTCCAGGCAGATAAGCTGCAGCAAAGCATTAATTTGAGGCTGGCGTCGCGAAAAAATACATCTAGAAGCTCTTACTTAAAAGCAAAACAAAAAACACTGGTACCTAATCCACACAGAAAGTTGCTGATGGAGATTACAGGAATCCAGCCTGCTGGTCCTTGAAAACCACTCTGCATTCTGCAGTCCCGTTTAGGGGGTTGCTGTGACCATTAGCACTCGGCGTGACACCTAGACATGTAATGAATGGGACAAAGGAGGCCAGGCTAAGAGGACAGACCCTCCCTCGCACTCCTCAGTCCATCAAACCTATATACTGTCTGCAGACCATGCAGATGCCATGCCAGCTGTCTTCATTTCCAGTTCAACTGTTAATAGTGTGTTTATTATTAGTCACAAATTCTGGCAATGGAATTCACCATACGTCAGAGAATTGTGCTTTAAAGAATACATCTTTCCTTTCTAAAAAACCCCCCGAGTTCAGCTATTTAGGTCTGCCTGATGGCTGTGGGGCTGGAAGTAAGCAGATTGGTGGTGTGGTCTGCTGTAGCTCTGAGGCTTAAAGGTGCTCACAATGCTGGCGGCTTGCGATTTGCCTTAGAGACGGTTACACTGAGGGATTTCTAGCATGCCTGATTTCTCTTCCCTCTTCCTGGCCTGTGCATCAAATGGGTGTGAGAAAAAGAAGCACCATTAATAAAGTAGCTACAACTTGACAGGCTGGATGAATTTCTGGCTCAACTGCAGTCAGGAATACATCCCCATGGATTTAAATGGGGATGATCTGGAGCACTGGAATGAAATATGAATGAATGTACTGAATAGGTACGTTGTCAGGCACCAGTCCACAATCTCTCCTGGCACACAGAAAGCAGACCCAACCTTATCGTTACTCTTTTAACAAGCTGTGCTTATGTGTGCATCTCTGCAAGAGAGAACAGTGATGATTTCAAGCAGACTTTTTAAAGTCTGAAAGAACCCAAGACTACCTCTGAAATGCAAACCAGGGTACCCCTGCACTGGTAGCAACAGCCATGGTGTGGTTAAAGAAGCAAACATCCAGTCTCTTGGGAGAACTGCGGGTAATGAACAAACACATCACTTCCCTTGGTAACATGTTCAAACTCACAGGAAAGACTGCCTTACTTCTTAAATGAAATTTGCCGCAGGTCCGTTTCAGTTATTGGTTGGTGTCAAAAGATTGCATAGGCAAATAGCACTTCTTTTCAGTACTTGCTTGAGTATTCCCATATGGGCACCATTAAAACAAAACTGCTGTAGGTTGCAAAGAGTTAGAATTAGTGAGAAACACCCTATACCATTTATTTCAAAGGCAGAATTCATATCATTTTATAGGTTGCTGGAACCACTGCCCAAACGAATAAAATATCTTACAAGAATAAGATGCTGTCAGGATCACCAAAGTGGGTAGTGAAATGAAGACTGAGATAACCTTTCAAGCATTTTTTTATTCTGATACTCCCAAGATCTGATTTAAATTATTTTCCAGCAGTTATAATGTCACTCTGCTTATTTGTGCACCTATGTGTTTGGTGTAGTTATGGTATTTAAATCCAGAATAAAAAAAGGATTATCCTTCTTCTGTTAACCTCAGAAACCTCAGAACTTTGATTCCTTTGCCACAATGTTGATGGGATCATTAGTGATGTCTTTAAATACTGCTAGTAAAAGCAAAAGGACACTTTTTACCTTCCTCTATTACAACTAAGGGATATACCTGGATCTTCCTATTGCAGTTTTGAACTGCTGCTGTTGTTTATTAGCTCACTTACATTGCTGTACCAATTTGTCAAAGGTTTTTCCTTGATTACCAAAAACTTAAATTTCTCCATTATTATACTTTTATTTGCTCCTATTCAAAAGAGTTCACACAGTGTTTCATTTTGAATCTTTCAACGTGACTTGTTGATCCTGAAAACTTCTATAAGAGTTGATTATTTGACTGCATGAAAATCACTGGGAACAGTATCTACAGCTCTCTAGCTTGTGTTTTCGCTAATACCCCATTGACAGAAATGGCACAAGGATCTGAGCACGTACAGCAGTTAACAGATTCTAGCTTTAGTCACTGAGGGTATCTGCCACTAAAAATTTTTAAAAAAAAAAGAAAGAAAAGAGCGTGTTGTAATCCACACAGCATGGGAATTGCCTTCACATTCTCAGTTGTGTTTCTTATAAAGGAGTGTACAGCATTTTCCCCTTTTCTTTTCATTTCTGAAAATCATACATTCACATCCCTGCAGAAATGAACTATTGCACATATTTCTCAACGGTTCTATTATTATTGAATAATACCTGGTCTGTAAGAGGCTTTATTCCAAGAACTGTAAGGGATGTTGTAACTTTCAATTTTATAGCAAAAAGCTTTGGTCCCTCTCAAGAGCAATTACGTAAAGCTTATTTGAAAAATAAGTCCAAAGTTGAGGCAAATGGCACAGTGATTCACATCTAGGTTATCTTACAATGAAGGATGCAATACTGCAACTGGTATGGGTACTTCATACGTTCAAATAACACAGTCCCTAAAGCGGACATACATTCTTTGGGCTACAAAGAGCAAGCATGTAGCTTCAGAGAAGCAACATGGTGTAAGGTCTTTTCCTGTATTTCACATTGTGCAGCCCTTGTGAAAAGCAAGAAGCTCAGAGGATTCACACAGAAAGTGAATCATTCTTGCATTCTTCATGACATAACTTCATTGAGAGGCAGAGAGGAAAACAATAAACTATTCCTGCTGATATCCTGACAGCTAAAACCTCATTTTGGAAAATGGGAGTTTGGGGCTTCAACCACAGAAACTTAGCTTCATGGACAAATGCCCAACCACTCAACTATTATCCAAAAGACTTCAAGCAATCATTGGACATGACGTTTAGCTCCAAGAGAGACTTACCAGCTGAAGTGCCCAAGCATATATTGGTACCTCATCTCCTATTGGGGTGCAGCTCACTGGGTTTTTCTCCTGACTTATTGAGGAAAATCTTCAATTAAGATTGATGGAATTACCAAACTCCAGTGTCAGACACTTTGCATCATGAATATGCCTGAACGTGTAGCTTGGGATTCAAAATTTTATGATGAATCTTGTTATTCCAAAGAAAAATTGTGGGCAGGTTGAAAGTGGGATCCAAGGTGTCTGAATTCTCTGGTGCGGCAAACACCTATACCGTGTCTCTTTGGTCTGTTAGACTGGACAGATAACAGCAGTTCAACCCCATAATAAGCATTTACATCTCCTCCTCTACATAATATGACTTTCACCCCTTTACCAATAGTATTACCTTCATTTCTTTATGTTAGGAGAGAGGGCTTTTTTAGAAGAAAACCTGGATCTGCAGCTGTAGTGCAAGTTTTGGGGCTACATGACTCAATGGCAATACCTCTCTGAGGAGGCTTAAGAGAAGAGAATACTTCGTCACACAGATCATAATACAGACAAAAGGTTAATGACCTGCGCCAAGGAAACTCACCTTACTGAAATATAACATTGTGTTGTGTAGTCCCAAAGCATTACAAAAGGCTTACTGCCCCTTGCTTTAAGCTTTGTGTGATTTAAGGACTGCAATCTGCATCAGAAAACCTGAACTGCCCCAGTCTATGACGCCTAGAGTTCTGTCCCTTGTATTTCACATGAAGGTCTTTGAACTCTTGGAAGGATACCAATTGCACGGAAGAGACTTTTCAGATTATGATCAGGGGGAAACATAAGTAAATGTTTGTTGCAGACGTCACTCAGGTTCCAACTTGGAAGCAATGCACCATCTAAATCAGCAGTTCCCAAACTCTGATCTGTAAGACCAAGCTAAATGATTATGGAGCCCTACATCCAAGTGGGATGACTCCTTCTGGGGCTGTGGAACAGCGCTGCAGCTGTTCCTCAGTCATACAACCTAGAAAGTGAGATTGATCTCTCAGTATACAACAGATTTTGCAAGAGAACCTGCTGCTTGCACAGTGATTTACAAAAAAAGCCTGAGAACAAATCGTATCAAACACAGATCATGCAGTGAAACATCATCAGACTACAAAATGGAGTAATCAGAGAGTGAAATGAGGGCACCACATACTAAGTCATGCTATACACTGAAAACACTAACAACTACTGAACAGCATGTGTACCACTGAAGGAAAAAAATAAACCGCACTGAAGAGCTGTGAGGCATTAAATCACAGCACAGAAAGGACTCTTGGAATAAATAATTTTGATACACTTTTGGTGGGAGGTTAGTACACGAGGCATGTGTTATAAATAAAATATTGACATTTCTCTCTGTGAGAAAACCACTTTAAAATAAGTTTCCGTTTCTTTCAACTTGTGGTGTTTATATAAGAAAGCTAAAGTGCTGGCTACTCTTCTCTGTGCTGACAATATTTACTGTGTAGTTTTCTGTTTTGAGCTCTTCTCTTCCTTGAGGTTTCCTGTTTCAGAGCCAAAGAGCTCTTAATGCGTTTTAGCTCCCCAGAGTTGCTAGGGTTATTAGTTCTGTTACCAAACTGGGTTTGAGGGAAAGACATTTTTGTCCACTTTAATGTCACATACTGATTTTTGCAATTGGAACGTGTAACTCGAACCTCTTTTTTTTTTATGCTTAAGCTCTCCGTGCAATTATATTTTAACACTATATTCACTCAGTCCAACTGATATATGTTTTTTTATAGACATAAAAATAATCTTCATGTGGAATTATTACACGAGAAAATACAGAGCAAGGATACCGAGACCCTGTACTTTTTCCTAAATCTTATTAATAAATGTTCATCATCTACTTCTAATAAGGAAAGGTATGAGCTAATTGAGATGTTTAAGTAGTACTTCCTCACCATCTGTAATCTGCAGCCTTACAAAAACTGTTGCAGAATCTAGCTATTGGTAGGCATTTAGAGCAAGCATGTATGTGATGACTACATGGAGGGAAAGCTGGAGAACCATTTTAAAAGAGTTCTGAGATTGCTCCTGAAGTTTGAAGAGGGAAAATGTTTTTCTCCCCAAAGTCTAATTCTTCTCAGTGTGCATATAAGGGATCAAATCTCACCTGAAATTGTAGCTGTGTATCCACTAACAAATATCCCAAGGATCACCCTCTGGCACAGAAGCAAACTTGCAAAGAACAGTTTGCAACCACAGTATTTACTTTTTAACCTCCAGAACAGGCTGGTCATGTCCAAAGTGCCCACCAGAAATGGTGCCTTGCCAAGTCCTGAATTGTGCACAGGCCAAAATCTGTGCCAGCAAATGTTCTACCAGCTAACCGTACAGATGACTGAGCTACAGTGCCGCAGAAAATTTCCTGAGTCTAGTGTACTGTGACTGGCTTAATCTTAAGCTTTTAACGTACTTATTTTGCTCTCCCTTTAGTCAGCGATGTGTTTCACTCAACCTTTCTTAACCACCCATTTTAGGATGAAACAACATTTAAATGAATTCTTCTCTCTAGATATTTTGGCCTCAAGTTTTCTGGTTAAAATACAGTGATACGCACCTGACATCTCATGGCATTATGGCTACTGGAAG
The DNA here is from genome assembly GCA_947846985.1 of Fratercula arctica. Classification (NCBI taxonomy): domain Eukaryota; kingdom Metazoa; phylum Chordata; class Aves; order Charadriiformes; family Alcidae; genus Fratercula; species Fratercula arctica. The sequence continues at coordinate 67,656,235 of CANTUZ010000026.1, read as the reverse complement.
AAGTGCAAAGCAGGGACAAGAAAAATATCTACAATTATATGATGTTTAGCCTTGGAAGCATATCAAGTATGATGCTAGCAAAGCTGCAGTGAGGTCTCCGCAAATAAGAGCGAACACATTCAACATCCTTTCTTGTCAAATGGTTTTGTTCTCTTGATGATCCAATACAAAACAAGGCTGACAACAGTTTTGTTTTGTTTTTTAATGCCTATGGAATTTATATATGCTTGTAATAGTCATAATCACCATAAAAACCACAGTGGTAAGGCATTTTCCCCTCTTTTTTGTCTCATCTCCAAGTATGAAGATGTTGTAATATGATAATGCCTTGAGTAACCTTTGTACAACATCCTTGAACAGTAATTAAGACTTCAGAATAGTCACGAACACTGTAAGCCAAAAGCTCATGTAATAAGAAGCAGAATTTGATCTGCAAAATGAGCATGAGCAGCAGCAATGGATAAACAGAAGCTGCTTTAGAGTTGAGAAGGAGTTTGCAGAATAGATGTTTGAATTTCTACCCCCCCACCTGTAGATCAGTACATTCAAGATTATGTTGTGGAGATAATGAACACAGACACATCTTCTGTTAATACCTTACCAGTAATTCCTCAAGATTTAAAAGTAAAGATAATATTTGCTCTTTATGCCTACAGGCGATAGGACTACGTATTTTATCATTTCACTCTCAAGGTAACTTTAGTTTCACTTCGCTCCTTCATGTGCTTTTAAGACTAGTTCAAGCTACAAATTAGAAATTTGTAATGAATGCTAATCTCTAAACCATTATCTGAATAACATTTCATATAAATAATGCCTCCCAGTTTAGAGGGTTTGACTCTGATGATTGTTACCTTGGAAACAGGCCAACTGAATTTTGCATAGCACTATTAATTTTAAGTATTGGGATTTGTGAAGTACTAATCCTTTCATAAAACCAGTATAATAATTTACCTTTCCAATACTCATCTTAATTTCTCAATGTTTAAAGATTAGTTTATTTACTAATTTTTCCTGATTTGCCTATTCTGTTAATTCAATTACATAAACCCAAGTGAATTAAATATTACAGTAAATATTACAGTACCTCAGTACTGTAGCATCTTTGAGGGGAACACAATACTCCTCTAAGCCTACACTTTCTTTTATCTTTTTTTTCTTCTTTTTTTTCCCAAAAGGTCAACCCTTACTTTTGTGTCCTTTATCCTCCCACTGTTGTAATTGAAGTCACCTAAATTATACAGTCAATGCTTTTGCTCAAGGCGTACTGAATACAGAGAATGTATTTCATTTTCTACTTAAGCTTCTGATGTTTCCAGTTTACTGGAATTATTCTTTTTAAAGAAATAAGTGCATACATTTTAAAGCATTTCAGGATCATCTATGATTTTAGATGCTGTAACTGTCACTTTTTAAAGTATTAGATTTAACATGTTTTTTGCAAGCTCTGTCTTTTGCAAGTTCTACAAGCAACGTGCTGATAATCCTTTAGCTGTTCACCCGACACATTATCTACTTGACATGTTTGCATTTAAGACTGTTATTTAAGAATACGCGCAAGGAAAAGTTTCTGTCAAACAGTCACACCCTGTCTTCAGACAGAGAGAGCCCATGGTCATTAAGGAGTTACCAGAGATAAACAAGCACTGACTACCCTCCTGATCCGAGAAGGTAGAAAACTACAGAGAAAAGCAGCAAAAAGAAGTCTCTCCATAAAGATGTACAGACGCTACAAGGGGGAATTAGCAGAATTGGAACTGGCAGTCATTAAAAGGAAAGAAACAGAATACAGGCAGCCACTCAGACCATTCATGAAATAGAAAAAAGAAGAACTGGACCAGGTGGGTAGTCATTGTGTACTGGTAAACTAGGGGCCAAGAATTAATTAGTTGGGACTGGAGAAAAAATAAAAGCAGAAAAGTGCAGGAGCAAACAGTAATAAATAAATAAATATTGTTCAAGGAACAAGCTGAATCCTAAATACCTGAATAATTCAAATCTGCATAAGTAAGTTATCCAAGTTCAAAAATGCATGTGGTGAATAAAAGAAATCACAGAATGGTAAATCCAAACCATTGCTGTGGGTTTTATGCTACCAGACTATTACCTTTGAAGGGACAGAGGCAAACCTTTTTTTTTTTTTTTTTTTTTTTTTTTTCCAGCTCCAGAGGATAAAAATTATCTGTAGATGCAACATGAAGGACAACCTTCAACCATTACCTGGCAAGATACAATGACCTACTGTCCTCTCTCACCTCAAGATCCGTGTGGGTTTTTATTAGTTCTTTTTTTAAGGAAAAAAAAAAACCAGAACCACAAAAACCCCCAAAACACACACACACACACAAAACCCAGTCTTCTTGCATCACTTTTGAAGAGCACATTTGCAGTGTATCACTAGTTTCATTTAAGAGCAAATGAGGTGAAAGGCACCAACAGAACATTCTTTAAAGACAGGCAGACTAGTAGCTTATCTTAAGTAAATATACTGCCACACGGGAGAACAAACTACTTATATTTGTAAGGCCAGCAAGTGGACATATTACGAAAAAGACTGGGAAAAGAAAACACCAAACAAACCAGGAAAAACTACGCAAATACCTTTGTCCTTGTGTACCCTCTAGTGGCTGTGCAAGGTTACGCTGGCCTCGCAGTAACAGCAGGCAATTTCTTCAAGACAGAAGCAAAGTGCTTACCTCTGCAATAGTTCTCTTAAATAGACAAAGATTCATGAGATCAGGGTTCTGACCAGGCACAAGTATGGATTATTTGAAGTGTTTAAGTCTACAACCAATTCTGCCTTGTTAGCTTCATCCAATGAATCCAGGCTTTCCACTTAAAAAGTGGTAAAATATATCACGCTATTCAAATAGCAAGCGATACTGTGCCACATATATGCAGACTGCATGCCAACTATAATAACATCAGTAAGTTAAGCTGCGTATTCGTTCTCCAGAAGTCCTCCAACGGTGGAAACAATCTGATACACAGGTTGCAGAGACCACTAAGAGCCACTTATACATGGAACAGCAATGAATGGCTCGAGAGTATTGTACAAGCATGCTTTAAACTAGAACAGGCTGTTTTGCCTGCATGTGCTGAAGAATTAGATTACGTCAGGGACCAAACCTGTCATCCAGCATAAGAACACGCTGCAAACAAACAGCTAACATTTAATTTAGTACAGTTTAAACATACATAAAAGATTGTACATTTAAAATAAACCCACAAAAAACCCGCCTCCCACATCAAAACCCTCCAATAAATAAAAGCAAAAGTCTGTACCCTAGCTAAGGCACCAAGTCCTTTCCAGGATGAAAAAAAATAATCCTCATTATCACTTAGCAAAAGGATATAAACTGCATTCTATTTTATTGATGGTACATGCAGCTGGTGAAACAGTAAAGTAACAGCAGCCAAAAGGAGAACATATAGAGTAGGTTTTTAGCACCTCATGTCTATTTCTTCGTTAACTGAAGATGCAACAGCTAGTTGCATCATTCAACTAATGATGCTAGTCATTAAACAGTGCCAGAAGAAACACCCTGGCAACTGCTGAAGTGTTCAGCCTTCAACAAATCACTACACAATTTAAGCAGGAGGAAAGTATTTCTGAGGCCTATCATTATGCTGTCCCAAAGAAATGAGGTACTTAGACTACCAACACGATGAAGGCACAGAGTGAAGTAACTCGATTATACACCAATACCAGATTATATGCCAATTCTCATATTAATTATGAGAAAAAAAACCAGAATACTGTCTTGAAATAACATGAGATAATGCATGTTCAAGATGAAGACTTCACAAAGAACAGGACGCACAAAACAGATGGACAACATGTCAGAAGTAGACTGAATCCTGGGCTACGTGTACAACAAACATCCCTTTTAATAAAAAGGAACTTTTACCTTCAGTACAGCATATAGACTGACAGAGCTGTCCAGTCCTCCACTCAACTATGAAATAGTTTCCCTTCAGATACAGCAATCAAGAACTCGGCAGCAAGGGAGCTGGCTCTACTTTATAGGTGGCAGATGCAGATTTTTTTCTGTAACTCAGATGCGCACCAGAAAAAAAGCTACATGATCACATAGCCTAGGTAGCTCTTCTTTTATGCTATTCATCTGTATCATTTTTATAAATGTACAGTAATAAGCAGAAATGCAAAAAATCCTTCTTTCTGTGTGTTTACAGGTTGAGTTTAAGAAAGTTAATCCCTTTTCCATTTTTGAAATCAACACCTAAACAATTGTATGGCTTCATACTCATCCCCATGCCTGGGTTTTACAATAATGCAGTACAAGCTTGCCATCACTTCCAAAACACTGCAAGAAAAAACACAAAACAAAACAAGAGCTGTTAGATTATTCATGGGCTATCATATACATGAAGGAAAACAAACAAAAAAGCCCCCCACCAGATAACGGTGTCCTGGAATACTGTTACTTATAACAAAGGTCTCCATCATAACAGGAAGCATGACAACATACTGCATGTGAAGTAATGCATTTCCAGAGATTGCATGAAGTCATATCTCCTTATATCATATTCATACAGATCTGTGAATATCAACTACGTTACATTAAATGCAAGATATTACCAGCATAGCTAGGGGCAGTAAGAGACTTCAAGTGCCAGAAGTGTACTGACAAGTTCTGCTAAGCATGTTTGGAAAAGATACTTAAGATGAAAGTCACCTCATAGAGGGTCCCAACTTCTTGGTCTGGAGATGGAGCAAAAGACTGGTTTACGTATATGAACTGCAAGAAAAGAAAAGAGAAGATGGAGATCTCCCATAGATCACATAGAACAAACATTCTGCAGCCAGAGGTGGATAAATCTGTCCTCTGTTCACTATTAATTTTATAATCTTTACAGTCCACATCAAAATACCATGAATTAGTATTTTCACTTCAGTGTGGAGGGGCAACATGACTTCCAGGAGTCACCTCTGACTGGTCAACCAGACCAAGCCAAAGCAAGCATGCTGACTGCCTTCTCCTGCAACTTGACCCATTAGTCTCCCATACAGCAGAATGAAGTGAACTCACTGGTTTATTCTTGCTCTTCTTTCAAATACCCCAACTATTCCTGCTATTCCAAATTTGCTCAATTACAACTGCAGTCTCAGAAATTAGAATTCTTTTGTTCTTTTTTAAAGTAATCTTTCTCACTTCCTGCTCCAGACATATATACACATAGAGTAGCCAGTCCATAATGTCAAAGAGGGCCTTGGGATCTGCAGTGTGAGATGGCAATGTGTAGTAGGGGATTATGTGCTATTTCCAAAGAAGAGTCATAAAATTCCAATGGCTTTGTTCCTGAACTACAGCCTTAAGCTTAAACCACACTGGAAGATTCCATGTTCCTATATTATTTTTTTTCCTGAGACAATAAGATGCCAGTTAATGAATTAAACTGTTGAGAATATCCAAGAACAGTAAATACCTGAACTTTTACTCCTCTTTGAGATATTAAGCCCTGGCAAAAAGAAACCCTTCATGATTTCCCAGTGAAACAGATGGCTATTGAAACTGTTTACACCTATATGCTTAAATAAGAGCCTTAAATAAGAGACAAAGAACAGAGTGATTTCATCTATACTTTAGCTACACATTTGACTGTTTTAATGAGTCTAGTTTTAACTCTACATCTTAAATGAAACTTTGGAGTGTGTGTACGTTAAGAGTTCACTGCTAATCACAAAATTAGTACAACCATATTTCTGAATGTGTTCCAGCTCTTCCAATGTTATCAGAAGGCCACTTGGGCTTCACAGGAAGGAATACTGAAGGCAGTAATGTGCTACCAAACTGCAAACATTTCCAAACTACCCATTTTAAAAGATAAATCAGTCCTATGACAGTAATTAAACTGTTTGAGAAGTAAGTTCTGAAGGAAACAGACACTAATATTCAGAAAGTCAACTCCAAACAACTCCCCAAATACTCGTTCCGCATACCTGACTTCTACAGTTACACTGTGCATATGAACCTCTCAGTGAAATGCATCGCTGGACAACATGCACACCGCTCTGCATGTCAGCATCAGACAAGAAGAAATGGAGATGCTGCAAAAAGCCCAAAGGCTGGACCTGAGCACCCCAGCACATCCAAACCACACCACTACGGCTCATCTCAATGTTACACTGTGGTGTCATCCTGATTTCAGCTGGAAAAGAATTAATTTTCTTTCTAGGGATTGCTGTGAAAGGAATGTCAATAATAACTAGCTTTTAGTTGTTGCTATGGGATGTTTACATGATTTTTTTCAGCTTCCCACAGAAGCATAGAAAGAAGGATGGAATGGCCAATGAAATATTCCACACCATAGACATACAGGGGTTAGTAAGGGAGGGGGAAGAAACTGCAGTCACGGCTCAGGATGGTGCCAATTCACCAGGCAGTGAGAGTGACACGTGTCATTATTATTTTTCCTTATCTGTTATTCTTTTATGAAGACTTTTTCCTCCCCTCCCCCTCCTTTTTTCCCCTCTTCTCCCCATCCTTCTTGGGGTGGGCAGGAGTCGGGGTGGGGAGGGTGGGTGTGCATGAGAAAGGAGCTGCGTGGTTCTAGTTGACAGATGAGGTTAAACCACGACAGATACATACTTTCAAGAGTTTTACTAGTGCCCATACACCAAATTTCCTGCCAAAAGCCATAGTCTAGATTCAAACAGTCTCCTCACAAGGTGTGACAGCTTGGACCCCGGGTGAGCAGAGGTCCCTGCCACGGCTAGCTCCCAGCCTCCCCCTCGACACGTTGGGCATGCTGGGCCAGGCCGGGCCGGGCCGCCAGGCAGACCTGCCCCTACCAGCTGCTCGGAGGCCATCAGCTTGAGGAACTTCTTGATGAAGTCAACAAGGCCCTGGATGGTCCGGGTCCGCTCCACGGCCCACTTCTTGGTCTTCATGATGGGGGTGTCTCCCACGGCCTTCAGCAGGATGTCAACTGCGGGGGAGGGGCGCGCGTTAAGGCCGCAGACCTGCCCACTCCCGCGCCCTCATTGGTCGGAACCACAACGCTCCCACCGCCGATTGGCCAGCGCGCCCTCTCGTCATCGCAGAGGCCCGCCCGCCCGCCCGCCCCTCGGCGGTGACTTCGCGCCCCATTACTTTTCTTTTTCGTGTCGCCGGCGGGCTCCTCGATGCCCGGTGAGCCGGCCACAGGGGGTGCCGTGTCGGCAGCCCCCGCTGCCGCTCCGCCTTCCGGGGCCTCCTCCCCTCCCTCGCTCTGAGGTGATACGGGCAGCAGCTGCTCCTCCGCTTCCGCCATGCTGCTTCCCTCCGCCGACGGAAATGGCGTCCCTTACGGGACACCGTCTTCCCGTCAGGTGACGGGGCGAAGGGGAGGGGGGGGCTGCGTCACGTGCGCGCGGGCGGCCGTTCACGCCACTAACGGCTGGTGCGCGCGAGTGGCTGCTGTCGCTTCGAGAGCGCGGGGGGGGGGGGGGGGGAGGGGACGGGGGGGGGAGAAAGGGCGGGAGAAGGAAGAGGAAGAAGAGGAGGAGGGCGAAAGGCAGCGAGCCCGGCAGCCGCCGCCCTCCTGCCCCACCATGATCAAAGCCATCCTCATCTTCAACAACCACGGCAAGCCGCGGCTCTCCAAGTTCTACCAGCGCTATGTACGGGCGGGCCGGGCGGCTGAGGGGGGGGGGCGGGCAGCCTGCCGAGGCGACGGGGGTCTCCTCAGGGCCGGCGGTTCGGGGAAGCGGGAGGAGGGGGGGGAAGCCGCCGGCTCTGCTGCTGTGGGGTTGGGGCGTGGGAAGATGGAGGGTGCTGAGACCTTCTAAGAGCCGTCAGCAAGGAAAACGGGATTTCGGAGATTTCCCCGAGAAGGAGATTGTCTTTTAGTAGGGGCTGAAGGTGAAGGAAGGGAAGTCTCGTTCAATGGTTCTCTGAGCTTATTCGTGGAAGGCCTGCCGTCCTCTTGAGCCATGCTCCGAGCTCTGGTGTGGTTTTTATCCTGGCTTTTGGCGTCGCTGATGTTGCCTTGCCTGTCTCCATGCTGTGGCAGAGGTATTAGAGTTGGGAAGATGAGTTTTACGGGACTCATAGGTTAAATAAGCAAAGGCTTTTCCTTTGGAAGCTTTCAGAGTACTAAAAAATTGCAGTTGACATGAAAAAGAGATTTAATGAAATAGAATAGTGTATTCTTTTACTTGGGAGAAGGCAAGTAGCAAAGCAGCTTTGAAAATGCAGGACAAACACTTGATAGAAATGAAAGCAAGTGCAGCCACAGGGAACTAGGAAATAATGTGGAAACAGTTGGTTTAATTCAATGATAAGAGATTTTAAGGTAAGGTTTTGGGCATGTACTGTGTTTCCTAGCCAATAGGCTGAGCTTCACTTGGGCTGTCCTTGGTCAATAAAACACAAGAAAACAACTGATGCTTCCTGGAATCATATAAACAAAATAATGTTTTTTATTAGTGCTATTACTTACTCAGATTTGGGGCTACTCACTTGCAATTTTGGCTATTACAGAAGTCATATTTAACTTTATTGGAAAGGAGGTATCTTACTTCTGCATCTCAGAGCAGAAATGATGACCCAGACACTTCAGTTTGCACTGTCAGACTCTTAATTAAAGGAGTGTAACTGATACAGATCATTGCTATGGATGACAGAATTCGATCCATTCTCCTCAGAAAAGCAACATTGGAAAATTCTAATACACATTTGTGAACGTGTTTTCTTCTTTCTTACAAGTCCTGGGTTATCAAGCAGATGTTTTTTGTTTACCATTTTTAAATTAAAAAATAAAATTGAATATTCTCACCTACACATATTGATAAGCATTCCCCTTGTGTGCATCCCCACTCTGTTCTTGGTAACTTCTATTGCAGAGGTATGGTAAATTACTAAAGAAGTTTCTTTTTTTTTTTCTTTTCTTTTTTCCTGTCTGTGTTGAGGTAACAATTAAATAGGTATATGAAAGGCTTTCTTTGGAAAGGTATACAAAACTTGCATTAATGTCAGACAGTTGACTTCAGTTCTTATTTTTTATTAAAATGTAATTATCGTTTTGTGTCTTCTGTTACTGTTGTTTAATCAAAGTCCTGGGAGGGGGAAGAAGCAGGAGACAGAGGAGCGAATGGCAGGAGGATACCAGATTTTTCTTGTCGACTCCATTCTGCTCTACTGCCTTCATAACTGGAATTAGAACAAGTCCTCAATGCTTAAAGTAGGGTAATATGTCGCTATAAACAGAACACCTTGAGATTTTGAAAATGTGAATAGCGAATGAAACTAAGAAATTTTGTGATTAGATGATTTCATTAAAGCTTTGTGGTGTACAGAAACAAGTGCAATTGTCTTGATTATCTTTTTGTGTGTGCCTTCAGTAAGACAGATTTACTTATGGACTTTTTGAAACTTTTGCATGCTTTAAGATTGCTTGAACTGATATTGGAGGCAAATCTCTCTTTTTTTTTTTTTTTTTTTTTCTACAAGTGGAAGCATCTCATGTGTTCTAGATAAATTAATTTGGTCAGATCTCTGAAAGGGGTGTTTGTTTGCTTCATGGTACCAAGACTTATAACGTGTGTAACTTTTTTTTCCCCTGATATATATGAGAATGGAGTTTCTACTGCATAAAATGAGGTTAATCTTTTGCAGTTAGACAGCAAAGTAATAATTCACAGCAATTAAATAGGAAGACATATGTGCCATGGTTTTGTTTCAGAATATAGATCTGTGGCCATAATTTCAAAGTTAAAAATAAGTTTCTGAACAACTTTGTGAATAAGGGCAGATTCTGTAAACAAGTTATCTTAAATACTTAGTGTCTCTGTTTCATAAGGAAAAAAGACACATTGTCTTCTTCCTGCTACCATAGAAAATATGGTGGAAGTAACTGAGATAACTGCAGTGGAGTAAGGCAGGCATAGTTTAAAGAACATATAATATAGAAGCAGAGGAACCTGCACTTTCTTTTTCTGCATTTTATGGAGCAGTTTACTTCTGCTGGAGCTGTTTGCTGCGGTCTTTGTGGGTTCTGGAGATTTTCTGTAAAATAACACATGAATTTAAGGTGATGAATGCTAACCAATGCCATACTTTGTTTGCTTAGCTGTCATTCAGGGTACTGCACTGTTCTAGCTAAAAAAACTTTTAAGATACTTGCACCAGTTTTGCTTAGAGTGTTCACATAATGGTTTAAAATGCTGACTTACGTGCTTGAGCAGGGATGGGAGCTGTCTGTACTTGATAACTTTAGGGTTCTATGCTATAAAACAAATGCAGGATTTTACAAATTGTATCTAATTTTTTTCTTTTTATTATGGAAGTGCAGACTTGTTAAAAATGCTGCTTGTACAGAAGGGTAGCAAAAGTAAGTGTGCAGGCATGATGGAGTCGCAGTGGGGACTCCAGAGAGTCAAGCGAATTCAAACTCGGAAGTGATGTTTCTGATCTGCTAGAAGGAAAATTAATGGCGTAGGAGAAGCTGTTGCTCTTAATGCCATTGTATTTTAAGCTATTTCTGAAAAAGTTATATATTGTGGGATTTTTAGCTTCCCTGCCCCCTTCAAGCTTTTGAGACTGCTTCCCCACACTGTTCATGGGTGAAAGTAGTTTCAAAGCATGTCTGTAGCTGTTCAGGCTATGGTGGAGATACGGAAAATTCCAAATAGGTGAGAAGACTTACTGTTTACTTGCAGAAACTATTTTTTGATGGTTTGGTTTTTTTTTTAGCAGTTTCTTAAAAACAATCACTTTTTTCACAGTTGTTTCTCAGTAATGTATTCTTCTGCAACTTAACTTGTGAAAATCTTTTTGTATTGAAATGACAGAAACAATATGCCACTTGTTAATTGGCAGATTTGGGGCTTCAGAAGTAGATAGTTTGTGGGTGATGATATATTTTGTTTTCTATTTATTAGTTGTGTATACTATGCATTGTTAATTCATTTTAACTTGATAGCAAAATATGTTTTCTTTCATAGAGTGAAGATACACAACAACAAATTATCAGAGAAACTTTCCATTTAGTATCGAAACGTGATGAAAATGTCTGTAACTTCCTAGAAGGAGGATTGTAAGTATCATATTTGAAAAAAAATGCCCAATGCTTATTGGCTGGCAAATATTACTGCTGATTGTAATATAACTGTTTTTGCAGTTGTAGTTTAAGTGCCACGTCACTTGAGATATTTTAATACACAAAGAATAATATCATGATGCACCAGGTATGCATATCCTTTACTAACCGAAGCATACATATATATATATATATATATATATATATGTATCAAAATGAGTTAGGTAATAAACCAGATTTTTTCTAATGCTGTAACTGACACAGTGCCATATCTAGTGCTATAATTGTTTCAGACACAAATAGGGAAGAAACAGGCAGATCATACCTATCCAGTTTCCTAATAATCCGGCTAAAGATTTCTGGCCTTATTTGAAGAGGCATTGGCATTTGCCATACCCACTGAGAAAATATTTTGCAGCTTGAGCTCCTAAAATTTGAGTGGACAGCCTCTGATAGTAGGATTCCTCAGCCTTTTTATCAGTGTTCAGGCTTGCTATAGAAAGAAAAAAAAAAAAGTTTTAAATGTGCTAGCTAATGCAGTTTCAAACAAGAGGTTCCAAACAAGGTAGAGCAGGGTAGGAGGAAAGCCAGACTTACGTCTTCTGTCTCTAGATTCTTTCTTGAATCACCTTCGTTGTTTTTTTAATGTGGTCTTGCTTTAGTTGAAGAGAAGAAATTCTGAAATGGAAAAGTGTTTTATTTTGAGATATTCGTCATCAAGAGTAAATAGCTGCAAAGCCGCCTTCTAGGAAAAGGGGTCATAATTGATGGGAGCAAGCTCATGATCTCCAGTCTAAACATAGAGACTGTCACAGGCTATTAAATACTGAAACTGATGGTTACTGAAAGTTATTACGTTAATGCCTAAATTTTCTGTGTGCAGAGTCTGTTAAATGCTTTGCTGTACCCTGTCAGCTATGTGTCTTTTTTCTGATCAAGATGATTCCTGATTTTTTTATTTTGTTATTTTTTTAAACCAAAATCATTCTCTTCCAACTACTCAACTGGTGATTCTATGGTTAGGTCCTTGGACATGATTTCAAGCTGGAAGCATGCTGGCTTGAATTCTGTAAGTGAAAGACACAAGCCATTTTGGAGCCTTTTAAAAAAAATCACATCTCTGCAACAAAAAAAGCCCTGAGACAGAGGGTGTAATTCTGGCTTTCTTCGTACTGTTCAATTGAATATATTTTTTCAGTATTTTTTTTTAGGACAGGGATCACTTAATAGTTTGCGGTTTATCCAAAGGCCTCGACAGTTTATATATACTAACTCTGTGTACTGAAGTATTTGAAAGAATTGGGTAAATAAAGCACAAAAGAGGAAACTTTAATTGCCATTTCTTTCGACTTTCACATTTGTTCGTAATATTTTTGTCTGATACTTCTTAAACATTGTTCCTGCTCTTGAGGAACAAAGAGTTCCCCCTCCCCCAACCCAAGCATTAATGCAAAGCAATGTGCTTAAGCAAAAGTGACCTTAAAGATTTCTCATTCTTTTTATTTATTGAGGTATTCTGTCCCTATGTTAAAGACAGATACTAAAGGAATGATGTATGATACACCAAACAGGTGATTCAGTTCTGGTAGAGAATTAAGGGAGAATTTTGATGTTTGTAGCCATGTATGTTCACACTACAGAATATTTTCATTTCTATTTGAGTGTGCCTCCTACAGCTAAAAGCAAAGATCAGTCTTTTTATGATTTATGTACTTTCTTTGCAATGGCTGTAACAGAAGAGTGGAAGGAAATACCTGTTTAGGCCCCTTCTGTTCTTGTTCAGTAACCTGATGATTAGTGAGTCTGTAAAAATTTAATTGCTTCTGTGACTTTGCCATTGCATCACAAACTATTGGTTGTAGTACAGTCTTATTTCTCAAGATATCAAAAATTTTATAGCACAAGAGTGTTACATGGTTACTAAGTGGACCATAAACCCAATTTAAGGCTTTTCCTGTTATGCAAATGCCAGTCTGCATTATAGCTTTCTGTTGATGCTCCTCTAAGAAGGGCAGGGAAGGATTCACAGGCATACTCTGTTAATCTGTAAAGCAGATTAATCCCTGTACGGTGTCCAGTAGTGTGTAATGGAAGCACGTTTAACACCTATTTTTTTTGCTGAAACTGCATGAGCTGTTTGAATTGACTCTAATAAAAAGGTCCATATGTTGATGTAATTATCATCCATATGGATAACAATAACGGTGCTTGTGTGGTAAATGTAACTTGGTCTGGTTTGTTACTTACTCTTCTCCATTGTAATTATATCACAAAATAAAAGTTGTGATATAGTTGGAAAGCTCCAGCCAGCCATTAACAATAGGCCTCTTATTAACTGAAATAACTGTGAGGATTTGCCCAGCTTATCTTTAAATGCTAATTAAGCTTTCATGTTTTCTTTCCTATTTAGATTAATAGGTGGATCTGATAACAAACTAATTTACCGACACTATGCCACCTTGTATTTTGTCTTCTGTGTTGATTCTTCAGAAAGTGAGCTTGGCATTTTAGACCTCATACAAGTAAGTTTTTTTGCTGCACTGTTTTTTTTGATAAGTGGAATTCTGCTTTTAAGTACCTTAGAATGTCAATATTTAGCTGTGTCTTTTTCTGTAATATTTGGAATTGAAGGTGGCTTTCATACTGTGAACACAGCCAAAGTGCTGAGTATTACTTTTAGATTGTTTGCAGTTTTCTGGTCTGTCTTCGAAAAAGTTGTTGCCCAAGTTGATGAGAAAGTAAGGAAACAGTCTGTTTGGAACCTACTGAACAAATCAGCAGCTGTTTTTTGCTGCAGCTTTTCAAGGCCTTGTTTTAGCTGCAGGTAAAAATGGTGCAGTTCAAACATTCGCTAGACAAGTTTATGTTATGAGAACCTTTTACACATAAAGCTCTGTGTGTGTATATACACACAGACACACATAGATATGTATGTCTATTCACTACAAATATATGGTGGATTAACATGTCCAAAACCTCTGTGGATTAAGCCCTTGTGGTTTATGAACTTTGGTCAGATACACTTTAGAAGATGAGTGCAAATGCTGCCCTAGGCATGTGTTTGCCACTGGGGGAGTTGGGTGGGGAGAGATGAGGAGAAAGAGGTGGTACATGTTCTTTCTGGATATCAATAAGAAAGGCTTGACAAAAAAAGGGCTTAATAATATAACTGTTTAATAAAACAGAATAAGAAGAATGTAGACAGTAAAAATATTACACCCCTTCAGATGCTGGGCATCCTGTGTTCATGCGGCATCCAATGGAGACCAGTTGTGCTGTGCAGAGCAGATTCTGTCCACGGAAAAAAGCTCTCCCTTTTTGGACCTTTGAGCTATTATATACTTTCCTCACAAAAAAAGAACTCTATTCCTAAAGGATGTTGCCATGAGAACTTCTTGCTGCACTTTGAGGTACAGGCAAGGCCATGTAGATGGGAGTAATCACTGGTACCAAGTGGGCGCTACCTGCAGGCTCCTCTGTTACAGTGAGCGTTACAGTGAGCTGGCTGAGTACATCCTCCAGCCAAGGAATTTGTGCAGCACAACGCAGGCCTCTTCCTGGTCAGGTCAAGTGCTATATGGATCACTAACTCCTAAACATGCAATGGTCTCTTGGTCAGGATCAATACATTCCACTCCTTGATCCACTTCCAGTTTATGTTTCCCCAAGACATAAGTTATAGATTACATTAATAAGATGCAGGCTTCTCAAGCTCAGTAGAGCAAGCATCGCCTGTTCAAGATCTCTTAACTCATCAAATACGTCTTCTGCAAGCCTCCCAATACAGCATTTATGATTTAAACTGTTAAATATGTCTGTATCAGCGCAGCAACAAAAATCATGTCTGGTAGTGTGAACACTCTTATGTCAAGAGAACTCCGATCACACGAATGATTTTTCAACTTGAAATTTGCACATAAACAGTTTTACAGGTGATTGTTCATGTAGCCAGATGTGGCAAAAAATAGTTTCACACCATGTAGTGATGTATGTCGTTACATAAAATGGGTCTCAGATATATATATGCATGATTCTCTTACTGTTAAGCCTTTCAAAAGCTTGCACATCAAGAGAAATTATTTATTACATAAGTAAAATCTATGGTATCCTGACTCATGGGCCTGTATCTATTGATTATTTCACTGCAGAAAGCACTGTGAGCCTTAAAGGCCTTACCATTCCCTGCAGACCTTTCATGGAGTTGAATAGCTTCTCATAGTCACCTTTGAGTGTTCAGAACAGCTTTTCTGGTCAGTAGACCCGAATTGTCTTTTTGAGTGGCTGCGTGGGTAGCAGGGAAGGAAACTCTGTTTCTAGATTCTTGATATCATCTTTGGTCATAAAAACATTCTGCAATAGCTGAACAGTGCAAGTTGCTGAGTGAGGTATACGATGGCCTTACCTGTTCTTAGCAGTTCATTGTACAGAGTTGCTTGTTGCTTAGTGTGTCTTCTTACTTGGAAGTGCTAAAATATTTATGAACTGTGAAAAGAAGCATGTTAAAGTTTCATGTGACTTCGGGATGTTTTTCAGATAAAGTGGATATTATAAATATCTTATGTTTAATCAGATAATACGGAGAGGAAAGACTATCTAGGTCAATCAATCTGATCTGTTTTATTTTGCAGGGCCACTATTCAAGTTCAACTAAGATTTTATTCATTATGGTATATTAAAAATGTCACATCAGTAGCATTGGTGATTTCCAGTTACACAGTGTAACCTAAATTTTACTTCAAGGTGTTGAAGCAAATTGCTTGAGCTTACTACTACCACCTATATCTGGATAGCCTTTAAACTCTCTGAATTAGGGAGATGTTAAACTTTCCTCTGAATTGTGTTGCTTCTTGTGCCAAAAGTACTTCGATGGATTTCAATCTCAGGTTTTTTTTATTACGCATCTTTTCCATTATGCCCCAGTATTTAATTACATGCCACTATAATTACTTGAAGGAAGCAGAAATAATAAAAATGCTATTTCTATTTATAGAAATACTTTAATTTTTTTTTTTACCTATATGATTTTGTTTATAAATACAGTCTCACCACAGTACCTGCAGCTGTTCTAGTATTCCCATTTCTCTAGATCATTATAACTCAACCATTTGATTACAGTAGAAAGTATACAGAGATTAATTAAACACTTTTAGCTTCTAGTCTGGCTCACAGAAAGGATCTGTTTAATCCTCTTAGCAACAGTAATCAGAATTAAAAGTATTTTACACTGGAAAAATGCCCTCAAAGTTTATTATTACATGTCAACCCCACCTGCAATGCAGACTGGCAATATATACACATACACATCTACTCAAGCAAATAAGCTTTGTTTGTTTTTTGTTGAGAAGTGTTGAACCATTTTCATCTTTGTTTTCTATAGTTCAGAGACAGCACATGTAAGAGTAAGTCATCTGGAGTTTGTTATTAATCATACGTACACTGAATTGTTTAAATAAATAGTTCAGTAGAGGGACAGTTTATGATCTCATGAAAATAAACTGGTGAAATGAACCTAGAACTCAGTCTAGCACTTAAGTTTTCTGTCTTGTAAATGGAATAAATAAAAACAGAAGTACATTAGATTACATGTGGCAGTCTGCAGTTCTTTTCAGCATAAAGGTTTTGTTATAATACTTAAGATACTTCTGTGAAGGTCACTTATATCACCATTAGGTCAGAGCTGTTTCACAGGTAAGTCTTCTTGGCTCAGGCTTAATGAATGCACTGTATGTGTTATAAATCGTAGACTCTCCTTCTGATTTTATACTGTGTTCCAACTAGATGTATTTGAAAACCTTAGGCAAATTCAAAATGTTAATTTTGTCAATTTTCTTTCTTTTTTTTTTGAATACAAACACAAGATTCTGTTTATTGCTTCTGGGAGATAGGTCAGCATCTGTGCTATGCTTGGTAGGTTTTGCAGTCAGTTTGGATTCAGTGTAAATTACGTCACGAGTTGTAGCTATTTTAGACTCTTGTTATTAGCCTGTGAAGTGTAAGGTTATAGTGCATGGAAATAGAGTACATAAGAAAATATAAGTAGCAGTAGACCGACATAAGGAAAAAATGAGTAACATTTACAATGGTACCTAACTATCTTATGGACATAAAAGCCCATGTCAACTCTAGGCATTTTTGATAATTTTAATCCATTGCTGTACTTCCAAGACACGTTGACTCAGTGAGGAGCTAAATCTATGAGATCAGTCTTCTGTGAAAAGTTCTATATAGCCTTGCAAGATAATGTTGTTCAGTAAGATGCATATGGGAAATGCAGTGCAGTCCATGAAGGATGTTTTTTTCAGTTCTTAAAGATAAATCCTGAGCAGAGATGCTTTTATGCTGATTAAATAAAAAAAGGGAGAGGCATATGACTTGAATACCTATTTTGGCAGAAAAAAATCCCTAACTAATTTTAAGTTAATACTATTAGTTTATTTTAGAGTTGGGTGGAAAGTAAGGAGCAGAAGTTAAGAAGAAAAAGAGCATTTTGACCTAAAAAGCCTTATTTGTAATGCGTCAAGTCTGTTGGCAGGTCTGCTTGAAAAGCCTAACACTTCTGTTTTGGCTAATTGGCAGGACATTACAGTCTTTCCCCTACACAGTAATCTTGGCATTCTCTGTATAAGCTATGAGTAGTTTTAAAAAAAAAAAATTACTGAAAGAAAACTGGGATGCCAGGGTAAGTGTGGGGAAAATGCAGCAGCTGCACCAAGGATTTATGAATTAGAAAGGCTGTGGAAACACTGTAGTTGATTCCATATGCTTGCAATGATACATGAACGATGACTTATTAAAGGTCACTCTTAAAGCAGAAGAGAAACCAGTCTTGTGTATGGAGAACTGGCTATATAATCAGACTATTATGTTCTAGTTGTAGTCTCAAGAAGTGTTTGAACAGTCAAAGGCAGCGGAGGAGAGGACTGTCCATGGGCAGATTGAATTAATTCTGTCTTAAGGTTTGCCATTGCTGTTTAGCCTGGGAAGAAGTATGGGATATTCTTGATGAGCTACTTCTGTTGTTTTTATTTTTTTTCCTACCTGCTTTTGTTAGTATTTGGCATTATCTAGCATCAGATGCATTTAATTGATTAAGTGTTCTGATTTTTCTGCTAGCCTTGTTATCTTCCCAATATTAATGTTTTATTCCTTTGTTGTCTTATTTGCAATAGAGATTAATAAACCCTTCATGTAAAGGTAGTGTTTTATGTTTTGACATATTACTGAGTATAGGGAGCTCCTGGCTTGTATATATCCAAAGCCAATGTGGTATTTTGATTCATATACTTTACTCTCTAAGTGTGTATCTGGCTTTATTAAAGCATATTTACTACAAAAGAAAGGTGTGGGTTTTTTTCTTTTTCTTATCTTTTTCTTTTTTCTGTTTACTTACGTGGAGATGTGCATGGGTTTTTCTTTGACCAGTGAAAGCCGATGATTTAAAAAATGAAGCACAAGGGGGAGCTAGTAATTTGTTGTACATGCATCTTTATTTTCCTGCTATTTGACTCATTTACTTTTGTTTCTTTTCCAATAACATCACCAGGTATATTTGAAATGATGTGTGGTGGGTGTGTGTGTCTGTCCCGAAACAATTGATATGTTTTCTCTTCTGGTTATTTTGGTCTACAAGTCTGCAGCATCTGAAGTAATTAGTGAAGTGCTTAAATTCTAGCACTGCTTGCCATAGTGTGCAATTCATTTGACTCTCAACTAAAATTATTATTAAGGTGGCTCTAATTTTATTTACCATATTGATTATTTGAAGGTGTCTTAAAATAGGTCAAGGAATGTTAGTGTAAAATATCTAGTTTACCTTGTAGACTAATGCTTTTAAAGACCAGTTATTCATAACAGATGTATACTTTGTCAGTGCTGGTGTTACTCTGAGTGAACTTTCCATTGTGAGTGGAAGATTGAGAAAGTTTGCATGAGAAATCCTTAGCCAGTGAAAAATCTCTCTGAAGAATAACAGTGCTAGCTAATTTCCCTTAGATTAAAAAAATATTTGTGTGCATTACTGGTCATGCATTGCAGGCAGAGATCTGTGAGTTCATTCAGTGTGTAATGGTGTCGCTATGCAATGGGTAAAGGTTTAAAAGCAACCATTGTTAACTGTGAAACAAGTGTTGTTATAGAAGCCCTAGTTACTGGAAGGTCACAAAAATAAAACTTCTTTGTTGTCAATGTGTGGGCATACATCCTGCTACTAAAGACACGCATCTGTGGGGGCCTTTTTTGAGGATTCTTGAGTTGTTTTGGTGGTGTGTTTTTTTTTTTTTAACGTCTTCTTTTGTTTTCCAAGGAATGAGATGGATATCAAGCTCTGAGTATGTGAATTCATGTGCAAACTTGGTGATGTATATGAGGAATATATTATTTTCTTTCAAAAACAGTGTCAAACTGTTAGCTCTTGTAACTGAAACCTTTGGGTAAAGGTTATGTTTACACTCTATTTCCTGTCTTCTTCCTGCAGCTAATGCCAAACAGCACCATCCTTGTAACCACATTCTCCTAAGGTACAAGGAAAATAAGAGAACATCTCTGGTCATTTGTCTTGCTACACATAGTTGTGAACTGTGTAGTTTGTTCTGCTTAACATATAAGTTTTTTGTTTAGTCACCTCCCTTCTGTAAAGAAGACGGTTATTATCACAACAAATTAACTACTTGAAGAAAAAAAAAAGATCTGCTTCACTTAGTTTCAGTATAATTTAACATAAGCATATTCATTTACTTATTTAACTGTTGTCAGTGAACCTTACTGTGTTGAGTCTGCCTGTGAAAATGCTCTATGTTTCTAGTTTAAGTTATGAATTAGAATTTTGGTATTAAAGAATAATCCTTGTTCTAAATGCATGGAACATCAGTTAGATGTACTTTGACTTTAAAATTGAGACTGATAATAGCAGTAATAGCAACAGCAGAGCGTGATCCTCTTCTCTTTTATACTCTTTTATAGTGTAAACTTTTACACTTATGTGTATGCAAATGTGTAAGTATACACATAAATGTAAACTTACACATTCTTTTATAGCGTAAGCAGGATCTGAGACCGGGGATTCAGATGTAAAAGTAATCTTTCTTGATATGAAAGGCAGACAACTGAAAATGGCTAATGCCATCTAGACTTTTTCACTGGGTCTGTAGACGCAAATATGTATCTATAGAAGCAGGTCTTTTATCCGCTTTATTTTTGTCAGCAGAACATGGTTTCTCATTACTATTTCTGTGTGCCTAGGCATTTTGAAATCTGGTTCCTCTCAAAGACTGAGATAGGATTAATAAATCATGTTGAAAAGAGAATCAAAACCAGGTGTTTAACTTCTTACATATTGCTGCTTTAGGGTTTGAGTTTAAAATGGAAAAAAAAAACTTTACATACATAGACCTCGTAATAAATAATATTAAATGCATATTTGACAGAACAGCCTTGAAACATATAAAGCTGAGATTAAAATTTCCCACAAGTTTCAGCTTATTTACTAGTCATTAATAAATGATCTGTAAATTATTTCAGAAATTCTTTTTAATACTGAGGACCCTAAGCTCTCAAACTCAAGCATATGTTTAAGTGTCTTGACACATCTCACCTAAGTCAGTACGAGTTATCCCTTGATTAAAGGGGACTGTGCTGGTACCTCTCCCAAGACTGGAGTCTTGTCAGCGCTCACCACAAGCACATGGTGATTGACTTTCAGGAGCTTCGAGAGTGCAAGTACACTCATCCTTTCATTATCTAGTCTAAATGGGGGCTGGGATGCTCTTAGTGTACCAAAACTGGCTACCGAGTGAGTACCAAGGAATCTGTTACAGAAGTACCCAGAGCAGGGTGATGTGCAGTCCATATTTGGCAGAGATCATCAGTGGCTGAACTTCAGCAGCTGTTTGGATTTTTCTGCTTTGTGCACTTGCATTCTAGGTTCAGGGAGGGGCTGTTTCCCTTGGTATAAACTGCTGGACTTTTCTAAATTTATGTGGTGGTATGCCTGATAGGATCAGCATGTGTGACGTTAAGACAGCTACCTTTTTCCTTGGTCCATCCTGAATTCAACAGGTCTAAACAAGGTGAAGCTGCTGTACTGTTGCTGGAAGCAATAATGCTGACAAACTTGCATAATGCT
Source organism: Fratercula arctica (assembly GCA_947846985.1). Lineage (NCBI taxonomy): Eukaryota > Metazoa > Chordata > Aves > Charadriiformes > Alcidae > Fratercula > Fratercula arctica. The sequence continues at coordinate 67,635,069 of CANTUZ010000026.1, read as the reverse complement.
GACAGTTTGCATTGCACATGTGTCTCTGTGTGGCAAGGTTAACAGTAGTCTGGTTAACTGGGAGATGCCTGCAATGTAGGGATTATTTAATAATAATAATAATGGAAAAAACTAGCTGATTGTTGCTTAATAATTGTATTCTAATGGAATGGGAAAGAATGCTTTGAATGACAGCTGAGAAAATTGTAGCATAGATAATGTTACTGTTTTTTCAAGGTGCAACTCTTCTTCAAAACTGTGTGACTTTCAGTGGAGTTATAACATAAACTGACTTGTGCGTATAGTTTTGCCCTCTACAGATAACATACTGTTGACATAATAATATTAACCACAGCATTTCTATGGATGCTTTTAATGCCTTAAAATCTGCCCAGTGTTTATTTTCTGTATTTGCTTTTGTTAAACATCACATCTAATGGAACTATTGAGTTTCTGTTAAATCTTGACCTCTGGCTTTTTGTTTCCTCTTTGCAGGTATTTGTGGAAACACTAGATAAATGTTTTGAAAATGTCTGTGAACTGGATTTAATTTTCCATGTAGACAAGGTACTGTGATGAGCTCCTTTCTTGTTAAGTAAAGTGTTTGGTTCAACTGATACTTGGTATTAAAGTCTGCAGTGATGCAGCTTTTATTGTTAGTAAAATCTAGACAGTTTCTATCAACATATTATTTTCAAGACTTGAAAGCTATGGTGGAACATGTCTTTCTGAGGAAAAATAAAATAACGTGTGAGATTTGTGTAGTGTTATTGTGTATATAATTGCCAAATTGGAGACATCTGAATATTCTCAGAGTAGGACTTAGTTTCAAGAAATAATTTGTTCTATTTTGTTTATGGTTAGGTGTTACGTTACTCAGAACTGAAACTGTTACGGGGTTTTCCAGTTGGGGCTGGTAGCTGCCTTTCAAATGCTATGATTATGTAACTTAAATGCTGTGTGGGTCTTTCTCTTCTAAATCTCAAAGAGACGTTATGGCTTTTTTTGCACATTTAGAAGCAGTCTTGTTTGAATATTCCTAGCTATCAGGAACAAGTGTTTATGTACTAGTCTAGTTTTGAGACGCACTATTACTATAGTAATCTTTCATGATAAGGACATTGGCACCTCTTCATAATACCTAAAATGATGAGAATTGAATATACAGAATTGATTCCTTCAGTTGCATTTTATGGCTACTTTCTGTGCAGTCACCATTCCCCGTCTGTGAACATCTTTTTGCATCAACAACAAAAGGCATGAAAGGAAAATATGACAAAAATCACTAAAAGTGGACTAAAAAGAAAAATAAGTATCTGAAATAACCATTTGGAACTGTCTCAATTTGTTTCAAAATCAGGAAGTTCTTTTGGAAGAAGCACTTGTACCTTGACCAGACAGTGAAATGCAAATAACCTTGAGTAGGTGTTTGAACTGATACTGTGCTCATGACAAGCCATTAGGATTTCTAGCCTGGCTGGAACACATTTACTGTTTCCAAAATGGCAGATTAAAGTACAAAAGAATTTGAGTGGTTTATATATCGGCTTCTGAGCTTAAAGAACCCAAATACTGCAATCGTTTTTTTGGCAAGGAGTTTGATCTTCACCTTTAGCTGCAGAATGCTTCCGCTGCTATGCAATCGAAGCTGTTGCTCTGTAGCATGTTTTATTGAGTAACATTCCTTAAAATAAGTAGTCTTTTACACTTTATAGGAGAAAGATTTTTCTAATAAAATGTAAACATAGATGCTTCAAAATGTGAAATTTCTTGAAGAACATTTTCCTTTGTATCGGATATGAGATGATGCTTTCTTCTTGAAAACTGTTTGTCAAAGGGAAACTAAAATTAAGGTGTTTCATTTGATTTACTAAAAAACTGCTGAGAATCCCATTAAATGTTCAGGCTAGAATTTTCAAACTCTGAGGAAAATGTGAACCCTAAATATGTATTAGATATTTTAGCAAAAGTAACCCATTTCCAAAATAAAAGATCAGTGAAACCTTGAGCTAAAAATTTTTTGAATTTGGCATTAGCCAGTGCAGTAGTATTGACTTTGAGCATAAGACTAAAGAGTAAGTCAACAAAAGAATACAATACAGAAAACTGCAGTAATGCCAGGCTACTATCAGCAGTACAGTAGCATTAGTTGTGCAGTTGTGACTAATATGATACCATCTCCATTCTTTTTTTTTTTTTACTCCAGTGTAATTAGTTTCTAAGACTTACTTTTTACCATAGCATAGGATTAAAACATTTGATTTGGTATAGTTTAAGTTCATGTCTTGTAGATCTGTAAGAAAAAAACAGGAAGATGCATCCGTGAGAATGAAAATTACAGCATTAAATTCTCTTTAAACTGCTGATAAGGTCACCTTGTCAAGAAGCAAAATGCATTGAGCCTTCTGAGTTATACCACGTTGACTTTCTCTTGTCAACTATTTCTGGCCTGGCTTGTTAATAGATTTCAAGTGTGCAGTAGGGAAAAACAGCAACTGCTGATGGATGTTTGATCTGGACAGAATTTTGGTTATAGTGGATGCTTCCGTGTGCAAGCTGTTTGAGGTGAATCATCCCAAATATTTGCATGTTGAGTGGTCTGGTGTTGAGAAAAGTGAGTATTGACTAATTGATTTGGAGGAGAGTTGATCTGTGTCCCGTTCTTGATGGACCTGTGGAAGGTGACTTTCTTCCAGTCCTCTTGCCAGAACAGCCTAAAACCAAGAAATATCTTTCTTGTAAAAAATGATGTAGCATGTGAAAGAGTTAAACTATATAATTTCAACAGCTGTTGTCTCTTTAGTAGCATTTTATGTGGCATTTCTATAAGGAAACATTTACCTTCATCAGGCAGCCGTCATTATACAGGACCCAATGATGGCTTGCAGTAACCTGGAGCCAAGAGATGCTTATTCAAGAACAATATTGGTCTAGTACTAGAAATTCATTTGGAGAATAGAATATAAGTGGGAATGAGATAGTGTTTTTTATGCACTGTAGCAGGTGAGGACTTGGGGTGTCAGGGAGAGAGAATTGTGCTTCTCTTTTACAGATCAACTGTATTAAAAACAAGTAAACAAACTTGCTATAGCAGGAGCAAAATGTTTTCCAGAGAAGGAAGTTTATTTCAGTCCTGTACTGATTCCTCCCCTGAGTCCAGAAGTGTAACACTTACTGATGGAAAACACGTCACAGAAAGCTATCATAAGCATCAAGTAAAATACTAGAATACATTCAGATGTAATGAAATACTTTTATTTTTCCACAAGATTTTGACACCTATTGAAATATCCCTGGGAGTATCATGATTTCTTCCAAGAGTTTATTATCTACCAGAACAGTGGACCCTCTGTAATCAGATTGCAGCTTGAAGACAAGAAAATATGTTTGCCAAATCTTCCTGGGAGAATTTTTTCTTAATGTGTTCCTTCTCCACATTTGTTAAAGCACACATTCATACTTTTAGAGAGCACATGAAACAGAAGCAGGAAGCACTCTTGATTTTTGTAAAAAACCCCCTCAAATTTATTATTGCAGAATGGCAATTTCAGATTTTGAAAAGTTGATGTTCTCAGCGGTTTGATTGCTTTCAGAATATAAATGTAAGAGGTGTATTCCATGTACTTTCTGTCTTGTACTTCAACAATATTTTGAATACACTGTTGAAGTGTATTTTGCACTTCATTGCTACTTAATGCTTTCAGAAATCTTTTTGTTTCTTTAGGAAAATAATTAGTGAAATTTTTAATTTGAAAAGGTAGAGAAAATAGTGTGTATTTGTTAATTTAATATATATTTGCAATGAAAAAGAAAGAAAAAAATGGTTATTCTGCTATTTAGAAAATCATCCCATTGCTGGCTCATGTTGAGCTTCTCATCAACCAACACCTCCAAGTGCTTCTCCTTAGGGCTGCTCTCAGTCAATTTTCTGCCCAGCCAAATCATTGTATTTAGAAATGCAATGAATTTGTCTGTCCTATTTTCATATATATGAATATATGATTTTTTCTTTCCTATTTTTATATGTAAAATATATTGTTTTATATAAAAATATATTATTATATTTTCATACATTTTATAAAAATATATATTATTAAAATATATATAAAAAGATATATTATTAAAATATATATGTTGAGGGGATGCCATACTGGACCTCATAGTCACCAATGCGAGTGAACTCATCGGGGATGTCAAGACTGGAGGCAGTCTGGGCTGCCATGACCATGCACTGGTGGAGTTCATGGTCACGAGGGATATGGGCCAGATGAGAAGCCTAGTCAGGACCCTGAATTTTAGGAAAGCAAACCTGCAGCTCTTCAGGGAGTTAGTCAATAGGACCCCCTGGGAAATGGTCCTCAGGGACAAGGGGGCAGAACAGAGCTGGCAGATCTTCAAGGACGCTTTCCATAGAGCACGAGCTCTCGATCTCCAGTTGTAAGAAATCAAGCAAGAAAGGGAAGAGACCATGTCTGAGCTGGGACCCACTGGTCAAACTAAAAGGCAAGAAGCAACTGCACAGGCAGTTCACGCAGGATCAGATGTCCTTGGAAGAGTATAGGGATACTGGCCAGGTATGTAGCGATGAGGTCAGGAAGGCCAAGGCGCAGCTGGAGCTGAACTTGGCAAAGGATGCTAAGAATAACAAGAAGGACTTCTACAGGTATGTCAACCAGAAAAGGAAGGTTAAAGAAAGCGTACCCTCCCTGATGACCAAGAATGGCAAACTAGTAACAACAGACAAGGAGAAGGCTGAGGTTCTCAACAACTTTTTTACTTCAGTCTTCACTGCCAGCCTTGTTCCTCATGCCTCGCAAGTTGAAGGAACACAAAACAGGGACTTGCGGGACAAAGTCCCTCCCACTATAAGTGAAAACAAGGTTTGTGACCACCTGAGGAACCTGGACATACACAAGTGTATAGGACCTGATGAGATGGCACCCCAGAGTCCTGAGGGAATTGGCTGATGTAGTTGCCAAGCCACTCTCCATGATATTTGAAAAGTCATGGCAGTCAGGTGAAGTCCCTGGTGACTGGAAAAGGGAAACATCACACCCATATTAAAAAAGGGTAGAAAGGAGGACCCTGGGAGCTACTGCTCTGTCAGCCTCCCCTCTGTGCCTGGGAAGATCATGGAAAGATCCTCCTACAAGCTATGCTAAGGCACATGGAGGACAGGGAGGTGATTCGAGACAGCCAGCATGGCTTCACCAGGGGCAAGTCCTGCCTGACCAATCTGGTGGATTTCTACAAAGGAGTGACTGCATCAGTGGACAAGGGAAGAGCAATGGATATCATCTATCTGGACTTCTGCAAGGCCTTTTACACGGTCCCCCACAACATCCTTCTCTCTAAGTTGGAGAGATATGGATTTGATGGGTGGACTGTTTGGTGGATAAGGAACTGGCTGGATGGTCGCATCCAGAGGGTGGTGGTCAATGGCTCGATGTCCAGATGGAGAGGGGTGACAAGTGGTGTCCCTCAGAGATCTGTACTGGGACCGGTGCTGTTCAATATCTTCATCAATGACATAGACGGTGGGATCAAGTGCACCCTCAGCAAGTTTGCCGACGACACCAAGCTGAGTGGTGCAATTGACAAGCCAGAGGGATGGGATGTCATCCAGAGGGACCTGGATGAGCTACAGAGGTGGGCCTGAGCAAACCTTATAAAGTTCAACAAGGCCAAGTGCAAGGTTCTACACTTGAGTCAGGACAATCCTCATTATCAATGCAGGCTGGGGGATGATGTGATAGAGAGTAGCCCTGTGGAAAAGGACTTGGGGGTACTGGTGGATGAAAAGCTGGACATGAGCTTTTGTGCACTTACAGCCCAGAAGGCCAGTAGCATCCTGGGCCACATCAAAAGAAGCGTGGCCAGCAGATGCAGAGAGGTGATTCTCCCCCTCTGCTCTGCTCTCGTGAGACCCCACCTGGAGTACTGTGTCCAACTCTGCAACCCTCACCACAAGAAGGACATGGACCTGTTGGAGCGGGTCCAGAGGAGGGCCACGAAGATGATCAAAGGGCTGGAGCACTTCTGCTATGAAGACAGGCTGAGAGAGTTGGGGTTGTTCAGCCTGGAGAAGAGAAGGCTCCAGGGAGACGTTATAGCAGCCTTCCAGTACCTGAAGGGGACCTATAAGGAAGCTGTGGAGGGGCTGTTTGCAAGGGTATGTAGTGATAGGACGAGTTTTAAACTAGAGCAGGGTAGGTTTAGATTAGACATTAGGAAGAAGTTCTTTCCAATGAGGGTGGTGAGACACTGGAAGGGGTTGCCCAGAGAGGTGGTGGAAGCCCCATCCCTGGAGAGGTTGAAGGCCAGGCTTGATGAGGCTCTGAGCAACCTGACCTAGTTGAAGATGTCCCTGCTTACTGCAGGGGGGTTGGACTAGATGGCCTTTAAAGGTCCCTTCCAACCCAACACGTTCTATGTATATATACAGGCATTTTTGATACTATTAATATTGCTGACATACACATTACACTTAGTTGTCCCTAATGCTCTGCATCTAGCTTTTTCCAGAAATTTGGATTTTCTGCCTGTAATGGATAGAGCAAGTTTCTAGATCTGAAGCATTTGTTTTTACCAGTGAAACTCTCTTCACATCATGAAGTAGCATGCTTTTACCATAAAATGGTAAGATAATTCAATTATAAACCTTGGCAAGTGCCTGGTACAGCGAGGGTCAGCCACGAGGTCAGACCAAGCTGCTCAGGGTGGGAGGGAGCCTGCACAGCCACCAGGCAGCCTGTGCCACCGCTAGCCTCTCCTCCTGGGGAAAGGTTTCCTTACAGCCAGTCCCAGCCTTTCCTGTCCTTGACCCATCCACTGTGCCCCTCTGAAAGAGCCCAGCTCCCTGGCAGCCCCCTGTAGGCATGGCAGGTGCTGTTAGATGCCCCCAGACCACCTCTTCTGCAGGCTGAACAACTCCTGGTGCTCCAGCCTCTCTGCCCAGGATGAATGCACTAGCCCCATCTGTTTTGGTATCCCTCTGCTGAACTCACTCCAATTCATTGATGTCTTTCTTGCACTTGTAGGCCCCAAACTAGACACAATGTTCTAGATGTAGTCTAATACACGTAAGTTTTTTGGGTTTGCCCATACAGTGTATTTACAAACTCCTGTTTGTGTACAGCTATAAACTGTTTCCTTACCTTATGAGTGAAAACAATTTTTCAGTAAAAAGAAGTGAATACTGGTGACATCTTTCAGTGCCTTTGGATTGTCAGTGTTGAGTAAATTGATGTTAGATTACCATGGTTTTTATCTTTTTTTCTGGTTGTGATGCTAAAAAGCTGTTAAATTCACTTAATAACAAGCCAGAAGAATTAATTCTTTGGCACCGCTTTTATATTATGTTTTTTAGCTTGGTATGTTACAAGGGATATACATATGCCAGGACTAAGAGAGTGGCTCATTAAGGATTGTTAATCTTTCTCATAAGTATTTGATTCTTAAAGCTGTACTCATCAGCAGTAGGCAGAGAGGAAGAGCTGTTTTCAGCCTCTCTAAACACATTCATTGTAAGTTTCTACTGAAATACACTAATGATTTATCAGGGAAAGATCTCTTCAGTTTTGTCTTGGGGTATGGCACAAAAATGGGATGTGTGGTGGTTTTTGATATACTACTTGCAACTCATCTTTAGAATTGTTTCATTTAGATTTACTTTTGATGTATCAAACTGTACAATGTGTTTATTTCAGAAAAAGTAATAAAACGTTCCTTGTCTTAAGAATGATAATGGGATTAAAATATTATACATTACTCCATATTAACTCTATATATTACTCTATATATTAACTCTGGATTTTTACTAAAAAGCACGTGAAAGCATTTTTTAAAAACAACTAGTCTTTAGATAAAGTACAAATACAGACTCCGAAGCAGAGGTTTGTGAACCAGGGCTCGCATCCCAAATCAGAGTTGCAGGGAAGGGGGATTTTAGACATATCCATTTCACTAATGTCCCTGTCTGGCTTATGTAGTCCTTCAGTTTGAGTCCTAGATGCTGAACACTCCCTGTTTATGGTGTAGTTCAGGTATGGGTCAGCTCAAGTATGTTAATTCTACTTCTAAGCCTAGTCTTGGTACCAGTGGTGGTACCTCTGTTCCTTCATACATGTAGCCCAAAGTAGTTTTTACGCATCTATTTCTGAGCAATTTGTTTAATCTTGTAGAACCTGCTCCTTAGAGCTGCTACTACTGTTGATACTAGTTAGAACTCTTGTCCATAGTCCTTGGATGGAAAACAGGCACTGAAAGAAAGATGAATGTGAAAGTTTCTTCCAGCATTGATAAGCAAAGTGATGAGTTTGTAACTGAACTATGAGCAAAGAAGATACTGCAGAAATGAACATCAAGTTACGAGCTTTGTTCCCAAATAGTTTTGAATAAATTGCTAACATCAATTAAGTGACTTAAAGAATATACATGTTCCTGTACTGATGAATCTAGGTATCATCTGTCCAGATACGTATAGGTCACTTTGCATTTTTAAATTTTCTTTTGGTCTTTTTTAGGTCCATAATATATTGGCCGAAATGGTCATGGGTGGAATGGTTTTGGAGACGAACATGAATGAAATTGTCACTCAGATTGATGCTCAAAATAAGCTGGAGAAATCTGAGGTAAGAGTGATGCACTGTGTAGTTTGCTGTTTGTCCTTCAGTAGCAAACTATATGCAGCTGCTTGCTTATAATGCTAAAAATTGACAATGTATTGTTAGGCTAGGATGTTGTACCTTTCATAAGTAATAATTGCATGGAGTTATTGCTGATTAGTTTTTGCTATTTGTATCTAATAGCATTGTGCACCATTGCTATTGAGATACTTCTGTAGTTCTCAAAGTTTCTCTCACGGAAAACATTTTATTTCCAGTGCATTTATTATGCTGGACTGGTGACTATTGCACTTCAAATGAAATTAGATAAAAGAACCAAAGTGTGTATACAAAGACTACATATTCCTGTCTGCTAGTATGTTTCTAGCACATGAAATAAATGGCAGCATATTCAGTATCACAAAAATACTGCAACACAAAGTAATTGGACTGAAATGGACTAGATAAAATTTAAAACCTAGTTTTAGACCCTTTAAAGTAAATATGAAGTCTACTGTTTTGGTAGTCTGAACATTTGGTCTTCAGCTGAGTAGATGCAAGTGAGAAAATTATGTTCTGTATATGTCTGTAACAGTCTGAGCGAGGATACTCACATGGGTTGTGGGAATCGCTTTTCAATTCAGCAATTGTTGAATTTGTGTTTAGGAAAGAAACTTAGACTAAGAAAGGATTTTAGAATTACTTTAGCTATGACACAGAATATTACTGTTCTTTTAACGTCACCAAATGTGCCTTATAAGCCAAAATTCTGCTAGTACATCTTAGCTAAGTCTGTGATTGATGCTTATTGATGGGATTAATTCCACAGAAGAACACGTAATCTGATTTTCAAAGCCTAATGTTCAAATTTCTAAACAAACCTTTGCTTGAATTGCAGACTATTTCTAAACTTGAAGTCATCTGAGTAGATTGAAATATTGCAGGTGGCATAAATATGAACTAAATGACATTTTAGGAGAAGACCCAGAGAACTTCCTAGTTTTAACTGAATTGGAACAAAGAAAGAAATGAATTCTTCAGCTTTTTTGTGGTACAATGTATACTGTTCTCCTAATTCTGCAATCTGATGCTGCACCACCTCAAGTTTTAGAATAGATCTAGTTGTCTGTTTTGCACAAGTTCCAAACTGTATCCAAGAACAGGACAACATTGTGTGAAAAACAGGAAAAAGCTAGGTATGATATGGTACAGTGCATAGCAATATACATCCAGAAGGATTGTATTGTACGTCATGAAGATGTCCAAAATGTTCATTTTAACATTTTTCTAAAACTCAAAGTGAACCATTGATCACAGAGATGAATATTTGGGATTATTCTCATAAATTTTTACTATATTTGAATAACTGCTGTATATATGTATTTTTCTTTATTTAATGGAAAAGTAGCATAGTGTCCCAAAAGCTGAACTTACTGAGCAGCTATGTTCTGCTGTGTATTATGCGCATATCAGTTTTACCTGAAAGAATTTATTCTTATGTGAATTCTGTTACCAAATCAGCTGTAGACCAGTCTCTGATTAGTCATCTGAAACACATCAATTCAATGCAGCCAGCTGCAATACTTGCAGTTTTCCATTATTCATTAGTAAGTCATTCTTTCTTTCAAGATACTTTTAGTATAATAATAGGTGGTAGAAGATATAAAAAAACATGTAGAGCTCAGAGCAAGGCAAATAGCAACTTCTTCTTTTATATTCAGCAATGAATTATAGAAGGTCAAGAAGCAGCAGTGGTAAATTAAAACACTTGGTGACTGGGATGGAGTAGAACATTTCACAGTCTGCTCACCACAAATGCATTTTTTTTTTTGTTAGTTCAGTGACTGTTTCTTTTCAAATTTAACAGTTACTGTAATGCTGAGATACTTCACAGTACCTGGTAACTATTTCCTCAGATCATTAATCATTTGTTTCATGTATATCCACAGAAATTTCCTGATTGCTATTTCTTTTCCTTTTGTCTTTTTGATCAAGATTGTAAATCTTTGGACATGTCTTTCCTGAACATGTATTTTCAAGATACAAGCAAATCCAGTTCATGTAACTCAAAATCAGTAATAACTTAATAATATTTTTGAATGCTAGTCAATAAGAAATCAAAACTAGTGGATCTTCTTAGCTTTATTTAATTAAAAAAATATTTTTAAAATTTATAAATTATTGTTCATATAGTCTCTAGTTCATAGGACTGCCAGCTATGCCACAGCACTCTCGCTTTAGTCTGTTTGGCTTGTTAGACCTCTGCCATAGTTCTTGCATCCACAAAATACCTACTTTAAAGTAAAATTGCCTTTTCTTTTATAGCTGAAATGATGAAGCTAATAAAATCATACTTATTTACATTTTCAGAAATATTTTAAATTTTGTATTGTGCCCACCTGACTTAATATACAAAATGTAGGCATTTGACATCAGGTATTTATTTAGTTATGTGTTATGTTTCTGAACAGGATTTCAGTTAGAATTTAGTGAAGAAGGTCAATTGTATTTAATACATTCAGAAATATTTGAGCAAAGTTATCAACTCAAAGAATTTGTTAATGCTTTCAACAGAGAATAATTATTTAAACCACTATGGGGGAGTCCCTGGCTTTGATTTCTGATTCAGCTCTTACATTGCTTGGATGGGCTACAAAGGAAATTCTGTTTCTACCATGAGAAATGTTGTCTTTAATGCATTTCCCTACCTTTCAGTTTAGTGTGTATCTGTGAATGCATTTCTGGTCAATCCTCCTAAAGCCAAAGGATCATTATGATTAAGGGAGGGAATTTTGGGGAGAGGGGTCATTGGGATTTTATCCAGAGTCTCTGGAAGTATTGTAGGTAAACCTGGGCTACCTCTTCTCTATTTGGAGTGTTCAACTGCGTGTGATTTAGACTTTTAAGTTGGACCTCACTTTTTCCGAACCTCCTGATCTTTTCTAGCTCTTTCCATTCTTCTCTCTTACAGACCTTTATCTTTCAGTCTCCCAGACAGGACAGGTAGACAAAGGTATTGCTGACTTTTAGAAAAAATGTACTTTTAACAAAAAGGGAAAGCAAAATGATGTCAAAGGCAATAAATTATGTAGGCCAGACTCAAAAATTATATGTAAAAATACCCATACTAGTCCTTGTAGCCTACTTTTTGTGCTAGTTTCTTCTTGTAGTTCCCTCATCTTTTTATTGGCTATAGTGTATTTTACTAGCTTTCCATTGACATCATATTTTTTATTTTATTTCTCTTCCTGCATTTTAGAATTTAACTTTTCTTTATATCATTGTTTAAGAAACAAAGGAATATGAACTTGTATGAATATTAACAAAAAAACTGTAAAGCTAATCTGAATAAAAATTGAACACACAGATAAGAAAATATGATATGATGGTGTATCTTAGTGGGAGAATTTAGAATAGGTAGTTTGAATTCTTTTGCTTCACTATTTAGTATTTCCAAAAGAAAACAAAGAACTTTTACCTGCTTGCAGAGAGGAGTTTCAGGTGAACAAAACTTTAAAAAAAACCACACCAAAACCACCAAACCAAGGAACTCAAATAGTTTTATACATACAGAATAAAATTACCGTTGCATTTGTAAAGATGATGTAGAAATTCCAAAGTTGATCTTTCACCCTTAAGTATGTCAAACATAAAATGAGAAGGGCTGTCAGCATGTACTCAGCTTCAGATGTACATTTGCTGCTTTTGCCATCTGAATCACTGGATTTTGCTTTAAGATATCCTGGTAACTGCAGTCACTGAACATGAATATTAACAAGGAACTGAAAAAGGAGGAGGAAAATGTATGTTTGAAGTTCAGTTTATGGTCATTGTTCCCCATCATTTGCCGTTTGAAACATTTAGTTCAGCTCAACAGTTTGAATGTCAGTCAGCGTTAATTGCAGTACTTCAAAATTCATTTCCACTCATTTTAAGTATCTGTGTATTCAAACTGCAGACAAAGTTTATTTAATTTATGCATAGCTTTGCTCTTTACTTTTTACATGATCTTTCTAGGATAAAGTAATGTAATATCTTTAAGATTTAACAAATACAATTCTGTAATTGGATTTAGTAGCACTAAGTTATGAAGCATTAGTTAAAAATGTTTTTGGGTAGTATGAAACATTTTACCTAAAATTGAAGTGTGCTATAGCACATGAAGAAAATCAAGCAAATGACCTTCCTCTGCCTAATATATCAACATGTGTAATAAATAATCTGTATTTCATTGTAACAATAGGGAGCTTGATTTCAGGTTTTATTTTTTTTTATTTTTTCTTATTTGTGCAAAGCTACTTTTCTTATTCTCTGTTCTGCTCACACGTGTTTTGTTTTTATTTTTGGGTCTGGCAATGAAAAACAAACAAACAAACAAAATTAATCATTCCCATCCATTACTCTCCTTGTGATTCAAGTGCTTAAAATTTCTAAGAGTACGTGTTAAGTCTTCTTATCTGTTTGGCCTCATTTTGATATACTTGCAGACTTCATTTTGTTTTTTCTCTAATTATCTTCATTTATTTAACTTCATAAGCAGGGGACATGATCATTCCTTTATATTATGTATTGCATCCTTTCATGATTTCATAACCCTGCTGCTTTGAGGTCATACTCTGGAAAGAAGCATTGGTATGAAACACCAGCAGCAGACAGGTCCTGGTACCTCCAAAATATCTGGAAAAGGGTGGCTTAATTTGCAAAGTGTTAGCCTTCATTATTTTGTTTTCCAGTAGGCTGTATATTTTTATATATTTATTTTAGTCATAGCTAGCTCTTCTGTAGAACCGTTTGGGATGGTGGTTTGAATCTTTTTTTTGGTTAATATTTGTATATGCATATCAACTACATTTATAATGTACAGTACTTTTTCCAAATGACCTGAGTTTCTTTTTAAAGAGTAAAACAATGTTTCTGGGATCACTTTCGTATGGAGTTATCAGTGGGGTGTTATGAGAAAGGATGATGATAAGAATGAAGAAAATTGATTCCTATAGTGATAAATAATGACCCAAGTAAGCTAACAGCAGCTCATATTTCTCACTTGATAGACAAGGACCAGTAGAATAAAAGTTCTGTTATTAATGTGTCTATTTCAATCTTTAAATAGCATTATTGTTTTGCATATATGGCATATGAAGTATATGAACGTTTGAAAGGATTTTTTGCAGTAACTGAACCTAAAATTTTCATATACAGTGTTTCAACACTAAAGTACAACCTTCAGTAATGAAATTGAGAATACAAAGCAGCTGTGGCAAAAATGTTGTGTATGGGCTTATTGTATTACCAGCTGTATGCAATTCGTACTGTATTTCTGAAGTTTCATTAATATGTCTTAAGTTTCATTTTCACTTGCTTATGTCATTTGCTCGCTGTGACAGACAATTCATCATTCACTGCATGTTTAAAGCTTGCTACGTGTTTTGTTTTGTTTTTTTTTTTCCAAGTGAAACAGTTTTTTCTTTGCACCTCACCAACTTTACCTGCTGAATTATTTGATAAAAAAAGGCAGTTGAAACTTGGCCAGTTCAATGTTACAGTGATGGTTCTTTTAATCAGGTACCTCTATAAAACTGGTTAAACACACACTGGGATGGCAATACTTCTTGGACTATCTTTGTGTTTGTAAATACAGTTCACTTTCTGTAAAAGAAATGATAAATTAATGTAAGGACTGTGTACTAGTTCACTGTTTGACACGCTAAAAAAGAATGCTAAGGCATTTGGATATAATAGCATTTGAAATAACGTATTAGTTATCCAGTTTGGGGAGTTTTCATTTGCTTTATCCATTAGACATTTTTTATGAACTGTTTGCTCACTCTTAGAGATACTGTATGACTGTATTGTGCTTGATAGGGTTGACATTGTGATAAATAGCATTCTGCTATGCATATTATGTATACATTGAATTACAAACTCACTTAATATAGAGAATTACAGGAGAAGAGAATGTAATAGTTTGAAAATCTCTACTCCAGCATATGATAGTGAAAGACAATCAACAATCTTTCTGGCAAAAAAATAAAGAGGTAATCTGAAATTCATAGTATTTTTGTTAGGGATCTTCGCTGATCCTGATCCAGAGTGGTCCTCATGAAATGTGACTGTTGGAAGTCGTGACTGTATAGGGGGGCGGAAGGGCAATGGTCATGTCAATTGTGGTATTTTAAATAATTCTCAATTGTGTCTCCATTGTATCCTATGCCATTGGGGCGGGAGGCAGGGACTGTAAGTCTGTGTAAAGAGGATAGCTGCAGGTAGGTAAAAATAATGACCAGTTATACTAAAACTTTTATTTGTCCATTAAGAATAATTAACTTTCATTAAATTAGGGTAAGGAATCTCCATCCTAGTCACCTAGAAGGCATCTCTCTTTTGAATTGCCAGCCATGCCTGTTTGTGTGGACCATGTCCATCACTTAACAATATTTTTCTGGTTTCCCATTGTTTCAGTTACAAATTGTATAATTCATTGCTTTTGTTACTACTTTATTAGTATTTTCATCTTCTCTATGGAAAACAGTTTACATTGCCCCACTTTTGGTTTTGCTTAAGGAATATTTCTCTAGTTACTGAATATAGAATTTAAAGGATAGAACCAAATAAAAAGGAAATGCATTTATTGTTTTATCTGATAAAACTTCACTGGTAGTTACCTCCTGATTTCAAATTGGTATTTCCAGGTTCTCAAATATAAAAGGACAGTGTCGAGCAGCTTCATATCTTCTGCACTGCTTTTTAATAAATAGCAAGAAATTGTAGTGTCTAATACTAGTCCTGCACATTCAGGGATGCTAATTTTGGATACTTGCATTTCTTAATACTGCTAGTGTTAGGTCCGGATTTTCCCCTTTGTGAAGGGGAACACAGCCTCTGAAGTGAATGACCTGGTAGACTTCATGATGTTAAAGGAAACCAAGGAAAAAGAGGCTTTGAAAATACTTTTTTGCACCTTTTTAATTTTACTTAGTCTGTACTTCTGAAAACTGACGATTTGGATTATGTCAGGGCCAAAGTGAGCAAATTATTTGGTTGCATTAGAGATTTAAAATTTCACGAGCTTTCTCCTATACCCCCACGTGCCTTTCCCAACTTTGGCATGTCTCATATATGAGTGTTTGGCAGGGGGGGATGTTATAACAAATGACTCAAGCCTTTCTGTTCTCTGTTCCTGGTACTGGGAACCCTGCTGTGACTAAAATCTAGTGATTTATGATGCTTTAGCCTTTCCACATGGTATAAAAGGGTTATTTGAAAATCAAAAACTTTAATCGGTTTTATTTTGACTATATGTTATGTTTCTGAAGGGAGAATCAGAACAGTAGGTAGGATTTTAAGTGGAAATCTTATGTTAATTTGACCTTACATTTACTTCTTATAAGAGAGTAGTAAAAGGGAGAAAATATATTTTTGGACAGCCTTCAAAAAGTAGAGTTGTTATGAGGAGTATATGAGGTGTCTGTCTCCTTTTGTGCAGTAGTTCAGGTGGACACCACGTAAGTCAGGTGTACTCCTCAGTAACTATAACCTGCAATTGCAATGAATTTCAGTGAATATCAAGAATCTGAAAAGGTTATACTTTGAGCAGCAGTCACGTACCAACACTATTTAATAATCAAATGTGACACAAACTTTCCCAGAATTTTTTCTTCTGTTTTGCTGCATTTCTCGCACAGAATTAATTTATCTGCAAATGCACTGTTTTTTTCAGTCTTTGACACACTTACAATGAAAGACTTTCCATTTCTACAGATTTAGTCTTTTGTTTAAGCAGTTCTTGGCATGTTCCTTTGTTTATTACTATTTGCTTCTTCTTACTGGGCCTGCAAGATGCCACACTCTAAAACTGAAGTAGTTCTGAAAATCACTTTGTGGGTTTTATTATTTTTGAATATTTTCAATCCTTTTAAAACACCAAAATACAACTATTTTTTTTTTTTAATATTCACAGAACTTAGAATATGATGTATTTTTCTGCAAATAAGAGCTCTGGTTTTAAAAATCTTCCAGCCTTTTTTTTTTTCTTCTTTTCTTTCCCAGCAAGAACAAAAATGATTTTTACACTTTTCTGGCAGGCCTGAAGTAAAACCACACAACTAATTCTAAATATGCGTAGAGAATCTGACCTCTTAAGAGAAATGTTTCCATACTTAAAATAAATAGTATATTTTCTAGACAGCCTCAAATACAATAGCACCTTAATTATTGGCCTTTTTTTAGTAGTCCTTAAAATAGCAAGGTTTTGAAGAGCTGTTCTTCAGAAGCAGGAAAGGGAGAAGGGAAAGATCATGTTCTGTATGTCTTCAGACCTCTGAGCTGTAAATCATCCTTGTTATCATTTCAGTAATATACCTTAGTGTGTAAACTTGGCAGTTATATTATCTAAAAGTCAGAACTGCATGGAACTCAGTAATGAACTTACTTCTATATTGTAAAACTTGCATATTTATACAGAAAGACTCAGACTTTAAATGAAGAGAGACTACATGCAGTAGAGGACTTCAATACAAAATATGTACATTAATGTTTAATTTGGCATAACCAGGTTATTATGTAATGTTCCAGTGTGACTGCAGGCTGCAGATAAGTTAGCATATAAAATTAGATACTGTGGGATAACAGATTACTCCAGCTGGTCTATAGAAATGATCTCTTTGCATGCTCTTTATCACCCAGAAATGCAAGGTGCTTATCCTTTTCATTTTAGGCTAAGCCACCTTGAAATACCTTTTTTATATGTATACACATATATATATATATATTTTTTTTACTTAGATGAGTAATAATGGTTCAACTGATACTCAGTAACTTGCTACTTTGAGGTTACATATTCTGAACCCATAATCAGTGTTAGTCAGCTGTGAATCATGTGAACTTTTAGAATAGGTAAGAGACAAAGACAGCACGCTGGACTTTAAATACCTCAGGATTGTCTGTTCTGTAACCTGCACATTACACATGCTTGGATAAGCCTCCTCTTCCTCCCCACATACTTTTCCATCAAGTTGACATTACATGTTTTACCATATAAAAAGGAATGTGTGAACTGTTTTCTCTTTCTGGTTTAATATTTCCAAATAACCCATTTCATTCCAAACACGATTACCATCTGGTCTTTCTAAATGTGTAACCATGGAAATACTTGAAAAGTTAGTTGCCTGTGTATATTGCTAGTGAATCTTCTTGTGACCAACTTTGCCTGACTTGCATTTTTCCTCAATTTATACACAGGCTGGTTTAGCAGGAGCTCCAGCCCGGGCTGTTTCAGCTGTAAAGAATATGAATCTGCCAGAGATCCCAAGAAATATTAATATTGGTGACATCAGTATAAAAGTGCCAAACCTGCCCTCTTTTAAATAACATGGCTACTCCAGGTAAAGCCAAGGAAGAAATGTAATAGAGATTTACTGCATAATTGTTTACTAAATAAACGACATGTCTAACTTTTGCTATTTGGATAAAACTCAAGGTACTGTATAGACATAATCTGAAAAATCAGTGTGTGGAGTTGAATGTTGCTTTTGTCTTGTTTGTGAAATTAAAGGAAATGGGTAGTTCCCATGTGATTTCTAAATTACATTCCTATGCCCGTGTAAGGCATATCACTGTGTCTCGGCTGCTGCAGTATTTTGGGAAAGTATTTAAGATGTTCTTTACTTTGTATAACCTATAATGCTGAGTTTTTTGTATATTCACTAAGGTCTATAATTAGTGCATTCCTTAACTACTTCTGCTGTTTGTCATGATTATTTAAGACTTAAGTGCAAATGTTGCATGAAAACATTAAACTCTTGTTTTGTTTAAATAAAATCATAACCAACTGGACTTCTAAATACCTGTTAGTCTGAAATCTACTCTTTGCAATAAATCATGTTATTTCCTATTCATGGAGCCAATTGACTATATAGAAGTACTGTTGTAGCAAGCATTAATGTTGTAGTTTAATCTCTGAAGGAATTACACGGGGATATTGTGTAACATATTGGCTCCTTACATTCCTAACAAAAGCTGTTCATTGTTATTCTGAAGGAAAAACTGCCTTTACTGAAGACCTGATGACTTCTGTTTACATATAGATGTTGAGAAGGTACTTACACAATCTGATAGACTTTCCCTGATGGTCTGGCTTTGTTTTGGGAAAAAGGATCTCTGCAGTTGCTGTGTGTGTTGTGAGAAGTACAGAATGGGCTGAGGAGATCGGGCAGCTCAGAACTGCAAATGTGAGTGCATCAAGTATTGTGATAAAGAAATGTACTCTGGAAAGATAAATGGGGATACTTTAATAGGGCCACTGTGCCTGGTGACATTTATGATTCTCTACTTCGAGAATTAGATTTATGAGATATTTATTATTGTCAAGACCTCAGAAAATCTAAGTGCTATCACCTCTGTGTAAGTTGCTCAGCTCTTAAACTCTTCTGTGATTTGAAAAGAATAAAGGGGGATAGTGATTGGTTTTTATAATCATGCTCTTAAGCTCTGTGTGATGTACAAGTCTGTTTAAATGAATAATAAAAATATCATTGGGATATTTAAGAATTCCTGTAAAGTTTTCTTCCACAAAAAAATTATGCGGTTAATACTACATATGAAAATGCAAGGACAACACATTTCAGGACTAGTCTGAGAGGTCCTGTGTTACTTCAGAAATTTGGATCTGATGTAAACCAAGCATTCTTTTCCTTTGAGTTGAATGTTAAGACATACCCCATAGGATAAACTTGGAATCACATCACATTCTCTGTTTGATCAATAGTAACTATCACTGGTGCCTTTTGAGAGCATTTGAGAGAGAAAAAGAAACTTACGTTTGAAGGAGAAAATTGGTTACGATCCAAGGAATTTTGATGTATTTCTTAAGGGGAAACAAACTTTGTGTGTACTGTACAGATGTGTACAGTTACTAATCATCAGGTAACCGTATTGTATAAATGCTTTTGAAAACAGCATTGCCCTCTCTGTACCTCTTGAAAGGAATATTTATTCTTCCAAATTAACTTTCTTAGTTTTAGGCTTCAGGAAATTTCAGGTGGGGATTAGGTAGAAAAATGCCACTTTCTCATTTCCACTGAAGAAATTGAGAGAATGAAGTGTGCAGCATTTTTTCCCCCTATGAAGTAGGGTATTCTTTAGTATTCCCAAGTTAGACAGCTTGGCTAGTACAAATGTGGAACCATTACAATTTCACCTGCTTTTGCCAAGTTTTGTTTTTCTGCTTAATGCATAGACCATGTGATGTTCAAAGTAAAGATGTTGAAAATTTTCCACACTGTTCCCCCGTGAGGATTTAGTTAGTGCTGCTGCCGAAGGATAAATGGGAAATTTTGAAACATGTGGTACCCTTGACCTGTAGGGAGTTTTTCTGGCTATTTATGAGAGGAGCTCACAACTTCAGAAATTGTTCCAAGTCCTCTATATTTTGTCTCACTTTTTCCCCCTGTGGTTCATTTTCGGCTTTGTAAGCTTATGTAGTTAAAAAGTTTTTTGTTCCTCACAGAGAAATCTTCTCTAGGTTTGTTTCAATCAAACATTTTTCGGAATGAGAAAAATATCTGAGATTCATCTTGACATGAAGCATATGTCAGATTAAATTCTTACCTCTTATTTGTCAATTGCCAGGCTTTCATTCATTTTAGTGAACTAGATCTTAGCTCTTAACAATTATATGACTATTTTAAAGCTTTTTCTCTTTTTTTTAGCTTTGTCTTTTGCATTACTGTTGTTTATGCTACCTTTCTCCTACCTGACAACATGGCTTCTGCTGAAGGATTCTTCTCTGGATAATTCTTCCAGACTTTTCAAGAAGCTTCTCAGTTTGTTACTGGCCAGCAAATATTTAATGCAAGGCTGTGACTGACAACTGGAGATTCCTTACTCAGAAAATCTTTGGACGTGAAGAAATTCTCTATCAGATTTTCACAATAAAATTGCACTCCTTTCAAAGAGAAATTTTCTCTCGCACACGCAAGAGATACTGTACAGGAAGCCTGAATGGTAGTATTTTTTTCTTAAATAAAAACAGATGGTATGACAATGTGGGCTTCCTCATAGTACCTGAGCCTGTCTATTTCCCACCCCTTTGCCAGAGGAGTGTCTTAGTTTGCCAGGGGGAGGTATTTTCCTCTTACCATGTCATAGGACACTGCCAGGCCTTAAACTAAAACCAGTCAGAGGGAGATGGGATACTTGATTGACAGAAATGATGGAAATGGTATTCCTACTCTTGACGTTCTAGGGCTTGCTTTGTGTTGCTGATATTCAGAGGTTTTCCACCATGCTGATCTGTTTGTATTAATCCCCTTCATGAGAATGATCTGCCTTTTCAATTCTTTCTCCTATTTCACCAGTGTCCTCTTAACCACTGCTTAGAATTTAAAATGGAAATAAGCTGAGGGCTGTAAATGATTAAGCTCTTAATTATAAATTTAAATGTTTTTAATGCTTCTGAAGCTGCAGAAAAACCACCTTCAACACATATATATGTATGTGTGTGTGTGTATGTGTATACATATACATATATGTAAAAATAATATTAGTCTTTTTCACTAGCTGTTGTTAAAAAGGAGGAGAGGTCATCTTGAGTCATCCTTTAGCTGCAGAAGCCTGGCAACTAATTTGCAATACTGCACCTCCACAGGGCCTGCCTTTTAAGTAATGTTCATCAGGGTGCCATTATCAGTAAATGAATCACTGAAAGCCATTTTTCCTGACTGGGCATTTCTTAGAACTGTTACTGAATGTAACTGAAATGTTACTAAACAGTAGCTGAGACTGTTTGGTATTTATGGTATCTGAGACAACACCTCGTGTTGATTTCTCACGTAAGGTTTTCTTTCCTATTTAGTTCAGTTTCCCTGCTAGTGAAATTCTCTGGGGAGAAAGCTTTTCATGTGATCATAGCAATTTAACTGTAGTAGGTATTATCTGTACTACTTTTTGATAGTCCTTGATAAATTATGTACAGAGCTAATTTTATGGAGACTATAACCTCAATAATACAAATTAGTATTTAAGCCTCTAGAATGTCTTAACTAATCTATTTTTCCTGCATTTCCCCACACCTGTTCTTCTGTTGTCAGGAAGGCCCTGTGTCATGGGTGGTTACTTGTCTCAATATTCCACAAGATAAGTATTTTCCACATTTGTTTGTGTTCTGAGGATGCAGGGTGAAGTGTCCTCAGAAAGCAAGTTGGAGGCTTGGGTGTAGCAGCTGTTGAGTTTGCTTGTCTCCAAACTGTGATTGTCTCTCTCGTTATGAATTACGCCTTCCAAATTCAAAGATATTTATTGTGAAACCGAGTAGTGAGGAGATTAAGTCTGATTAGCCCATGAGAGCAACTGCTAATTCTGGCAAGTAATTTTTTTGTCTTTGAGAAAAAAAACTTATTTTCTGGGGTACAGACTCCCTCTCAAGTATTGAGAGGAAAGGTGTTGGTGGCATTTTCCTTTCAGAAGCCAAAGACTTCTCTGAAGGCCCATGTGGAGCAGATGATTTTCTTGCTTCTTGCAGAATGGATTCTTCTAAACAAATGGAGAAAGGGCAGAAAGGATAAAATTCCTACAGAGTGAGGGGGCATTCCCAGCTGCCTCCGTAGACTTGAAACACAGCAGCTAGTTTTCCCATTGGGGCAGGGGCAATGAGTGCTGCTGAAAAAATCTTCTGACTCTTTTTTGCTAAAAGAAGCATCTCATGTTAGAATCAGCTGAGAAATGTCTGCATTGTTGACAGCACAGACAGGAGAGGTACTGTGTCAATGCACCCCCCTCTCCCACCTCAATAGTGAAGCCCTGTTTTGAATATATTTTGGGAAGGGGGAATATTTTACAACATTATAAGTGTGTAAAAAAAATTCCTCCCCTTAAACAGATGTTACTGCTCTGATTTATTCTGCTTGACAGGAATGGGTGGAGGAGAGTGTCACTTGTTGTAAGGGAGAAGCAGGTTCAAGCCAGAAACCCGAATTGGCGCTGCCTTCCTGTGAGCATATTTGACCTTTTCTTTCTAGTAGCATATTCCAATAAATGCTAAAATTAGTCCTGAGTTTTACTTAGGCCTATGCTGACAGGCAAATGGGAACTTGCTAATGTTCTAAGGGTTACCCCACAAAGCTCCTTGATACTGAATTATAGTGTATGCGGGGAAATTAAAATGTCACTAATAAAATGTCACTAATCAAATCATTGCCTGTTTATAACTGGTAAAGAAAAACACAGCCTAAGTCTTGCACAAAATATATTTCTCAACTTCTGCACAGAGTATCCATAATTTTACTAGGAGCAAGGAAAGCAGCCAAATACTGCCAAAACTGACTAAAGGTGAGCAGTTAATTTCACAAAAAGTAATCTCTTGTTATTTACTTTAATGATTATCATCATAAATTGTAAATCTCTCTTCCTTTCTTCATTTAAGGAAATGATCTATCCTTGCAATTTTTGGTGTTCAGTGTTTACCCCAGTCTGCTCAATGAGCTCAGGTGATGTTATTACCTCCATTCCATGGGTGGAAACGCAAAGGTAGTCAGGCTGCAGTGTCAGCTTAGCAGCGGGATTTCTCGCCTGCAGAAGTTTTGGCCTTGTGGTGCATTAGGAGTGCGGTGACAGTGTGGTCTGAGCGGGGAGGAACTGGAGGTTGAGACATCCCCTCTTTGCGCAGACTGAGTCTGCCTGTGGCTGGAGTGCTAGAGGCATTTGAGCTGATCCGCCATCTGTCCCATGAGGAGGGTGACAGGCACACTTCTGCCATATTCCACTGCTTTTCTGCCCAGTTTAGGTCTCCTGAAACTCAGCAGCACACACAGGCTCCACGTGTCCCCTTCTGGGCTGGCTCTGCTTGTCTGGCCAGACACCAGGGCTGCACCAGGAGTGGAGCACATCTGCCTCCAGATTCTCTCCAAACAGGTCTATAAATGTGTCACCAGACCTGGAGCTAAAAGCAGGCCTGTAATGATGACTGAGCTGCTTGGATGGACAAGAGTATGGTCCCGACCGTTTTCTTTTGGCTTTCACAGTCCCATCCACAGACTGTCTTCTGGTATGATTTTCAGCACTCAGCCAGCAGAGGTGCTGTGGGACCCATGTCAAATTTCACAGCTTCAAATGTTTGCAGGGTGCCTGCGTGATCAGTAATCTGGGTGTGTGTCTTAAGAAATTTTGCCTTTGGTATAGCCAGGGTAAGTTGCACCCAAATCTTCTCCACCAAAGGCCCATTCCAACAAGTTTGAGCAAGCAGTCTGCAAAAGTGCATAGAGAGAAGCAAAACTGGAATGGACTCTGCGTTTAAAAATAATCTTTACAATAATTTGTTGTGCTGATGTGTGTTACAAAAGAAAAGATCTTTCATGATTCAAACAGCCATCCTGTTCCCAAGTGAGATGCTGTTTTACTTGATGTCAGAAATTGTCAGAACTCGTGGTTCTGTTCCTCCCTGAGACACCCTGGCATCTCGTGTGTCATAGTCTGCTTCAGCGGGGAGGGCCGGATGGCTGTCATTCTTCTGTGTCTTTTTCAGGACAGGTATCATCACAGTTATGATCAGCAGGACACATCCTGGCTGCCGTCCCTCTGCAAGGTGGTGTACACTCACACAATATGTGATTGCCCTGGCAATGTATAGAGTACGTTGCTATATAGAAATATGTTAATGCACGTACCCGCATCCTGGCTCAAGTTTCCCCTGCTCACTTGAAAACAAGGACAGGTAAGCCCTGGATAGAGACAAGCGGTTACACAGACCTGCATGCTAGAGTCGTGGTGCAGGCAAAGGAGGGAAAAAGTTAATAAGCCCCCTTGGCCCTGGGAAATTGCAGTTCTTAGGAATCTGTTACAGCCCATTTAAGTAGTTTAATGCCACTATAGTATCTTTTTAGTTTAAGTTGGATTACTAAAATACTCATATCCAGGCGCTGTGGGTTAGCACACCACCGAATACAGCTGTCCTGTCTGTGTCCTCTCCCAACTTCTTGTGCACCCCCAGCCTCCTCGCTGACAGGGCAGCGTGAGAAAAGGCTTTGACCCTGTGTAAGAACTGCTCAGCAGCAGCTGGGACATCAGTGTGCTATCAACACTGTTTTGGCCACAAATCTGAAACATCGCACCATATGAGCTACTGTGAAGACAATTAACTCTATCCCTGCCAAACCCAAGAAAATAGTAAGACAGGTAGTAGGATGAGGGAAGACAAGGTGGTAGGGTAGTAACTCAGTAGTCTTTGCGTCCTGATTAAAGTCATTATTTTAAACTCATTCTTTTATAAGTGTGTATAATGAAGGGCTTCTTGCTAAATCTCACTTAGGTTTCCCATGAGGGAAATAGTTAGGAGAGGGCTTGGATGAAAAGAAATTGGTAGTTTGCAGAGCAGCTTAAAAACAATGCTGCTCAAAAGAAAAGCCCAAAGGAAGGAAAGCAAAGGATAAGGAAGGTTGTAACAGAAGAAGGCGCTAAATGGGTTATTTTATAATCCAGGGATGAAAGTGTGACAGTGTTGTGAAGTAATTTATTAGGTTAACTGATACAGAAAAATGGACAAGCCTTTGTAAAACCAGTTCTTTTTCATGTAAAAAGGCATCAAGCCTTAAAAAAAGGCAAAGGCAGCAAGCTTTAAACTGCTTCTAAGATACGTGTGGTTTCTTCTGACAGCTGCTGGTTGGTCTAATTTTACTTTTCTGACAAACATCTAAAGCTGGCATGAGGGATAAGGAAGCAGTAACAAAGACACAAGAAGGAAGCAAATTGGATTTGAATATTAGAAAAGAGAAAATTTGCTGTTTCATACGAAGTGCTGCATGGTATTAAAAGTATTTGCAAACATAAGAAATTACTTATATGATGTTTGTGCGCTTTCTGACACCAAACAGGTACTAGGGCTGCTGGTGGGGTGGATATTCAAGGTGTGTAGTGGTAGCAGCTGAGTTCCCTCCCCTGCCCTTGCCCTGTAAGGGCTGTGGACGTGCTGCTGTGGCTGCAGGCTGCAGACCCACCCCACAGCAGGTGGCAAAAGCAGAGCTGTGCCTGGGCAGCAGTGGGGAGGCCGAGTGCGGGATATTTCAAGTTAGGGAGAACAGTCAAGAAAGGAGAGTCAGTCCATGTCCAGAAGATGTGCCGCCAGTGGCTTTCCACTTTGTTTAGTCTTTTTATTACATTTAAACACTGTGCTGGAGGTTTGGGAGTACCAGTGACTAATGACCAAAGACAGACATGTTTAGCACACTGAGTTTCAGCACAGGGCCAGTACAAATATGTTATAGTATGATTTTATGTTGTCCCCAACTTAATTATTACACCATGTGTTTCCTTTGCCTTGATGAAATTGTTCTCTTTTCCCCTCCCTAGAGTTCCTGGGTTTCCATATTAATAAAAAAAAAAAAAAAAAAAATCTATCCCTTCCTTCAGAGTTCTTGTAGAGATGTTATTCTTCTCTGTAAAGATCTAACAGGTGAGAGTTTTGGGGAGGCAGTTCAAGGGTAGCATTGGCTTATAGTTGGTCTGAGGGACAGCGAGGGTTCACAGCTTCATGTTGTGGCGGGTCCTCTAACCCGCTGGCTCACAGCGCACACGGGGAGCTGCAGAGCCCCCATTTAGCTGGAGAAGCAACTGTAACCCCAGCTTTTCTGCATGAGGGGCCATTTAGCTCCCTTGCTTGGAATCTGGCGAGAGCATCTTTTTGACAAAATCCCTCAATTTAATGGATTCAAAGCAAAGGAATAGAAAACTTTGGGATGGGAGCAGGAGCTGAAAAAGGGAGTTTCTTGGCAAGGAGAGAATGGGAGTTGAGGGCAGTTTGGGAAAAACAGTTTGAGAGAGGGAGGTGGTGGAGAAAGTCATGGGAAGGAGGACATGCACACGGAGGGCATATTAAGAAATTTCTGAAGAGAAAACAGAAGGATGACTCATGTATGTAGGATGGGAGAGTAAGATGCTACTGGGAGAGTCTGCTGCACAGGGTGAAGTTTGCTGGAGGACTGCCAGGTGAGAAAATCAGGACGGACTGTGACTTTGCTGCAAAGCCGTTTGACTGGATAAACAGTACGGATCCTATCAAGACACTGGAGAGAACTATGGGGAAATTTTCTCTTCAGACTGGTCTGGAATGTCTTCTCCAGGTGGACAGAATTTTCCAGCGTAAAAGAAATCTTAATACCAAAGCGACATTTATTCTGTTTTGTGAACACAGTAATTGCTCCAGAATAAAATAAATTTTATTCATGCTAGAGAATTTGCGTGCGTTACGCCAAAGTTATTTGCCAAAGTATACAGGTCCAAATGAGAGCTATAAAACTTCTTGGTCTTGGAGTGAATACGTCAAAGTTGTGTTGTTTTTATTAGTGCATTGTTTTAGTATAAACTTACATTTAAATGGTATTGCATGTGCCTTTCTGGTTATGGAATTGTTTGGGTGGAGGGACTAGCAGAGAGAGGAATGTGAATCAAGGAAGGGATCTAGGGGTTATTGCTAATGCTTATGGAGGAAAATGGCATCAGAGATCTATTGGAAATTTATTGACTTATGAAATTTCTAAGCTAGTGTGCAGGAGTGGGCTCAGGAGGAAGATAGATAGACAGGTAGATAAAAGTGCAATAATTTATTTTTCTGCTACCTCTCTAAACTGTTTTTCTAACCATGAAAATGTGCTTTGTCCAAGCTGAATGAACTATAGCCTTACTTACATGGCAGCTTTGTCAAGATGACTTTACAGTGTACGTATTGTCTACTGTTAGATGGCTATTGAGGAATAATCATAACTGTCATGATTAAACGTAATTTATCATGGTGTCTCTGCAGTTTAAAACAACAACCACCCTCCAAAACAGATACCCACACAAAACGTCCAATTTAGGTAACCTCTGCTCTCTTTCCTGTGTTTTCTTAATGAACAGAATCTTACAAAAGTTAAGCAATCAGGAAGTTAGAGTTGTAGCTGTCTAAAGTGCACTTCTAATCTGAAAAATCATATGAAGAAGTAATAGCCTGCAAAATGTTGATCCGTAAGACATTGTGAAGACCATCATATTTGAATCCCTGTTTTGAAGTCTGGGTTTTGTTTAAATATGTTCTCTTTTCTGTCCCTGTTATTATGAGGATAACCTTGAAAAGTACATTTTTAAATGTTTTTGAGCTTGAGGTGGTCTGAGTAGGTGTGATTGGGAGCTCTTCAGATCCACTTCTGAAGTAGTACACTTCTTAAGCTCCACCACACACAGCACTCATACTGCTTGGCACAGCCAGCAAAGAGGCTGTTACTTCCTTGCATAGTGCTTGTGTGGTGACAGTATAAATGTCCCCCTGTAAAGGAGATTAAGGATTGTGACCTAAACTGTCCTGGCTGTGATGGTGCGCTCATGCTGCTTCATGATGGGCTGTGCTTGGGGAAAGGAAGAGGCACAAGCACACTGTTTTTGAAGAAGCTGTCAGACTTCAGGCACACAAAAGTATCCTGTTAATTCGCACTGCACTGTGACTCACTGATATAATTGGAAACACACTCTGTTTATTTGTATCCTGAAAACTAATGAGCTTAACTGACTCCTCCTTTAGGAATATTGAGATACGTCTTGTGTTTCGATGGATCACCGAGCCTTGCATTTTCATGGTCAACATTGTTGTTTGTTTAGAAATATTGTAATTCCCTACCACATAGTAATTCCCAAATGCAACCACTCATAAATCAATACAGAGCAGCTTGTTTGTCTTGGGAGAGAGGCATCAATTCAGCAGGTTAGGAATTTTGCAACATAAGGGTTTTGGAAAATGGTGATTAGCTGTGAGCAGAGCTGTTAATGGGTGAATCAGAGTTGATAGGAATTTTTGCGAAGGGTGTTAACTGCATGCAGTTTTTGCTTGAAATCAAAGGAGCTCCTGTGCATGGATTGATGGTGCCCTGCAGTCAAATAGCAGTTCCAGTAACAAAACGTTATTCTCTACTCTGAGTTTCTCATTTGCTGTTTCTTTGCTGGAAATCTTGAAGGATCTTGGTTTTCTCCCTGAGTGGAACAGGAACAATTTTCAAAGTTTGCAAAGTGTCCGGACACGCTTCCTAACCATTTCTGAACTGTAATTGTCTTAATATACTATCTTTTTTAATTTTACTAGTAAAACTTACAAACTGTCTGCCAAGTCACATGCAATAAAGATGATATACAATGTTTATTTTTATCATATATTTTCCTAATGAAACACAAGTATGGGAATTAAGGTAAAATACTGCATCATGATGACCAAGATCCTAAGGAGGCTGGTGACATTTAGCAAGACATGATGTTTCAAATGTAGCCATTCTGAATGACTGGTCTGAATTATACTCATGTGAGAGAGTCATGTACGATAAACAGATTTTCACTATTAGATCCTAGTGATATGAAGTTTTACATCAGTACTCAGTGCAGGTTTTTTTCCTCCTTTGTATGTTATAACTTAGAATATAAAGGTGCATTTTTCCAAGTTTTCACTTTTCAGAATTGTTTCCACTTTTTGTGATCAAGACTGATTATGTTGGATGTCAGTACACTCCATATTTTATAAATATGTAATTTTGAAATGCAATACATTGCAGTGCTTGCTTTAGTGTAATACGACGACTCCACCGTAAAAACAATTTGTTCCCCCAAGATCCAAACAAACAAAATATGTTCTGTATTTACTTCACGGGCTTGACCACAAGAAATTTGACCTTCACTTAATTTGCATGTTTTTTCTCCATTTGAAAGCATAAAACATCCAACACATTCATCTATCTTGTATTAAAACCACTATAAAATGTTATTGTTTCAGGATGTAACATCTCTAACTAATACAAGTGGAGCTTTTTTATTATCTGTATGATATGATAGCAAAAATCTAATATTTTGAAAAGATAGAGAAGATTCTTAATTTCAGGTGGCAAATAATGTTAGGGAGAAAGGTGCTGTGTTTATGGTTACCATTATTTGTTTATATAAAACATTATATCTTTATATCATTCTTCCTATCCCTCCAACTTCAGTTAGGTTATGAAGGTTGAGGGAGAGGTTACAAGCCAGACTCTTTATTGATTTTGCCGGTTTATACTATCTGCAGATGTTTCTTCCTCAGTTTTTGGTACCAGGAAATGATGGGATCAGGAAATCCAGAGCACTGACTGTAGAAGATGTGGGTTTCAAAAAAAAATCAGGCTGGTTTTAAAAAAAATACAGGGTTGGACTTTTCAGCAGTGCCAACCATTTGGCACTCCCTGCGGAATCAGCGGGAGCCATCAGTCTGTATCGCTGCACATTGGGAAGGAAACCCACAAACCTGCCGTTTTATGTTTCTGAGGCCGAGCAGTACCGATCCAAGCAGCTTCCTTGACATCCTTGCACCTCAGCGCACAGGACTGTGACAGGAACCATGGTAACCGAAAGCTAGGTCTTGCTGTGAAGCTAGAGTAGCTTTATTTAACCAAGTATTTATTTAACTGGACAAAGGGGTCATGCAAGTTTCATAAAGGGTCTTGGAAGTAGGAAGAGGGGAGCTGAACCCCATGATCAAATTTGCCAGTGTTGCTTCATGCATTTTTGTACTCTTTTGTATTCTTTTGGGACCTCTGAAATTCTGGAAGCCTCTTAGATGTTACAGTTTGCACAAACTCCTCTAAAGAGTGCAAAGATTAGCAAAGACTGGCAAAGAATGATCTAAACAAATCTGTCTGTCTCTCCAGGGTAACCTCAATGGCAAGCTCAGCATCATTTTGAAACCACAGGCCATATCAACCCACAAATCATAACATTCCTAAGTGCTTCAAAATATGGCTGTGTGTGGAAAGACAAGAAGGTCCATAAAAGGCATTTGAACACCTAACTAATATTGCCATAAGCCAAGGTTCGTAAAGTAGCTTGAACCTCTGCTTTTAGTGTTCTTTTTTCTAGGCAGCAGTTTCTCTTTCCAAACTGTCAGGTCCTCAGGGAAGGAGTCTAAATCAAATTTCTCTCCTGACACAGAAAAAAAAATCCCTGCCTGTAACGTGCCCAGCTGTAGACGAATGCACTAACAAGAGGCTCTGCCTTCGTATAAGGAATTGCAGGTCTCCATCTACCTACTTAGGTGAATTGGCTTCCAGAGTTAGGAAAAACCAAAATGTCAAACAAGATCTAAAACGAGGAAAAAATGGATTGGAGTGCCTTCCTGCTGCTGGGATTTCACAGCCCAGCTTCTTCCCCAGTGGATTTGGAGAGCTGGGCTTCTGAGTCTCTGTCAACCAAAGCAGAGTAATGCACGTGAAGATAATCACTGGAGGCGCTCAGGAAAGAAGCCAGGGTTAGGTGTTAAAAAAAGCCTGTATCTGGCTCAGTGTGTCTTCCTGAGCATATAATGTGGTCAATATACCCTTGTTAACCACTCAATGACAAGATGCTAACATCCGTGACACCAAAACAGCTGATTTTGGAAGGCACTGAATACCCTGAAGCTCCCACCGACTTGCTGCTTTTCGGGGTTCACTAAGCACTGGAGCGTTCTGACTCGGGATTTGGTCCATTGCCAAGCTGATGATTGTCAGTTGTGAAGGCAACCAAAACATTGGTTGGCTGGAGTGTCAAACGGGTACATGAGATTTGGAGAAGGGTAAAGGTGTACTAATATTTCTAGTCCTACATTAGACTGAATAGATCTAAAATAATTTATTCCAGCTGCAAGGGGAATGCAGACAGCTGCATGATATTCTCAGATTTCCTGTGAAATAGAGATAAACGAATGACTGCAAAAGGGAGAAGTTATCTGTCTGGGGGTTTTTAAGGGTGGGGATGCAGCTACATGTTGCAACAGGGACATTTTTTTCCAGTTGAAGCCTTCCTTATTTGGAATTTGTGAGTGTATTTGCCTCCTCCTTTCCACACAGCTGGACACCTGTGTTGTCTCCTGCAACTGGAACGATCATCCATTCTTATCTGGACAGCTTTAGCCGAGCATTACCTTTGAGCAGCAGTATCCCATGACACCTTCTCCTAACGCATAACAACGAGAAAAAGAGAACGTATATTAGAATGCAGTTCCTCAAGATTTGCCTGGTTCAGAAGATGCTGTTAGAATAGTATAGTTATGTCCCACATGCTTGCTGAAACACAATAAGTAAACCAGAAGGGAGGACAAGTTATTCCGCAAGCGGCAGAATTAATGAAGCCTGATTTTCTCCAAATCTATATGCTCTGTCACCCAACACCTCTCCCTGCAATATGCCAGTTTCCCTTCCGGTATCCCATGGAATCTGCATCTCAGTAACTTGAGATCTTCCTGTGCTGGCAGTGTTTCCAGTTCACCACTTGCCTCTGTGTCCTTGTCTTCTTTTTTTCCCCTCTGTGTTTCTGAGATGAGGGGAGAAACACAAGCTAGAGTTAGGAATGAGCTAATGATCTGGGCAGCGCCACGTGCCGAGGGCTCAGCCAAGGCGCATGGGATGAGTGGCCCACCACTCCATGCCACAGGGAATGGGGAATAGCTGTTCCCCCAGCTTTGCCCTCAATAAGAATATGAGATTTTATTTTCTCTCTCCATAGATATGTAACATCTGGGTAATTAAATATCTTTGAGATGTCTAGTTTTGCCACATAGACTGAAATGGATCAACAGGTTCAAAAGTGAGAAGAAGGACAGACTGAAAAAACTTTTTTTCCTTGGACAGGTATGCTGATAATACTAGTAAGAATCTGTGCCGTTTAGCATTGATAGGCATAGCATAAGCTATTTGAGACATTCAGATGGCGTGTAATGATGGTAGTATAGAAACACAGATAAATAAATAAGTACAAAAGAGTAATCTACTAGAGTTGTGTGATTCAAAGGGTATGGGGTTTGGCATAAAACCCAACAGGCTGCCCTCTCATGCCATCGAGCTGGAGGCTTCATTTGTAAATTTGTAAATGGACTCACTGTCTGCTCTTAGTTCCTTAGTCTTAATTACATGGGGTATAAAGAACAAAATTCAAGCTCTACTGATCCTTTTCTTGAAGCTTTTGCCCTCTTTAATAAAATAACCACAACTATATCTGACTTCTCAGATGAGTTATTATTTAGGATTGGATAAATATATTTAGGGTTTGGAAAGTCATATTTGTTTTCCATTGCCCAGCCATGCCAACTGTATTCTAATAAATAACCATTGGTATATGCAGTCATTTAAAAAAAATTCTAATAGATTGTGTTTATGGCAGTTGTGATGTCATAACCACATTAAAAATGTTCTTGTCATGAGATCTTCATCTACAGAGGAAAAAGAGAAGAGTGCTTTAACCCTTGCATGAATACTAATCCAGATTCTTCTTGTATGAATGAATGTTATTTCCTCCCATCGTCTGTAATTTTTGCTGTCACTATGAATCTTCACATAAGAAAATTGTTTATTCGAAGTCCTTTCTCTTATTTCTTGCTAGGATTTAAAATTTGACTCCTATGTCATATAGTCCACATCACTGTAAGTGATGTAACTCAATTACTCTCAAGAGGTCTTTTCATGTTGATCCCATTGGGAGAGATTTCTTCATGTGGCTAGGGCAATTATATTCAAGTCTCAAGAAACAAGACTGTAGGCTTGAAAAAGTGGCTATTTTAACTGGATCCAAAAGTATAAGCTATTCATTACTAGCAAATACCATGCAACGTGGAAACATAAAAATAACTAACTCAAAAAATTCAAAATTATATATGCATTTCTTATAGCTCACAAAATAACTTTTAATAATTGCTGTTACAGCAGTTACAGATAAAATGTATTTCTGATTCAGCTGCTTGTTCATGACAAAGTTACTTAATAGACAACCCTTTGCCATCAAAGGAGTTCAAAAGTATGGAAAATTAAGTATCTATCATCTGTCTAGCTATTGTGGAGACAATTAACTATCTGTGTATTATTTCAACTAAGATACTCAGTTCATTCTCTGAATAAGACTACAGCAAAATCTACTACACTGTGCAGGTGAAAAAAATCTAATTGCTCTTTCTAACACTCGAACCCCCTATTTTCTGCCCTTCTCTTTCCTTTTGTACCAAATATTTTCTGTTTGGCAAGTGGATGGACCATCTGTGTCCATTGTGCCATTTTAGTAGCCTCTAGTAGTCATTGCCTCAGCTCATTAATACCTTGACTTACCTGCCTGGAGAGGGGCAGCTGCTTGCTCTGTCTGCGTCGTAAGATGCTCTTCATAACACATGACGTTATTCCTTTATGCGGTCTCTTCCTAAGTTTTGTCATTCGGGCGTGACAGATTGCCAGGCTGCTCATCAGTCTGACGATTTGTGCTGCCCTGTTGTGCCAGAGTGTCTCCTGCCTCTCTTCTCCAGTCTCGGGAGGATTCAGCTTTAGCAATCCATTAAAAAACGTGAGGGTAAGGCAGATACGCTGCAAGAAGAAGTGGAAATGAGAGGAGATGCAGAGACATGTGCAGTACCGAAAGTGTGAACGGGTAATTCAAGACAACCACCATGTGCTGCTCCTTAGTTTTTCATAGGACCTGGGGCACAGCAATTTGCCCTCAGACAGTATCTCTGCTTCCACGACCCCAGCATAGAAATGAGTTGCTGGCCTGTGAAATACAGCGTGCCCTGTAACTCTATAGCTTAGCTATGTTTTGAGGGGTTTGGCTAAATTGGTTACTGAATAACAATAATATAACTTAAATTTTGGACTAAGCTTTTTCCCCAAGACTCTCTATTCCCATGACTTCCTGTCTGTAAAAGGCGCAGCTGCCCCCAACCACAGCCTTAACCCTCACCTATCAAACCCAGGATAACCGCTGAGCCCAAAGGAACCTCTTGTCTTTCCTGGTCTTACAACTGAATGAATCTGATAGTTACATCAGCCATTTTACAGGAGCAATTTTTAGGTGTTCTTTTCTCTGAATCTTCACATCCGTCCTGTGACATCCATTTTAAGGAACACTAGGTTTATATGTAGAGAGCCAAATCGTGGGGCTTCTTCTGATGCTCCTATGGCAGTATATGCTGTATAATCTTCCTGAGAAGTTCGGTCATGCAGCTGTTTTATTTAAATATATCCAAGACTAGGGTAAAGCTTTCTCTGTTAAACAGCCTAAGATGACAAATGCTAAAGTGCTAAAATGCTGAATAGGTTTGGGACCAAATGTCTCCAAACACACGGTGAAGTCAGAATTATGTCTCCACTGACTGCCGTGTTTTTCTTACCATGTGCTGGCAAAGAGTCTGTGGCTGTTCCAGCATATCCTGTCTCTTGATCAAAAGCAAAAGCTTGCTATGGCCTATACATTGTGCAGAAGTCCTCCCAACCATTCCATAAATCCTTTAAATTTTTTCACAGGCAGATGGTTTACATTTGCCATTCTCTGTTATATCTGCCTTGGGATAAAGTGTTTTATCTTACAGTGACTTCAATTGAAAAATAAACACCCATTCATTACACTATGTTTCTTTAGTTGAGAAAGATTCTGCAAAATGCTCTTTAAGCTTATTACTTTTGCCTTAGAAATCTTAGGACTATATAAACCTCTTTGACATGAAGTATTCACTGTAGGCTCTAGAACAGTGTACAATAAGTTAAGAATCAAGGATAATTTATGTGGGATTCCTGCAGTGCTTCCCAGCCAAAGACTTCAAAGGTGGAGGGCAGTATTTTTTCTTGACTTTTCTGGGCTCAGGAGAAATAGCAATGTTGATGTGGGTGAGAAAAAGGTGGTTTGGTTCCTTTCCCATCTGCTCCTCTGAGGATGCTTCCTTTGTTTTAATGTTATTGTAACTGACAAGTGCCTTCTTCAGCCAATCCTGCCTAGAAGTGGGTGTAGCCTCCAGGCAAATCATTCATCCATTAATTCAATAGGGTCTAAACAAAAAGTTTAGGGGGCAAAGTCATACCGCTTGCACTAATTTGGCTTTATCCTAATGTTCTTAGTAAGAATCCAGTTTTGCTATGTTAACCTGGAGTTCGCTCTGGCTTGTCAGCCCTCGGACGTCTAGGTTTTAAGTGGGAAGAGCAGCATGCCACATGGTCACTCAGAGAGTGACACTCTGCAGGCACCGACAACATTTACACGGACTTTAGGGAAGCAAGTAGTTCATTAAATACGAGCGGGAAGGGCACAATCGACACTCCATCATTGCTTCCCTTCTTCCTCTGTTTCTTCTTTAAGGGGATGGGGGGTTTCATATTCTTTCCCACTGCCCTCGCAGCCCATGGCGCTGGCTCAGCGCAGGAGGGGGTGAGCAGCTGCACGGGGGCAGGAATAAACAGGCAAGGGTGAAGGGGGACGGCAGACTTTAAAACCAGTGTTGCCACTAGAGACGTGCAAGATGAAATTGCACCCTCCTTGATACCACGGAGCCGAAGATTTGCTAACATACCGAAAGTCATGCGGTGACATTCTTGCCTGTATAAATCACATCCCCAGAAAGCACGGAGCTGGCTGCAGCAATAGCTCCAATTGGTGAAAAATTCCAGCATTTCTACATATCTTTCATTTCACTTTTGTTGAAGATGTTTTGCTGAACTTTAAATGCTTCACTTTGAATTTAGAGCTTTGTATTTTTTTTTAATTCCTTATTTTTATGGTATGTATTTTTAAGTTATCATTTTATTATATATCTGTTCGTAATTACTTTTGTTATTAGAATTACAGTAGGTATTTTGGTAACAAGTATATTAAATTTTACTCAGTAATTTTATTACAGAGATTAGGAAATTATATTCAGGTATTTCATTGTTCACCGTTTCATAACTGATATTTAAAAAGGTAATACAAAGAAAATGTGTAAAATTAAAATGTGAACAATTTAAAATACATTTCAAAATGAAAATGATTTTGAAATTACACAGTCCAATACTTTTGAAATGTTTCACTTTATATTAACTCCAAGTGTCATTTTCATATGTTTCAGCTAAATTAACGTTTCCTGTTTGCTGCTGAAGAGATGCACAAATTCTACCACTGCAATGTAGGAAGACTTGCCTCGGTAGGTGTGCTAACAGCAGTAGCTATGAACTTCTGCCTGCAGTTGTCAAGAGTAAAGCCAAGGACTCAGCCTTGAGCATGCCGTCTCAGTTTTGAAAGGCTCGTGAGGAGCGGGCAAAGAAACGATAGAATAAAAACAAATAAATAAAAAATAGAGGGAAAAGCTGCAATACCAGCATGCCAGAGGCAAGCCCCTAGTATTGTTTTGCTAGTTTCAGCCTGTATGGCTGAGCTATTTTGTACTTCTGTATTTTGCTGGAACACAGCAAGCTCTCCGCTTGCACAGCTCAGCTCTTCTTCATTTTACCACATGGTCCCAGTGGGTGGCGTGGTCAAGATCTGATTTCTGAGGCCATTGGAGGGGGTGGTCCTTTCTGTCTGGTGGGATGCTTAGTTATGTCTATGTGTGCATTTTCTGATACTGCAGTCATTTCGTTGTGGTAACCAATTTTTACACAAAAGAGGAAAGGTAAGGTACTTTCAGAAGCAACCACAAAGACTGTCTAGGTTAACTAGAAAGGAGTGTGTCCGCATGAAGTTTTTGGCATAAAAGATGTAACATTAGACCTTTACTAATTTCTTTTTTGGTTTTGAGGCAACAATCTTTCTACACATATTAAAACATGTGGTGTAAATAAGGGAACAGATGTTCAGAATTTCCTTTCTCTTTTTTCTTTTTTTTTTTTTTACCTCTCCTGTTGGAAATCTATTGTTCCATTTCTCTGATTGTCTGGACCATTCGTGGAATTCTTTTTTTTTTAACTTAAAAATTCCAGAAATGCTGTCTTGCTGCTTGTTTGCTTCTTTCTTTTGCAATTGCAAACAAAAGCACTTTGCTGACAGTATTTACAATGCAGAATAAGATAATCTTTAAGTGCCTGTAACCAGCTGGGTATGTTCACATTCCGTGTTTTTCTTTTAAATAATCAAGTGTGGGCAAAAGATGTGGCGTTTTGTAAAGGTATCTATTTCAGGATCAGCCAGCAGAAAAATAATGATGGATATAAACTTAAGCAGTACGATGCTAAGTTTTTAAGAAGAGGTTATCAGAAATTTATGCTGTCTCAATTGGCAGTATTTATGACATTCCTCATTTACAGATACATGGACACCTTCCTTTGACATATAAAATTCATACTTTGCAGTGCCTTCATCACATACTTCTTTCCAATTCCAAATTCGTCACTCAGTTCCCACCACAGTACTTCTTTCCCCTGCTGCTGATTTCAGGAAAGCTTCTTTGTTTGGCACAACAGTCACGGCAGTGGCAATGTTGGTGTGGCAAACCACTATATCAAACACACCGAATACCCTCAGATTCCTGCATGTAAGGTGTTTGTGTGTGATTAGATACTGTTTCCGTGGCAGGTTTGATGGTAGATGGGGCAATAGGCTCATCTTGGTTCCTGAGTCCTCCCGGTTGCTTTGGACTGCTGGCGTGTATCTTTATTTCACAACTGCTAGATAGATACTTGGATGATAAATATTTTGAGTTGCTTTCTCATACTGGATATATAAGCAATACTTCAAGGAGAGTTCAGGCAAGGAAAACTGATGGCTGTGCAAGTGGAAGATGTCTCCTAGATGAACTTTTAGCTTGGCCCTCTCTTCCCTGTGCTGTGGTAGCAAGTGGTTCATTGAGCTGTGAGGTGCTGGGGTTGTGGGGAACCTATCTGATATAACCTTCTCTGATGGCAGTAAGGGATATGGCATGGCAACAGAGTGGCAATAAGAATAAACAGACTGGTTGGGCAACAGTCAGCTTGGTTGCAGTTTCAAAAAGACAATCATAATGTTAAAATGAAGTCACTGTTCCCCATGGTGAAGTCTTCAGTTCTTGCCTATTATGATCACACCACTTTGTTTAGGGATGACACAATGAATTCAGGGAGGGTACTGAGATAATTCGTGGGATGCACTCCAAGCTTCATTATTTCTGCTACATACTACCCACAACAAGGAACCATCAAGATATTTGAAGCGATCCCAGATTGTCATTTTATGATACAATATGTTTATGCAACTGAAGTATCTATTACGTGAGTGAAAGAGAAGAATGATTAAACAGTATAACAAAAGTGGCATGCTGGCAGGGATTTGGCGCACTTGCTTTTTATAAAAAATGCAATTGTGTTGACTAAACTTTGAAAAGATTCCCAGTTTGAGAAATAAAAACCATCAAAGTGGATATATGCAGTTGTTCTATTCAGAGATAGAGTCCTGTGTAGCTGCATTTGGTCCAACAAGTTTGTTTGGGATATTTCCGCTAACCTTCTTTTGAAAAATTACTCATTGTCTAAGAAGATTCTCTAGCAATAGGACTGATCCCATAATGTACAGAATGTGAACAGAGGGAAGTAAAGAAACTGAGAATGCGGTAAAACACTGTAACTTGGTGTGCATTATCATTCAAACAGAGTTATTTAAGGGAAACTTAATTACCAAGGGGAAAGAAAGTGACATATATCAGAAGAGGTAGTTCCTGAAGGGGTAATGGAAGGGGTAAGATAAGGGCAGGTCTTTCTTTGGAAGGTGTATTGTCCACTGTGCTCTATGTTGCTCCTTCTGTTTGACAACATCGTTCTGGCTTAGAGAAGCAGTGGTTAAATACTGTACACCCATACAATGCCATATTAATTGCACTGCTGTCTATACTTGTTTCCTGACTCGTCTGCACCCACTCTGTATCTTATGACACATTGGCCAGGGATTACGATCCAGCGACTTGCAAGAAAGAACTCAATTGATGTGAGGTCTGCCTTTTGCCCTTTGTGCTTCCCAAATCCAAATGGAGACAGGATGTTAGGGTTCAACATTTGAGATTTCTACATATTTTGAAATGAGATTGGAAAGATTATTGTAAAGGGTTGGATTCTAATGTACTCCTGTTTGTATCCAACTTTAAGAAAGAAAACACAGCCCTAACAACAAAAATATGAAAAGGTTAAGGAGAATAGAGATAGATTTGGCAGAAGGGTCAAAGGTTGCACTTGATGTTATTAGTGTTTTGCAAAGTCATCTGTAATGGCTAGTCCACATCAAATGAGCGTGATGGCAGTAAACAAATCCAGTAAACAAAATGAAACCTGAGTTTTTCAGATAATGGCTCATGGATCATGTTATCATGATTCCTGAGCTCCACCTATGAGTTTTGTGAATCCCAAAGATCTCTTCACAGAAACATGGAGTTAACAGTGCCTTTGAAGAGTTCATAACAAGCTGTCTGCCTAAAAAAGTTCTCAGGGCCTAACTCCTGGGTTAGCAACAAGCTACAGTGAGCAGAGAGAAAAGAGTGGTGGACAAAAGGGATGAATAAAACACAAAGTGATTATTTTTGACCAGTGCTTTTTCATCCTTTACAGAATCCATACTGTTCTTGCATATCAGTATAGAGCAGAAATCGATCTGATGGAGTAAACAGGATACATATGTCTAAATGAATAAAGACAAGAAAGGTAATACTCTTTGTTCAATGTAGGTGAGATGTCTCAGCCTTTGCCTGTGCAATGTCTGGGGCAAATGTTTGCTGAATATGCTTTTATGTGATCCATGCAAAACAGGGGTGTCCCCACTCTTCATATTATGGGTCATCTTTACTTTGAAATATGTTATCTCCAGTTTGATCAAGAGGCAGAGAAGGCAATGGGACTATCAGCAAAATATGAGTGATGTTACTCTACACCGTGGTCTCCAAAAATTTGCTGCAGTACCAGGGCAGTGCTGCTGTCACTTTTTTGCCAGCCCTGGAATTACTTTCTTGCCTTCCACGATTCACACCAAAACCATTCTGGGTTTATACACTCTCACTTTCCTTGTTACTCATTCCTCTGCATCTTGAAATGTCTCAATGGAAAAATACTTTATGGAGGCATAAGGTAGCTATAAACTGGAGATGTTGATGAGATGTGAAGCCACGTACTCTACGCTGAGATTCATCTTTGTGTATCAACCACAGTGAGGAAAAAAAGCCTTTGCTGTGAAGTGTCTGTTTATAACCTCTGAGATGCCATTAGCTGGAGTATGGAACAGTAGCCATTTGAAAGGGAAAGGGAACACTTTGCTATATCATGGAAATAAACACTTCAAAGTTCACATTTTATTGGCACAGGCACTATTTTGAGCACATGGTAAGGGAAGAAGTCATGCAACGAGGAACTGAGGGAATATTAAATGAGTAGATGGATTGAGGGGGTGCTTGAAAAGGGTAATCAAAACCGTGAGGGTTTGATGCCTCAGAAAAGGAAACACTACAAAGCATTGACTGTTCATCCTGGACATCATTTGGAGCGTCCACAAAATGGGTGTGGGGCTGGTCATAAAAACTGAGCTTGCTTGAAAAGCATCCAATAGCTTCCCATGAGGTCCACAGAACAAAAGTTATTTTAAAATTCCTTTTTGTAAGTGAGCCCATGATAATCCTGGTATAGTTATGTTGGACATCTGCTTGGGCTTTGTGGTTTATCTCTTCCTCGGGGTCAGCGTCAGGGGGTAGGACATGGATCTTGCGGGATCCAGGTTTTAAGTTCTGGTTAAAATTGCAGTTGTGATCGCAGTGTTACTTCGTTCCCACCAGGAGTGACCCCAGGGAAGAAAATGAGACACATTCATAGTGTTAGAGGCAGGAACTGAAAATCTGTGTGTCTGTCTGATTGTTGTCCATTATTGTTCTTATGTGAGAGCCCTTTCTTTTGTCACAGCACTGGAGCCTCCCCTGGAAAGGCCTCTGTCCATTTTCTTAATTCTCTTATGTGCTTCTCTCGATCTAGGCATTACAGTGATGCTGTTGAGACAGGATGTGATCCCCTCCTTACCCCATACCATAAGGAAATATATGATCTGTGCAGTGGTCCCTCCAGAACCAGGTGTGATTGGTGTAAGGCCAAGAGTGGATCTGTGATGCTACCAATAAATCCTTGAAAAAGAGGCAGATCTAGTGGCGTGCTGGTACTTAAACATCAATGTGACACTGAGTCAGTACGATACCAGAAAGGTAAAGGAAGCATAGTGAAAAGAAGGGGTTCCTTCAAGATATGAGTGAAAACAATTTGGGCCATCTATGAGAAAAGTGTCATAAGGAGTGAAGTTCATAAATATTACACCAAACATTTTTCTGTCCAAATAACTGAATGGATTATCCAATTTCCCAGAAGTCACTGGTTGACAATTTAAAAAGTAATAGCGGTATGTGAGGTAGACAAGCCATAAGAGAAGGACAGGTGGCTGTCATGGTTTAACCCCAGCTGGCAACTAAGCACCACACAGCCGCTTGGTCACTCCCCCCACGGCGGGATGGGGGAGAGAACTGGAAGAGTAAAAGTAAGAAAACTTCTGGGTTGAGATAAAGACAGTTTAAAAGCTACAGCAAAAGCTGCACACACGAGCAAAGCAAAACAAGGAATTCATTCACCACTTCCCATGGGCAGGTGTTCAGCCATCTCCAGGAAAGCAGGGCTCCATCATGCGTAATGGTTACTTGGGAAGAGAAACGCCGTAACAGCAAACACCCCTCCCCCCTTCCTTCTTCCTCCCCCAGATCTATATGTTGAGCATGGCATCATGTGGTATGGAACATCCCTGTGGTCAGCTGGGGTCAGCTGTCCCAGCTGTGCCCCCTCCCAGCTTTTTGTGCCTCCCCAGCCCCTCGCTGGTGACGTGGGATGAGAAGCAGAAAAGGCCTGGACTCTGTGTAAGCACTGCTCAACAATAAGGAAACCATCCCTGTATTGTCAACACTCTTTCTAGCACAAATCCAAAACATAGCCCTGTACCAGCTACCATGAAGAAAACTAACTCTATCCCAGCTGAGACCAGCACAATGGCTTATCCAGTTTGTTGTTTAACAGCTTCTCTTTCTCCATGCCGAGCCCAAGAGCACAATTTTCTAAAACCTGTCTGACTGGCTCACTGCGCGAGGTCCAATCGCCACAGCACATCACCCCAAAGGCTCGCCAGGCGGTGGGGTGCCTTTTCTTCTCACCTTTCTTCTGAGTGACTAGCAGTACAAAACCATGCTCTTTCCCAATGTCAGCATCAAACTCACATAGCCTGAAGCTTTGAATTGCTTTTCCCTTGGTATTAGCTTTGGTTTATCTGCCTGTTAGGCTTCCCTCTCTTCTTGCCTTGCAGCTAGATTTACTCATTTCAGAGTGACGAGTGTGGCTAGCAGCCCATTTCTGTAATTTACTGACATCATGCTTTCTGTTTTCAGAACAAACTAATAACACATGTTGCATGCACCCAAACTTTCTCTCAAGGTTGAACTTGCCTTAGTCTCTGTTAGTCTTTGGTCACCTCTCTTTTTTTTTTTTTTTTTTTTTTTTGGGGAGGGGGGGAGGGATAGCAGCGCTCTCCTTGTGTCACCCCTGTAGCAGACATGAAGAGTTTGGGATCCTCATTTTTGTGACATGT
Organism: Fratercula arctica; assembly: GCA_947846985.1. Taxonomy (NCBI): domain Eukaryota; kingdom Metazoa; phylum Chordata; class Aves; order Charadriiformes; family Alcidae; genus Fratercula; species Fratercula arctica. Next base: position 67,592,152 of record CANTUZ010000026.1, on the reverse strand, counting down.
CTCACTGTCCCTCATAGAGATTTGATAATTTGGTGCCATAGTTTGATTACAAATGGCACAAATTCCTCATCTTGGCTCTCTCTGACTGTACCATTCCTGTAGATTAGAAACTACCACCTGAGTAAATTAGTGGTATAGCCTGCTGCCTTCAAAGCCCTCTGGCTTCCCACCATTTCTCCTCACCTTCCCATCAGCTGGGAGTTGTCTTCTTGCTGATCCACATATCGCCATCTCCATCTTCCTCGGAAGTGCATCCTGACTGTGTTCTCCTGACACCAGTATCTTCTCGGAAACCACCACAGCACACTTGGCAGTCAGTGGCATGGACCAGCCTGCAGTCCCAGCTCAGCAGAAAAGCAAGATCAGAAATATTTCCCCAAGTCTGTTCTCGTCACTGAGCTATCCTCAGAGGTGTCTACTGTACCATTAGTCCTGTGAGAAGCTCCGGCTTTTGTAACTATAGTTTTTAAAATACAGACAAATGCACATAAGTGGTTTTTTTACTAATAAAAGGAGCCATTCAGAGGCTGTTCCACATCCTTTATTCTGTTATGATCGTTTCTACACCAAAGACAGGGTCTTATACATAGCAGCATTATTGTTTTATGCTAATTAATTTTAGGTGAAAGTGTTACTCCTATCCTATTGTGAGTAGGGATGTCCCATTTCCGTATCCTATTCTATGTCACATTTTCTGTAAGAAACTGATCTCTACAGCAGCACAGGGTACCCTGGGTCCCCTCCCCTGATTTACCCACACAAAGGTTTTATGAATTATATTTTGTGACTCATGCATTTTGAAACACTTTCATGACTTCTGTCACATACAGGTTTTCTTGTGCCATGTTGCATGCCAAGTACAGAGATTTTCCAAAAATATTTAAGCTATTTGCCAGCCAATCATACAGGTTTCAGCAGAGATCTTCCTCTTTTTTTTTTTTTTTTTTTTTTTGTGTGTTTGTGTCTGAATGGATCAGAAGTTTAGGGGTCAGATGAGCTCAGATTTAGGGTTCGTGAGAGCAAACTTGGCAAGTAGGAACGGAGAACTGCAATGGGATTGCAAGAATGCCAAACAGGCATGGTGCTCCGGGATGCAAGAACAAGATACTAAAGGGTTAAACTGGAGATCTGTTTTATTCCATTTATAAATCAGGCTCAAGCCTTAGTATGTTTCCACCAAAGGTCTGCCAGAAAGAGGCCCTGGAAAACAGGCTCTCTAGAGTCTGTAGGGATACACAGAGCTCTGGCCAACTTGAACACAAGTTGACACATAGCCACATTCTGCAGTGAAGCACAGGTTCGTTGGACCAATAAAGATTCAGGATGTGTTTTGTAAACTTCTTCAGGAAAGGTATCTTGCAAAATACAATACCCAGATTCTGGGGATAAAGACCACCTGTAAGCTTTAAAGCTGTTGGAAGTCTTGGGTGTTTAGTTCTCTGCCAGCATGTGAAGTCACACCAGTAATTTTCAGTTGTTCTGTAGTATGAAGATTTTAATGTTTAACAAAGGTTTATAAGGTATAATAAAGGTTTAATGAAGACTTTAATAGGAAAAAAACCTGTGAGGAAGCAATTGTCCTCATTTCTCAGTAATTTTGGAGACGTTGGCACATCACAAAATGTAGCAAACATCTTGGTTTCCAAGCTAAGAGGACAGATTTAAAAACAATCTTTCAGTACCTCAAGTATGTATTTTTTTTTGTTATTTTGTTATGATGATGATGGTGGTGGTGGTGGTGATGATGATGAGCCAGAGGTGCTTGCTGTAGATGTGCAATAATAATGCTCTGTTGCAGAGCACAGAAAAAGCAAGCAGTTTCCTAGGACAGTGGGGCAAGAAAGGTTAAGTTGAGATATACAGATAGGGTGGCCCAAAAGGGCCCGATCTGTAGAGCAAAGCAGTTGGTACAGAGGACCCAGTCCTCAAAGCGTATGCATTTCCAGGGAGTTAACTTCAGATTAGCTGTGGTGTCCTCGACCTCTCTCTTCTGGTGTCCTGGACTGAACGCCCACCAGTGGTTGGGGCAGAGGTTGCACCAGAAGACCGTTTCCAAAAGTCCTGACAAAGGCTGAGCGTTGCCCACCGTTCTGGACAGCCAGGCTGCCTGGCACCTGCCAGGTGCGGATAAAGAGGTTCTTTCCAGCAGGAACAGCCATTGCGTTCTCCTCTGCTATCCTCCTCGTAGTAACAGGGGAGCAAGTCAGACGCTCTAAGGTTCTGCTTATTTCCCTTCCAGCTCCCTGTGCAGCCCTAGGGCTGAAGTAAGCTTTGTGAAGCATTTCCTGTACTCGGCTGTTGCAATCTCAGGCTTGCATACCATCCAAGGGCCCTACTTACAACAAAAGCAGATGAAACGAGAGGAGACACATGTGTCTCCTCGGTCCAACTCCGTTGGTCCAACTCCATGGGTGAGACACAGTTTACAGTATCTCAATATGTCAGCTCTTCAAACTTCAACTTGCTATTCCTCCTAGAGAGCTGATAAATCTCCATATGACTAGCACCCAAGGGACAAATACCACATTCCTGGTTCATTTCAGTGAATCTGCCAGAAAAATACCAGGCATCTGAAAGCTTGAAAATACTTAATGCAAAGGGCCAACTACTTTGAAAACGCCACCATCCATCATATTAAGCAATATTAATCTACTGACATTTAATACCCTTTTTAAAAAAATCCACTTGCAAGTTATTTCTGGTCAAATGTTTGCTCACTTTTGTACAGTCTGACCAGGCACAAGCCTGAAAATCTTGGCATATTTGGAGAAAAGCTGATACCTATTCAAGTTGTTTTTAAATGCAGTAATAATAAGAAAACATTAAACTTCACAAAAGAAAAAGTTAAATGCCGTCTGGAACAAAGTTTCACATGCTGCCAATGATTCATGCATTCACTCATCATTTTCTTATTAAATCCTTAAAATGTTTTTTTTTTTCTTTTCTTCAGAACTTCATTCCAATTAAGAGTGCATTATTACAGGTTTTTTCTTTCTTGCTAAGCAAACCGGTGAAAACGTGATACACTTCTTTCTCACACATCATCAGTTGCAAGACTTGGTTTATCCATCCTACTGATTGCCTGCCACGCCTTAGAAGACAACTGATAGAGTGACCAACTATACAAAAAAAATTACTGATACAACTGCGGCCTCCTTAATTCCAGCTATGGTGTAATTTTCACCTCCTGCTCATATCCTGGATAGTGTTTTTCATGCCTGCTGTGGTTGCTCCTTGGTTACTTTCCATACCGTTCTGTGGGTCTCCTCCTGTTCCCTGGAGATGCTTTCCTCACCCTTCCCTCCGAGGAGGTGGCTCTCCCACTATCACACCTTCAGCCAGGGCTGCAGGCCTCTCTCGCTCCTTCGAGCAGCCCTGAGCAGTCTGGAGGGAGTCTTCTCCAGCTCTGAGCACAACTCTGCCCACGGGACACATCGATCGTTTTGTTAACGCCCACTTTCATGGTTCATCACTGCCTCATTTTACCATTTAGGGATTACCCTGTTCTCCTCCACAAGCAGAAGTATCCAAAGAAATCGCTTGGTTTTGCCCCAGTTGCTGTCTTTTCTCCACTGATGAGAGTCCTTGCTGCTACCCACTCTTTGCAGCCTCACAATTGTTTCACATTGCTTAAACACGTGATTACCCTCTTTCTTAGCATCCGGTATATATGATTTATAATGATATTACAGGATTTTTTTATGAAAACAATACTATTAACCTGAAAATCTTGATGAACTTGAAAAAATAATTGCAATCTTTTGCTAACTGAAATTTCAAGTCACATTTCCTGTCTGGCTGCCACATGAGGTGGCGTTCACCTTACTGCACCTTAACGGACAGGAGATTCCGCACTGCCCTATGTGACTTTTTTCTGTTGTTTAAAATGCAGTGGACACCGATGGGACTTTGAACAGCTAGCGAGCACGGCACAGACCCCTTCACCTGGAAAAAGATAGCAAAGTTTGTCTGATGCTTTGGTGTCCTTCACAGCGGGAGGGCTGTCTGGCTCCTTTGATAGCAGGTGATTTGTTTCTACCTTCAGATGTGCACCAGAGGCTTCTGCTGACTTAAATACAAGCCTCCTGTTTCCATCAAAGGTCAGGATTTGAGCTGAGCAGTGGCCTGAGCAAAAAACCATGCCTGTCCTGGCCCAGGACCTCCTGCAGCTTGGGCTTCAGAAACACACTGTTCGTACACCTTAGCTCCGCAGATAAGTTCAGCAGGATGGTGAACTGCAATATTGGCAGCAGAAGCTACTCACGCGCTTTGTACCGCATGCAAAGTATTTTCCCATTTCAAACATGTGAGTGCGTGTGTGTGTGTGTGTTCCCACCAGGAAGGGAATCCACAGTTGTGGGTTGGTAAAAGCCTTCACCTGTCAGTCGCTTTACGAGGTAACTGTTATAAATTATTTGGGACGAAAAGGTAGATAAATGACACTTCTTAAAATATTTGTAAGTTGTAACTATTGTATTTTTATTATGTGTCAGTTGAGGAAAGGAGCAGGTTTGAATTCTCCACTGCAAACAAGGGAAAGTGAAGGACATTTTATGGATATGAACTGTAAACTTTAAAACATATCCCGCACTATTAAGAAGGGCAACCTCCCCGTGGGGTCTGCACTACTTACAGGCTTATTGCTGAGCAGTTCTGCTTGTTTTTATAGATGTGAAATGAAATGCCTCACAGTTTTGATGTTGCCTTTGCCTTGTTTTGAGGGGGTGAGTGGATGAGCATGGCTTTACAGAACAATGTCGAGGGTGTATAAAAAACATTTGGAAAGCAGGACATTGAAATGCTCCATAATTTCCTACAGCGTCTGGGCTCTTGCCTTAGAAACAGTGCTGCAATTCTGTGATTTCTTCTTCCCATCACCTCCTTCTTTGAGACACTGTCTTTTCTTTCCCGATCTTCTTGGAAGCTCTTGGTCATTCATCTTACCCAGTCTCCATAGTGTGTCAGCACTCCCATGGGATCGAGCAACTCTTGTGGACTGGCACAACAAGCTGCTTCCGAAACTTACAGTGACAAGAAGAGGGAAACGATACTTTCCTAAATACTTGAAAACAGTTTCTGTGAAATCTTCTAAGGGACATGCAGCAGGTCTTACTTGTTTGAGCAGAGTTCGTTCAGGGCTTCTGTGTGGCTGCCAGCCCAGCGACCTCCAACAAGTTTGTTGGAGATTGTTGTAAATTCTTATTATGAGAGCAATATAATGGGTGTTACAAAACACGCTAGGAGGAAAGGGAGAAGCTGCTGATGCGCAAGGTGAAGAGCAAAGGTATGTGAGACATGTGCAAGGACAGAAGGGTGAAAGGTTGAGGGATTGAGCGGGAAGAACACAGAGGTCTGAACCAGAGAAACAGAAGCAGGTCCCAGGGTGCGCGTGGGGAAGACTGGAGTAAATGAGTGGTAAATGAGAACAAAATGAGAAAAGAAGCACAGAAAAAGAAACATAAAAGTCAAACTGTGTGAAGGGAAACAGGAGAAGATGGGCCAGTGCCAGAAGACAGCCTGTTGGGAAGCTAATGGGTAACAGCAGCAAAGGCGTTGGGGCAGGGAGCAGATGAGATGAGAAGGGTGGGAGAGCCCACAGGCAGTGGGACGGGCTGGCAGAGAGGATCCCCTCCATCCCTCAAGCCACAGGCAAACAACAGACTATGGCCTTCTGCTGGGACCAGAAACCTTCTTTCTTCAGTGGCTCAGAGCTATTCCTAGACCTGTAGCAACCACCCCTGGTGTGCCCAGCATGACAAAAGCCATAGCTGTATTCTGTACAGGACCACGAGAAAAGTATCCCTCTCAATCAGCAGTTAAATTAGCAGGAGGGATAACCTTTAGTGTTAGGCGGTTGAGGTGAATTTACTTTAGCCAGTTTAGCTATAACTCTGGCGACAAAACAGACTACAATACCTAATCCAATGCCTCGATTTTGCAGAGATGTCTGGTGTTGGGGGTGGCTGTCGTGCGAACTACAAGCCCAAGGGAATTGACTTGGCTTCAAAACAAAAAACAAAGGAGGGGGAAAAACTTGCAGGTAATCCAGATTAAGAAGTGTCCGAGGCAGTGGCATGCAAGGGACACCATTCCTGGCTACTATTCCTGCTAATGCATGGCTCATCGTGATTTTAAAGGGGAGCTGCAACCAAGCAAAACCAACAGGCAAGTTTTATGAAGTGACAAAGGTTTAATTTTGCAATCTCGCTGGCAATCGGGCCTCAACTCGGCCAACCCTTTAAGTATGTGTTTAACTGGGAACACGGGATCAGTCCTACTGATTGTAACGGGGTTAAGTATGTTTGTACAGTATGGTGATGTTTATCGCCTCAACTGAACTAACGCAGGGAAATGAGGCTCTCAATGAGGACGATTCATCAGAAACCCACTTTGGTTGTGCTTTTTTTATGTACCAGAAATTTTTTCAGACTCGCTGTCTGTCTTTCTCCCAAATTTTTCAACATGTTAGATTTCCCTCATGAGCCGACCTGCTCTTACCACAACCTTCCACACACTTCAAGCAGTGAACCCCCCCTTTCCTAAAACTTTCTCTTGCCATTGCTGACGGTGGTGGAAAAAAAGTAGGAATACGTGCGGGTTTGGGTTGTTATTTTTTTGCTTTTTCCGTCTGCCGTTCCTGCTGGGGTGCGGGGAGCCCCCGAAGCTCCAGCGCGACGGAGCACCGGGGTACCATGGCGGGGTACCATCCCGTCCCGTCTGTCCGGGCGGTGCCGTTATCACTCATCCTCGGGCGTCCTCGGGCACGGACCCCACCCAGCATCATCGCCCACCCCAGGGCTTTTAGGAGCCGCTGCTGGCTAGTCCCCCCCGCAGGCTGAAGCAGGGGGAAGAGGCGCAGCCCGCGGGCCGCTCCCCCGCCGCCCCCGCTCCCCGCCAGTCCCGGGGCTGCCCACCCGGCCGGAGCAGCCCTCCGGGGAGCGGCTTCCCTGGCAGTGGGGGGGTCCCATCGTCCCGCCCTCAGTCGCGCTCACTCCCCCGCGCCACCGCCCCGTAAAGTAGCGGCAGCGCCGGGCCGCCGGGCTGCGCAGAGCGGCGGGGATGGGTCCGCGCGGCGGCCGCGGCCTGTACGTGGGGCGGAGAGCCGCCGCCCTGCTGGCCGCCCTGCTGCTGGGGCTATTGGCCGTCCTGCTGGCGCTCGCCGCCCTCTACGGGCGCTGCCGGCAGGAGGCGCCGCCGCCGCCCCCCTCGTCGCTCGCCGCCCCCGGCCCCACCGCCCCGCCGGGTCCCGCCGCCGGCGGCCGCTCCGTCCGGCGCCTGCCCCGCCACCTCCTGCCGCTCCACTACGACCTGGAGCTGTGGCCGCGGGTGCGGCCGGGCCAGGCGGGGCCCTTCGCCTTCAGCGGGCAGGTGAACATCACGGTGCGCTGCCGGCAGGACACGGAGGAGGCGGTGCTGCACAGCGCCGGGCTGCGGAGCCGGGGGGCCGCCGCCGTCCGCGGTCCTTTGCCGGCGTCGGGGCCCGCCGTGGAGGTGGCGGGGCTGCGGCAGGAGGAGGAGGGCGAGACGGCGGTGCTGGAGCTGCGGGGCCGGCTGCGGGCCGGGCGCCGGTACGTGCTGCAGCTGGGCTTCCAGGGCCGGCTGGAGGAGGACCTCGACGGGCTCTTCCTCACCCGCTACACCGACCAGGGACGGAGCAGGTAGGCGGCGGCCGCCGGCCCCGGCACCCCGCGCCTCTCCGCCGACGGCACCCGGGGGTCCCCCGGCCCCGCCGCCGGGTCCCCCCCTGGAGGCGTCGGACGCGGCTGCGGGAGATGCTGCGTCTCCGCAGACGGTGGTGACGGGGCTGGGCGGCATCTGGGTGGCCCTAAGAGAAATGGGTGCTCCGTACGGCAGGGATGCCCGGGGCGGGCTCGGCTGCATCCCGCATCCTTTTCCCAGGTGTGTGCACATCACGGACTGTAAGGATAACTTGTCAGAAATTCAGGTCTGTGCTCTGTGATGCTCGCTCTCCTCTCCAGAGAGCACCGGTAAGGTGGCCGTGGCTTTTCTTCGGCAGCCGACTTGAGCCACAGCTCAAGTGGTGGCTTGCAAGGACCATGCTGAGATGGTTTGCGAAGACCTCCTGGTTCGCAGAGGCTGGTGAGGAGCTGCAGCTCCGGAATTAGACTGGGAGAGCTTACTGAAGATCAGACAGAAGACCTCTGTCTTTGTCAGAGGAAAGAGTCTGTCTCCACTGGTCAAACAATGTTTTCTGGACATGTCTCTCTTTGTGTGCCTTTGACTGGCAGCGAGGGGTCAGATAACACCTACGCCCTGTTCCTGGGAGCCGCAGTCCGGCTCAGAGCCTTCATCCTGTCCCCACACATGTCAGGGTAGCACCGAGTGCTCCTCACCTCCTCTACGTGTGTCTGTGGGGAGCATGTCTTTGTCTAGAACCCAGGATTTTGGATGTGTATTTGGGCATGGCTTTGGAGTTGTTGACCACCTGCAGTTTCAGAAGTATGGTGGAGTAGGATGGGTGGCTGCTTTAGACAGCTGGACTTTGTAGGTGCTCTTGCACATGCAGTTGTTTGTCTGTCGTCAGACAACTGATGATTTCCTTAGCGAGTGCTATTAGTATCCTTTCCTTTTTTTTTTTCTTTTGAACTGCAAAATCGGTACTGGGGCAGTGTGAGCTTATCAAGAAGTCAATCATCTAAAACATATTTTCACCCTCAAAATAATGCCTGCTTATTTAGTTTGTTATTGGGAATCTTCTCAAGGTGAATTGTGTTATAAAATTCTGCATGTGAAACTTGGTAAAGAGAAGTTAAATTTAAGATTATGATTCAAATAGTTCCAGCAGAAGACAAGTTTCTCAAAATAGATGTTTAAAGGAGAGGCAGATAAGTTGCTTATTTTAAAGTTATTTCATTTGTAATAATTAAAGATGTAGTGAATTGCTGAGGATCAGCAACCAGTGACTTAGAAGGAAAGCTAGAGTTAAAATTCAAGTGTTCTTGGCTCCCAGCTTACTGATGAGTCCACTAAAATAAACTGTATCTTGGCAGTTTATAGACTTTCTGTTCAAGCAGGTAATACTCAGTTACCCACAAGATGCATATACACGCATGTCCCTGTATGAGTAGCCATAACAAGAAACCACAAAATAAAGTTAATAGCTTTTATTGAAATGGAGGAGGACTGGGTGGTTTTTCCACAACAATGAGTTGGCTTTTCAGCTGGCAGCTCTTGGGTAAATCTTTGCTGATACCATTGTCTGCCACATCTGGAAAATTTAACTTATGCAGGCTCTTTCTTTTTTTTTTTTTTTTAAGAGAAAGGAGATAAGTTGGTTAGCCTTTGAGAAAAATGCGGTATGTAAATAAGTATTTTTAGGAAATATATTCTGTTTTTCTTCATTAGCTCTTTCTTCATTCACTGATTGTCATTCACAGGATTATTTGTGCAACTTTTGAGTCAAGGAAAATCTAGAACACTGTGCTTAATTTACATAATTAAAAAACATCCAAGTAAGTAAGAAAGGAACAAGCACTTACTTATTATTGTATTAGTGTGCTTTCTGATGCTGTATTAATCAAGTCCTATCTAAGAAACACTGAATTAGACTATGACATTTTTTGATTCAGATTGTGTAAAATTTAGAGGATCTGAAAAAAAAAAAAGCTATTGTCAGCTGTGCTGCACAGTAGAAAATAAGAAAAAAATGTTTTAAAAACATTAAAATAATGTGTATAGTTCAATTTCCAATTGTTTAAAGGATTCATGACAATTGTTCCATTTCATTCTTAGCTCATCACGAAGCAGTAACGAAATGTGAGGCTGCAGTCTGATTAAAGAGATGCCAGTGGTGTTCAGACACTGAAATAAATCAAAGGAAATCCACTGATTGCAGATATAACATATTGTTTTGGCTACTTGTTTCTCCCCACATTCCTGATATTCTTGAATGGATTTTACATGTCTTTTTTGCTTTAAAAGGCTTTCTTTGAATCGAGAGTATGCAACAGCAAGCATCTGGGTTTTTTTTCCCTTCAGTAAGAATCAAGTCATCAGTTTACTCTCCATTTCCTAATCTGATGGAGTCCAGTTACACTGAAAGGGTCTTGCCTTCCTTTGTTTTTGGAGGAGGAGGTATATTTCATGGGGTGTAGTCTCTAAGATCTAGCAAGCTGTTAATGATGGAAAAAGTTGGATTCTAATGGATTATGTAGATCAGGAGTGATCTAAAAACATTCAGTGCCCTTCAGTAGCTGTCAGTGCAAAGCCTATTCCTATTCTGCGAGGAAACCACTACCTCCAGCAGATTGCCCTGTAGGTCTTCTAAAGCGATTGGTACCTGGATCCGGCAGACCTTTGGGGTCTGATTCCTGCATGGTCTTCTGGCTTCAGCACGTAACTTAAACCACCGGCGGTAACAGACGATGTGCCATTCATCTGCGGTCGTGCAGACTCCTGTATTTCTTGCACACACTACAAGTCTTAGTGTTGTTTTTAAATTTGCGTTTGTGGAACCACTAGAGACCTCCCATTTCAGACGAGTTTAAGCACAGAAGGGCAATCTTTCAGTAGGCAGCTAGATCCTAAAGAGAAGCGAAGTCTCTGAAATGCATGTTCCATCAGAGCTTTGGCACTGATGGCTTTTTTTTCTTGGTCAAACACCCACATTGCTCCTGTCACGTTGTCAGAATTAGCCAGGTGACACGAAGTACTGTTCCCTGTCCTCTCTCCAAGCCGGAGCCAGAGAACACTGTCAAGGCGGTGCGGGAAAGCTGCTCGCAGAGACAGTGATTTTCAGAAGCGCAAACCTCACCTCCGTAGAAAACAGAATAAACCCGAGCCCAAACTTCACCGCATTTCCAGCAGGGAAATTGTTTGTTATCAGCTTGATCGCTGATGACGGCACATGTTTTTAGTGTTGCTGACAGTTTGTACTGCCCACCTGATGGGGTCTTGCATGCAAGAGAAAACTCTGAAAAATGGGAGCACTCTTTAGGGATAGCGCCCATGTCTGCAGGAGCAAAGAAAGTAAAAAAAGAAGATGCTTCCCACTCCACCAGCACTAAGTATTCGAAGGCTTTCCTGTTGAAGTAGGGAATCTGCATTCTGCACGTAGCTGGGAGAGTCCATGCCAGGTTCTGGGTAGGCAGAAATAGACAGGACCCACCTTTGCCCTTCTTCTCCAGCAGTGCTGGCTCAAACATATACGATGGGGGAGGTTTATTGCAGCATCGTTCTGCATATGGAGCTTGGGCTGCTGGGAATGAGCCCATGTACGCCACTCCAGGCTTAGAGGATCCACATGGAGGCTAGTGTAAAGTGCAGGCTGCATGTCACTGTTCACAGCAGCCTTTCAAAGTCCTTGGAGAATTTTGCTTGGTTAGCCACTCTGCAACTTCTATAAAATAACTGACCAGATAGGGCTGGTATTGACAGGCATCCCAAAATGTAATCAGACACAATACTTGCACTGATTTTTATCAGTTTCTTCTGCATCAATTACTAGGATGAGGGGAAAGGGGGTTAGAACAGCTTTGGCACAGTTAGTTGTGCCTCAGAGCAGGGGATCTGAAGTTCTTCGTAGCTCTGTTTTGTAAGACCATCAAAGGCATGGGACAGAAATCAGAGCAAGTAACATGTTTGGTGTTTTCTTGGGCTGCATGTTAGCACTGAGCAGTCTTCACCTGAAAAGGGGAGCGGGTGTTGGGGGCAGCTGCTGCACAGAACAGGATTCTGTGCACTGTAAAACTCCCTTACTTGGAGCCACCTCAGGGCTTGCTTTACAGTTTAATTCTTGTATGTTTTTAAAGTGGAAGAAGCCAGATATAAAAGATGTTAACACAAAACCCCATTATGCTATCAGTATTACAAATAATATTATTTTAATGAGAAGGCGTTTTTAGAAGAATAGCCTTTTTTGCACCAACATAAAACATTTCTTCTATAATTATGTTGTTTTTTTATCAGGGGAAACAGTGTCCCCTAGGCATTCATGTACTATACAGGATGCATTCTTCATTTTCCTTTTCTTGTTTTCAGATACTAAGTGAAAAAAAAAAAAAAAAAAAAAGAACCGGTGTAGTATAAATTGTCAAAGATCTAGGCTAAGAGATGCTGTTATCTGTTTGTTTCTCATTATTTAAAATATGGTGGCTTTGATTTTGTTTTACAAGGGAAAGGAGGCATTATATCATACTTACGAAAGAAGAAAATGAGATCTATGCACAAAACTGTAGGCTTAAGAGGGGAATTTATTTGTCTGCTTAGGCGATGTTAGGCTTTTTTTAAAATTAATTTCCTTTTGGGTAATTTGTTCTGTGATAATCTTGCAGTGTGGAAAAAATTTTGCTAGTAATTGAGTTCATGCTAATACCTTCACGTTAAAAAAAACCCAACAAAACAACCGAGAAAAAAGCCCCAACAGTGATTCATTCTGACAAGTGATATGAGGTAATGTGAGTTTGTAACAGCAGCTATTTGTGTAACGTGCATGAAACTTTCCCATTTTTCTTTTTTATTTGGAGTCCTGTTGAAAAATAACATTTAATCCATCCTTGTATTTCTTTTTTATCACAGTGCTTTTGCCCAATGTATGCTATTTTGTATTGTTGAACAAGAATTTCTTGTGGGCAAATTTGTTAAGTGTCTGCATCGTTTTCTGCCGGGACGAAGCCTCCTGAGGCAGTAATTGCAGTGGTGGTGGGGAATTTGCAGTCGTGGGGTTGCTCAGTGTTTCCTAGAACAAAGATTGATAGCACAGCCGAACACGCAGAAGCATGCTTTGCTGCATGGGAAGACGGAGATAAAAGAGTATTTTCAGTGATTGATTCCCCCGACGAAGTGGCCTGCCACTTTGCTGCTCCTGTGCAACCCTGGCAGAAGTTTAAGTCACTTTCTGTCATTGGAGAGGGTAAAGGAGGAGGGGAGGTGATGCTTCTCAGCTGCATCCATCAGGGCAGATGCTGGCTGGCGGAGCACACGCTTGACTCTGCAGGGAATCAGGTCCATAAAGAAAATCCTGGTGCAGTGACAGGTGAGAAGTGAAATACTCTGTGCTGCTCTCTCTCTGGAGACGTTCCTCACTGCAAAACAGATGTCCTGGTCCCGTTACCATAAAATCCGGTTAAAGGGAAGCCCTCTAAGACTTGTTTTGAGTTTTAGAAGTTAGGCATTCTTTATTGCAGCGCTGGATGCACAAAGGATCGTTCCTCCTAGCAGGCATACCCATCAGAACTCTCTGTGCAATTTTTATACACGTTTTACAACATCGTTGTAATATTAGTACCTCCTTCCTGTATTTGGTTGGTTAGTAATTTACATACGATTACAGCATCAAGTTATAACTACCACGCATGCTCAAGGGAAGGGTCTTCACCTGGGCAAGGGTCTTCTTGACCTATGGGTCTGATTTTTAGTATTATAATGAACGTAGTTCAGCTTAGGATACTAAGAATTTTCACTTTTCCTGCCAACGTGGCTAAACGTCTCAAAACTTGTAGATTAGTACTATCCTCGAGGTCCTTATGCTCGATGTGCTTCCTCAAAAATGATACAATACTTGCCTCCCTTGATTAGGAGCTCTTTTCATTAGCTCACGCTTCATAAATTCAAGGATACAATCCTCATTGTTCGTGGGAATACACATAAGGCCTTTCAACACTAGGTACTAATAACATTTCAGGGATATGCTTTTGTAACAGTCCCAGTAGTCACCATGCATCAACATGTGTTCAACACGTGTTCTTTTAAATGTCATTAGTTTTGTTGCGGTACGGTGTCAGATATGTCTGCTAAATGCAAAATGTACTGTGTTTTGAGAGCACAGTGCTCTTACACAGCTGTCCTGTTGATACCAACTCAGTTCCCCAGCGTCAGCAGTGAGGATGACAGTGTAGATGAGCTGCTGGTGCTCTCTGCTGAGATGGGTTGATGAGATCGGCTTTGGGCAGGGGGAGATAGCCCGGCTATTAAAATGACAACAGCCAAACATCTTTCAAAAGAAAAGGGCTCCTGGGGGAGCCGGTTCCTGGCCTTGGGAACTGGGTGGAAAGTGTTGCTGACTTGTGCCAATGGAAGCAGGAGGCTAACCACTCTGCTGCTGGGGTCGAATCGCACACAGTGCAGTATGTCTTCTGCAAAGGGATGTAAATGTCGATGGAGAGCTAATCCATTCATTTCAGGCATCTAGAAGACGGAATCTTAAAATGTGCAACCTTAGGTTTTGGACGTGGTTCAGTACATGGTTCAGTGACTGCACTGGCCAGGTGCGGTCAGGCTGTGCTGGTAGGGTAGGTCCGACTTGTTACTCCTCTGTGTTGTGCAGATCTGACTCATTGTGTGCTGTTACTTAATGTATGGATGCTGTCCTGATGGCTCCTGGCTTGTTTGGCACGTCTCTGTGATAAGTGTAAGCCTGTGTGAACCTGATGTGAACAGCACCTCAACTACAGCTGAAAAATATTAGCCCTGTGATAGTACTGAGGTCACCGAAACAGCAGATTATGCCATTCTTGTATGTCCAGCTGCTGGCTACTACTCGGCTGACCGCTATGGAGCTTTGAGAACCATTGCATGCATATTTTTTTCTAATTACTGGCAAAGATGCCTTAACATGAACAGCCCAGATGTCCAGCTCTTCTTTGAAACTTTGGCCACAGGACACGGTGTTTACATTTTGATTCCAGCCAGTCTGTGTCGCAGGAGAAGGGCCAGAGATCACTCAGACAGATCTAATCTAGTAGTTAGTTTGATGAGCAAATCAGTAAATTTAGGTATGTAAAGTGCTTCATAAACACGGACGGGTTGGTGGTCAATACTCTACGATTGACTGCACTTAAAGTCAGTATGGGATACAAAGATCATCGCAAAAGCTTACTGTATGTATCTTAGATGTTACATGCATGCAAAAAAATGTCACTTGCAACCCATCGATGTCTGGTGCCAGGTAAGGGCTCCCTCAGCCGCCAGGGGTGACCCTGAGAGGCGTCCCTGCTCAGGGGGACACCGCCGCCATGCAGCCTGCTGCTATGGAGGGAGAGCTCAACAGGCCCTGACGGCTGCAGATATTTATAGGGTAAAGTGGTTGCTTTGAAGTCGGATTTTCTGCTGTTACTGCAGTTTTGGCCGCTTACCAGCCCAGTCTCCAGCCAAACCTGTTTTTTGGGTTTGGTGCCGAGTTCTCACCAATAGCCTCACACTTATGGTCTTAATAAACGAACTAGAAAAGGTCAAGTATTTAAAATAAGATATCTGGAAAAGGCCTGTGAGAAAAAAAACAAAACCAAACACAACCTAATTAAAAAAGACTGCTTTTCTCTAGAAGCATCCAAATTGAACTGTCTGTTGGGTACACAGATTTAATTATGGCTTTAAATAATAACAAAACTTTTTCCAAATCTACTTACCTATTTATCACTTTGTGCTTATTTGATGTTTTTTATGCACTATATATTAATTTTGATCAGCTGTAGCATGCTGGACTAATCTTACTTGTATTTTTGATACAGTATGCTGATTGCCTCCCAACTGGAACCAACGTATGCCAGGACAGTTTACCCATGTTTTGATGAACCTGCCATGAAGGCCACGTTTAATATCAGAATCATCCATGACCCAAGCTATGTGGCTCTTTCCAACATGCCTGCTATTGGTAGGTAAACAGCAAGTAGACTTACGGGTTTTTTCCCCCCCTAAATTACTTTTTAAAAGAGTGTAATTTATCTGAACAGACTATATCATCCGATACAGCAGTGTTCTGTTGTTCTTGTGCTAATACCTCGAAAACGCACAGAAAATCTGTGCCTATGAACTTAAAAATTTAGAGACAGTTATTCGTACGTAACGTCTCTGATGGCAATAATTCCATGGTATTGTCAGTTGCGATGCGCTCTCCTCTGGTTGCTGGAGGCTGCATAGGTTTTGATTCCTGGCACTTACTGCTCAGTAATGTGTCTGCCTGACTGCGTGACACCTGCCTAAGTGGCAGCCCCAGTATGCAAAGCCTGTAATTATGATATTAAGGGATTCCTTTCATTCCAAGTAGATTTTAAGACATACTTACAACATACAAAAAAACGTTTTACCAGGCAGAGACACTATAGTCTCCTGTGCGTGTGCAGAAGAAGAGTGAGAGGAGTATAAGGCTCTGGAGATGCTCCTCCTGTCCCTTGCTGGGGTCTTGTGTGGGATGCACGGGGGATATAAGATTCCGAAGAAATTCCATAATTCAGTATTCCTACAGAAATGTGTTGAATCTCTTGCCTCCTTCTTAATGGCTTTTTTCTGCAGTTCAGTACCATGAATCTTTTTCATATCTAAATAATTTTCAGCCATAAAAGGGAAGTTTTATGAGATTTGCATGGAAGCTAAGTAACTTAGGAATTATAATAGATGGGATCTCTGTGAGAATCGCTTGAAGCGTTTTCTTCCCCTGAGAATCTTGCCCATGACCCCCTTATTTAGAAGGAAGGTATTTCATAATGCTCAGGCACACATGACCTATATTTGAATCATAATAAGTCATACATTTTAGAGATATGCAGCATGGCATAAATTGCCCACATCCTAAAGCGGTCGCAGTTTGATATCCTTCCAAGGCTTCAGTTAAGAAGCTCAAGAGTGGATTTTTGGTGTTTGCATGGAAGGTCGTGACTCCGATACATGGCAGTAGCAACAAGTCTGGCTGCTTGCCTTCTGCCAGAAGCATATGAAGTTAGTGCAGAAATGCAGCATATTGAAGAGAGGTGTAAAAGACCATGCAGAAAACACAAATTTCCTTGTTTGTTATGGAAGAGCAATGGTTTGAATATTTCTCTGATATTTTTTCTAGATGTATCTGAAATGAAGGATGAAAATGGAAGCCTGTGGACTGTTACCACATTTAACACTTCGCTGAAAATGTCAACTTACTTGACTGCTTTTGTGATTTGTGATTTTGATTATGTCACCAGAACTGAGCGGGGAAATGAGGTAAATATGAGGCTGCATAACACATTATAGCAATTTACCACAGAAGTTGGCTTTGTGGTCCATCATGTGCTTTAGCAGATATCACAGACATTAATTGTGCTTTCCATTCCAAAACTATTTGCTGATGTGGCAAAACTGCTAACATTTATCCTGCAGATATTTCTGTAGAAAGCTTTCCGTTAAGACAACTATTTTATTGTCCTGTCCTGTTCATTTCATACAATTCCACAAATAGGTATAGGCTCTCCATGTTAAAACTTTGGGAGCAGCTGCTCTGCAGAAAGTACTGGTCATAATTCAGGGTCATCATATCTTCTTAGCTGTCTTAGTTGGAAAAAAATATCCATTTCCACTGCTGTGACAAACCACTGAAGTTCAGTGCCTTATTCTTCAAGGCCCTTTTACGAGCAGCATTGTGACATCAGTAGGAGCAATACTGTGTATTTTGTATACTAATATTTTAACCTTTTATTCTGCATTTTTTAGCCTCTAAAACCGACTATTTTGTGTTTGAGGCTTCTTCATCAGTCTGTATACAGTTTTGCTCTTACACTACAATGGCCAAAGCTTCTTGAGGGAAGCTGTAAAAAAGTATACTCTGTTGGCATCAGTTGTTTCACTTTCCTTCTTTTGCTGAAAGTCAACAGGGAAAAGATGTGTCAAGTTGTTCCAAACTAAATAGTAAACTCAAGCATAAAGCTGTTAAGGGTGTATAAGGTATATAAGCATATACTTGGTATCCTTAATAAATGAGAGCACAGTGTTAGCTTCATGGTTGGTTCACTGGCATCCTACGGGGGAAAGGTGGGACAAGGTGGGAGGACAGTGCCGAGGTGACCTAGGCAGCAAAGTATTAGCTCCTTTTTTAAGTGAAGATTGGACTTGGTATATCATACCTGCTGTTCCCTGTACAGAACATGTTGGATGCTTACGGATCGCTCTGTGGTGCCTTCTTGGGCTGGTGTGTCCTGGCAGCAGTCAGCAAAGCAAAGCACTCAAAAGAGTGTTTTCCAGAGGGAAGAGGCACCACCTGCGTTCTGTGAGATAGGGGGGAGAGGGTATTTTGCCCCTTGGTTTCAGACAGAGGTGCTCAGTTTATGCCTTCCAATGTATTTGTGTGAGCATGTTCGTTGTGTCTGTTTTGTCATTTCTGCTAAGTCATTTACAACCTAAAATACCAGTATTATAACTCAAAGCTCATACTAGAATTAGGATTTTAAGTCTGCCCATTGTGTTGGGCAGAAAAATGAAGTGATCTTGTCTTTCAGTCTCCTCTGAAGCCTTGGCTAAAAACAGGGGCTCAGAGGCTGAGGATACTCCATTGACTGAATACGCTTTATTTTGTCCCTTGTAAATTAAATCCTGAGGCTTCCGAACTGTGCTTTTAGGTTTTGGCTCTGCGGATCCTTGTGAGACCGTGTATTGCATTTAGATGCAAAAAATGCTTGGGATCAGAACTGCCAGGCACATGGAGGGGCCTCGCATCCAGAGGTATATGGTGGAGACAGAAACCTTTTCTCAGCCTAGTCCATCCCCTTGGGCAAGCAGCCGCCCTTTTCAGTACCGCGACAAAGCACATGGGCATGGGAGGGGAGAGCTTTCCTGGCTGCTGCTGTCTCCATTACTCAGGGGTAGAGATGTCTGCTCAGATGTCGTCTGCTCTCTCCAGCAGCAGTGGGAGGCCAGGGGTCTGCTTCAGGCTGTGAGAAGGTTTCAGAGGAGAGATGTGTGTGTTCGGACAGCAAATGCTCTCTGAAAGCCCATTTTTCTCTCTTCAGGGAAAGAGCAGTGGGCTGAAGGCAAGTTTGTCACCCAGACTCACTGCCTGGGATACACTGGCCTAAGATGTGCGATTCTAAATAGTTTTACAGCATTTCGCATTTAATAAAAGAAAAACCAGGATTCTGTTTGTTCCAACAATGTATAGTTGGATTCAAATCTTGGCCCTTTTGAAGTACTGGAACTCTCGTAGATTTTAGCAGGATTAGGCTCTGTGCCACATCTTATTAGGTCCAGCGAAACTCGAGTTGGGATTTTTTTCATTATATGCTTTATTGCTTGGTCTGGTGTGGAGAGACAGCATTTTCAAACAATGATTCACAGAAGAGAAGAAAAGAAAATGAAAATATGAGGGCTTTCTAAAATGGCGCTTCCTTGTTTTATTGCAGATACGTATTTGGGCTCGGAAAGAGGCAATTAAAAATGGGTATGGGGACTATGCTTTAAATATCACAGGCCCAATATTTTCATTTCTGGAAGACTTACTTAACGTCAGCTACCCTCTGCCAAAGACAGGTGAGATTGCTTATTTTCTTAAATGGACCAGAAATGGCTGCTGCTGGTGTGCCACTCAGAGAAGTAATAGGTGCTTTTGCAGTGTTCTCTTTTTACAACTCACCACGTTCGTGGAGTAAAACCCTTAAGCTTTAACTCACTGAATTCTCTTTTCTGCATCATGGCTCTTACTAACCTGTAACTCGTCACTATTACCTCCACATCCCACTCATTCTTTTAAAGCATCATTTGCTAATAAAGGGGCAGATGGGACTACACAGAGGATAGAAAAGAGTTTTTCAGTCATGTGACTACTTCTGGGATGCACAGACCATACTAGGCAAGGATGTTGTAGTCCCTGCCTCCTCCTAGTAAATCCAGGCTTGCTGTAACCCGTGTCTCCCCAAAGCACTGCCTTCTTCACTATGTCCCTGTCTTACCTGTGAGTTGGGTGTGTGTTTCTGCACGTTCCTCCCCAGGAAAAAAAGACTCCTGCAGGAAAACATTGTTTCTACTTAAAATGGACATCGGGTAAATCAGTTAAGTCAAGCTTCAGTCAAGAAAAAAGGGTGCCATCATGTAGTTCCACTGAACAATTTGTCCGATACTTGTACTTGGATTCCCAAGGGCTTCAGCATGAAGATTATGGGGAAAATGTGCTCTTTTATACAAATTGGTAGAATATTGAGAATACAGAAGGCAGTTCTTATTTAAAATGAGTTTTGAACCTGCCCATGATCTTATCAGATAGCAGGACTGTGGGGGGAAGAGTTTCCCTCCTTTCTTGGCTAGATAATTTGTTGATTTGTCAAATCTATATTTTGGCACTTGAAAGAAATAAGTTTTCATCTATGTAAATGTATTATCCCTCAGTGAAATACTCACTACACTTCTATGGAAAATGTAATATATGCAGCCTCCACAGTTTAAATTTTTTTATCTTAGTAATCATACAAGGTACTCAAGGGCTGTAGACAATTTTGTTTCACACTTGTGTTTCTTCTGTTTAGCAGCAACATCAATGCATTTATTCATTGGTATAAACATGTTACAAAATTGAAGTAGAAGAATGGTATCGCAGGCTTCCTGTTAGGTGAGATTTCTGTTTCACAGAATGCTTAATACCATTACAATCCTCACTGTAAAGTCATGCAATACCACCTGCATTTCCCTCTGAGTTTTTTTGAAGTTTTGCTTGCAGATCAATAGGATTAGATCAACCAAGAAGAGCTCCTTTGTAAATGCTAGAGATTTATATTGCGAACACAGCATGTGAAATTAAGGATAAACACATTTAAAATCAGGGATAAATTAAGGGTTTGTCTTCACCTGATTTTAATGCAGTTGTAGGTGAGCTCTCTTGCCCCAGGCTGGCTAGATGAGGGCTGCCTCCCCGAAAGTGAAATACCTTTGCTGTAAGCCTGAGGCGATAAGCCCCGCTGAGATGCGGTCAAGCTGTGCTTGGGTTCAGCATCACCCGTATGTTAACTGCCCAGCTTTTGGGCTGGAACTGGCTCATGGTCAGCTGGTTTGGAGTACAAGCTTGTGTCTGCTTCCAAAATGCTCTCTATACCTTTTCCAGATTTTGCTCTTTGCTGCTTTCTTTGAGATCCTTGATGTTTTGTCTAACTCTCACATTTGGACTGGGAAACTGTGCATGAGGCAGAAGGGGAGTGCAGAGGTAGCACCCATAATGTGGAAACACAGAGATGATGTTTCTAAGGTACCTTTCAAATAGAATGGGAAGGATCCCTCTACTCACAGAGATGAAGGAGCACCATTTTTTTTTTTTTTTTATCAGTTGCTAGGCTGAAAAAAGAGGTAAGTATGATCTTTTCCAAACATGGGAGAAACTCATACAGTGAAAGATTTCTGAGAGCCAGAAGTGAATATATTCTCTTCTGGCATTGGTAGAGTACAGCCTTCATTTTTGTTCAAAACATTTGTATGTACAAGATGAAGTACAGATCTAGACTTTGTGGAAATTTATTGTGTGGCTCCCTGAAAGAGTGGCAACCATAGATGAAAAGTGTGACAAGAAGAAATTTCCCAGACCATTTGCAAGTGTTTGCCTAATACCACAAGGACCACTAAAATGTAGTATCCTTTAATTGCACACTGAACCAGTGTGAGGGCATTAAAATCATGTGGGCATTTTACTTCTGAAAATTTTTTTTTTTTTTTCTTTTTTTTTCTGTTTCAATCAATTTAGATCTGGTTGCGCTGCCTGATTTTGGAGCAGGTGCTATGGAAAACTGGGGGCTAATGACTTTCCAAGAATCATCATTGATGTACCTCCCAAGTGATAAATTTACCAGCAGAAAAGCAATGATTGCCATAATTGTGTCACATGAGCTAGGACACCAGGCATGTGGTAAAAAATTCTGTACATGTATTTGCCTGTGAGGTTGTGTCCTTCTGTTTGCTGATAACGCAGTCACTGATTAGTAGAAAGAAAAATAGTGAAAGAAAAGTAGTAGGGGGTGTGGGCATGAGAGTACTGAAAGACTATTTTATTTGTTCATACATTGCACAGTATTAAAAGCAGATTCTGTCATATTACAGACTGCATACTGACTGCACAGGACTCATTGATACAAAACTGTTAATGGGCTACTTATTTTTTTCTTACACAGTACCTGCGTGCCATACGAGAAAATACTGTAGGGATGACACAGTGCTCGCTATACACAGTATACTTAGTATTCGGTGGGAGAATTAATGGACTTCATAAGTATTGTTTTTTAATGGCAGTGTATGTACATACTGCAAAAGGTATTTGTTCTTCTTTAAGAAGCAGCCTGTGATATGACAGAACAAAATTAACATGAACACATTTTACACTGTAGCTGGACCTTTGTCGAGTTTTCATAGAGATTTTCCAAATTTTTCTCATTTGTTTTGGATTTATAATGCAGTTTCACTTTTTTATTGACTATGTTTCATTTACAGTTGTTTGCCAGAGCAACAACTGTTTGCACTTAGTCAACAAAGTTAGCGAAAAGAGTTTAACTTGGCTAGTGCACTTGTATGCCTTTCTGACAAGGTCTGTAACTTTTCAGACCTTCAGATGAGTGGAGTGTTTTTATTGCAGGCCAATAAAACAAATGTCACTACTTAATTGAACTCTTATTTTAAACCAAGTTGTAGTTCAAGTTTTTAAGAATTAACAAATAAAATGCAAATCCACAAGCGATCAGTTTTTTGTTAAATAGGAACTGCCAAATATGAGTACGTAGCAGCTGTTGTGGAAGTTTTATTGCTTGCCAGGATAGGGATTTGCTGATTTTGGAAATGATTATTTCCCTGGCTCTGTTTATCATTCCCCTGACAATTTCCTTTTGTTAAGAACATGGAAAAATGTTTCTGTAATTGCTTGATAAATGCCCTACTTGTAATCATAGCCACATATGATCTTTTAAATATTTAAATTTCATTGCGAAGTGTTTAAAATTAAATAGAGTAAAAGAATGACATAAAGCACTGACATCCATATTCGTGGAATGAAATTGTAGGTGAAACAATTAAAAAATAACTGCCTTGAACCTCTGACTTTTTCCAAGGAGCATCTTGTTCTACTGAATTTTCACCATCTGAAGCAATATCGAGCATTTAATTAATTTGATGTGTTAATTAAATATTAAATATTAAACATTAAACATTAAATAATTAAATAAAGTTACTTCAGCATAGGTATGTGTTTTTAACCTGCAAAAATGAAAACAGCAGTCCAAAGAGATGTTGAGACATTTTTTCTTTCTATTTAAGTGGTTTGGGAATCTGGTTACAATGAGCTGGTGGAACGATCTGTGGCTTAATGAGGGACTGGCATCTTACTTTGAGTACCTGGGAGCTACCTTTGTCGAACCCAAGCTTTCACTGGTAAGTAGTAATGCTGACTGAAGTAAGCTAAAGTAGCAAAGTTCCAACACGTACGAGTAAAAGCAAGGTGCAGGATATGGGATATAATTAATCCATGGTATTAGTAACTTAACTCCCCTGGGAAACACCGGCACATCTTGATTCTTCCCTGGAAGGTCTCCATCTTCTGGGGCTGCAATCGTACCCAGCTCTCCTACAGCTGGCGCAGAGGACGCCTGACAGCTGTGATTCTGCAGCGAGGAGTTGGTGTTTTGCCCTAGATCTGTCACATAGCAAACCCCGCTTTCTCTCCTGGGTCCTGTAGATGATGCTTGGCCTCCCTGCCAGTCTAAGCTCTTTTCCAGGCATCCCATACCTTAGCTGTCTTTACCAAGCAGTGACTTAAATTGGGCCATTTTGAGTCTATTTATCACGCTGGGTCCATGGTTGTGGATAAGGCAGATATAATGCACATTGCTAATCTGACAGCAGGGTAAAACTCCTCCCCGTTCTGCCCAAATGGGAACAAACATAAATCCCAGAGCGTGTTAGAAGACTCCATCATTACACTCTGAGACAGGAGGACAGGTGCTGCTCATTGTAGCCATGAGATGAGGTGCACTCGCCCATGCAATCATAAATGCCTCTACGTGGTCCCCTCAGCTTCTGAAGACAGGAGAACTGTTTAGTCTGGGCAGGCCCGAGACTGCAGTCAATCCAGTCTGCTCTTTACTTGGCTCAGATGAAATACCATTTATCACTTTCCTTTTCTAATTCACCTAAGTACTTAATTACATGCTTAATTGGAAACTAATACAGGCATGTCAAACAAATTCTGTCAGGAGGATTTTTAGGTCATGGGATATGCTAACCTTCTCCTTTGAACTTCAACAACAGCTCCCTTTATTCTCTGTAATGCGGTGTTTTAGTATCATTGAAGAGTGTAAAGGACACCAAATTTTAAATTGGAAATAAATCCTTGTCTCCTTTTTAATTTTAATCTTTTTATTTGGAAGCTTGCCTTTCTAAAAATCAACAATCACTGTTTTATTTATGTCCATAAAGTAAATTTTAATACCAGGCAATAATTCCATTTGATAAATTACAGGTATGTGATGTGCCTCAGAAATCCAGAGTAAATTACACAGGTGTGAGAGCACAGGGCTCTCTTGTGCAGTCTTGTGGGACATGCACGTTCACGGAATCACAGAATGGCTGAAGTTAGAAGGGACCTCTGGAGATCATCTGGTCCAACCCTCTGCTTAAGCCACCTACAGCCAGTTGCACAGGACCATGTCCTGGAGGCTTTTGAACATCTCCAAGGATGGAGACTCCACCACCTCTCTGGGCAACTTGTGCCAGTGCTCGGTCACCCTCACAGTGAAAAAGTGTTTCCTGGTGTTCAGAGGGAACCTCCTGTATTTCAGTTTGTGCCCATTGCCTCTGGTCCTGTCACTGGGCACCCCTGGAAAGAGCCTGGCTCCATCTTCTCTACACCCTCCCTTCAGGTATTTGTATACATCAGTGAGATTCCCCTGAGTCCCGTCTTCTCCAGGCTGAACAGTCCCAGCTCTCTCAACCTTTCCTGATATGTGAGGTGCTCCATTCGTTCATCATCTTTGTGGCCTTTCCTGACCTCTCTCCAGTAGCTCTGTATCTTTCCCGTGCTGGGGAGCCCAGCACTGGACCCAGCACTGCAGGTGTGGCCTCACCCTTGTTGAGTAGAGGGGAAGGATCACCTCCCTCATCCTGCTGGCAATGCTCCTCCTAATGCAGCTCAGGATACCATCAGCCTTCTTTGCTGCAAGGACACTTTGCTGGCTCTTGTTCAACTTGGTGTCCACCAGGACTTCCAGGTCCTTTTTCACAAAGGTGCTTTCCAGCTGGACAATGCCCAGCATGTACTGGTGTTTGGGGTTGTTCCTCCCCAGGTGCAGGACTTTTTCACTTGCCCTCGTTGAACTTCCTGAGGTTCCTGTCAGCCCATATCTCCAGCCTGTCCAGGTCTCTCAGTTTGTCAGTATGACCTTCTGGTGTACCAGCCACTTCTCCCAGTTTTGTGTCACCTGCAAACTTGCAGAGGGTACGCTCTGCCCCATCATGCAGATCATTAATGAAGATGTTGAACAGGACTGGAGGCAGTACTGACCCCTGGTGTACACTGCTAGTTACTGGCCTCCAACTAGACTTGGTGCCACGGATCACCACTAAATTATAAATTGAACCCTGAAAATTAAATTTACTGGCTGTTTACAAGCAGAAAAATTGGGCAACAGATTTGATCCCGTTAATTAGAAGCCTGTGTTCTTCTTGAGAAGCAGAAGTGCTCAAAGCGGCCTGCAGTTTTTTAACAACGTAGGGCTTTCTTCTTTACCATGTAATGATATCATTTTCCATCCCATATTAGTACAGATACTCAGCTGGGGGAAATTGGATTATCTTTTGTGTTATGGTTTGAAAAACCCACTTAGACAATTTGTTATTTAGACAATTACTCTATCACCTGATGACCCCTCCACACCCAGGAAGGGGAATGGGGGAAAACAAGTAAACATGAGGGTTGAAATATAAATAAATTTAATAGGATAAGAATAAATAATTAACAATAACGCTAAAGAACCAGTATCGATCCTCATACTGATATAAAATACACAAGGATTGTACTCAGCCCACTCTATCAGCAGGAAGCTGTGCACTCCCAGCAGGGGACACTGTCCCACAAATGTGGGGCACTGCGAGCACTGCGGCTTCGGGAGGAAGGGAAGGGCTCAGGGGTCTGGCACCAGGGCAAGAAGTTCTCAGGATGGCAGCCATCAAGGGAGAGAGAGCTCCTCAGCAAACTTTCTGATTTATATTGAATGTGCCATTCATGGTATGAAATAATCCTGTTGGCCAGCCTGGGTCAAGTGCCCGGATCTCATCATCCCTGCCCTGGCAAGGACTGAAAACACCAAGACCTTGAAACCGCATACCAGAGCTGGCTAAAAAGTAAATATTTTAATGAGTTCAGACACTAGAATCTTCTAGAAGTGCAGTTTTCCCACGCATCAGAAGAGAAATTAGTCCTGTGTCGCTCAAACCAGGACAATTTGTAAAAAAGAGAAATGCACTGGTTTACACCAAAGGAGCCATTTTCCCTCTATATTTCTCGCTGTATGATGGCAGAAATGCTGCATGGTTAAGCTTTGCTACCCTCAGTAGCTTAGTTTTTAGGTTATTGGTCAGGGTTGCATCAGGAGAACAGAGAATATAGGAGGAAAATGCTGCCTTATTGATGACATACGGATGTAAGCGAGATACGGGTTTTCAGTATTTGTTCATTGTCTGTTTAATATAGTTGTCTTATTTTTCCCTGTGAATTGTGCTGTAATTGTCTTTGTCAGGCCCAAACCCACCGTCTTCTCAGATGTAAAATTTTCACTGATTACTAATGATGCATGTGGAAAATGTTAGGATCAGGTGTAGGGTCCCTTTTACTCATGGGAAACTTAGGGACGGGGGGAAAGGAGCATTCCTTGCTTACTGACAGGCTGTTTCTATTAGTGCTAATACCATAATCTGCATTCTCTCCTGAGAATAAGTATTTTCTGTTCAGCTCACTTAGATTTGTCTTCTTCTTGCAGCATAAAATCTTCTATGATCATGTTGTACAACCTGTCTTAAATGAAGACAATGAAATAGGAGTTCGATCACTGTCAGAGAGCGAAGACAAGATCAAAGGATCATTTTCTTTAATGTCTCTGTTTGACAGCATCACGTACAACAAGGTTAAAAACGATACAGTTCTTCCTGATTCTTGTATATTCTAAACTAATGGTACAAAGCAGGTTTGAATTACAATGTTTTTCGTAGGTTGTTTTGTCATTCAAAATTTGTTTCTGCTGCACTCACAGATTTACTGGATGTTGCAAATCTATTTGTCAATGAAAGAAATGGTGAAAACACTTTTAACCTCCATGAAATATGAATCGTAGGAGTAGCCTGACTAACTTCTCTGAAATATAGTTTGAAAAAATACTGCGGTAATATTTGCAATAATAACTCATGTTTTCTCATAGCATTTTTTTTGTACTCCAGGGGGCTTCTATTACCTGGATGCTTTCTGGTTTCCTGAGTGAGAAGTTGTTTATCAGAGCACTTACTGTAAGTTTGAAAAACTAACACGTTCATCTTGATTTATAAGCTTGAAAATTAAAATTGTACAAATTGCTGTTTGCCTTGCTGATGTTTTTCATTGAACCCTCATGAATTCTGATGCTTCTGTTTGTTTCCGTACAGTCATATCTGAAAGAATTTTCCTTCTCAAATGCTAACCAAGATGATCTCTGGACCCACATACAGATGGTACTCATTTTATCTCTAGTATTCTTGCTCTGGTGTTCGGCACCATCCAAGTTTAGGGCACGTTCTATTTGTAGAAGACTGCACTGGAATTTGGCTATCCCTAGTGCTGTCTTTCTCTCACATAAAATTTGCTTTGCTGGCTCTTTCAGCTAATGTCTTCACATGTGTTTATTCGGCTGCTTTACTGCACCTGAGATCAGTGCAAGGAGTAGAGAGATCAGATGGGAAATCAGGGCCAGGTGGAGTTTTGGGTTTCATGGAGATTGCCTAAGCCTATGTGAAATTGCATAGCCTATTCTTCTGGAGCTTAAGTTTTGCCAGGCCAGTGTGTGTGATGCTCAGGGCTTGATGATCAGAGGTGCTGATATGTCACAGATGCAGCAAAGTCTATACCCAGGCCAGTAGCTCAGCATTTAACACTTCGCTGGTTTTGGTAGAAATCTGACTAAGAAAACAGGTGCTAATAATAGGTTTATTTTCTAAAACTCCACTTTCGTGTTCCTCTAAAGAAGGCTTCCATTGTGTGGCAGGCTCAGCCTTAGGTTGAGAACAAGAGTGCCGCAATTTCAGATATGCAAGGCTGTCACATCTTTTAAGCCAGCAGAGGCCCTACCAATTCACACTAGTTGGGACTCCAGCTTAGTATCTTTTCCAGTTTGTCTTTACTATTCAGTTTGTTCATTAGGTATTCACTTACAAATCTTTGTGTTTCGGCAGCTTTATTTGAATGAAATTAACAAATCAAGTCTGTCATAGCCATACAGGTGTATAAGTATATTAATACCGAAAAGAGAAAGGTTAGCAGTCAGGTTATAAGAACAAGAAATGTTATCTCAGTATTTCATAATTCCTAAACAGGCTTATGCTCTCTTTATTATAATGTCAATAATGTCCTTTGGACTTTGGTACATTGATTTTTGCAGAAATCAAAGACCAGCAAACGCAGTTATATTTTCTCTACTATGTTAGAATAACCCCTAGAGTGTTGCTGAAGGCCTATCAGTAAGCCCCTATTTATCATTACTATTTCTAATTCCTGTTTTTGTTGCAGGTCGTAGATGCACAGGATGAAGTTCAGTTGCCAGCATCTGTAAAACAAATAATGGATTCCTGGACATGCCAAAATGGGTTCCCAGTTTTAACATTAAATCTAACGACTGGCACAATCAGTCAGGAGCAATTTTTTAATAAAAAGAATGAAAACAGTACTGATTCTTACAAGTATGTTTACCTTGTATTTTTATTGTGTTTTTACCCTATTTTTTGCAGGAAACTCTTCAGTTATGACATGTTTTGACTATCTGATTTTTTAACTTAATGTTTTTTCTTGTCATGAGCTGTCAAGTAAAACCTGTTTGAGCCTCGAGTTTGCAATAGTTCTGCAAGCCATTTGTTTTGCCAAAAGGTTGCTTTCCTCTGGAGTAGTGGCTTTTCCAGCCACGTAATAGCTTTGTAAGGATAGACGCAGGCCATGAATAGGTTGCAGGAGTTTTGCTGGCATTTTGTTCTTTCCTCATCCCTTGGTTGTATGGACTGGGGACCTGGATGAACCCTGCTGTAGCTTCTCTCCAGTGCATATATTCCCAGTCTCTTCGGCTTGGCAAGGATAAAGGGGTTGCATTTAAGTACTTACATAAATGAGCCCTTTCTCAGAAAGTGCTGAGTACCTGACACGCAGCTCCAAAGTTCCTGTCAGCAAACATTGCTGTGTGCCTGGTTCTTTTGAAAGCTGTGCTGCTTATTTAGGTGCCTAAAAACGGTGATAGAAGGACCTGCCTTTGGTCACCCACGTTGGAAACTTGTGGCTAGAGTTTGAACTTTCAGCAGCTGTCACGAGCATTGGGATGCATGGTCAGGGCCCATGAGATAAGTTCTCATGCAGGGGAACAGTATAAAGGAGAGCAAAACCCAAAGCAGTCTTTCCCTGGATGCTACTGTTGGTCATACAAACAGCCAAAAGAAATTTTGATGAGAACCACAGAGTTCCCTTTCCTCCAAAGCTCCAGGAATTGTAGTACCTTCAGCATTTTTGGTAAGCTCAGATAAAGAGTTCCAAGTTACAAATATTAAATCTTTTGCTGTAGTTAGCAAGAGGCAACACCATGTGAATGTAAGAAAGTCCAGGACGTGTATTACAGAATTTTTCAGGGCTTTGAAGCTTTCATCTGTTTTCGCTCGGAGTTTTACATTCCATTAGAAAGGAAATTACAGTTGTCAGAATTACAGCTGTATTGCTTGCCTGGGGCCTTTCTTAGTAGATAGCCTTCTGAAAAGGAGCTTTACATTCTCCAGAAATAGGGTGAAGTGTAGTAAGTGAGGAGAATAAAATTATTGCCTGAAGAAGGAAAGTCAGAGCACAGACATACAGTGGTATTCAAATACCTAGCATTGAACAATGTTTTAGATATGAGTGCCTATTGAAAGCCATGCTAAAACTCCCTTATCTTTGATGAACCTAAGTGCTGATCCAGAGTAAGTACCACCATCTGATGAGGTTTTGTGCGTCAGAGAGGAGAGAAGGTAGATGGAGATTCTTCTAAGAAGAAACTCATCTGCAATCTAGTTTAGCATCAGCTGAGAGGGGTTTTTGTATAACATAAGAATTAATCTTTTTTTTTTTTTTTTGTTAAGTAACACATGGATTATTCCTATTTCTTGGATGAGAAATGGATCATCACAGCCCTTAATATGGCTAGATAAAAGCAGCAGTAAGTAATGTATTTGTTCACACATGCTACTTTCCCTCTTTTTCAGGCAATAAGACAGCTTGAGTGATCGTTTCACAGTATATGGACAAGTAAATAAGCAAACAGTGGATGTTTATTCCTCTGAATGCTTTAAAGTTAAATAAACTAGTGATTGCTAAGGTGAAAAATTAGAAAATTTGCAGAAAAGAATTGTTAGGCAGTACTTGCTTGTAAGGACTAGTGTCATGTGCTTAGCTTGCGTTATTGAAGTGATACCAATGCTGTTTCCTCAGCCATCATGTGACTTAAAAGCTACAGAAGTTATGAAAAAAACCCATCATGTTGCATCTGCCTGAAGGGACTACGATAAAGTAGAAATTCAATCTTTAAAACCCATTCCACTTGTGTTTGAAAGCCACGTATCAAACTTACCAGACAGCATTCAGTCAAGGAACTTACATTCACATTTTAAGATTAAAAAATAATAATTTTATTTTTGACTTTTTGATGCATAAATAAACCAAATGGTTTCTTACAAAGGTAGAAACATTAAGGGTAATTTAAAATTCAGTTACCATATTGTTCCTGTGATACCGAAATGGCTTCTAGTAGAGAATTGTTACGTTGTTATTCAGAGCTATTCATCAGAATGGTTTTGGTAAATGAAAATGAGGGATTTGGTACAAAAAACAGTTTTAACTTGAATTTTGGAATAGTTGCAGCAGTGGCATAACAATCCATAAAGAGGAAACGTCTCAGAAGTAATTTCACATATGTGTATTTTTGTTGCAAAGAGCTCTGAAGGAGCTAACTTACCTTCCTTCTAAACAGGTTAAATTAAACTCCGAGCTCCAGGCTGGGCTGCTACCAGCAGCCAAATGTGTCCATCCCGCACTGCACTGCAGTGTTAAAAGCCTGTCCTGTTGGTGTAGGGCTCCTCAGGCAATGTCCACATACGTGGCTTCTGCCCATAGAATTGTGCTGGTCACTGTCCCTGGGTGAGATGTCTGCACAGCAGAAAAGGACACACTGGGAGGGAGGATGGGGCTGTTATGGCAGAACATGTTCCACTCAGCCTGGGGAGTGGAGGAGCATAGTTTTGCTATTTTAGCTGGATCTAAATGTGCTCTTGATGATTAGCAGAGCATTGAACCAATATGCCGTTACAGGGGAAGTACTGCTAGTGGCATATTCTAGACACCCACTAGCTGTTTTTAAATAGGTAAGCTGGTATCTGTCATGTACCACTTTTCCATCTCATTTAACTCAGTGACTGAGGATGAATTCTGTAGCACTTGCTCTGTCAAAACACACTGAAGTCTCAGTCTTCTATTGGGAGTAAAACAGTGCTGGGTCTAGACTGCTCACCAATATTGATTTATTGTCTCAAGAGAGTTTGCCTTCTTCAATCAAGATGATAGTAGCCAGTTAAAGCAGCAGTTGAATCCTTTTCTGATGAGGCCAGCTGCAGTGGCTCCTCCAGATGTACTGTAGGCTACCAGGAGCATAGGTGAGATGAAATGGGACTGCAGGAGGCGGCCTTTAGTGAGTGACATAACTCAAAAAGGCTACAGGACTATTTTATTTAAAATAAAATTTTTTGATTACTTGTCTCTTGCATAAACTTAGCTGTTTTGCTTTCCTTGATCTCCGTTTATGTGAATACTGGTAGATGGTCAGTTCAGTTCTTCTGGAAGGTACTGAGCGTTGTGTGTTGGAGCAGCGCTGGGAGCAGCAGACGTGCTGGGGGTGCATGCCCTGCAGCAGGTATGTGAGGTTATTGCTCTTCATCCAGGCTGTTTATTCTTGGGTAGCCTTTCTGAACTCTCCCAGCTGGCTATGAGCTAAAGGGTAGGAGCAAAGTGGGTCTTCAGCCTCCCCTTTGCCATCTGAACGTGCTCAGTACCGGAGGGGTCAGTTGCTTGTTGACATTCTTCTGCTGGGCAGAGCAGAGATCACAAATGCACCACGCTTTTGGGGAATTCTCTTTGAGTCCAGCCTCAAACTGAGAACCTTAAACAGAGAGGCACCAACTCCAGTGTTTATGAATGCACAAGGATTTAGCAGTGCACAGAAAATAAAATGGTACATTTTAATGTCACTTTACAGACGTGTTTCCTGAAATGCAAGTATCAGAGTCAGAATATGACTGGATCCTGCTGAATGTAAATTTAACTGGATACTACAGAGTGAACTATGATCTATTAAACTTAAAAAGACTAGCCCGCTTGCTTGAAAATGATCCAAAGGTAAGATCATAATTGTTTTCTTAAGCTTATAGACTTTTCCCAGGTTTTCCTTCTTGGAGTTCTTACCAGTAATCACATTGATGAAAACCTGGAATAATGAGAAACTCATGTATCCCATAAGAACAAATGATCCCCTGTTGCACCACTAAAATCACTGGCAGCTTTCCATAGTGGAGGAGGAACAGGCCCAAATAGTTTCACATAAGCATGAAAAATGACTTTACATGAGATGGCATGCTGTCTTCAAAGTTGTCTTAACAGCTTGTGGTTCTTAAATTTGGCTCAAAGAGTTAATGCTATGGATGTGTGACTGAGCTTTATCTACTGTATCTACTGCTAGGTAACCATGGTGAAGGAAAGCTGTGAGAAAGCTTTTTATTTCCACATTTCCTCAAACCACGATATTTCTGCCAGTGAAATTTAAAAAAAAAAAAAAAAAAAAAAAAAAAATCTGACTTTTTTTTTGGTTGGTTGGTTTGGGTTTTTTTGATGGAGATTTTTCTTAGAAGTTCCAATCAGTTCTACTTGGGCTCTTTCAGTCCTCTGTAACCACTGTAACTCAGAGTAGACTTCAACCCACCTCACTGCCACAGCTTGGCCTGAAGGTGAAAGCAGTACGGAACAGGCTGTACACGTGGGTTGTGTGGTACTTCATGTTGTTTAACCCTAGAGTGAGCCAGAGGCTGCAGTAGTAATGTCAGATCATTGCTTTTAGTAACAACGGTGAGGAAGCTTAAGCTTTCGGCATAATAGTAATCAGTGCAGTCAGATGACTTCTCCAGAAGGTCTAGACATGAGGTCGGCTGATCAGGGCATGTGGTGTGGCTAAACCTTTCTACAGCACACTGATTTCCTTTCTTCTAGGCTTTTTTTCTTTCACAGCAAATCTAAGTCAGCAGGAAATTAGGTCTGTGCTGACTTGGGCAGCTGACTTTTTGGCACCGGTCAGTGGGAAGGTTCGCTCGAGCAGCGGCTGAGCTGAAGGAGCCTGGAAACAGGGAGGAGACAAGGAGGGACCAGCAGTGCTTGCGAGAGCACCAGCTGTAGGCAGGGGTTCCATGGCTCTGCCTCGCTCACTTAATGCATGATTGTGCCAGGGACTCTGCTCCTGACTAATCTGAGCACGTATTCTGAACTGAAGCCTCAAAAGGAAAAAACATACCAAAATGATGTAACTAGGATATTTTTAGGAAATGTAGCATTTCTGTATTTTAATTTTCATTACAGCATGCAAATAAAAGGGGTCTTGAAATTCTGTGCTTAACGTACTGTAGCTGTATATTTATGTATCTAAATATATTATGTAGCTGTAAATTTATATATTTATCTATATAAACATTCCTAAAAGCACATAATTTCAGCTTAAAATGCAGGATCCATAGAATCATAGAATCACAGAACGTGTTGGGTTGGAAGGGACCTTTAAAGGCCATCCAGTCCAACCCCCCTGCAGTAACCAGGGACATCTTCAACTAGATCAGGTTGCTCAGAGCCTCATCAAGCCTGGCCTTCAATGTCTCCAGGGATGGGGCCTCCACCACCTCTCTGGGCAACCCCTTCCAGTGTCTCACCACCCTCATTGTAACGAACTTCTTCCTAATGTCTAATCTAAACCTACCCTCCTCTAGTTTAAAACCATTGTCCCTTGTCCTATCGCTACCTGCCCTTGCAAACAGCCCCTCCCCAGCTTTCCTGTAGGCCCCCTTCAGGTACTGGAAGGCTGCTATAAGGTGTCTCCAGAGCCTTCTCTCCTCCAGGCTGAAATAATGATGAACAGAACATTATGATGTTCCGTAGAAGATTTTGGCGTAGAAAAAGTGTTAAACACTTGTCTTATCCTTCTGAAACACAGTAAAGCTTTTTTTAAACTCTTAATGATGTGTTTAGATCTGTTAACGCCACATGAATGCTTTCTGCAGGCTATTCCCGCTGTCAGCAGGTGCCAGCTGATAGACGATGCTTTTGCATTAACACAGTAAGTATGTTTTGAATACGTCATAGAAAATTATTAAACTACATTATTGCAGTCAACACTGCTAATTCTGCTTCGTTCATTCCTACCCATATGTGCCTTGTAAGAACAACAGATGTTTTGAGAAAAATGGTGAAGTATTTAATCCATTATTCTGTCAGTGCTGAGTGATTTCTTTCAAAATTTCTTTTAACTTTTGTTCCAGCTCTTAGGAAATATTTTAAATAACAGCACCTGTCATGAGTTTTTTAGGGACTAACCTATATTTGTTGTAACAGAAAAAAAGATTCTGAATGAACATTCTGAATTTTCCTTAATTTATTCTGGGCTGGCTCAGCTACACTGTCCTGCGTCACTCTTAATACCTCTTTTACTTCCCTTGCTGATGGATGACTCAGTTGTTCACGTCTGTGGTGCTAGAGAGGTCAGCAGTCCTGTGGGGAGCTGAAGAAGCAATAAATATGTCTGTGCCTCAAAGGTACCAGGGATCCCAAAAGCATCAGACACCTATGATGTGGAAGCTCAGGGAGGAGGTGGCCAAAGCACAGCGCCCCCCTCTCAGCACCCCTGGAGGTCGCCCTGAGAGGAAGTAAAAATTCCCATGCCGCTTCTCATACGAATGTCCTTTCCCCTAAGAGAGCTCAAAAACTCCTATTTAATATGGAATGTAACTGTGAAGTACAGAACTGTGGTCCTGTGTAAATACACTAGAAATGTTTCTGTTCTGGAAGAGAGGGGCTTTGGAATTGGAATTTTACTGGGAAAAAATTAATTCCGTGCTAATGCCGCACTGAGGCACCAAAATGCCATGCTGAAGTTGTTAATTCCACAAATAGTGTGCATATGAATTAACTTTTTGATTTTTTACAAAAACGTGTATTCCACAAAAGAACCTGTAATGAAAACATGTTGTGTAGCAATAAAAATGTATTATAACTTCAAACAGTGCTCTTTTCCTTCATTTGTTCTAGTGAGACTGACACATGCTGTAAATGTGCCTGTACTGTATCCTGCAGACACAAGCAGAATACAGTCTGCACACTGACGTGATTGTGTTATTACTTTCATAGTGGCACTGTGATCCGTAATAAATGTTTTGAGAGTTCAGATCTTAAAAGCACCGTTGTTTTATATTTATTTTATTTTTCCAACAGCTTTTCTAGGTCCCTCTCCATGCAGTATCCTGATGTTTTATTGTCAGTTTCATAAATAAAAATATATTCATGGTAGGTAATTAATGTGAATAGGTATGCTCGAGTATGAGGTTTTTTTATTTTCAAATAGGTTTGGATACATGCAGATTGAAACAGCGCTTGAACTAACAAAGTACCTTGCCAGAGAAGATGAACTCTTCATATGGAATGCAGTATTGTTAAACCTAGTACCTGAGAATTTGGAAGGTACTCTGAAGAACTATGAAGTATATCCACTTCTAAAGGTATCACCTTTTTTTGTTAGTTAGCAAAGATACTAGACCATTCAAATAAATGAGACTAAAATGAATGCTTTTTAAAGTCTCAAAAATGTAATGATGACTATGATGGGTCATCGTTCCTTTTGGATGTTGTTCCCTTTGCATGATTTTGTCAACCTTTTTGTTTTTTAATAGGAGGAGGTACTTATTTCTACATCTTCAATGATAAATATCATTGAATCTCAAGCAATTCTTATTGTAAAGCAGAAGTATATTCACATACGTTATATTAAACTTCATCCTAGGTTTTTGTAAAACTGAGGATCTGGAAAATACAGCTATCAGTCAGTAGTAAATAGTCAGTAGTAAGTAGTGGGAGTAACGCTGCTGTGTGTAAAGGGCATATAGTATGTATGGGCTCTGTGGTTTGTGCTGTCTTCCAGTTCGTCTTCATGGGGAGAAAGAAGGAATTGGGTTTGGATATGAAATGAGACGATTCCCTCCCATATTTGAGCTACCTGAGATGATACTGCCTTATTTATTTCCTTGACTTCTATTTGAAGAAGACTTCATTTTTGTTTAAAGTACAATCCCACAACAGTAGTTCTATTAAGTTCTAAAAGTAAAGGTATATTTAAAATATGGGAGAAGAACAATGTCTTTTCTATTGAGAAGTTCTTTTTCTGTCTTGGAGAACGAGCATTTGTTTTCTTTCGTAATGAGTTCAAAGTGATGTGAAATGGTAACTTGCCAGTTTAAATGAAGGTACAGGTGTATTGAATTTTAAACCCAATTTATACACTTTATTTTAATGTGCTGTGTTTTCAAGAAATTAATAGTGGTAAATATTTAGGAAAATTCTGAGCAAGTAAAGAAAAATACAGTAAAATAAAAACTTGCATCTAAATTAAAGTAATTTTTCTTTCCCTTCTTTTAAAAGAAATACCTTTTAAAGAGAATGTTGCCAATATACCATTATTATGCAGGTTTTATTCGTCAAAACATTGATGCTTTGGAAGGTGATTATTTTGCTCAGTAAGTATTCTGCTTTTCTCAAAAGTTTGTTCTGATTTGATTTGATCTGATACACTGCAGTTTGCCCCTATAAATTTAAATACAAGATACAGGAAAAATGCTCTAATTAGTTTGAATGTAACTGCATTGTTATTTTTATTGTCCTAAAAGTGTGTGTTACTTGAGATGACACTTCCAATGAAACTGCAGTATCAGGATAGTTTGGGATATCTTCATTCTATTTAGCGAGCATAGAAGATGGTAGTTTAATGAGCTCAGTGGTGGCTTTTGTTTATTGGGGAACAGGCTCAACAGGCTGCTGGAAGTTGGGGGAAAACTGACAGCAATGAACTTCAGATGTGATATATGGATCAGTCACTAGAACTTTAAAATACAGGCCACTGTAGCCACAGTCTTGAATGTCAGAGAGATTTGAACTAGACGCAACTAGTCTTTTAAAACTACGAAGAGGGATATAAACCACGCAACAAACTAAGAAAAAATATAGTTCGTTGGCAGCCTCACTAATGTCCATGAATATTGATGTCAGGAACCCACTATAGGTAGGTTTTGGGTTCTTTTTTTTAAATTAAACTTAAACTGTTTCTAGCAGAGGTTCTCCTGGGTTAACAGTATGATGCGCTGAAACTGTGCTGGTCAAGCACAGTTCCATTAGTCCAAATGTGGAATACGTATCTTTTATTCTTGCTATTTTGGCTTCCCTTCAAGAGTGTATTTGGAGAAATTTTTTGCAACAGCGTGCTGGCTGGGCCTCCAAGACTGTTTGGACCTGTCGTCTGAACTGTATGCTAAGTGGATGGACCACCCCGAGTACAAGTAAGAATGATAATGTGCTCTTAGAGGTATGCATGCGTAAGTGAGGTGGAAAGTTGAAGGACTTTCACATGGGGGAGAATGAGAAATGCTCCTGTACGCTGCTCTTCTTTCTCAACAGAATGACAGAATTGAAGCCTAACTGTGCCCCTCTAACCCCTTCCTCTTCCCCAAATCCCAGCTTTATCACGATTTTATAGTTATTGCTTTTTGCATAGACTTTACAGCCTGGCAGATGCAGATTTTTGCCATGAAAACTAAAATCTGTTTAGCCACATAATAGGTGGAGCTCAGATTAGGGCTCATATCCCATATTTTCCAGTCCCTTTGCTTCAGTACAACCTTAGGGTTATCATGTACACCAACTCAGTTTCTAAGCTGCTTTTAGCAATACTGAGTGAAGTGATGTTTGTGTGGTACAGGCATCTGCCCATGGTGAGCCCATCGAATTGCCTTGCATGTTCTGTAATCAGGTAACGAGGTGCAGGGAACAGCTGTCAGCTCTTATGCTGATACAGGATCCCAGTGGTCAGGTTCCTGGTCTGTGAGGGTGGAGTCTAGGCTCTACCAGGATCAGACTTTCTGTATTTGAGTGTTGCATTGTTAAAGACAATTTACAATGTATTGAAATTCTTATTCTTTTTTCCTCCCTCTTTCTTTTCATGTTTTTCTATGCAATAGCCAAATAGTATTGGCACTGGTGAGTGAATATTTAGACTTTTTTTTTTATTATTTGTCATAGTTGTAGTAAATATTTTATTGTTACTTGTATCTTTGCTGATACGTGTAGTTGACAAAGTAAACTGAACTTGCACTTTTATGTTTGTGGTTTTTTTTAAATAGCTTCATAGTGATCATCCTCATAAAAAACAAATTGTGCTTTGCAGTTAAACCGTAAAGTTTAAATAGCCTCAATACATTCTGTTATGTTCCAGAGAGAACATTCTTACTAACCCACACTATAAGCAACAATGCTATGCTGAATTCTCAAGCTGATTTCAAAACAGTCACCTATCTTCCCCTATTAATAATATTTGAAATATTTTTTTTTCCTGTTGGAATTCTACATAACTTATATGAGTTGAAGAGCTGAAAAGTCTGTGAAATTAGGTGGAGAAGATTAATTTCGCTGTCTTTCCTGGCACTGAGATGAGTTCAAAGGGACCGTCCAGCCTCACACTTCCTATGGCTAAAAGTGTGGAAAAAAATGCAACTATGAATTTTATTAAGTGAAAAAAATCATCACGTTTTGAGGAAAAAACCCTGTAGGAGATAGGACGCTTCTTAGGTTTCAAATGACAGATCACAGTTCCTGTTCAGTTAAAGAGGAGGCTTTTCATCTGCTGGATAGAAAAGGAAAAGGGAACAATAAAATTTTGGCTCAGATTTCACAGACAGACCCCTTTATGTTCTCCATCCTGAGAGCAAAATTCATAACAGCACACTATAGCTGTTCTGCTGCAGGTGGAACCCAGCAGGATTCTCACATCTGTGGAAGGGAGTAGTAACGTGATCAGCTTTCCTCTGAATGTTTCCAAAGAGTTCCTGGCAGAACTTAACTGGACTTGATATGGTGCATTTCTATCTGTTCCATGAGATAACAAGCCAAGAGCTGTGATTCCCAGCCAGTTTCTCAGTTTTACTCTTTTTTTTGCTTCTAGGAGCGAAGTGGAGTTAGCTAAATTAATGTATTCTCTGTGGTGCTGTTACTGGCTTGTCTTCTTTTGAAAGAAGAAAATGAGTCTAGAGGGAGGGACAATGTTGCTGTACATTTTAGTTATTTACTGAAGGCATCCCTATACTCCTGTTGCCCCCAAAAGTTAAGAAATCACTATGTCACTTCTGCATTGGTTCCAGGAGAGCAACATAAAATAATCCACCCTCCTTCCCAGCAGCTTTTTGCATCTTCTCCAAGATCCATAAATGAGAGAATCCTGGCAGGCCTGCAATACCAAACCACACAACCACTCCCAGAAAAAAATATCAAGATTAGTAAGACCCACCCCTCATCTAATAGAACCTCAAGCTCCAAAGTCCCTCTGGACCACAGTGGACTTCCTCTGTGAACTGTATAACATAAA
This sequence comes from Fratercula arctica, assembly GCA_947846985.1. Taxonomy (NCBI): domain Eukaryota; kingdom Metazoa; phylum Chordata; class Aves; order Charadriiformes; family Alcidae; genus Fratercula; species Fratercula arctica. The sequence goes on along the minus strand of CANTUZ010000026.1, from coordinate 67,552,493 downwards.
CCACTTCAGGACCGCCACAGACGTCCCAGAGTAGGCTGCAGCCAAATGATACACAAAGCTTGTCTCTTCGCTCTTCACCCACAACAACTCCACACTCAGTGACCAACATTTTCTTGAAACTATTGCTAGCTGCACTAGCAAAATAAATAGCTGTATTTTAGCCAAAGCAGCTTTACCCTTTTATCACCCGACCATGGCCTCTTTCTGCAATGTTATGAAATGATTATTAAAAAAATTCCTAGATGCTGTAACAGATAAGATCTGTCATAAAAGGATTCCTTGCAGGACTGTTCTTTGCCTTGACATAACCACTCGATTTCAAGTAAGCATAATTCCCTGTGGTAAATCCCCTATGTTCCAGCACACATCCAGGTAAATGAATCCAAATTATTCTTTGCAGTAAACATAAAATGTACCCATACTTTCTGTTATTATACCAGTGAAATTCCCCACCCACAATGGGAGTATCAAAATCCCTGCATCTTTCTTCTTAACAAGTGGTGTCTGCCATTCAGAACACCCAATTCTCTCCGTCACTCCCACTTAGTTTCCAAAGTTTACAAATAACTTGTCTCTAGCTTTTGCTTTGAAGATTGCTGTCATATAGCCTTTTTTCCTGACTAATGTTTTGTCTTTTCCTGCTGGTATTGTCACCATTTTCTCTAGGATGGTCTAGTGAAATTTTCCTCAATTTATATTTAAATTTTAATTGTCTGCTTCTGGTTTTGGGCCTGAAGAACAGCTTTTGTGACCAGAAACTTGTCTGGTTTTCCCAGTCTATGTCCTGATCTAATGGAAGATAGTGTTTACACTTCTACTTACAATCTTGGTCTTCGGTAATGCTAAGCAGATTAACAGTATGCCATTGGGATGTTCAGCGTTTCATGTGTAGCAATGGTACCCATTCTCCTACAGAGAATTAGTCCAGAATACCACTAATGTAAGCTGTTTTCAGATAGTCTATATAGTGGAATACATTGCTATTACTGGAAAGGGTTGAGAATGTCTTAATGTTAGGGTCACATCATTGTCACAGGAGAAAATTTCTGTTCAGCCTTTGAACAGAGTATTACACTGATAATGTCGTCATTTAATTTCTGTTATGAAATTCATTGCCATGTTGAGGATTGTCCCCTGGGGTGGGAGGGAGTTATAGGAGGCTGAGTGTTGCATGGAGAAATGTCGCTTCTGTTTCCATTTGTGATGCACGTGGCTCTCCCTACTGGATGCATTCACTCAGGAAACTTTGAAAAGACTTGTCTGGGATGATGTTTATATGCAGCTGTACCCTCTTTAATGGTCTGATCTATGTCTTAGTCTGTGATGTGAAAAAGTGTCATTGACACTGTATGTACGCAAAATAGCTTGACTCAATGGTTTTAAAATTTATTTTGGGTTTTCCTTTAAACTGTATGCTTTTTAAATATTTAAATCATGAATAAAGCATCAAATTTCCTAGCTTTATTTAAATTGCTATTTTATATTTCCTTTCTTGTGCATCTTTTAACTGTAAATAAACATTTGTTTTCAGTTATGCGTTAACTGCTGGTTTTGACTTTTAATCATATATTGCTTTGCAGAATTCCCTTTTTGATTAGAAGAACGGTCTGCTGCTATGGTGTTGCAGGGGGAGGTGAAAAAGAATGGAATTTTGCATGGGAAATGTATAACCATACCGACTCCACAAAGGAAGATAAAGACATCCTGCTCTCTGCCATGAGCTGTGCCAAAGAGTCATGGTTACTTTACAGGTGACCTTGATCAAAGTATATCTTTCTGTATGTAGAAGTAAATCACAAGAACACAAATTCTGCACTGTGCAAACCTGCTAGAGGTTAGCCTGCCCCAGAAGCTGTCTTATACAGCTTCTTATATATAAGAAGACCACAGAAGTGGTCTTATAGACCACTGGAAGAATTTTAAGAGTTCTCTAACAGAGAAAGTATGATAAAAGGGCAACCGCAAATGATCCTTCTGCCGGTATAACATCCAGATGGTAATCACTGAGAAAGGGATTTCCTGAGCTGGTAACCAGCCTGTCATGTCTAACACAGGGCCTGTCTTCTGTCAGTGTATCTAGTGACCTTTTCTAACTAAAATTATACTTCAGACTTTATAGCAGACTATCGCAACACATTGCATATTGTATGAAAACAATTTTGGTTTGTTTTAAACCTATTTTCGTGTTGTTTTTTAACTTGGAACCCATTAGCTGCCCTTACTCTCTGCACTGTAAGAAACAGTAATTACCATAATTTGCACTGACATTTTCCCCTCATATTTATGATTTTATGTAATTTTCCCATATTCATTCTCCCCTTCTCATTTTGTTTCCAAACTAAAGTGTCAGTCTATTTAGCCTCTGTGTGGAAGCCAAATCACCCAGGTTAAGGGCAAAAATTAAAATTGAGTTACTAGCAAGCTGTTCACCATTTGAAGTGCACACTCACACTGAAAAGTAATTTTTTTAAAATTCCCAGCTTCACAGAATCATAGCATATCCTGAGTTGGAAGGGATCCATGAAGATCATTGAGTCTAACTCCTGACTCCATGTGGGGCAACCTAAAAGTTAAGCCATGTATCTAAGTGTTGTCCAAATCCTTCCTGAACACAGTTTGGAGTACTGTATTTATTATCTTTTACTGCCATCCATATTAAGTCTTTTCACTTTCTCAGTAAAAAGATGTTGAAGCTGAATTCTTTTAATCTGTCATGTCCACATTGCCTAATGAATTTGTCAAAGGACAGAAATTTGCCAGTGATGGTCTAAAGAATGATCATCCAAGAACTGGCATAAACTCAATGGGTCTAAAGCTCTGAAAGTAGCAGAGATGTTTCTCCTGCCAGCCTCCTGCTCTTGTGATGGCAGTCATTTGAGAAGATAGAACAAATATGCCTGAGAAGAAGGCAAGATGGGTTGGGAAGATACGTCCAATAAGCTATGTTGATTTTGCACCTAACCTATGGTCCTTTATTGACTTCGTCATTAGCACAGGCCAGCAATGGTCCTGTTGCTGGAGTTGTGATGACCTTCTTCCTCCCTGTGCCGTAGTAGTTGATAAGCCAATCTATTTTTCTGAATGCCACCCTGAAGTCTTTTGGGATGAGGAGCTTTTCCTGGCTCTCAGTATATTCTTTTCCATTCTGTTAAGCATGGTCATGGCATGCAAATGGGAGAAACCCAGCTCATCTCCTCTACCCATAAAGCAGCTGCCTGGAAGACCCTATGAGAAGATAACTCTTTACCAGTGCTCCTTGAAAGCAGGAGCATGCAAGGCAATAAACTGATGCAACAAAGGGAATAGTAACTTACTTTTTCAAGATATTCATGTGCTCACTGCCACTGACATCATTGGCTGGTACTTCCTTAAATACTTAAGAAATCACGCCTTAGCCCCCATGAAAGCATCCAAGACCCCTTGTTACAGAGTCTTGGTATCAGGGACCCTATAAACAGGTCCTGTTTGCATAAAGAGTGTCTCACTGCTGGCTCACTCTCTAGGCTCCATCTGTGTCACAGCAAAGTGAGTCCCCAGCAACTGAGAAGCAGTTTGCCCTTTCAGAGGGTTGTCTGGTAGGAGTGGTTGTCTTTCTGTATCACAGATAAGAAAAGCACATATATCCACCTGATGTGCTACACCCTCATTTTCCTGAGAAGTGGAGAGTCAGTGCGCAAGAACGAGGGATTTCACCAACAGAAGGACAAAACCCAAGCTGAATGCACAGCTCAGAGTGACACCAACTTTGGTATAACCTTCCACACTCTGGTATTTGTTGAGACAGGAATTTCCCCAAACTAGATGGTATTTCCAGGCCATCACTGTTAAACAGCAAGTGATAGGTACAATTATTACCTTCTTTTCTAACAGATACTTGCAGTATGGACTCAGCGATACATTATTTTCTTCCAATTGTACTTCAGTCATCATCTTATATGTGGTGACTAAGGATATTGGGCACCGAATAGCCTGGGAATTTGTTACGGAAAACTGGCCACTTTTAAGTGAAAGGTATGGTAAGCAATCAGATTTGGGTCTCCTTTATTTCTGTGGTTCTTTGGCTTCTTCCTCTATCTTTGTGTTTGAGATGTGAGATCCAGGTGTAGAAAAAGGCATCCAGAGATGCCTTTTTGCAATGATAGATGCAATTCCTTAAGTATGCAGAGCATTCAACCCTGATCAGGGCTTAATGTCAAAGAAGACCTCATGTCACATGCAGAATGCTTTAAAAATTAGTCCGTTCATGACTGTTTCAGTGCTTTTAGGTGTTAAATTTCCTGGAAAATCTGACTCTAGAAATGGGTTTATCCATTAGCATTTCACAAGCATAGTATAAAATGCTCGAGTAAGACTGTAACCTCTTTTCTAAAGAGAGTATGGAGAGATGGGGGATTGGAGCGTAGAGGTTCACAAGCACTGCAAGGACCAACGGCAGTATTAGTCCCTGATTTAAGTCCTAACCCATCTCCAGCCTACCTGCACCGATGCAGGTAAGCTGCAGATGAGCTTGGGCTACCTGTCTCGAGCAAAGCAAGTATTTTGATGTCTGTTCAAAGACTCCCTCTCTCCTTGGCAATGGTGAAAAGCAGCAGGGCTGTGACAGAGTGTATTTCTGCTGCCTTTGGTGGCAGAGGGGTCCATCGGGAGCCATTAGTGGCAGCATAACCAAGACCAGCCCTCTGGGAGCATTCAAATGTGCATCTCTATTGCTAACGCTAGAAAAGGCAAGTTGTAGCTCGTTTGTGTCACACCAGCTTGTTCCCTTACAAAGCTTTTTTGTGTTGTGATGAGAAATTTGCTGGGAAACTGACCCATTATTTTAAAACTAAAAGAATAGTGTGGGCATTAATTTATATGCCATCGTCAAGATACCAACAGAAGCACCAAGTTGTTAGAATCATTATTAGTTAGCCTTTCTAGGTCAGTTTAACTGTATGGGCTTACAAAGATTACGCGTTTTAAGCAAAGAATACATGTTACCAAAGTAGAAATATCAGATCTTACCTGTAAATTAAAATGAAGGGTAATTAGTGTTCTTCATCCTGCTTGAATGTCTAAATTGAGTGTTAATGGTATTTCTTTAAAAAGGAAAAAAGAGTACACTATTGCAAACTTCAGCTTAGTTAGTATTTCCAACATGGTAAATAATAACTAAATAGTGGGAATATTTTCAAGTGAGATGAAATTAGTATATGTGTTAACATGCTGTTTGAGGGACCTTTATCTCAATTTTACAGGTATGGGAAGGAATTGTTACATGATGTATTAAAAGACATGGGAAGATTTGTCAACACAGATGTACAGATCCAAGAGGTAAATCAGAGAAGCAGTTAGTTCTAACTTTATTGCTAGTTTGTAAATATAGGCTTTTAAATACCTTGTTTTTTAAAGAAATCATAGAATGTATTATGTGATGTTGCTGTGTTGAGACATGGAGAAAAATGATACTTCCTCATCTGAGAAATAAATACGTGAATGTGCACCCACAGCTCTGTGTGTGCAGCTGGTTGTTAAGCAGGGCATGAAAGTGAGCTTTTGTGCAGGGATGGACGCTGTCCTGCTCTGTGTGGTGGTCGTGTAAGAGGTTGCCTGATGGCCTACATGTGTGACACAGTTCTTTCCTTTCGACTGCATGGCCGCCCAGATGGACCCATGAACAATACTTTCTAACTGGGCTGCTGTACATCTGGAAAAAGGGGATGGGTTTGGGGAAACCTGCTGAAGGGTGGAAATCTGTGGGAGTTGGCCGTAGGCTGTTTTAGGTTATTCCCCACAATAATCCACATTAGTGCCTGTGACAAATTAATAACTATCACTGCTTGTTTCGTACTCTCTTCTTGTTCTTCCGCCTCCAGCCCAAGTCTTCCCAGATTCTTTCACAAAATATTCTTTTCTCAACAGCTCATCTTTTATGCTGTCTGCATGTGATCCACGTTTCTGTGCCAGCCCCGAACTGCTAGTATCTGTCATTACAAGAAAAATTTACTTCCCTTTTTTGCTGTTGATTGATGCATGTGTACAGCAAGTAACTGAGAAGGGATACTTAATGAGGACAGCAATTCAGAGAGTTAGCTCCTAAAATCAAAGAAATGTCTCTTCAGCATTCACGAACTCCTAAGTTTTTCACCTTTTATACTTTAGGGACAAGTTAACTCCTGCTATGGCAAAAGCAATATCCCAGTGCCAGCCTTTAAATGAACCTTCAGGTTTGGAACTGAGTCTCAATAAATATTATCAGAGCTGTCTCATTTTCCTCTTTGAAATCTGTCTGCAGAGATCACCTTTACCGTGATGTCTACAGGAAATGTACCAAAAGTTGGGCTGCTGGTGTGTTACGTTGCTGGTTATCATGCTGACATCTATCTCATTTCTCTTGTTCATTTCCTGCTCCCCCCATATGTTTCCTTGCTATTCTCCAGTCCTCTCTTGTCCTCTGCTCATTAGACTGACAGGAAAGACTTCTTGTTCTGTGATTGTACAACAGGCAGCACAAGAGGATTCTGCTACACAACTAGTCCTAGACACTGTGTGGTACCACCAGTACTAGTGAAGTTGGCTGCATTTGAAAGGATTTTTAGAGAGACGGCAAAAGGGCACGTTTCTGATGTGCAAGGAGCTTTCCCACCTTAGTGTAAATCAGTAAGCTTGACCCATCCCCTCTTTAGTGTCTGCCATCTCACCCTTTTCTGTGCACTTCTGTCTAACGCATCTGTCAGGTACACGGTTGCTTTCTGCACGTGAAGTTGTCTGAACTAAGCTCATGTGTTTATTTCTTCAGTTACAGGTTTTTTATAACACTACACTGGAAGAGGATGAGAGAGTAGCTGCTACTCTACTCCTGGAGCTTACAAAATCTGAAAATATGGAAAGGAGAGAACTGCTAATCAGAGTTGCCAACTGGTTACAGAAGAATGTAGATGATTGACTTGGAAAACATTTTCCAGTATATTTTAGAGTGTGATTCACTAGCATTTTGGTATTCATTTTAGGATGTAATTAAAAATAAAGCACATTTTTATGAGTCCTGTGGTTGTCCTTCCAACTGGAAAGTCAGGCTAAAATAATCTACAAAGAAAAGAAAGATTCAGCAAAAGAAATGAGAGATAGATTTTGATACTATATCTAAATTAATTTCCTACTGGATGAGTTGTTAGTAGGGATGCATTGCTAATAATAATGTAACATATACGGTCCTAAATAATTTGGTTTTTCTGAACATCAGAATGAAAGGTGTGGTACAAGTTTGTGGCAAAAAAACATGAGGAAGCTGATAAAGTTTTATATTATCTTTTGCTTATGATTTTGTGCTGGTTTTGGCTGGGGTAGTGTTAATTTTCTTCTAGTAGCTATGGGGCTATCTTTTGGATTTGTGCTGGAAACAGTGTTGATAATATGGGGATGTTTTAGTCACTACTGAGCAGCGCTTACACAGAGTCCAGGCCTCTTCTGCTCCTCACACCATCCCACCAGTGAATAGGCTGGGGGGGGGCACAAGAAGCCGGAGGCGACACAGCCAGGACAGCTGACCCCAACTGACCAAAGGGATATTCTATACCATGTGACATCATGCTCAGCATATAAACCAGGGGGAAAGTTGTCTGGGGGGCTGCTGCTTGGGGACTGGCTTGGCATTGGTCGGTTGGTGGCTAGCAATTGTTTTTGTTTGCATCACTTGTCTTGCTGGGGTTTTATTCCTTTCTCCTTTTGTTATTTTCCTTTTTGTTACAATTTATTATTATTTTTTAATTATTAATATTATATTTTATTTTATTTCAACTATTAAACTGTTTGTATCTCAACCCGTGAGTTTTCTCACTTTTACTCTTCCAATTCTCTTACTCCCTCCAGCCTGCTGGAGGGGGAGTGAGTGAGTAGCTGTGTGGTGTTGGGTTGCTGACTGGGGTTAAACCATGACAGATTGACCTCGGGCAAGTCATTTAATCTGTCTTTCTCCACTGCTATGTCTGTAAATTGTGAAGAGGACAATAATCAAGAACACTGCTTTGAAACATAAACTTGAGAACGCCTTCAGAGCTGAAGGGAGGAAAGAACTAAAGAACCTCAAATTTTAGTTGTAATAAATGAATGCCTTGTCATTCAACCTTTATTTTTCCTTAGCAGATCTGTACTTAACGTGTCTACATGCCCATTTGTGTTTGATTAGGAATGTGCTTTTGAAGAGATCCTCACAGTTGTCTCTGTTTAGCATGCTTCAACCCCCAGGACAATTTTGCAGTGCGTGAACTGGATTCTTTTTGGATGAAATTTATCTAGCTCCTGATGAGCTAGCTCCTGGTGTGCAACTGATAGACACCTCCATCTGATGGTCATTTTGTCCATGGCACTAGAGTGCAATTAGTCTAAACTAACCCCTCTGGAACATCACCAAGTGTTTCTATTCGTACTGCACTGAGCTGCTCGCTGATGTAGACATGGGGTTAATCATCTTGCTTATGCAGCATTTTGGAAGTGACAGACAGAATTCATTCCATTAATATTACCAAACCATATTAGCTTGTGGTTTAAGAAGTATGGGATCCTCAGTCCATGCAATTTATTTATTTGTGGGGTAATAATATTATGAGAAAATTACTGTACTGCTGCTCAGGTTAACACAGAAAACAATGTTATGTGGGAACGCAAGAAACCCAAGTTAGAGAACTGAAATATGAGGAGACAAGGAATAAAACCCAGACTTGTTAATAGAAAGAATTTTTCACTGGCATCCTCTAAAACATTTAAGGAAAACATTGCCATGTTGGCTGCAATGAATCTCCGCATGGCTGCAAGGAAAAATTGCACTTATTTTGAGACTACCTGGGGATCCCTGCAGCATATAGGAATTGTGAACTGCTGCACCCAGGTTTGTGCTGGAATCGTTCGACTCCTTTAGCGTTTCATCCAGTTAAGGGTAGTGCCAGTGAAAATTGTATGCATTCTTGACAGTCTGCATCAAGCTGATTCAGAAAGCAGAGGAAGTCATCAAGTTGTGATGAGCTAGAGGGGGTTTGTTTCAGTATTTCCTGTAATTCCCAGTAGTTAATCACTGGCTCTGCGTGCCTCGTCAGGCGGGCCAAGCAAAGCTCAAGAAAGTTATTGTTGCAGGATTTATGTACTAAACTTCCTGTAAGAACATTTTACCCCAAAGCTCAGTAGGTCCAAACCATTTCCTTCCAACCATGAGTAGTAACCACTCTTCCTTTCTAACCACTCTTCCTTATTATTCTTTTGTTACCTTTTTCTTCTTTCTACTGAACAAAAATCTGAATAAGAAATGCCAGTATGTAAACAATTACTAAAACAATTTTAAATAGAACTTATTTTCAAATAATTCCTCCTGACTAATTTGTGCCTCTTGGCTGACATTCTGTACTGCAGAATAGCAGCACAGTTTTCATGGCAGAGGGAAATGTTGAAGGTGATTGCTGGGCAAGCTGCCTGAGTAGGAGCAGATCTGAATCTCTCTTCCTTCCAGAGTCTGCACTTGCTGGCGTGTAACATGGACAGCTGTACAGTGGCAGTTCTTGCTGCTGTTGAGGACAAGTTGTGCACAGAGGTTTGGAGGGTGGCAACTGGGAGATGCAGCAAGGGAAGGAGAGATGCATGGGAGGAATCCAGGGCAAGCTGGGAAAGCTGCTTTATTGCAAAGGGAGTTGGGGTGAAAAGAAGTTCACTGAAAATGAGTATGAGGACATGGATGGGACTTCAGGAAACGAGCTTCTACAGTACTTACCTAGTCTGTGTAGGTGTTACGGGGCATGTAATTGTGAAGACATATGTGTGTATGGGGCAATTTTCAATGAGATGAGAATTGTCATTGATAGACAGGATGTATTTAGTAGACCCTCAGGGGGAAAAAAAAGATATGATGGGAAAAGACCAGCTTTTGGCCTTAAGTCCTACCCTCTGCCTTGAGAGTGTGGAAGTCAAAAAGTTACACTTGTTCTGCCTTTATAGTATTGCGTGCATGACAGGGCAGGAGACTTGGGAGCTGAAAAGGATGGGGAAGAGATTGTGCAGTGGAAGGACTGAGGCAGAATTAGGCCCTCAGGAAAAGGTGCAGTAGTTACTCATGGTTGGAAGGAAATGGTTTGGACCCTACTGGGCTTAGGAGTAAAATGTTGTTATGGGAAGTTTAGTCCAGAATAGTTGGGAAGGGAGGATGAAAAGAGGTGAGAGGACCAGAGGTCCAAAGAGGAGACAGGATGAGAGAGTAAATGAGGGAAGCTGTAGGAGCAAAGGAAGATCCAAGGGGAATGAGGAGAATGGTCTAAAGAGATAGAAGTTCAGGCTTCTCTTAAGTGTGTTGCTTGCCCTGCTTCCTTTCCCCATAGAAACTCAACCTGAGGTATTTTGAAGGATTATGTTGTAATCTTTTGGACCCTCCGTTGTTCATCTAGAACAGGGCTGATGTGCCTTCAGGCGTGTCCCTGCCCCAGTGCTGGTCATCTGCAGTTCATCACCAATGTCCCTGCCCTAGCATGAGCTGCCCACAGGCTGAAGTCACCTTGGAGGCATCCTTCCTCTGGTATCAAGTACCTTCTCCCAAGTGTGCATCTCCAGCTGTGTCCCCAGCATCTTCCATGTGTCTCCTCCAGTTTGTTTCCTTCATTTTCTCCTGCCCCACTACTGGTCTTTCTTAAATATGTTTGAGCAGTGATGTCATGTGTTCCCCTGACTGGCTGCAATTTTGGTGTGCGATGGGCTGGTTTTGTCCATTTCTGAGCTGGCTGGCTGCAGCTGTTAGAGCACAGGGCAGTTCCTGGCCCACCAGCAGCCCCCACTGCCTAAATCCTAACAGTGCTGATCAATACAGTCCCGTAGTCTCTGTTGCAGCTGCCATCACCAGCTGCCCCACAGCACACAGCTTCCAGCTTTCCTCTGAATGCCAGGGCTGGCACTAAGAAATCCTGTGTCGCCACTTGTCCCCCTGTTGCCACATGCTCTCCCTGCCAGTTTCTCCACCACTGCGAGCCAAGCTGTTCCCAGTAGGAAGAAAGACTTCAGAGCTGTTTAAGTCAAGGTCCAAGAGCACCAGCTACCTGTGCCTCTGCACCTCTTGGCACAGCTGCCCTGTTGCCCCACGCTGCCCATGGCCCCCTTCCTCCCTGGTACCCCAAGGAGCCTCCCAGGCAAGGGCTCATTGTGGGGTGTGGGTGGTCAAAGTGTGAGCCCCATGTCACTTGGCTGCACTGATGGCAGCCTGCTCATTTCAGTGTTGTTGAAAGTCCCAGAAGGGTGAGTGTGGTGTAGGAAAAAGGTAACAGGGGGCTAAAGTGCCACAAATGAACAGAGATGTGGCCTCGCCACATTCCTGTTGTGACTCGCAGAGGACAAAAAGAGCTGTCATCTCTGCATCCCTTGTCCCAGAGATGCAGGGACTCCTCTGGAGCCATGTGTGATGGATGGACCCGACTTCTTGACAAAATTGGTGGTAATTTGGTTCTGGCTCCAAAGGCAGTAAAGGCCTGGGCCGTAACCAGCCCAAGAACTTCTATAGTTCCAACTTGTTCTCTGAAAGCTTGTGCAGGAACGGGGTGACATGGTAAGCATTGATGCATAAGAGCTTGGAAACTGGAACACTGACCATGTGGTTAACACAAGAATAGCAGGTGGTTCTTCCAAGACTCATTTGTCAAGGAACAAAGGAAGTTGTGGGTACAAGGAGTCTCATGCTTATGTTTTCCATCGCATGTAATTTGACTGTGAGCCAATCACTTTATTCCATAAACGCGACAGCCTAAGTGCGCCTTCTTCGAGCTCTCCCTGCTAATTAGCTGGCTGCATGGTGGTGATCTCCCCTTGAGCTGGGATGCCTCTCAGGGTTACTCCTCAAGGCTGAGAGGCCCCTTGCCAACTGTTGCTCTTTGGTAAGTGACCGATAATGTGCATAAGCTTGTATTATAATGCACTAAGATTTTGTATCGGTAACTTTGAATCACTATTATATCCTCTGCGCTGCAAGCAACTTTGCCATCTGTTCAGTCTCACTCTTACAATATCTTACTTAATTAAACCACTGGTGCTGCTGCCTTTGGCAGTGGTTCTTTAGGTGGTCAAAATCTCCCCCGAGACAGAGGGACAATGGGATCTGATCTTCTGGGGGCTGTTGTCTGTCATTCTGTGATGGCATGTTCTCTGAGGCAAGGACCTGAGCGGGGATGATGGGCTGACCTTGGCCGGCTGCGGGATGCCCATTCCACTCTTCAACAGGACGTGGGCAGAAAATGAGGTGAAAAAGCTTGTGGGTTGAGGTGAAGATGAGTTACCATCATAGGTAAAATTGACTTGACTTGGGGAAATTAATTTGATTTACTGCCAATTAAAATAGACTTCCATGGTGAAAAACAAAAACAAAAATTAAAACACTGCCTTCCCCCCATCCTCCCTCTTTCCCAGGCTCATCTTCATTCCCAACTCTTCCACCTCCTTCCTTCCAGCAGCCCAGTGGGAAGAAGGAACGGGGTTTGAGGTCAGCCCATAACCACTCCTTCCTGCCACTCCTTCCTCCTCATGGCGTTCCCCTGCGCCAGCATGGGGTCCCTCCCGCAGGCCCCCATCCCTTCGGGGAACCATCCACCTGCTCCACCATGGCCTCTCCAGGGGCTGCAGGGGAGACCCTGCTCCGGCACCCACAGAACCTCCTTCCTCCCCAGTTTGCTTCAATGACCTTGGTGCTCAGGCTGCTGTTGCTCACTTTGTGTTTTTTTTACCCCTCACTCCTCTGCTGGCCTGGCATTTTTGCCCTTTTTAACCTTTCTTAAGTAGGTTTTCCCAGAGGCGCCAGCAGCTTGGCTGAGGGGTTTGGGCACATCCCACAGACTGGAACAGGGCCCGGACACAGCTGGTACGGAGAGGGAGATAGCGCTCGAAGAGGGAATGTTGTGCGAGAAACGCTCCTTATCCAATAACAACGGCTCAGGCAGTGAACAATACAAAGCAGATTTTATTTAAACATTCTTGCAAGAACGAGTGACCTAGCAAGTAGGCATACTTTTGGTTCTTGAAACACACCTTTTTATTTCCTAATCCCAGTCGAATTTTCCCTCCCCTGTTTCCCATTGGTTAGGCGCTCCAGGATTCAGAGTCTGTCCGGAGGCCTAAAATCCTTCCCAGATGCCCTGCCTCTGCTTCTCCTTATACTGCACCTAAAGGGATTATCTGACTGGTTTATTTCTTTCCTTTTTGGTAAAATTGCCCAATGTCATTAGCCCTGGTTAAATGTTTGACTACCCTTCTAGACACTAATCCGGTAAGAATCAGCTTGTCCTTTTGTCTGTGTGATAAGAGATGTTCTACAAGCCTTTGCTGGAGCCTCTCATTTCCTTATCATGTCACCTCTCATGGAAACAGCTTTTCTCCGTTGCAAAAAAAATACCTGCCTTTCTTACAGTTGTTATAGCCTATATGTGACAGCGGGGACAGAGAGGGAGGCACAGCAAGGAAGGCGAGTGTGGGGGTGAGCAGCCTCCCACAACTGGAAGAGGAGGAGGGGGGAGATGGTGACCTTGTGGTGGGACTGCCGGCTCCTGGGGGTAACACCGAGCCCTTGAGACTGTGGGGAGGCTGGCGTCAAACCCTGCTGCCAAGGCAGCCCTGCGGAAAACAGTCAAGAAAATGATAATGCCACATCTCTGTCTTCGGGCTCGGGAACAAGGCGTTGGAGAGGAGGAAGTGGCTGCTTTTGCTGCCTCTCTTTTGCCTATGTGGAAAACGCGGCGATAAGCCAGCCATGAGACCATCTGTCAGCAGATGGAAAGCAGGCGAGAATTGCCCATGCCGGGCTGGTCAACAGGCAGGATTTACAGTCTTCTCTGGAGAAAGGTGTTTTGTTCTTCCCCTTGTGCCTCACATGAGCCTTTCACAGCCTCTTGTCCTTGGCATCTCGGACACTAAAATTATCTCCCTGCTTTCATGTGCTTTCTCCCTGTCAGTTCCGCCCTCCCCCATGACTGTTGTTGATTTGAACATCCTGAAAGGAAGAAACAAGAATAAACACCTGATAAACCTGGCCATTTAGAAAAAATGGGGGTGGGGGGAAGAGAAGGAGGGGGAAATGCATTATAAAATGAATTATAAAATGGGATGAACACCACTAAGACCTCACTCTGTGTTAATTTTTAACAATAAAATTGTAGAGCCCCAAGGAACTGTTTCTCGGTGGGATAAGAACATTGATTTTTAACACTGAAAAATGTATTTTTTTTCTATTTAACTGCCCCATTTGTGCTGACTGCAGGGCACTGCGCACACTGCATGGCAGTGCACTAAGGTGTACAAGGAACAATTACCTTGACATTGGTTAATGGCCAAGAAACTTAAAAGAAATTTAACAAATCTGTAACCATTTCTCAGCTTTTCTCTCCCCCTTCCCCCCTCCCCCCAAATAGTAGGGACATTCGTATCACATCTCCCAAGGCATATTTACAGTCACATGCCCATGGCAGGGAAGACTCACCCCTGTAGGAACCATTAGGAGTTTCACCACCAGACTCAATCTCTCTAAATGCCACCTAAGATTTCAATCTATATGTATATCCTCACTCGTAGCCTAACACCCACTCAGTAAAAACTATTCTAAGTAGATTGCAGGGTGCACATTGTCATGTATGCTGTCATAAACAAATATCGTAACTCATCCACAAACAATTCAGAAAAAGATCTGATACACGCGGATAAATATTAGCAAAATGGAAGAAAAAGAGATATTAAGCATAAGGTGTCTTATTTATAAATTTTGTCTTTATAGAGTTAATAATTCCTGTTTTCTCCATTATGTAGAATATGGAGAAATCAGAAAAAGATTGGAAAAAATACAGGAGAATAAAACAGGCTGTAGGCTTTTGTTTGTGGCTTGCTGTTGTATGAGTACCTTGGAGATTTTGAGTTTTTTTTCCCTTGAGGGATTTCTGTTTTATTTTTGACGACAAGCAAAACAGTCTGTGGAACAAAACGAAGGTATGCGTAGCAGTATTTAAATCGCCTAGGTAAGGTCTGCTGCTAGAATGTTACATCAGCTTTTGGTTTTAAAAGTGTTTGGAGGGAAAGAGAATAGTATGGTAAATAATAAACTTACTTGCCCTGGGACTGGGTTGTGAAATACCTCGGAGAACAGATGGATACATCTGATGAAGATAAAAAGACATGTTGGACTATTTGTCTAAGCACAACAAGAGAACTTATAAGACTTGACAGTTTGGGATGTTTATTAGGATTTAGCTGTGTTCTAGCGAAGAGTAATGAAAGTCATATGTGATTGCAGTGTGCTGGAAATTGGCATTTGGAGGTATCAGGAGGAGCCTGAGTTGTCTCCACTAGTGCAACAAATCATCCTGAAAGGCAGAAAGCTGAACTGTGAGGTTACGTTGTCACTTTCGCTACTGGGGACCATATTTATTTGATGACTTTAGACCATTGGAGATGGTGAACAGAATCCAGAATGTTTTGTCTAAACTGGTAAAATATTCCTTTACTACATCCATGTCCTAAAAAAATCTCCATTTTTGTAAAATGCAGTAGTTATTACAGGTTTTTTGTTTACTTACCTATAAGAAAAAAAAATCTCACATTTGCTCTGTGAACATACCACAGATGCAAGTAATAAATGAGGACTCTTGTCCCAGGTTAGATCATTTCTCTATTTCCACTCTTTGTGCTAAGTACTACTTAAGAGCCATAATTAATGAGACAGAAAGTGTGAGGTCCTTTAAGGCAGTTACCTGGCACTATCTTCAGCCTGCTTCTCTGGGGAGCATTATTTTGACTATTTGTCTTCTGTTTCAGTCGCTCCGGGGCTGATGTCATGCTTCCACTATCAGAGGAATTGTGCATCAGTAAACCTTTGCTGTGCCAGCCTCTTCCTCTGGTAAGTGCAATTTAAAATTCTGGAGAACTTCCTTTCCTGCTGTCTGCTCTGAACATACGCCCTTCAAAACTGCAGGTTTTCAGAAGGTAAGTCTGTCAAATCTCTCCTGGCTATTGCACGACAACCAGAATATGCACATGATTTTATAATTATCTCTTAGAGTTCAGCTAAAGGACTCCTTGCTTCCCATTACTGCAGAAAAGCTCTGGGTTTGGGAGGGAAAACTCATGAGGATTTGTTTTATTTTACTGGAAGAGGGCAGGATTTGCTCCTCCAGACTCCTGCCACAGAACAGACCATTGTCCTGTCACCATGTTTATCAGTTTTCTGGGAAACCAGATGAATTACAGAAGATAAGACCTCTTTATTCATTTGGCCTGTGTTACCCTGCTGGCTTCAAGGCCGTCTTCTGAACACACATGCACATTGGGGGCTATGAGAGAAGGCATGGACTAGTTGGTAAGTGGACTTTCCACATCTTTACTGCTCAGTCCACGGTTGAACCTGAGGCAGATTAATTTATGCTCGTTCTTAATTTGGCTGGCACTGGATGTCCTATAGAGATTTCAAGATGCATACTTGAATGTGCCACAAACCTAACTGCTGGCTTCTGAGCCCACAGACATCTGTATGAGGAAGGTGGGACTATTGCAATGGGTCAGTCTAAGCTATGTGGGCACAGGGGGATCAAAGCTATTGGGACAGCACCTTGTCTTGCCCTGGTAAAGGGGATGAACATGCTTACAGATCTCAGACAGAAATTCTGTAATGGCATGAAGGAATACAACTTGAAAGGAATGTGCATTCACTCTGACAAGCCCTGCAGAGACACCGGCGTTAGGCTGCTGAGATCAAGCGGCTTGAAGTATCTGGAATGCTGGCCACCACATTTCACACCAGCTGAACTATTTAGCAGTGCAATCTGCAAAGATCATAAACAGGAATATTAAATTCTTGAAAGAGCAGATACGGGAAAATATTTCTCTTATGAAAATCATAAACAAATGCAGTTCTTTCCAAATCCCAACATTTTCTGAAACTGTTATCCAAGCAGAAACATCTGTCTCTCGCATAAGACCAGGTCTCTCTTAATAAAACACAGCCTCTGATGTTCTTCCTCCCTTAATCTGCTTTCAGCCTTGTCAGCTGTGCCAAGGGCCTGTGCTGAAACTGCAAGTTCTCAGCCATTCGCTACAGCCACAGTGGGATGTTGAGGTGTAGATGATCACCTCCAGGAAGCACTTGCTGTATTCAGAAGTTGTGGGAGAACAGACGTTTTGGTGGAGGAAGAGTGCAATTGATGGTTGTCCTCAGAGTTGAAATTTTTATGGAAGAGGCTAGTGTTCAGTGCATTTCCCCTCGGTTATCACTACAGCCAGATCAAAAATGGTAGATAAAAAACTCTGTTTCAGGACGAGGAATACTTTCCTTCGGATAATTAGGTTCTGCAGACTTGAAAGTGGATGTCTGAGTCTCATACTTTCCCTTGTTCCCCTCTCCCCCTTCAGAACATGCTGTGGAGGATAATCAGTACCACGAGTCTCACCAATTTCTGAATCTTGCACAGTTTCTTAGTCACAGTCTGCTTCATTTTTGAGTACCTTTCCTGGAGATCAAAATTTAACATTTTACCTTTAAAATATATATGGAGAGAGAAATGTGCTACGTTTTCTGTGCAGGATATTTTCACTGAGGTGCAAGGGCATTTGAAATGTGTTTGGAACAAGGCAGTTGTTCCTTTTCTGTTGGTATTTAAAAAGTGGCTTCTGATTTTGAATGTCTGGCTCCAGATAGCTGCCAGGACCTGGTTTCCAAAGAAGTCAAATATTTACATTATTAGAGGACATGTGGGAATTCTGCATGCTTAAGTTGGTAGCTTCTGATGGCTGTTCTGATCCTGAACTCTGCACACTGTAATAAAACAGGCACGGATGATGGTTATGCGTACTCATGAAGTGCTTTAACAATGCTGGATGCATGGCTGGACACAAGAGAAGATGGAGGAAGAAAATCCTTATCAGGGCCCCAACTTGAGTGCAAATGAAGAGCAATACTCACTTTCTCTGGAGCAGTGGCCTTCATTCTTGTTTTATTTGTGGGTCCCTAGCAAATTTCCAGTAGGAAAGTAGGCTCCCCTGTACAGCAAATATTAATCGCCTGGTAATAGCTTTCCTTTTCTAATTCTAAAAGGATGCTCAAGTCCCAGGACTAAAAGTGTTGCTGTAGAGTATCCCGTTATGAAGAGTGTCATAATCTCAGCCATTCTTCAGGTCACTGAAGAGGAGAAAGGGAAATCCCCTCCGAAACAGGCTGAAGGCTATTCTTTTCACCTGTCGAAAAAGCATCCCCTCCCATTACCACAAGATCCCTTCCTTCCCATTGCTATCCCCACTTTGACTGTGGCCCTGCAGGGAGGGGTTGCAACAGAGGGAACTAAAGGCCTGGAGTCCTCTCCTGCTCCTCTCAGAGAGGTGCTGGCCCTTTGGCAGTGGTGAAATGATGATCTTCTGTGCAACAGGGTTCAGGCAACAATCCTAAAGTGCAGGGTAACCTGGCAGAGACCACTGCACTACCTTTCGGAGTCAATGGGAGAGACTGGGCAGCACCTGGGGAAGGGGTGGAAGAACTCCAAAAAAGCTTAAGTATTTCTGGTGGTGTTTGGGATTAAAGTCTGAGGCACTGGAACTGCATATATTACATAGAAAACTTTAACTAAGTAGCTTCACAAGATGGGTACGAAGAAGTAGCTAACATCCATCCTGAACAGTTGCCACCACCATTTCTGTGTGACGGGGGAGAGGTGATGGATGGCATTTGTGGGACAGACTCACAGAACCCATAGTCCTCCCTGAGTGCTTTGTTAGCAGAATGAGCGATGCACTTTTTTTTTCCTGTTAAACCTAAAAGCTACACATTCTATTTATACACAAAATCTTTCGCAAAGCTGACGACTGAGATTTAAAAGCCAAGAAGTTTACTTTTAGCCCATTGGTTGAAGTCTTCGGGAAGAAAACTGTGAATCTGCACGGAATTGTCTAGTTGCTGTGGACACAGCCCTGACACACGCTTTGGGTGTCTATGAATAATATCAGAGAACATGCCCAGGCCCCTCCTGTTTCCCCCCCATTGCCCCCGCGGCCCATCTCTTTTAGAGCCTTGCAAGAAGAACCGCATCCAGGACAATAGTGTCACCTGCTGGTAAGCGAAATGACTGCTCCTGAGTGCTGCTCTCATTTCCACTGCACATCGCCAATTGCTCTCCCGTGTTCTGTGAGAATACCGCTTCTCACCTTTACATTAATAACGCGCCAATGCGGTGAAGCGGTGGCAGTAACAGATACAGCGGTCACACCACTTCTTTAAATTCCTGTGTTATTTAAACACTAGGGATTTTCCGAGGTTTGCTGAACGAATAATAGCTTTGGTGATACAGCTTTTGTTTGTTAGTTATATTATTTTAATACCATTTTAAAATTGAGGCTAATACTGAGACACATTTTGTTCTGCGTCTGCTGTTGGTTAAGAACACATAAAAGCCTATTATGGATATCACCTGCTTACCTTGAAACCTTCACTTAAAAGTCTGTGGATCTCGCACTTCTGTATATGTCTAACATGCATATATTTCACACAGGTGGCCAAATGAGTGATCACGCAGAAGAAAACTGCAAGAAAAGCATTTCTGCCCAGGTAACATCTGCAGAAGGAAATTTCTCTCCTAACAACTGCTCAATAACACAAAAACAATTGGTATGACTTCTCCAGTACCATTTTATTATCAACATACTTACCATTGCCTTAAATTTCTTCCACAGTTACAGAAATAAAAGGCTGGAGTCAATAGGGAAATATCAGTAATAACAACAGTGAAATGAGTCAAGTTTGCAGTGCAGTGATTTAGAGGGCCAAAAGCACTTCTGAGCTCAAATGAAAAAGCAAGTAGGGAAATAGGAGAGTACTCTTAGAGGGAGGACTAGCCCTATAGCTTATTATTTGTTTCCAAGTTGAAATTGCATAATTTATGATCATGGCAAATGGTGATGCTGAAGCATACTTTCTGCACAGAAAATATACCCCAGACTCAAAAGCAGAACTGTCTGAATGATGCAGGTGCATGAAATTGCCCTACAGGTTTTCAGGAGGATGCAACTGAAGAGGCACAGCATTAACCACCTTGTAAATAAGTGCGCTCAATTGCACGGATATTTCTAAATCACTGTATCAGCAGGTTGGACTGAATCACAGAACTGTCACTGCTTCCCCCATGAGAAACAATGAAGGCACTTGTTTGTGAAAAACCACCGTGGACTCTGAAAGCAATAGCACCCTCCAGGGAAGCTGAGGGGTCACAGTTAGATCCATTTACCTAGGAGAAGAAGAGATAAATTTGCACATACATCTGTGCCTTTGCATAATGAAGGAGTATGTTCAATGTCCATGGTCACTGTCCAAAGATAAATTGTTTGACAGAATGCCCATGTTTGTTTGCATTGACTTTAGACATGACTGTCAGCATACACAGGCTATGGCGAATAGCAATACACAGAGCTGATGTTTTGACCTGCAAAACTACTCAGCTAATTGCAAACATGGATTCCATAAAATAGGCAAGAAAATGTTCCCTCCGATTTCTCAAAAAATGCTCAGTTTAGCTTATTTATTTTTGTCTGTGCTTTTTTTATACTCCTCACTTGTGCAAATGCTTCCTTCCTGCAGTAGTTGCTCCACCAGACGCTTCTCTTGCCCCCAGATTGTTTGGACAAAGATGGGTTCTAGGCATCTGAGGGAACAGTGAAGATAAGGGCAAATCCAGTTGAGATGCTTATAATCACAGTACTTGTTTTTACATTATGGATAAAGCTGAAGAAAAAAATGCATGGTTCTGTCTTCCACACGACAACTGTCAAACTCCATGCCACTATACAAGAGTCATGTCTTCAGAGTCGCGGTTGTTCCCTCTCCTGTCACGATGCACAATTGGTCAAAGAAATACTCAATGAACAGTTAGACAAGCAAACGTTAAACAATGTGATCTTAATTTAGGTCAAGTTTTGCTTCATTTTCGTACCCATGTTGTTTTAAGTTACGAAGAATATTAATTTTAATGTCATTTGAAAGCCAGTGATGACATTTGGCAGCTAATAAATATTTGTTCCAATTGTACTAATTAGAAACTTTCTGTTGTTTATTTATAGCAACAACTTGAGAAACAATTAAAATCCTTAGTCTTTCAAAATCCAGGACCTCAGGTAGCTGAGTTCAATCCTGAAGCTAGAGAACAGAAGAAGAAAGCGTGCATGTTACAGATGAAAGAAGATATTTTTTATAAGCCCAAGTAAGATTTATTAATTTATTACATATTTTACTTTAAAAATGGCTGGTATGCTATTTACTGAATATTAATGAAGTTAATAAAAGCATTAATATTTTGCAGATAAATTTCTTACTACATATGAAAGCTGTGATGGGAAAACAAGCTTTTTCTGTGTGACTGACGAGAATTTTTATTTACTTCTTTGGCACACTTTCATTTTTAACAACAGTGGCTGTTGCAATTAGGATATCGTGCTGGTCCTTCATTATGCTGTGAGGTTGTTAAAGAGGAAATATTTGTTCCTGGACAGATGTTTTCCACGTTTGGTTTAGTCTTCAAACATGTTTGAAGCATTCTCTGAGAATCACTTTTTCTTCTCTTTTGCAGAATTACAAGGAAGTATGACAAACATGGCAGGCTGCTTTGTAATAACATCGATTTGTGTGATTGCCTGGAAAAGAACTGCTTGGGTTGCTTCTATCCTTGCCCCAAATGCAATTCAAACAAGTGCGGACCAGAATGTCGCTGCAACAGGAAATGGGTTTATGATACAATTGAGACTGAAGCTGGCAATGTGATCAGCGTGTTGCCATTTTCTGTCCCTGACTGATTTTCTTCTGACAGCAAAGTTCTTCAATCTTCACATTTTATTAAAGGAGATCTTGGCTTTACGAATTGTCTTTAGTGAAGTGCCTGGCAGCGGTGCTTGTGCTTCTTTATCGCTGCCTACCTAGCAGACTTTAACCTTCCCCATTAAGTACGTATTTCATTCTTCCTCATCCTTGCAAGCTTTACCGGGGCACCTAAGTCAGTCCTCTCTAAATCTTGACTTTCTAAAACTGAAGGGGTCTGGATTGCTGCGGGAAGACAATTTTCTTACCCTGGGACGCTGAACCACGTTACTTGTAGGGAGTTTATTTTCTTGCTGATTTCTCTGCTTTGTGGAAGATTTTCTAATACAACGAGGTCACCCTATGAACACTCCGAGCACGGAGGAGTTGGTAGCAGCTGTGTAGGCCTTAGCATAAGTAGGCCTGCAGGCCTGCCTTGACATGAGTTTAAGAAAGGTTGCTGTCGGACATAAGATAAGGAAGTGCTGACCAGAAGCGTTGCTGAATTTGCCGAAGGAAGTTTAACAAAGGAACTGAAAGCAGCAGACGTCAAGAAAGGTTAACCAATGACAAGAAAGAATTAAGCACTTGAACAGCTCGTGAGGATAACATGCAGCCAATTAGTAGGAGTTAGAGCGCGTGAACAGAAATCATAATGCTATAAATGTAACAGGTTGAATAAAGCGGCATTAACCTGATCATATTGGTCTGCGTGTTACTGCTCCAGCCTTCCGCGTCGACAGGTGGCGCCCGAACAGGGACCCTCACATCGGTTTTTTTGAGACTGCACCTCCCCAAAATCCAGCCGGCAATGGGAGGGGGCGGAAGAAGCGGCCGAAAGGTGAGTGCTGCCCCGGCACTCGGGAAGACGCCGGCGCATCAGTAAAGGGAAATCCTGCTCTGATCAGGCGGGCGGCCGGGAGGAGATGGGGTCTGCAACCTCAAAAGAGGAAGAGGCTGTAGTTAAGCTCCTCCAACGTATGCTCTCTACGAGAGGACTGAAATATGATTCTGCCTCTTTGAAGTCACTTTTAGTATGGGCAAGAGACAAGGGGCTTTTTCCCACGGTGGCGGCTGCCTTCACCCAGGACACTTGGGCTAAAATAGGGGCAGTGTTGTGGGATGAAGTAAGCCGAGGATCTAAAGAGGCACACAAGCTACCAACGCTGTGGCGGCTTGTCACAGAAACTCTAAAAGAAACGCAGGCGGAGCGTCTCGCTGCTGCTTCTGCATTTGCAGCATTAACACCATCCACGGGCGCTGCCACAACAGCCTCAGGACTGTCTTTTGGGACTAGACCGGAGGACATTTTCCCTCCTCCCCGAGGATCATGTTCATCACTGAAGGAATTGACGAATTGGAGAGGGAATCACTCAGGACCTTCAGATCACTCAGGACACGAAGGAAAATCACCTCAGGAGAAGGTGCCCGCTGAAGGGGCAGTCGTTGGAGTTGAGGATTCTACAAACTCGCCTTCTCAACATGAAAAGGAGAATGCTGGCCCCCCTCCTCAGGGAGAGGAAGTTGTATATGACGATGCTGCTTCCGTAGGGGCGGAAGGGCCGGCAGAGACTTCGGTGCCACCCCTTTATCCACCGTTGCCTCCCTCCACTCCACCCTCACCAAGGAGTGATGCCGGAGGCCAGGCCGGGGGGTTAACGGAACATCATTTCTGGGAGTTGTTAAAGAAGTTAGAAGCCTTGGAGGCCCGGTTGGGAGAGAGGGAAAAGGAATCCCCTCTCCCTCCTGCCTATCCGGTACCACCCTTTAATGCAGCCTCAGGGTGCGGAGGGGGCATGCCTCCTTGGCCCCCATCGGGGGTGGGCGAGGGTGGCGAGGGATATAGGAACGGGAATATTAATAATAGATGGAAGGGGGTGATTAAAGAAGCTGCAGTAGAAGGGGTCTTCCTAGATCCCGTGGCTTACCCTGTATTTATACAAGCAGGAGGTCCACGGGAATGGGAACCATTAGATTGGAAACTGTTAAAAGAGGCAAAGCAGGCAGTTACCCAATATGGTTTAAGTTCACCATTTACAAGGGCTTTGCTTGAACATCTATTCACAGCTACTCTACTTACTCCTCATGATACAAAACAGATAATTCAAATGTTACTTTCCCCTTCTCAAAAATTACAATTCTTTGATACGTGGCAGCATCTTTGTGATCAGACAGCGGCGATTCCTCGTCAGCAAGGAGACCCTCTATATGGGGTTCAAACACAAATGCTCTTAGGAGCAGGACCTTATGGTCGAGTTGATTGGCAGGCTCAATTTCAAGTTGAAGTATTACAACTTAGTCAGCAACTGGCTTATAAAGCCCTACAAGGCATCCGAGAAGAAAAAGTCACTCCTGCCTTTACAACCATTCCACAGGCTGCCACGGAAACATTTGCCGAATTTGTGGATAGACTCCACGCAGCCACTGCTGCTCACCCTGATTTAGATGAGGATATGAAGGCAAAGTTCTTGGATATGCTTGCTTTTAATAATGCAAACGAAAAAACAAAACGAGTACTTAGTACCCTTCCCAGGGGAAGTACTACAGCCCAATTACTAGAGGCAGCCGAGCGTGTCTTAGCGCAGGAAAATGCTACGGTGATGGCTGCTGCTGTAGGGGTGGCTGTGCGACCTCTTGTACAACAAAAGAAAAGGGACAAAAAGGACAAGACATGTTATAGTTGTGGAAAGAGAGGTCATTTTAGAAGAGAGTGCCGTAGTGCAGGCAAAACTTTTAATCAAAATGAAGGGAAGGTTACTAACCCGAAGCAAAGGGGTGAAGGAAAATGGTGTGTATATTGTCGACATTCTTCGCACAATACCGAAGAGTGTAGACGGTCGGGAAACCGGGAGCGGAGCGCGAGAGGTCCCCCTCGCGCTATGACATAAATGTCGGGGGCAGTCCAGGGTGCCTGGACCGCTGCGCCGCCGCCACCCGCGGGAATGCAGGAGTGGACGTGGCAACCGCAGTAACTGTCACTTTGACCACCACAGCAGTAACTCTAGTTGAATCGGATCAGCATGCGCCTTTAGGCCATGGACTTAGTGTGTTATTAATACAACGGTCCTCAATTTCACACCAAGGTATATTTATAGTCCCAGGGCTTATCGACGCTGACTGTACTGTGATTATAAAAATTATGGTCTATACTTTAACCCCTCCCATTGTTATACCAAAAGGTGAAAAAATTGCACAATTAATTCCCTTTTGATCGGCAGTACCCAGGGTGCACTCAAGGCAGAGAGGGGACAGCAGTTTTGGATCAACAGGATGTCCCAAGGTTCTGTTAGCTATAGACATTGCCCAAGGTAAACCGGAAGAAAAGGTGGTGTTAACACATCCTTCAGGAATGTCTGTGATGTTGCACATGCTAATAGATTAAAGAAAACTGGCCATCAATGTGGCCTCTCATTCCTGCTGCGGCTAGTGTCATTGGGGTGGGAGGACCTCAGCGAACCTTGATTAGTAAACTGTCAGTCTCTTTTACTTTTGAGGATGGAGCTTCTGTTTCCACAAAACCATATGTTATGGAAATTCCGATTGCTCTGATAGGTCGAGACATACTTTCTGAGATTGGTGCACGACTGGTAACACAGCCTTTTCCGTGGTGGCCACGGTTGAGCAGCCGGTAATGAAACTTACCTGGACCACGACAACACCTGTCTGGGTGGACCAGTGGCCGCTGAGAGCGGAAAGGCTGCACATTATTCAGTCTTTAGTGCAGGAGCAATTGGAGGCGGGTCATATTATCCCTTCCACTAGTCCATGGAATACACCTATTTTTACTATACAAAAAAAATCAGGGAAATGGCGACTGTTACATGATCTGAGAGCAGTTAATGCTGTGATGCGTGATATGGGTGCTTTACAGCCTGGGCTACCCTCTCCAGCAATGATCCCCAATGACTGGAATTTGTTTATTGTGGACTTAAAGGACTGTTTTTTCACTATACCATCACATCCAGAAGATGCAGAAAAGTTTGCCTTTACAGTACCTTCCATCAATAAAGGGGAACCAGCGAGGCGGTACCAGTGGGTCGTATTACCTCAGGGAATGAAAAATTCACCCACCTTATGCCAGATGTATGTGGCCTGGGCTCTGCGACCATTTAGAGAGCAGAATCCGTCCTTGCTGATTTACCACTATATGGATGATATATTGGTGGCGGGGTCTAATATGGACATACATGAACAAGGACCCCAATGGGTGCCTGCTCGATGGATCAAGCCCTGGAAGGAGCAGACATCTGAAGACAATCACCGTGGCGGTGAATTGTGATCAGACGGTGTGCTGGGACTGTGGGAATTGTCATCCATGGGTACTGGTGGCATGTGATCGATGTAACAAACGAGTGTACGTAAAGGCATGTTGAGCTGGTCACTGGTGTACACAGTGCTATCTGTGGCAATTCCAAGTTATCCAGCAGGCAGCTCAGTTGGTATTATCCACCGGGCATGATATAAGACCAACAGGGGCTGCCTACCCTACCCGACTGGCACAACACATCATAGAGTGGCAACAAAGGGTTAGGCGAGAAGAAGCTGTTATAACACCTATAAAGATTGAATGTAGCAGGGCGATTTTGGTACCATATATTTGGATAGTGGACCTGGAGAAGTGGGAAAAAACAAAAATTTGCTGTGCTAGACGCTTTCATTGGAAGAAAAAGAATTATGAGAAAGACAGTGGTAATAATTGAGCTTTGTATAATCGCAATAAATATTGCAGCAAAATTAGTAGTCCCACCTCAGCTGAAGACCAATGTGTGGGTTATGTTGGCTAATCTAACAGGGCAGGATGCAATTTGTCTTTCCTTATCCTCTCCAGGTAATCCGTTTTCGACATGCCTGGTCGGGGTTCCGGTAGAGGGGGAAGTTCTGTCAGGATCCCTGACAGATCACAAGTTGATAATGGAGGGAATGCTGACAGGTCAGAGAGTTGTGGATAACTGGGATGGATGGGTGCCCCACCTGCCACTAGCTAACATTGAGCCCCAAGAGATAGAATTACTTGGATCAATATAGATGGATTTTTGTTTATATTTTAATTATTCCGGTCAGAATCAGTCAATGGTCCAATGTGTAAATTCTAGTTTGGGTGTATACAAAAATGCATCTGCTTGGTGTAATTACACATCAACTAATATCTCTAAATCTATTAATCATCCTGTTAGCCTGCCTGCAGGAATTTTCCTGATTTGTGGAGATCGGGCATGGCCTGGCATTCCTTCTCATGTGAAAGGAGGTCCTTGTAGTTTAGGAAGATTAACCCTACTTATGCCTAATACCTTTATGATTCTGCAATACACCAGGAGATCAAAACGAGTTGCTCATGCTTTTACTTTGGAGTGTGACGATAAAATTAACTTTTGGAATTTAGATGTTATAGTAGGGGCATCACTTTTGGCTCCCGGTGTGGTGGCTGCTAAGGCGCTTGGTACGCTTAATAGACTTGGCTGCTGGCTAGCGAAACAATCAAATGTTACTTCAATAGCTTTAAGCGGATTGTTGTTAGATGTTGATTCTATAAGACATGCCACCTTGCAAAATGGAGCTGCAATAGACTTTTTGTTGTTAGCTCAAGGTCATGGCTGTGAGGATTTTGAGGGCATGTGTTGTATGAATCTCTCTGATCGCTCCGAATCCATACATGCTAGTCTCGCCAGATTAAAAGAGGGAATTACTAATTTAAGGGAAGAAGATAGTTGGCATTGGCTTACAGGACTGTTCAAAGGATGGGGAATCACAGGCTGGGTTGCGTCCCTTTTAAAGATAGGCGTAATGATCTTGATCGTGATATTTGTCGTGTTGTTAATTGTTCCTTGTCTGTTCCATTGTTTGCAAAGAGGCTTGGAGCGCATGGTAAGAAAAATATGGCTTAATCAAGTAATGCTTGCAACTGAAGAGTCTTGGAGTGTTCAAAAACAAAAAGGGGGATTTGTGGAAGATTTTCTAATACAACGAGGTCACCCTATGAACACTCCGAGCACGGAGGAGTTGGTAGCAGCTGTGTAGGCCTTAGCATAAGTAGGCCTGCAGGCCTGCCTTGACATGAGTTTAAGAAAGGTTGCTGTCGGACATAAGATAAGGAAGTGCTGACCAGAAGTGTTGCTGAATTTGCAGAAGGAAGTTTAACAAAGGAACTGAAAGCAGCATACGTCAAGAAAGGTCAACCAATGACAAGAAAGAATTAAGCGCTTGAACAGCTCGTGAGGATAACATGCAGCCAATTAGTAGGAGTTAGAGCGTGTGAACAGAAATCATGATGCTATAAATGTAACAGGTTGAATAAAGCAGCATTAACCTGATCATATTGGTCTGCGTGTTACTGCTCCAGCCTTCCGCGTCGACACTGCTTCATTTACTCAGATGTGTGACACAGCTCTTTCTTTTGTGAATGCTTATACAAGTGTTTTTTCCTTCTAATGCATTCATGTCTTGTACAGGTGAGGCAGGAGTCATTTGAGATAATGCTGTTCTTTGAAACTAGGTCACCACTTTCCATGTCCCTCTGTATATAAAGCAGAGCAGAGTGGAAACAACTCTCAATTCTTTCTTGCTGCCCAGGCTGCAAGACTGAAACCAACACATTTGTTCAGTCAGCAATTTTTTTTTTTTTCTTTTTTTTTTAACAGCATATGGCACACTCAAACTGGATCAGTCATTAATTATATAGCTACAGGTAAACAGAGTGGACATTTTCGCCTCTGGACAGAAAAGTCTCTTCAGTTTCAGGAGTTTCCTTTCCATGCAAGACATCACAGATTTCAAATACCATAACTTACACCCAATCTTATTATGAGGTACGGGTTCTCATTCATAGAATTGTTAGAGTCAGTAGGGACCTTAACGATCATCTAGTTCCAACTCCCCTGCCACAGGCAGGGACACCTGCCACTAGACCAGGCTGCTCAAAGCCCCATCCAGCCTGGCCTTGAACACTTCCAGGGATGGGGCATCCACATCTTCTCTGGGCAACCTGTTCCAGTGCCTCACCATCCTCACAGTAAAGAATTTCTTCCTGATATCCAATCTAAATCTCCCCTCTTTCTGTTTAAAACCATTATCCCTTGTCTCATCACTACAGTCCCTCATAAAGAGTCCCGCCCCATCCCTCATGTAGGCCCCCTTTAAGTACTGGAAGGCTGTTATAATGTTTCCCCAGGGCCTCCTCTTCTCCAGGCTGAACAACCCCAACTCTCTCAGCCTGTCCTCATACCATAGGTGCTCCAGCCCTCTCACCATCTTCATGGTCCTCCTCTGGACCCACTCCAACAGGTCTATGTCCTTCCTGTGCTGAGGGCTCCAGAGCTGGATGCAGTATTCCAGGTGGGGGTCTCACCAGAGCAGAATAGAGGGGCAGAATCACCTCCCTTGACCTGCTGGCCACGCTTCTTTTGATGCAGCCCAAGATGCGGCTGGCTTTCTGGGCTGCAAGTGCTCATTGCCGGCTCATGTTGAGCTTCTCATCCACCAACACCCCAAGTCCTTCTCCTCAGGGCTGCTTTCAATCTATTCTCCACCCAGCCTGTATTTGTGCTTGGGACTGCCATGACCCAGGTGCAGGACCTTGCACTTGGCCTGGCTGAACTTCATGAGGTTTGCACATCATGATGCGACACTCACACCCTTTTGAGGTCCCCCTGGATCTTGAAGAGGGGAAAAGGCTGCAGATTGCCGCAGGTGATCTCCAGGAGCATGCTGCTAGTGGTGGAATTATTCCCTGGGCTCAGAGCTCGTTGTTTTTGAGGAGACTCTCCTGATTTTGAATGCGGCACCGCTTTTCTCCCCTACAAGAGGCCATTCTCTGTGGACAGAGACCTCCTGCTCCACAGCAGAGATATACCTCCCAGTAGAATAAACTTCCTGGAACAAATGTCAAGAATGCTTTAATATGGCAATCTCCTTCTGACTTGATATCTCTGAAAGATTTGTTGCTCCTCTCAACTAATGACACCCCAGTACTTAAGCTTGTAGCATAAAAACAGCCAGTACCAAAAAAACTTCATAGAAATATTTGCTATGGTGGTTAAGACACTCTCTGGCAGTTGGATCTGGTGCTGTTCTCTCATATACCTCACTAGTCCCAAAGCATCCTTTGGCTTGTGCCAGGAGTCCAAATAGCCCACATTATCTCTGAGCTGTATTTCTTAAGGTAAGTGGAAATCCTGCCAACATAGTCAGGGATTGGTTTCTTGTTCCAGGTGTGCCACAGACTCATTCTGGACTTGATTGAATAAGCAGCTCTTCAAGAAGATAAAGGTGACTTACATGGACAGGAAGATGGCAGCCTTTTTTTTAAATAACCTCAAGCTCTGAAATAGACAGGTTTGAATTAGCTTCACTTCCCTTCCGCTTAAAGGCAAAACTCCAAATAGTTTCTCAAGTGGATTCATGTGGTAAGGCTACATGTTAAATTTTTTGAGTAACGTGATTAAAACCAGATTAGTGTAAATCTTCAGAATCCTATTACTGAATTCATTGGTGTTACTTTGTGGTTTTTAATATGGACCGTACCTCTGTCACAACCATCGCTAAATGCAAAGTCTAAGTCCGTCACAAACACAGTTAGTGCAATCTTGAAAATACACCACAAAACCTGAAGGAACAGAAGTGAGAGCCAAGATAAGAATAATGAAATATGAGCATGTTGCAGAGGCAGTTCTGCTGTGGTTTGGGAATGACTTTTTATCGTTGCAATGATCCTGCTAACTTTTCCCCCAATTCTGAATGAGTGGCTGATAGTGCACAGCTATAATCCCTATTAGGGTAGTCGTACATGGGAGGGAGGAAAGGGGAATGAGAAAGGAAAAGACCAGCGTCATACATATGTTTATACTGATTATGAAACTTAGTGGTTGGTTCATGTACATAAAAATAACAATAGAGTTATCTGATAGTTTTTGTTAGGCAGTTACACAATGCCACACTGCATGACACTGTGGTTTTAAATAAAATGTCTTACCAGAAAAGGCAGAGACTTTTTCTTAGCCTCTTACGAAATGGGCCACTCTCCAGATGACTCTAGATCGTCTTTTTACCTTATAAAATGTCAGTCTCAACAGAATATGTTTTTTCCGTACGGAATGTTTGCTTTAGAAAGCTAGTTTTTAAAATAAGGTGAAGCAGATCAATTAACTATTCTATAAGGCCTGTTGGTCCTTCTTCTCTCTCTCCCTTACCCTGGATTATGCAGGTTAAACAGTTTGTGACACTGCCAATTTGCTTTGCCTGTCTTTTCCTTGTTCACACGGCTGCTTTGCTCATGGCTATAGTGATTCCACTGTTGCTTAAGGAAAGATGAAAGCACAGGTACAGATATTAAACCACAGCCTAGCTAAGATACCATCTCATCTTGCCTAAAAATTGATTCAGTTTGTTTAATTTGAATTCATTTTGTTTTACACTGTATTTCCCTTGCTTACAATCCATATCTATCTGGAAGGAGATATTCACCCTCTGCTTTCTTAGATGTTATTACTACAAAGAAGTTAATCTCATGGAAACGAGTAATGTGCTCCCATATGATTTTTGTGTAGGTAAAGATGATTCTTTCTCTACTAACCACCTATATATTTGGGCACAGTCTTATTGGCATCCTCTCGATTCCAAGGACTCCACTGTGCATCTTGTGCCATTGAGAAACTTGAAAACTCAGAAAAGAAAATAAGAGTTATACACAGCCTATTGCTGTTTGCCTCCATTGTGCTCCCTGGGACTTAAAGCCAGAAAGCTATCCACTGAAGATACTCGTTATTTAACAATTTGTCTCTATTTCTTGATACAAGAAGTTGTCACAGATCTGAAGAAAAAAAAACCCAACAGCTATCTTTGTATATTGTATTGGATACTTAGAGCTGCTCTGAAAACAACAGCCAATTTAAAGGAGATATTAATACAATTATTATCGTGTGGCTCACCATGAAAGTGAAGGCCATTAAATATTGACTTTTAAGATGCAAAGGTGCGCTAAACACAAAGGACACCTGATGCTTTATCAGACGAGTTGAGAGATGGGAGTTTTGAATAAGGCAGCAGACCAAAGCTGTATGGGGGCACAAGGCTGACGGGGCAAGTCAGCTGTAGCAAGGCCAGCACTCCTGTGGTGCTGTGAAAATGATGAATGACAGTCAGCCCTGGGAGAAGTCAGATCTGCAGTTCCAGAAAGTCTAGGCGTTTCAGTCACAATCTGAGACCACTAAACTGTTCCTCATGGTTTAAAATGAACTTGTGCATATGGTGAGGTGCCATTCAATCCCATCGCATCATTTAGAGAAAAGTAAATCCATACTGCTATTGAACTTAGATTACTATGTGCCAGCATTTGTCAAGGTGAGAACTACACACTTAATATTTGCCAGCCTTTGTGATTCATAAAAACAACAGAAAGTAATTTTAAAAAAAGGAATACACCTTGGACTCTTTTCCAGACAATTTTCACTATCCTTTTAACACCTCCTATAAGAGCACAACTGAATTTTCTCTATATACATCCACACCAGAGTAGAATACAGATTTGATTCACTTCAGTGGGAAAACCAGAACTTGACTAAAAAAATATAGACTGATACTTTCTAAATAAACATTTAAATTTGCTTTAGATAAATATTTGCACCAAAAGCATTACAGTTGCTGCAGTTCTACTGAGTTACTGTTCATGACCTAAAAGTATTTTAGAACTAATTACGCATATTTCAATAGACCATTTCGTTTGATCCCTTTCTGTTTGGAAAACAGATATATCAAGCCTGAGCTAACTGCAACTTCAGACATTACTTAGAACATGATACTTGCATTTCTTTAACCCCAATTTGTAATCTTGGCATGAACCATAAAAAGATTACCTGTTGTCCCTACCATTTGCAGTGGGCAATGCATCTTTTCTCCATTGGCCTGGCCCTGCAAAGTACTGACCTGCTTCCACCTCCCTCAGGTGCAAACGTATGAATACTGGTCCCTTGCATAATCACATCTGTTTGTGTTATAACGGAATAAATTAAGGCTTATTGTCCACAGCTGAATCTCCTGTATGCTCACAGATGCCTTCAATTACAGGAGTAGGCTATGCCAGTCTGATTTCCATTGTGAAGCACTGTGTCACCCAAATAATCTGACTCCCTCCACATGACTAGACGTAATAGTAAATGTTCACATATAAGCACAAAAATAGCGAACAATAAATCAGCATACAGAACCAATAAACTAAGAGTCCCCTGCCCTTTCTTTCCGAGCCGAATCCAAGTAACCTTGGTGATTTTAACGAGATTACTCATACAGTGGAACGCAACTAATGACACAGAAAGAATGGCAGATCGTTTTGTAATGACAACAGTCACAGACACCAACAGATAGACGTAACTTAACTGAAATGCTTAGAACACACTTTACAAAAAAGAATTATTTTTTAACAAGATTTCAAGAGTTGAGCTATTTAACGCTAGGTAAAAGGCACAATACAATCCCTGCCACACAAATTTAGTTTGGTAACTTCAATTGCTTGAATTACTTGCAAGTGAAAACTGATGTGAAACATTACTGGTTTATTTTCATTGAGTTGTAGGACAATTATTTAGTCAATAAATACTGTCAGGGATATTGTACAATCAGGTCTTGAAGGAATTCAACCTGTTTTTTTGTGTGTACCTTCAGAAGTAATGACAAATAACAGAGATGAAGATGGCAGAAAAAAAAAAGGCTTACATGTAGACAGAATGGCAGTGGAAGTAAGAGGCTACAGAATAAAAAATGGATCTAAAGGAAGCAAAAAAAAAAAAAAAAAAGAAAACAGGTCCTGGTAGGATCTTGAGAACCTGTAGTCCTCAATGCCAGATCAGCTTTACTCACTTTCTCTACATTTACTACCCATTTTTCATGACAGTATTTGTTTCTCTGTGCTTTAAAACCTCTAATGAAAGAGATTCTTCAACTTTCTCATGCAATTTATTACAGTGCTTAACTAACCTTGCATAGAAAGTATTCCACAATTCTTAACTTTACATCCTTTTCATGCTCTATGTAATCAGTTTCACCTGATAACCATAGAAGTATTTTAAAAAGCAGAGCTTAAATGAATTATAACTGAAGGGCTGGGTGATGAGAGAAGTCTGTAAAACAAACCATAACCAAATCACATGTTCTGTGAAAGAACAGAACATATAGTTCAATTTCTGGAAGTCCAAAGTAGGGGAGACCGATGTTTTCAAGACTGTTATAAGGCAGTAAGTTTACTAACTTTCATTAGCAACTAAATGCTATGAAGTCCCAGTTACTGATGCCTAAGATTTTGTCATAGGATGGGAGCAGGTCAATCAAAAAACCCATACAACATCCATTTCCACGTCTAAGTGGAATATTTTGAGTCAAAATATGGATAACAATTTGACTCAAAATATGTCTTAACTAAATGGATAGTTAAGACAACAGATAAAATACATTAAGTTGTGTAATATCATTAGCTCAGTGAAAAAAGCTGTTATTCCCATCAGAAAAATGGATCACGGAGGCAAATACAAAACAATAATAAATGAATGGATGTATGAGAAGTCACAACTTTTTAGAATTCCTTTTTAGGAACAGAAAAGTATTAGGAAAAAAATATTTAATTTTGCACTTGACAGAACCTTGTCAGGCTGGCCTCATTATTTCCAATCAGGTGCTCTCTCTCTTGTCTTTCTTGCGTTGATCACAGAATAATACACAGTGGAAGAAACCTCCAGAGGTCTCATGTCAAAGCTCCTGTGTGAAGCAGGTCCAGCTGGAGCAGGTTGCTCAGGATCCTGTCCAGTTGAGTTTTTAGGGTTCATTTTGACTGTTTTGACTGCTCATTTTGAATACTCATTTCATGCAGCAAAGCATGAGAGAAAAACTTTAAAATAGGTCCATATGATTCCAAAACCAGAGAATTGGCAGCAAACCTGAGTGGTGCATCCAATACCTATATCAGTTGGAACTTTTAAAAATAAGGAAGCAATTGTCTAGACTTCCAGTCGCCCTTGCTCATTTTGACTGAACTAACTTTATAAAATTCTGCTCCCGGGGGAGATTTCCTAGAACAAGAAGTTACATTAGTTTTGCATGGAGGGAAACACTCATTCTTCTTTTCCAGCTAAATAAATTTATTCCAAGAATATTGTCTTTTCATGTTGTATAAAGTACAGAAAAACAGATGAAACAATTGAATGCAATTATATTTCACCTCATAACAACAGATTGAAAAAATGCGTCTGCCTTTCATAACAGCAACTGTGGGTCCAACTTCTGGTAAGAGGTATAGCACAAATGTTGTTAAAGT
Source organism: Fratercula arctica (assembly GCA_947846985.1). Classification (NCBI taxonomy): domain Eukaryota; kingdom Metazoa; phylum Chordata; class Aves; order Charadriiformes; family Alcidae; genus Fratercula; species Fratercula arctica. The sequence goes on along the minus strand of CANTUZ010000026.1, from coordinate 67,517,412 downwards.
CTCAGCCAGGAATTCTCTGCTTTCAAATTGCTGGAGTATGGCCAGGTTTGTCACTCTTTTTTTCTGAAGTCGGTTGTTAAGGCCAAGTCTATTTAAATAGACATTATCTTTTCAAATGGCCTGGCTGAAATCTGGGCCCTATTGAAGTTAATGAATAAATTCCCCTCACTTCAACAGAGGCGAGATTTCAGCATGTATGTTTATAAAACATTTCTTTAGAGTACCTCAAAATTTTCCAGCTTTTTCCCAGCTGCCTCTTGAGCCTACCATAAATTACCATACACCTAACCCTTCGGGCCACGTCATGTAAGGCTTTACAGGCACATTCAGAAGTCTTTTGCAGATTTTTAATATATTTAGTTGGCTTCCTAGGAAAACAAGGTTTACGCAGTCATGCTGCCTGTTCCTCTGTTTGCTTGTCCCATTGTCTTTTAGCCCATTTTTCACTTTCAGCCAAATCCAGGAGGGGAGTTTCACCAATGCACGTGTCCACGGTACGGTTCAAATGTGAGCACCCGCCACACGTGACGGAGGGGGAAGTACAGCCCCTAGCACCTTGTACCACTAGGCACCAGTGGTGTATAAAGAGCAACGTTAAATCAAGTTTCAGCTGGGACATCGTCGAGCCGTCGAAGAACGTACCTGACCTTAAGTAGGATGTGAAACCACAGAATATGTCTTCCATGTTCTCTTGCGGTTGCTGGCTAAGACAGCAAAAAAATACCTAACTTCTGGACAAAAGTCGAGCAAAGAGCGTATCCCAAACCAACAACGGGCAACTGTAATGCAAAAAAATACACCGCTTTGTGAATGAGCGTGCTAATCAGGCAACCTCCCCCAGTGTCTTTAACATAAGCTTACATACACATGTATAATTAGGAGAGGTGAATGAACCATTATTGACCAACCAGCTGTACTTTACCGTTATAAACAGTGTGCGGTTTGAAACACAAGGTGCGCTGGCTGCTATTAGATACCTAGCACCCGATTCTGCCGAATTAAATAAAACCAAACACCTCGACTCGCTCTGTCGACTGGCTCTCGCACACTGGGTGAACAACCCTCGTTTAGGGACAACGCCAGGCCGTCTGTAAAACGCTTAAACCCGAGAATTTCAACTACGACTTCCCCAACGGCTGCGGCATGATGCAAACGCCTGATGGAAGCGTCGCCATTTCGCCTCTCCCCGCTACCCCCACACCCGAAGCCCGCCGCCGGTCCGTCGTGCCCTCAGCCGGGGCGGAGCGTCGGCGCTTGGCCCCGCCAGGCTGCCGTCGGCGGGCGGGGCCGCAGCGGCAGTCATGGCGGCGCCCGTCGTCCCGGAGAGTGACAGGTACTGGCTGCTCCCGCCGCGGCGGTCGGGCTCAGGGCCAGGGCCAGGGCCAGGGCCAGGGCCAGGGCCTGGGCCTGGGCCTGGGCCTGGGCCTCGCCCTCGCCCTCGCCGCGGTGCCGGGGGGGCGGCAGGGCCTGGCTCCCCCTGACCGCTCCCCCTCTCCTTGCGCGCAGCATCCGCAGGGCCGTGTCGTTGCTGAACGCCGTGGACGCGGGCCGGTTCCCGCGGCTGCTTTCCCGCATTCTCCAGAAGCTGCACCTGAAGGTCGGTGGTGCGGGGTGAGGGGGGCCCATGGAGGCCCGGGTTGGTGCTTTGGCGGGGGAGCGGGGCAGTGTCCGGCGGTGGCGGTGTACCGGGGCACGGCTACCTATGGCCCCGCGCCGCGCCTGGCCTGGCCTGGCTTGGCCTGCGGCGGGACGGGGCGGGAGCAGGGCCCGGATGGGAGCAGCCCTTACCCTCCGCTGCCCGGGTGCCACCGGGTCATCTTTTTGGGACAGATGTGACACATTTTGCTAAGGGGCAGTTACTTCCTTTTTTTTTTTTTTTTTTTTTAAATTAGTTTTGATCTTAGGTTTGTTCATCACTAATTGTTCAGGCTATTTCAGGTGAATGACCTAAAAGCTGGCAGAAGGTGGACGGCGTGAGAAGCAGCGATGCTTGCTGTAACCTGCCTCCATCCCTCCAGGGGCTGGTGTCTCTGAGGATGCCCCAGGGAGACGCAAGTTCTGTGGCTTTTTGCACAAACTCCACTTTTGCCCTCACAAGGGAAATGCTAAATGCATATTATTTTTTTCCCCTGTATTTCTGTATGTCCATCAACCAAAGCCATGTGTGGAATTGAAGTTAAAAATAAAATCCATAACTTCGAGTGATTATTTTTGTCATCTTAACAGAAGGTGTTTTGTTTTAATTGCAGAATAAATAAATAAAAAAAAAGAAGCAAAATCAGTAATCAGTTTCATCATACAGTGCCAAAAAATTAAATGGAGACTAAATCTAATGTTGGCACTAAATATTGCAAGGGGTAAACTGTCAGATAAATGCTAAAACAGAAGTTATTTTGTTTAGTTTCTTTTTCTTTCAGTGTCAGATTATGTTTATTCCCTTGTTTTGTGTTTAGAAAAAATATGAAAAGAAATACAGAATTTGTTTTCTATACACATATATACAAACTAAACATTAAAATTAGGTTAGGAGCGGCACAGGTAGAAGATAGAAATGTATTAAAAGTCTTAATTCTGAGCCTATAATGATTGTTTTGATTATTTAATTCAATTGCTGATTATTTTTTTCATACCAAAATTACTAGTTTGGATGCGGCAGTTATTGCAGAGGGGTTTGCATGGATATTGACTCATTGGTAACTGGAAAGTGTCACCAACCTTTTTTGGGTTTTTTTTTTTTTACTACTCAATAGCAGTTCAGTAGCTTTTCACAGTTTTAATCAGCATTTACATGAGCTGGAGTGGTCTTTTTAATTTAGTCCACTGAATCAATCTCATGAATCCACCAGTTGGCCTTTCCAAAGTGTCTGACTCTAGAGCATGTTACCTTGCTGGAAACTTTAAATAAACTTACTTGCCTCAAGAAAGCAGATAGCTTTTAGAAGGAAATGCAGAGCTCCAAGTAATTATCCAAATAATGTTTCCATTTTGATATTCTTATTACACAAAACCTCCAATGATCGCAATGTTTGTAATTGTCTCATTTTGTTTATTCTTTTTCTTCATTGCTTTTTTGTGTTGTCTTGCAGTTTTGGATTACTAAGTGGTCTAAATATGGTGGTTTTATGTCTGCAGCATAGGTTTGCTAGTAATTACGTTTTAAAAGAAGGCAATATCTTCATGTAAATTACTGTTTAATGTGCTGTAGTATAATAAATAGAACTGCTGTATTTTAAAAGTACGGCACGTTCCCAGTAGTCTTCAATAATATGGTAGGCTATAGATTCAAACCCGAATTTCAGAGTAAGCACAGATTAGGCATTTATTTCCTTTGTAACATCGTGGGTGGTTTTCAGAAGAGTATCCAGAGTGGGTGAAGCATATGTAACTTTACTTCGGTTTTGCTTTCTGTTTTCTTTGTGATCGGAATGAAGTAACGCACTTCATAATTCTCTTGTTTTTATTTATAAAAGGTTGTTGGAGACGATCTGATACTTGAAAGAAAAATGCTTCTTTAGTGTCTCTCAGGTGCAAAGAGAAGTCATTTTCTTGTGATGTATTTCAAGCCATCCTGGTAACTTCTCATGTGATGCTGTTGCTTTTAATTTTGATTTTCAGTGAGAGAAATTGCATTGTATTTTTCTTTTGGAAAAGAGCTTTACTTTGTTTTTTCTATTTAGAAACAGCTCGGCAGCCACTATGTTTATAAAAATTGTGAGAAAGTTTTTGTTTTGACAAGTATGCTCTTGGCTGCTAAATGGAATGTCAGGACTAACTGGTTTTGTGCTTCAGGCTGAAAGCTTCAGTGAAGAGGAGGAAGAAAAACTTCAAATAGCTTTTTCGTTGGAAAAGCAGGATCTTCATCTAGTTCTTGAAACTATATCATTCATTTTGGAACAGGTACCTTGGTTTTTATCACTATGAATTGATAATTTTTTTAATCCTATTGTAGATTTCAAAGATATAAAAGTCAAGTTACAGAGGAATTGGTGAAGACATCTGTCTGTAGTATACTATGTATGTTCTGGGGGCACGATTTTACTGCTTTTGTTTGCATGCCTTCTTGATTTGGATTGGACTCATTGCGTTTGTGAAGTGAGTTTCCAGCTAATGTAAATATAGGTGGTGGAAGCAAGCTCTGCATGACTCCAAGAGAAAATTACGAGATACAGTCTTTCTTATTCATTGTAAGCGAGCCAGCCATGCATTTTTTAATTGCTGTAAGGAAAATATTAGATAGCATTATTGAGCATTGCTTAAGTTACATGAAGTGTCAGTTATGGAAAACTTTCACGCACAGAGGTCTGTACTTAGGTGAACAGGCACATTTGATGTAGCTCTTGTCTGAACTAAGAGGTGTCTGCATGATGTAGAGCTAAATATCTTGTAAAGAGAGAAGGTCTTCTGGTTCTACAGTCTGCCACTATTCAGGCTGCGCAGCCAATGTATTACGTGGTAACTTTCTTAGAAATTGTCACAGCTGCAATGTTATCCATCTGTTTCACGCAAGTATACCAAGTGTAGTCTGTGCAGAGGGCATGCATACTGATGGTCTGTTGTGGGATTTGAATCTTGTCCATTCTTACACATGTCAATGTGTGATTATTTGCCTTTGTTAACACATTCCACAGCACTAGAAAGAAATCAAGCAAACAATCCTCCCCATGGCTCCTGTCCACCGAAAAATCAAAATGAAACCTGAGGTCACATCCAGACTGGAATTTTGCATTTTCATCTCAGGCAAACAGCAAACTTACCTGTTTTATTGCCTGGTCTTAATTTCATCAGACTGCTTCACTTCATAGAATCATAGAATGGTTTGGGTTGGAAGGGACCTTAAAGATCATCTAGTTCCAACCCCCCTGCCATGGGCAGGGACACCTCCCACTAGACCAGGCTCCTCGAAGCCTCATCCAGCCTGGCCTTGAACACTTCCAGGGATGGGGCATCCCAACACTTCTGTGGGCATTTATATGATAATTATTGAAGATGAACAGAAAAAGCAGTTCAGTCTCCTCTAGGACTTACTACTTCTGCATTTTAAAAAAAAAGAAAGGGAAGGATATTAATATCTGCCCAAAAAAGTCTTGTAGATGGAGTATGTGTTGTATGAGGACTCTTGTGTTTCCACTGATAGCTAAACTGCTTGGAGTAGCTTCTTGTTCTGTCAGAGCATAACTTTTCTAGTAGCACTTTGGTCTATGGACACATTATAGATAGTAATACTGCTGCATGGTCTTTGCATGTGTTGTTTCTTTTTTCTTTCCCCCCTCCCCCCCGCCTTAGTGCTGATGGAATCCTGTTTTTAAAGTGGAGACCAACATACTATATAGAGTGTTTGCCACAAAAATTGATGCCAATAGGGAGGTAGTATCTAACTTACTACTGTCGCATAGTTCAGGCTTGCTTGAACAGTATGAATTTGGATAAGTTGTCCTTTCTTTATGGTCACAGTTGACTTCAAAACCCATTTTTTTTTCAGTGAGATAGCTGCTTTGGTATTATGTACAATGGAAACATATGCATATACATAGGCATTTTTTCATAGTTTGTCTATCTTGAGAAGTCATTTGTAATACTGCATTTTGAGATACAATTGAGATAGTTACACTTTTCCATCTTCTCAGTCAGAGGGTTAAGATGAACAGGATGCTTGCAGTCCCACACTAGAGTTGCAAGTAAAAATCTTGTGTGGCCGTCTGTGGTAGAATATAGCTGGCAAAATTGGTAGAACAGTATGCAACAACAGTGGTTATCTTTCTTTTTAACAGGCAGTCTATCATAATTTGAAGCCTACTTCATTGCAACAGCAGCTGGAAAGCATTCACCTGGATCAAGAAAAAGCTGAAGCATTTGCCAGCGCATGGGCAGCTGCAGGTCAAGATACAATAGAAAAGTTCAGGCAGAGGGTTTTGACCCCTCACAAGGTAATGTGGGTTGTTTTTTTTTTCTAAGAGAGAATACAGCTGTGTAGGTTTGTTTTAAAGTAAGGAATTTAAACTAAGATACAAAGATTGGCAAGCCAAGGTACAGGAAAATAAAAAGGGTAATTATTAGGGAGTAGATAAATGTGATGGGGGCAGTGGAGTTCCATTGTCTTAAAGAGATGTTACATGTTAGCTGAGCTGCTATAACTGTTCAAACTTGACTGGATGTGCACTGTTAGCAATGTAAAGTAATGCAACCTACATACCATTTGGAGATGTTTGTGAACATGCTTTACAATGGGTCTAGGGTAAAATGTGCTGATAAACACTTGGGATGGTTTAACTCATGGGTTTAGCTCATCAGCCTGTTGATTCTCTGTATGTGAAGTGTATCTGAGCTCCTGGCATCTTTAATTTTGTTGGCTGGTTGGATGGTGCATTTTGTGAGATAATTACCACAATTTGGAGATAGTTTTCTATGATGGCATGATAATCTTACTTCATATGTGCGTGCTACCCTTTAAAACTTTGTTACATGCTGTAGAAGTCTCATTGTATCTTAATCCTGTAGGTTTTATTTAAGTGAAAAAATCAAAGTTCACAAGAACTTTTCCTTAATCCTAAGACTAAGTTCACAAACCTAATTGCTAAATAAAGTATTTATTCTGCTAACAAGGCACACAGAGACAAAATATTTTAAAAATTGTATAGAATCATGGAAGAAGAACTTGCCATCTCCTTATCTTAGAAATCTTGTAACGTCTTATCAGTGCAGTAGATGACTGCATGATCCTTCCGTTGTTTCCTTCTATATTCTATACGTAATGCATATCAGCAAATATTTGCTATATTATCTTTCTGTACCTTGAAAAATAGCAGGCAAAATACTTTCTTACTAGTGGTACATTGTTGTAGTAGCCAACTTGCTGTAAACGTTCATCAACATATCTTGAATTAAAGTTTAGGAAAAAAGTTAGAATTCTGAAAAATAGTTAAATCATAGTGGTAGCTTTTTAGATTAGATCTACTATTCAGGTATTTAGGTTGATTTAAAAGTTTTATTAACTAACTTTGTTTTTAAAAAAAGTATTGAATTATTAATACTGTCTGCAACATGTACACACAGGTATAACACGTAAAACAATTGATCCTATAAATGTGCCCTCTGTATAGGTACTTCTTTATGTGGCCGTGTGAGAGTTCTGATTTGCACTGTGCGGTTCTCTCACTGAAGCAATATTAGGTACAGAAAAAGTATTTGACGTTTCTGTTGTCATAATTTCAAGCAACAGAATCACAGAATGGTTGGGATTGGAAGGAACCTCTGAAGGTCATCTGGTTCAACCCCTCTGCTCAAGCAGGGCCACCTACAGCCAGTTGCCCAGGACTATGACCAGACTGCATTTGAACATCTCTGAAGATGAAGACTCCACCACCTCCCTGGGGAACCTGTACCAGTGCTTGGTCACTGTCAAAGTGCAGAAGTGTTTTCCTGTGTTCAGGCAGAGCCTCCTGTGTTTCAGTTTGTGCCCATTGCCTCTGGTCCTGTCACTGGGCACCACTGAAAAGAGCCTTGTTCAGTCTTCTTTACACCCTCTCTTCTGGTATTTATATATATTGATAAGCCTTTTCTTCTTCAGGCTGAAAAGTCCCATCTCTTTCAGCCCTTCCTGATACGTGAGGTGCTCTAGTTCCTTCATCATCTTTTTGGCCCTTTGCTGGACTCTCTCCACTATGTCCATGTCTCTTTTGTACTAGGGGGCCCAGCACTGGACCCAGCACTGCAGGTGTGGCCTCACCCTTGTTGAGTAGAGGGGAAGGATCACCTCCCTCATCCTGCTGGCAATGCTCCTCCTAATGCAGCTCAGGATACCATCAGCCTTCTTTGCTGCAAGGACACTTTGCTGGCTCTTGTTCAACTTGGTGTCCACCAGGACTTCCAGGTCCTTTTTCACAAAGGTGCTTTCCAGCTGGACAATGCCCAGCATGTACTGGTGTTTGGGATTGTTCCTCCCCAGGTGCAGGACTTTTTCACTTGCCCTCGTTGAACTTCCTGAGGTTCCTGTCAGCCCATATCTCCAGCCTGTCCAGGTCTCTCAGTTTGTCAGTATGACCTTCTGGTGTACCAGCCACTCCTCCCAGTTTTGTGTCACCTGCAAACTTGCAGAGGGTACGCTCTGCCCCATCATGCAGATCATTAATGAAGATGTTGAACAGGACTGGAGGCAGTACTGACCCCTGGTGTACACTGCTAGTTACTGGCCTCCAACTAGACTTCGTTGCTTTCATCACCACCTTCTGGGCCTGGCCGTTCAGACAGCTTTCATCCCACCTTTCTGTCTCCATCATCAGCTTATATCAACAGCTCATCTATGAGGATCTTATGTTTCACAGTGTCGAAGACCTCGCTGAAGTCAAGGGGAGGTCTTTCCACTTGGTGGTCTATCCACTGCTCTTACCCTGTCTACAAAGCCAGTCATTTCATTGTAGAAGTTTATTAAGTTGGTCAAGTATGACTTACTTCCTCCTTGTGAATCCATGATGGCTACACCAAGTCACCTTGTTCTTCACATGCCTTGAAATGGTTTCCAGGATTAGTTGTTCCATCATCTTCCAAGGAACTAGGGTTAGGCTGACCAGCCTTTAGTTCCCTGGGTCCTCCTTCCTACTCTTCTTGAAGACAGGAGTGACATTTGCTTTCCTCAGAAATCTTGAGGATTGGTGTTTGATGGGCGGTTTTGGATTTTTTTTGGTTGTTTTTTTTTTCTTTTTTTTTTTCTTAAGGCTCTGATTATTCATGCTCTGTGTATGGCTGAAGTTGGATTCATAATGATGCTTTTTTTGGTCAAGTATACCTTGTAGTTTTGTTAGTGATTCAGATTCCAGGAATACAAGAGTTACTGTACTGGATCAGAAGATCTCTTGCATCCTCAAGGTGGTTGTTTATCACTTGTGAAATATCCTGGAGGTTTCAGTCTGTGTACTTGCCTGATTTCTGTTTTTCTACCACTTGAGAGAAAGGTGATATGTGTTCATGTTTTTTAGAAACAGTATATCCATTATCTTTAGATTTTATCGTATATCCCCTTTTTTGTTATGAGAAAAACTAAGAGTGTGGTCTTTCTTGTTTTTGTTTTAAACTACATAGTCTGTGATTTCTCATTGTCATTCCACAGAAGTTTCCTGCTTGCCATTCTGCATGTTATCTCTGTCTGAGATATTTCTGCTGTATTTTGGAAGAAACTAATGTGACTAGAGTATGATATCGGCTTGCCTGGAATACTGATACTTTACTTGGTGGCTTTGTAATTAAGGTCTCCCTCAGGGGTTTGGACTGGGACCAACACTACTTAATGTCTTCATCTATAACACAGTGGGATGGAGAGCACCCTTGGGAAGTTTGTGGATGATACCAAGCTGAGTGGTGCAGTTGACATGCCTGAGGGAAGGGATGCCATCCAGAGGGACCTGGACAGGCTGGAGGAGTGGGCCCATGTGGACCTCGTGAGGTTCAACAAGGCAAAGGGCAAGGTCCTGCACCTGGGTCTGAGCAAGACAGAATTTGCAAAGTAACGAAGGAAGATCTAATTGGAATTTTGTCTTCAGTTTAAAGTGTTTTAGTAAAATCCAAATGGCAAAATAATTCTGAGTCTCTCCTGGCATCTGGTACTTACAAGTTTTCTATTTTGGAAGTACTGAAATGCTGTCACTTAGTCGTCTTTCTGTAGTATACACAAGAAAGACCAAGCAGTAATCTTTCATTTCTGTTTTAAGTAAACAAAAAATGATAAACAGTTCTTTTTTTCATTTTTCATCTTTTCATTTTTCTTTACTGAGCTATAGGCAGTCTTCAGCTGCACAGGGTTATTAATTACATATATTGTCCTGTTACATTAATTGATTCTTGGAATCTTTACTCCCATGGCAGTCCCTTTATTATATTACTTCTGCTGTATAGTACAATCCTAGTCAATTATACTGATGGTATTTGTATCAGTTTTTTCTTTGAATGTGTTCTTAATTTGGCTTCTAGAATGACAGGTCAATGATAATAGTCTGATATCAATCTGATCCCGTTTTTAAGTCTGCTTGGTAATGTATCTGTTTAGAAATCAGGACACATTGATCAGATTAAAATGTATTTTTTTCCTCTCTGTGAAGAAGAGCTAGCTTTTTAGTAAGCTTCACTCTGAATTCTCATGGCAATTTTTTATCTATTCTGTTGCTTTTTTCCTCCTATCCCTCCCCCTCCTCCTATATTATGTTCTCTGTATGTTTTTTGGTACTCAGTGTAAATCTATCTGTTTTAAAGGCAGGTCAAGCTAAATGCCTCAAGCTTCTTTAAGATACTCATGGTATCTTTAAGACAGATATAACAAAAAAGATAAGAATCCCATGTTGCAAAGCAGGAGAAGTTTTTTATAGCCTTAAGACAGCATTACTTAATATAATGATGCGTGGGAATGCAACTAGTGAAATTACGTACCTAAAATTTGTGACGGAGCTGTCAATTTTGTATCTTGACTGGCTGGTTGAAGCCATATGGGAAAAACTCTGAAAGTATTTTTCTCAGAAATTGGCCTTCTTGCTAAGGGGTGTATATGTAACGTAAATATGCTAAATTCCCTCTGCTAAACACTGGCAAATCTACAAAAATACTCTGAAACACATGCACCCTATGGTGGTTATGACAAAAAAAGAAGAGAATTGGCGTGCTCTGTGTGTGTGTCATGGGGGAAAAATTCTTTATATCAGAAGAAATGCAAAATAAGGAGGAGTACAGCTCAAACAGAAAGAATCTTTTAGTTTCTTGATAGTGTCTGATCCACTAGTCATTCTCACAGTGACAAACAGAGGTCACAAAGACTGTGTTGTCCCTTCGGGTATTGTCAGAATGAATTATGAACCAACTTGCATTATATGATGCTATCACAGACAGTGTCAAAAAGAATGTAAATGATGAAAGATGTAGTAAAGAAACAGTTTTATAATTCCTGAGATTTATTTTAATAGCCAGCTACAGCACATCTGAGTGTGTTTAATCTTCTACTGGCCCAGCTTTGTTAGTAGGTATTTTAATTGTTTACAGTTTTTAGGTGCTACTTCTTGAGGTTTTTTTAATGAGTTTCTTCCTATCCTGCTTACCCTCTTCTGTCTTCTACCAAGAGTGTGTAAGTGATAAAGGTTGAAAGAAGGAATGTTTTGAGAATGTTTAAAAACATCTGAAACATTTGTTCTACTCCTACAAGCAAAACAGCATCTTTTAAACTACTCTCTTATGAGAGTACCATGCTTATCTTGTGTAACTCCCTGTGTAATACAAACCATAATTTTTCTTGAGTGTGTAAAAGAGCTTTTCAAACAGGGGTTGTGATTTCAAGGCTTGAAATGACAGGTAATTTCTGGGGTATTTTTTATGATTAATAAAAATTTGTGCCTTACCTCTAATTAAAAATCTAACTTCATCTTCCCACCATTGGATCTTGCTATATATTCTTCTGCTAGATAAGAGACAGTCAGCCATGGCTTTTCCACGCAGGTGCTCATAGACTGGTGCATATTTTTGTTGCAACTCTGTACCCACAAATTTCCTAGAGGGAGAAAGAGCACAACAATAACTTTACTTTTTGCACAAAGCGCATCCCTAAATACTGGGGTTTTGGAAACTTGAATGTTCTTTCTAATTTTTGTCATACAATCCCTTTCTGTTTGCTTTCAAGCTAGCTGCTTATCGGTTAAAATACATGTAAAGATGAAAACCTGCAGTAACTTCAGTTAGGGAAAAGTCTTTTGAAGTTTTTGCTTAGCGCTAGCCTTGGTCTAGCAGTTTCATGTTGTGTTATTTTGTTTGTTTCCTCCCGTTTGAAGTACACTGGTACTTTTTACTGTGTGTCTTTTACTTTTTCAAATTCAAAGATGTGAGGGGTTTGGGTTTGGATACAGAACAAAGAAATCCGAAAATACCACTTTTCCTGCCATATGTACTAAGCAAGGTTTGCTGAAGAGAAATACGACTTCATCCTTGCAGACAAAAATGGGAAGTCAGCGGAAATTAACCCTTCAGGAGAGAGCCAACCTTGGATGAAGTTCGTTTTAGTTCTTCACCAAATAGTTCATTTCACTAATGTTCATTTTACATCTTCACCAAATAACCTGGCTTTAGGTACATAATTTGTGCAGATTTTCCTTTTAGATTTAAATCTCAGTCTCATTTTTTATTTTCAATACACTTGTAATATTCAAATCGTCTCTGAGAGGTAACTGAAGTACTGGCTTTTTTTTGGCTTGCTCTGCTTGCTTTTTCTAACATTAATTACAAGCTGAAACCTCTCAGTTTACAAAGTTAGAACACTGACTGTTCCTCTTTTTTTTTTTATTTTCTTCTGCCTCCTATAGTTACTGATATCATTAGGGAAAGTTGTGGCGAGGGATCTGAGAGTTGCACAGCAAACATAATGCATGGCCTGTGGCTCTCTTCAGTGCCTCTCTATCCCACTCACTTGGTTTATCCACTCATCTGCGTCTTTGGTCCAACTTATCTTCAGTCCGTTGGTCTTACAGTGCCTTCTTTTAAGACTAAGATAGAAAGCTACGTAAATAGATTCTTTTTGTTTTTTAAACTTCTCTGAATGTTTTCCTTTGGGAATTGTGTTCTATTTGGTCAGCCTTTTTACAGGATTCTGTAAATTCACTGTCCAGCTGTCTGACCGGTCCAGCCTTTTCCCTGCTGTTATGTTACAACTACTGCTATTTCTAGTTAGAGACAATCATAGCATGTGGTACTACTTCAGAACCTAGAAGATTATTCCTACTGCTGAAAAACATAGTTGCTGCTTTCCATTTTGTTTTGGTTTGTTTGTCTGTTTGCTGATGGTTTTGCAGTATCTGTGAGATTAAGGCAGATTTGGATTTGATACTGCATTCTAGTATTGTGACTAGATAGATAATATACATCCAATGATTCTTATTTTCTTATGACTACATGACTAAGGTACACTGCAAGACTATCATTAAGGTTGCAAAGTCCAGTCTTAAAATTTAGTAAGAGGCACTGTAGTTGACTGTGCAACCTCTGCTTAACTTGGCTCTGCATATGTGTTACGACTGTCTTTAATTACAGACTTTCATGCTTTTTTTAAAAAAAACCCCAAGGACTGTTATCCTGACTTTGTTTTATGGATGGATGTAAGGTTTTATTGATAGTTATATACGATTTTTGCGGTGCCTGCTCTGTGTCTTGGATTTAATTTGAAGATTTGCCTGGTACTGTCATTTGAAGATGCTGGTCTTTCAATTAATTTGTGACTCATATCTCTGTATAAAAACTGAATCTTACAGGTTTAAAATCTGCCATTGAAGAGTACTTTTCACTGAAACCACAAAATACCTCAGTAATCCATTTAAAAAATGGGGATACTGAATTGTTGTTTGTACAGTTTGTACAAAATATGTTTGTACGGTAGGGGAACAGACTTTGAAATACTGTATACCGTTAGGTTTTTCCATTGCTGTTCAAAAGGTGGTAGAGGACTGTAGTCAGAAACTTTATGCAACCAACGTGAAAATCCAACTGTTTCACTGCAGACTTCCTCAGCCATGGAACAGCTGTTACAGTGAGGCCTGCTGAAAAGAAGCTGCAACATCCAGAACTTCCTTCAAAGATATACACACCACATTAATACAACTGAAGTCAGCAGCAACAATATGGAATAGAAATCAGGGTGTTTATGCCGTCATCTCCTCTGCCCCCAGTGCTAAGAGTTTCTTATCAGTAGGAAAATGATGTTTGATCTGGGGCTTATCTTAAAGGAAACACTTTCTTCCTGATTACAGAATACTTCTCTGATGCAGACCCTACCTATGATGATTGGGAAATTGTGCTTGTCACTCATTGCCTTCCACTTAAAAATGTGCACTTTTTTTTTTTTCTGTTTTAATATTTATTTGCTATATTGAGTACACTTTTGGCTTTATCCTGCTAGTGTCTCCTCTGCACTAACATTCTTTTCTTAAGCAAACAGGGAAAGTTTTTGAAGGAGTTCAGTCAGTTATGTTCTGTCATCCTTTTCTTGGCCTCTTACCTAAGTTATTTTTATCATCACAGCTGGCAAAATTGACATTTTCATGTTTAATTTGGAGTTTTGATACTGCTGTGCTGAGTGTGCTGATGGAGAACAGAACTGACATCTTAGGCTGCAAATTTTAGAGAGCAGACGTAATGGTTTACTCTAGTCTTTATGTTGGTGTGATTACATAGGTCTGAAGTTAGTCTAATGCTTTTCTTAACATGTAATACACTTTTAGTCTTCTCCCATCCATATAAAACTAATGGTTTATTTATCAAAACAACATATACATGTTGCAGTGCTTTCTTTAAATGAAAGTATTCATTTATGTAAATATGACTTAGTATATTTTGTCTAATTTGATTGTTGAAAGATCAGGGGAGGGGACCCCCAAACTTTAAAATGTGAGTATTCTGACTTTCTTTTTCTGCAATGAAATGAGGAGTACTTGGTCTTCAGTGTAGGAACTACAGGAGTTACTCTTTCAAGAATTAAAGTGAGTGAAAGGATAGCCATGCTGATTTTCCTGTAGGTTTTTTCTTTAGAACAACTGAAATAAGTGTCTTGTAAGTGAAAGATCTGCACCAGAAAAATGCTTATGTTACAGATTATTTATTTCCTCAAAATATTTTGTTAGTTGGAAAACATTCTTAAATGTTTTGTGTCGGTGTGATACATGCTATTGTAATAATATAAAAAGATTTGCTGAAGATGTCTTTCATATCTCATTATCTCTCACTTCACTGTTTATATGAGAGTAATACACAGAAATCTTAAATTACGTAAACAGCTCTTTCAGATTGTTCAAGGAAGAGTTTTCATCTTTAAAATTGGACTATTCCCCTGAAATTAGTGGGAAAAATAGATGAAATGAGCGTGTTAGTATTTGAGTTAAAAAGACAAAATTCTGATTTCATTTGTTAAAACAAGATTTAATTTTTCTCTTTCTGCAGTTCTTGCCTTTTGGGGCAGAATAGGTTCCTTTCTAAGGTACATGTGGTAGAGGTATCAAGTTGTTAATTTTCCCTGTTGCTGCTAGCAGCTACATCACGTAGTGCACTTTCTGAATTTGTCAGGCTCTGCCTTTAAATTATCTAAGAGTTTTTGCTTACACTGTTGGTATTCGAGGGTAGTTCTCGAGTCTACTTCTCTAGCTAGCATAAATCTGCTTCCTGAAGAATGGACTGAAGGCTGGGTTTTTGTCCCTCTGTTGTGCACTGTCCTGTAGTGTTTGTTACACACTCTTAAACTGTAATAGTAGAAGTTTTAGACTTTGGAATCTTAAGTTATCAATATTTAATTTAGACTGAATTTAAGTAGCCTTAGTGAGCACTCCAGCACTCATATAGTGAAGCTGAACTTACTTCCAAGAGCAGTTGCTGTGTGTAAGCTGACACAGTGCTCTTACGTATATACCCCACGTGGTGGAAATACATGAGGAGAGTGCAACTCTTAAAAATGATGCCATTACACTTGCATACTATTTTGGTTTTTTACAGAAAAAGCTTTTTAGAAACAAACGTAGATTTTTTTTCTGAGGATATAAAAAGCATAATCTTATGTGCAGTATCATCTAATTTATCACAAATACCAGAACATTTTGAACTGAATGGCCTCTCAAAATAAGGACTGAAGTACTTGAAAATCAAATGGGTGGGCCTATATACCAGTGTAGCATGAAACTAATTTTTGTATTACTGTAACTGTCCTACTTTAGTTTGTTAGGCTTCTGCCTAACAGAAGACTATTTCTGTGGTACCTGTAAAGAATAAGTCAGTAAGAAGTTATTTTTGGCATTCGATTTCTATTATGTGTTTTTTTAAAGACCTCACAAAAATGAAGTCAGTTATGCCACTTCAGCCTGCCCTCAAATTTATCAGACTGCCAGTGAAAGAAGGAACTATAGATGCACTTAAACTACCCTGAAATGGCTCTTTGAGTATTGACGCAAAGTCAGTAGACTTGGATATTAATCCTCAGCTGTGCAATTCTAAACCAGCATTCTGTGCCATAGGAAGCTGCCTGCGACCAAGAACAGGGATGTCCATATTAATCAAGTCCTTTAGCACCACGAGTACCACAAGAGGTAGTACTATTAGAAGCATGCAGTTTCGTGCCAAGATTTGGGTTTTCAGAAGGTATGTTAAGATTTATTTTCAACTGTGCTCAAGTTAGTAAAGTTATTAGAGGCCAGTTCAGCTGAACTGATATACGCATTATGAACTAGATGAGTAAGATTTAGTATCATACCATAATTTCCTTAGTACACCTTAGTACACATTCTTCTTCTTAATATTCACAACATGTGACATAGTTATTCTAAAGGTTAGTCTTACTGGCTTTTAACTCTGACTATGGGCCACAAGCTCAGTTTGCTTTAAAATTCTCATCACTTGTTGGAAAGCTTCAACAGCCCCTTAGCAACTTCAGGGTAAGGAAAACCTTTTGCTCTCTAAAAAGGCACATGTTGTCGAAGGAGTTTGTGCTTCCAAAAAAAAAACCAAGTCTGAACAGACAAACTAAACCACTGCCCATTGACAATGGGAGAAATGCCCAATTGAAATAACACAACTGAAAAATTGTATTATTATATAGTTGATTTTCAGACATTACCAAATGTAGTGGTAACGTTACCACCTTTTTTTACCAGTTACCTTTTGCCAATACTGAAAACATTTGTTGTAGTAATAGCAGTAGAATTCAGAAATTGCATATGCTAGTTTGCTTATGCTATGTATTCCTTCCCCACTGAGAATTCTGTTTCTTTCACTTTTTAGACTTTAGGATGAAACTAATTTTAAGAATTCTTTTTCTTGCTCTTTGCTAAGTGCTAATCAACAGTTCTCTCTCTCCCTGTAGAAACGCATACAGTCATTTGTTTAGCTGAAAGTCTAATAATGGATATGCCAGGATCTTTGTAATCTTTCCTGTAGCCGTTTTATGTATAGTTGCTTATTAAGTCATATTTAACCTATAATGCTGACTAATTGCATTTGCCCACATGTTCTGAATCATGTATGTGTTCTGAATATAATTATTCTCTCATGAACTGAAGACTATGGTTCTGGTATTACACAGAGGTGAAGTACGTAATATTTTATACTATTTCGGGAAAGCTAGGTGTTCTGAAAGCACCAAATCTTGCCAAGAGAATGGAGTGCAAGGATCTGAATGAAATATTTAGGTCTTCATAATACGTTAAATTTGAGCTGTAAAGTGATTGTCTGTCTTGTAACTGTATAAATGGTGGTTATAAAAACCTCAGTCATGTTGATTTTATGTGTCCAAGCAGTATTTCCATACTGTAATTCTTGCAGGTTCAGTGTCTTATTTACTCATTGTTACTTTTACTTTCTCTAAAGTAAATGTTTACAGCACTTTCTAAGGGACAAATAGATGCCAAAGCATGGATTACCTATGAAGGAGAAATAGTGATTTGCATGGTACTATGGCCTCTTACTTGCATTGTGGTAAGAAGTTTGTGCCACATCAGTGAGTTCTGAGGGCAGTAACACTGATTTTCTATAGTTCCTGTAATGATTTGTCATGGTATTACATGACCTTCTGAAAGCTTCACCTTCTAGAAGTGGGTAATTTATACAAGAATTCCATTTTTCCATTTAAAATTAAAACAAGCTTCCAGTCCTTATGAGTGTAGAGACAGGAAATGGGATCTCAGTATATCACTCAAGTCCAAAATAAAAAAATGTCTCCTTTCCCTGCTCTGGTACTGACTGAGTGTTTAAACCCCTTTTTCTCTCCTCCCTTAAAAATGCTGGACCCTCCTCCAGAAGTTTTGAACAGCTGAAGTTGGAAGTATTGGGGAAGACGTTTTAGGTGCTAACGTATTTTTTGAAATTCTGTTTCCATTTTTAGTTTTCCCTTTTTTTCTTTTTCCCACTTATCATCTTTTCTCAAATTAAGGTCCTTGCCAACTTTTTTGAGTGTGAGTTTCTCAATCACTTTGACCCTGTTCTTGGTCCTCAGATCGGAGCCCTACATCCAGTCTGCCTTCACTCTCAAAGTTGTAGTCCTTCGTTTTTGAGTTTGATAGACTGGTTTTTGTATAGCTATGAGGTTCAACAAGGCCAAGTGCTGGGTCCTGCACTTGGGTCACAACAACCCCATGCAGCGCTACAGGCTGGGGGAGGAGTGGCTGGAGAGCTGCCTGGCAGAAAAGGACCTGGGGGTGTTGGTCAACTGCCAGCTGAATGTGAGCCAGCAGTGTGCCCAGGCGGCCAAGAAGGCCAACAGCGTCCTGGCCTGTATCAGGAACAGTGTGGCCAGCAGAACTAGGGAAGTATCCCCCTGTGCTCGGCCCTGGGGAGCCCCCACCTCCAGTACTGTGTCCAGTTTTGGTCCCCTCACCACAAAAAAGACATTGAGGTGCTGGAGTGGGTCCAGAGGAGGGCAGCGAAGCTGGTGAGGGCTCTGGAGAATAAATCTTATGAGGCACGGCTGAGGGAGCTGGGGTTGTTCAGCCTGGAGAAAAGGAGGCTGAGGGGAGACCTTATTGTTCTCTACAGCTACCTGAAAGCGAGGTGGGCATTGGTCTCTTCTCCCACGTAACAGGCGATAGGACAAGCGGAAACTTGCGCCAGGGGAGGTTTAGACTGGATATTATGAAAAATTTCTTCACAGAAAGGATTGTGAAGTGCTGGAACAGGTTGACCAGGGAAGTGGTTGAGTCACCATCCCTGGAGACATTTAAAAGATGTGTAGACGTGGTACGTAGAGACGTGGTTTAGTGGTTTTGGCAGAGTTAGGTTAATGGTTGGACTGGATGGTCTTAAAGGTTGCTTCCAACCTAGACATTTCTATGATTCTATTATTGTTTTCTTTAGGCTGAATTTCTTTGCCAAGAAACATTTGTTTGATTTCTGTTAAAGCTTATAAGGTAAATACCTTTACATAGTTGAGAAAGTAGAGATATTTTGATTTTTTTTTTTTTTTTTTTTACAACTAATATAGAAACTTGTCATGTTTATCTGATTTCTTGAATTTCTTCTTGGTTTTGGTTTTCACTGTAGTAGTGTTTATGTGTAGTCAAAAGTGAATGTAAAGATCTGTGGTGAAAATACTCCACAAAGAGACAATAGTATGTAAAAACAGAATGGGATGTATGTGATGAGAGAAATGGTGGATTCTGTGGATGTTTATTTTGGTTATGTGGAATTCTTTATTTGCTTGGAAATTGTGCTTACAGTTTGTATCAGATAAGCTGTGAAGGCTGACTTGATATTTAGTGCACATGGGCTTTTTGTAGAGGGTGACTTTCACCCAGACATTTTACCGGTTATGTTAGATGGCTGATGATCTTGTCCTAATATGTAAAATACTTTCTGTTTAGTATGGAAAGTCGTCTGGTGGATGGGAGAGTGGGCTTGAGTTGGAAGCTCCCATGTTTTACACTGGAGGAAAATGCCTGTGGATATCATAGACTTCATAGACAGACCAGAAAGGATGTATTTATGTACCTGTAAAAGTGTTAGTGATCTACAAATGAAGGGTCAGATCCTGTTGTATTAGGGGAATTGGCAGCTCTCTCGCGTGGATCTGCCCCTGGCACAGGCATGCATGGCCACTGAGAAGCGCTACGTTTGCAGGGGGTACAGAGTTGGTTTAGCAGGTATAACATCTTATCTTTTCTACAGCTAGTACTGAGTGAGTGCTGGAAGGGAGAAGGTCATAGGTTCTTCCATGCCTGTAGCCATGTAGCCATTCCTGGCTATCATGGTATCCTCTTCAGAAGCCTAAGTGGAA
Source organism: Fratercula arctica (assembly GCA_947846985.1). NCBI lineage: Eukaryota > Metazoa > Chordata > Aves > Charadriiformes > Alcidae > Fratercula > Fratercula arctica. Next base: position 67,497,659 of record CANTUZ010000026.1, on the reverse strand, counting down.
CAAAATGGACACGGGAACTGAGGATTACAGGGGTGTCAAAAACTTCATCATATCTTTGTTGCCCTGAGTCATTTGCTGTAGGGTTCATGGAGCAGATATGAAGCATTTTCATATGTGCTTACTATTGGTTTTATTTAGTATCTATGTTTTTTCCTTTCCATGTTTTCCAGCTTGCACTTGTTTTTTGTTTTCTAAACATAACCCTGAGGTTAAAAAAGTGCCAGAGATACCAGGGAGAACTTACAGCGCTAAATAGTACATTTTCAACGGTGTTTATTGTTGCAGTGACAAGGTAGCTTGCACATTTCTAAACTGCTGATAAGAAATTGTAAAAAGAAGCTAAAGTTCTACAGTAACTAAACCCATGGCTTTATTTTCCTGCTTGTTATGGAGAAATACTTCCTCCCCTGCTTCCCCCCCAGTAAATGCTTTTCAGGTAATATAAGTGTCAATGTTATCGCAGATTCTGGCATCATATAGTTTCTCCCAATGTTTGGTTTTCTATAAAAAGTTTTATATCGGAAGTGAAAATAATTTTATAGTCCTTTTATTTTTAAAAAAATTGTCCTTAAAATATGTACCACTTTGTGGCTACCAAATACTGTGCCTTGACAAAAATGCCATGCAGAAACATGTCACTACTCTCAAAAGGTTAATTGATATTTCAGGATGTTGAATGTCTTCGAAGTAAACATGACTATAGCCAAATACATTTTTCTTTCAAGAAAATAAATAGTCAGACCATTTTGAAGCCTTAGGCAGTGTCCTATTTGTTAATCAAAACTTGTTCTTCTACAACTATATTTAAAACAGAAAAGCTACATGAATCATACAGGAAAACAAAATAATTTTAAGGTAAAGCAATATAAAAAAAGAGTTATGGCTGTTGTTCAGCTATAAACTTAGGCCACTGTGCTGCCACATATATTGTATTTGTTCTGAGCCCTCTACAGTGTTCCTGGATAGATGTGTATTAAAAGTGAAATAGAAGACATAAATTTGAATTTGTTTACTTTTGATGGTTTGTTTTTCATGCCACATACAGTACACTGTTTAATGGCCTTAGAAAAGTCTTAAAAGTCAGGCTTCCTAGGATACGGTTCTTGTTTTATAATCCTGGACAAGATGCTTGCTGGTCTAAGGTTTGGTTTCCATACTAGTATAATGAACTGTTTAAGTAGCTCATAGAAAGTCTTTTCTAAATTGAGAGTCTTGAACCTTAGTGACTGCAGCATGAAGAACCATTGTGTTCCAGAGCTTGTTCACTGTCTCAGTGTTTCACTCTAGTGGTTAAGTGTTTTATCAAAATAGGTAGTACTGTTTTCTGTTACCTGCTTTGGGCTGCTACCACCACTAGCACATAAGTCAGCATTTGGGTCCTTCTCTGTTGACCATTATAAATTTTGATAGGGTTCTTTAACTGAACTGAACGTCTTCCTTGATCTAGAGATCAAGACCTAAAGTAAAGCAAGATGCTAAGATCTTCGTGCTCCCGAGAGAAACAGGTGTCATTTCTTTACTGAATTTTATTGAAATTTGTAGACAGAAAAATGTTTTCCGGCTGTGTCATTCTGGTATAATTTCCTGAAAGATTCTAGATACTGGCCAGCACAGGACCTCAGCAAACTTGTCCAGTGGTGTTATAGACTTGAGTTCATCCACAGAATCCACTTTGGATTGTGCTGTGCTTTTGGTGGGATGGTACATTATTTTCATCAACCAAGATGTAATCAGGTTAGAGGAAATCAAAATAGAGAATTATGAATAAAAATCAATCTGCTTTTAGAATTTATGAAACTTGTCTTTTAAAGCATCTTTAGTTCATAGGTTGTGGGTATACTGTTACTAAAGCTATGCCTACCACAAAATGAGCTAGACCAGATTTACAGCATTTTAGCTGTGCATGTTTGTGTTGTATGCATGCTTTCATTGATTTGATTAGTGTATGATAGTGTATTTTTACCGCAGAGTGAAGCCTGAAGAGGGGCATTTATTGCAGAGCAGCTGACAAACTGCAGGCTGACCTGCTGAAGTTCTTCCTGCTGTCTTGTTCCTACAGCTGTACACAAAGTCAGTCTGAGACTGTTCTGTGTCTTTCTGTTAACTTTATTTGGCCTTGGCTAAACTCCCTAACCATCTCGAAATGGCAGTGGTGGTTAATAGGTCATGATATGTAATTTTCGTTTCGGTATGCTTACTCATGGCTTCTGGTGTTTGTTATGTAATTGGTATAAAGTCGATGCAATATACAAAGAAATGAGATATAACATAAATTAATGTGTAAGTGCAAATGGTAGAGCTGCAGTAAGTTTTGGAAGTTCTGTCTTTGAGCTGTGTCCGTGGAAGATATTTCTGCCACTCGCTTGCTCTCCTATCACTCATCTAGAGATTGCTGTAGGAGGCAGGGCATGTGTTGGCTTCTCTGCAATTCACAGATGCCTCCAGGATGGCTTTGTGCTGTTGATGATTTTAGCTGAATTGTTGGACTGGTAAGAGATTCACCGAGATGTGGCACACTTTCAGTTTTACCAAGTCAACCACAATATTTACTAGCAGAGGGGAGACACTAGATTAAAAAGAACTTGTATGCAAATTAACTTGCCAGGTGGTAAGAGTTTATATTTCTACTTTTCTTTATTCAAGAAGGCCAGGTAGGTTATTTTGTGAAAGACTTGTAGATCTATTCTTGCATGCTTCATTTATGCATGAAGTGTACCTTGATAATGTTTGAATATCATTTATATTAATGATTAAAACACAATTTGAGATGTATTTTTGTGTAGCTTTCTATTAAAAATTCTGTTGCTCACATGCTTAACTGCTTTTTGGCTTTTCAGTAGTAACAATTTAAAAAGCAGCACAGAATTATTTTTGTCATTAACATCTGTGTATGGTAGAACACACATGAGTAGATCTGTTGATTAAGAAATTACCATTTTTAGCCGGTTTACCATTTATTTGTAATTTTTTCTTTTTCCTAAAAGAAAAATAAACATGAAGTTGAATCTGCAACTTTGCTGATAAACTTCCACCAGGAGGGGGAAACTACCTTATTTTGGATCCTTAGTTGTGTTTTATGGATTGGTTCCAACAGTCCTTGGAAGTCACTTTATTTCGTGTGGTCACAGGCAGTTTGAACTGATAAATTTGGCAAGAGAGAGAAGCATTTCTTGGACACCAGGAGAATTTGCAGGTTGTGCATTGTATAAAAATGCTTAACATTTGTAGAGCCTGACATGGTGTTCACTGACACAAGCCATTCACAATATTGGAAGTTAACCTAAGTGCTTCTGTACCATCTGATCGTAATCTAAATTTGTGTTTTATAGCTTGAAACAATTGGGTGGCAGCTGAATCTTCAAATGGCAGAGTCCATGCAAGCGAAATTAAAGTCTCCTCGAGCTGTGCTAGAGCTGGGAGTAAGCAATGAAGATTCAAAGGTAAGAAATACACTCCTGACAGATTTGGAATGAGTTGTGGTGATGGTCTTATGTTCCAAGTTCTGAGGAATCGATTGGAGCTCTTGATCATTGTTTGTCTTGCCAGTGTTTTCATTTATATATTTCATAAAATGATAGTAAGCACTTGGAATTGTGAAGTACTGATGTAATAGCATACATACTAGGTAGACTGAGAGCTGTGTTACCACCTCTTTGGGCTGTAACATAATAGAGAAATATGGAATATGGTTATTTTAGGTCTCTAAAATATCTTTGTAGATAATTTATTATCACATAGCATGTGATTGGTACTTCCTATGCTTTTAATGCCTAGTAGCTTGCAGCCTTCTACCATGTGTGTAGTTATGTATGATAAATCTTTCTGTACTAGTGATGTATATTTATATGAATGATGACATAATATGCAAGGTCACAGAAAGCCAATATTTGCAGGTTTTAAGGTAAAGTCTTAAGTTCAAGGATTTTAGTGACTGGTGGTGTTTCAGTGCCAAAACCCGCTAATGACTGTAAATTTTTATTCATAAAAATCTGTATTTTTTTTGTTAGCTAGCATGTTTTAAATTGAACACATGAATTGCTTTTAACCTTATCTTTCTAATGGAAATTGCAGTCTTTACTTCTGTGGTGCCTGTTAGAATGTTTATCTACGAAGAAGTATAAAAGATTTGAAGGGAAAAATCAGAACTCAGCTTTAGCATTACATTTAAATGACAATAATTTTACTAATGTGAGTGGAATTTCTGATTTATAGTGGAATAAAAGAGAATACACAGCTTATGTTTGTGCTTCTTACAAGAACTTGCAGCAATTATATTTTTTTCAGCATTTCACTGTAATCTGTATTTTTTTTAAATGCAAATACAGGAACCAGACAATATTTTATGTCCAAGCTGCGTTGGGCAGCATTGCCCAATTCAATTCTGTGGCAAAACAATTTTAAACAAATGAGGAAAAAATGTTACTTTCACATGACACAGAGAGTTCATCTGTTTCCTTTACAAACAATTCAGCAAGTGGATTTTTTGATTGTTTCCTCTCTATTTCTTTTTGTGTGTATAATTAATACCAAGTTCAGAATTATTTTGCAATAATTACAAGCATTAGAATAGACTTGTAATTGACACTTAGATAGAACAGTGCAACAAGAAAAAGATACTGACGCTCTCGTGCTACAGACACTAAAATTTAAAAATCTGGGTTGGTGTGAATGTAACAACAGTTTTTTTTTTTCACTAAATGTTGACATCCTAGTATAGAATAGGTTTAAGACTGGCTAATATCTGCTTATATACTGACAGAACTGTTGGAACATAATTTTTGTGCTTTATTTTGCATCTTCATGATCTTTGTGCACTAATTTTATGAAAATCCTAGATACTATGTACTACTTTTTTCCTCCCCAAACTTAAGTGTGTACCTTTAGCACAGAAATTTGGCATGAATTTAGCATATGTGTTCTTAATTATTGTCCGCAATTCTGACAACACTTCTTAATTTCTTTTTTTTTTTTTTTTTTTTAATAATTCATGGATATAATATTTTTTTTTTCAGGAAAGACATGAAAAGCTGTTACAGAGGAGCTTTTGTGGGCTGGCTCATTAGGGGGCAGTAGTGCTCTTCGGCAGACTGGCTCTTCGCTCTTTTGAGCTAGTACTCGAGTCAATTCTGTAGTCAGTCGTTGTAGGAAGTGTTAAAGTGTTTACATTACTAATCTGTATATAACAATAGAAGTTTGTCTTGCTTATCTACAAAATTAAAGCCTGTTAGTAAAAAAACCCATATTGAGCAAGGTAAATGACATTGGCCATTATTTCCACTTTTGCTAACTGAAAGTAATTGTACTATTACATTAGTGTTTACTACAACACACTCCACTTAAAGATCATTTAAACAGTTCTCTGTCAGAAGTTGACATTTAAAATTAGTATTTGAATTATCTCTTCAGGAGAGATCATCAGAAAACTTGTGGATATATGAATGTTATTTGTGCTTCATGAAACAAAAAGAGCTAGAGGATCTGCTATATGCTATATAAATATTTATAGAGTATATTTTGTCAGCTTCAGATGAAATGCAGAGTCCCATAGGTATTATACCGTCAAAATTTGAAAGTAAGGTGGTCTTTGGCTCTTTCAGCTGCTAGGGACATTTGCATTGCCCAGGAAATATGCTTCTTCTGACAAGTAGTAATTGTGATCAGATCCCATGATTTTTAATAAACATTTTTTTCCTGTTTTTTTGTTAAAAAATTGCTGTTTACTTCTGTGCAGACTTTATGCTTGATTTGGATCTAACAAATATTTTGCACAGCCCTGAAAAGTTTTTCACTATGTGGGGGTGGTTAATTACAGGAATGAGTTACCTGGAGAGGCTGCAGGGTTGCCAGCCTTGGAGATACTCAGGAGTCAATGGGACAAGTCCCTGAGCATCCTGCCCAAAGCGTGGAGTTATCCCTGGGGCTGTGAGCAGAGGGGTGGATGAGGTGGGCTGCTCAACCCTGCCTCCCTGCCAAAGTTGTCCTGGGATCTCGGCTGCTTTGCAGCTTGATTGCTGATGGTGTTTTGTATGAGGAGGAGAAAAAAGGAGCTTTCAATTAAAAATCCAATTAACAGCGGCTTCTTACAATGATTCAGGATTTGAAATGTTTAATTGCATTTCTAAATCTGAGGGAAGTGGAATTTCTATGAACTAGGCACACATAGCAAGCTGGTATGATAGGAAACATCTTTGAGTTCATTTGCTTCCATTCTGACATTTTAACGAGCAAAGGTGACATTTAGAACTGATGTGTAAGATATTGGCTGTATGTAAGGCTTTTCTTTAATAATATAATTCGGTTTCAGATCTTTTGGGTTCTTAAGTTGCAACACAACAATCTGAGGATTTTTTACAGACTATTATTATTTTTATGGTTATAGAGTGAACTAACCAGTAGAGGGAGCACAAATTAACAATCTTGATAATCTGTGCTGCTAATTATGGTTTTGATTTGCAAACAAAGACTGATCCCAAAAAGTGCTATGCTTATTTAACATCTGTTTCTTTCAGTAATTTATTTAATAATTCTCCATATAGGCACACACTCGCACATTCTTTCCCTCTGTTAATAGCAGTAATTCCTTAGGCTGTCTAATCCAGACCTTTCTAAAGAACTGTGATCATTTTCTATAACCATAGGAGACATATAAAAAAAAAAATGTAGTAAAGGCTGTAGAAAAGGTCTGAGGGCTTCAGAAATAGCACATCATTGGTGCTGAATATCTCCGCAGAGGAATGTGAGAAGTAAGAGTGTGTTCCTAAAGAGTTTCTGCTATGCCTCTTCACTAGAAAGATCCAGTAAGGCACATTGCTATATAGGTTATTTATTATTGTGTATTTTTACACATGATTTGTAGTTAACATTTATGCTTGAAAATCATTACAAAAAGAAACTATTCCTGCCCAGTGTTGTCTCTTGATAGTTATCCTTTTTTTTTTTTCTGCAAATCCATTCCACAGGTTTCATAAGATTCAGTTATGTAATTACAGTTTTTCCTGTGAAAGGCTTTGCTCTTTTCTTGGTTTTCCTTTTCTTTATTTCAGCTTTGATTTTATTCTTAACCATTAAGGACTTCTTGGAGGAGCTCTTTTTTTTTTTTTTTCAGTGTGAATGCTATGTATAGATTCTTCATGATGTTTCGGTGCTTTATTTTGTTCCTTCTTTATAAGTGTATTTGAAGAATTTTGTTAGAGGATTTTGTCTGCCAGTGAAGGACAAAAAATAACTGATAAATGTACTGGTTTGTTAAACCTGCTAATGCAATACTTTTCACGAAAGATAGATAAGATTAAAATGTTGCTATACTAATTTAATTTTATTTCCTTTTAATTAATTTCTCCTAACTTCTAGATGCTTTAAAAGAAGAATATAACAATGAAAATATTTTAAACTATTTTGTTCTGCAACTGTTTGTTCAAAATCAAAATGGGGCCTGACTGCATTTGAAACTGAGATCGTAATACATATTCATCATTCTACAGAGTAAAGAGAAGTCTGGAAATCATTACTGATTATTTTTTACTCGTTAAAATAACAAGACATGGTTTTCTTTTTTTCCTCTTTTTTTTTTACAAACTTTCTATTCATTTCTGCACTGTGAACAGATCTATACCTCTGCTCTGTTTACTTCAATAAGTATGCCATTTTGCTTTCTAAATTTGCCATTGTGAATATTTTCCCTGTCTTTAACAGCAACGTGGAGTAGATGAGGAACAAAGCTTTTCTTCTAGGGGAGCTAGATCAATCACTCAATTCAGGCTGTAGATTGTGTACAGTCTGCATGGCATGCAGGCAGGACCTGCACTTGGATGGAAATTTAAGGAAATATGGTGGTGCTTTCCCTTCCCCCTCAGTTTAGCCCTTTGTTTCACTTTGAAAAGAAGTTATATTTGTGGAGTGGCAGAACAGTGAGAGTTGGTGGATGCTAGTGATATGTTCCCACTCCAGAGAGGTAGGAGGTGGCAGAGCATCTATACTGTGATATATCCCCCTTCATATTCCTTCTCAGTGCTCAGCTTTTAGGGTGATGCATTTAGGTGCCTTTTTTTTTGACACACCCCCCCCCCCCCCCCCCCCCCCCCCCCCAATAGAGAAGCAATACGTATTTGTAGGGCCTTGAAAACAGAGGGTAGTTAAAATACATGGTGGTGGAGGAATTGTGGTTAGGTGCAAAGACTAAACAACTGTAAATTGCTTCTCACATTCATCAGCTACCTCTCAACCACTTTCTGTCCTGATGAGGACATCACCTTTTTCCTTCTCAGAACACAAACAAGCTTGCATGTGCACCCTTGAGCTGAGTTTTTAGTCTTCTCATTGAGCAGATTTGTAAAGTCTATAGCAATTGCAAAAATAAGTAGGAGAGGCCTTGGATAAATGCAAAAATGTTTAAGGATGAGATTGAGGGAAGAGGGTTTTTCCTTCTTATTTAGAGGAGGTAATTGGAGGCCTGGATAGCCTCAGATAGCACAGCCTGGTTCGAGGTCTTTCTGAACTTCTGTATAGAAGCAAGGTTGCTGCTTTTGGCAAGGTATATTATGAAACCAATTTTGTTCTGAAAACTAAAATCTAATAAATACTGCTGCTGATAAGAAAGCGGAAAGTTACCTAAGAGGAAGTTTCAGAATATTGAGAGAAGTCCTCATATTTGTGGGAGCTTTAGTAAGAATGAGTGTATAATCTTGAGTGTGTGGAACAGCTCAGAAAAATAGGCCTGAAATTTCTAATTTGCTTCCAGGCTGTCACATTGCTACAGCAAGCTGTCAGAAGTTTCTTTGCTCAACCATGAGAGCCAGAAATTCCAGACTTGCAATGCCCAGCAATTCTTGCATTAAATGGTGTTTGATCTATCATACCTATTATCTCTGATTAAATCAATTTAATTAGAGGAAAAAAATGAAGATGTAGTCCAGAATTTTCAGGATGCTGGACTTTTTTTCTAGTGTAGAAATGGATGGCAGGGTAACCTCACATCCTGTAAGTTGTGCATAGTTTGACATTTTACTTAGGAACCATTTGCCAGATGGTGTGACTCCAGGAGTATGCACTCACCTCTGGCAATTGTACTGCAGGGTGTAGTTAATTATCTGGCTCCATTTGTGATCTTACATGATTTAATTACCACCTTATAGTAAGGATCTCTTTATAGGGTTCTCTTTACAGTATTCTTACATTTCACTTGGCTATATACACAATTTATGAATACAATCTGTAACTCATGAATTTACAAACCCTGTAACTGGCTACAGCCTCTGCACATGCTCTGTTCCCACTAAAACACTCTTACAACTTTTTCCATGTGTCTTTATGCCATGAAATTAAAGAAGAAAACGATCCCAGTTTACCGTGTACAATTGGTTGCAACCTTGGGCAACCTCAGCCTATAGTTAGTACTGAAACTCTTGTTTTGTACAGGAGTAAATGGAATTGTGCGCATTGTGTAACTTTACCATTGTTGGTCCAAATAAGCAGCAAGAAAGTAGCTGAAATACTTAACTTCTGATTTTAAACTTGGTGACTTCTTTTATTGCCAGGCAGAGTTAAGGCCTTGAGGGCATTTGAAAAATACAAGGATCTGGTGAGTTTTTCCTCATTTAATGCACTTGTGCATGGCATCTTTTTTCTTACAAAATTTGTTTCTTGCCTCAAACTGGCTTTGTAGGCTTGGTCCTTCAGTCTTTTCAGATGAAGAAAAAACATTCATTGGATTCATCAGAAACTCCAAATACTTTCTTGCCTGCTGTTCTCAGAAACTATGCAGTGTTTTAGCAAATGAACTGTTGTTGTCATTTGTGTGTAGCATTGTAAAATAACCCTGTTTTGTTGGTACTTTTGCTATGATTTTGCAGTACTTTTTGGCAGTACTGATTCCCCTGCTTTTACTTAGGCAATAAACTCTGTGGTCCCTTCACAAATGTGTTAAAAATTGGCATCTCTCCCATGTGTATTTGTTCCTGACTCCAAGGTAGAAAGATGAGGTAGTGTAAGAGATGGGTGAGTTTAGGGAGAAATGAACATAAAAGTTGAGCTTTCTCTAACAGCAAGGCTCAGCCTTACCAGCATAGCTCTTTTGCATGTGTCCTCTGTTACAATGAAGTTGACTGCTGCCTTTGAGAATTGGAGGTGAGACCAGAGGAAGACAACGTGTAATCTTCCAGTCAGCAGCTTTCTAACATAGATGTTTAAAAACAGATAATTTTTCTATGTATAGAAACATACAAATCAAAATTTCTTCTGAATGTTAAAAGGTATAAAATTCAGAGGGTAGTAAGTCCTTTAGATAGAAGTATATCAAGTGAGTACCATTTTATGGCATTTAAATCAGGTAGGATTAGCTGACAATTAGAAGCAAGCAGAGAAGAGGTATAATGTGTTCTTTCTAAAAGTAGGAGATTAACTTTTTATATATGAAAGTCTTGGTGTTGGGGAGCTGTGCAGAACTATAAACATGTGTCTCTGTGTTTCCTGAGGACAACTGGAAAGGCTTCTCAGTTTTCCATCTTTAGTTTCTCACTTCTTCCATCTGTAAAATGGTGAACTTGTGACTGCCTAGCAGTTGCAACTTGGGGAGGCTTGCTTGTGTAAACCTATCTTTTTGCTATCTATTAATCCTTTATTTTTCCTTTGAGGGGTTCTAAACGAGGAAAGTTATGAGATGTGAAATTTTAAAAAAGGAATTTCCATGTGTTTTTTTCCTCAGTGGACTTGTGCTTCAAAATCCTTCACATCTTTAAGAGCCAGCAGTGGTTTATTTTCCTGTAGCTAGTTGCCATGTAAGGGATACCTTCAGAGTTTGTTGAAGGAGGTAGGTTTGTTGAAGGAGGTAGGATTGTCTTTTATAGTCATGATTACTGCCTGTTTTTCATTTATACTGGCACTTCGGAAGCAGTTGCCTTGTTCCTCATTGCTGCAGTGGTAGCTTGGGAGCAGTCTGTGCTTTGCTGTCTTGGGTGGGAATGGAAGAGGCGTACTCTTCTTAATGCCTTGTCTTCTGGTAGTGCATACTGTGTTGGAGGCACTCTCTGAGTATGAGGAGATCTTTAGTCAAAAGCAAAATACGGAAAAGAGGGAGTTAAAAGTTTTAAGATCTAAATATATACAGAATGTTTCAGTGGAAGTTGTGAACTTGCCTTTAAATGCCTCTTACCTTTTGTAGCTGTACCATAAAAAGGCATTTTTTTGGAGGCACTCCAAAAAGAGGTACATTGATGACTTTGCTTGGGGTATCCAGAAAAAACAGTATGGAGCGTTCAAAGAAAGCTTTAAGTCTCATACAGACTATTTGTAAACAAACAGAAAAGGTGATTAAATAGCAGGCTTGTAGAAGAGAATGTGTGATGTCCACACCTGCCTAGACTGACTTCAGCGCTCCACCTTTTTCTGCTTAATTTACTGGGTTTTTTTCAGGCTTACTGTAGTTGGCTAGCATTTGTTTTCTCAGCGCTGCATTTTACTTCTGAAGCTGTGGCAGGATGGGCAGAATATAGAGGAAGATTTCTGTCTTCCAATTGGCTGTTAAACAGTGCTTTTTACTGAAGTACTGCTGATTGGGCTCTGCGAACTTTTCTGTTGTAAGCAGAAGAAACAAAATTCTGTAAAGAAACAGGAAAAAAAATCTAATACAAATGCCAGTGAAACGGATTCTTACTTTCCATCCTAAGCAGTTCTTTTGTAATTTGTATAATTTTTTGCTCCATTTTCTTCATAGAGTAAATAATGATATTGACTTTGTTGAACTTGAGCTGCTGTGAACACTGACAAGAGTTTTATTTTCTTGGTTCCCCAGTATTTCATCTGCCTTTTCTTTAATTAGCGCACAAAAAGCATACCTACACAAACTTCTTAAGCACCTTTTTTAAGATGTACTTGCTTATTTTGTCCTGAGTTGTGTATTTTTCATCTTTGAAAGTTAAGTGGATGGAGTAACTTGGAAACTGCAGTATTATGTTGCTTTTTAAATTTATGAAAGTTAATTTTTCAGCCTATTGTAAGAGGAAGGGAGATGAGCAGGAAGGTATAAGAGGCATGGAGTAGTCACTCAGCTTGTGAGTGTCTTACTTATGTTGATTCTCTGTGCAGCTTCTGAAAAGTCTGTCTGCAGGGTGACACATTTTAACGCAAGTCAGACATTCTGATCTCACTCTTCTCCCCTGATAATTTTTGTTATCTTCATGAAAAAAATCTCATAGACTAGAAGTCCACTATAGCTAATTTCTGATTTGTAAAATGCAGTATTTTCAATCCATTTTGCTCAAATATTGCTGTAGGGAAGGTTTTTATTGGCACATTTGATAAGAAGATTGTATAAATGAACATTTTTGTAAGTACCATAACATTTAGAGTGTTTGTTTTCCTGATGAGTGTCATGTTGCTGTGTTATATCTTTATGCACAACAAATGGGTCATTTTAGTCAATCTCTAGTTCTGTTTTTTTCTCCCCACAGTATCAAATTACTTGCTTGCTCTTCAGTTGCAGTAGACCTAGTTATTACAGTTCTCCTATTTATAAAGCTTTTACTTTTGTCTATTTCGGCTGAATATTAATTGTTTTTCCTTGAAAATATAGTTATGCTGTGTGTCCCGACAAAATAAGACCAGCTTCAACATAAAATCCAGTGAAGATGTGGACATTTCTAAGGCAGCCCTGAGAGTAAAGTTCTGTATAATATCTGACTTGTACAGTCTGAAATTGATATTTAAAGTTATTGAACTCCATTGCATATTTTTAAGCATTTCATTGCAAGCCTGATTATAAATACATGCTTTTAAAGTCTCTTTGACTGATGTTAGATGCTGGAAGATGTCTGTCTGAACAGACATGTTACAAGTATGATTCTGCCTTTTTAAGTTTCTGAAGTGCAAAAAGGAAGTTGGGCCAAAAAATCTCATAGATAATTCACAATATTTAAATAAGTTCTAAAAGCTGGGCTTATTTAACAAAGTTAGCTTTCGTTGTTCCTTAACTTTCTCAAATGTCAAATCTTGGATTTTTTTTTTTTTTAATAATTTCTAATTTGCTTTCTGTCCTCTGCAACAGACTTTTCAACTCCCTTACCAGAGGATGTACTCTGGAACGGGCAAGCAGAGCTGCAAGTGAGTAGCTAGTATCTTTGCGTGGAGGAAGATCAGCATCAGCTTGAGGCTCAGCAGTGCTTCCCTGTTGGCGTCTTGCCCACAGTTCCATCTTCTGCTCTGGAAGGGGGAGAGAAATTGGTGGAGTGAGGGTAGAGGTTTCCAGTCAAAGTAGCTGCGCAGGACTTGGGAGACTTAGTTGTATCCTTAAATTTATATAATGGGACAGATTACCTTTCTTCCAGGAGAAGGACTGCTGAGTGAGTGCAGAGGGATGGTTTTGGTAAATTTACGGTTCTGGACTTTAAATCTACAGTGCCATGAGTACTCTTGTCAGTATGAAGTTGAACAATTGTGAGATTCTGCTTCAAAATGTGAGTTCTTGGCAGTATTTTCTTTTCAGGCTTTCTCTGTAATCCTTTCAAGAGTAGGTTTAGCCACTGAAACCAAAAATGAACTGTCTGAAGCATCTGAACATAGTGTCTCTTTTATAATATTAAAAAGTGAGGACATCACATGTGAAACTGTTTAATTTGGGCTAGGAACTTACAAATTCCATTACAGTATTTTTACTATGCAGCTCAAAGGAGAGGAGCTGATCTGTGTCAGAGCATTTGCATCTTGAGAGGGTCAGGTCTCACAGCTTACTGTGGGACCACTCCGGGGCTGTGCATCCTGCACCTGGCCACGTTTTCCCCTTCTCCCTTGTACACAACCTGCCACGCATCTTCTGGAGCAACACACCTGCATACCTTTTCTTCCTAACCACATCCACACTTACATCCGAAGAGGCTGTCGGGGGGTGGCAAGGAGCAGCTGCCAAACCAATTCATGGTCCCTGCAGGTTGCACCTTGCTCGTGTACCTTTAGAAAACATGATGGTGAGGCAAACCATATTCAGTTACCCTGTTGGTTCATACCTTGCCAGCGGCTCTGTGTTACGTAGGCTATTACAAAATAATTAGGTGTTCTATATGACAAACATCTTACCAGGTTTGCTCAGAGTAGTACAAAAGGAGCCTGTGCTTCTTTGTTTGCATCCAGTTTACATTTGTGTTCACCATCACTGTGATTCTCCTCTGTGTTCTGCTTTTCTTCTGTCAGTTCCTTAAATGCATTGTCTCGTGAGTTTTGGTACAAAATAGTACTGTCAAGGAAAAGTAATCCTCTTGGTGATTATGAGCTTCTGAGCAAGCTGCTTTGTGGGTTAATAGCATGGTTTTTATTTTAAAAGCAATTGGATTGTTCTGTATTTTCTGTCTGCTTTGCAGAATCGCTGGGCTTACTTTGCTGTTACTTTTGCTAATTTTTTTTCAACATGCAAATTAATGAAATTGCCAAATCTGGCTTCCTGGAGAAGTAATATGTACATTCTTGAAAGAGTACAAAGTGAGCATCTCCTGCGTTGCTAACATCTGTCCTGCTTGAGGCAATAAATGTACAGTACATGCTGTCAAACAGTATCAATGCTGTGTATTTGACATTGAACAGGTGTCTGTACAGTGCTGTGACACCCTTTCCAGGCATGCTTCAGGTGGAAGAGGGTAGGTCACCACCTCAATTATATGCAAGGGAAGGTGATTTTCACTCATCTCTTTTCCTGTTGTTTACAAATGACAGGAGTCTGGTATTTGGAACCGTGTGGCATCTAAATTTGTGCCACTTGGCTTTGTGTGAATGTTTAGCAAACTTTAAAAGCTGCTTTGACAAGTGACCTTTTTCACTGGTTAAAATACATGAAATATCACCTCTTTCACAGGAAAACCACAACCCACAGCATGGCCTACAGCCCCTGAGCAAATCTTGTTCAGTATGATTGTATAAAAACACTACTAATGAAATAACAAATACATATTTCTAGGAATGCATACTCACTGGCAAGGCAGTAATGGAAAGAGATTTCAAAGAGGAAAGGAAAATACTTTTTGCTTATTGAGACAGATCCTGTTACTAAGAATACATTTTGAAGCCTTGTAGTAATGAAAGGGCAATACAAAAACAAAAATAGAGCCAAAGCTAATGAAAATGCTTGTCTAGCTTGAAATTTATATGTAAGGAGAAGCTGCTTCTTTATCTGACCCCTTCAGCAACATTTTTGAACTTCCATATATGTAAGAGTAACTGAGTTGTCCAGCCAGACCATGAGATGGAACCACACAGGGGGGACAAATGGCAGAGGAAATAGCACTGTGATGCCTTCTCAGTGAGTTCATAGCTGTCTCAGCGTAAGGGGATGACAACTTCTGCTGTGCATATAACCAAAATATTACAAGAATTGCTTTGTAAGTGGTGTTTGTAAATGCTTTCCTTCCTCAACAACATCAGGATTAGGCCCTGAGTTTTTCAGTAATACTGGAGTCGAGGCTCTTTGGATTACCTCTGGTGCATAGTGGCAGGCAGCAGACTTTTAAAGAAGGCTGGAAATGCTAGACGGTTTCTCTGTCCTCTTTTCCAACATCAACAGAAACAAGGAGTTGGGAGATGCTTATCCTTGGGAATAAATCATGTGATGAGATTGGGAATTTGACAGCAAAACAAGTTGCCAAGGTCCAGATTTGTAGGCAGCTCTGGCTGGTGTATATTTCTTTGATTAGGTGCTTCAACACTAAAGGGTGCACTTGTCTCCTTCATGAGATGGAGAAATGTGTTATCCACTGTGTTGGTGTAGGAGAGTCACAGGCTTTCTGGAGAAGCACTGACACTCTACTGTAGGGGCCTGCCCACCGGTGGCTTAGGAGTGCCATCATACCGAGCAGTCCTGCAGGGTTTGCAGCCTGGAACCGACTATAGGGTTCATTAACTGCACAGAGGAGTTCAAATTCATGTTGTTTTTCCTCTTCTCCTTTTACGAATCCTAAATAAAGGAATTTCAAAATCTAGCTGTACACACTTGAAAACAAATACCTATCTTTGTTCAAGAGCAAGTGCATAAACGTTATACATACTGCCTGCAAACACCTGAAGTCACTACTGGAAAGGAAGTGTGTTTTATTAGAAGATCTTAGAGTACTTAGGAGGAGAATGTTCATTTGAAGATGCAATTTAGAGGCAGGGAAAATCTGTAGATTTAGGAAAGTCCATGTGACAGCAGAGGACAATTCCCAAGCTGTTTTTCCTTTTTATCATTTCTAGAACACTTTGCCTCTTTACAGACTCATTCCTTCTTCCTTTCTGTCATCCCATCTTAATGGGAACAGGCGTATTGTGCTCCTATCAAAAAATGCTGCAGATTCCAAAGTGTCTTTGAAGTTCCTCTAACAGCAGTGTTGCCACTGAAGTGGGACAGAATTCCTGGGGTTGGTGCTATGTCTAAGAAGTTCTAATACATGTTTTCAAATGCTGCCTTCATTTAACTACTATCTTTTTTTTTTTTTTTGTCATTGTTGTTTCAGTTTCTTTTCTTGTGTGGTAGGGTATCTTCTGCTCCTAAAGGGATAGCGTGGGATGATATAAATTCAAGAAAGATGTTTAGGCAGTGTTTACAACACTGAGTTCCTGGATGGCAGTGTATTCCTATCTGTACTTTTGGAGGCTAACATTTAACAAGTTCTTGAGTGAGCGTTTTAGTTTCCTCTTTCTAAATTTGTATCAGGTTGAGTGAAAATGAAAGCCTTTCTGATGAGAACCAAAATGGTTCGTAGAGGATATGGATGAGATCAAGAAGAGCTAGTTTTTAGGATTGAAATTGGTACTATTTGTTTTCCTTCCAAATGTGGATGTATTTGAGGCAATATACAAGAGGAAGCGTTTAATGCTAAACCTTTTCAGGAGGAGCTGCTGTGCTGCAGCAGCAAGGAGCTTCTCTTTCAGAGTGCACTGATTTGCCAAGGGTACTGCAGGCTGGCAGACACAGGTAAGCTGGCACAGAGATGTCTGAGAACGGTGTAACCCAGAGCAGAAGTGCATGAAACAGATGTGGAGAGGTGGAGGCCGTAAGGGCAATTAACAGCAACAGAGAAGCAAGGACGTGTTGTCCCTGGGGAGCTGGGAGAGTTGAACCTGTAGAGGTTTTTTTGAGTGAGGCTGAGGATGATTAACATGCAGGGAAGCGGCGCACTGAGAGAAGCTTTATGCCACATAACATAGTGCTTTGTTCTCAACCTGATGTCTGAAAAGTCATTCTGAAAAGCTCTTGAAAATTCAAGTGTAGCATAATTTGAATTTATTTTGTTAGTGGAATTGCTTTAACATTCACATTACCATTTTAAACCGCAAACTCCCGTGGCCTTGAGGAAGTCACAAAGAACCTGGAGCCATCCTTGACTTTAAGAGTGAGAACCGCGATGCCTGTCTAGGACAGAGTACACTTGTGTTTACTCCTTTTTGAAGAGAAGACCTTGACACATCTTTAGCTGAGGGAATGCAATCCAAGGGTGAGCCACAGACCAACAGCAGATTCTTCAAAGACCTGTGGGACTAGCAAGGCAGAGGAAGGATATAACAAAAAAACTCCCATCAAACCCCAAGAAAACATTTAGTGTATCTGTTCTTTATGGATAGACTGATGAAAGGTGTTTGTCAGTGCTGAGCATGAAAAGTGTGGTTCTGTAACTTTAAGCACCACTGAGACGTTAGGTTGTGGATTCTCCTTCATGTTGTTCTAAACCCTTTCTTCCATTCTTTGCAACAAAATAGTTTGTTTTCAAAACATTCCAATCTGTCATAACCCAGCTTTAAATTTCTTGAAGTAACTTGAATGCTTTCGTTAATGTGACTATTTTTAAGATGCTCAAAACTTGCGAACTTGAGAGACTACTGGCTTTTTATAGCTATGTGGCTTCAGACAAACAGAAAAAAAATCAGCGTTCTGTTTTTCCCAGTGATTTCTGAAGCACTTCAGTAATGTGCTTTCAGCATTAGCTTTTTTTTTTTTTTAACTAAAGAAGCAAGTAAGAATTGCAGACCAAACATCAGTCAGCCTATAAAACTGCAAAAAGCTTTGCAGCTTGAAAACAAAATATTATTCTTTTAGCATGTGTCTTCGTATTAAAACAAAGCACTTCCCATTTTCAGTTATGTGGAATTGGCATGTGTTTAATTCTTTCACAAAGAGTTGCATGGGCAGGGAGAGTGTGATATTAGGAAGACTGCAGGTGGTTATTGCTACTAAGACCAATATCCAGTAATGTGCTGTTCCACAAACAGGTCTGGAACAGGTGCAAAATTAATCTTCTGCCATTGTGCATGTACAACATATGTTAATATCTTCACATTACCTCAGAGCTTGAGAAAATGAGATTATTCTTTGGCTTTGTGGAAATAAAGTTTAAAAAAAAAATCCAGTTACATAGAATTGCCTTTTTTTTTTTTTTTTTTTTGGTTAAAGAGTAGTAACATCTTTACCTAGAGTGTAAAAGTGTTTGCAGTATGTAGAGAAGAAAGCCTTTGGGCTAGGAAATTGTCTCTTATTTTGTCCCACAAAATCCCCTTCAGGTTTAATTGACTTAAACTGTGTAAAAATTACAATTTCATTTTTGCTGATTGTTCCTCATGGAAGTCCTGGATTTTTGCCCAAACACCAACTGATTATGAGCATTCTGATGTAAGGTCAGGCTGTGCTGTCATTGAACTCCAGCATTCTTGGGCACTGTGGAGAGCACAGAGCCCAGGTGCTGCAATAACGCACCTGGGAGAAGCAGAGTGCTTGGCTGGGATTCCTTCCAGTCTTGAATCCAGTACGGGGAATCAGCTGTGTACTCTCCGCTTTATGAAAGTGGCATATAAAATAATGTGGAAGAAGGTGACTGATCTCCCCTCGTGCAGATTGAATGCTCTACAGAAAACAGAAAACAACATTTCCAGAGAGTGTAAGATGGAGTACACTCATGTCCTAGCGGAAATATGGGTGAGGTGACCAAAAGGATTTTTTTACTAATTTTTTTGGTTGTAATAAAAAACGCTATTTAAACTTGTAGATTTAAAAAATATGTATATAGAAAATTTATATATACATACATATATATATATATAGTGACAGACTGCAGATGTGTTGAGTGAAAGTAAAATCTGTTTTGCTTACAATTCTGTTACCCTGTCTGTGAGCTGCACGGAGCCTGGAAATCAATTTGGAAAGGGGCAGGAAATCCTCCACCAAGAAGGAGGAGAAGGTTGCCTTTGGAACAGGCATCAGGGGGAATAGCACAGCATGGGATTGAATTTCCTTGGCTGTTCTTGTTAGAACGTTGGACATGTTTTTATCCTGAAGTTACTGATACATTGCTTAACGTTAAGTGGCAGTTTTTTGCATGTGAATGGATACCTATGTCAACAGTTGTCAAGTGTCCTTTAAGGCAAACAAAAAAGCAGTAGAACAAACTGTGACTGCAGAGATGAGCCTTTTAAATAAAAGCAAAACAAAACAAAACTGCTTCTTCCTGCCAGCTGGTGAGAAGTTTATTGATTCTCCCTCTAAATCCATCGCAACCCCAAGTGTGTATTTTCTTCTGCAGTAGATGAAAGAAAGGCTGGTGAATGAAGTTCACCGCTCTCACAGTTGTGCCAAGGTATTTGTACAGCTACACTGCAGAATGGATCCCTGAAATGAATTAGAAAATGAAACAAAAGCAATATCTTGGAAGTTTCTAGAGATTGTGAGTGCTTAAATTTCCAGTGGGCCTCACAAAAAAACCCTGGACTGGCACAGAGGGAAACAGACTGTGGTTTGCAGGCGGTTTTCAGTTGTTAGCATGAGGAAGGATGTGATGTAGCAAATAAAATACAGATTTAAACTATGCCCAGTTCTTAACTGTTACACTTCTTTTTCATGGCTGCTGGACTCATGCTTTCCAAAGTCTCCCAGATTTTTAGCAGATATTGTAGGACTAGCATTTTGCTTTACAGATGTAGATAAAAGTGAGACACTTCTGTGTGTATGTTTGTGCCTTTAGTATTGCTACTAATTCAAAGATCAGGAAGATTTTTGGTAACCTCGTAAAACTTACTGTTTTCAGAAGTAGGAAAGAGAAATGACTTGCATGGAATTTATTAAGGTTGATGCATTTGCATTTCTTGTTAATGAAATCAGTGAGATGGAGAGACAATTAAATATTTCAAGAATTCCTACAAATTTAAAAAGCAGGAAATTGCTAAGCGTTTTGGTTTGGGTTTTTTTGTAATTGCATTTGTCTGAAGTGCTATTTGATTAGATTCTTTTTCTGTTATTGTCATTCATATGCTGAACCTTAAAATAATATAATTTTTACCCAAGCAATTCACAGTCTCAGAGAGCTTTATGTATAACGTTTGCATATAAAGTTTTACAGATGGTGAGCTAATCTCATGCTACTGTAGCTGTTCTAAAATAATTTTCTCTTGTGCCCAAACATAAACCAAAGAATACAATGAGATCTGTAAGTGAAGTACATGTAACTAAAAGGTACAGGTATGAAATAGCAATGATAAGAAAGTTACCTGATTGTAATCAACATGCATTATGAAAGAGAAAATAGGAGGGGGAGAAGAATGGAAATTACGGAAATGTCAATATGGAACACATTTAGAGTAGATACTGTGCACATTAATAACGATAAGATAAAATTGCCAAAATAGTTTCGGTTAAAGGATCAAGTGTGATGTGGAATGTATGGAATTGAATAGCTGTGGAGCAAAACCCTCTTTGAGCTGCAGGCATTAGCCTACCACGTTGTTTTCTTAACTAATAATTGATGTGTAGCTAGCTAAGGAAATCATAGAAATAAAGGATGTTGCTTGTAACATGCAGTGATACAAAAAGTAAAAAATGAGAAAGTTATGAAGAAAAGATAAGAAGGAACACAGAGATTAAGGCAGCCACAACTGAAACTCAGAGATTCTTCTCCAGGATGATAGTGATTATTATCAAAAGGATTTCAGTGTATTCAATTAGTTTTTTAAATAAGATTTTCAAGTTGTGTGGGAGAAAAGCGAGAACATCACTGAAAATGGCTAAATTAAATTTGGAAGGAAGAGTTTTTGTAGTTCTGTAGCTGGGAAAGTTTAAAAGAGATTTAAATTTTCATGCTATGGAAGTGCTGTCCTTGAGTGAGATGTCAGAAGAGGACATTTCTGGAGAAGCTGTATGTTAAAAATTCTCTGCAAAGCAAGATACTTGGACTTTCAGAGTTAGCACCGCTTTGAGCAGTGGGTGTGGGGATGGTCAGGCCAGATGGCCTCCTGAGGCCCATTTCAAGATGAATTATTATGCAGTTACGGAGAGATTTCAGTTTTGAAGGTGTAATTAGACTCTTCTGCAGGGTCCTGAAAAAGAAGCTGAATAAAGTCATGACTAATTTAGTATTTAATCTGCTCTGTTTTATTTAAACAAGAAAAGTAAGCAAGAGTGCCCAGGTTCCAGAGGGAGTCAAAGACGGGACCACCCTTTCAGAGGAGGAAAGCAACAGAGACATAATATCCACAAATCAAAGGGTCTCTTTTGTAGACAGAATTGCACTTAGCTTTTGTGAAAGGTTCCTAATTTGTTTTGGCCCTTTCTAAAAACTGCATGATTATAGTCAGTTTGTCACATTTTCCATTCTGGGTATTATGTTAAGGTGTCCAAGTGAATTTTCATTAGAAATGCTACTTAATGGGAGATGTACCAAGTGCTATAACAGTGCATATGAGTTCATCAGTGAAACTTACTCCTATTAAAATCACTCAGTCTCTACTAGATAATGGGTAATAATGAGTTGCTCACAACCTGGCAGACTTGGGATCTATGTAAAGCATTTACCAGTATTACTGTAGTTAGAATAACCTGGCATTATATTAATTATTTGAAAAATGCACAGTAAGGAGCCGTTTGATGAGAATGAAAGCATTGAAATGAAGTAAAAACAATATACAGGATAAAGGACCAGAGTCAATAGTAGCTCTGTGCCCGGAGTGCAAATTTGGTGATATTCCATGTTTAACGTTAAAATAGCATTTGGGCATATATTTGTGGTTGGAATTACTCTGGGCAGAACTTGTAGTAGCAGGAAACAAACAATTTGGGACCTGAATTTTGATCTCTTGTCGTTCTTTATGATTATCGACTTAGTTTATTGTAAGAGTAGCACTAGCGATTTAAGCTCTTTAGGACCAACAAGCAGAGTAGCGTTTCAAGGACACTTTTTTCCTCTTTCTTCTATGAATCTCTAATCTGACTTCACATTTCACAGTGTAGGATTTGGTGAGTGGGACATGAAGATTATATGTTAAAACTAATTACTAGTGCATCTCTGAAAAGCTTCAGCATTTTAAATGCTGAGCCTAAATTGCTATAGATTTCTCTCTAAAATCTGCAGTATTCTACATTGAGAAAGTGTGTTGTTTTGATAGGTAACTTTTATGTTTAATTTCCGTAGGAAGATCTGAAATTGGTGGTGTGTTTTTTTTTTTTTTTAAACTTGTTGCTTTGTGTCTGAATAAGGTATGCATTTATAAATTTCTTGCAGCAGAATCCCTTTTTGCTGTACTTAAAAATAGCATATTTTTGCCACAATTGGAAATGTTCCTTCACACTATTGCTAAATGCAGTTCTTGATTTTAGTCTGGCACTTTCGTATTTCCTCGTATCAGTGTTTTAACCTGTTAACTGATAAAGCCTCATAACTCTGCAGTGGTTTCTTCAGATACTAAGTTAAATAGAGTGGTAATTCTCTGTAGAAAAAGCTGTGGAAGTGCTGTGGGAGATTTGGATTCTGTGTATCTTTCCCCCTCCTGTTCATAAGTAACACGCAGCAATATTCTTTATTTTAATACACTGTCTGCTAAAATTGCCTGTTGCCTCTCCTTCAGTGTGACAAGCTGTGTAGCTAGGTACACCTACACCCAGCTGATGGGTGACGCAGGAATGACCAAAAACCCGTGGTCCCCTGCTGGCTTGGTGCTGCTTTGCCATCAGGCCCGCAGGCAGCAGGGTGATGTGCTGAGCTGCCATTCGGATGCACAGTCCACAGAGCTTTGAGAAATGCTGTCCTGCAGCACCTGAGACTGTGCTTGCACATTTGCAATGCCTCTAGAAGCAAGGCAGGCATGAGGGGTGGTGTTGATGTGGTTTCTCTTCGAGGTGCAGTCAAAGCTTGTACCTTCTTTCAGTCCCCGGTGAACACTAGCATGAGAACAGTGAATGAGGATAGAGAAGCTGGACACTTTGCTAGGGAAAGTGGAGTAGTGGATGGTCACGTTTCTGTGGCATTGCTGTCCTGTGTACTTACGGTTGTTATTTTTAAACCTGTTAGAAGATTAAGGTGTGTAAAACCAAAATCTGCGAGCCAGTTATTAGACTGAATTCACATTTAGTTTTCATAAGGTGTAAGGAAAAAAAAAGATGGTTGTAAAATGTTATATTGCTACATTTTATAAATTTTAAAAAGTTTATAGAAAGCTTATTATAAAATACAGCATATCAATTATTGTCAGGCTAAGCCTGGAAACAGAGTTTTGCTGTGATGCTTTTTCTTTTTTTTAACGGTGGTATTCTGCCAGTGGAAGGTACTGCTCAAATTTCACATGAAGTGCATCCTAACCTGCTGTGTTCACTGGTGATAAAAGTGTGCTGTGCTTGTTAGAGAACATAGCAGGAGTAATAATGCTGTTGCCTTTCTCACTTATTTCATCTAAAAATTATGCTTTGTTTAAAGGGAAAAAAAAAATCATGCACTGAAGCGTTCTACCATTTGCTTCTGATATATGCCTCCCTCCCTTTGGGGTCTTGTCTATTTTATTGATCAAATTCCTAAATTAGACTTCTGAAAAGTTTTGGAAATGGAAAATTAACCTTTTCTTTGCCATAATTAAACACAGTCTTCGCAGTGAAGTAGGGATCTGGGTATTTTTTTTTCCCTATCAATGCTGTCAAAGACAAGACGGACCTTCTAGGTGTGACAACTTAAACAGCAGCAGGCAGTTGTGAATTAGGAGTAGAATTACATTTTTAAAAGACTTTATTTTTGAATAAAGTCCATTGGAATTCTGACATACTGTTTTTAATGTGATTTCTATTTGTAAATTGTTAAAAGCTTTACAACAAAAGAGAAATATTTAAATTCTTTAATGTGAAACAGACTAATGCACATAGAGGTGCATTGTGTGTGATGCCACACATTGATGGTAAGTTCAGGAATAAAACCCAAACGCTGTCTACCGGGAAGCAGGATGCCTTCACTTTGGTTCCTGTGAGTACAGGGGAACAAGGATATTCATAATGTATGTTGTAACAGTTGACGCAATCTGAACTATTCTTGCACTGTCAGATACTCTGAAATAATAAAAAAGCATGTCTGAGACACGGCCAATGCCTCAAAGTGAGAAATCCACACATTCTTTTATTGTATTTAATTTTGTGCTGTAACCATTGTGCAAATCTGGACTGTACTGTTACATTTGGCTCATTTGTGTTTTACTTTTGACCATACAACTATGGCATACATAGCAGACTGGTGGGTGAGTGGATGAGTGGGTTTTGACAATTATGTTGTTTATGGCATAGTTAAAAACAGTGTAAGTGAATCTTAGATTTGCACCTCAGTATGGCTATATTTTGTAAAATAAGGTTTTATAGAAGCAGACAATCTGGAGATGTGAGGGAAGAGGCAGATACAGGATGGAGCTGCGCTAGTCCTAAAATTGCTGCGGTGTGTTGCCTTGCTTTCTCCAAGAGCTGCTTTCACACCAGCCATTTGTGCCTACATCAGTGTGCCAAACATGCAGGAGATGTTTTAGAGCTTCTTGTGGCATAGGAGTTCCTGGTACCTTCTGACAGAAGTGGACAACTGGGCATAATTTTTCGAGTATATTTAACCAAATTACATAATCCTGTCCTTCAGGTCTTTGGATCCCAAACATATTCATTATTATTTGAATAACTTACTGTATACACTCTCATCAGGATATCAGAGCTATAGAAAATCTCTCTTACGGAGAAAGATTCCCTATGTAATAGGAATCTTGTTGCATTATTATTAGTCTTAGGTTCTTGGTTTGGTCATTTTCATGTTTGCCAACGTCCTGTGGCCAGATTTGATACTTATCATATTCCAGATGTGTTCAGTTACCAGTGTGATCAGTTTTCTGTTATTTCTGCTAGGAATCGTTTTAATCTCATCATTTGATAGATAGCTTGCTTGTTGAAAGCAAAAAGCTTGTGTATGATATTCATTTTTTCTTGATTAATTTTTTTATGAGCAAGAGACTAATTCATTCCTTGTTCTCCATCAACCCAACTGGTCTGGTTTATTAAATTATGATACCTATGACCTTGGAAAAGTAATAAAAATTTGAAATGCCCTCTGCTGTTCTCCTGTGTCACTGTCCTAATGGGATAAATGACAGGAAGCAGAGAGAAATATGCTACGTGGATAATTATAATTATTGTTTTAAAATACTTGGTGGTATATTTAGTTTAGAAAACTTCATTTGTATTTTGAGAAGCCAGGTTTTGTAACTGGGGTAACCTGAATTCTTTGTTTGGAACATTGGTTTTAATAATTGACATTTATATTCATTTCTAAACCACATTTTGGTCCTTTTGCAGAAAGCAGAGAAATAAGGCTTCCTCAGAGCAACAATTATAATGAGCAAGGTACAGAATCCCAATATATTTGTGGAGGTGTTGTAATAGCTATCTGTTGAGGAGTACTGTTTTACTTTATCCTGAAAGATACTTTTTAATTGGTGTTCAGAGGGAGTAAGCCCTTGTTTCACAAACTGTGAATGTTTGGAAACAGGGCAGGTGGTTAAGAGGAGCGATGAATAATAATGTGGCAGACAGCTAGTTAAATTCTGGTGAATTTAGCAGTTCTTTTGGCCAAAGGACTTTTTTTTTTTTTTTTTTTTTTTTTTTTTTTATAATACGCTTTCATTATCAAGGAACCAGAAAACACAGAGGGAAGTCAGAGCAGAATTTGTGTGCACAATGGAGATACCCAAATATACCTTTACTTCCCTCCAAAATCATATGAGGAGTCCATTGAGCAGAATAATTGCATGCAGCATTGGCTCAAAAGAAAACAGTTGTCTCTTGTTTACCCCTTCGCTGTGGCCTCATCTTTTCAGCTGCAATTAAAGAATGTGTTAAAATCAAGTGAAGTGCGTTACTGGAGGACACATGCGGAGACTTTCTTTCCTTAATCAAATACTACAGCTTAACAACAAAGACTGCATAAAAGATTTTGGCATGACACTATTTCAAATCTTATGTTTTAGTTTTTCCTGGTATACAAGCAGCAGACTTTCTACACCTTGTTTTTTCTGTAATAGTGGTAGTGTAAAAGGTTAAGGAACATTTTCACCTAGAACTGTATGTTTCTGACGAACTCCCATGTTCCCATAGCAATTTAGTAACCACACGCTGTTTTACTGGAAGAGTGACTTGAGGATATTGCCTGATTTCTCTCTACCTCCCATGGTAAACCTTCTGTTTGTTTTGTGAATTTAGTAGTCAGAGGTGCGTGATAAAACTTGCCATCTCTTACTTAATGACCCTTCGTAGCCAGTAAGACTGCCAAACTGCTATACAACTTTCCTTTTTACTTCATTAAGCAACACAGAGGAACAGATCACAACAATTATTTTCTATCCTAATGCCTCATATTGACTGAAACACTTAAGTCTAAAAATAGATAAGTACCATAAAATAATAGGCTTAAATGGGGAAAGGGACATCTTCACAGCTCCAAATGGGTCTAAAGAGAGGAAAAAGTTCAGAAAGACCCAAGTCAAGAAAATCGAGCTTTTTCAAAGGAGTGAAGCATGAGTTGGAGAAGGGGGAGAAAAGGTTAAGCTGTGCTTATCATTGTAGGTTATATTAGATATAAAATTTAGGTGGATTTTTCAGCAAAACCACACTGGAGGAACAAAGTGTTTCTGCTTTTTCTGGTGACAACAGTTAAATTGTAGTGACACTTAAAGAACCCGTGTGCTATTTTGCAGAGAACGTTACTGTCTCAAAAGTCCTTTAATAACTGGCTGACCAACCTGCATCTTTGATGCTGTAAGGATAAGGGAGCAGTGGTCTGATACTCCTGCTCACATACTAAAATGACTTGCAATATAAATTGTTTTCTTGTGGTTATGGAGTTTGTGATTTCCCCTGTGTTTTCTGGTTTTCAAGAGTGGTAAATACAAAAAAAAGCAAACACGTTTCCTCCTTTCTCCCTGCTTTCTCTCCAACAACAACAAAAAAAATAAGGCAAATAGAGTCAATGTTTGTATTACCCTAGTTCAGTTTTTTTTTCTGCAAGCAGCAGATGAGACAAAATTTCAAGAAAAGGAGGTGAAGGGTGGACAGGGAAAGAGAAAATGTGCTCTGTGTGCAAAACATTGTATCCATGGAAAATGCTTCTGTGGCCTTGGAAGAAGCCTACAAGTCAGTAAGACTAAAACTTGATCTCCACAGCGCACAGTTGCGAATTGTTAGTACGTATATGGGTTCGAAAAGTGTGGTTTTTCTGTTGTGAGTGGGTGTAGACCACAGTATATGGCTAAAAACTGTGGTGTTGGTGGTGTTAACTGAGCTTGTGTCTTACCGAGAACTTATATTTTGCTTGTGAGTTCAGATTTCACTGGAAATTCAGCAATCTTTGAAATGATGTATTTGCAGAAAAAAATTGTCGCTTAAATAGGCTTACAATGTGACCGCACAAACTGTGGACAGCTTGGTGGGGGGAAGACAACCAGCTATTGTTTAAACTATTTTTACATTGCATTCAGGGTAGATAGTTTGTAAAAGCAGAGGATAAATATGTAATGATTTTTTTTTTTCTTTTGTCCTGTAAGGAGAGTAAGTTCTGGAGCTTTGTGCTTATACTTTTTCATTGGTCTTTCCCACATTGCAAACAAAGAAAACCTGTGTTTCTTCTTAATTTACATACCAATGGAACCTCCAGCCAGCCGCCTTCAGTGTAAAATGGGGAGCATACAGATTATTTCTATAATATTGCCTGAAAATACTCCAGAATGCACTTGGAAATTAGAGCTCTACAATGCTGATTGTTCCTGTCCTTCAGGCAAAGCGGGACAAAGGCAACAAAGGACATCTGACTCCTACAGAAAGTAATTGTGGATTATTGTCATGGATTTTCACTATTCCTTTATTTGTGTTTTTGTTATTTTAACCTGCTTATCAGTTTAAATTTTGGTGATGATTTCTTAAATGGTGTCTAGGTTATCAGGTTTAGTTATGGCCTTTTTGTAAAATAATGTTAACCTTGAAAATTTGACACTTTCTTGTCTGAGATTTCCTCCGTTGTTCTGGCTTCATAAAACTTGCCCTCAGTGTCTGGCCATTTCAACTTATTTTTCCAACACAGATCTGAAATATTGAAAATGGGAAATTGAAAATACTGAAATATTTGAATTGAAAATGCTGAAGTTGGGCTTTGTGTAGTAAGCTGAGCCATGATTCGATAAGTAATCTATTTCCCCAGTTCTACAGTGAATTAGTCTAAGAGGAAGCCATTGGGAATTCTGCTCTGCTGTATTTTGGGATTCTCCCTGCGTGATTTCCTATCAGGATCCACAGAGATCACGTCAGTGAGCAATTGGTTAAAGTAATCAGTTAAGTGGACATAAATTCAGCTTCTGCATTAGCACTAATGAAACCGCAGAGAAGCTGATTGTATACTCCTGCTGCAACAAGAAAAAGCAGGAAATTTTTTGTTGTGATTTTGAAGAAAATATTGAGTAGGTGCAAAATATCTTTAATGTTATCTTACTGATAAAGACATTACTGATGATGATGAATTTGCCCCCTTTTTGGGGGCAAATTCCATGATCCCATGAAGCATATAGGTATGTCTATATCATGTGTGCTGACTGCTCCAGCAATAATTAGTGCTGTGGTGGGTACAGTGGAAGTCGACAATGACAGCACAGAGCAAAAGGGAGCAAGATTTTTTAATAGAAAATGACCCACAAGGGTTCCCGTGTTAAAATAGTGCATGAGCATGTGACTTAATCCAGTACCTTAGTTTTTTAGAGCTGCCAAATATTCAGTCATGTTTTTAAGAAAATTAAAGAAACCAAAACAAACAAGAATCAAACCCATGACCATTCTGGATTATTTTTGTTTCCTTGCTTCAGGAGGTTAAAAAAAAATCAGTTACTCCCACTTCTGCACCAGGAAAGTAACCTATTTACACAAGTATGTGGAGAGACAATAATAAGGGTTGGCAGTGCTCCTTTAAAAGGCACGCAGTACAGTCTACTAATTGACTTGAGATATCAGATTGAAAATGTTAAGCTTTTAAATAGGACTTTTATTATCCCATTATCTTGTTTCTTAATTAAACTCTATATCAGGAGTTGTTTTAATTACCACTAGAGGTTTAAAAAAAAAAGCATAAGCTGATACCTTCTTAACATTGCAGTGGTAATTGGAGTGGTAGTCCGCAGATCTGGTGGCAGCAAGGCCAAGTTGGAGAACCCCATTCGTTACTGAAAACCAACTTTTTAGGTCTTAAGACATTATAAAAACTCTTGCACTTTCGTTCACCATAAACTTCGAATGTATCCATTGTGCTTGTTTTAGAAGTGTCTTGGCTTTAATTAACTCAGCCTGTAGGAGGAAAGAATTGTAAGATAAGAGGAACAAGTATACAAATGGTTCCTCACAGTTGCCAAATTTTACTGTGAGTACTAAAACTTGTGTTCGTATAAACTCACAGAATAAAATAATCATGAAGCAAAGCTTAAAAATGAAGGCAAAATGTTTGTCTTCATGTTCCGATATGATTGACTCAGTCTCTCTTAGGAATTTGTTATGCTGAGCTCGATGTAATTCATATTTTTACAAGATATAAATAAGTTTTCTTTCACAATTTGATGGAATATTGGAGAATAAAAGTACTTTTTTAAAAAAAACCAAACTCCTGAAGAATAGTTCAATATTGAGGACTAAGGTACCATTTGCCTCTCTGGCCTTTTGCTTCCCTTTGGGTTTGGAGACGTTTCCAAAGAACGTCACTGTGTCAGAGAATCCTGGAACTTTTTGCCCTAATTTGAGATTTGTGCATGTAGCAAGTTTACCTTGCGATGCTTGCAGCATACAATTCAATGTGAGCAGATGTGTTTTCAGAGACCAATGCAACACTTGCATTAAGTGTTAACACTTGCGCTGCAGGCCTCAGTATTTTTAACATGAATTTTTCAGTTTGCCTTTTTCTCCCAGGTTTCATGCGAGAATCTTAGATTTCATTTCTTCTAAAGAGGAGCGAGCTCTTTCTGAACTGATACCTAAGAGCCTCTCCTTGTTGTCCAAAAGGACAGCCTTCACCATGGTTACCAGATAGAAATACGAGAACTTGTGTACTTGTTCGCAGTGTTTCTTTTGAATGCCGACATCCCCTTTGCTGCTATTGGATTACTCATAAGGAGTAATTCTTTGTTGGAAAATACTGAATCTTTTCTCGTATGAAGAGAGTGGTGGGTAAAAAAAAATGGTAAAATTCAGGTCAGGATTTATTCCAGCTTCTAAAAAAATTGAAGCTTTCATATCAGAGATGTTTGCATGTTGTCTCTGATTTGCTTCAAGAAAGAAAGAGGTTATTAGAATGTGTTTATGAAGTGTGTTAATAAATGTTTGATGATTTGAGTATTGTGATGTCTGGAAGTTGGATAAAATACTTACTGAAACGTAGCTGCACAGCTACTCAAGCGTTCTTTTGTGCAGGTTCAGCACAGGTTGATATAACTTTTATTTTTATTTACATTTTGAAGTGATCATATTTTAAAGTGCAAATAATCTACTCATGAAAAATCTGTTCCACTGGCATAATGTAGTCTTTTTAAAAGAAATGTTTCTTGTAATCTGTCAAGATGTTTTTGAAAAAATAGCCGCCAACCCCTTTAATTGAAAAACAAATAAAAAAATCACTCAGTATTAGCATTTTTTTAAAAAGTGAAAACAAACAAAAGCTTAAAAATGCAAATGTTTGTGTCAAAGTAAGGATACATGGGGCATGTAGCCTTCATAATCCAACAAGCATCCATGCTCTGCTTTCTTTTATATATTAGAGTTTCTTCTGCTTTCTTGTATTTTGTGTTTAATTACATTTAATCCTGTGAAGTGTAGAACTGTGGTTTAGGTCTTCGGGACTTCATAGATACTGTAAGGTTGAACTGCTCATGGGGAATAGTGAACAATACATAAAGAAGACTACATGTACAACCCGTTCACTTCAGTGCAGCTAATTATTTGCAGATACAGGGGGCAGTTTTAGTCTGGAGATCTGGTATTCACACTTGCACCTTTGTGCAGTAGAGAAGTGTCTGCTGTTTCATTAATGCCTGTTTCAGACAGGCATTTGTTCTCCTTGTTCAAGCCATTACTGTCACTACCCTACAGGTGGTAAAGCAGTAGAAAATGAACTTTATCATCTAGAGCCACTAAACATAGGAAGGAGATAAAGGCGCATTTAAAATGCTCCTGTTTAAAATATACATCAAGCACAATTAAAAGTTGGTTTCTAACCAAAGCGTAAGGCTTCAGTGCACAGAAAATAAAACTGTCTCCACAAAAAAGGCAATACATGAAGCAAAGCCACTTTCAGGTGGGTTTATCAACATACCTAAGCTTCTTATCTCGGTGTCTGCCTTTCACAAATGTGTACAGTTGTGGCCTGCTTACTTCTTCCAATTACTTTAACAATTTTCTAAATACCTGTAAGCATTGGTGCTGTATGAAAAAAAATTTATTCTCCCACAGTGTGCCCAGTTGAAATGAAGTTATTGGTTCATCACGTTTTTCCTATTGTAGCATCTTCTACAGTGTTTGAACTTAATTAGTTTCAGAACTCTGTTTAAAAGAACACAGCTGTATTTCACGTCCATTGAAGCTTCTACAATGCTTTGAAGTTTTCACAGTATCTGAAGAGTGGGAAAGGAAGCCTTTCATGAAGTTTTGCAACAAAATAAAATATTAAAAATATTGTAAAAGCTCAATAATGACAGGAGAAAGAGTGATTTTGCTGGTTGTTTCAGTTTCATGTGTGATTTTTAGGATTATACCTTTGACTTCCACAATACTCTTATTAACAGTGAATAATAAAATATTTTTCTCAAATACAGTAAGGACATCCAGTATTCAATACAACATTGATTTTAATTTTAGTTTTATAATGTTCTTATTGCACATCTTACTCTAGCTCAGCTTCCTTATTAATGATGTATTTGTTGGAATTTAAGTCCATACCATATTTTTTGTAGGAAATTTATCAGCAGTTTAAACATACTTTTGGATTTAGGATTTTTGTTTGTTTGTTTGTTTTGGGGTTTTTTTTGGTGGGTTCCTTTTTTTTTTTTTTTGTCATCTAAGGAACAGCTTGGTACTCCTAGTCAAATTTCTCAACTTCCAAGTTAAATGTCATATTAAGTGTAAGAAGGGAAGGTCATTATGGTGTTTATGTTTTCAAAAGGAAGAATCCTGTGAGGGAAGCCTTTCTTAATAGCATCCAGAAAGCAGGGGATATTAAAGGTATTTGGTTTGTATTGTTGTTTGTATTGTGCAATATACCTTTGAGCTGAGGTATTTGTTGTCAAACAGCTGTAATCTCCATCCAGGGTTATGGTTTAGGATTACTGGTCTGGATGCTGTTTGCAACACACTGTTCATCTCCATTCTCTGCTATCTCAAAAGTGTCCCACAGGTCTTTACGTCAGAGGGACAATCCTAGTCTGGCGTAGGATGCATCACGCTGTCCAGTCAGCTGTCTCATCCCAGTGAGGTTGCTTTACGGGTGCTTCCTGTGGTTCAGGTGATGCCCTGGAGGTTTCCTCTGGCTAGTTGTTTTCTGAGATATGAGCCAGTGCTGTTTGCAGCAGCTTTCCTGCTACTGGGATGAGTTTTCTTCCTTTTATATTCCATCTTGAGAAGGAGGAGTGTTACAAAGGAGGAACAGCATTAACGTATGCTTTACTTCAGGCTAAATATTGAACCATGATCTTTGTAGTAATTGAGACTTGAGCCTTACCACAGGTAGTTGTCATGTTGGTCTTGCAGAAAAAGGATGTTACGATTTTTTTCTGTTTGTGTGGTGTGCTGAAGTTATTGAAAGATTCCTTTGGGTAGAACAGCAGCAGAGCATGGCACTTCGCTGTGCATTTCTATTGCTTGTAACAAGCTACCCTGTTATCTGTGCCATAGCTTCATCTGAAAGTAATATATTTTACTTAAGCTGAGTATTGAAGTGGTATACATAACATGGTGCATGATCAGGGACCTACAGGAAGGCTTTGAAACTTGAAAATTACAGAGGAGATGTATGCTGTAGACAGTTTCTCACAACTTCTTGCTCGTGTGCTTCAAGTCTGGGTTTTGAACAGCACAAATTACATCTAGAAAAGAGAACAGAAAAGGCAATCTGTTGGAGTCGGGAGGCTGTCATCTTGGGATGCAGATACATATTTTTAGGGAAGTAGTCTGAGATTGTGCTTTACATAGCCACCAGTAGTTGGTGGATATTAACAACTTTGACGTTGTTAATACATACTGTGATCAGATAAAGCTGTCCTGTGGTTGTGTTGCGCAGTTCTCATGTTACT
Source organism: Fratercula arctica (assembly GCA_947846985.1). NCBI lineage: Eukaryota > Metazoa > Chordata > Aves > Charadriiformes > Alcidae > Fratercula > Fratercula arctica. The sequence continues at coordinate 67,464,086 of CANTUZ010000026.1, read as the reverse complement.
GAGAAATTGAGGCGTGTGGAAGAAACCAGCAGAGGGTGGAGCTCACTCCTGATACTCTGCAGATCCATACTGTGATTTAAATCACTGTAAATGCGTAGTTGGATTTCCACAGGGCAGAGACCCAGATAGCCTGTGCTTCTAACCTTCTGATTCTTCTTCTTGTGTAAATACTAATTTTAAAAGGTGTGTCCTCTTATATTAGTATCTTTACATTTTCTATCCACGTTCTTGGAATTTAAGGAAAGACCTACGCAAAGAGTTATTGGATTTTTCAATGTCACATTTGATTTGGAGGTTTGCTATATTATTTCAGCCATTTTCCTCAATCTTCTTTTTTCAAAAAATGTGCCATTAAAATAAAAAAGCTTTTCTTGATCTGTTTCAAAACTAAGGAGCAATCCCTACATTGGGAAAGTAACATGCTGTCTTTTTGTAACTCTTACACCAACAAGAACGTCTTCCCTGGGGCAGCAACAGGAGGAAAAATTACAGTGAAACAGAAAAACAGTGATGTTATTGTTCTTTAAAGGTAAAGTAGCGATTTTTAGAAAAAAAACATACTCATTTAAATTATCATTGTATCTTTTTCATTTGTTGTCCTGGAATCCTTCATAATGTTAATTACTGAATGAAGTAAATTCAGTAATCATACAATTCTTGTTAAATGAGTGATTTTTAGAGAACCACTGAAAATATTAGTGCCTACTGAGATTATCGTAAACTTCTGTAGAATCATAGAACAGCTTGGGTTTGAAGGAACCTTTAAAGGCCATCTAGTCCACCTTCTCCTGCAGTGACCCGGGATGTCTTCAGCTAGATCAGGTTCCTCAGAGCCTCATCCAGCCTGACCTTGAATGTTTCCAGGAGTGGGGCATCTACCCAGGCAACCTGTTCCAGGTTAGAAGACTAAGTATGTTTAAGCAGAGAATGCTATTTATACTGCAAGGACGAATCACAGAGTGAAAGGTCATTGCCAAAGGCACCTAGTATGCCGGTTATAGGTAGAGGGCTGCATGCCCACTGAGTTGAAAAGGAATCCAGCACGTATGCTGCTCAGTCTAATTATAACGTTACAGATGGCCATTACATAAGGAATGCCTCCAAATCAATATCATCCATGCAGAGAGACTTCTAAGTATACCTGATCCTGAAAGAGCAGCAGCTCACTGTTTCTCTCCAGGAACGTAGCTCTTGAAGCAGCAAGGTGCACTTTCCCTTCCAAGTTACCTTTTCTGTCATACCAACTCCATATTTACAGTTGATTTTTTTTCTCCCTGATCACTGTGCTACCCTCCTTAATATGTGTTTCTTTTTTTACTGGATGCATGCATCAGGCTGGACCACATATTAGATGGAGATAGTTACATTTTATGAAAAATGAATCACATGTGACCTTCTTACGATCTTTTCATTAGAAGTAAGAGTACGGTGATGCAGGGACTGAATTTAGCTGAAAGGGAGTAAACCTAGCTAACAAGGGAATAACATACAGAAGCCATAATTGCCCAAGCCAAATTTGGCTTCAGGTGCCTACAAAAACTGGCCCTGAGTTCTCAGTAACAGCAGTAATGAGGATCAGTGTGTTAGCACAGTATCTGCAAGCGCAAGCTCTAGTGAACTGGAAGGAAAAGTACTTCCTAACTGTTCATATGATCAATACAACAGTGTCTGAAGTTGGGGGGGGGGGGAATTACATAATTTAAGTGAAGTTTAGCACTAATACAGGATTAGATGTGAAATATTATCTATCTGGTTTCATACTGAATGAAAATGCTTCCCCACCCCTAGAGCTCATCACCTTTCCTGCCATTGACAGTACCTAAAGAGAAGCTTGTGGTTGTATCAGTGGTCCATAGAGTTCACATTTTTAACTAAGCATGCACTTCTGTGTGAGAATCGTGAAGGGTCTGAACACCAGGGATTTTGGATGTGCCTGCACATCTGCTGTGCTGGATGCACATCCATAATCTAGCCAGATTTACGTAAATAACTAGTGTGCTGGATATTTGGGGTCATTGCCAAGGAAGGCCATTGCTAGCCTGCTCTGGATTTCTGGCTGTTCCATAACATATGGCTTTTCATAGCATAATGCCCTTCCTTAGGATAATGTGCAACTTTTGAGTAGGACAAGCAGTGTTCTGAAAGTCCACTGCTAATGTTTGAAAATAATAGTTGCCCTGCAGGGCTGCTAAAACTGTAGGTTTATGTAAGTATTACAGGTGTAGTATATAGACTAAACAGGAAAGATTTAGGTAGGAGATGGATTGCAGCAGCGCCTATCAGGCTATTGTCTGGTCTCTGTAATTGTTCAGGTGCATGATTTTAGCTGGTTCTAATTAGTGGTGAAAAGTTACTAAGCAGATTGAAGAGAACTTACTCTATTCAGGTGTAACTACTTTTAAGCACCTGTATTTATTGATTTATCTTGAAATTGGAACCTTATTTTTAAAATGCATTAGCTTTTTAACATTTAAATACTAAATTTATTATTGGTATGATACCAGTTTTGTGTTTGTATTTAATGACATATTACATGACAATGTTTCTTTAAAGATTGAAAAAATCATATAAATTGCCCAGGATGCTGGGAGTTTGCTTACATCAAGTAGTACAGTTAGAGTGTTTGACTAGTTGATTTAGTTTGTTCTACAGTGCAGCATGGAACAGATGTTTATTACCAGCTTTCTGTGGGATTACAATATAAGGATGGGGAGAAAAAGCTAGAATTGGCAGACTGGTTAATTATGCAGAACAGCATGATCTATAAAGTTGCTGTCTGGTGCTGCTGTATTGGCATGTATTGCAGACGTTAGAAGTATGCTGGGGTTTTGTTTAAGGGAGAGCCTGACAAAACTGCTTCTACCCCTTTAGGTACACTAGTGGTTATGTCAGAAAAGGGGAGTGCTTTAGCCTTGGGGCTAGAGTCCCTGAGCTGAGGAGTAGCTCAGAGTGAGGAGGTTTTACAGGGAAGTGCGTGCAAATAGTCTTGTGCTTCTGCACTATATGTAGGAAAAGAGAAAATGTGGAAGCAACGACAGTCAAAAAAATGGCGTCTGAGCTTGGATTATGGGTAAGGCACAGGCCTGTAGAAAAGAGGACTGCCAGGATCTTCTGGCCTTCAACAACAGTGGTATCGTGTGTAACCATACAAAAATGCTTCTCACTCCTGTGAAGTTTCTTGCCTCTATTACTGCTGGTAAAAACTGTTCAGAATATTGTTCACCCGATGACAAGAACTTCCAGTTCCCAGCTCTGCCTGTTAATATCCACTTCTTGTGTGCCAGTGCTGTCTATAGCTTCAGAGTTTTTCTCCTTCCCTTTTCTTGCCTCCCTGATTCGTTTATAGAGAGCACTCTCATTGCCTCTCAGCCTTCATTTTACTAGGCTAATTAAACCAGGCTATGTTAGTATGCTCTTTGTACTATCCTTCCCTTGCTTCCCAGGTTATTCTCATAGCTTTTCTCTGCACATACTTCAAGTTAAATCATGGGGTTTTTTTAAGACAGGTGTCCAGAAATGTTCACAGGGTTCCAGTTGAGATCTTACCAGTTCCTTATAAAATGGCTTTAATACATCCCTATCTTTACTGAAAATTCCTCCTTTGGTACAGCTACATTGCAATTGCTTTTTTTGCAGCTGTATCTCTCTGACAGTTTGTATTCATCCTGATTGATTAATACATCCAAGTAATTCTCCTCCTCTGTTATTTCTAGCTGATGATCCCCTAACTTACAGTAGAAATTCTTCCTGTTCCCAGAGTGCTTGACCTTGACTGTGTGCTATTGCATTTTGTCATTACTGTCACTTTGGTCCTCAAAAGCTATTCTTGCAGTATGATGTTCTGATCTCCCTCTGTATTGATAATAGTTCCAATTTATATTTTTTTTAACTGACATCAAGTGTCATTATTGTGATCCAATTTTTTTGTTCCGTTTTTGCTATAAGGTTAGTTCTCAGAATGGTTTGTAAGGAACTCCACTCTTAATCTTATTCTAGTCCAATAGTTTCCTTCCACATTGTAGCCTCACTTTTTCTTAGTAAAGCACTTGCTGTCTTGCATTCAGTTTATCTTTTTGTGTCTTAATTACAACTGTCCATACAATTTGGTATTGTAGGACTTACTAAAGTACCTATTTTTAAGACATTCATTTCAGTGATCTAAAATTTTAGTTACCTCCACGATAGGAGGTTAATGTGGACTGTCTGCTTCTGGATGTGACCATATCTAAACCCAGCCTTTTCTGTTTGGGTGACAATCTGTCCATTAAAACACAACATGACTTGATGAAAATGCCAAATGAAGAAAATGAGGCTCTTCAGTGTCAAAAGAATAGTCTCTAAATTTCATATGAACTTTTCTGAATATAAAATATGCTTTTTATAAGCCTGTCTAGGCCTTTTCATAAGGCTTTTATTTAGAAGACTGTCTAGGCCTAATTTTCAAAAATGTATTAGGCAAGTAATTGGGAACCCTGGTGATACTTTATCTTTGGATTCTAAAAGATAATGTATAGACTCACAACTACATTGAGTTCTGCTTGATGCTTGCTGCATGCTGTGAGAAAGACAGGATTTTATAAAAGTTTTTGTGAGATATTAAGTTTTCCTCTTTATGATGAAAAAGAATGTCAAAGATATTGCAAAAAATTCCAGTGATATTCTTCTAACAGGCCAGCCATGGGATTACAGAGCATCTTAATGAAATACAATATTCAAGCCTGTTTTTCTTGCACAGAAACATACTCTGCAAATCTGCTGGAAAAGATCCGTAGTGGTGCATGCCTTCCTTAACCAACATGATTGTTAGACGTAAATCCTACCTGTGTCAATCTTGCTAGCCTTCATCTTGATAGTACCTGACTGTCTCCTTTGTATTTAAAAATAGAAATGACAGTCTCTCCCCCTCTGCCTTTTTAGCTTGATTAGTTCATAGTTGAAAGTGTGAGACACTTGAGGGAAAAGCTAAATTGAAGGGTTGAGGCTCCTGTTCTGAATGTTAAGATCCATTGTTCTTCCAGGAGCGATCACTGACGTCTTTTGTTAAAGTCATGTGAAAGTCTTCGTTTCAGTGCTTTTTACTGCTTGGCAGTTTCGCTGGTGCAGAGGAGTGTAGCTGTTGTGGTGACAGAGCAGTGAGCAGTGGGGAGGCAAGTGACCCTTCCAGTAGCCCGTGCTGGGTCCATGGAGATGCTTAAGCCGGTGCTCAGAACACAGCAAAACTTACACCAGAGCAATGGGTGGTGACCTTCCTGTCATTTAGGCTTTCTAGGCTCAATTATATGTGAACTGGATTTTTGTTAATGTGCTCAAATTTGTTTTTCACCACAATGATTTAAATAATGCAAGGTGGAGGTCAGGCGTATGTGTTACAGTATGTTTTTACTCTATCATGGGTAAGGATGGAGTGAAAGGTTGCTGGTTATAGAGGGCTGTGAGTGATTTTCTCCCGTTTCTATCTTAGTGTTTAGTGGCATTGACACCATTGACAATGTGTGATACTAAGCAGCAGTGAAGAACACTTTATTTGCTTTGGAGAATGTAGATGAATATAAGAAACAATCATATCAGTGATTATTCAACAGAAATTCGTGGGATGGGAGTTGTGCTAACTAAGAAGACTCAGATTTTGTTAGGACTGAGTATTATTTAAGGGGAAAAGAAGTAGAACGACTTAGGGGTGTGAAAATACCTCTCCTTTCCATATACTGTATTGATCCTATCCAAAGAAAACAAAGTACGTGCTTTATCCTTTCTCATGATTCCTCACTCTTATTTTTTAATGCTGGAAATAGTACTTCTAACTACTCTCTCTCTGTCTCTGGTCAACCTTATTATAATTTCTTCGTTTGATGTAATTAATGTTTTTTTTTTTTTATGATTCCATTTTTTTTTGTGGAGGAAGAGCACTATGATTTAACATGATAATATTAGTAGCAGCTTATGATCAAAGAGAAGAACAGGTAATCTGTTGATAAACTTATGCATAAACCTCATTAATTTTTTGAATTCTCTGTATTGCAAAAAAAGGGATGCAGGGTTTTGTATTTTTTAGCAACTAAAGCTATTTAAAAAGATGTATTTTCACCTTGATACCATCAGAGGGGTACAAATGCCATATGGTGAACTAAAGGTCTTTGTGGAGCTTGAGGGCATAGTGGGAAGTGTTTAAAAACAACACAATTCAGAGAGAGAAATACTAAAAAAAAAAAGCGTATGTATCACTCCCAGCTATGTATATAAATACAATCTATGTATGTTCCTCCCCTCCCTCAAGCAAATATGCTGTTTTTGTGTGGCATCAGAGGGTCTTTAAGTAGCTGTGTACCCCTGCACCTCTGTATTGAGACTTCTTCTACTCAGTCAGGGCAGGCTGTGATGCTTCAGTGCTGCATTAGCAATTATGAAATACGGCCCAAAGAGGGAGAAGATAAAAGAAGAGAACTTGTACGTTTTCTCATGGGAGATAGGACCCAGAGCACAATAGGGAAGGCATTACAGTGATGCCAAACAAACTTCTGGGGCATTCAAGCTCAATTTAACCTCCACTAGTAACCCTGCTTTTGTGAAAATACTCCCAAGTGTAGCAGGGAGTGAGCCTGGCCAACCATATCTGCAGACAAGTTTGTTTTAGACACTGGAATTGAATGTTAATAGATTAATTTGGAAATCTACTCAACCTGAAATTTCATTTAATAGAAAAAATGCAGAACTATAATTTGACTTAGGCTGAAAATATTTATTTTGATAAACTTCTGCAGATGCTGCACCTCAATAACCCTCTAAAAGTGGTATAGCTAAGCCTTGTATATCTAGGTTTCAGACTGGACTGTCATAGGTATTTAAGTAATAGTGCAGTCCTGCATTACAGAAATTGCCTGTGTTGTCAGAAGCATGAGATAAAAAAAGGAGTTTCCTGAAGCGGTGTTATCAGTGAATTGTTTCTATCTTTTATAGGCACAGAGAGCCTTTGTTTTAGTATTTCAGAAGCACTGGAAGTTGATGCACAAAATTGTAAATATGGAGTTCTTTTTTGGGTTTTCTTGTTTGTTTGTTTGGGTTTTTTTTTTCAAGCTGAGAAACTTGACATCTGTCTCTGTCTTTATTTTTTTTCCACCTGAAAACCCAGCAATTACATTAGGCCTAGTTGTCCAAAGATCTCTTACATTATTTTTAAGAGATTGTTTTCTTTTTTGTTCTCATGTGCTTGAAGGTGATTATTTTTTATTATTATTCATATTTGCTTGACCAATGAGAGCTTAGTTTATCCCATTTGGTAGCTACCACTGTTTGCAATGAAGGAACAGAGGAGACTGTATATCCCTTTTTAATACATTACCATCTTGAATCCTGACAAGTTACACCTAGATCATAACAGGAAACCCAGGAGAATTGTGGGTAATAAAGAAAAAAGGAAATTAAAGTAAGAAAGCTCAGGAGTAAAGAAGGTGGGTGCATAGAGGGTAAGACTGTCTCATGACTGGGAGGGAAAAGGATGTGTCAGAACTGCAAGAAGATTTACTTCTCATCAAACCCCATATGGTTTGGAAGTACCCAACTCAATGGGTAGCTTGCAAAATTCGGGGAGTTAGTTTGGACATCTAAGGAATGTGAGAGGTATTTTAATTCCTCTGAAAACTTGAGATTATAGAACACAACTGACTTCTTAGAGTTACTGCTGTGAGAAATTTATACTGTTGTAACTCAGAAGAGGCAGCCAGTTATGTTTTTCTGTGAGATGAAGGAGTGGTCAGAAAACCTAAGCGCTATCACTCTTCAAGTAGCTAGGGAGGATTGACTTATGTTTCTGTCTAAACCTATACAGATAGCAGAGCAGAGCATTGAAAATACTGACCATCATAACTATATTAATAAAATCCACTAAAAAAATCTGTACAGTGTGTACTTACATTTTTATTCCTTGTTGGGCACATCCCAGGATCAGTACTGTCCTTGGTCTTATTTTTCAGTCATCCTTGTAGTTGCTATCTAGTATATTCTTCTCATAAATATTTGGTATAGACAAATACGTTTCAATGAAATTGCTGAAATATAGCATTTAAAGTTAGGAGACTTACAAGTAGGTTATAATTGTAAGTTTGTATGTAATATGCAGATAAAAGAAATGTCTACTTCCACAAAGGAGTTAATAAGAATCAGTGTAGCAGCAATGTATTCATTTTTAGATAATTATTATAGGTATACTTTGTGTATGCATTCTGGGCTGACCATATGGCTCGAGTATTCATTAGCACTTTAGATATTTAAACACTTTGTACTTGTAGACACTCTTAAACATTCCTATATAAACATCCTCCTTGTAAATGTAGATGGAAAAAAAAAGACTAGCTTCCAAGTTGCTCACTAAATTATTGAAATTAATCTAGTTATGCTGATCTACTTGCTGATCTTGCAATGTCCTGTAAAGTTCGTGTCATGATTACTGTCTGCCATTTGGTTGCTGCTGCTAGTGGTGATGTAATTTCATCTTTCTGTCACGGAATCAGATGCAACTACTTATTTTAATTGAGTTCATTGCTTGGTATAGCTGAAAAGAGCTCCTAGTTTGATTGCAGGGAAGTATGTACTTTTTAAGGTTTTATTTTAATTCACTAATTTGAAAGTTCGTGTTTTAGTTAACTTGAGGCCTGAGTTATCCCGAGTCAAATTACACTGATGTGGTATGTTTTTTCATGCAGCAATTAGAAGCTCATGTCTTCTTACTCATGATGTGCTGAAGTAGAAGTACTGCTCCAGTCTTATTTTTCCTTGCTGTTGTCTTTTATTGAAGTATTCTTTTAAAAAAATCTACCTGAAAGGTTTGCTTTAAACCTTCAAGACGTTAAAAACTACTTCCAACTTTTAAAAGTTGTCTCTGTGTTATTCATGAATACGACAAATATCTTTATGCATTGCCTGTATGTGACTTTGGAAGAAGAGAAACAAATTTTTTTATGGCTATCAGTTAATTTTGTTTCCTTTTTTTTTTTTTTTTTTTTTTTTTTTTTTAAATTCTGAGTACAACAGTGTTGATAAATTATCTTTTGGAAAGCACCAGCAGCCTTTTTTTTTTTGTTAATTGCATCTCTAGATGTGTAGCTTTCCAGTCAAGACAGAGTCTATGTTCAAGGATAATAGACTGGTTATCAACAGAAGATGTGACTGGCCTAAAGGTGAAAGAGACTTATTTTAAATGAATGAATGTAAACTAATTTGTCCTGTATTTTGTGGTCTCATCTGTGACGTTTGTTACAGCATCATTTATAGCTATTTTAACATGTTAGCAAATGTTTCAATAACCTGATCGGTGATGTTTAGGATTCCTCACTACCATCAGTTTTTTGGTTCAGAAAAACAAACTTATGTTTCGCAGTATTGGATTTCTTTACTCCCTTCCCCTCACTCCCAATAAAAATACAGAAGTAGTACAAGTTAGTCTTTATAATCCAGATTCATCATTATTTGCAAACCTACAGGAACCAGACATTATGCTGGGGCGAAATCACTTATGAAACTCAACCTACTTTTTCGCCATGCTGATTTCATCTTTTATAAATGTCAGCAAGACAAAGGAGAAAGTAAAATGCCACATGCAAGGTGCACATATATAAGAAACTGCTATAGGTAATAGTGACTGCATTTTTTTCATTGGAGACACTCAACCTTGAGAGTCAGTGCACTTGTTTGAAGGAAGATTCAGCTGTCATTTCAATGAATATCTAATTGTGGATTGATGGGGGAGCAGTCTGTAGAATTGATGCATGTTTAATAAATGATCCTGAATTAATTACTCGTATAGCATTATTGAGCTTAAGGCTACAGATTCAGGCACAAAATTAGAGGATGTGTCTGCTTCTAACTATCATCATCCTACTTTCTTTGACTACAGGACAATGTGCTGGTTTTTCATAGCATGTCTCTTTTGTTGTAGAAGCTGTATAGTAAGTGAGGCAAAAGGTAGCAGGAAGAGAAATAACAGTCTCATGACAAAGAAATTAGGATGTTCCTTGAGAACTCTTTGAAAAAGCTAAGTAATTTTTGCCAAAAATTAGTTAAGTAAATTTAAAAGCAAAGTCTGAGGCAGACGCGTGCATGGAAAATTTTAGCCCAAGTATTGCTGTTCTTTTTAGCAGTGTTGCCATGAAATAATGCAGAGTGTATGGAGACGTGAGGTATAGGTAGCTTGAATGTACAGTACATGGTCTTACAGGAAATGGATGTATTTTTTTCAAAGCTCAGTAGATCTAAGTAAAATTTTAGGAAATTACGAATACCTTGGAAGTTTACTTTACTTGAGTTTACAGTGCTGTCTATGTATATGTCACTCTGCCCATTCTGTGTTAGTTAATAACCGAATACATCTACTATAAGAATTTTATTTGTATAGATGGCACTAATTGGTTACTCAGAACTTCAGAAAATCGAACTAACTTCTCTCTCTAAAAATACGCATTCAGATTTTTAAGTACAGCTCTGACTTTTTGGAAACTATTCTTTTTAATAGTTTATTTTTTTTTGTTTACACCTTTCTCAAAATTCAGCCATAAAATAAAACCTGCAATGAACATCATTTCTAGATAATAAATACATTTCTAGAATGACCAAATCCTGAGGTAAATGGTAGGGAAATACAAAAAGTGACATCATAATTCTCTGTTCTCAGTGCAAACTCCAGCAAGCATCCTTCCTGTAACTGTTACTCACTTGAACCTTGTATACATCACAAGGAAAAAGCTTTCTGGAAGAACTTATTGGCTACTTCTCTAAGTTTTACTGTAATTTGACCAAATATGCATTTTAGAGAGAGAAGCTCTTAACTTTTTTGGGACAATGCATCATGTTCTGATGAGATTTCATGCTTTGCAGCTAGTGACCAAATTTATGGGACTTCTAAACAGCTTCACTAAGTTTCAGAAATATTTACATCCTGTTTTTACCACTTCAAACACATTTTTTTTAAAAAAACACTGGACTCCTCATTTTAAGTTGCAATCATGTTTTATTTTTCTTTTATTTTTAGAATGACAGGATTTAAAAAAAAGTCTAATTGGAACATCTTTTGCTCTGTTTTCTTTTTTTTTTTTCCTCACACAGAAAGAGTGGTAAGCACTAAATAGAGTCTCAGGTTTTATAAATTGACTTAGTAGAGAAGAGGTTTTAGTTTGCATTGTGATTTGTGAGATGTGGGATTTAAATGTGGTGGTTGTGGAGTTTGCCTTTTAAATACAAGTCTAGAATAGATTGAAGTTGACAGTGGTAAAATATCGCCTGATTATTAAATCACTTCTTAATAGATACATACCTATAAATATAGTTGCCTTTCATTTGTTTATTTTGTAACTATCGCATCATTCATTTTTATGACTTTTTGGAACAATAAATAACAGGAAGTTTATAGCTGAAGCGAGATCTTCCTCTAAAACTCTCTCTGCACATTTTAAGATAATTTAATCTTCGTTCTTGTCCTCGGCACTCTTCTTTTTCATGCTGTTTGTTTTGACTACACCATTTGTTACATTGTTTTAGAAAAAGACTAAATTTAAAAAATAGTGAAAGTCTCTCCCTGCAGAATTGGAAACCCAAATAAATTATAGATAATATTGAATAGGTGATATAGTACTGAATAGAACAAAATTAGTGATGCCTTTATAATCTTTACATTAGCATTTTCAGCTGCCCTGCCTTTTTTATTTTGTATTTGAGACCAGTGCTTAGACTTAAATTGTATGACATTACTTATAATTCTGCAGTAATATTTCCCTTAGAGCAATACCTAGACTATACGTTGGCTAGCTGAGTTCAATACATGATTATACTGTCAGACAAAAAAAAAGGCTTTCATATATATCTACTGAATATCTAATGTAGGGGTGCCTGACTGCAGTGGTCTTACTGGTGTGACTGTACAGCTCTTACATGTATAGTGGCACTGTTTGGGTGTTTAAATCACTTAGAAAAGAATGAGTAAATTGGATGGTAATTTAGACTAAAAATCTCAAAGTGACAACAGCTAGATAATGGGACGAAGAAATACATTATAGGGGAGAGAGGAAAATGTAAGGGGACATCCCTAGGTAGAAACAGTGTTACAGGAGAACAAAAAATAGAGCTGAGTAAGTGAAGGGGCAGCTCGGCCACAGTACAGTTGTATGGTGATTTTATAGAAATCCAAGCTATAGACCAGGTTTTTGGTCTCTTAAATTCTAATTGATGCGGTCCATTGTGCTTGCACTACCTTTGTCTCGAGTTAGATTAATAAAACATAAAGTTTAGACTTCATTATTCCTTTGTAACCTCTTCTTTCAAAACTAAGATTTCTTTTCTCCAGGAACTGAGACTCGTTTGTTTAGGACAAGATGTTGTGTATCAGAAAGATACAACACTTTCTGGACAGAAAATATTGAAAAAGCAAGGCAGCTTTTCTACTTTCACTCAGTTACAAGTACTAAAGCCTTTAGGCATCTTTTTCTTTATTCCATACTAACTTCTGTGGCTTGTGTACCATGTATGGTAGACATGATCTTGAACAAATGCCTAATTAACACTTATTTTATCATCTCATGTATTACATCTTTCTGTATTTGCAAAATGGGATGCACAAGCTTAGATGGCTATTATAGTTTTGAATTGATCTTGATGTTCAAAAAAGAGTTTGTGAAAAGGACTGTTTGTAGGGTTGCTTTTTACTACATTTTGTTGGAACGTAAGAGGAATGTATTGTTTAGTTTTTTTCTTTTACTATGTAGTCATGGCAATATGTTTGGGGTTTTTTTTCTTTTAGCTACTGGTTATTCATTTAACCACACGTAGCCTGAAATTGTGGTATATATGAAAATTTATATTGATTTGGGGACAAGGAAGAAATTTTTCATAATGACTTCTTCATAGGGTCATTTTCATAATGACTTCTTCATAGAATTCATAATGAATTCTTCATAGGGCATTGTAATAAATAATTCCTAATTTGTAACAAAATCCTTCCCTTATTCAGCAAACTTTTGTTTGCTGCTTCTTGAAGGCAGATGCAGACCTTAATTGGAAACAGGCTGGGAGTGACCGAACTTGTTGAACACTCACATCAATCCATTTTCAACAGGTGGAAGGGAGAAGCTTTGAGCAGGGAGGTTGGAATGTATCATCTCCAGAGGTCCCTTCCATCTTCACCCACTCTGTGACTTTGTGGAGGCTTGTTGTATTGCCTCCTTAGATGAAAAAGCATAAGCATATGAAAAATGGGATCCTGCTCAGTATTGCTGGACTTGCTTTTATTCTGCATTACTGCAGCAAGTTGTTTGATGATTGTTTCCCTAGATACAGGTACAGGTGCCTGCAAGCATTTTGGGTGCAATGTGCAGTGGCCTGGCCAGAAGCGCTGCAAAGACCCTACAGGCAGCAAGGTGGAGTCTTTGGGCTGGATGTAAAAATAGCTATTCTAACTGTCCCAGTCGTGCTGGAAGCTGGCTGTGGTACCCTACATTCTCACTGTGCTCTCAATATAATATAATAGAGAAGGTGGCAAGTTGGGAGGAGTCTCTGGTCTCACTGCTTATGTTTGTCCTTTTGAACTTAGAGTGTGTGTTGACAGGCTGGAAAGCAAAAGCAAATTGCTGCAAAGATGCATTGTGCTTAAGCCTTCCCCAGGAGATACTTCTTAACTGTTCTTTACAATTTCCCAGTGGCAGAGATTCATGTTTCTTACATACTTTCTACTGGGGCAAATTATCCATATTGCTGGAAAGGAAATCTTTCCATCTATATAGTTATAGACAGTAAATCTCTCTTACTGCAGATTAGGTCTACTTACTGTGTTTTACCATGTGAAGTGGCCCTGGACTACAGATCCCTTTTATAAGAGTCTTCTGAATATATAAAGATGTGAAGTATATGCCCTTGATCATCTCTCTTATTTTAGACAAATTGATTTTTTTCAATTTTTTAGTAAAGCAGGTTCTCTGAATGCTACGTCATGCTGCCACTTTTTCCTGAACTCTTCAGTTTGTCTACATATGAAGTAAAGTAACTGGAATTAGACGCAGCTGATGCCTCGATTCTATGAAAAAAAACGCCCAAACCCCAAACAAAAAACCTCCATGTATGTGGTATACAACACTCCTGTTAATGCACTAGAGAGGGCAGCAGCATCCCACTGTTGATTCCACTTGTGGTCTGCATTAGGTTCAGAATCCTTTTCTGCAGATTCAAATGGGTTACCTCTCGAGTGAACATTTCAGGATTAAATTTCTTTCAGTACTGCAGAAGGAGGCATGGTAGCATGATTCCTTTGTTGGTGAAGGTTTTGGGGTTTGTTTCCTCAAAATCTGGAACCATTTTTCATCCTGTAGCAAAGGAAAGGGAGAGGGAAATTCTACATTTGAAATGTTCAATATCAGAGTTCTGAGAGCTTGATTGTTTTCTTTGCTTTTCTTCCTATTTCCTCTCTTCCCCATCCCTCCTTGCCCCCGCCCCCAAATCTGTGACACTGAAAGAGATTAAAGAACAGCATGAAGAGCTCTGCAGAGACTGACTGCAGAGGTCACTCTTCTGTAGAGAAAAAGATTCTAAGACTTGGTTGTTTTTTTTTTTTTTTCCAAGGAGAAAATAAAAAAGAGTTTCAGGAAAGAGTGACATAATGTAAATCTTTCCATTGGAAAGTCTCTGAAAAGAACAAAAACCGGCTTAGGAAGATCAGAGAATTCTTCGTTCATTTTATGGGAGCAAGCATGGCTCTTTAGTCTTGAGGTCAGAGCCTATTCAGGAGAATACAGCTGCCTTCCCCCCCCCCCCCCCCCCCCCCCCCCCCCCCCCCCAAGAGCATTTTAATCTATTCCTTGGATTCTGCTTCAGATCATATTTCCCAAAGAAATACATGAAAAGGAATGAATACATCTGCATGTAAATCTACCATACTTATAAGAAATTGTCATTAAAAATAATAAGCAGAGCCACCTCAACAGTTTCCAGAGCATCTAGTATTTTCTGTGTCTTGTGCAGATTTTGTCTACTGTAAGTAAATGATCCTCTATGGCAGTAACCTTGGAAAAATAGAAGTGATAAAGCATTTATGTGTTATGTGGATACTGCATGAGAGAAGGAAAAAGCAAGGAGGGTGGAAATTGCTAGTGTAAGTATCTTGTCTGGATTGCACTTTGAATTTAATATAACTCTAAAGTAAAAGCAGTGATACAGATTTGTTAGCCCCAGTAAAAGCCATGTGCAATTGACTTCAGTTAGTGTGCATCAATACATTAACTTTCCAAGATGCTTTTCCACGGAGGACTGATATTCATGGAATAGTGGCTACAAGGCACATGTCATTTTTAGTCACTCGCATTTGTACCAACCAAGGGGCTGAGACGTCATGTCAGTATAAGTATTATTCTGTCTGGGTACTCATCAGAAGCTTCTGATGTAAAAGATCACTTTAGAACCTGGTCTGAATACGGCACAATGGTAAGTAGTGATTAACTTAGTCTGGATGAAAATGAAATGTAATTGTGTTTGGAGTTTTCATTAAACTCACAATCAGATGATACACCTCCTAATATTTAGCTTGTTGCCTTCTCTGTAGCCATGAGCATAGGATTGTGTGAGGATGTAAAATGGCTCATATTTTACGTGGAAAAGGTCTCTAAATGCAGACCTTTTACTGAACACCCAAGTAGCGTTATTTTTGTTACCCTTTTACAAACTCTTTGAATTTCCTATCCTTTAAAGCTTGTTATCTAGCTGTAATCACTTTAGAGACTAGTGTTCAGGGGAAGATAAGGAAACAATGGCATTGTTATTCTTATGAGAGTAAAATTGTGTTAAGAATCACAATGGTATTTGTTGCAAAAATAAATTCAGTTACAGGAGTTCTCCCCCCCTCCCCAAGCTTTTGCCCACATGCAAACCACATTTAAATAAGTAAATTAATTAATTAAAATATAAAGCAAACAAACAAACTGACATGTGCCTCTGGCACACTTTTCCTTTCAGATGAGTTCTGAAATAACAGATTGAATACAACTTCTTTACCAGAAAATCGTCAGCTACGCTGGTTTATAACTCCTAATTTATCATTAGTAACAGCTGCCAGGATATGAATTTTCATATGCCCTGAAAGGTGCATTTTAATTTTTTTGAAGGTTAATAAAAGGTGGTTTTCTCTTCAGTCCTCATGCTTTTTCATTAAAGGCTATGAAAACACTCTCGCCTGGAAGGCCATATGGAACATATTTAAAACAATGGCGAACAGCCTCTTCCTCATGCTACTATTCTGCATTTTTAATTTGCAAAATGGAGTCTCAGTAGTTTGCCTCTCCGCTGCCTGGGACAGTTGGCTGCTGCAGGCAGTGAAGTTACCACGACCTCGCAGTGTACCTTGCCAAGGCCAGGCAGCTGAACGCCGCCCCTGCCCGGCGAGTTGGCTTCTGCTGGCAACTGGGAATATCTGCTCTCATCTGCAGTCCCTTCCATCGCTTCCAGTGGCAGCACGTAGGTTAAATACTCTGCTGGTAATAAAAACATGCAAGGTAGAAAAGCTGCATGCGTTTCAGTCCTTTGCTAGTAATTGTGTTGCAAAGACTTTTCACCTCTCTCAAAAGCAAGTCGGAATAAGCTGTTTTTTAGGAGCTGCTGAATATTACAAATTCAGAACATGTGTGGTGGTCCCAATAATGACATGACTCACTGGTTTATGGAAATTATTTGCGTTACCAGCTACTGTGTGCACAAGTGTGAGAAAGAGAGCAATACCTTTGTTACAGAGCAGGGGAATATGCACAGGAATTGGAGAGACAGGAATGCCTAAGAGGGTCCACAAGGTTATTATCCAAATCTTGGCCTTGGAAGTTTGTATTTCTTCACAGAAACCAACAGCAAAGAGATCTCATATGGGTTTCTATTATGACAGCTGCTGCGCTTGTGGTTTCATTTTGTGAAGCCTTGCCATTTTGAACAATACCTCATTTTTCAGTTCTCAAAGTTTTACTTAACAGTGGATATTTAAGGAGTTGTTCAGCTTTTTGCATGAACTGCTCCATTCCCAGAGGAGAAGAGCTGGCTGGTATATCAACACCGTATGTATTACTCCTGCTGATTCATTAGATCTAAAAAAGTTCAGATGTTGGAGTTACACTTTTCATTGCTAATGGGTATGTGTTCGAGAACCTAGTCTGAAAGAGAATCATCTGGAAACTTTGATATATGTTTTGGGGATTGCTTAGAAGAGTCCTCTAACCTTTTCCTATTTTCTGTGTTTAAAAAACAAGCCACACTTTTTAAAATTCATGGCTGAAGTCAGGTTTCTCCCCCCAGCCCTAAGTTATTCAATACCTGTTATTTTAGTTGCTGTTATTCTGCTTTAGTAATCAGATTCAAGAGTTGCTAAATCATATGTTGAAATAAATTCTTTTCTTTTCATCTTGGGGGCTAGTGGTATAGCATTTAATTGTTTTCATAGCAGAATAATAAACTGTAGAAACTAAGGCCATGGTACTTCAGTGTATTTACTGCTGCAACTTTTATGGCTACATATTTGAATGTTTATGTGAGTTATGTGATACACTTTGGTATATTGAAAGCAAAGTGTCAGCTAAGGGAAAAATTAATAGGTGTAGAGTGAAACTGCAAGACATCTCCTAGCTGTGTGATACAGTTATATGGGTCTTTACCCTAGTTAGGTGTTTTACCTTTGCTGTTGTTACCAGATGTTTGACCAGAATCTCTACTCTGAGGACAGCAAACCTTCAATATTTGGTCTCTCTTCAAAGTCTACTCTCTTTTTATTTTCTGTTTTTTTGGTTTTGTTTTTTCTTTTCTTGATAAGAGGTTTCATCCTAAGAGTTTTTTATGACACTTCCTCTGACATTTAAAGAGCAATCTTATTCCCTACTTGTCATTGTATTGAAATCCTTATGTAAGCCAAGCTGGTTTTGTTGCTGATATGAATAAGCTTTCCATTCCCTGAAATTCCTAGCATCCTGTTCTTGTGCCAACTTGAATCATATTCCTTGCAAACGCATCACCAGATTTGCATGTAGCCATTATGATGAGGTCTTACTGGTACCCAGTGCTGTGGCTTGCAAAGTGTTCCAGTAATTTAATAGCTGGGTTCTTGCTCGTATCCTGATGAGTCCTTTTCTATAAATTAGGAGAACTTGCATCATCTGTGCAGTCAATGTTTGTCTTCTCATCCCCTAGCAATTTGAACTTATTATTTGTTACCTTCCGAGTTTGGAAAAAAGAGCAGAGGTATCAAAGATAATTTCTTTCCTGCTTATTTTGAGTGCAGGATGTACTGGTCCTGGTAAATCCTTGACTAAATGAAAAGCTGCAGAATGGGCTCGCATATCATCTGACTGAAAGAGTCCGTATAAAAAGGAGAAGTCACAAGTGCCTCAGTCTTACCTGGACCACACAATGTGTTCACTCAGGCGCACAACCCACTAAGAACTGTACTTAATTATTATCAGTTAATTATACTTTCAAGTTTTAGTTTCTCTACTTCTTCAAGAAAATTACTTATTCACTCAACAGTATGAAAGGTCTGTTTTCCTCCTTTGATTGCCACAAAAGTTCTCAAACATTTTGGTTGTTTTCCTGAGCTGTCTTAAATAAAGGTCAAGCTCTTGCCATTCAACTCCTGAACTCTTCAGTAAGGTTTCATTGTTTTTTATCTTATATATTACTGTGTGGGAGCTCTAGTCCAAGAGACCATTTACATGTGCTTAACTTGCATCTGTGAGACTTCTGTTGTCTTCCATGGGTCTATTCAGGTATCTAAAAGTGATTGAATTTGTTGGATTGGTGCAGCCAGGATCAGAAGATAAAAAGTATTGCATCTGCCTGAAAAATGCCTGAGGATTTATGTTCACATTTTACATTTTCGTAAATGGACAAAAGTTAATCCGTTGATAACCTCAGTGGAGTAATCACATATGCCTTTCATTTTTGGGGGGGTTGTTTTGGTGTGGGTTTTTCCTCCCCCCCCCGCCCTTTTTTTTTGGTACTCTTGTTGGTACTCAAGGTAGTAATATGACTTCTGTACCTGAAACTAAGAGTTGCTCGGCTGCTCAGTGCATATGCTTCAAAGCACTTTATTGGATCACACGAATTGTTGGTCTAAACAAATGACATTATTAAACAGTTACATACTTCATTAGTGGCTTACTAGCTGTTCTGTTAGAAGTGATGGGGTGTTAAAACCTGTAGTTAATATACAATAGTATTGCTGCAACACAAACTGCATCTGTTGAGTCCTTGCACATGCTGGCACTTTTCAAGATGGTCTTCTGAAAGTATGCTAAGCATTTTCTGTGTTTCCAAAAATTTATCTTTCAGTTACGTATCTCTTGACAAATTTCCAGATGTGTGTGAGGCTGCATTGACTCAACAGCCCTCCAGAGACTCCGTTGTTCCCCCTGAAATTTGTGAATGAATGAACAATACAGGTGACATTTTGTTTGGCCTTTTTTTTTCATCTGTTACTCTAATAAATAGATTAGTATGTGAAGTCCACTTTAAATATATTGGAAAACCAGTCTAACTAAAGAAGTCAAGCTATTTACTGAAATGTGATTGAAGCTGTTTCCTTGAAGCATAGACAAAAGAAGTTATTTTTGGTTTTAGGAAAACAAGCAGTGTGTGAGGCTGGCAATTTTACAGAAGTGAAGTTTGCGAACAATAGTATTACAAGAATTTCTCTTACAAGATAAGCATTAAGATGTGTCAGTGCATATGTCTCTTTTGGATATTGTAATGCTTAGGCAATGCTTAACCATAAACGTAAAATCAGTGTTTTAGATTTGCCATGGTGATAATAGTTTTGCAAGATCTATGCCTTACTGTCTTACTGAGGGGAAAGGGGACTACAAGTATAGCCCAGTTTCTGAATTATTTTAGATTTAAAAATATATACTATGTCCTCTAAGTGGTTTTATTTTTTAATCTTAGCATTCCTTTGTATTCTTTCCTCTTAGCATTTTGTATATTTAAATGATATTGAAGATATTAAAAGCTTAATTGTTGAGAAACACAAATTTACCTTACTTTCATGAAGCTCTTATGTTCAGAAATAAAGCCTTTCTTTAATATTCATACAAATCGAGATAACTTTTTTTCTGATTTCTAACACTTAAATTGTCTTTACTGTGTTCTTCAGCATGTTGTATGTCCCATGATTCTCATGAGATTTTGTTTTATTTAAATCTGAACTGAGGCTCAAAGGCAAAACTATAATTTAACTTTATTGTGTCACATTATTAGAAGCTGAAGCAAACTGAGTAGATAAATTACTTTTTGCTACCTGTTACTGAAAAAGATACCTCTTTGCTTCTGAAGAGAAGGATACAACGGGTTGCAAATCCAAAGTTCACCTGTGTGGAAGAAATGGTGTGAATGGTTGGTGTCTGTTATCATTTAACTTTTCCCTAGGCAGTGACTGCTTTTCTAAGGATGTTTTATGAGAAGGGCTGTAAGTACTGTGATAGACAAAATGAAAATGGAGGAGAGTCAAGAACTCATACTAAAAGTGTCCTCTGGCCAAGTGTGGAAATACTTGTTTCTGTTCAGGCTGAGTTCCTCTGGAATCCCCTTTTTGCGGTCCTCCTGAGCAGCTGGAGAGGTGTGTGGCTGATGCCAGCAGACGTTGGCTGCAATCCTGCTGCCTAGGAAGATGTCCCAGTTCATAGGATAAAACAGGAGGGGCAGATTTTCATAAATCCAATGCTGTTCCAGCCTAAGCAAGCCTGAATGTCTACTTCTGTACAATTCCTTACTCTTCCTTGCCCGCTCAGGAACTCCCAAGCCTCCATGGAGTAAACTCTCGCACTGTGATTTTCATTTTGCTCCAAGCCACATGGTGTTGTGTGTTGCTATAATGGAGTAATAAATGATGAATCAAATCCTTTTGCATGGAAGCTTTTTAACAAAGGTGAATTTTAGACCATGACTATGAGGTAGGAATGGAGTGAGTGAATCTCCTGAGGTTCACAGGAGACTGAGCGATATAGAAGTGTTGACAGGACAGTAGGGATGGCCATAAATAGCCAACTTTACTTATATCTTAGAAGATGGTATCATGCAAGTAAAAGAGAAGTACTCTGGGAGCAGGAAAATGTCCACAAATTGCATGAAGGAACAAGGGAGTGAGAAAAATAATCAGCATTTCCTTAATTAATTACATTTTTATGAGAAAATTTGCATCTTTATCAGTGTGTCCTGTGTGACTTACAAAAGGGCAGTAATCTTCATGAGAGATGAGGTTCAATAGACACCATTATGTGCAGTTCTTTTCTAGAATTGTGCTCCTTCTGCTGACCAAGTGGAATACTGCTTTCCCTAATGCCATTTTATGATGCTAATTATAAAAGTTTTCTGGAAACTACAAAAGCTATAGTTTGGATGAAAGTGCCGTATTTTACAGGAATTATTCTTTCTTATAAATCTCATCTAAAAGTTCAAGGATGCTGCATCCTGCAGAGCCATTGGGTGTTTCTATTTTCAGTACTTTGTGTGATACTTGAGTCATATTGATTTCCAAATACTATAAAACTGTACAAAACAGGAAGAGTATAATAGCCTTATGCAGTAGCTGAGAGTGTTGGGTTTTTTCCTCCTAATTAAAGTATTTATTAAAATTGAAGGGAAATAATAGCTCAATGTAATAAGAAGCTGCATTTTCTCTGTTTACAACCCAAGCTACTGTTTGAACTGATTCCAGTTGTTTCTTATTATTGTTCAAGTGTAAGCTTTATCTGCTATAGAAGAAAAGTAAGGGAGAAACTTTCTTTTAATGTCTTCTCAAAAGGTAGGAACATACAATTTGTGCAGGTCAAAAGAGATGAAGACTAGCAATAACAAATTGTTGAAGAAAGAATAATTTTCCATGTGCCTGTATTATCATTGATCTATATATCTGTATTTCATTATAATAATTAATATTCTGGAACACAAACTTGCTATAATTAAGCTACTTTTTGTTTCAGTTACCTTGAATGTTCTAAGATATGAAACTTCGATAGACTCGTGATTGTGAAATAGTGCTAGCAGTTCACACTTACTTTTTTGTTTGTAAGAGTGAAGATGCCTGCAATAATTTTACTTTTAGAGTAAGTTTAGAACTGTGGCAGCGGTATTTTCTGCTTCTAACATAGACAGGTACCACAATACTTCACCTTTTCTTATGCAAAAAAACCCAGGGTATCTGTTTGGTTCCCCTTGGGAGGTTTTAAGTTCTGAGACTTGATGGTTCCATGTAGCTGGTCACTTCCTGAGAGTGATCAACAGTCTGACAGATTTCCTGCACAGACATTAACTAGTCTGGTGGAAATTGTCCAGTAGGATTTATTTTTGTTCTCTTAAGAGACTTTATTAATTTCTTCCCCTCATGCATGCCTGTGTCTTTCTCCGAAGGACAGGGACCGATGTCAGAGGCTGAAGCCAGCACCATCAGTGTGCACCTCCCTCCGGTCATGCAGAAAGCCTGCCTTCTGCTGCTTGCACGATCCCCAGGCTGGGAGGGAGAGCTGGTCTCACGCATGGTGCTCTTGTGTTTTAGCCAACAGCATTTTACGAAGGTCCACACAGCCTCTGGTTTTCATGTATGGCTCGTACGCTGCATCACATCTGGTTAGGCAGGCCTTTCAGATGTCAAGATGTGTACCTGAAGGCGCACTGGTCATTATCAGTTTGGGTCCCACAGATATGTCCTTTATTACCTACTGGTGAAATTCTTGGTGTAAAATAGGACAAAATCAGCGAGAAGGTTACATTTGTCAATATAAAGGCTTTATTAATCTGGGTGGTGCAGGATGGTTTGGACCTTGTCCAAGGCTTGATACGGTGACTGGGTTATTTCTGTAGCTCCTTGTGAACTTTAATGGTAGTGCCTTATATACAGGCAAATCTCAGTATAACTTCGAGCATGGGTAAGTGTTAAGCAGTTTGGCCAAAACTGCATAATAAGCTTGTAACAGCAGAATATGAAGTCAGAATTTCCCAAGGCTTAAGTCCTGCCTCCATCCATCTTTCTCTCATACTTCTGGTTTCTGCTTTTTCATAACCTTTTAAATAGAGCCTTGTTCCAAATTGGTCCTTTGCTGTTCTTGCATCCCCTACCCTTCAGTTCCCTGTACCTTTACTAAGGTCTGTCCTTCTGGGAAGATACCTCAGGAGTGTGAACCAGGCTGTGCTGAACAACAGAGAAACAGGAGGATGATGTAAGGGGAATGAAAGGAGTAATTAGAGCATTCTGTATTCAGAAGTATCTCCTCAAAGAATCCAGCTAAATGGATAGAAGGATTAGGCCTGTGAATTAAGGGCCTGCCAGGAAATTTGTTGCTTTGAAGACCAAGGAAATAAATGAATAAAAGCTTTACTAACATGGGGTTAAGAATACTCACTGGTGCTCTGTAGTTTTTGCAGATGTAGAGAATAGCTAATTCAAAGCCTCTGGAAACCAGAAAGTGCATGATTTAATGTGTTCCACTTCCACTGTGAGATTTTAATTCTGCTTTTCTGGGATTATGCCTTGCTGTATCTTCACAGGCTTGTGCACGGCCTCTGCAGGTGCCCCAACAGCTCTGGGCACAGAACACCTAGGCTCTGTAGGGCAAAGCCCTAACACGTCCTTCTTTCCCTGGCAAAATTTGGATTTTTAAATAGGTATGGCAAGTAGGGGCTTTTCCCAGCACTGCGCTTACTCTTCACAAATTACACTAGACTTGCCTGGGGTCTCATTCTGAGATGCTCCTTTCACTTACCCCTTGCTATACTTTCAGGATTCATTGTCATATATGCCAGTAGGCTATTAGTAATTCCATGACACGAAGGCATTTTTGTTCATCTCTAGGGAACCTTTGTAGCTGAATCATTCCCACACAATCAATTCAGTTCAGTCCTGAAAGGAGGCATTCTTGATTCCTTGGGATAAATATATACTCTTTTCAAATCACAAGATGCAGCTCTTCCAGGCTGCTCTCACTAATAGCTCCACTGGTCGCCACACTGAGCGTTAACATAGTGAATGCAGCTGGAGTGTTTGCAAATATGTGCCGGAATGTAAATGTGTGAATACAGCATAAACAATAACACATTGTTCTAGTTCATTCACATATCTATTCATGTATCTTGTAGCAATTTTCAGGCCCCTGAGAACCATCATCTAGTCCAGCCTCTTGGCTATCCTTCCCATACGGGTTTCTCGGATGATAGCTTTCTTCAGGAGTTCATCTTTGAGCTCCAAAGAAATCAAAAGATGGACAACCTCTACTAATTGCAGAGGTTTTCCTGTCTGTGAACCCTTGTCACTGAACTATTCCCAGGAACTGCTGGCAGTTCCCTGACTTCACAGCCAAGGTCACGTTGCGGGGGTGGTAAGTGCATTATTTTGCGTTGCCTAAGGCACAATCTAAAATCATCTGAGACACCACTGGCACACTTGAACTGCACTAACTGAGCTTTGGGACATTCAAAACATATGAAGAGTGGGGTTTTTTCCATATTTCTTTCCATCTTTACTTTTCATAGGAAAACTGGAAGCGGGCACTAGGATTCTTTGAATAAAGCTTTTGGGTCCAGGTATAAAACTGCTGAAGTTCTCATGCTTCGTTCTGTGTACGTGGCTGAGCAAGTCCTTACAGGCTGTAATTCAGATGGAGAGGCATCTCGGAAGGAGTTAGCACATGAGGTGCCTTAAGGGGAAATCTCAAGAGCAGCCAATTGAGGAAGAATTACTTTTGTTGAACTTGAGTTTTGAGTACTCAATAATGCCAAAACATAACAAGGGTTTGAATATTAACTTCTGGACTGCGTTTTTCCACAGTCTCAGATATGCCCTTCCTCTCTTCATTTTCTGTATGTGATTGAGCTGTGCTTTGGGAGAGCCATAGTCTCTAAAGCTTTAATATTTTGTATTACTTTATCTGTGGTACTTTGCTGGCTTATTATTAGAACAACGCTTTCCAACGCTCTCTATTAACTTTCGTGGTTATCCTTACAAACAGTAATTGATCTTTTGGTGAATTTAAATATCCTTCTTCAAAGGCATGCTGGGAGATTTTTTCTGTGGCTGAGTGATAATCTTCTTTATTATATTTACAACTTCTAACAAAGCTCTGGTTTCTCAGCTAATTAAATTGTGTGGGGTTTCTTTCTTTTTTTCTTTTGATGGAAGTATTTTAATCTTTAATGTTTTTTTTACCTCTTGAGATATTTTGAAAATTAAAATGATAATATGAAAAAACCACAAGAAATATCTTATCCAGTCTTAGTTTAGACATTTGTAATGGAGTCTTGAGCCTCATGTGAGAACATATCAAGAAAAGTTTAATTCACTTAACCAGAATGACGAAGAAAGTTTGTTCAGCGTTATACTTCATTTTGACACAATTCTATTCACATTTTAATAGAATTTAACTCGTGATCTATGTACCCATGAATTAAGTTTCTATTAATTTCCACTTTTTTATTCCATTTACTATATTTCAAATACACATTTTAAGAGCAACTGTTGGGGGGTGCCACATCATGCTCCTACTCTGTTATCCCCTGAATGCTGCAATATAGATTGCATTAGTAGAACTTATTTTATTTAAAATGCCTGAATATATTATTTTTAGGTAGCATAGATGTGTTTCAGAACATACAATATTTATACATTCTTTTAAATCATTGCAATGATCCATACTGTCAAGCCAGGTCGAGTCAGCAGAAGTTTTTTCAAACTTGTTCTGAGTTCCCTGAACAAATACATGCTGGTTGGTGTTTTTTTTTTTTTTTTTTTTTTTTGTGCAGACAAATTTTTTTCTATTGTTATACAAAAAAACCAGAAATACACAAGAAACACTGATTTTCCTAGTGCAAACATGAGTTCTGTCTTGCTAACTTCAATATTATTATAATGATCAGTTCTACATGGATTCACTAATCTGAAGGTTTTCTTCAACAAAATGAACCAAAGCATTTTAATTAATAGGCTTTAGGACCTTTTCAGTATTCTGTCCTCCAAGTTTTGAAGTGGAAGGGTTTTGCTGAGTTTTTTAATTAGGAAAATTAATTTTTCCTTAATCTTACAACATATTTCTCCTGTGAGATACTGTGTAATGCCATTTTGTTCTGTTGATAAATGAAATATTCTAGAAATTTGTTAGTTGGAGTCATTTGGCTTTGTCAAGCTAAATACTTTGAACATGTCAGTATGCTCTTTGTTCTCCTTGATATTCAGTGTATTGAGGAGAGGCATGGCAACTAATGCAGGCATGAGCTTCACAAATTAGAGACTGTTTTTTCAGGGATTTTGCATGTTGAACAGGCCATCAAGGTTTTGGTTCAAGCAAGTGGAATGTTTGAATTTTAAGGGTTGATTTTTTTTTTTTTTTTTTTTTTTTCCACATGAATTGTTACAAGAGTTGGGTAATCGGTAAAAGGAGGAAGGGATTCCATTTGTGGAAGCTGCATTTGAGAAATTTAGGGGGAAGATGAGAGCTTTACAAGTTGGAGCCAAGACTGCTTTTGTTGGAACTGGGGGAATAAGATGTTTTTTGGTGAGAAGCATTATTGAGGAACAACAAAAAGTTACACCGTAGTAGAGGGAGGGTGTCAGAAACTGGAGTTTTATATATATAGACAAGAACATAATCACGAGGGCTAAACTCTGATAGAAGAGAAGGGATCCAACATTGAAATGTTTGAGATAGGTTACTCTTTTTCACTGCATTTGAGGTTAGTATGCTAATGACAAGAATTCCTATGGTATAAATAAAAGTGTGTTGTAATTAGAGAGGCAGAGGGTTATTTGTGATGGCAGCAATGTGCCCTTGTGGCCAAAAAGGCCAACGACATCCTGGGGCGCATCAAGAAGAGTGTGGCAAGCAAGTCGAGGGAGGTCATCCTCCCCCTCTCCTCTGCCCTGGTGAGGCCGCATCTGGAGCACTGTGTCCAGTTCTGGGCTCCCCGGTTCAAGGAGGACAGGGAACTGCTGGAGAGGGTACAGCAAAGGACTACCAAGATGATTAGGGGAGTGGAACATCTCTCTTAGGAGGAAAGGCCAAGGGACTTGGGTCTTTTTAGTCTGGAAAAAAGGCGACTGAGGGGGGACCTTATCAATGCTTACAAACACTTAAAGGCTGGGTGTCAGGAGGATGGGGCCAGGCTCTTTCTGGCGGTGCCCAGTGACAGGAGAAGAGGTAACGGGCACAGACTTGAATGTAGGAAGTTCCATCTAAACACGAGGAGGAAGTTCTTTACTTTGAGGGTGGCAGAGCACTGGCACAGGCTGCCCAGAGAGGTGGTGGAGTCTCCATCTCTGGAGACATTCAGAATCCACCTGGATGCGTTCCTGTGCAACCTGCTCTAGGTGAGCCTGCTTTGTCAGGGGGGTTGGACTCGATCTCCGAAGGTCCCTTCCAACTCTTACCATTCTGTGATTCTGTGATGGCCCTGACTCAACAGTTCATAGTAGTAAATGTGCTGTTCCTGATTTTAGTACAGTGATGTGGTGCAAAAAGTTTTCACACCTGTCTTACAGAATGAGTTCTTTTCTAACTAGCTAGAATTTATTGTTCTTCTGCAACATTTCTTCTCTCCAGTGAAGCTAGGATTGAAAATATTCAAATTGCCGGACCCAAAAAGAAGTCAGTCTGAATCCGATATCTGAATTCCTTTTAAAAGCAGCCTGAATATTCCTTTTCAGTGTCTGAAGAGTAGAGGGCGGGACAAGCAGCGAAGAGACCACTGGTACTGTTGTGAGTTTGGTTTTTTTTAATTCTGGGTGGTTAGTATATGAAGGCTGTGCATAGGCTGCTGAGAGCGGGAGACTGTATTGTGGCTTGTGGGATAAGCAAGTGTACCTGAGTCTCAAGCGCTGATTGTAGAGTGTGTAGAAATCTACTGATGGAGAGCATGCTGTGTCAGTGTGAACGTGCACAATGCTTTAGTAGTTGTGTTTTTCCTTTGTTTTCTCAGAGAAAGAAGGGCTTTGTGCATTTTTACAGTCTTTAGTCAGGAATATTTTTAGGAAAAATATGCTCTGTGATCAACTGTCATCTAGGCAGCATACAGGAATATTGTCATCCGTTTTATGGATTTAGAAGAAAAGAAACTGAAACTAAGGGAGACTTTGAATTTTAACACAGCAAAAATATTCAGCAGTTTTTAGCTAGTGTGCTCTTTTGAGCTGCTTTACTCAATTTGATAAATTATTCACAGATGACTGCAAATTCTAGCCAAATTGCTTATTTAAATGCATCATTACTGGACACCTCACCAGCTTCTCATCCATTTCAGCACAGTGTACTTCTACTTCATTTCGAAGCTTATTTTACTTAAGAAACCACTTTATTTTTCCTGGTTTACTGGCTGTGCTCAGAAAATGATGATTTTACTACTCTTTTAAACCCATTTATATGTTGCTCACATTGCAACAGATACGACGTTTGACTATAAGGCTTTTTTCCTGCTTATCTGGTCCATTTTATATGATGATGCCTGAAGTAATCTGTTATTTAATGAATAGTTGTTTATTCATTGATTCTTAGGTTTTACCCTTCAGATTTGGTTGTTGGATATTTTGTACAGAATGGCTCAGGATTTCTGAATACAACATGTTTATATAATGCCTTTTGCTACTTAAATGTTTTAACTGCAGTGTAAGTAAAAAGAGCCTGGATTTCGTATCCAAACCCAAATTTTAATTGGCAGCCTAGTTCCCTTGGGTACAATTGTGGTTCAGTCTGCAGCATTGCAGAGTAGGAAATCAAGTCCCAAGGGCAGGGGGAAGAGGAAAGATTACTTTATTGCATCTTCTTTTATATTATTTTTATATATTTACAAAACCCACCAGCAACACGAACGACATACTTACTGTGCTTTATCCTTTGCAACAAAAGACAGTTGTCTTTGTCAACCTGGCTGAGGACCATAATAACTACAAAGCTTTGTTCGGGTCTAACAGTAGGTGTGGGAAAATCACATACAGATAAGGATCTTGGTTTCTTGCCAAGGAACATATCAGACTCTGAGACAACCTGGATAACTTTGTACCTACCCTGTATGACAGAGTAGCAGATGTTTGGCCAGCTGCCACCCGGAAGAACCAGTAGCCTTGAGGGTCTGGCTGGCCACAGGACAGCCTATGGGCAAGATCTTGGAAGCCAAAGCTTCCAGCAGCCCCTGATGGTGCTGCTGTTAAACCTGGAGACCAGAAACCAATGTCTTCGTCGTTCATCAGCCAGAGATGGCACTGGTTTGGAAATCCCAAACTGTTGGTGTCCTGGTACTTTTGCTCTGCAGCAGCCCTCTGGACAGATTGGTGGAAAATGTGAGAACCTCATAGGCCTTGTGTCCTTGACGGTCTTCAGGCGCAGGGAAGCAGGCAGAGGAGCTGCCAGAAAAAACAGACAGTTTTCTAGCTAAGCTTTTGTTAGAATTAAAATTTTCTACAGGATCATGTCAAATTCAGCATTTTCTAGCAGAAAGTTGCTATACTGGAGCAATCTTAAGCAGCCTTATTAAAAGCTCAAATTCTTTCAGCCTGAAGAAAAAAAAATTGAGGAGGTTGGAAGTTGGTGATAAGTCCTTTGCATCTGTGCGGTTATGATACTGTTCTGGTGGAGTCTAGAATAGGTCAGAAAACTAAAATAACCAGAATATTCAGAAGAAATTAAGGGTTTGGGTTGTCTTGGGAAACACACACCCAAACACAGGAGCTTGAAACAGTATAAAAGGTTTTGCAGTTCATTTAGGAATTATTTGAAATTTTGAGAGAGAAGAAAGATATGAGATTGTGCATAAGTTCTTAGCCTCTTCACATGTTAATCCTGATTTACCCTGTGGCAAATCACGGCAGTGCCTTGCAAGGTGATGTGTTACCCAAGGTGTTTTGCTCATATTCAGTCATTGAAATCTGAAACATTTTTCATATTTACATTTTTTATTCCTGAATATTTGTTAAACTTCTGAGCTCCTGGTTTAAAAATTTTTTTTAAATTACAGAGTTTAATAATAAAAACTTGATCTCGATTAATCGTTTGTATTTTAATTACTAGCATACCAGAGAAGTGGAGAAGAGTTTGTGCTGTTTCCGTATACGTTGTAAATCTTGATGAGACCTACTTGCAATCGAATCATGATCACTGCGCATGTTCCTGACTGAATTTTTACACGGCTTACCTTCAGTACAGTTGTTATCTTTGTGTAATATTAATTAAATTATATATCCCAAAGCACATCAACAGTGAACAAATGAAAACCCAAGTGGGTTGCTACTCTCATTAGATGATCTCTCTTTCTCTCTCCTACCCTGTCTGCCTAGAATTGATATTTCTATTTGGAAATGCCAGATCCCAAAGTGGGTGTTTTGAAAAGTGAATGCTGTAACGTGGTAAAGCAGATTTATTGTTCAAAGAGGGCAAGATAGCTGAGGAGGAGGAGGAAAAGACAGGGGCCAGAGAGCAGAGGCCCCCTTCCCTGTTCTGCTTCATCCTTTTTGTGCATCTCTATGCAAGTCCAGTAACGTTTTAGTACTAAGAACATGTTGGAGTCTTAATACTACATAATTCATTGTCCTATGAGTTGAGGTGATTATGTAAACATCCAAATCTAGGGATTAAGAATACACTAAATTCTGATTTAGAATGGAAGACAATATTGAAATGTCAACTATACAAAAGTAAAAAATATAATTTAAAAAAAACCCTTATAAGTCTTTCACCAGCAACTGCAAATGGTACACAATACAGAATTAAACATCCTGACCATTTCAAGATATATTCAGATTTTTGAAACTCTGAATTGTTCTCACATGTTGGTACTGTTCCTTTCTTCTGTGTCAAATCCATAATGTATATTTCACACGTATTGCTTCTTTTGCATCTCTTACTCTCTAAATAGAGAGCTCCCTGTAAGTAGGATATAAATCTAGGCATTTATTTTAGTGGTTCCATATAGTGTTAGCTCTTGCCCTGTGCTGAGGAACACTGCTCCTTTCCAAATGTTTTTGAAAGCACAATGTCCCTTTCACTTTTCATCCTTTAAAATAAGTTATTCAGGCTTGATCCTAAGCTGTGGCTTCCATTAACTGCTTAGCTTGAATTTGCATAGTGTCTTTTATTTAATTTTTCTTAGTACTTATCCCCCCTGATACGTGAAAAACTACTTACTCCATGTTTGTTAATACAAACGTGCACAAGAAATTTGCAGCAAGCTTGGTCATTGTTTTGTTTATAGCTCCTCTTCCTTCTAAACCAAAAACCTAAAGGTGCCAAAGATACTACTACATGTCAGTTGTTTCAAAGTTTGCTTTTTAGAAATCAGAATGTGCCTCAGTCAGGTCCTCAGTTTGCAAAGCTGTTTTTGAGGAATGGGAAACTTTTCTTGCTATTTGAGGAAACTTTCATTAAAAACAACGAAACTTGTTTTCAGTCAAGTACAGGTTGTTTAGTGATACACAATTACTGAAGTGTGAAAGGATCCTTCTACAAAATCTCCTAAATTCAGCAATACAGTTTAAATGTTCTTTATATATCTGTTAGCAGACTGAAGGCACAAGAAAATTAAAATTAGTTTCAGTTGTGTATCTGAAACAAGCATCAGAAGACTGAGTTTAAAGAAAAATTTGAATGAAGAAAGCTTCGGGGTTTTTTGCTATACAAGCAGGAGGCTGTAAGAGATGAGATGTTATGGAAAGAGACACAAACATTGGAGATTTTCAATTTGGACAAGAGCTGACTGAGAATGTCTTTCTGTTGTGTGGAAATCAGTCCTATGATGGTAGCACAATTAAATATTCTGCCTGTGTTCATTTAGCTACAGATTGGCCCTTTTGGGACACAGCTCAAATGCAGGAATAAAACTGAAACCAATTCTCAGAGTTTTGAAGACTTTTTCTTTCTGCGCCCAAGAGAATGAAAGGAAAAAAAGTAAAGCATGGATCAATGAACTAGTTTTTCAATTATTTTACAAAACAATACAGATTGCAGGGAATGAATCATCTAATGATATTTCACTTCTTAAAAATTTAATGAAAGAGATTATTCTCTGAAGTAACCTGCTGTGCCTGTTTCACAATGACAATATACAATATTCCTTAAGCTATTTCTGACATCACTGAGTCTAACATGGTTTAGGATGTTTGATGGAAAATTAGGTGTAGGAGAGATGCTGGTTAGAGTACCCAATAATCTCCAGGGTACTACACTACACTGAGAGTCTGGGCAGAGTGGATTTTTATCTTACCAGCTGTCACAAATATTAAAGCAAAATAAACAAATGGACTGTGTGACAATCTGATATACTATTCTGTTACTTCACAGTAGTTCAGGGCTGCTTCTGAGATTTTTGTAGGTTTGATAAAGTTAAGGTACATGTTGCTATTTATGATGTGTTGGATGTAGAACTGAAAGCTTTATGTTGTCTTGGAGCATATAATCAGCAACACTGCAAACAATGGGCAGAGAGCAAGGTACGTAGGAGGCTGCTAGCTTGTTAAGTCTTCAGCTTCATGTTTTTAAGATTCAAGGGAGATTTGTGGCACTAGCTGACCTTAGCTGTCAATATACAATGGATTTTTGGCTTATTTTTAATGTGGGTTAATATTTAGTGTGCTTTGAGAAACTAATATTCTCTAATACTTCTGGAAGTTGCTTAGTTCTAATATATGAAGTGCTACAGCGCTCAGAAGTGACTTCTGATTTTGGGTGCATCACTCTTTGGATGAGAATCTAAGAATCAGGAACTCAAAGTGATAACCTTGTGCTAATATTTCCTTGCTTTCATTAGGTTGCTGTGTCATGTAGCTCCTTCATAAATTGTGTCATCTTCATTATAAAATTAGTTCAGATTTTTGGTCCCATTTGGTCCCATTTTGGTCCCATTTACTTTAACTTCCAGCTTCTCTGTCACAGTGTTTAGGAAACTTCGTTTGAATTTGAGTTGAATATTTGGCTACTTATGTCCATTTGTTTTCATTCCAATGTTGTTTTACCCTGACAGCTTTCTCTCTCAGTAATATTTAAACTCCTGTTGTATTTATACTCTGCAAGAAACTGAAACTTTAGGAATCTTGCAGTGTAAAAGAATTTGGAGGGCTGATGTAAACCATCTTCAAGCATCTAAATCATTAATTACTTTTGATTTTTCCCTGCCTTTATGCCTGTCACTCTTGTCTCCATTTGGCGTATACAGAATGCAAATTTTAGTGGTATAGGATTATACCAGTGATGTAGTCTTTAAATACAAAGCATTCAGTACTCCTTAGGATCTTTATTCCCTTTCTCTTTCTAGATACCCTGCACAGCTTCATGCTTGACGATACAGAAGACTAAATATAGTATTTCTCTGCGTATATGGGCACTAAATTTGCAAAGACCATCCCTGAGGGTTGGACTTCCTAAGTAGTCAAACTAGATAGTGCAATATAATTCTGAAGGGATATTCAGTGTAGTGGTAAAATTCCTTATTTTACTTTTGAAGGAGCACTAAATTTTCCAACTAAGATGACGTCCATGTCATCATCACAGATTGCTGTTTGTTCAATTCCTTTTATTTGGATGAATCTCAGAAAAATATGTATATGCATGAACTCTGCAGATGCATTATGAAATCATAAGCCATCCAAACGTTGTAGCTGTTTTGTATTACACAAATGGCAGTAAATCTGCAGTTACCAAATACTAAACTACTTCTGTACACAAGAACTAAGGCAATATGAGCATTCAGCAAGTTCTTTGTTTTCGTCATTACTGCAAAGACAGAAAGAAAGAAACAAAGCTGTCAACGAAGAAGAGTTTGCTAAACGAAGAGCAAAGATTGTCTCTGCAGCCTGTTTGAGATTGTTGCATAGGCAGCTGAGGAGACACAGCAAGATCTTCAACAAGAACTGTGGTACTGTTGTGTTGAATTTCATAAGCGTAACAGGCATGAGCCAGAATAAATTTAGAGAACTGTTATGCTAGCATTAACAATTGCGTCAGTATAAATACTGTTTCTGAAAATGCTGTGACAGACATTCAGGCATCTTCTATCACTTTAAGCATCTTTAAATATTTCCCTATTGGTAGAATATATATCTTGTAGACTTTTTTCCTCTTTCATGTCTCTTTTCTCTCCTGCCACACACAATATACTTTCCTGCAGAACATTAGAGTGTGATTTTATGACTAAAGATTCATCAAGTCATTAGAGTGAATTATGGTTTTATAATGTTCTTGTCTTTTTTTCGTATTAGGAAAATAACAATTTTGCCTATTGTTTATTTCTGTAAAAAAGCAGTGGACCCAAGTCAAGTATGTGCCTTTATTGAAATAATTTAGTTAGTTGAAGTGATGGTAATACAATTGCAGACTAAAATCACAGAATTCTGTTAAAAACAGTGAAAATGTTTCTTTGTTCTTAATCAGAATTTTTATGTTAGAAAGTAAAATTCTGGATTTAAAAGTTAACATATATGAATGATTAAATATTATTCTTGTTTATAAACTCCAACTAAGATTAAGAAGTTTAGATAGTCTACTCATTTGCCTTTAGATAAAATTTTAGGTGCTCATGTCCTGAAACAAACAAACATAAAAAAGAACCAAAAAACTCCAACCCAGTAATAAAGTGTCCTCAATGGTGTTAAAAACATAAGGCAATTTAATGGGTATTAATGCTCTGTGCTATAAGCAATACTTTATATTAAATACTTATATTTTGCTTTCAATAAATGAGAATTTACTTGCTAAATTCAGAGACACTGTTGTTTTATTATTGAAAAATTTCTCTCCCAAGTTTTGATAGAGGAAAGAAAAACATATGTTCAATGGCTAGGTTACAGTACTTTCTACCATGTGGTAGTGTATCAACTTTGTAATGATTAGAAGAGACCAAGCTATTATGAGAATGTAACATCTACATTCTACCAAAAAGTCTGCATTCTTCATGGATTCGAGAAGTTTACTCACGTTACCCAGTTTGCTCTTTATGGATAAAAATATGTCATCTGAACTGTTCTGAATTGTGCAGCTCTAACCAGTTGTATATACATAGAAATCAGCTGTTCTTTTAACGTAAGCTGAGAAACAGTTGGCAACTATTGTAAGTCATTACCAGATCTGGCTGGATGGAAATCCCTTTTACGTTAATCTAATATGGTGTCACCTAAAGGCATACAAACTTTTGAAGCGTATTTAGACATGTTTAGGCACAGTGCCAATTTTTTTGTAGCAGGTTACTGAGAGGTTTCTGCAGTAGAGCAACAGGCTACATTTTTATGAAATATGAGACTAAGCAGATGCATTGAAGTGATAACCTTGCGTAAGGGTTTTGCACAAGGAAGGAAAAACATTTTACTATCTGTAGAGGGAGTAGGTGCTTTGGCGGCAAAAAAATCAATTACATCCTGTTTGCAGTTTGACTATGATTTTTAGTACTTAATCCTGCTGCGACTTGAATTTTTTTACTATAAACTTAATAATAAGGAATAAGTTTATTAATAGTTAACACATTATTATCCATTATTTGATAGAAAAAGGAATCATTGGGTTCTTAGATTTGCAAAGTGTAAGTGTAAAAGAAATAGTGTGTACTTACCCTAAAGAAACTGTAATTGAATCAGTTATTGTACTTTCTAATTGTGTTTACTTAAAAACAATGTAATGTTCTGAAATTCCTAACTATAAGCGACCACAACCTTTTGGTGGGGAAAAAAAAAAAGGCGGGGGGGGGGGGTGTGTCAGCTTTAGGAACGGGAATGCAAAATTGAAGGAGTTATCCAAGTGATGTGATTAAAAATAATTAAGAAAAGAATGGATGTTTGCAAGCTGATTGATGGTGAGCAGTTATTCTGTTTCACTACCAATGTAATTTCATAATAATAATTAAAAAAAATATATTTTTCAGAAACAACATGTGCTTGTTACTTAATAATTGTGTATTGATTACAACTAAAAAGCAGGAAATCATGCTTTTCTAAAGTTCATTTCCATTCTAAAGTCATATTTTGCCTATTCCTGGAGTTAAGCATCTTCTTTTTCTCAAAGGAAGTAAGAGACTCCCAAATTGTGAGTTCTACCTGTAGAGAGAGAACTGGATTCTTCAGTAAAGAGAAGCTGGGCTAAAGGTGGAGAAATACTGAACTAATGGATGAGGTGCTTTGGGAGTTAAGGAAAGTCCCTTATTATTACATTAGAAAATATGTCTTTCTAAAGCTGAGTGGATGTAGTATAACCTTTAAGTAGCATCGTCATATATTCCCCTCAATGTGACAATAGCATGACAATAAACAGATGGAGGGAAGGCATTTACTGAGATGAGCAGCACAACTGTCATTGACTCACGCTAACTTTATAAAGGGAGCTGATATGTCAGGATGTGGGTTTTTTTAATTGAAGCTGAAGTGTTGATACGTTCACATCAGAAGTAATAATCCTTTGGAAAGCCTTGCCCAAAAATGTGGGTGCAAACATTTTATGTGGGTTTTAGGAAAGATGGGACAAGTTTGTGAATAGAGGTCTGTTGAGGATTATTAGGCAGTTAAACCCACAGAAGGCTCAAGAAATGCAGTTGGGAGTCTGGGAGGGTGTCTAATGGGGGTGCACAGACACTGCTACCTCTAAAGTCATCGGTTTCAGACTGTTAACAGTGAAACAGAAGAAACCTGAAAATCAGATGGTTTTTTTAGCTGGAAAGCTAATTATCTTTTAAGGGAAGCTTTGCCTACTCATATCCGCTACCTTTCTCATTCCAGATCTTTGTTCCATAATTACTGGTGTTACATCCGTTGTGTGACTTGCTTGAGAATTTCTCAGGTTTTGTGTTTTGTGGTAGATGTAAACTGAAGGGCCAGCTGTATCTATTGCTTTAACACTAAGCGAAGATTGTAATGACACAGAGTGTATTTCCAAGTTCATTTTGTCAGTTAAACAGACATGCATGCAAGGGTTCTTTCCATACTGTAGACAGATTTGCTAAAAATGACTTAACGGTTTATGACTTCGGAAGGTCAGATACCCAGTTGCAAGAGGCAGTTTCAGGGACCTTTGACAGCAATCCCAAGTCTTTGAAATACTTACCTGCAAAGAGATGAAGGGAGAAGAAAAAGTCCGAAGAGGGGTTACTGATTGAAACTGATGGAATATAAATGGAGTTGAAGTTACGGATAGCAGAGTGTGACAAAAATTGCTTCTTTCTGGAGTGTTGAGGAGCTTTCAAGTTTGAGAAGTAAGTTTTTAAAGGGAGTAGGACTGTGGATGTGGGATCTCCTTGGATTAGGAGGAGGGTCTAGCATTGAATATGCCTGTGTTTTCCATATCCTTTGATTTTGTGGTATGGCAACAGAAAATAGCTTCTTTCTCCAAGGTTGTATGTCTGACCTCCATGGCGATATGAGATATTCCTATGGCATGCTATAAAGTCCCTTGTGAAGTCGTTTGTAACAGAGGAAAAAAATGCATTTTGTAACTTAGATTTCTTTAATCATAATTTTTTCCCCACTTAATTTATTGTTCTGTCCTCTGCCAGTTCTTCTTGGGCAAAACGAAATACAAGTATGTGTTTTAAAAATAATATCACTTGTTTTCTCATGGCTGCATAAAATACTTCTGTCACAATTGCCACAAAAGTAGTTTGGGACAAAAGGTTTGCATATTGAGAAAATTCATATTGTCAGTCAGCTTCGCTGTACAGACATGTGACCTACTCGTGTGAAGACTGGCATTCTGATTCCATGCTAATAGCCCCATTGTTATTAATATATGCTGCCTGGTTCTGACCTGCTTTGTTTAGAATGCATGTTGGTTTTTAATGTGCATGACATTTAAGGGTTATGGATTAAAAAATTAAATTTTCCAAAATAAAAAATATCTCATACATTTTTAATAGGGTTTACAAAAGAGCTGCTCTACATTTTCCCTCTAGCAAGATGGTACAGTATTGAATTAAGTGTTAGTACTTCTGTGGCCATGTAAGATTTAATATTCTGGGCAAAGGTATTAATTGTCTTTTGGAATGGACGGATGGATTTGCCTAAAACCTGCTTGTTAATTAATTGAATTTTTTGAAAAATGAGTAATGTTCAAATGAGATTTCAGACTTTTAATTCTTTGATAGAAACATTTTTATATTGTAGGCATGTCTTTTTTTTTAAGAAGTATATATAGAGGACCACTAGAAAACATTACTTTGTGTGACTTACATATTTTCTATTGGAGTGTGAAAATAGAACCTAGGTAGCATAGAAGTTCAGATCATCTCTCATGCAAAACATGTCCAAGCTTGGATTGAAAATAAATAAAAATATCTCAAGAGTCAAGCTGTTACTGCTCCTCACTGCAACATGAGGGAACTGAATTTACCACTCATTTATACAAATCTGCGCTTTACTCCTAATAAAAAAATATAAATTGCTGCTACGAAGTTATGTTTGAGGCAAGTTACCACTCTTACAGTCTCCTAAGCTTTTTCAGAAGTGCCACTGTTAAAACTTCAGCTTTTAGTGTTGTGGAACAAGAGGAAAATGAAGTCAGCAGCAGCGTTTGCAAGCCATTTCATCTTTCAGCGAAGGGGTAACTGAACATTGGAGCTGTGGCGAGGTAAATGGTATCAAGAAAGCATTAGGCTGTGTAGCCAATCTGATCTCATGCTGTGCTGTAGATGATGCACAAACCTGCGAACAGAGGTAGTATATATTTGGCAAATTCTCAGGGATGCTGAAAAGCTCAACTATATATATTTTTATAGACTTTAATTTACTGCTGTAGCTCTTTTAATCTACACTGATGTAGGATTAATTCAATGTGTACATTGAAAGCTCTTACTTTTTCCCTGTTCCATTCCTCCCTTTCGTCCACTGAAATATATCTTAGCCATAATAAAATTATTTTGTGCTAAGCATTTACATAAAGTGCCCATGAGCATGTTTCATTGTTGATAAAAAGAAAAATCTCTAAAATCAGTTTATTTACTTCAGGTTCCTTTTTCCTCCCTGTAATTCAAAACAGCTTCAATTGAAAAAAAACCAAAAGTTTTAAAGGACAGAATACAAGATCTTAAACATGTTGCATATATGCATCTAATATTTACCCACAGGTTTTAGGACAAGTCTTTTCCTTTGATATTAGATTTTCAACATTATGGTAGCGTGGAAGGAACCATTTCTGATATATCATGAATAGGGTCCCTAACAGGGGACCAAAAAAGAAAGAAATTAAAAAGCCCAAATAACAATATGGTCAATGCAATTCACTGAAAAACACTTACAAAAAAAGCCCAAATAATAAAGCATTCACTGCAGTTAACTGAAAAGTGGCTATACCAGCAAAAATATTGGGCATACTTTGAGACTTTAACATCAAGTGTATGAGAGATCTATAGATTCTTAAAATTTGTTTACTTAGTTGAAGGCATTAAATAAATTTGTTGCACTGATGGAGCAGAAAGTTTTTATTGCTGCAAAATGTAACATCTAAATTTAACTTTTTTGAATTTTTTTTTTTTTTTTTTTAAATTTCTCTGCGGTACTAGTGAACCACTCTGGTCAAATCCTTATTCCATAGGAATACGCTGAATGTGGGTATATATTTTTTTTTAATATAGGGGCTTTGTGTTCATCTATGACCATAGTACATTAAAATCCCTTTTTAGCAGTAGAAAAAATCTGCCGGTGGTATCTGCCATTGTCGGTCCCTTGCAATAAGGAAAGCAATAAGCTTTCCTTACTGTAAGGAAGGTCTCTGTTCCCCCTTTCCGGTATTACACATTTTTGTTTTGCAGTTCTGTTGTTCTTAATGCATAACAAGACTACCCTTCTCTTCATGCCCTGTTCTTCAAACACAGGTGTGGAAGAACAGTGTTTGTTTCCGTACTAAGGCTCTGTGTTGGCTACCTCTTTGGATGAGTGAGTAGTTTAAGGGTTCAGACCAATAAAACATGTGAACTTCACTTGCTTTTTTTCTGCATGCTGTGCATTATGGCTGAGACCCCCTGCCTCACTTCACACAGCTGCCAACGTAGTAGTTTAGAAATACGGGGACAGGCTGTTATCAAAGCCCAGGTATCGCCTAATTGGGAATTACAGGGATGGTGAAAAGGATTGTCTTTTCCTCCTGGCTCCTAGAACACAGAGTGATGGCAGGGCTGGAGAGCAGCCTCCATTGCAGGCTCTTCATCCTGAAGTTGATCTTTTCCAAGGTCTATGCTGATTTCTGGATTGTTCTCCATGAACTAATTACTTTCTTTGTAATGCTCAGTCACAGTTGATCTCACACATTTTCTGGGCTATGAAACCATTGCATATTTAAACCACTGTGGTCAGGATTGTGACAAAGCTGTATTTTGTTTTTAAATTCTTGCATTATTTTGCACTTTCAACTGGAGTCATTCAACAGGGCAGAATTCAGGAGCTTTTTCTATTCAGCAACTAGAAGCAGTGGGATGCTGGGATTTTATGCAGTAACCAATGTAAATTTTCTTAAAATTTCATGAATTTGTGTAGGTTTTGAATGTGGATCTCTGTCAATGCTGAATGTCTTGGTTTCTGTAAACACAGTGTTAGCAAAATGCATTATGCAGGAAAATGCAACTACTAAGGAGATGATACCATGCTGCATTAAACAGAAGTGTAGAAAATGCAGCATTTTCTAGTAACCATTATTATCATCTGAGTAAACACCCTGTGAGATTCCTTGTGGTATGGCTTCACAGGAGTGAAATATTCCAGGGAGCTTTTGGGTAAGAGGTTTCAGCAAGGTAATTTACAGCCCCATTTTGATATTTATCTTAACCTCTTCAGTCTCTTGTTTTCATGGAAATATTGCCCCATACTGGCCTGTAAATAGCATTTTCAGTTCAATTCACAGCCAGTCAGTACCTTGAGAAGAAATTAAGTCTAATGCCATGGTTTCGCAATTAAGTTTATGCCATGGAGTCTAGGCATGATTTCACAATCATTAATACTGTATCTCTTCACTACTGGATTGCTCACAGAAGAATTGTAATGTTGGGTACGTGATTGCCATTCTGTCACATTATCTGGAATATATGCAACTAATACAGAGTTTATGCCAGCCTTGCATTTTTATGAGGTCTTTTTTCTGAGAGAATGGGCTGTGCAACCACTGATGCATAATTAACCTATTGACTTTCTATTACACATATTTTAACAGTTGAAGTGAATCTAGCATGTTGTATTATCTGACCATAGCATTTTGATTCTACACCAAGAGCCCTATGGCTAGGTGATGCTCTGAATGGTAGTGTCTAGAGGCGTAACAGAATAATGGCAGCAATTTTTTTATCCAAGAGCTCCAGACCCGTTGGATATTCAGTCCTGTCTTGCTCTTTATGGATGTTTTATACTCTTTTTAAAGTTTCAGAGCTATTGGAGATTGTACTGGAATACTTTTGCATTGTTTAAGTATCATTAATCAGACTCCAGTTGCAGCAGTTTTAAACTGATGGTGATAGACTGGCAAGAGGCCAGCAAAGTCTTTGCTGTTTTTCCAAGACAGACCATTCGATAGCCTTGTCACTTGTGAATTTTACTGACCTACTACCAAGTTATCTAGATCATCTTTATGGCTACTGTCACTGCTGATCAGCCAGTATCTATTGAAATTACTTGTGCATCTGGTTTCATATCTCCTAAGAGTGAAGAATGAAGAACAGTGGCCATCTAAAAGGTGTGATTGCCAGCTTCTAGGGATTTCATTGGGGTCAACTCCCTGCAAAAAATATTCAGAGAATTTGAATCCTCATGGATGGGTTGAAATTGTTTTCCTTATCAACTCTTCATCTAAGGGATCATTATTATTTATTACCAAATACTGTTCTTTGTTATGAGGTAGGCTGTCTAAACATATTAGATCTGTAATCTTTAACAAGATAAACTAAAATCACCTGTCATAGAGGTACAATTTAATGCTAAAACTGTTCCAGATACGACTGCAATTAGATTCTCCATTCTTAGCCCTGTTTCAGAGTAAGCAAACCAACTTCTCCTAGTACCTCTTCACATGGGGCGAGTCCAGATGGTAACCACCCAGATGCTGCATTTTTTTCTTGACATCTATCCTGTACTGGGAGTGTTGAGGACTGGATGCAGTGTCTCAAATTAAGCCTCACGAGTGCTGAACAGAGAGGAGTCGCTTCACTCTCTGATGGCTGTGTTCTTGCTAACGGAGGTGAAGGCTCTCTTCTCGTCCTTGTATGATGGGATATGTTTTAAGACAAGAATTATTTTGTCTTGCACATAGAGCTACTGAACCATGTATTTCAGAAGTTCAGAAGGAAAAGTTCTAGTTCCCAAATAAAAAAGAAATCGAAAGTCTTTCTGGAGCTTCAGTATCCTAAAGCTTTCATTCATTCCTGTACCAAGCGTAGTTATTGTTGAATGGTTTGCAGCTTTTGACCTGCCATGTGTTTACTTTCACATTTCGATACTTTTCAACACACAGAAAGCATGAACAATTCCTGGAGAAACATTTCTGTTCAAATACAAAAATACAAATACAAAAAACTCAGTTTGTATATTGATCGAAGTTCTTGCTGATACAGAGATTTACTCTATTGGTCCTTCCTCTTGCTGTCTTGGGCTGTGTTCTAACATTTTAGATTTTAGTGTCTCTGAAGGCTTCAGCTTTAGCAAAACTGGTGCCACAAAAAAACAAGTACTGCATTTATCAGTTGGAGAACTGGATTGCCAACTGTGAAATTAACTGTTAGATCTACAGTTCCTTAGACATCCTCTGATCCCACACTGCCTTTGCCTGACGACCAGAGTCCTGGCTAGTTTATGGTTGCAGACAGTCAGTATTAAAACCAAGTTATTTGAGTATTAACTGACGTCATTCTAATTTGTCTGAACGTTGTAGCACAAGTATTAAAATGTATTTTTGTCTGTAAAAAATAATGTCCTATGTTAAGAAGACATCTATCTTTGAATCATGGAATGGTTTGGATTGGAAGGAACCTTTAAAGATCACCTAGTCCAACCCCTCTGCCATGGGCAGGGACATCTGTCACTAGATCACATTGCTCAAAGCTGACCGTGAACATTTCCAATGATGGGACATCCACAGCTTCTCTAGACAATCTGTCCCAATGTCTCACCACCCTCATGGTAAAAAAATCTTCCGTATGTCCAACCTAAATCTACCCTCTTTCAGTTTAAAACTGTTGCCCCTTTTCCTTCCACTACAAACCCTGGTAAAAATATCTCTCCATCTTTCTTATGAGCCCCCTTTGTGTATTGAATGGCTACAATAAGGTCTCCCTGGAGCCTTCTCTTCTCCAGGCTGAACAACCCCAACTCTCTCAGCTTTTCTTCACAGGAGGGGTGTTCTAGCCCTTGCATTGTTTTCATGGCCACCTTCTGGACCCACTCTAACAGGACCAGCTTTCCCCAGAACTGGATGCAGTACTCGAGGTGGGGTCTCACCAGAGCGGAGTAGAGGGAGAGAATCACCTCCCTCAGCCTTCTGGCCATGCTTCTTTTTATACAGCCCAGGATGTGATTGGATTTCTGGGCTGTGAGCACACATTGCTGGCTTGCGTCCAATTTTTCATCCACCAGTACCCCCGAGTCCTTTGCAGGGCTGCTCTCAATCCATTCAGCGCCCAGTCTGTGTTGATGCTGGAGATTGCCCCTAGCTGGGAGCAAGACCCTGCACTTGGCCTCTTTCAACTTCATGAGGTTCACATGGGCCCACTCTTCAAGCCTGTCAAAGTCCCTCTGGATGGCATCCCTTCCCTCCAGCATACCAGCTACATCACTGAACTTGGTGACACCCACAAACTTGCCGAGGGTGCACTCAATCCCATTATTTGTGTCGTTAATGAAGACAATAATGAAGATATTAAATAGTGCTTGTCCTAGTGTGGATCCTTGAGGGACACCACTCATTACTGGGTTCTACTTTGACATTGAGACATTGATTGTAACTCTTTGGCTGCTGCCATCCTGCCAGTTCCGTACCCATCTACCAGCAAATCCATCTCTCTCCAGTTTAGAGGTAAGAATGTTGTGGGGAACAGTACGCATGTTGAAAACCTTCTCATGACTAAAAGGAGGAGAAGAGTTGCGTTACATTAAACTTGTTTTCCTTTCCATAGTAGCATATAAATACTATTTCAAGAGAAAATATTTTAAACCATTTCCTTCCTTTATTATTCTTTTAAATTTAAAACCATTGGTAGTCAGCAAATATATTCTTAGCTTTCCATATATAAGAGGACTTTTGAGAAAAATCTGGAAACATGTTAGGTTATTTGAAAAGTTTTATAACTTCTTAGATCGCAAATCTAAATATCAGTTACTAACCCGTATATTAAACTTTTAATCTGTGTTACAGTCATATATAGACAACACATTAAA
This sequence comes from Fratercula arctica, assembly GCA_947846985.1. Lineage (NCBI taxonomy): Eukaryota > Metazoa > Chordata > Aves > Charadriiformes > Alcidae > Fratercula > Fratercula arctica. The sequence goes on along the minus strand of CANTUZ010000026.1, from coordinate 67,419,763 downwards.
CAAATAATAAGCTTTCAGTATTTTTTTTGAAGAAGTGACTTAGTATCTTAAACATAGGTTTAAACACCAGTTTATAAAGTTGTTCATACAGACAAAATAGCATTTGCAAACTGACCTGTAGCACCTTATTTTTCCATTTTTCCCTTTGAAGAATATGTATGTTAAAAAAGTAAATATCTGAAAGACATTAAGCATAGTTTAAATATTAATTCCATGTCTATCTTTATGGACAGATTACACTGTATAATATCACTTTTTATTCCTTGCTTTACCATTTTAGTTTTTCATCATGCAGTGCTGGCTTCAAAGAGAAAAATGTAATTAATTTGGAGCTAAAGGATTTGTTTTGAGAGAAAAACATAAAAAGTATCTTAATTTTGATACTGAAACTATTGCAGCTGGCCTGAGTACTACATTGTACTACAGCCATCTGTAGGAGAATCCAAATCTAGTACTGTATTCCTTCACATTGCTCACTCTTTTAAAGCAATCTGTATGAACTGTAAATCAATAGCACACGGACTTGAAGAAAAGAAAAAGGGATTTGATACCCTCTTTCAAATTGCTTATGTTAGCCAAAAGCTGGGTTTTTTCATCCCTAAGAGGATATTACCTATATACTTATATTCATATTCTGGCTTTGAAGGAATCTGTGGGTGAGTGGTTTGGTTTCATCTTCACTGTACGTGAAAACACTTACACAGCACTACAATTGTAGTACTTTCTGTCTTCAGCACTCTGTCCGGTTCTCCTTCTAAGCAGTGAGAATTCACACCACACCACTACACCAAGCTTTAAATAACTTTTCAGTAACAAAGCAAAATCACTGAAACTACATTGTCTAAAATCCAACATAGCTAAGTTTTGCATCATTAGAATGTGTAACCTTCAGCGATAAACTGAGAAAGGAAAGTTGTTGGTGGATTGCTTCATAATAAGTGGTTGTTTCCACATTCCTCTTAATTTTGCAGTCATAATCAGAAAAGACTACTCAGTCTTTTTTGAAAAAATCCTGATAAAAAGGGAAAGCTTTTTTGTCTAATTTGAGAAACTTTGTTTTTAAACACCTCTTCCAGTTTTGCACTGTGCCATGTTGCTTGAGAAATGTTGGTGTTTGCTTGTGTCAGGGTGATGATGCGTTTTTCACCATGCTCTGACACCGGTGTGTCCTTGATCCAAACAGGTAGCCCAGGTTCAGGGCCTTGCTGAGTTGCTTCTGGAAAGGAAGGGATACTGGCTGGGAGTCTGGCATTTATATGTAAATTTTGATTTTTGTAGAAAAGCTGTACCTCTGTTCTATTTCTTATAATACAGTAAAAATAGTAGGTGACTTCCTAATTTAAAAAAAAAAAAAAAAAAAGAAAGAAAATACACATTACTTTACAAACAATCTTACTCCCTAAGAGCTTTTTCTTTGATCCTGCTGGGGACTAGTTAACATCCCTCAGTGCTGTATGGCTTTTCAGTCTCTTTCAGCAGCTGAGGCTTGCGTGCAAGCAAGCAGGCAGTTGGAGATCAGATATATGCTTGCTGACAGCCACTAACAAACACCCTTTTAGCACAGAAAAAAAAAACCCAAACATTTTATCTTTGCTTGTCTCCTAACAAAATACAAATTGGTGATACTCTGAGTGACCCATCCCAAACAAAAGAACTAATTTACAAATTATCTATTATTGACATTTTGTAAACGTTTAAGCAGATTTTTTTGAAAGGGTGTTTTCACATCACTTACATTGATTTTATGTGGATCTGAGCTTCTTCAGATCTGTCCTCTCCCTGCTGGCATCGTTTATCCAGCCTCTTTTCTTGTGCTTTGGTAGAAACAATAGATGCTTTCAGGTTTTCTGGTGGTGAAGAAAGGCCTTTCGTGGTAAAACAATGCAGTGTTGCAGTATCTTATTGAACAGGTAGGCTCAGAAGTTAATGCTGCAAGAAGATGCCAGCTTCCTCCATTCGTCTAAAGCCTTCTTAAAGTGTTACTTATCTGCATGACTACTCCATATGGAGCAGTTGCTCTAGGTGTGGATGCAGAGGACAATAGCCCAAGTTTCTTCCCCTGGACACAGGAGGTTATCTGTGGCTTTTAGTTGGGACCAAAGTGGTGGCTTCCTGAGCAGTTTGGATCACAATTTGAAATTTCTCTAAGTCCAGCTTTCTTCAGACCGGCGTTAGAGGTGTACCTGATTTGAACATAAAGGATTTGCAACTGCATGTTAATCATGTCAGCTCCAAGCAATATGTGTGAGAAGCTCTCTAAAACACTGTGCATGTTGTTGAGCTGCTCTCCTTGCTATAGGAGGTTTTGACCATTGTATATCTACAAACAAGTCTATCTCACTCTGCCTTCGATGCCGTAGGGCTGAGCTTCACTATCCTAAGATACTTACCCAAGTTGCAGTGTTTGCCGTTCGAGTCCATAATCTTAAGTTTTCAGATGCCAATGCTAGGCTAGTGTTGCACCTAATTTTTACACTCAGTTCTGTTAGCTTCCTAGAGTTTTATTATTTTCTGAGTACAATAATGGAAATATTTCATAACCATGCCTACATGACATCTTTTTCACATGTAGTTTGTAAAAAATGAATTTTTCTATGGTCAAATTCGGTGAACATGTGAGGTCAGAAAAGCTTAAAAGCATTTCTGCAGCCAGTGTGCTTCTTACTGCTGGGCGCTCTGTTTCTTCAGCAGTGGTTCTCTATGAGTATAAGCATAAGAAGAAAGTGAATGCCTTATCATTCAAGGTGAATGTAAGACTGTTGTGTCAGTGTTGATGTGACATATCTTTAGCATAGAAGTGTGAACTCACTGGTCTTAATGGTGTTTGAAGACTTACGTGATAGTCCTGGTGGAAATAAATGAAACCACTGAGTTGTAACTCCTTGTTTTTCCTTCCAGTGTTCATGAACTTAATTTTTTTTTTTTTAATATCATATTTTCTGTGCCAAATAAGGTGTACCAAAATGTGAAAGATCAAAGAATTTAATTTCTTCTCAGGGATAAAATTATTTAGTCATCAAAGTAGAGCTCTGACTAAAGAAGAAAGTTGTATTCTGATAGTTACAGAATGTACACTGTATAAGCAATATGCAACAATTAGGGTGTACATGCTTTCCCAGAGACTCTTTTCTCCATACTTGATACATTGAAATTTAATAGGAAGAAGGGGTATATTTATTTTAAACTTTCAGTGAGGTTGCTTACTCAGAGAGCTTTCTACAGTATTAGGAGTACATTATAATTTGCAAAATTATACGAGAGATGCAATAGGAAAGTTGTCATCATTAGGACCTGTGTTCTTTAGATTAATCAGTGATATTCTTAGTAATTGTGTGGTGGCCTATTAATGAATCAAACTAACAATTTTCAAACACGTCTTTTCCTGGATACTGTATTTGCGAGTTATACCTACACATTTTCCTGTTGAATCCTGAAATTACAATGACACATTTGTGCAGATGGATGCTTTATGCTGTTAGCAGCTGATCCTGTGTGGAGACTACTGAGGAATCAGTAACGAACTTGTGCTGTGTGTAGTTGTCTTCAAAGAAGGGAAGGGCAAGTGAAGGTGTATACAAAATACTGGACAGGCATAGAAGGAAGCCAGCCTTCCAATAGATCTTCTATGAGCCATTCTCTGTACGTAGAACATCCAAGGACATATCAGTACAAAAGACCTACATATTTCTTGTGGTAGACACGCACTGATACACATTTACCAGCTATTTCCCCAAAAAGTGTATTTGTTCACTGTGATATTTTCGTAAAAGTGTATTTAACATAATCTTTGCACAGAAGTGGTGACCCTACAACTCTAGATTTCTGTTTTTGAGAGATTTTCCATGCAAAAGTATCATTAAAAGACCAACCAACCTAATGGTGTTACTTATAGGAATGTAAATTCCTAGTACATTCAAGGCAAAGGAACCCTCTGTCTGAATACAGCTGTTGGAAAAAAATGCTTTGCTATCTCCCTTGTCTTTAGCAAGATGGTATTTACTTTGATTAGGTGTATTGAGGTGAAAACTGTAGTTCTTTGTTTCCAGGTAATTGTCTCAGTTTTAAAAGCGTTTTTGTCCCCTACTGTGAAGAAAGGAGTCTGTCTGCCTTTAGTGCTTTGTGATCTTCCCAGCCTCTGTGGTCCAGCCAGTAATGGATATTTTCATGAGGGTACAAGGGAACAGGAGTGGAAATGGAAACGACTGACAGTTTGTGTTGCTGTTTGGAAGTATGTCAGGTCTTCTGCAGATCTCCAAATGCCTGTGGAGTCTATTGGCTCACTACTGGGGCAATTAATTTATTCTCGGCACTTTCCATGAAAACATACTTAGATGATCCTGTATCTGCTGCAGTAAGATTGTCAGTGTGTATCTCCAAACCATCAACTTCCAGTAACACGTTGATTGGATCTCAGGAATCAACACAGCTTTAGGTATGAGCTTACAAATACATTGCGAAGGGAGGGAAAGATGTCCTTAGTATCCTGCTGATTTTGATCTCCCTAAATGCCACAGGGAATTTGAAATTCTTAAGCTTATATGAAAAAGAAATGCAACTTTGAAAGGTAGAATGCAATGTAGGTACAAACTAAATGTTAACATATCGATCAGGAAAAGAGGGGGTTAGTATGAAAGATGTTCTGTTTTTTAACAGTTGCGTGACGAGGCTTAAAAAGGCATGCAGTTCAGTCATAAGGCATGATTCTTTTTTTTTCCTCTACAAAAATAATTATTTGGTATTGCAAATGGAAATAAACTTGGAAGAAGAATGAAGTTTGAAGGTCACATTTTCTGATGATGTGAAAGAAGTGTAATTAGGAATATATAAGTTGGTATTTAACTCCCTGTGTTCTGCTGAATCCCTGAGCTGAATTACATCCACCTACAGCTGTAAGAATATAAAGAAGTCATAATTGCTGTCTCTTAATGTGCAGAGAATTAAGGAACAGGTGTGCTTTTAAGTGATGCTGGTCTTTTTTAACACATCTGCATTTCTTACCATGCTACAATTCATCTTTCTGACCAAGCAGCTGAAAATTGCTGATAAATTCTGTGAGGTGCAACTTCCCATCTGTAAGTGCCTAAGTGAATGCACAGTTCTCCAGGGTCCAAGGAAATTTAAAGGAATTCTGAATTGATGTAGCACAGAAACTGATAGGTCCAGAGGGAAATGTAGGCTACTAAGAATCATCTAGGGTCTGCTTAGGAATGCATCTGAATTTGGCCATAAACTGATTAGTTTAATTATCCATATCCTCCCATTATATCTGAGATTTTCAGGATATCTTAGTAGGAATAAATTGGAGAATGGAAAGTAAATGTGAAAATATTCTTCTCTTAAACCTAATTGAGATGTGGCTCAAGATAGCATTACAGGTTATCTTAGAATATGGAGACTGGGATATGTGTTGCTTCAGCTAGTTACTATTAACAAACTTCGCTGAATATACTGTAATTTTTTACATGTGCTCAGTCATAGAACACTATCATTATCAGTAGACATTTAGATATACAAACCAGCCTGTCCCTCCATCTGTTTGCTTCAGAATACTTGGCATTTATTTTGCAATGTCGTAAAAGTAGTTACAGCGTTGCAGTTGAGAACTATTACAGCAATATCAATTTTTCATATTCAAGTTAGCTTTAAAACCAGAAGTTTGCCTTTTATTTATAACTCCTAGTGCCTTGCTCTACGCTTATGCATGGGGTGGGGGAGTTAAATATGTGGAATACAGCTGGGCAATAAATAAGGTTGCAAAACTCAGTCATTAGTAATAAAGCCTTTTGCAGTAGTACATTAAAAAAGAAGTATCTAGAGTACTGGATTAAAAATAATCATATTAACAACTATCAAATCCTTTGATAATAACCAGGATTGCCTGTGCTTTCTGAAGTATTTTAAGGAGACATTTTTTGCATGGTTTCCACAGAAACATTTTGCAGCAAGAAGGTATTAATGTTTAAAATAGTTAGCCGAGGCAATGGGGAAATTGGAGGCTCTTTCACATCTTGTGTAGTTGAATCTTCATCATTTTATGCTGATGATCATGTTCAGCTAAATATTTGCCTGATTGCTGGTGTTTGTAACGTAAGTATATATTGAATGATTGTAGCTATTTTGTAGAATTAGCCATACATTCAGAAAGGCTGTTTTGGATAGGGTAGCAGGAAGTTTTTATCTTCATTTTCCTTTCACTTCTCTCCCCTCTTCCTCACTGTCTCCCACCTCCCAAAGGAATTTTGGTTTTGAACAGCTGTTTTAGAGAATAGTGAAGGTACTATGTTTTTTTTAAAAGATACCAGACAATAAATGATAAGATAGGTTAGGGGAGAAAACAACCCTAATCAGTTAAACATATTAGAATTTCACAGTTCTCAGGAGGCTGTAAATTGTAAATTGATACAGTGCTGGGGTGAGAGAAGAGGTGTAATGAAATCAGATTCCATCTAGATCTAGAAAGGCAAAATGGCACTAAAGTTTAATTTTATCACTTAAAAATACATTCAGTAGTGGTATGTGTCCAAATACGTTAAACCATACATTTCAGAAAACTTATTACCTTATTCCTTGCAATGGATTCTGAGTGATTTACAGACTTGTCTTGGGCGACACCTGCAATTCATGCAGAGTTTTCCAGTAGTAAATGCAATGCTCTGTCATGTTTAACAGCAGATGAGCACATTGAACTTAACAGCAACTTACTTAGCTGAAGATGATGCACATCCCCTCTTCATCTCATTGAACTTATCACTCTGGTGCTGTCCCTGCCACTCTTAATGGGTATTGAATCAGACAAAAAGCCTGTTACCACATTTTCAAAGCTGCCCAAAGAATGAATGTTTGCTGTTTTAGAGATTTTTATTGTCTTCATAAGAGTAACATCTTCAACTACGTTTTTCTGATGCTATGAAGCTAAAACTCATAAAAGTAGGAGCTAGGACTTCTACTGCCACAGCGACAAAGTTTGGGATGTAATTAGAAAAAGTATTAGTGTGACTGAATGTAACAGTGGGGATAAATTCAGTTTAGTTTTCTGGTTACTCGATTTAGTTTTCTTTCACGTGATGATGATAACAGCAAAGAGAAAATGAGATGCCAGAAATGAGGGAAAGAGTAGAGTGAAGATGAGGAATGGGAGGAAATTTATCAGGAAAGAGGAAAACAGAACGATATACTTGATAGAAGGAAGAAACGAGTTAGACATCCAGCAAATTACTGTTTTCTTATTTATGTTCTGGGAAACACATACTAGGTCAGAGACAACATCTCAAAACCTATATGAGCAGATAAAAGAAGGCAGCTTAGCTGCACTTTTCGTAAATAGGCTGAGACTCTATCTACACGCAGTGACATTTAATTAAGTCAGTAAGCTGAAAGTGATTTTTTTTTTTTATCCTATGTTTTAGTTATGGTTGAAAAATTATTGCAGTTTGTAATTTTGTATCCTTATCTGAGCAAAATTCCATAAAATAGATTAGGAATTGGCCTGCTCTGGGGGTTTTAGCAATATTCTATCTTTACAGTCATTTTAATATGATTTTACTGAGAAACTAAAGAACTGGATGGTAACCTAGTCCTGTGACACATTGTTTTAATTATAGTTGTTTGTGTTCACACAGAATAAAGAAAATAATGAATAATGGATATCTCAGCTAAAAATGAGGGGCCACCAGCCTGATCAGACATGGCTTTTTCTTGTAGGAACCTAGTTATGATACGATGTTTTTGTGGTCTATATAGGAACTCCTAATCACATAACAGTGATCATTTGGCACCTTCCTCAAGGGACTTATACTAGTGAGAAATTTAATATTGTAAAAATAACATTTTTAACTGGTGCCACACTTCTGCACGTTTTTTTGGGACACTGTTCTCTGCTGAAGTCATGTAGTAAATGTACCAGGTTTTTACACACAGAAACACAGAAACAATTCTGGTTTAGCAGAGGATTCAATGCAGATAAACAACATATTGTGTAAAAGATTGTTATATCCCCTCTCCCATTGACAGAAATGTAGCCTGGCATGGCGTGCTTTCTTTTAGATCTCCACAGACATTTGCCTGCCACAATGCAACATAAATTTTCTCTTAGTTATTAGACTGTGATTATTAAATAATAATGGGAAGAGAGATCTCAGCCTGTTCATAAAGCAGAGTGATTTTTTTTTTTAGCATAAAAAGAACCTGAATCAAAAGACAGACACTTTTTTCCATATGCACACCCTATCTTATAACTTGCAGTAATTAACGTAGTTAGAGGAAAATATGAGAGACAAGCTTTTCAGTTTCTGTTTTGTGTGTGTTTGTGTGAGAAGTTGATCTTGCTTGGTGACCTGAAGCAGTGCCAGAAGATGCTCATCTGGAATGAGACATGGAGCTCAGAGAAGTGAGATCCGGTGTCACACACCCGCTGCCCCTCTCTGGAGGCATTGCAAAGCCATTGTATGGGAATCCAGCAGACTCTTCTGCCAGAAACCGTGCAAGAGGTGACCCCGACCATTCATTGTGACTGATAAACTTTAAGATATACGATATCTTCCTTTTACTCTGAACATCCTCTTTTCAGTTTCTTTTCCTTCCATTCAGACACTAAAATCTGTCTGGAATGGGAAATGCCCAGCAAACATCCAGGCTGAAATGGTAGATCCATTTGCTATTAGTGTATCTTTCTTCTTTCCTCTACCCCCTTTCTTTTCTGAAGAAACCACTTGTTTGCTTTCTCTTTGTTTCTTAGCTGTTAGAAAGCCTTTAAAAATGCTTTTACTTCCCTGTCATGGCATTATGCTCTTTGGAAGGAGGATCAGCTGGAGTCATGGCAAAGAGAACTGCTGTCCCGGTAGTTTTATTTTGTATTCACCATACGATTCCCAGAATTGCATTGTTCCTTCCCAGAGGGGGAAGATTGGTCTCTCATGCAAATCACTGGTCCTTTTCTAGGCTTTTGTAGCCTTCCTGAAATTGTTGGAAAGATTCCTTCTTTCTGCAGAGCGGGGAGGAGGAATTGCACCAGACAGGCTGGCCCCAGTCATTTTATCCCTTTCCTGTGTCTTACAGCTCCTTTTGAGGAGCAGGCACCAGGCAGTACCTATCCTGAGTTCCCAGGGCTTCTGCTGCTCTTGTGCATTTGGTGCGCCAAATTCAGCAGCATTATTTGACTCAAATCGAGACGTGCATCGGTATGGGAGTACACAGAATCTGGCCCACAGCCTCGTCTGTGTGCAAAAGTATCCTTGTTTATTGAAACTGAATTGACAAATAAGCATTTTCCTACTGACTCAAGTGGTACATGAAGTTGGTAACAGTTTAAACAAAATAAGTGTGTGTAAGTTATTTCAGCTGATAATATTTTGTGAGTGGAGGTGTCCACAGATTCCGCTTTCACTGAGTCATGTTAGTGTTTATGGAAGTGCAGCTGCTATCCTCAGGAATGCCTCCAAGCCTTGGAAAGTCTAGCAGCAAAACAGAGAATGTGGAGTAATAGTTAGGCATTTGTTTTCAAAGAAGTAAAGTGACAAAGCGAAGTGGAAGGAATAAGGCTAGAAACAGTCTGGATAGATCTTGCTCTGTGGTTGAAAGTTGCAGGCATTAAACTACCTGTTTCTTGCAAGTGAGTTAAGCAGGACAGAAATTTTAATTTAACCAGACATCAGCACGTTCGCACAGAGGATTATTACCACCGACTGTTTTACCCACAGTAGTTTCCATCAGTTGTGTTATTTTGCTTTCTTAGTGTTTAAGCATTGCTTTGAAGCTGTTGTGTTAATTGTTAACTTGGGCTGAATCTGCGCACAGATGCCTATAGCAGTGTCAGCATGCTAAGATCATAACTGTTAGATTAATGAAAGGAAGTACTAGCTTTGTGCCAGTGCAGTACATCAGTATCTGTGCAAGTTCAATCAAATACACTACTGACTTTGTCATTGTGTAATGGTATTTACCACATCTTAGACTGCTGAGAAAGATGAATCTAATCTTTCATTTTTATCTGATTTAAAAATAGGGTAACAAAATAATTTTCATAGAATATTTTATTATTCGCAGCAAGAGAATAAATGTACCTGTAGACTTGAATTCTTCGCTGAAAAGGAATATGCATATATGAAGGACGTTGTAGTGAACAGAAGGAAAACTAACTGTTGCAACCATTGTTTTTCACGTAGCTTAATCTCATATTCTGAATTACTGGAATTAATACCAAAGAGAAAAGAAAAAAGTGTGCTTATTCCTTCATTATTTTTTTTTCCTTTTTCCTTCACAGAACCTGAAGAAAGTGTTTGTAGAATTTAGTCATCAGGAGCTGTTTGAGTTCTATAACAAGGTCTGTAGAATTTACAATACTATAGTTTCTTTGTAAACACCTTACGCTGCTCAGCAGGAAGTGTTGCCTATATGAATTAAATCTAATGAAACAGGAAGGAAAATAGATCCAACTTTAATTAAGGCTGTTGGATTTGTTTGATCACAGAAAGCATTTTCAAGAAGAGTCTGTGCATTCGCATTTGGAATAGGGAGGGCTTGGGTCATTGTAAGCATACCTGGCGGTTAGATCAAGAGCAGTAGCTGATAATTAACAATGAGGAGCTCTCTGGGAAGAGTAGCTTTTTGTTACATCTTCAGTCGAAATGCCAGGCTCGTAATCCAGTCAAAATGAATTCTATTATTTTTTTTTTTACCTTGTTATTATGCATTGGAAATTCACAGCAAAACATCTGTGCATGTAAAAAAGGCAGTATTTAGACAACTGTTTCTTTAAAATTTGAATATTTAAACTGCGGCAATGAATTCTAATAGCTTCATGTAAAAACAAATATTCATGAGTACAGGATTTTTTTATTGCTATGTGAACAAATTTAGTATGCATAGTTGAAGATATTGGAATGTGGGTTTTTTTTCTGTTTGCATGTTTCTAAAAAACATTTTATATGAGTGGAGTTTTTTTTCCTCTCTCTTTTTTTCCTTTAAATAGCTGGAAACTATACAAGCACAGCTGGATTCCCTTACGTGATGTTTTTGAAGACGTAGTTCTCCATCACACTCCTGCCACCTCATTATTTTAAATTGAAGATAGATTGCCAAGCTGTGTTTGCTGAAGGATTCAGTGGGTTGCTTCCTGTAAAATTATATGGCTTATCTCCTTTTTAGACCAGTAACATTAGCCAAGAGTCTTTGTTAAGAGTCTGAAGATTCTAATGGACTTTCTCTTATTTTATGAGCAATTTTGAAGAATGGCTTTACTTGCAGAAATAAAAAGGAAAAAGAAAAATAAAAAAGAATGCTACCCTGCTTCAGAAATATTTTAATTTTTTTTGTCCTGCTATGTGTGTTACTTGACTCTGGTAGAAATTTGCATACTAGTGAGGGACCAGGAAAAAAAGCTATTTTTTAGACATTAGAAGAATATAAAAGTAGTAAGAATATACACAGCTAATAAAATCTCTATGCTTTTGAATTGCTATTCACATAATTGATAACACTTACTGCAAATCTGTCAAAGTAAATTGAGAATTTAAAAATAGATTGGTTTAGTTTTAGCTATTTTACCTTCATTTCATTATCTTCATTCTTTTTTAATTTGTTGGGTTTTTGTGTTTTTTTTTTTTCCTGTAAATAATCAACAGTGTCACTGATTTTAGTGTTTACTTTTGGCACTGAGAATAAATACAGCTTCTTAGCACTGCATGCATACCAATGAATCTAAGTAGTATGGTGTATAACTGTAGAGAGAAATCTCAGAGTATATAACAAAGAACACTGAAATAGCCTGACAGTCAGATTTCTGAAAGCTATTTGTTGATTCTTCGTAATGCTGCCCACCATTGTTTTTACATCGAATGGGAAGAAATAAAGTACAGTGACTTAAAGGCCATATTTTCACACATTAGTTACAGATGAATGGAGGTTCCTGAGCAGTATGAGAAGGTAAAAGTCATCTTAGTTCTTGTTTGTTGCCGTTCACTGACAGGCAACTTCATTGCTGCACCTTGATAATGGGCACAGTATACAACTCTCTACTCCGGGTTAATAGAAGGTGAGAGGAAATAAAAATCTTCGGCATTTGCTTGTCTTTCTTCCTCTTTAAGGGATTCCCTGAACAAGGCTTTTTTTCTTCCAGATGCCTAAAACTGGGATGGTTAATACCCAGCCAGACAGTTTTCTACTGAGGTTTTTTTGCTCGTGACACTACATATAAGTATAGCCAAAAGGTATGTTTTGAATAGCTGGTGCTTAGGTCCTCTTGTGCCAGATTTCTTGCTTTGTTGCTTTTGGAAGGTTGTTTTGGGCTTTTTGTGTTGCTTTATTAGGGATTGTGCTGTCACCTGTAGAATAGTTGAAGGGGTTTGTACCAATTGTCTAAGCTGTGGGATAATAGATTTAGAAGATAAAGTCATTAACAGCCTACGTGTGAGTAAAGGGCACTGAAGAGAAAGAACACATTTATCATAGTTCTTAACTGAAATGCCAGGCAATGCTGTACCACTCTGGTAAGGTAGCACTATTACCCTGTTGGAAAGAAGAAATAAGTCACTGTTGCACGGCAGAATCTTACCCTCTACACCTTGTGAGGCTGACTGCCAAAATCAAGTCTTGTCTCAAGCCGCTGGCAAACATGCCTTATCTTCTGGGGATATAACGCTCCCACCCACAGACATCGCATCCTCTGGCTGTTCAGCAACAGCTTGCTGGCTTGCTCATCTCAGGCTCCATAGGCTGGCGTGGGTCTGCAGTGGGCACATCCCCACCATTCCCTCCACCTGGCAGCATTCACAGTGATTGGTAAGTTATCGCAGCTAGGAAAAATCCCCTTCTTCTAGACACTTAGATCCTGGCTTCTCCGTTGGTCCTGTGGGACACTATGCTGTGTGCTAGGGACACTGCTCCTCACTTTTCCCTGCGTTTCCAGAGCTTAAGTCAGGTCTGAAGCAAGTTGAAGACTCTCCTGTGTGGATGCAGGATCTACTAAGGCAGTTGTCTGAGTGTGAGAGAGGGGTTAAGTTATCTTTGTGAATATAGGGCAGTGATTGATGAATCCTAGAGGAGGGGGTGAAGGCAGGACCAGTTTGGAGAGCAAGAAGCATTGGACAAATTAGCAGGCACATCTGGAAAAAAAAAGAAGTCAAAGATAGAGTAGGAAGAAACCGGGCGTGGGAAAAATGGGGAAAAAGGAAGCACAGTATAGAGTAATATGTATTCCTAAGGGTGGAATCCAGGAGTTGGAAAACTGTAAGGAAGAGAGGAGGAACAATATAAAAGATGGCAAAAGTATATATATACACAAAAAATATTACGCAAAGGGGGAGAGAAACCTTGTATAGTAGGGGAATGGCAAAAAAATTGGGGAAATTAAATCAGAGTTAACTAATCAGAGTTAAACTGTGGCCAGCTGTCTTACTGTATCTAGTATTTTGAAGTAACCTGTAAGTGTCAGCCTTGTTGCAAATTTGGCCAAAATCAAAGAAAAGTGTGGGATACCAAAAAAGAGCATTTTAAATCTAGCTTTAACAAGCAATATTTTAAAAGTGATAAAATAATGTTAAAAGGAAAAACAGGGAAAATGAAGCCTAAGATTGCAAGGATTCTGTAAAATTTATTTAGTGTTTATCCTTGTTCGCAGATGGATGAAGAGATTTATGATTTCTTTCGCAGTAGTTGCCTTTTCTTTTTTACTAAATGTACTGAAAGTCTTCCTGTCAGAAGCCGTAGTAAAAGCCATAGTATACTTCATGGTAAGAAGTACAGTTGTTACCTTCTGTCAAGGAACACTCAGAAATAAACAGTTTAGAAAGACTTTTCTGGATGTAACGGGAAGCTTTGGGGTTCTACATTATTAGGTAGTGATGGCATAACCAGTACGATCTTAGAGAAGAACATTGTCATTTAAATAAGTGCTCCTGAATAAGGAGAGAAAATTGACTTACCGTGAAAGAGAAAAACTATTTAGGGTTTTTTTTATTAGGTCTTGCAGAAAATAAGGCTTTTATACTCATTGCTGCTCTCTGGGCCTGAGTGGGCCTGGAGAGGGGAAGATTAGCCTTCCTGTGAGAGCAGCTGCCCCTGCTTAGTTTGGATAAAATCCTGGTGTCCCAGCAGTGTCAGGGAACGAGAGAAAAACAAGCACCAGCACAGACTGGGGGATGCCTGGGGAGAATGGGAGATCTGCCAGCAGCAGGGACTAGACCCAATGCCATACCTCAGAGGCGGCGGAAAGAAAAACGCTTCCTGGGAGGAAGAAGGCACGTAGCCTATTCAGAACTGCTGGACCAGGCTGGTGTGGGAGCACAGGCAGGGATGTGCATGCTGAAGTTCTTCAGGCTTTTGTTTCGCATTCTGGTAAAACATAGTTTTGTGGGTATTTTGAGTTTTTACTGCAGGAAAGGACAGGGATATGTCCCAAGCCCGCCAGTTCAGGGTCCTAGCAAAGCATTGATCTGTAACATCTCTTGGGCCTGATCCAGAACTGAAATTACCAAGGCTTCTGATAGTGTTGAAGGAAGATATTTGCAGAGATTTATTGAGCTGTAAAACTGGAGATTTGAATGAGTAAGAATTACTAAATCTACTTTCAGATCTTTCAGTGCATTTTAAAAACATTTGATTCATCTTTGCTCAGACATTAAAGATGATATTTTCCGTGACTGTACTTCTCTCAAAGCTATATCAAAATCCACCTCAAATGGACTATTGGCAAAAGAAGGAAATCTTTCAGTTTGGGTGTAAACAAGCATCAATATAGTTTTGAGATGAAGACTTTGAGTTCTGGGCCTAAATTGAAAACCAGTTTGAGAACTATCTCAAAAATACCACTTTCTGGTAAAGAGCAAGAATTTGTACATCACTTGGCAAAAACAACACTAATAGCATATTAATGCTTGTTGAGTACAAATGCCTTAGATTATCTGTGCCCAGTTCAGCCTTAGGCAAATACTTCTTGTTCCTCAACAAAGTATGAAATGTCTCTTAAGTTTCTGCATTCTATTTTTGTCGAAATAAAACACATAGGTAAATAGACAAATACATAACTTCACTGTCTCAAATTTTGACTAATTGAAAAACCTGCTTTAGCTCTCCAGAGGAGGCTTTCAAATTCCCCTTTAATTCCTGGCTTTGCTGACACATCAATTTTGAATTAGGACTTGCAGCTTCATTTCCTACAGTCTGGTTTTATAAGGCTTTGAAGTCTTGTTCTTTCAAAGCATAAAGAATTTACTGAAATGCTGTCTTGCATTGGTCAAAGGAAGAAAAGTGTTTCATGTGATAAAATGGTATACGCTCCCCTTTACACTTGTTCTATCTCATATTCTCTGATTTCCAGCAGCATCAGAAACATTTCATTGTTTGGCCATATTGACATATCCTGTCTTCAAAGATAATGAATTCACTCACATAACTCTAAAGAAATGACAGAACTTAATAATGTCTGTTGCCCAGTGAATAAGTATCATATCATTTTGTGACCTTTGTATAGCTTATTTGACTAATTAAAATGGACAACATTTTGATCTAGTGCAAGTAAGTTCCTTTTCTATGGATCAGCCAAACTGCCTTCTGACTAACAGTGGTTTCATCTAGGTGGATGAACCACAATGCTGCTGTCTGAAACATTGTTGATGGAGTCTCATAAAGATAAATTAACAAGATGCTTTTATCTGCGACTCTTGCATAAAGTGATTTCTAATTTCCATGGTAATGATTAAATTTTATTGGATTTTCCCTTGGCCTTTGTAATTGTGTGGATCAGACCAAATTATGTGCTGTAATTTTAACTGAAATAAAGTGTTTAGATGATCCCTTCATTCCTTCCTTATTTTGTTTCTCAAGAGATGGGAGAAAATACCAGTCACTTGGAAATGAGATGCTGTCCAGCTGTGTTGAGCTATGTATCCAGGAAGCACTTGTCCCTCTCACTGACAACATTAGTTCTTTCTTTGCTGAGCCCAAAAGATCTTTCATGGTTTTTCAAGGTTTTCTCTACTCACTGAAATCATAGGAAGGCGACGTGGAGATCTAGACGTTGGACGCATAACTGTCGTGACTGGCTGTTTGAATAAGAGCATATTCCTCTTCCAGAGGGACACTTTTAACTTCCTGTCATCACTGTTACCTTAGCTGTCCCACTATGGTAATATACAGCATACGTTCAAAAAAATCTGGACGAATGTAGTATCTGTCTCTGAGATGGCCGTACAGATGTGCAGGCAGCTGGTCTCTTCTGGACAGCACTAGTTACGGGACTGGACATGCTGGAGCGCCAGATCGTCTTTTTTGGAATTCACCCCCTGGTCATTCAGGACAAGTGAAGGGAGAAGAAGCAGCACTCCGTGGTCAGTGCTAACGAGACTCCTCACGTCTGCACTGTGTTGAAAGGTTCAACCTGTGGGGATTAATATGAAGAGCTCTGCATGCAGGTGAGCTGACTTTGTTTCTTCTCATTCCAATCCGCAGGTTCAACAGTAGGACAACTTAACTAAATTGCATTTCATGAGCAACATGAGAATGCTGCACTTTTTCCATCATCCACACACTTGTTTTTCTGCCTCCAGAGTGTTAAGAAATGCAGCTTTGTTTAAAAAAAAAAAAAAAAAGACAACAACAAGCAGTTGAATTTAAGAAATTATGCAACTAATGTATACAGTAAGCATTTCTGAGAAGATTTGCTTTCTTGGATTTGTTTCTACTTTTGAAATGTTTGCCATAGCCAATATCCTTGTAGGCAGCAGGGAATGAATCTGAGCAAAGCCCAGGGGAGTGAGGAAAGGACCATGACTCCTGTTCCACCCACTGCTCCCCGTTGACCACTGCGGCGCAGCTTAGGCTGTGAGCCTTGGTTTGCACCTCAGACTGCCAGGAAGGTGAGCTCTGCTTCTTCCCTGGACAACAGTGAGTCAGGAAAAGATGAGAGAAGCTGACTGCATTGGGCAAAACATAGCCCAGACTGAATGTTCTTAGCTTAGCTCTTCCCTCTGCAAGGGATGAGAATATTTTCTTCATGACAAGCAGCACTTTTGCCCAGATCTCCGTGTGAGGAATTAGGTCACAGGAGTAGCGCCTTGCATCCCAGATGAATCCCTGATCTCGCAGTCAGGAGCTATGCCTTGTGATGGTGGGTCTCTGCCATCTTTTCCTCTTCTGATTCCTAACACATTCCTGCCACCTCCAGCTCACATGAAGCCTGGATATAGGTACCATGGACCTTGAGGACAAAAAGGACCTTTCTCCTCCCCTGCTTCGTCTCTGCTCCCAAGGGGACCCCTTCTATCCCAGGCCAGCATTCAGCACAGCTCCAGCGAGGGTAAAGCTTTCTTGGAGGCTGTCCTAGCACCCCAAGTTTGAAACTCACTTTGATAGAGAGACAGAAAAGATCTATATGAGAAGGGAGGTAAAACATGACCAGCCTTTCAGAACAGGGGAATTATTAGCCATTTGGCTATTTCTGTCACAAACTCTCAGTTCAACCTATGAGTGATCCACTTTCTCCTTTGCAGCCAAATGCCTTACATGAATAAAATCATCCCTGTTTCCCCACATAATCCGTATGGTTTGCAGCAAGCTAAATCATCCTCAGAATCTGATGTAGGGCAACAGAAGTGAAGTACATCAGATAAATGCAGAAAAAACAAGCCCATAAGCATAAGCTGATTCCTTTGGAGCTGTGTTCACCACTCACTGTCTCTCACAGGATGAATGGCAGTGGTACCAGTCTCTTAGAAAATCTGATACTACAACATTATCTTAGAAAAATAAGTTATAAAGAGCCTAAAAGGAAAAAAATAAGCAGAGCGGAGTCTCCTTTAAGCAAGAGAGCACAGTATACGTGCACTACATTTACAAGGGCATGTAGTGATAGGACGAGGGCTAATGGCTTCAAACTGGAAGAGGGGAGATTTAGATTAGATATCAGGAAGAAATATTTTGCTGTGGGGGTTGGTGAGACTGGAACAGGTTGCCCAGGGAAGTTGTGGATGCCCCATCCCTGGAAGTGTTCAAGGCCAGGCTGGATGGGGCTTTGAGCAGCCTGGTCTAGTGGGAGGTGTCCCTGCCCAGGGCAGGGGGGCTGGTACAAGATCATCTTTAAGGTCCTTTCCAACTCAAGCCATTCTGTGACCCTGTGATATCACTGAGGACACTTGCAGTGAAATGGAGTTTTCTCAGTTCTTACTTGGGCAACACAGACTGTGTGCACTCTGCATTGCAACACCCAGTAAGTGATGCGGGGTCCTTTTGATGTCTACAACTGAACTGCCGCTTCCCATACCCTGTCAGGTGCCACCCCTGCATCTGCCCATTGAGAGGTTGTTTGGTAGCCTACTGATGGATTCCTTTGTGTCTGCAGTCAGTCGAAGGATTGCCCTGAAGCCCTTCAGTATGTCAGGACAGAAGATAGAAGGCCCTGGATGACCTCATGGGTAGTGCTGCTCGTACCTGCCTCTGCAAACAGCACCCAACTGGGAAGGCAAAGCACCTCGGGTAATTTTAATGTCTTTCTGGCTGAAGAGGCTGTTTGTGAGGGTTGACAGACCAAGTTTTGGATTGGTGAATGTCTCTTTCTCAGCATTGATGTTGGTAAGTCTTCTCTCTGGGAACAGAGAGGTTTTAAATGAATATTTAGTTGAAATGGTCAATATGAAAGAGAAGCCAAAGGTGGAGCTTACTCTGGTGCCTGGAGCAAAGTTTGTGGTTTAAATACTGTGTTAGATGAATAAAATCTACCCTTGAGTTCCTTCCAGGAGGGCCTGGATATGAATGTGTAAGAGTATCTGAGCAAAAGGTCGTATCCCTGTGGTATAATGATTTCAGCATGTTGGAAGAAAGGAAATTTCCTATTAATCAACCTTATTCCAGCGTGCAAGGTCAAAAAGCATGAACTTGGAACCTCATTCTGCATTTCATAGTTCTGCCTAAATCAAACCCAGGACTGCAGACATGACTGTACTTTTTATTTGCCAGAGTAGCCCCTTCGTCATAGCTGTCTTCGGTCAAGTGATTTCAGTGGTTTCAAATCAGATAGTGCCTTCAGCTGCTGTGTTAGCCCATTTCTGCATCAAAAGTAATAGTTCCTCGCTTGACAGTCCAGCCCTTGAGAGCTCTTTCAGCCTCCAGATAAAGTAGCCATATCTCTTATATAAAGAGATACAAGAGATCTTCATATCACTTGTATGAAGATCTGCAGTAGCTCTTGACTGTCAATACAATTCAACAAATACTTTATCCTGGCTTTGGTTAAAAGCATTTGATGATTTTCTTTGGTCTGACAGAATCTTTCCGATGACTTGGTGACCAGCCAAAGATGCTACAGATTTCTTTATGTAATCTTTTCTCCTTATTTCTTCTCTCCTTATGTTTCTCCCGTATTCGAAAGCTGATCCTTTTCCCAGTCTGGGAACATGGTGCTGCCATAACCCACTGGTAACCGTTCAATGGGCATGAGCATGAGGACGAACAGGAAAATGCAACTGCGCCAACCTGTAACAACACTTTGTCTTCAAGGAAGAGTCTACTTGGAGAAAAAAAAATCAGAAATTTATTTCCAAATATTTAGATTAATTGATCTGAAAGGGGATGGCTGTCCATACCTCTCCCCAGGTGCAAGTTGGCTGAAATCCTGTTGTTGTGGATCTGATTAACAACACATAATCTGAAAAGTGCAGATACCTTTCCCTAGTCTCTCATCTTTAAGCCATGAGATTTTATGAATGTGATCTCTGAGGACAGTTCTAAAACCCCAGTAAGAATGATGCATCGCGCTAAACTGTGGAGTTCTGGTGCTCCCTTGGATTTCAGGAAAACCTTCCTCCAAACTTGCTAGTTTCTTCTTTGACCTCTTTGCTGACAGATTGTGTCTTTTGCTGTGTTTACCCTGGCTTACTGTGCATCCTGAGCTGTATTTGCCCTACGCTCTTAACTTGTAATTAAGATTTTGCTATGTTCTTTCCCTATTTGGAACATATATACCCTGGTCACTTTTCAAAAGAAGGATGAGGAGATGCCATTTGTCTATCAAGAGTCCTCTATTGGTGCGCACTTTTGAAGGACTCAGTACGGATCTTAAAGCCAGTAAAACACCATTCTCAAATGGATTATACAGTGTAAAACTGCACTGTTCATCACGATGACACCTAAGGTCAGTACTGCTGGTACAGAGAAGTGACTAAATAAACAAGCCAAGCAACAGAGGAGATCAGGAAATAGTAAGATACAGAAAAGCCTGTTCAAAGAAGAAAAAAAATAAAACTGAAAAATGAAACATCTCTGGACGCAGGAAGCACATTTCTAATCCACCTTTACTAGAAATCAGTTCTGCTAAAACCCAAATGTTTCCATTGTGTCCTTAAGTGATCAAATAAACTTTTTCTTTATAGAGATTTTGCTGCGTTAGTAAAGAGATCTTTCCGTTAGCTGCAAATGCAGTCTGTTTATTTGGGTATTAGTACACAGTAGTTTTCAGTCACTTCATTGAAAAGCAAATAGGTCTTAGCTTATCCTACAGGATATGGAACAGCCTTATAGATTAATTTTCCCATCTATAAGGACTGACAGGAGCATTGTATTCAAAGGAACAGAAGGTTGAAAACACGATGCTTCATAAGTTCCTATATTTGAAACAGATTTTTATAATCAGAAGAAAAAGGCTAACATGTAACATAGCATGGCAAAAAACACTCAAAGACTTGTCCGCAAGTCTGATGAAATTTATGATCCACGGTCCTGGCCCAGGCATTTTTGCAATGCTGAAAAAGCAAACACAAGGTAATGGAAAACAATTATGAGTCATTCCTTTACTTCAGAGGTGATTAATGTGACACGGTCAACTTAAATCCTCTGAAGAGACATCAGCAACGCTTTTCACTGATGTGTTTTGTAAGCATGGATTTGATAGTATTCCACAAGAGATTTTAATTTCCTGCTAAAAGATATGGTTCATGATCAAAACCGAGATATACATAAATACTAGCTGCTGAGCTTGCACAAAAGACTGATGTGTTTCTTATCAAGCAAATGATAAAAGCATAGAACATCTTCAGTTTTATGATACAAATAATTCTGTATTACAAAAAACATGCAGAACTGAACTGAAATATTCTCATGTTCTATGCTGCGAAGAATCTGATAGCAGCACAACAGACTACCAGGTAGCCTCTGCCTATATTCCAGAGGGTCTCTGCATACTCACAGTTTAAAAACTGAAAAATATTTAAATGAAGTGCTGATTTAAATGAAACAAAGAGTGGCACTCAGAAGTTTGAATGACTTAATTTTCTTAAAATTAAGAAACTGTCTTACATGCTGTCTGATTGCTGGGATTTGAGTCCTTTGATGTCTGCTATCATGCAGTATGAAGCTAGTTCAGGTGCACATATACTTCATTTTCGTGGAGGTACCGTTTTAAGTCTTAGTCTCAGCTTGCCATTGTTCTGATGCTTTTTATTGAATGCAAATTAACCTAATAACTATCAGGATATAGAACATCTGAACACCGAGAAGCCAGCAAATTTTAGTGCTTGAGGTATCACAGCCAGTTACCTCTGCTGAACAGTGCGCTGGGAAACTCCTTTTGGTCGCTTATTGCCTAAACTGGGGGCTTTTTACAGAACAAGACAACCTTTTACTTTGGGAGTTTCCATGCTGTACCATGTTTCTTTGGCTCGGGAGGCAACGGAGACTGATGCCCTGATGAAGAATTTGCTGTAAGCATCTCCAGATGAGCACCCGGTTTGTATCCAGGGACTGGTGGATCTCAGGTTCTCCCCCAACACACCACGTCTGCAGTCTTGCTCTGTGTGGCTGAAAGGTCCGTCCTACTGCTTGCGGTACGAGTCCTTCTTCAAGTATTGACGTAAAGGGCTCTGTGCCCCATTGTGCAGTAGGTAGTATATAGCACTCAAGAGGCAGAGGGCTTCACACTTCTTTTTTCAGGATCAAGACAATCTCAGTAACACAGGCTACAGCAAGGATGAGTTAAAAAATACAGAGATTCTTGGAAAAGCTGCTAAATAAAACTGTCTAAAGCCCAACTCTGCACACCTGCATTGCCCCTTTATCATCATGCAGGCAAGCAATATTGAACCCTGGTCTGGCTCCGTGTATATTTACCTAGCTACTGATGTGACTGTGGAGGGGACAAAGTTACATTTAGTCCCTCACTAGTTTCCCTTGATTCATATTACTTAAGGTGCTAATCCAAGAGCTCAAGACTGTATTTCATCCAGTTCATCTCCAGTTTCTAATGGGAAGCATGTCCTAGCTTCCACAAAAGGGTGCTTGGCCATCACTCCCAGCACTTCAGTCCTAAAACTCCTCCGTTCAGACCTTTGATTCCAGTTTTGTGTGTGCTAGGTTAGCCCAGCTCTTTCATCACTTTCCTCAGCTTCAGCAAGTCATTGGTTGGAGCAGCCTCTTGTTAGGATGGCAGCTGAGCCCAGAGCTTGCTCAGCCTTGTTTTGTGGGTATAGTGGAGGGAAGCGTTTTGCAGGAGCTACCTCAAACCTTGTCTTCTTTTACCTGTCATCAGGATGTCAAATCTCAGCTTACTCACATCCCATTTCCTTGCTCAGGAAGGCAGAGAATTGGTCATATGAAACTCATTTTTGATGTATTGAGTGCAGTTATATTCCTCTAAAGTCACAAAATCAGGTAACATTTTACTGTCCTACCAAAGTTTAGAGTGGATGTTTTCCTTGGGACACTGAATGTCACGAAGGCAGTCTCCTCACTCCTTATGTCCCTTATTCACCAATATCAGAGGCGGGTGAACTCAGGGCTATGGACATCCATACACACAGAGGCATGCTGGTACTTTGTCCTTCTCCAGTGGGATCCATCTGCATTGAATTAACCACTGGCAGAAGAATTTAGCACATTTATGGTCAAGTTTGTTCCTAGGGGAATATTAGAAAAGCTCAGTGATCTCAGTGTTTACCTGACACTTAATGAACTGCTTTTTGGACACAGTCATTTTGGCATTTGGAAATGGATGACTCATTTAATGACAAATTTTTAAGAGCACTTCAGGAGCTTGTTCTCCACCTGCTTAGCTCTGACTTTATCATTCTTTCCATCTTCGCCCACTCGACTTTTCACAGCTCATCTTTCCTTCCATCTTTTTTTTCCAGACTTCACCCCATAGCTACCTGTTCCCTTATTCACCATATAGGGACTTGCAACCAAGGAAGGGTTCCTTGGGCTTCAGAGGGTCGATATTGCTGCGTTCTGTGTCCAGATGAGCTGTTGCTGGTGCTTCAGGAGATGGATTTGGGGTTTGGCTGCCCTGGAAAGGAGGGAGCCGAGCAGGCGCGTGGGAACTCGGCTCCTTCCAGCATTGTTCTGTCATGTGAAAGGACTGTAGTACTGTGGCTTCTGCTTCAACCCCTGGCTAAAAGCCTTTATTTACCTGGCAGGTAAATTCCTTTTCCAAGTCACCATTGCTGAGATTGCTCTCTGACACTTGCTGGTTCTTCATTCCCATGGACAGCTGCTGGCACTTCATCTCTCTCAGGCAAGGCATATCGTTTAGTGCATTCTGTACACCAGCCCTGTTTATTGTGTCTTCACCTTGTCTAGTTCTCACATCAGTCATTTACATAGGTAGCTCTTATTTTCTGTCAGATTTATTTTTCGGGAGACCACAGTGTGAGGGATTTCTGGGGGTAAGAAGTCTAGGTAGTCCTCCAGGTTTTCCTGGTTATCCAGTCCTGTGTTATAAATAAGTGCCAACATGCTAATTGGGATACAGTGATTTTTCTGAGGTCCATGTTAATCTCAGCTCTTGGGCAAGGATTTCTTGCCTTGTTGGGAGAGGAGACTGGGAGAGGGGAAAGAGGAATAATGTCCTCTTCTATTCACCCAGCAATTTCTCATATCTGTTGTTTTTAGCATCCAGGCAGTGTAACTGAAGTTTTTTTTCCTGTCTTCACTTCTCTTTGCTGTTTTGTTTTCAGTTTTGTGGTTGGTGGGTTTTTTTGTGTTTGGTTGTTTGTTTGTTTGTTTGTTTTTTTACCAGCTTTCAGTGTTAGTATTTATACAAGCTTTATTCTTAACTTTTCATCTGATTGCTAGGCAGGTTGTTCTATTTTTGCAGAATTGCAAGTACCTGGTGTTAGACTGTGGCTATTCCTCTAGTACCTCTCTGTTATATTTGAGGTCCATGAAAGAAGGATTGCTTTAAATGTGCTGCCTACTAAAGATAAAGGTATCTCTTAATTCACCTTTTTCCCGAGAGACTTGTTCAGGCTGTGAAAACTTCTGCAAGGACATAAAATGATAGGGAGTTTCTCATAAAAGAGTGGCCAAAGACTGCCTGAACTAAGGCTAAGCCACATCAAATTTCAGGCACAAAGATCTCTACCTCTCCTTGCAAAAAACTGAAACAAAATCAAAGGACGAAGCTGAATCTTGAATTTATAGCCATGTAGTTACTCACAGCTTGCAGACAGATCTACAGAAAATGACCTTGGTGGAGTTTGAAGGCGTTCAAGAAGCATCCATCTGGTAGGATGTCCAAGTGGGATAACTTTTACACATAAAGAGTGTTTGAAATTGCTTTGGAGCAGGTCTGAGTTTCTGTCTCTTGTTCAAGGGCGGATACTTCCTTGCAGTGCTCACTTAAACTTTTTTTTATTTCTTTTCAAATTAATATGTATTCATAGCCTTAGTCCTTAGGGCCTGTTGCTGATTTGGAGCTTGGAGTGGGGTCAGAGGTGGGAGGATAGAGGATTTTGATTTGAGGGGAGTTCACCACGAGGTGCTATCAAGTTATTTATCAAGTGTCGTGTATATAAAGTGCAGAGAAAAGAGTTGTAGTGCTACAGGAGTCTGGCAACGTCTAAAATGGTGACAGAAAGCTAATAAATTGGACAGAGAACTAAACTATTACAGGATCTTGTCTGCTGCCTCTGTTAAGATCCGTTTTAAAGGCATTACATCAGCTTAAATAGAGGCGGTATTCACTCACATCCCCTGTTGGATCAAGAAAGTCAAATGGTCAGCAGAGGAAGAGAGCAGATGAAAAATTATTTCCTACTTTGAATTCCATCAAGCTTCATCTATGGACCTATCTTATCACATTGTAAAAACCTTAAAAGTCAGTATGTGCTAGTGGTGTCTAGTAATATAAGCAAAAAAGAACACAAGGAACTATTCCCTGACAGTAATAAAATCCACATGCAAGGCAATATTTATTCTTTGATCCATAAAAGCCCGATATGCAAAGTACAGCTTCAGTGTCTGCCTCATTAGATAAAATGGAGCCTAAATTGAAGGGAAACAAAGTGTTTGTTTGCTTTGGCACATTTTTTAATGCAAATAATCTTTTCAAGGGAAATTGACCAAACAGGTTGGCTTCTGGATAGCGGACCTCATGTCTGAAAGGTATAGCTGTAATTTCCAAGACTTCTGTTTTAAAATCATGCCTCCCTTGAATGCTATAAATGTAGCTAGTGGTATTTAAAAATAATAAAAAAAAAAAAACATACCCAAGAATTTAGATTGTTACAATATGAATCCTAAGACCATGGCAGTTGAGGTCCAGATTTGTTATGTAGAGCTCATTAAAGCAGAAGGATCTATTTTTCTACTGTTTGTATATGTCATGTGCATCCAGTTTTATCCTAATTAGGAGACCTGGGGTGCTGCCACGTAGGATT
This sequence comes from Fratercula arctica, assembly GCA_947846985.1. Taxonomy (NCBI): domain Eukaryota; kingdom Metazoa; phylum Chordata; class Aves; order Charadriiformes; family Alcidae; genus Fratercula; species Fratercula arctica. The sequence continues at coordinate 67,394,129 of CANTUZ010000026.1, read as the reverse complement.
TCTTGAAGAAAGGATACCAAATGTGTGTTCCATAGCAAATGAAAGTGAAAAATGGGAACACAGGCAGGTCCAAGCAGTGGTATGTAGCCGTGCCTGGGCTAGCTGAGGTGCTGAAGTAACCACAAAAGAGCAGTCCACTACCCAGGCTAATATATTTTGGTTCTCAGCAGAGTTATTTCAACAGAGTGAGCAACAGGGAAACACTACAGAGGCAGGTGAAGGTAGCTCTGTGTAGCCCTGCAGTGGGCCATGAAGATGTGGTCCATTAATTGCAACCTAATAAAACCCTTTTGTGAAATCGTTTGCTGTGCTGTGATGATGTAGAGTTCATTTAGTCTTGGCAGACTGGAAGATGTTGTTGAAACAAGAATATTGTTTTATCAAAAAGAATGGGTGATATAAAATCGCCATTTTTTGGTGACCGGTGGTGACAAATGGTTCATCATTTAGAACCTTGCAAAAATTATTTATATTCTTCTCCCTCTCACTGCTGCAATATATAAGGGATATATAATTTCTAATTTCTTTTTTTATAAAGCTTGTCACTCATGCAGGATTCAGGGTGCTGTGTGGAGCAGTTTTTATTTGCACTTGATTTTATCTGACTTGTAGTCTTTTTATGGGACTTGGGCCTATGGGTACTACTGTCTTGTGAAGAATGCTGAAATGATTCTGTTTTGCACTGAGACTACTTTCTTATATGTTGGGCTTCCCAGAGGAAAGTGGCAGAAGCAAGGGCTCTGACTGCTAAACTTCAGCTGGGTGCCATTCATCAGGATAATGTCGTGCTAAGAACTGCCACAGAGCTCAGTCTTAAGGTGAGTCCTATACCCATTAATCTCCAGAACTAGCACGGTCATCATTTCTGTCTGGATCCTACGCACATAGCAAAGAAAAACTAAGGCGTGTGTTGGCCGTTGAAGGACCCTTAAGTACATCTGCAGAAGTACTTAGAGAAGAAAGCTTTCAGACTTCAGGGATTTCAGACTTCCACTGTCTGTGTTTGTATATATGCATGCTAGATATTGCCCACACTAGATGGTGGCTTAAAAAACTCCTACCTGAACCTTGTAAGGCCAAAGAGAAATCTCCAGCAGAAGTGGTCAAAGCCCCCACCAGAAGTTCATTTCCAGCCTCCTGGGCTGACACAACAAGCTCTTCTGCAGAGGGAATCTGAAAGGCAGTTACCTGTTTTAATAGCCTGACTGTTTTATAAACCATTATAAGGTAAGCCTGCGATGTTCAGCAGATGTGGTGTTTGGAAGCGAAGACTCCACACTGTGTTGTCTAGTTAGTCACTGTACATTTAACCAGAAATCTTTATAGGGCACTCACGTAACTATTTGTGCTTATCTTTAATGGGAGGAATAACAGCTCTATTTCTTCTCACTCTTATCTGACTTTAGCTGTGTGTAAACCTACAGACTATTACGTGGAGAGAAGCTAAGTTAGGAATGCAGATGAAAAAGCGCAGGGGTTCTTCTAAAAGGCTTTTTTTTCCCTTCAATTGACTTTTTTGAAAACTTTTTTTCCTGTAGAGGGGATGAAGTGCATTGTCATTAATATTGCATCTCTCAGCATTGAACAGGAACATGGAGGAGGCTCATCTGTCATCTCCCCTCACATGTTGCAGTGAAAAGATGATGTACGGTTGCCTTGGCCATCAAGGGGAAGGGATGCTTTTCATGCTGTGTAACTCACGGGCAGCTGACAAGGTTAAAAACATGGTTTCAAATCTGCCAAGTTAGATTATAGATTTGATAGTCACTTTTAGCTTTTAATCCGGAGCTTTGGGGGAACTTTATTCAGTAACTTTGCTGTGAACGTCCTTCGGACTTGTTACGCAGTCTGTCAGCTTAAGTGAGACACTACCCTGTCACTTGAGGTAAAGGCGCATTAGGTGGAGCGATGCAGTGAAGGCATAAATATATTTTTGGGTCTATATTTACTCTGCTGTGACGTTTGTATTCTGTTCTATAAGCATTCTTTTGACCCAGTCTCAGCTGCATTTTCTTGTATAATATGACGATTGGAAAGCTGACTCGTACTCAGGTTCTTTGTTGGAACCAGATTACCCAGGTTATTTCAGAATTTCCAGAAATTAGACACACTCCATTTGTTTCTTTTCAGAACAGATGGTGGAGTAGAATTTGAGTCACTGAAGTGACAGTGGGAGAGAAGTTACAGTGGGGGGAAAAAAAAAGGGAACTGAAGTGAAACTTTTCACACTTTCCAGTTTTTTGCTGATTCCCATCTTTTGTTTTTATATGAAGAGTTTAATAGATCCAGATTTCATATTTTTCTCCATTATTCGGATAACTACAAAATCAGATGGATGAAATCTGTAATATTCTGCAATTTTACTAGATACTTAGTGGATACTCATAAAGCATTAGACTTCCACCTCTCTGACTTGAGTTCAAATCTATTTTAATGGGCTGGTTCCTTCTTGGTGTACATTCTCTGAAGTGACGGAGCTAAAATAAGGATTAATTTTCCCACTCTTTAAAATGAGATGGATGTATGAATTTAGCATGGTGTCTGAAGAAGGAACATCAAAGCCACCATCACTGGCAAAACTGAAGCCCCGGGTGAGAACTCAGTCTATTTCTAGATCATCCCTTTAAATTATTTCTGTGGAGATATTTTTGATTTGTGCTGCGGTATTGTCTGCTGTTGCAGGATCACAGACCAGGCGAACCCAAGGAAACGACTGGCACAGGGCAGTCATGGAAACAGAGGACTGTGCTCCTGCTCCCAGGAGAAAAGGCAAATCTGAACCCTACACTCCTCTCTGCTGGGCTTCATTTCTTTTTAACGGTGGCTCTTGTAGCCGGTGCAGGGTCCCAAAAGGGTTCAGGGATGTGAATTAGTGTGCCTTGAGCCTCTGCGCCTGCACTTCTCTCACTGACACCAACGAAAAGTCAGAAATGCATTGCCGCAGATTAGATGGATGAAAGATTTCCCCAGCCCCCGTGCCCCACACCGGTAAATGCAGTGGGTTTTTCTGCTGGCTTCTATTATTTCTGCCGTATTGAATTGCTTCTGTTAATGTACTGTGCATCGAGGCCACAGCAGGCTGAGCACAGGGCACACGTCCCCCACTGCCAGCGGTTACAAGCTCCGTCATCCCGCTTTTCTGGGGCTCCCTTCAAACATATTGCAGGTGGGCTCCGCGGGCTGGGCTGTGCCAGGCATTCACTGCTTGCTTACTGTTTTCTTCATTTTGTGTTTTCACGTCTCAGTGTGCTCTCTCTGCTATTAAGTGCCAAACTCAATGCCCCAGTTCCCACTGAATATCACCTTACCCCTGCAAGGGTCTCGTGGAAGCCAGCTGGGCTGCTCCTGGCATAGGCGTTTGATACAAGGTTATCTGAATTTCATCCTGTGGGAGCTTTTATCTTTCTTCACTTGATCTGTCTTCACTTCCATCTGTGCTTTAAACTGTGCTTCTGGGTCACATAAGTGGTGGTGGGGTTGTTAAATTAGACTTTTGCGAACTGTTGTGTGGGGTAAGCAGTCTAAACGTGGTTCAAAAAAAATAAAAATCAATAAGCTCCCAGGGACAGATTCAGCAAAGTACTTATGGAAAATGCTTAAATGCAGAGATGTGAATAACCCTGCAGATTTCAGTGGGATTAGCACTTAAAATTGCACCTGTGATAAAATATCTGGCTGCCACTGGAGACTAGTCAGGGGGTTGTCAGAGCTTCACCCAGCTTTACGCAGCCCAAAACCCTCGCTGGTTTCCCAGGGCTCGCCTGGAGCCCCAGCATGGTGCAAGTGCTAAGGGCCGTGCCGTGCCACCAGCCCCTCTGGCAGCCAGATTTCCTTTCAGAAACCGCAGGTCGAGGTTTGGAGACCAACGAAGGTGAGAGCCCGGCTTTGCAGGTGTTGTCTCCCCACTTCTTCTGGTGGATGAGCAGCAACCCCAGCCTCTCTGGCTCCGTGACCTGTGGGGCTTGAGATCTGAGCCAGCCCTGCTCATCCTCCACCACTCTTCCCGGTGATTTTCTGGCAGGGAAGCAGAGCCCAGTTTTGTTGGTAAACTTTTCGGCAGTGTTCACTGTAGCTTCAGGGAACATGGTCGTGGTCAGTTTTATCTCGGTGCCATCCAGTAAGCAAAATGGCATAAAGAAAGAGGGGGGAAAATGAGTCTGGAAAAAATGTGGAACGGTAAGAGAAAAATGTTGTAACACAAAATAAAAGGGCAGAATTCAGAGGAGGAAATTAATATCAACATAGAAAGTAAAGTGTCATGTTTCAAAACTGTGGGGGGAGAAAGATCACATTATTTAGTTTAACCCATTGCATCCCACTCGCATGATCTTCCACCTCCCAGGTGCTCCAGATAGATAGCTTTCCAAGCTATTTTCAAGCCCTTCTAATGACAGAGCGTCTCAATTACAGGGCTGTTGTCAGGTTGCCCTTACAGTTAAGAAACTTTCTTATTGTGTTATCAAAATGCTTCAGCATACTACTGTCACCTAAAATACCCATGGTGCATTAAGCTGTAGGTGTTTGTGGGATCCTGTAAAATGTCTCTGCAAATGTGAGCTGGAACAGCTTTCTGTTGATTCCCCAATCTGGTGAGCAGAAACCCCTGCCTCCTCCTCCTTCTCCCATCCCCGGTCTCTCCGATTCCACGCAGCCTCATTAGCTACTGGCATTTAAATGCTACCACCCCTCCTAGGTCCAGGACGCTTTCCACTGAAAGAAACAGAGCACGAAACTGGAAGCTTTTTGCGGGAGATGAAATTATATCTTCCAACTCCCCTAGGTTTCATTTCCACTTCAAAAAACCCAGCCTGAAGACACTGAAGCCACCGGGGATCTCCCCGTGAGCGGCGGTGGCGTCTTAGCCGCATGTGGCCGGGCTGTTAATGGCACTCCTGGTTGGTCATTTAGGAGACCCAGGGCTTGGCTTTTCCACTGAACAGTGCGATACCTCTCTTTTCTGGCTGCTCCTCTGCTCAGTGCGGCAAACCATCTCTGAGGAGACCGATCTAAGACCCCGAGTTCACAGGCGTTTCCTCAGTATCTAAGGCAAGGAGTCAGTCCCACTTGATATTTTTTAAATCAATATTTCATTAAGCAATGCTTTTATGGCATTTCAGTATTCATCTATAATAATTAATATCAGCCTTTTATCTGTGTATATCAAAGCACTTTGTGAAAGTTGGAGAGCATAAAAACTCTGTATTAGAGACGAAGAAATACGAGGCATGCAAAGAGATTATGTGCTTTGCCCAATTGCCCAGCCAATTAGCGGATTAATTCTTAATCCAGTTCCATATCCACTGGGCCATACTGCCAGATTTTATCTCCTAAATGTAAAATATTCAACATCTGAAAATATCTAATCAAGTTAATGACATAGGCACTTTGCAACTGAATTAATACTCTATTTTTAATTAACTTAACAGAAATAAAATAAATGTGTTTGATTAGCATGTTTTTCTGAAATGTCTATATTTCACTTCAGCATAAGATTTTCAGTTAATGACATGTTTAACACTCAACTGTTTGGCAACGTGTTTAATTTTCTTTATTTTAACATTTCACTCTGGTTGTCTTCACATACAACTGGGAGAGAAGTCTGTGTCACACAGAAGCATTATTTCTGAGGTGTTTTATCACCAAGACTTAAATGAAGAATACAAGTGGAAAGCAGTGTTTATACAAACTTGATGTTCTCTGATTTCCCCATTTTTTTTTTTTTTTTCCAAGGGGTTAGCAGCTTTCTATTTCATAGCAGGAAAGCAACCAAACCAGAGGGACATCACCTACACAAACACATTTTGTGAGATAATTATTCGACTGACATTACGGAGCTTAAAAACACTCAGACTTCATGGTCTCTGAAGACTGAATTCATTATGTCTTAAACAAGACAAGATTCTCCTTTGGGGATTTTCTGTCTGTCTATTTTTCTTGTATGTATAGTTTACCTGCTTAGGAATGAGGCAAGGAGAATAGATCAGCTCTGCTTAGTTGATACTTCTGACACTTTATTTTTTTTCTTCTTGAGAAAAAAAAAAAAAGAAAAGAAAAAAAGTCTCTTGCTATTCCAAACATAACCTACTTCTCTTTATGTAGGCAGGCACATGCTTCTCCCCTCAGCTGAGACACGAGGCCCTATTCTTAGCTCCACTTTCATTTACGTTGTGCCTGAGGCAAGATGCACAGGATGTAACAGCTCTGTAGTTATGACTGGTTTAAACTATGCAAAATTAGAGCCCTCTCTAACATTACAGACCATTTTAAGGATACACGAAAGGATGCTAGAAACCTGCTACAGAAACCCTATCCAAGGATTCGTAACCCTGACAAGCACGAAAGGAACGTTAAAATTGTTTGGAAATATTAGGAAACAGTCACCCAGAAGGGTGCGTAACCAGCCTGCCGTTTCATCCTTTTGGCAGCCGAGAATCGGGAAATCTCCGCAGTGAAGGGGTCAGCTCCCCTGCGGATGCGGCTCGCTTTGTTTCACTGATGTTGACTTGCACAAATTGACAAACTAGCCCCTCACGCCATTCACCACGTATTATTTCTCCGGCATTGCATCAGCACTACCTTTCGCCCTTTTCTTTCAGTTCTGCACCTTACCTCTCCCTCCTGTCTGTGCAGGTGGATGAAAGGAGAGCAGAGTAAGCGCTCTCCTGGGGGTATCACCTTCACTGTCCTAACACAAGAAGAAATTAATTCACAAACGTCACAGAGAATTTGACTCTTCGTAAAAGAGACAGTCTTCCCAGTGAAAATTCTGTCTGGTTTTATTTTAAATGCACTTGAGTGACCCACAAGGTATTGAGCAGAAGAAACAATATGGAAACCATTCTTCCAAATACCGAAAACTAGGTGTTAACATGACTGGTCGTGGCTTTGCAGTTCATCCTACAACATCCAAACCAGGGGTTCGCTCTGCAGGAGCTCAGATGGTTACTGGTCATGTTTGGGAAGTGTCCTTGGGAGGTAGTGGGTCACTTCTCAGTTGCTTCTACCTGGGATGTGGGCAGGAGGACACATCTCCCTGCTAGTGACAAGGCCAAGCTGTACTGTGGAGGTGCAATCTGTTCCACCTAACACAAGAGCAAAAAAAATTCAGCTTTGGAAGCTGTCGATTGCTTCCCAGCCAGAAACTGGCAGGAAGTTCCCTCTCCCTCCCTGTGAAGCTCTCGAAGCCCTGCCTGAAGCCCCTGAGCAGAGGAGCACCCCATGGATGCTGTGGGAGAGCAGCTCCTCTGGGTGCCTTGCACAGGGCTCACCCCATCATGAGGAGAGGACAAAGCAGAAGCGAGAGGAAATTACTTCTCTTTCTCCCATCCCACCTCCCCAAGTGTGCTGGGGAGCCACGGGGAAGCTGGCTGGCAGTGGGCTGGCATCATCCCCGTCAGGCACAGCTGCCACAGAGCTCGACTCAGCGGTGGGAGCAGGGGCCAGTTTGGCTGGACCTGCTGTACTGGTTCAGCACTGGTGCCAGCAGCAGGTCTGGTTCCTGGTTTGGGGCTTTGGAAATAATTTCCCCCAGGTGAGGAGTCTGGCAAGAAAGCTGTAATTTTTTTTTTTTTGATGGTTTTTAGTCCTTTAAATGACAGGCATCTGCACTTTGAGTATCGGGTGCATGAAGAGTAGGAGAGGACCTGATCCAAGACCACGTAAATCAGAGGGCTGATTAAGCAAGTTGGTTTACTGCAGTGGCATAATGTCTTCATGAGAAAAAAGACTCTGGCTTCAAATCAGTATCCCTGGCAGTCCCTGAGGATGAAGAGAAAGCATGGATTTCATCACTGCAACAAGGTTTTCAGCAATTAGAGCTATTGGCATGTCTTGCAGCTGGTGCTGGAGCAAAACTGCCGGAGATCTGGATGTTTCCCTCCTCTGGGTAACAACGGTAGATAAAGATGTAACTTCATAATTGACCAGGCGGGGATTTATATGCTCATTGGGCTTTATTCATGGTGTTTCTTTGCACAGCACAAAATTATCATCTGTCATCTGCTTGCTCTTTCCCTTGTTATGCCTGAAGAACTGTCTATACCATACAAATACCCCTCACTGAAAAGCAGCGGAGCATTTGCTGCAGCCAGGGCACATACACAGAGCCTGGAGCATCTACACAGGCCGAGTTGGTGACTTGACATGGCTATGTGATGACAAAGTCATCGTCAGACCTCCCGTCCCCGGGACTTCTATCCTTCTTCCTTTGTGCGAATGCCCCTGCGTAAAATCTGGCTGCTGAAGTGTCTGTTATTCATTAAATTGCTCTCTCCCTTCTATGTCATCTCTGATCCAAGACTCCTCAATGGTGTTGGAGGAACCATGCTATTAGAAATGCTTTGTTTGGGATATTCTTTGACAGATCAGAAAAATTAAAAGACCCCTCAGTAGCCTAAGTGCAGAGTCAGGGTTTGGGATATCAGGTAAGCTGGTGTCGTGTACCTCATTGCATTTTTTCAGGTCGATTGTTCCAGAGTCTGCTTCGGATGCTAAAAATAGATGTGCTGCTGCAAAAGTGCAGTCTTTGGGAAATAATTATATAAAACATTAGAATACAGCTCTGCTCTGAAAAATAACCTTGGAAAAATTGTATTGTAAGAGCCTGTATTTATTGTGTTTCATAACTACTTGGGATCTGTACATGAAGCTGTGGCTTCTTCTTGTCCTGTGCTGTCCCTGTTTAAGAAAATATTGTGAAAGCTGATGAAATAGGGAAAATGGTCCACCTTTTTCTTTCTTTCTCAATGGTGTTGGTTTTATGCAGCTAACACGCAGAAGGTAGTAAGGATCTATTTCAGTCACCTGAAGTCAGCAGGTGTGCCAGTTCACAGAGTGAGCAGGGTGGCTGTGTGAGAAGGTGCTGCATTTGCAGTCAGTTTTCAACGCAGAACTTCACCGTGATTTCTCACCCTGAGGAACAGGTGACCGTTTGGAGGAAAGGCATGCATTTTCTCCCCCAGGAGTAACAGCTGTCCAGACACAGGGAGATAACTGCTGAGGACCTGACTGCTAGTCTCTGGTGGTTTTTAGGTAAGGACCATTTACCACTTGCTGACCATCCCAAACTGGACCTCAATCCCCAGGCCTGGCCAGGCAGTCTGCGCTGGGCAGACGTTGTCTCTGGTATAAACATTCTCTGAAGGTGTCACCAGAACACTGCAAACACCTTCCCCATCATGACCAATCCCTGCATATCCCTGATGGGGAAGAACACCCTGCATCTTCCTGGCATGCTTTGTCTCAAATACGAATTTGCGTGCATGGTGGATCTTCTCAGTTGTGCAGAGAGGGAAATACCAGGGCTGTCTTTATGAATTTGGGGCAGCCCAAAAGAGTGGAAGGGGTCTGTCTTGGGGAAGAGCAGCTGTGGTCACACTGAATCACAAGTTGAAGCAAAGCTGGAGTCATTCCCTTGGTCTAAGTGGTATGGTCCAGGTCCCACCTGGACAATCCACCCACCAAAGAGCACAGGTTGCTGTTAAAAGGATTGCTGCAACTTCTGCGATGCACAGGGTGGATGTCTTATTGCTATCTTTTGCACTGTGTGTTCTGTTAAGGCAACTAGCTCTTCTAACCAGTTGCTGCCATCTCTTCACGTGCTGATAACACTGTGCTCCGCTCAGGTAACGCTTCAGCTTCTTGCAGCAGTCCCTCTCCCTGGGGCAACCCCCGTGATGAATCGAACTGCTCAAGATGGAAGTAACAGGAGGCAAGACAGTCATTAGCCCTGTCAGGCAAAAACTAGCCAGCGCAGGCTGTTTGCACCTGCCCTGTGCCTTGCTGCAGATGAGTCTCCTACCAGGCTGCCCACCCTCTGAGGCCCGGCAGCGCACGCTTGGCCCTCGTGCAGCAGGAACATGCGCTGCACTTATGCACCAGCCCAATTAGCAGAAACCTCGGTGGAATTCGGGTAGAGTTGGATTGGGGTTGGGGAGCTCCTGCTCCCAGGTGACCACATCTGAATATGGCTCAAAAAGGGTGGAGAGAGATGGGTGAGAAGTGCCTCCAAAGTGCTCATGACCTACAGGAGAGGTGGAGATGCGACACCGTCACCAGGTTGTCTCTGGCTGACCCACTGGCATTGATCAGAGGCACCAGCCTTAGTCCTCAGAGACCAGACCCCAGCCTGGGCCATGGCAATGTGGGCTCCCTCCGCTCTCCCACTTACAACTGAGGTCTCGTTTCCCCTGCAAGCATCCATTCTGCAACAGCTGGCATCACCTGTGGGGGCCGGCACAAACATACTGTAATTTCCATAGTGCCATGGGATGCTCCAGGAAAAAAAAGAAATCACAGGCTGCTGCCCTGTGAAAAATTTCCAAATTAGGCTTCAAAGCAGGATTGGGCAGGGCCGCTGGTAATGACAACTGGAAAAAAAGGCGTTCTGCTTCCCTGTATGTGTAGTTCAAAGTGCTGCCTCTTGGAAAGTAATTATATTTATCTGGGTGTTTTCACTATTCCTTGGGAAAAAAATATTGAAACTCCTTAAAAATACGTTTTGTGTACTAATCTGGCAGTGTGGCTTTCCTGAAAAGAGGCAACCAGCTCCAACTTCTTTTCAGCAATGAGTTATAAAATACTTCTTTTTTTTTTTTTACTTTTTCCCCCTGGTGACCAAGCAAAATGGTTTTAAAGCTCCCCAAAATAAGCCAGTCCCTGGAATTGGTTATTGGTATTGGTCTTGACTGTACATTTTATTAAGCTTAATTAAATATTCATACTATTAGGTCACTTTTGACTGTCATTTTGTCATTGTTAAAGATATTAAGGCTTATTAAGTGATTTTTTTTATTAACTATTACATGCAAATGCTTTTGTCAAAACTTAATTGTAATTTTCCTGGCAGTTTATCTTGAGGCATCTCTATAGGGCTGGATATTACATCTGAACTGACCACTCTATATATTTGCTCTTATTATTCTTGATAGGTGCTATTATACCTCGGTAATTAGCCTGGTGGGAAAGCCTGGCAAATATGAGATAAACAGGTCATATATATGTTGACAAGACTGAAGCTGAAAAATAGCTCATTAGGCTTTTTCTTCTTTGCTAAAAAAAGCTGTAAAATTATTGCTTTATCCTGGACTCTTCTCAAAAACAACGCCAGCTGAACTCAGTGTGTTCGGCCTTGGTGAAGAAATAAAGAAATAAAGTACAGGGTGTGTTTGAGAGGACAACTACCAAAAACTGAAACATTCTTCAGCTTGAAAGACAAGCAAAAGGCTGCACAATTTAAAGTACTATACTGACTATGCTCCATTGCTGCTTCATTGATAAATACCTATATTCTGCATGTTTTTCAAGCAAGAAAGCCTTTACGTGAGTGAGATCTCATTGGACTAGCAGCCAAATTAACTTCAAAGTTCTCAGACCAAAAATAAATACCTTTTGAAAGGAAGCTGAGGCAAATGTGCCACTTATAACCGCTGAGCAGCTTGACACCACTTCAGTCCAAATTTCAAGCCGACTATCCACTCAGCAGGAGATACATTCGTTTTAAATTAAACATGCCAGGAATCGGACTTCAAAGGGAACAAGGCGAGTTCATTGTTTCCACACTGGAAATCTCTATGTCTGCATCAGTGAATTTTGGCTCCCTGTTTTTCCTACTAAAATTAATTGCTATCCACACTAAACTAGAGCAATTAGGGCCTGAAAGCTCCCGCGTGGTGGCTCTTTGTGAGGGAACTGGGGAGTGGGACAGGGGAGAGAAGGGTAACTGGCAGCGAAACAGCCTTTATCAGAGATGGAAAAATAACAGGAACGCAAGAGAGTTTAGGAAAATGAGGTCTGGTGTTTCAGTGAGCTGCCTATTGGGCTGGGATACAAAACTGTGTGAAAACCTGGGATTATGCCATGGGATGAGGGAGTCGAGCCTTGCTCCATCACGCCTCTTGCAGCTGCCATGGATGCTGCTGCGAGAAAGGTATCCGCTGGGATGGTCTCTGTCGGGTCCGTGTTTACAAGAGGATTAGGAACACCCATTTTTAAGGGGTCTGCAAATCAGCTGGAAAAATTGGCTCGGATCAGGAGCCTGGCTGACAAAGCAATTGTAAAAAAACAGATCATCTGCAGCAGGAGAGTAAATGAATGGGCCTATTTTCTGGGTCTTTTTTTTTTTTCTCTCTTTTTTCTACTTGGAGTTGCATAGCACAGGGTATTTCTTGTATTTTAAATGAAACCATTGGTTGTTGTTAATTAGAATTTGAGATACGTGAGAAAGAAGTTTAAATGTATTAGTAAAAAATAAATTAATTCATACTACAGGGTAAACTTTTATAAATATGGAGCTATATTTTGCTCGTCATACGCAGATTGCAATATAGTATCAAGGTCAACATCATCTGAAAACATCCAAATAAATCTGGAGCAGGAATTGCTGGGTGAAGTGCTATTCCCATGGTAGTTGGCAGATTACACTAGATGATGAGGATGGTCTCTTCTGGCCTTAAAATGCACGTTTCTCTGAAGTTCCCAGTCCTCTGCAGAGAGTCCCAGAGGAGAGGCTGGGTCTCGGACAAGGCATTGTCGTGCAGAACAGCTCCTGTCTCCTCCCACTGCCACCATGGATGGTCTGCAGTGGGGGCATCGTCAGCAGCATCCCCCTCATCCTCATCCCCCTCGAGATGGTGAGCCTGGTGAAACCAGCCCACAACACCCCAGCACACTGGCACCCAGGTCTGAGGTTGCAGCGGAACTGGTAACATCCACAAGCCTAATATCCCTGGAGCTCCGTAAGCCTAATATCCCTGGAGCACCCAAAGGCTGGACATGGCCCTCAGGTGGTCCGGATCCATAACATTAATTTTTCGCTGGGCATACACTGGGCAGTGAGGTGGGAGAAGCCACGAGCGCCACCCAGCCAGCCCTGCTGCCTCCTCACCTAGGGCAAACACCCCTATGGATATGCACTAACCTTTTTTTCCAACACAATGGATACCTGTAATTGGGTTGGTTTTGAATGAGTAATCTCTTTGCTCGTCTAAATTCTTTGTCTGTGTGAGACCTCAGGTGGGCTGTGGCGGGACACCTGGATTCAAACATGGTCTTGTGTTATGGCTGTGTGCCTGCAGGCGGATGTAGTTGTGAGTGAAGTCTCCTGGCTGGGTGAATTGTCCCACCACCAAAGCTGGCAGATCCCTCAGTTCCTTGCTTTGGTTCCGTTGCCTTTGGCGGGGTGGAGATCCTGGAGGCTGCCGCTTGCCCTATAGCAATAGTAAGAAAGTCTCAGAGGACCACGCATCTGTGAATTCAGCATAGCTCATGCAATTAGCGGCACAAGTGAAATCTGGGACCTTGAAACAAAGCCAGCTCTTTCTCCTGGTTGTTGGCTGAGGCCTGTTTGTACAGGGAGAAGAATGGCAGCACCAAATGAGCAGGATTATTGAGGAAGAAAACATAGCAACAGCACAGCCTTGTCACTTAGTAACAAGGTAGAATTATGATGAAGAAGGAGTGAATATATATAAATAAAATATTCAGGAATATACATATTCATTAAAATGATACCCAGAAAACAGAGGAGAAAGGCGATAGCGAAGCATCTAAAAATGTTCTTTAATGAAAAAGAATTTTAAGTATCTGTCTCCATCGTTCAGAGCTGTGTGATGGTATTATCTTCCCACGTGAAGCTATGCTATTTCAGATTCTCCTGGGTTCCTCCCCCCATCCCCTTGCCTTGAGTACCAGAGAGGTCTGACAGATGAACTTGCAAGGGTTGCTTTTTGTTCCCAGACATGGGTTACTGGTTTATTATCCTAACCACGTCTATGTGAGTAATGTTCCTTATGTGTTGTCATGCCCAGTGCTGATGAATACACAGTGATATATTTCAGCTCTAAACAGCATCCCAATTAATTTGTCTGCTATGGTCTTTTGCCCCAAGACCAAGAGCATGTTCCTCATTATTATGATTGCTTTCCTTACCTCCTGGAGCAGGAGAAGAGGATGAGAAGATGGAGAGACTACGCTAGTTACTAAGTAAAACTCTTCCTGTCTTTTCCACACCTCTACACCTAAATTTATTCCAAAGACGTCAGTTTTAATTAAAAAAACCCAAAACAACAACAAAACCGAACCAAAACCCAAAATCAAAACCTCAATAATCTGAAATTCAAATCAGTTTCACGGAAGAAAGAGTGAGAGCTTGGAAGCAGTTGCAAAACAAGATTTTACATTATTAGATGTTGTTCTCCTGCCTTGGATATTTAATCAAATGCCCAAGTCTGCTCTCACATAAAGTGAAAGATTAATCATTGCACTTATAAATCATTCTCCTCATCTCCCTCTCATTTGCACTGAAGCTGCTCTCTTCTCTTTCAGTGCAGTAGAAACTGCTGCCCCTTATCTATCTCCAAGTTCTCTTTTTCTAAGGGCTTAAGTTGGGATTGTAAGTAAATGTTACGCAGTCACCTTTATTACTTATTTTAGCTATGACAAACTGATCACAGGGATGAGCATTTCTCTTCAATCCACTGTTTTTAATAAATATTTTACCTTCCACTACTGAAACACTCGTTATGAATTTTCATGAGCAACTTCAGATAAATCTTCTTAACAGCTCTTCACATAAACAGGGGCTTCAAAAGCACTGTGCCTGGCTAGGCAAGGGTCATCTTGTATTTGGTTTCTCTTTCTCCTGTTGAGTACTTTCAGGGATTGAATGGAACATTTAACACAAAGAAAGGTGCTGTTCCAGGCTCCATTCATCTCCGTCAATAGAAAATGTTTGACGTGACTGGAGACTACACAATGTTCTTGTGGGCTGGTTATCGGTTAGTTTTCATAGATCCCTAAGATAAAAATTGCTCCTGTTCGGGAAATACTCAAAAGAATTCACATTTGTGTTTGGATGTGTACCAAGATCACATTTGGTGTTTTCCATCTGAAATTTTCATAGTAAGCTTAGCAGCATGTATTTGAAGTATAAAGTGCATTTAAAAATCTATCTTGATCTATAAATATTACCGGGATCAGTTTGGCTGTGCAACACCGGTCCACAGTCCGTAGAGATGATCAGGAGCTGGTGAGGCGAGTAAATGACCCCCATGTGGAAAGACCTGCTGGCGGACAGCAAGGGCATTGTGGAAGAGCTGAGCAAATTCTTTGCATTGGCATTCACTACGATGGAGACTCCGTGAATGGGGAGGGAGTCTGAGGAACCACCTCAAATGGAGGTGTTGGGAAAAGGCATGTTAGAACAAATTGATAAACTAAACATTAACAAATTCTCAGCACCAGATGGTGTTTACCCCGGAGTCCTGAAAAAACACACACCACAAATAAGAAATTTCTGAATTACTAACTGTGTGTAATCCGGCGCTACAATCAGCTCTGGGTTTAGAGGGATGGAAGTGGGAACGTGATGACAGGCCTTGAACGGGGTTGCAGGAGTGATCCTGGGAGCTCGTGGTCAGCCAAGGCTTTCATTTGTAGTGGTCATAGGTTTGGTTGGATGTTTGAGAAGAAACACAGGTGCTGAGAGGAAGATCAGGGCTGACAGCCCCAAGAACTCCTGGAAGGATTTTGTGAGCATACATATCATGCTTGTCTGGGCTATGTAGCTTTCAACACAGCCTTAGGGAAGAAAGAAAGGCTCCTAAAAAATGACATTTATTATGGAACAGCAGCAGTTACCCTCTGGGCTAAGCCAGGAGATGTTACCTGTGGGCCAAACCCCAGAAAAGGGAAGGTTGGGAGAAACAGTCACCTGGTACATCAGGAGGATGTCCTACAGACACCAGTCCTGAGACCGATGTTCAGCAGCTTCCTAAATGTCCAGGAGAAGGTGGTGCAAGCAGACAGTGACGATGTTTACAACCAATGAAATGTTATTCAGGATAACCAAAACTGGTGCTGACTCTGAAAAGATGCTGAAATAGCTCATTGGACTAAAATGAAATTCTGTGTTGGGGCTGTCAGGGAAAAGTGGCTACATACACAAAATTATGATCTCTTAGCTCAGGAAAAAAAAATGAAAGACAGCTTGAGTCATTGTGGAGAGTTTGCTAAAAGCATCCAAGCTCCGCTCAGTGGGCAAGCTGGTTCCCAGATTTGAAGCGGAGACAGGGAAGCATTTTTTCAGGTGATGCAGAATTGCAGTGCTGGGGATGCCAGAGTACCAGCGGGCGCAGGGAGGGGTAAGCAAGCCAAAGGAGGGTGGATGAGTACTGGGGGCGAATCAAACCAGGTGGCATGGCTACACCCTCCAGCAAAGCCAGGACCTAAACCGGAGGCAGCACGGGAGCAAGGGAGAGGCGCTTACCCTGTTTCATGTTCCTCAACTGGATGCAGTTTGTGGGTGAAATGGGGCTCTGGCGTGACATTTCTTAAGACAATCCCGAATTACCGGGCTTTCAAGGGTCTGAGATGTGTGGTTGTTACACCCAGCAGAACAGAAGCGAATTGGCGGTGGGTAGCGGTATGTCTGTCACAGCTTACGCCTGTAGCTGGGTGGCTTGGTTGAGGCAGCGTGAGACATGCCTAACCAGCTCCTAGACAGAGGGGTTTTTTGCCGGCACTTGTTTTACATGCTGGGACTTGAACCTGGATTAGGTGCACTGCAGGGTGCCCCGTCTCATCTTCCTCCCTTCCCCATCTGAAAATAGCATTGCTTTTCTCCCTGAAGAAGTGAGATTTGGCTCTCTGCTGTCCTTGTATTACCCCCATGAATTAAACAAAGACCAAAATGAACAATGAATGTAGCTGCTTTTTCCAATTATTCTATATATGATTTATTGCCTGATTTTCGAGACATGAAGAATGCTGTTAATGAGAGTATATTGGTTGCAACAGCTTATTGTTTTTATCCTGGTGACTTTCTCTTTTTATCATGAGAGAGAGCAGTGGATTTGCATCTATTTGACATTTGAAATGTTTTGCCTTTGGTTGATCTGCAGCTCTGTGCAGCGTCATCCATAACTAAGAAAAGCCCATTTCAGTTCTTAGGACAGGTGCAAGATTAAGCATCCAGCGTCTCACTTCTAAAATTGCTTGTGATTGTTCTCTCCTCCACAAACGTCTGCATAGCTAGCAATTAACTGCATCCAGAGATCAAAAGCTAAATTGTCTCAGACAGGAATTGCTATATCAGAGCCTAGTGCTACTTGTACTGTACTTTAAGCAATCAGGCACTTCCACTGATCTTTCTTTGCTGAAGGTGAAACAGCAGGCTGGGCTTGCTCTGCAGCCAGGGACAACAGAGAGGGAAAGGACTGCATGGAAAGATGGGGAGAAGCACGGGTTTTATGGTGCTGAGAGTGTGGCATCACGGGAAAATGTGGCTGTTTCCTCTGTAGGGCCAGAAGAGTGAGAGGGGGAGTTTCTCACTAGAAACACAGACTGTGCCCTTGGTGTAAAAGCCATGGGTGCCCTCTGCATGGCGCTGGGGGTGACCCCTGCACCGTCTGTCCTCTGGCACAGCGCGGTGCCCAGGGATGGGCATCTCCTTGCAAGACAGGGACGTGTGCTGGGGGGGTGGCAGCTCCCTCTGCCCGGCTGGGGGGAACACGGGTCCCCACAGGGAGAGGAGGCCTGAGCGTGGTCCCCCCACCACCAAACACGCCGCAGGCACCGTGGGCTCACGGAAGCAGAGGGCTCCATTTCTTGGCAACTTTCTCGCTGTGATTTGGAGGGAAGACCCTGATGCCTTTGCCCTTAATTGCCTTAATTAGTCCATTACCCTCCTCTAGGGGAATTTTCTCCAGAAAGAGAAGACGTCATCCCTTGAAACATTTGACTGGTAGACCAGAAACTCCACTGTCAGCTTTTTTTCTTTTTTTAATATATTCTAAATTGAGCGATCATATTGACAAATTAGCATCTAATCCTATTGCTCTAATTCAGTCATTTGCCTGTGCATTAGGATAAGAATGATTTGCATAACAGTCTTCAGTCTTCTGTTTAGAAACAAAATATTTTGATATTTGCTTGCGCTAAGTGGGATCAAACTGCGAACAGGCTGGCGAGCAATCCCAGGGGACCTGCACTGACTCTGGCACTGCCAGGCAGCCGCGGCTGCTCCCCTTCCCCGCAGGCTGCCTCTCAGGGAGCTGGGGCCTGCTGGTAAGTGTCCTTCCTTGGGAAATTTGAAGACAAAAAAAAGAGAAAAACAGCGTGCTTGCCTGAGCCGGCAGTGGTTAGGCTCCGCTTGCCTGCATTTCTGTCCGGCTGCACCACTAGATAAAGATTGTTTTAGCAAATCGGCCTTTATGCGCAGTGTTTTCCTTCCTCAGAGCCGAATAGGTCTGCAAATGAGTTGTAAAACTTTCATTGAACGGCAGGACTGGCATTTTTTTGCTTTCAAGGGGACGGTCACCAAAGAGACCACTGCACCAGATTTTCCTGGCGAGAGCTGGCAGAGTTTATTCCCTCTCGGATGACTGGGGGGCTTGGCGCTGGTCAGAGTTGCTGCAGGTCCCCGATGGAGCCTGTTACTGAGCGGCGGATGCCCCTGCCCATTGCCCAAACAATCCTTCTCCCGCAAGCAGTAAGCTAAAGCACCGCATCTTCCCCGTACATCACTTCGACATTCTGCAGATGTCATTCTTCCACTTCGCCCAATTTTTCAGTTTCTTCTACTAGGAATTTTTATTTTTCTTTAGTAGATGGATTTTATATATAGCACGGAGCACTCTGTAGAAATTTTACATTCACTTACTGTGGCTGGCAGATAACATTTTCCCAATCGATTAAGTATCTGGACTCTTACAAAGGCAGGGCTGCCATGTCATGTGCCATATATGACTTTAGGCACCTGCAAAGTTGTATCCCCTTGTGGAAGATCAGTACTTTTCAGATGAATAGAAAAACCACTTTTTCTCCTCCCTTTTTTTTATACCTTTATTTTCCAGTGTCCAGATGCTTCTCAGGGAGGCAGCTCTCTGAAAAGAGAGCTGTCATTCCTCTAACACGAACTTGTATTATCAAAGTAGTTGTGCAGGTAATACTGTGAAAACACTGAAATGAAATGCAAATCTAGACATTAAACACAGCTTCCTTAATAGCTGATGGTAGACTTCTTCAAGCTTTTCTTTTTAAAATTGTACTTCTTTTCCTAGGAAAGAATATGGAGATAAAGGAATGTTTCTGCAAAGACACTGTTTTTACAGCCCTCCCTTGACTTGGGGTACATCCCCTCTTGAGAAGGTCAGTGAGATCGCACCATTTGCAGATGTCCACGCCATGTGATGTTCTCCGTTGTATTTTAATATATATCTTTTTATTAGCATGTGTTCTATGTGTTTAATTCAAATTAATACTCTGTGAGGGAAAAACCTCCGTGGATATTTTAATTTCCCAGAGGCTGTCAATAGCCTGGGGTTTGCCTGTTGGAAGAATGCATTTCCATGTTTCCTCCTCTCTGCTGCTATATGGAATGCAAACACTCCTTCCAAAGCTAAGTAAACTCCTTTTTTCATATTGGAGATAGTGCTGGGGTGTCTCTGTCTGCATGTCATCCCTGCCATGAATTGCCCCCCTGCTGGTGTTTCAGCGTCTCCCTGGTGCCGCGAGGTGGAGGTGGTGGGAGCAGCCCTGGAGAAGGGAGGCTGGCTCGAGGGCTGGGGCACGGCCCAGCTTCACCCCGCTGCTGGTGCCCCCTGTGCTCCTGAGCGAGGGGAGGAGCAGAGAAGGTGCTGAAGCCCTGGGTCTTTCCAATGGACATTGTGGCATTTAATACCTCTGTCTCTCATTTAATACCTCCGGTGCTTTCAGATGCGGGAACTGCTGTGCCCGGGCGGTGGGGAACCCGTCTCGGCAGCAGGATCTGGGTGTTCACGGTGCCGATCCCGCTCGTTGCACAACCGCTGCTGATGGCATGTGTTAATGCATTTCACTGTTCCAGGTGGGACGCAACCAGGTCCCCGCCACATCTTTTAGCTGCATTACACAAACTAATGCCTGCGCACGGATCACGACATTTTTCTTCTGCCCTAGAATGTACACACAAACAGAAAGCGATCCCTCTGGCTCATAAAAGGTTAATATTTTCAGTCCCAGGCCCTTTATTTTATTTTCCTAGCCTTAGTCAATACCATATAGCCCTCAAACCACTGGCAGCTTTTACAGAGATAACCGCACAATGAAGCTATCTGCACATCAGGTAAAGCCGACAGTAAATTTACAAGTGCTCTGTGGGACATGGGGCCTCGTTGCTGATAACCAGCTTTGGCATGGAATAGGAGCTGCACATTTATGCCTGCTTTGTTGTGGGTTTGTTTTGGTTTTTTTTTTTCCCCTACAGATAACAGCTCATCGTGGGAAAAGGCAAGGACTACTGCCGGAGCGCTCAGCGCCCTTGAAAACACATCTGTACTCTGTCAGCTCTCCCGCCTCGCTTAGTCTGCACCCGTGTTTGTTCCAGTCTCTCTTTCTGTGCCTCTCCTCCCTTTTCTCAGCTAATCCGTTTCACAGCTTCACTGTATCTTACCCGCCAGAGATAATTTCTATTGAAACCGGTTGAGTTGCACCAATTACGAGATGTTTTTCCCTGGCGCTCTGGGTCTAATCTGCGTTGATGTCAAGATCCTCGTCTGTGCTGAATGCTTGCTGGGGTGTGAAGTGTCTGCTTAGCTGTTATGTAAAGAAATACATATTAAGGTGGTTAGTGTAATCACGTAATCTTGACAGACATTGGTGGCGCAGTCACAGCTCTGTATTTTGTGAAGACGGAGGGTACGTAAACAGACAGGCAGCAAAGGGAAGGCAGGCGTGTTCCTTCCTGCTGCTGAGGGATGTGTTGTCAGGACATGTGCTTCCAAAGTCGGGTTTTGGAAACAAACATATGGGCACTAGCTATCTGTGAGCATAACGATGGGGGCGGGGGGATGAGGGCTCAGTGTCCAGCACTTCCCAGCTGAAGGGGTGGCGGGTGGCTCTGCAGGTGATGCAGAGCCCAGGGCAGGGATGGGGTCAGGGATGGTGGGGTGAAGGAAGGTGCTGAGGACCCTCCACCCTCTGAGCCAGTGGGAGGCGGTGGTGTCCATGCGGAGAGCAGGAACCATCCCGCAGCACGGCCAAAGCTGGATGGAGCTTGGCTAGGGGAGCTGGGCACCCCCAAGGCAGTGCAGGGAGTAGGGTGTTGAGAGGAGTTTTGGAGCATCCTCGTCGAGGTGCTTGGCACTGAGTGCCTCCTGCAGGCATGGCTGGGGACCAGCTGGCCTTCTGAATTTGTTAGTGCCCTTGAATGGAAAGGAAACATTTCAACCCCCCATGCTGCTCTATCTGCAGCAGATGCAGATCCCAGATGTGCACATTTCCCAGCAGGAGCAGGCGCTGGGGGATGAGTGCGTATGGGGAGACCCCACAAAGGCACATTTCACAGGAGTCCCTCTGCCTGTGCTGCCCTGGCCTGCTGGTAAACTCTTCCACAAGAGGAAATCTGAGAGATTTGAGCTAATTGTGCTCTGTCGCCCAAAGGGGAGGGCTTTCCTCAAACCCTCTCAGGCATAGCGTTGGCCAAGGCCACAGGCTTGCATTGTTTGCCCCTGCACATGCAGGGGCCGGGTGCTGTCGCCCCCAGCTCTCTGGATTCACTTCACCCACAGAGATGCCAGCCCAGCGATGGCAATAATTTGCATTTGTGGGAGAGGTGCAGGCTAGAAATCTCTCTAAGCATTTTAATCATGCAAAACTGCCACCTTTGATTTTCAGAAAGCTACTGCCCCCTTACCATCTGCTTCTGGTGCCACTTCCCTCCCTGGAGACACCCAACAAAATAATAATATGGATTTTTGCATGTGCGGATGGAGATGATCAATAGCACTCCTTCCCACGGCAGTGGCATGGTATGGGAAGCACAACCTGTAACATTAGAGGACTGGAGACTCAAGAGAGGCAGGAGCAATGCCCTGAACTTCCTCGCTGCCCTGCTTGTCCTAGGATAAATTCCATCACACCAGCAACCCAGAAACTCTCGCTGCTGTGCTTGTGATGTGTTTCCCCTGATGCAAAATTTGAGTGGAAAGGGCTGACCTACCCGCCTGCTCTGAGGAATGCGCTTGCTTATGGTGAATACTCTGGAAAAGAGTTTTATTTCTGTTTCTTCTATTTCTTAATGACCCCTGCTACAATGTCAAGGTCTGCAGGATTTGCTCTCTGAGTGCCAGTCAGGCCAGCTAAATCTATTGACTGCTTTATTGTACGCATCCAGGATGTCCTCCGCCCGCAAAGGATGCAGGCAATTTGTATAATGCAAGTACAAGCAACTTCTTTTGGCCAATTCCTTTATTTAGATATTTCCGCTTCACCCAAACTCCCAGTATATGTCACCAACATTTCTGCAATTTCTGGAAGGGATAACATCAGCATTGAATAATTATGGTGAAAAAGCCCAGCGTGTCTACATATTTTGTCTGAAT
This sequence comes from Fratercula arctica, assembly GCA_947846985.1. NCBI lineage: Eukaryota > Metazoa > Chordata > Aves > Charadriiformes > Alcidae > Fratercula > Fratercula arctica. The sequence continues at coordinate 67,371,771 of CANTUZ010000026.1, read as the reverse complement.
TATTCAAGAATGCAAGAGTGTTCCGTGCAGCATGAGTGAGCTCTGAATCCGTACGTGTGTGAGCCTGCTGGCGTGATGGAGTAACGGTGCACAGAGCTTTTGGAGGAGTTGCTCCTATTTTCCTTAAGCTGTCACTGTTGATGACGAGAAGGCAAAAATATTTCTAATTTCTTTTTCACTTTGCTGATGGTATAAAACAAGCCAACCCACCACCCCAAGATGCTTTTTCTGTGCTCCCCTGTCACAACAGAAGAATGAAACTGGAATACCTCAAACAGTTGTATGAAATATTCTCTCTCTCTCTCTCCTGTCAGAAGGTAGTCAGAGATGGCATCCAATTCTTTCCTCGCACACCATATTAAGCTCTTTTTGTGCTTGGAATTAATTGTGATAAGTTGACAGAGCTCCAGAGATTTCTGAAAAATAAATCAAACATGTTGTCAGTTTGCTCTGAATTTTCCACACCTCTCCAGTGCATGTTGAAGCAAAGACCTTTTAAGTATGTTGTAATCTGGTATCAGACATTTCTCGAATTAGCATTTTCTGTAGCTTTGTGTATGAATTAGAATTCCGTTTATACTTATTTTTATAACTAAACCGGTTATACGTTACATTTAGGTGCATGCCATTGTGTCCATTTCCGTGGATTTATTTTCAGCAAGCAAAATGTACGCAGCTCGAAGGATTTTGCTAGCTGGTGATGCTCACTTTGGTATGCATCGATGCATAGTGGGGAAGCTATCTGCTCATTTAAATGTATTACCCTTTGGATAGGTCTTAATTTGCTTCACTCTGTATACAGGGTTTAAATACATCTCCAAGTAATACTGTCGCCAATCAAATCCTCTTAACAGCACAAAACCACGTAATGAAATAATGGCAGTTTCAGTAAATTTATGTTAAAATTAGCATTTCTAGAATACCTTAATATTTCTGTGGTGCTTAGGTGTCACGCTTCATGCCCTTATTTTCCGTATTCTCACTTTCACCCTCCCAATAACATGTGTTACTGTTTTAGGGAACTTTGCAGACGTGCCACAAGAGGATCTGTACTCTTGGTTCACCTTCCACATGCCGGGTGACAACATCAAAACAGCCTATGCTTGTGGAAATAAACTGTCTTTCTGTTTAGAGCAATATTTACAGAGATGTGAAAACCGCAGCCAGCACCTTCACCACGTGCGTGCGGATGGGCTTTCTGCTGCCTCTGGCTTCTCCCCTCCAGCACTTTCTGCTTTGACCTTCAAATTTTACCCAGTGCCCCAGCAAGAAGGGGACTTTGCACCTCTTTTAGTCCTGTGCATGTTTATGCTACGGAGGCACAAATGTTCGTTCGTCCTCTTGCCTTGGTTTGTCCCAAAGGAAGCTGCTGTGGGAGGGCAAGATCCTGCTGCTGAGTGGTTGAATATGGCTGTGGCCGGCTGCAAGCCAGCATCGTGCTGTACACGTCTATCCCGTATGGATATGGATGTTTGAGTGCATTTGTGGACATATGGACTAGTTCAAATTTAAGGTGCAAGTGGGGAGAGACATCTTCAAGCTGAGAGGTGAATGCTTTGGTGGTCAAGGGTTGCCACCTTCTTTACTTACAAGAGTAGCTGATTAACTGGCCTAGTCCAGGAGAAAATGCTTGGCATTGCAAAATTGTGTTTGTGTCTCTGAGGAGCTGAACAATGCTTGTTTTGACTACAGGGTGGCAGGGCTATCTCAGGAACACGTCAGAGGGAGGAGGAAGGAGGCACAGATGTAACAAAAGGAAGGTTAAACCCCCTTGGAAGAGATTAACTGTAGCAGCTCCTGCGCTCTACCAAGGTTGGGTGCTCTCCAGCCAGCTCGGGAGAAAGGCCAGAAAAGGGAGAAACAGAGACCTTTCATATTTTACTACCTGTATGTTAAGCACATTTCCCCTTCCTTTCTTTACCTAAGTCCTCAAAAGAATAAACTGTCCCATCTATTTTGAAGAGTGTGATTAAATGTTTCTGCATTAAAGCAGCTTGATTTAAGGGTGATTTGAGAGTCATTGGACAACAAGCTGTCTTCCACCAAAGGATTGCCAAATCCATACTGGGACACAGTAGCAAGTGTCCATCTCCCCTCTATGTGGCTTTCACTTGGAACCCTTGGAACATGAGTTAGCGGGGCTCAGGAGAGAGGAAGGTCCCTTGCTGAGCGTGGTACCCAGGAAGGCTTTCTGGCACAACTCCAGGTCCCTGTGTGTGTGTGTGTGTGTGTGTGTGTGCATGCACATCCATGCCCCCTTCATGGCATTCCTTGATCATGGGGGCTCCACCCAAGATGGAAACGGTGAGCTTCCTGGGCTGGCAACCCCAGAGCAGCCAAGCCCAGCAGAAATGTCAGCTTGTGGCTAGATGTCACACCTGTGCCTCCCACCGACTGCTGGAAACGTACAGGAGACCCTCATTTTGGGAATGTCTGCCTTCTTATGTGGGTCTCCCTGGGGATGCGCATGGGCCCCTGTGAGGCTCCAGTCACCATGCAGGGAGCTGAGGGGCAGATTTTGTTCATCATGAGGTAAAGGCAAAAATTGCACCTGCTTCAGCAAAGCAGGGCTCATAGTTTGGTCTGAGGAATGTATCATCTGGCTCATTTCCCTTTCACAAGCGTGTCCCAGTAGGTGTGGTATTTACTGTGTCACCTAGTAGTTGTCATTGGCAAGGTAAAATCGCAACCTACTGTGGAGTGGATGAAAAGATGGTCAGAAAAGCAAAAGATACCCCATGGGGTAGGTGAGAGAGGCTCCCTGGAGCACTCGAGAAGCTCGGGGGTCACTACCTCGGGGCAATGGGGTGCTGAGGAAGACCGTCTGAGGGCTGTGCAACACTTGCCGGGGGTGTTTGTACTGTGGCCATGGGGATGTGCAAGCCTTACGATGGGATGGATCGGGGAAGGACCAGAGGTGGAGAAAGTGGAGGGATCAAGGTGGATTGAGAAGGAACAAGCATGGGAAAACAGGGAAGAAGGAATAAAAGGGGCCAAGCGTGTGTGAACAGGACTAGTCACTGCACTTTTCCTGGGTGATTGACTCCATTCTGCATGTGTGTGCATGCATGGGGTGTGAGTGTCAGCTGTGGGAGTCAGAACATAGGACAAGAGAAAACGGCCTCATGTTGCACTAGGGGAGGTTTAGATTGGATATTAGGAAAAATTTTTACACTGAAAGGGTTATACAGCATTGGAACAGGCTTCCCAGGGAAGTAGTTGAGTCACCATCTCTGGAGGTATTTAAAAGACGGATAGACATAGTACTTAGAGATACGGTTTAGTGGTGGTTTTTGTCAGAGTTAGGTCGATGGTTGGACTAGATGATCTGAAAGGTCCCTTCCAACCTAGGCGATTCTATGATTCTATGGGGTCACCTACCTGTCTGGGATGCTGGCACCTGGGGAGACTAGAGTGTGTGCACCTTTCCCTGGGACTTGTGTGTGTCTGTGTGTGTCTGTGCATGAGGGGCTCTGAATACCAGGAGCTGGATTGGGGCTGTGGCTTGTAAGGCAGTCAGGGAGTCTGGGGATCCAGGACCAGCTACTGCAGAGACTGCATGTCTAAGACCACTTACTGGAAAGAAAGAGGAATGATGATCAGGCCATCTGCATGCTTCCTAGTTGGAGGAGTGTTCTGTGCCTATTTGGAATACGTGCTCAGCCTTGCCGCTGGGTGGATCTGGGGACACAGAGCAGCAGCAGCCTTGCATCTGTCAAGATACGTTTTCAGCAACTCTGAACACTGGTACTATTCATAGTAATTACTGATGACCTGAATATTGGAGTAGTGACTATGCTTATCAGTGTTGCTGTAAAGAGGTTGAAAGTGTGGATTAACATTCCACATAATGTTGAGAAATTAGAGATATGGACTGAAGAAAAAAGGGTGTAACTCAATAGGGACGAATCTAAGGTATAACACATAAGGAACAAACTGGCTGCGCAAGGAAGAGTGGGAGAAAATATGGCTTTTAATGGAAATAGACAGTAGTACACAGACATAGTGTTAAGTGACAATCCACTGGCCTACAGTACATGAACAGGACTGAAAAGGAGGTAAGGCACATGATACACGGAAAATAGTTCCTTGAACTACTGGGCCCAGTTTTGGACACTGCACCTCAAGAACAGGGTATCTTACTTGATTAGAGCCAAGAGGACAGTGGGAGTAGTACAGTAGACTAGAAAACATGAAAAAAATTGAACAAGCTGTGCTGCTTTAGCCAGAGGAGAAAAGTCCAACTTGAGATAGGATAGCCTTGAATCCAAAGCAAGCTGTGGTGAAGGGACTGTTTGCACTTGATGTTCTCAGACGTGCAGGAAGAAAATTGTTGCCACAAGACTAAACCTTAGAGGGAACAGAAACAGGAGGACAGGTGAGGCCGAGGGGCTGGTGGGGTCTTCAGCGCCCCAGGGCTGCTGCCATCAGGCAGGCATCTCCCAGTGGTGGCCCCGGCGCACAACTTCTCTCTCACAGCCTATTGTCCTCTGTGGACATCTCGAAGAGGTCAGTTCTCTCAGTCTACACATGCCATTGCTGGAAGCACAGGCCAGGTGTCCCTTCCTTCACGAGTGGAATTGTACGGACCACAGCGAGACGAGTGCAGGAAAGCACCCAGACCTCGCAGGCTTGACCAGGTCTGGGCTCACTGTCAGCCAGAAGTCATGCGTTCCCTCTAAAACTTTGGCTCTCTGATGCTTTGTGGGAAATAAAGGGCTATTGAAAACAGCTACTAGCAAGAGACGGATGCATAGAAGTGTTTGTCGCCTCCAGGCTTGGTACATACCTCGAGTACAGAGTTACTAACCCTTTGTAAATAAGTAATTAGGGCACTTAGTGTAATTAAATAGCACAATGAATAGCAGCAATAGCAACAGAAATGAATTGCAAAATATTTCTGTCCTTCAGAGAAATGCATCGGTATGCAGAAAGCATTTGCTGGTGTATGTTACCCTGTTTGTGAGTGAGAGTAGTTATCAGAGAGACAGAAAGAAATCTTACATTTTCCACTCTGGTGTCCTGCTGGGGCAGATTTGGTTCCAGCAACGCACTTTACAGTATTTTGTTACAAGAACTATCAAAGGTAGATGAAATATATACTTCTTAGACATAGGTCCAACAGCCTCGGTGGGTGTAGGCTGACAGAGTGCCACAGAAGCCAGCGGAGGTGTGCCGAGTTACAGCGGCTGAATTAGCTAATGCACACTCGGGTCAGATCCTGCTGCATCCCCCATGCCCCTGAGAGCTTGGCTGGGGCTGTGTCCCGCCTCCAGCTCCCCCTCCAGCACCCCCATTCCTGTTGGTTTCTCCTTGGATTGCTCCCCTGGCCGTGTAACAGGGTAGCATTGTCCAACAGCCACAAAAGCTGTTGTTCAGGGTCACTCCATTAGAAGGATTGTGAAGTGACTGGGTATCACGAGGACAGAAGCCATTTAATTATCTAATGTGAATCTATTGGAAGTCGTTGCTGGGTATCAGAGGGTTAGTTATAACGTAACTTCTGCACGTTGAAGTGTAAGGATGTGGCTCCTGATATATAATTAATATTTATAGAAGTTTCATACACATAGCTCCCAAATTACTATGGGAGCCAAACATTCGTGAAGTATAACCCTAAGGGAAGCAGAATGTCCAGACAGTTAGCCATTCCACCTTTTTCTTTGATTAAAAGTTATCCTTTTTCCCATTAATATTTTGTCTCCTGTGTTTGCTGAAGGCCTAATTCAGCTGCTCTTCGACTGCGTAGCACACCGTTCATGTGTGTGCAATCAGCTCCGTGTAAAGAAGGATGGGGAATTTGATCCCAAAGGTGGAAAACCAGAAGACGGTCCTTTTACCTGCAGAGAGGTCAAAGCTGGAGTTACCCCCCAAATCTCAGCCCAGCTTTTTGCACTCCCTGAGCAGCTTGCCAAGCCCACGTGTACTCCAGGAGCCCAAGGCCTTTCTCCTCACAAGGACTGAGAACACCACAAGTGAGTTGACTGTGTAGTGCATTTGGCGCTGTATTTTATGCGCTCATCTTTAATATAGTGCCCTAGGGTAACATATATAATACTGGTTTATTTTATGTATAATCTTCTGTGCAAACTACAATTACTGATTTCTGTACAGTTAAATAATGTAGTTATACAGCAGAACAATAAATAATATCTGAGGGAGTGAGAAATTAAGAGGTACAGGTGAAGGAGAAAATATATGTTTTCAGATGAGATTTGAAAAGAGATGGGGAGTCAATGGGGCATGTAAATGTATTCTTTAATCTTCATAAAGGACCTTGCGCTCCAGAAAGATTTTACCAGTTACTAGGGTTCCTCCTTTAGGCTATGGAGGATCAAAAGCACCTGGTGTCGCGGGTTGTAGCCAGGCTGCAAGCAGTCATCCCACAGCACTGTGTGTCCTGGGGTTGCGCAGGACCAGAAGCACCTTAAGATACTTCAGGGCAGAGCAGGATGTAAAAGAGATTCCTTGGATAAGAGATGCAATTCAGGGCAGAAAACCTCCTCCTGCCGAGCCTCTCCTTTCCCCAAGGTACAGTCTCATCGCTGGGAGTGATGCCCAGAAGAGCATCATTTGCTCTGGTCTCCTTGCTCTGGTCTCTAACAGTTTAGTGGTGATGCGAATGCAGCAGTTCAAGTTGCAAATATGGGGGAACACTCGAGCCGGTGTTGGGAGTGTGTATACATGCACATAAATCACGCAAACAAGCCCTCAAGCATATATTGAACCACAGAAGACCAAAGAATGAATTTCTACAATTCAGATAATACCATTTTGTTTTTTAAAAAGAATCCAGGTTACCTGAGGTTTATTTGGACTAAGTTTAACAACCAAAATAAAATAATATGATGAAATAAAATTAAGACTGCTAAACACAACAGCATTTGTCAAATAGTCTGTTTTGTAAAACAAAGGGGTGGATAATTCCTATGTGACCCATAATTTTGGTCTAGCAGGAAAGACTCAGTTAATTTAACAAAGAGCTAATTCAAGACAGTTCTGAAGTTTAACAAACTAGGAATAAAAGCACAGCTGTTTCATGGAAGTATTCAAAGGAATTAGTGGGTTTTTTTTCCTTCTCTTCAACTTTTATCTGAATGTTGGCCGAAGTATTTCAGGACTAGGTTAAACATGGTTTAAAATGTCCCTTTTTAAAGCTCTTCATCCCCTAGGTTTTTACTGTCCTGTCTTCGAATGAACGCAGTTTCTGCTTCTAAGTAAATGAGATGTCTTTGAACTGCTCGTGTTGCGTGGTTTGTTTGTGTGCTTTTATAGGTTAAAAGCTGTCTGTCTTCACATCTAACTGTGCTGGAAATGTATTATCTCCCCTGAAATAAGCTTAGACAAATGCTTTCTGTCCTCTCAAGCCTGGAGTCCCTCAGGTATTTTATCCTTTAAATAAACCCTCCTGGTGGATGAAAAATGCCTTGTAGCTTCCCTGCCAGGAGAGCTGGTGAGATCTTCTGGTGGGACCCAGGCACAGGAGTTTCCCCGTGCCCTGCGCCCCATCCCCACCACCCTTGAGTACCCCGCGCCAGGGGAGGACTGTGTCACAGAACTTTGTGCAAGCCACCATTGATGTCGTGGGGCTCTGAGCACTGTCACCATGTGTGTTTAGACACCCTCCTCCTGCCCATCTTCTGCTTTGTTTTTCTTCTTAGGCTGGGACACCCCAAAAGGCAGATGATGGGCCTTCTCATGACCCCTCTGGCTGCTTGGCAGGGGGTCCACCGACCCTGACTTCTGCCGTCCCTCCAGTGCTCACCGCAAGCAGCCACACAAAGCCTTTCCCTCCATCACAGCCTCCAGGGAGAGGGTGGGCTGCAAGCCTGTCCAGGCAGGGGGCAAAACGCACCCAGCAAAGTGCATTCAGGCTCTTGGGGGACCAGAAGATCTGTGTACACGAACTACATAAAACCCCAGGTTTTCTTATCAGGAGCCTGGCCACAGCTGCCTGTGCCTGCTCTCGTGGTTTCCCCCTCCCCATGGGATGCGGGGAAGGTGAGGGGGCGGATGTGAAGCGGGGCGGTGGTGGGGGGCTGCGAGCCTGTGTGTGCCTGCCCAAGCATGTGATGGGGGGGGACAGCGCCGGGACGAAATCCATTAATGGCATGGGCACTGTGCGCAGGGCTTGCTTTTCCAGTGATTTAGCCCCGACAGCGTGATGCGACGCAGAAAGCCGTGCCTCACCTAGCTGATGCTTTAATAGGCACTTTCCCAGCTCAGCTTTGCATGGTTAAACAGACTTTGAACCCTATTACGTGACCTCTCAGGTCCTTGCCTGTCAATTGAGTTGCTTCCCACATGCTGCTCTCCCCCATTTACAGCTAGCACCAGACCTTGCCCTCTTCGAAAAGCATCGTGTGAGTGTGACCTACTGCTATTTTAAGTGAAACTAGGCTGTTACCAGCTATTCCTACCCATACCCGTCATTTACTGCGAGAGCAGGCAAAACCAGATGTGATCACAACCTGCATTTTCCCAGCCTTCCCCACAGTGGCCTGAAACCCAAACCCTGGATTTATCTCCTCACCTATGTACATACTGAGAGATTATTGTTTCCAAATTGGTCCTACCCTGCTTAGTTCGGCTTGCACCAGTCTGCAGCACTCTGCCGAGCACTAGCTAAATTCAAGGCCATCGATGCCAGCTGGCTGGGGGAGAAAAGGGACACTTCTCTCTCTTATCTGTCCCTGGGGCATTCAGGCTGTAGGTGCTTGCTCCTATTGTGTGAAGGCGTGGAAAGAAGAAAGGAACGGGCTAGGGGGCTGCTGGGCACCCATCCTCCCCATGCTCCGCCGGTCCCCGGTGTCCCTGCGCTGGGAATCGCCTGTCCATTGTACATTTTGCATTTCTGATGGGCTGATGTTTGCATTGCAGGGTCCTTTGTGCCCTACTGCAATTTACATGTTAAATAGTAATAAGATAATGAATTAATGATGCTTATTCTTCCTATTACATGCAACACAATCACTCAGAAAGACCTAAGTAAATAAAGGCCTGTAAGGTGGGAAAATTATAATTACATTGTTTGAAGTGAATTGTGCCCTTTCCAGTGAGTCTGGCAAAGAAATCTGAGAATATTTTAGATGCATATAGGTTTTACCTCGGAAAGGCAAAATGAACAAGCCCCACATCATGTTTATTGCTTTTTTTGCACAGCTGCAAGATGTTAATTTTAAGTGAAAATACTGTCAATGTGAAAACAAGCAGGAACATTTTTTTCGTGTTGTTCTGGTAACTAGTTCATCTGAGATGCACAACAAGAAAAGTAATTTTGCCAAAACAAAGTAATTTTTCATCAGTAAAATTCCTGTTGAGGGATCTGCAGTATCTAATCTTTCGACTATGATCACTGTTTGTACTCATGCACAAGGCAAAGTAAAGTCAAGAGCACTTTTGCCTGCTGCTCTGACATACAGCATCACTTGTGCACCCCACAGAATGTTTGGTGTGTCAGAAGGACGCAGCTGACCCGCTCTGGGATCCCCTTGGCATTGTTCCCTGTGGAGGAAAGCCTACGTGGTGAAAGCAGAAGAGACTGGTGTTTGCGTCACTGTGCAATTTACTGCCTTATGTTCATCTGATGAAACAAAGTACAGGGCTAACCTGTATATCAGTCCTATCAAAAATGTATTCTAAAGGATGCGTTAATTTTTTTTCCCTTTTGTTTTTTTCTTTTGTTTTTCAGCTGCATGTTTTGGGAAGAGGGAACATGAATCACGCGGCTCCTTTGGGTCTGAAATGCCGCAGTGCACTCCCGGCCCTGCAGCTTTCTGTGTTTGGAGGAGCACCTCCTGTCCAAGGCAAAAGGCTGGGTCTCCACCTTATTTTAAATGAGCTGGCATAGCTGCCTGTGTGGATGAAGAAGCTGAAAATATAAAGCTTTCTATTAAAAAAAAAAAAAAAGGAAAATATCAAAATATCAACAACGCTGTTAATGGCAAAGGTAACCTTGACTAGCAAATAAAGGATTGTTTTACACATTGTTGAAAACAGTATTTAAGAAACCCACTTGATTGTACAAACTTCATTAGAAGGTGTTTTTTGTGTTCCAGTGCCGCTGCTGCAAGGCCACGGTCAAAGGCTCAGCCTGGGTGCAAGGCTGGGGGCAGGGGAAGAGGGTTCTGCTCTTGGCTTGGCCATTAATGGAATATAAAGCCTGAAGTAACTCCCTTCATCTCTGTTTTGCCTTCCACCTCCTTGGATTTCTGACCTCGGTGGTTGCAGGTTTGGTATAAGGAACAGCATCTCAGCAGAGCCCTGCAGAGTTTAAGTAATGAGCATTGTAGCCTCAGCCTGGCCCCCAGAAAATCACAGGCTATTAAGTTGTCTGGTGGCCCCACTACGCATCCTGCAGGCAGGGGTTCTGTCTGGGCCGAGCCATCTCACACCCCAAAGGCCACATCCCAGCAGCCAAACAAGATGCAGCCGGCATGATGCAGAGGCATTGGGATGCTGCTGTGACATCCCTGGCAGCTGGACTGTGTCCTTCAGCAAGGCCAAAAAACACCTGGCTCCCTCTCCCCATGACCACAGCTGTGTTTTCCTACAGAGTCATGGTTCCCACTACCCCCCTTCCAGGTGGGGTGCACACCAAGCCCGTGTGGCTCCCGGGAGCCAGGCTTTCCCTGGTTCCCACCTGAATTATCCCATGGAGGCAGTAGGTTGCCACGTACCCCCAGAATCATTGAAATGTGGCATTCGGCCCAGCTCAGTGAGCAGCCACAACCCTCCTGCTTGCTGCTCAGCACTGGGTAACCAGTACAGCATCTGTGGACACTGCTGTCAAAGATTTTATATCATCTTTTGGAATATTGATTAAAACCAAATTAACCAATGTTGGCCCAAGACTCAGTCCTGAGAGAACGCTGCTGGATCTAGCCCCATTAGTAACCGTACTTTTGGATCTACCAGAGAGCCAGTTTGTAATTTACCTTCATGCACAATTAATGCAATATTGTTTTGGAACGAAAACGTCCATGTCTAGACTTTACTGGTGTTTGAAAATCCAGGAGGACGACATCTGCAGATGGGAACTTCAGCATAAATTGGGACTGGTCTCAAGGCATCGTATCACTCTCACAAAGATACGTCAATGTAAATACAGCTAGCGGCTGTATCAGATCTGCTAAGAGTCAAAATAGTCTGCGCTGTGGTAAAATGAAGGCTAACTAACAGAGAGGAAAGTTCACTACTTATAACATTTTCTCACAAAAAATCATTTTCTTTCAAGCTACTCTTTGGTATCTTGGTCTGACCTAAGAGATGTTGAAGGCTTGAATGGTACTGATGTAAGCCCTACCAGGGACACTGAAGACACGACATGTGTTGCCTGTGTCTGTGGACAGGACGAGCAAGGCAGCACAGCTGGCTGTGACATTTGTTGGAGGCTGCGGGGGAAGTATGGGGCAGCGGGGGGATGTATGGGGTGGGGGGGGGGACGCAGGGGTGGCAGGAGCCTGCAGAGAGTGTGAGAACAGCACAGGAAGAGGAGTGTGAACCTTCCTCGCCTGTCTTACGCTACGGCGTAATTAGGATCACACAAATGCCAGTGCTGTTAACAACCACAGTGATGACTGTTGTATCAGAAAAATCCCCCCACTGCCTGCCTCCCAGGTGTTTGCACTTACGTATCGCATCCTATTAAAATGGTCTGCAGCAAGTGCCAGGGGTGTCAGAGCTGGGTGATGGAATTGAATTAGTTTGAATAACTGAATAAGTTTTAGATCCTGGACTGACAGCTTGTTCATATACATTTTAAATGCCCAGCAGCAGCTGCATAATTTGCTTTACCCAGGCCTGGCTGTTCACAGTGGCACGGCAGGGCTGGACATGACTGCTGCTTACTTTTAACCTCGCTGCCCTCAGGATCCCTCCCATGCAGGGACACTCTGAAATTCAGACACAAAATCAAATGGTGTAACTGCAAATAATCAACTTATACTTTCCTTCCTTCCTTCCTTCCTTCCTTCCTTCCTTCCTTCCTTCCTTCCTTCCTTCCTTCCTTCCTTCCTTCCTTCCTTCCTTCCTTCCTTCCTTCCTTCCTTCCTTCCCTCCCTCCTTCCTTCCTTCCCTCCTTCCCTCCTTCCCTCCTTTCTTTTTTCCCTTTTCTTTTTTTTTTAATGTAAGGAAACTGAGTGGTCTGTAAAGTTTCCCAGTTACAGGGTGGCTTCAGGTCACCCAGGAAGTGTCTCTGCTGCGCCTTGCAGAAAATGGCATATATTCTGATATATTCTGATTCTGCCTCATCCCGCACAGCACAGGTACGACGGCGAGGAGGAGAAAGTTTCATAAAGGCCTTTTGTATATCTCGCTCTGAAATCTCGTATCAGTAGATGAAACGAAGACCAAGCAAGCAGATTTTGAAGAAACATTTAATAATTTATGATGTACTTGGCACTCATATAGCACCTTTCATCCACGGTTCTTAAAAGACTTCAGAGATGTCAATAAATGATACAAACATAATAATGTCTTATTATAATAAAGCCATTTTGCATGTCCATAAACAGGAAGAAAATACATTCCTAGCAAGATGAATTGTTTTATCTATAACCAAAAAAGGGACTTTGTAAGAAAGTGGGACATAAAAGCAGAAATCTTTGTTTCTATCTCTTCCTTGTAAACTTTTTGAGGAAATTCATAGCTTTAGGCAGAGGAATTATTTCATACCTTACCAAAAATACCTGCTTGACTGGCATTTATTATCCACGGTGCTTGTAAGGCCTCCTACACATGGTGGAAGTTTGCCCTCGTGCTTGGTAGCCTGCCAGCCGAAAGGGTTTTACCTGTGTATAAAGCATCAATGTGAAGCCTCTGCCTCTGTGATTAGGCTCATCTGCAAATATTTCCTTTTATATGTTACCAATAAATAAGGTACTGTCTATAAAGTCTTTTCCCCTCAAATGCAAAACAGGTGATGGATGGCCATGAACATCAGGGTCATCGTAACCTCAGTCTCCCCTGGAGATTGATTGGGTTTTTTTTAGGATATTACATTATTCCCCTCCCATCATCTAAGGTGTACATGGGCAAGTGTTTGAGGTTTTGAAGCCAAAATTTCTAACAGGTTTTTCAACTTACAGACAGGAGTTTAGACTTTAATACAGCAGAGAGCAGCACAGAGGGAGGAAGGCTGAGGCTCAGTGCAGGATGCTGCCCAGCACCGTGCACTACCCAGAGCAGCTGGTGTCATTCACTTGGTGCTGCCTCAGCCTACAGAAGTGTCCTTCACGGGACGGCAAGTGCAACAGCAGCTCATCAAGTGGCACTGCGGCGGATGTAGCTATGGAGTTGGGTTCAGAAAAGGCCTAAAAAAACTCCAAATGGCCATCAGTGAGGTTTTGAGATTGTTTTACTCTAATCCTTTACCCTAAGCAGAGGGTTATAAAACCACCTAACTCTGGTTTATGCATATTTCTACTACACACCGAATTAAATGAAAATGCAGACATTAAATGGAACTATTCAGAAGGAAAATTCCTTAATGCACAAAGGTCTTCAAGTGAGACTGTTACATGCAGTACTTACCATTAAAAACATTGTTATTTGCCAGCACTTACCACATCATGGCATCTGAGATGTTATTCTGATAAGCTATTCCAAACAGATGGGTTAACTGTGGTTTCTTGGAAAATGCATGGTTTTTAATTGCAGCAACATTACCTGCGTTAATGGACATGGTAGGATGTGGGTGAATGTGTACTTGTACTTAAGGCTGTCCAGCGTTTTCCACTGCAAGAAGCTATTTGCTGCTGTTTATAGCATCACCAAGCTTTGTCCATCACGAGCGCAGGGGCCCCAGCTTGGTGGGTGCTTACAACTGATGTTGCTTCTGAAGTGCCAAGAGCAGCGGTTCGTGCAGCCACGGTGAAGCAGCTTCTCCCTGCCCCACCTGAAAGCCTCTAATGCCTGCTCATTTTGAAGTGTCCGGCGTGCTTTGCAACAGTAAGGCTTTTGAAATGAGGTGGGGGATTGGGGTGGTGTTAGCCCAGGGAAAATCCTTCTCTCTTTGGCTGAAACACACGCTTTAGGAGATATGTAAATGTATGATCCGAGGAAGTTTGTTAGCATCTGACAACAAATCTTTTTGATGCTCTCATATGCAGACAGACAAGCTAACTACATATTTTACCATGTAGCTTTGCATTCCACTTTTGCCTTCTTGGCAGTTTGCCTCTCTTCCTTTATGTGTTATTTGGCTCAGTTCTTGCTTCTGTTACAGGAGCCCTCTTTTATTTTTCTATTAAACATAGGGTATTAAAAAATACATATAAATATACAAATACCTGATGGGAGGGAGCCAGGCTTTTCTCAGTGGTATGCAGTGACAGGACAAACAGCAATGGGCACACACTGAGGTACAGGAAATTCAGTTTAAATCTAAGAAAACCCTTTTTTGATGGGTCTAACACTGGAATAGGTTGCTGAGAGAGGCTGTGGGGTCTTCATCCATGGAGATACTCAAAACCCAAGTAGACACGGTCCTGGGCAGCCTGACACTGCTTGAGCAGGTGGGTTGGATGAGGTGGCCTCTGGAGGTGCCTGCCAGCCTCCGCTGTTCTGTGAGCCTGTGAATACATCTAGATTCTGTAACATCCATAACTATACGTTAAAAAATGATGTCTTCATGATGTGGTCCGAGAACCTGGGTTTATCTCCGCCAGCCCATGCGGCTGCCCAGCCGAGGCACGAGGCTCACCGCCACACAGGGCAGTGGAGAAGGCCAGGAAAAGAGAGGCATTACCATGTGCATTGTGCTGGTCATGCAGACAGCTGGCTGGCACTTCATCTGCAGGACCTTCCCACAATGGTCCTGGGAAAGGGACAGCAGATGAAATAGCTGGGCAGGGTAGGTAGCCCTTCCATTCTGGCTCTAGCTTCCACTTAAAATAAAAATGAACCCATACAAACCCTCAATAAATAAACAGAGAGAAAGGCTAAGTGAAGAGCATACAAGCTACTTTGACAGCAGCAGTACAGCTGGTGACTGATTAGAGAGGTAGCCCACCGAAGCCCAATTATAATCTAGTGTTTAATTGCTCCTGGCCAGCACCAGCCCCCTGGGCAGGAGGCAGCTGGCTGTCTGCAGTCCTCATACACTGGAGGAGAAGGGGAAATAACTTTGCTGGCTCTGTGGGTTTTTTGTCTTTGGCACAATTTGGAAACAAATCACTCATCATTTTTATTGCTGTAAATGTTACACTTTTTTTTTTTTCCCCTTTATGTGAGGCAACCTTTAATTAGCTGCATGAGTAAGACCACACCATCTCTCTTAAATGACTTTAAATTGTATCCTCATAAGGTTATTTCTTTTGTGGGAAGCTAGCAGGTTTTTCAGCCCCATCTACTCCTACCCTCCTCGTGGAAGAGGCTGCTGCTGGGCTTCTCTCCCCCAACATGACTTCCTTCCGTGACCGTGGCCTTCACACTTCATTCTCTTCCTCACCCCAGTAGCAATGCTGCTCCCTGGGGAGGGAGCCCCCACCTTGCCCCTGCCACCCCTGGGCTGCAGCATTGGGGCAGCTCCCTGCCACCCCCCCAGGCAGCCCTTTGCTTTCCCAGTGAAGCCGTCTGGAGCTAAAAAAGGGTGCAAAGGGCTGCTTTCTGCCAGATTTTCTGCAGCTAATCTAACCTCACTTTGGAAGGGGCTGGGAGAAAGGATTGATGATTGTCAGCTCTTGAAAAGTAAACTTCACAAATTACCAGTGCTGCGAACAAGTTGCTGCACCAAGAACTGAATATAAGCAGTTAGGTTGTGGTAGACTATCAAACTGATTATTGCTTTTTAATATACAAAAAATATATGTTACATATGTAATACATGTCACATATGTGAATTATATATACTATTATAACTTTTTTTTTTTTTATATATATATATTAGTAAAATTCAAGCTTTATGGTCAAATTGCTGCAGAATGGTTTCTGACGGCAGAATTGCCATGGTGCCGGTGGCATCCCCTTTGCCTGCCCGTCCCTTGGCAGCTGGCTGTGCCCCGAGCAGCGCCGAGGGCAGGGCAGAAGCCACAGGGCACATGGGGGCTGCTGCAAGCTGGTGGTGCAGCTGATGCCCAGCCCATCACCTGGTGGCAAGGCAGTGAGGGGGAGACCCCCGTGGAGGCAGCATGCTGCTGTCCTTACCTGCTCTCACACCAGCAGCTTCCCTTTTTGTCCTTCTTCCACCCTGTGGAAAGGGACATTTTTTTGTTCCTGGCTCCTTTTGCTTGAATCAGGAGTGTGCCTGTGTGCCTGCCCTATTTGGAAATTTTTGACAAAAGGTAATTCTTCTTTCTTTCCATCCCCCTTCTTTTTTTTTTTTCTCTGTTTCTGCCACCTGACTCTGTGGGCTCTGGAGCTGTGACTTTCCTCAAAGCTGACAGTTAATCCAGGCAATTCAGAGGAGAACATGGAAGAGAGTGATCCAGGACCTTGTGACCGCCCCTTCTCCCTACTGCTGGTTTGCAGGTAGCCTGGGACAAACTGGCTTCAGTCCTCACTTTGTCTGCTCATAAAATGGGTCACCCAGCCTATTCTTCATCAAAGCTGTCCCAGTTGGGCAGGTAGCAAGATAAGGGGGAAAGAAGAGAAAAGATTTTAAAAAGGAACGGCCTAATTCACACTCCTTTTGAACCACATGAAGGCTCCCTGCATTCTCCAAATTGGGTTGAAAGCACCTGTGGATGTCCACAGACTTCCAGGCTGGAAGGGAGCAAGAGCCACTTTTGTGCAACCGCTGCAGAGGGCTGCGAGCACCCTTGCTGGTGGCAGACCCTTGCACCCCCAGCCGCCCCCTCCCTGCCGCACTCAAGGCACCCGTGTTCTGCCGTTCCAACCACGGGAGCACCTGACTGTCCCATGGGGCGAAGGTCCCACAGACATGCCAAATCCTGTTGGTCATGACTGCAGTACCGTCCATGTGTAGAGGTCAGGAAAGACATCGCACTAGAGCCCTGCCAGGGTGATCAGTGCTAATGGGACAACTTTTCATTTCCATTTTTAAAGCAATGGGCAAAAGGCCACATACATCTTTATCTAGACCAGGCAGCAGTTTACCCTTTCTCTTACATGATCTAGCACAGAATCCAAAGAGGATAGATTGTTTTTTATGGCTTTTAACTCTACTTATGAGCAAAGTCCTCCCCAGCATTGTAGCAGCTAGTAGTTCAATCTTCAGATAGACTTGTTTTTCTTACTTTCATTGGAAAATTAAGATGAACAAAAAACTTACTGAGTTGCATTTATTATAGAAAATGTCATGTTCATTAAAAGTAAATACTCCAGAGACTAGTTAGTTTTGTGCCAGTCAGCCTAATAATGCATTTCACATTCTGTGTTCACGTATCAGAAAAGATCTGGTATCATCTATGATTATGGGTAAGACTGGCTTCTGGCCAGTCTAAATGAACTGTGTGGTGAGCTGGTTACACTGGGAGACAAAGCCCAAGCCCCAGCATCGCAGGCTGACTGACTCATGACTCTTTTCCATCTCAGAAAGCCCCCGCCCGAAAGTCAGGTTTTCCTGCATTGACTAATGTTTAGTGTGAATTACTGACATTGGGAAATGTGTTTGTCTGTACGGGGTTTTTCATCTCTAAATGCAGATGTACTACAGTTAGGAGATATTTAAATGTACAAGTTACAAGGTACAAGTAAAGAAGAGCCGTTGGGATGTAGATGTGAATAATTGAAATCTTCAGTAACTGGGCACTCAGAGCAAACAATTTAGGACAGTGGGGAAGTGGGATGCATTTCTACTCAGAAAGTATTCATATAACCATAGCGTACCTCTGTGGGCTTGATTACCTCCTGATCTTAAAGATGACATCTCATTTAAATGCATTTTAATCCTATTAGTACAGAGAGGATGAACAAAACAGTGTTACAGGCTGCAACAGCCCAGCCCTGTTCCCGACATGCCCATGAGGACAGACGGTGATTACCACACGGAGTAACTGACACATCTGCACAGAGCTACTCGGACATGAGCAAGGAGAGTGGAAGCAAGTCCCACCTCTGCAATCTACCTTCATCAGCACCACTTTATGCCTGTTCAGCTCTGCCAAGCGACTCCTTGAGGTTTCATGCCTTGAAGGGGGGTTGTTCTTATGGAGGATGCATGGCGGTCTGCTCTGGGTTGGTTTGGAAGAAGCTTATCACCATTCTTAACGTGGGTAGCGTGTTTTCTTCTTCAGGAGGGGCCCTGAGGTGGTTGTTCGGGTCCAATTTTAAACCTGGGAGGTCACTGGATGAAATTACCCTTAAAGTTAAGTGTTTCCCTGGGTCAGCACTTGTGCTGCCAGCAGGAATGTGCTCCAGCTCCTCCAGGATGCATAGCTGGATCCAAACACTGCTTTCTCCTTTACCCTCTGGTCACCCTGCTGAATTCAGTAGTTCCCCAAAGTTCACATTTCTGCACCAACAGCAAACACCTCTTAATCTACTTACTGTTTGGACTATGGTGTACTTATAAAGATGAGCTTACATCTCAGGATGTTGTTCTGTGATTTCCCACCCCCTGTTTCTCAGTTACCTGCAGCACAGAAACACTCCAGGGACCTTCCTCAGGACCAGATCTGGACACACCACCATGCAAGCTCCTGCTTGCCACTGTCCCAGGCTCTGTTTGAGGCAAGGAAGGCCATTTGCTGCAATAAGGTGGTAAAATTCACCATCTGGGGTGGGAAGGCAGCACTAGGGATCAGTACATTGGGTGCGTGCTTCTCAAAGACACAGTCCAGTTGCTGCGGGGAGGTTTGCTGGCTGAGGCTGCCTGTAACAGCCGGCGCTGCCTCTGTTATCTCGGAATGACGCTTTGCTTAAACTAAATGCTATTATTTCTGGAATACCGGCTTAGCCTTTCTCCAAACGAGGCAAAGGGGGTCCTAGGATCCAGTTCCTATCCCCAGCCTAGTTCAAAACTTTTATCCAGTGACGGTCTATTGCAAAGCAACTTCTTGTAAAGTAAAGTATCTTGTGAGAAATCAGGTGTGCCCTCACTGCTAACCATGCTGAGCCTTGGGCCCGCTCAGTCTGGCCCTGTTGCTTTGTATGCAGTGTCGTAGTGCTTCTGCAATTGGGCCAGCATACTTTTTTAATTGGGCACAACACTGAGCAGAACTGCACGGGTCTTGGTGCCCAGGTCGCAGCTGGGAGGATGAAGGCCATTTCAGCAGCACCGCATACTGGCCTGTATTGTCTACCTAAGGACTTCAGCGTATTGAGGTCTTGAGAATAGTCAGGGCTGGGGGAAAGGGTTTTATACATCAATATTTCTGCAGTCTTTCAACATGCATAGGAAATGCACCTAATGCTATGTCACTACTATCATCTATGAGAGTAGTACAACTAATGAAAATGGCAGTCAGGGAAATTTAGACATAGTCGTCTCTTGTCAAGATAAACAGTTGAGTTATCCCAGTTAGAAACTTTGTGTTTCCTGCACTATGCTTGCACATAGGGAAAGGCAAAGTGCTTCTCTCAGATGGGTAGATTATTAGGCTTTAATCAAAAGGAAGATCTGGACATGTGTCTGATCTTCCTGTAACACACGTCCATATCTCTGATTAGCATTGCATGGTGTTGGTTTCTGCTTTACTCTCATCAATTTACGTTGTGTAGTATAGGCTCCATACAGACAAGAAAATACGCTGGGTTGGACACGAGGACTGTCTGAAACCTGAAATTTGGCTCTGAGAATTTTCAGTCATTGTTTTTCCTTATTCTGAAGCCACGGTGCTACAGATGAAGAGACTTCGTTTCGATCCAAATTTTTTTCTGTTTAGAGAAGACATTTTATTATCAAAGAGAAAAATGCCCTTCAGATTGTGGGTTGCTGTGGTACAGGCTTGTTCTGTTTTTGTGATATCATCAAAAGGTAAAATTGGCCAGTGATACCATACACCACACCAAAAAAAAAAAAGAAAAAAGAAAAAAGAAAGGAGGGTCAGGAGAAACATGCGCTCGCACACATAAGTCCTTGAACTTCCACAAAGAGATATCACGTTACATTTTGCAGTGTTTCCTAGGAAACCATTTTAGTGTAAAAGGAACTCTTTGTCTCCTGCTCTTTGCAAAATTGTTTGAACCACCATATCTCATAAAAGGTTGCTTCACAAGCAATTTATGCAGCATTAAAAAAAGCTCAATCTGCAGTTTGCTGCACCATCACAGGCAATACCTTTATCAGCAGCCTGAATACTTTAGATTGTATTTGTTGAGAATTGATAAGATTATGTCATCATTTCTAAGTCAGAGAAATAAAACCGTCTTGATTTCTCTTTTTTTTTTCTTCCCGTTTCTGACATAGAGTGCCTTTCTCTACATAGCAAGGAAGTATTTAAATAAAAAAATAAAAGGGGGCATAAATTGTTTTGGGAATCTCTTATCAGCACCTTTTTACTAGCATGTTGGCTGAAGAAAAGGTACATTTTGGTTTATTTTTCCTTTGACCACAGAAGAGACTGGATGGCAAGCATGGCTCTTACTCCCTGGTGTTAGCTGTTGCGTGGCTGTGCCCATGTGCTGATGCCTGTCCACCTGCAGAAGGTTGGAACAAAGTATGCCCTGAATTACCATGCCCTTCAGCCCTGCAGGCTGAGCCCCCTGGCTGTGCAAGGAGCTTCCCCAAAATGGGGCAGTTACTCAGCTTTTGCAGTTTTGCTGTTTGCCTGGCCCAGCATCCTGACTGCTCTGGAGGGTGCAGGCGTCCCGGTCCCGGGATGCAGACAGGGAAAAAGTCCTCCATGGGGCTGAATACCAGGGCAGAATCACAGAATCACGTAATGGTAGGGGTCTCAAGGAGCAAAGCACCTGCGGGTCACGTCCCCTGATAGGAGGTTTGGTAAGGGTCTGGGGGGGCTTGTGTCGGCTTTGGGAAGGGAACTCCTGGGAGCCCCGGCCTGCCGGGTGGGTCTGGACTGTGTGGGGTCGGGGCTGGGGCTGCCCGGGGCAGCAGTGGGTCGCTGAGCCGGGGGGTGGCCCAAGGGCGCGGCTGGTTGCTGGGGGTCCTGTGGTGCGCTCGGTCGCCTGGGACACCACAGGGGACGCGTCACAGGGCGGGCGGCTATAAAAGGCGCCATCAGGCAGCGCTGCCCCAGTTCGGGACGGGACACTGGTGAGTGGGCTGGCGGGGGGAGGCTGGGCTGGGCTGGAGTGGACCAGGGCCGGGGCAGAAGCGCTGGCCCCTGGGCGGGTGGGTTCTCACACGGCAGAGAGGGCCCAGCCGCTGGCGGGAGCGCCTTGGGCCAGGCCCGGTGCCGCCGCCGGCGGGGCTGGGCGCAGGCCTTGCTGCCTCCCCGCTGCCTCGGCCCCCCTCCTGCCTGCCCCCAGCTCCCTGCGGCTCCCGTCCCCCCTGCCGCCAGCTCCCGCCCTCCCTCCCAGCCCCACTGAACCCCTTCTCTCCCTCCTCCTGCAGGCCATGGCTGCTGCCAGATTGCTACTGTCCTTCCTTGCTCTGCAAAGGATCTGCCAGCTCCCATTGCCGGTGGGCGATGAGCTGGACGAGGGCATGCAAGAGCGCCTGCGTCAGCGTGCTGAGTTTCTGGAGGAGCAGCTGAGGCGGCTGCTGCAGGAGCTGGAGGAAACCCACCTGGAGTCGTGGAGCCAGAAGGAGAGCGACGTTTCCTGGGGAGCCCCGCTCTTCTGTGCCTTGTCGCAGTGGCACTTCTGGGCTCTTCCTGGGGTCCTGCTCCTGCTCCTCGGGCTCGGCTGGTGGCTCAGGAAAAGGAGCCGTCGGCCAGCCAGCAGCAGCAAGGAGGAGGGTTCCGGAAAGAAGGCGGAGAAGCAGGAGCAAGAAGCAAAACCCAGTCTTGCACTGCACACGCGCCTGGTTTCTGCCGAGCGCCTCCTTGAACTGTCGGAATCGTTCAAGAAGGTGGAGGACCTGGTAGATGATCTTCTCCGCATCTGCCACCAACGTTGCAGAGACACTTGGATGCCACGCGTGAAGCCAGTCGTCGGGGTGGAGAGCGCTTTAGGAGGTTGGGGTCCCCAGGAGGATGATGCCATCTACCGCCTGCTGGTGCCCCTGAAGCCTCCTCATGGGCACACCTTCCGTCTGGAGCTGGGCACCACGGAGGGGATGGCGGCCAAGTACTCCTGCATCCGCGTGGAGCGGGAGTGCAGCTGCAAGAGGGAGCGGGTGGCGAAGGACACACCGTGCTTCCTCCACTGCCACCAGGAGCAGCTGGGGAACAATCCGGGTCCCAGCCTCCTCGACACCCTCTGCACCGGCGCCTACCTGGACGTAGAGAAAACGGCCCGCTGGTTCCAGGACATGGTAAAAGACGCCTGGGTGGCTTTGCCTCAGTCGAGACACTGCCATCTGAGGGTGCTGCCCTCCGAGCGCTCCTGCAAGCTCCGGCTGACGGATGCTTCCAATAGTACCGTCTTCATTCACATGATGCTTGGGGTGCAGCAAGGTGACTCGTACGCCTTCCTGAGCATCCAGTAGGAAGAGACCGCTGCAAGGAGCCTTGCGACAGAGACTCCCTCTACCACCTGGACCTCCTCTTCCAGGCAGTCCATTCCCTGTGGGAACTTCACCCCGTACGAGGATGGCAATAAATCACTTGTTTGTTTGAACAAACGCTGTGTCCGTGAGTGGCCATGCATCACTTTGTTGGGGAAGGCGGGCACGAGCTGCTGGCTGCGCAGCTGCCGCAGAGTCAGGGGGCCTTTTGCAGAAGAGCCGCTGCAGTGGGCTCTGGTTGCCTGAGTCCCTGGGCTTTGGCTTGCCAGGTGGGGTGGGTGAATCCCAGTGGGCAGCTTGGCATCACACAGCTGCTCAACCCCTTGCCCCAGTGGGACAGTGGTGCAGAGAATCTGAAGGGTAAAAGTGGGAAAACGCGTGGGCTGAGCTCAGACCGTTTAGTAGGTAAAGCAAGAGCTACGCGCCTAAGCAAAGCCAAAGAAAGAACCCCTTCACTACTCTCCTGCTCTGCCAACCAGACGTGCCTTTTTGGGAAGCATTCTGCCTCAAAGAGGATGGAGGGTGTTGATTGGGGAACAGGTTCTGAAATAGAGCTTTTCCCTCTGCTAGCAGAAAGGGAAAGAAAGAAGGTTAATGTAGCGATTGTTTGTATAAAGTTAAAGGCGCATAACTTCACAAGGAAATCCCGGGAAAATGAACTGGCTTCAGAGCTAGTGAGATACTGAAGTGGTTATGCAGCAACTCTTGAGCTTTTACCAGTTGTGGGTGAAGTCCAACCAGATGCTGAGCGCTCATCACCACCAGGGAAGTCACCCAACACTTTGACAAACTCAGTCACGCTTGGAGTATTTATCGTATTGACCAAAAACCCGTGGCTTTGTGGACAACGCGTACTACAAGGAGTGAATAGTCACCAACACCAATTCTATGCTAAAAGTGAAAGCACTTTTGTCTAATAATAAGGTGAAAATGATTTTTCCCACATGTTGTTAAAATACTTATTCAGTTATTTAATGAAACAGAACCACAGGATCAGAGGATCAGAGGATCACAGAATCACAGGATCACAGAACGGTGGGGGTTGAAAGGGACCTCTGGAGATCACCTAGTCCAACCCCCCTGCCAGAGCAGGGTCACCTAGAGCAGGTTGCACAGGAATGCATCCCGGGGGGCTTGGAATGTCTCCAGAGACAGACACTCCACCACCTCTCTGGGCAGCCTGTTCCAGTGCTCTGCCACCCTCAAAGTAAAGAACTTCCTCCTCGTGTTTAGATGGAACTTCCTATGTTTCTGCCCATTACCTCTTGTCCTGTCACTGGGCACCGCCGAAAGAGCCTGGCCCCATCCTCCTGACACCCAGCCTTTAAGTGTTTGTAAGCATTGATAAGGTCCCCCCTCAGTTGCCTTTTTTGCAGACTGCAAAGACCCAAGTCCCTCGGCCTTTCCTCCTAAGAGAGATGTTCCACTCCCCTAATCATCTTGGTAGCCCTTTGCTGTACCCTCTCCAGCAGTTCCCTGTCCTCCTTGAACCGGGGAGCCCAGAACTGGACACAGTGCTCCAGATGCGGCCTCACCAGGGCAGAGGAGAGGGGGAGGATGACCTCCCTTGATTTGCTTGCCACACTCTTCTTGATGCACCCCAGGAGGCCATTGGCCTTTTTGGCCACAAGGGCACATTGCTGGCTCACGGTCATCCTGTTGTCCACCAGCACTCTCAGAGCTTACGGGCCAGAGAAAGAGCTGGGTTTCCACTGAGCTCTTTGCCAGTTACCTTTCGTTATTTATCATCTTCCTTTAAATCCAGCACTAGACGTCTGCTATTTCATCTGAAGGAGGATGAATGTGAGGGCACGCAGTGCCTGCACCGCTGCCGGCAGGCTGGCTTGTGCTTCCCCTGCTCTTTGCTTAAAGAGCTGACCTAATGAGTTTTGTTCCCTCCTGTAGTCCCTGTCATTTATAGTTGTTATAATTTCCTGTCATAGCCACTTTTTTCCTCCCCCCCTTGTGATATTGCAGGGTTCAGCTATATGGCTGATGTGCTCTGACTGCAGTCTGGTAGATTTGTCTTCGTCTTAATATATTATTTATGATGCTATTATTCCTTGCAGCGGACTGCCAGCCACGCTCTGCATACAGTTGCTGGTCTTCCAAATGCATCATGGCCAGCAAAGGAAAACACTGATCTAATTGAATTAACAGTGGTGCTCTTAGTCTTTAATAGAGTTTGTCATGAAACACTAAGCAGATGTGACAATGATCTTGGTTAGTCATATTTTTGTCCCTACTCCCAGACATGGTAACTGTTAGCCAGATCAGTGGGGAGGATAATTTTCCCTTGCTGATCAGTAATTGTGCTTACCTAGACATGTGGCAATCACTTCGGACTGATGGTTGAAATAAGCCAAGGACTTCAATAGCAGAAAGTTTTATGTTCTGATAATAAACTTGGCTAATTAAAACAAGATGCAGATGGTACTGCCACCTAGCAATTATTTTCACCTCACTTACTCTGACTCCAATTATAGCCTTTCCCTACTGACTTACGCTGTTTAAATTACGAAGTCAGGGGGATAGATGACTATTTACCTGTTTCTATTCATACAAAGAAGTCTAACACATTATCGTTCTCCTGCACAAGGCATGTGATGATGGTCTTAGTACTTATGCTGAAAAGAGAAGCATCTCCACTCTTTAAAAAAAAGTAATAAAAAGACTACTTAGAGTCTCATTAGCAGACACACGCGTCAGCAGGAAGCATATGAGTATTACACACACAATGTGTTTCTCTAACACTTGTTGGTTGGAGCAGGTACCATACTTCTGGGAAATTAACTTTAATTGGATAAATAGAAAACCAGCCTTAACTAAGCCAGTCCAACCCACTTTCTCAGCTTATTATTTTCTTTAGACACTCTGAAATGCTTGATGTTGATCCCTTGGGTGACCCTTGCTTCTTTCCAGAGTAAAACACGTTTACAAGGAGAGGTGAGGCAATCAGCCATCAAGAATGGGTTAGGTTTGCTCAATCCTGCCTCAGTGCAGTGGGGTAGACAAGACTACCTCTTGGGGTCCTCCACGTTGCTTTAAACAAGCTTTATAGGCAAGCTTGAGGGAGCAAAAATCCATGTCCAGCCCTGGGGGAGAGCACAGAGTAATCCTGCTAATTCGGTGACAGAAGAATGATCAGGAATGCATCCCAGAAATGACTCTGGCCATTGGCTGGATCACTGTGTTGTACCTGGTGTTGATGCATTACTGTTCTGGCACTTCATTCTGGCACCCCCTTTCATGCAAAATCAGCCCTGTGTATTGCCATCCTGCTGGCAGTAAAGCAGACTGAACTGCCCATGCTTTTCCTGATTGCCTACATTTTTTTCATATGAGGACCTTTCAGGTGCAAAATATTCCCTGCTGTAGAAGCTACAACGGGGCAGGATTTGCAGTTATATTTGAAATAACACTCTTGTGTAGTTTGAAAAGGCATGCCCATTGGAGGGAGAGGGGAGGAACAGGGTGGTGGACCAGGACTTATTTATGGAGACCTATTGTTTTGAGTCATTCAGCTGGGTTCCATTTTGTGTAAAAATATATATGCAAATTAATGCTGATTGGAAAGGAACTTCCATGCATCCTCCATGACATGCTAAATTAGGTCAACAAGAGTACCATTATTATGATGAATAAGGTGATATTAACTTGACTGAAGTGCTCAAAGCATGCCTGCTTTCTCCTGGGTATCTTTGCCCTGTTCAGCTCCAGGGTGTTTCTGTGGTTGGTGTGGCACCAGTGGTTCCTACAGGGGATGGATCTCATGATTCAAGTAGGCAGCGGGCAGCTCAGGGGTCTCCTCCCCTGTCAAAAGCCACCATACTGGAGGCTCAGGGCACTGCCTCTTCTCGGGGCAGCGAGCTCAGTGGAGGAACCTTTCCTTGGCAGGGTGCTGCTGCTTGGCTGGCCAAGTCCTCACCGTGTCAGTGGGATCTAACGCACCTCATTTCCTCCGGTTCCTCTCCCGGTCATTTCAGCACAGCAGTATGGTGAGACAGGTCTCTATCAGAGACCACGTGCGTGCCAGCGCAGAGATGAACATTTGGGGAGGTGCTGCCAGGGAAAATTGCTTTAAAGGGCTAGGTTCGCACCTTCCCTCGGGCAGCAGTTTGTGGCCACACAAGTAGAGCAGTTACGGACCTCATACGGCTTGTGTATCAGGGCATCCCTCTTCCCACCCTCCCTCCTTCATGCCCATGCTTTAAGTGGACCTTCCTTTCATTGGCAACAGACGGAGGAGCTCTGCAAAGGAGGTGGCCACTGCCACTGCTGGAGGTGCTCTTGGGCCCTGTCCTTCAGGCAACAGCCTGCGATTGTTTACAGAGGAATATGATTATTAATGTTAAAATAGAGGTATATGAATCTTTGAATAGCTTCCATAGGTGCTGCTTACCTGAAGCACTTCAAACAAAGCTGGACAACGTAACTGCACAGACTGCACGGCTGCAGGACTGAAAACGATATGCATCTGAGCAACTGGACAGCATTCGCTTTCACGTGTGCTGCAACTCTGGGAGCGCACACGCCAAATGCAGCGGAGTGTGGAGCATTGTGTGACCACAGAGTGTCCCCCATCCCCAGGCTAGGGGTCCCTCAGCATCACTCGGGGCAGCCTGCCAGGTCCTGGCCGTGGCAGGCATCATCCCCCCGTCCACACTGCTCATCTGCATGCCGGCGCGCCTGGCTCAAGGGAAGCCTGCACCTGAAATAAAGAGAGACACATCTGTGGGCAAGGCACTGAAAAAACACGTTTGCAATGCTCTGCTCTTGTGTGCCACTGCTATGCCAAGACCACCACCTTTGGAGACCTGGTGTCCTTCAGGGCAGAGGGGGGACATGGAGCTGTAGAGGGGTCTCCTGCTTTCCACCAAGGAGAGCATGCCAAGGCTTTGTGATTTACCTTTTTAAATCCATCATGTCCTGCTCCTTGATGAAAGCTCGTACTTCACCACTTTCTGATGAGCCAGTGTCAGGGCTATCCGTGGTGCGAAGTGGGGGACTGGCACATATTGGAAAGGCTCTAGGTCAAGAACGGGGTGCCCTCGCAGGGCAGGAAAGCCCAAGTATGTCCCAAGCAAGGGCAAATTACTGGATTGGATCCCTCATCTCTACAGGGTCACATGGAACTCGTGTCACAAACCAAAATCACTTAGTCCAGTAACTAACATAAACAAGCATTTACCTGTACTGTAATGGCTAAGCGTAAGTGACCCACAGTTACACAAAATCAACATGGAGAACGTGGGTATGTTTAATGACTCACAGGACTAGGGAGATTATGTACTCTTGTTATTTATCTGTTTACTACCATTTTCTTGCAGAATTAAAGACTCATGCAACACTCTCTAAAGCAGGCCTATGGAGCACAATAGATTTATGCCTGCGAAAAGAAAACACAAGCTTCTCTGTTTTTAATATGTAAAGCCTGGAGATGAAGTCACATCTGTATGATGATCTATTTTGGTGGACCACGCGTGCTTAAATCCCAGCCTTGATCTTTTAAACTATCAAGTCTGCCATAAATATTTGATGATGAACAAGCTCATAAAAAGAAAATGCGGAATATGAATAGAGGGAGAGCAAATGTGTGATTCAATTTTTAATTACCATCACCTTACTCTAGAGTCAAGTTCATCTTCTGTGAGAGACAGAAAATGACAAATTTCTTTCTCACCATAACCTGATTTAAATGATCAGCATTGCATTTATATGTATTTTTAAAGGAAAAGGATAAATTGTCGTAGAAACAAAAGAACTGGAACACAAGAAATAAGGTAGAACAGTCTGGTTTTATTACCATATGTGATCAAGAGCTTTTATTTCACCTTGTCGCCTCCTTCTTTCTTTTCCTTTCCTGCTTTTTTTTTTTTTTTTTTTTTTTTTTTTTTTTACAACATACATTAAGTTGTGAATCAGATGTTAGGGGGATGTGGAAATGAAGGGGAAACTGGTGACATCACAATACTTTACAACTTTACAACAAATGAGAGTCTGAATTTGTTGCATCTACCAGTGTATAGCAAGGGTGGAAAGCAAAGGCACACATAGGTTCATGAACCCCTCGAAACAAAGGGTGGAAGGGAACCAGGAGTGGGAAAGGATGAAAACAGAAGACCCACCAAGTACAAAATGCATGTTTCAAGGTCAACCCGGTAACTGGTGTGGCGTACATCGCGAAGGCAGATCGCTGCACAGGCTGTTGTTGTGATTATTCGTCCCTATGTTTTTGGGAGATCACTTTGTGGGGCTGTATCAGTGGGAGCTGCGCATTTGGTGCTCCAGGGGTTTGGAGCTTGGTGAAAAGGTGGCGAGTTGGTTCTTTAAAAAAAAAAAAAAAAAAAGACCTTGCTACCTACTGTTTTCAAAGGGTTTTCTGTTTGTTTTTATTAAAACAACAACATTGCTTTGGATACAGAACTATCTACTCCAGTCTGCATAGTTCACTAGGGGTGAACAAAACTGTTTTATAAAAGAAGCCATGATGAAATGAAAGAACATGCAAGCACCCTTGTTACACACTTTGGTCTAGACCATCCAGACTTTATATATACCATCTATAAGCTAATGGACTTAAAATCTGTCTTTTCAATCATCCAGAAACAAAACCAAAACCCTGAAAAACAAATGGAAGTATAAAATTTTAAAAAACAAATTGAAACAGAAACCACCTTACTCAAACATACTGTTCAGTAGATATATATATATATATATATAAAAAGCTTAGAAGCGATCCCCATCGTTTTTCTACAGTATGTTGACACAGTTATTGTAACAGATTAAAAACACATCTACGTTTTTGCATAAACTGAAAGACTGGAAAGGAACTTACACACCTGCGCGCACACACACACACGCACACACCTGTGCGCGCGCACACTCCCACACTAGCTACATGCACAGTCACACAAAAGAAACGAAGGAAAAACAAACAAAAAAAAAATTACATTTTTTTCCCCAAAGAAGTACATGCAGCATCCTGGAGCAGCAGGTAGCTACAGCAGGAGCCCGCCTGCCTGTCCTAGCTCCGTGTGCCCTGCGTGTTGTGGGACATGCAGCCGGGCTTTCTGCGGGGCTTGGCCCCTCTCACCCACACTCGTCCGCAGCCCAGGGACACACCAGCCCCGTGGACAAGGGTCTCTGTCACTTCCCCACTGCCTGGCGAGAATGATCCCCGTGCCGATGTGTGGTAAAGGGGGAGTAGGAGGTGGGGGGGAAGGCAGAACCCCCAGCATGGTGCCTTGGGATCGTCGCCGCTTGTAGGTGGTTTTGAGAGAGGACTTGGCACAGCTAGAAAGTCAAATCGAAGTGGAAGGTATGGTGCTAGCCTAACTTCTTGAGAGACACAGGGTTACGACAATAACCACCATGTTCTTTCAATGTCTTTACTCCAGTTCTTGAAAGGGCTTGGAGGAGGAAGGATCAATAAATATTTGCATTACTCAAAGGGGAAAAAGAAAAAGGTTTTACATACTACAGCTCACAAGTATACACAACTGAGGGTGTAAGGCACAAATTTACATGTGGAAGAAAACAGGCTATTCACAGATATATTCCCACGAAAAACCCGTGTGATAAGACCATAATTTATGCATGGTAACAGCCGGCATATTAACTAGTTCACACTGTTTGAGGATTTTGTTTGCCGTCTCACATGCAAGGTGAAATGAGATGGCACATCACAAGCTGGTGCCTTCACAGAAAGTTATTAGCTACTGACAAAGCCATGTTGATAGCAATGGTGCACAAATGTGCAGCTTTTAAGAGTTTCTCTTGCAGTTGCGTTAGAAGTTATGAACTTGCGGTATTTGCTGCTGTCTTAGGTCAGAGGCCCAGCCAACTAATTAGCTGAGAGACTTAAATAGATATCCCCTTTTTTTTCAGCTAATCAGGCAGTCCAGGCACAAAGTTCAGAATTCTAGCTCCAACTTATCTAACTCAGTGAATTCATTGGAAAAATAAAAGAGTTTTAATTACTCCAGTTAATGGGTTTCACGTTAAATAGGTATAACTCTCAAGGTACTTCTGAAGAGCTGCTCACAGGACGATATGCAGAAGTCATTTCCTTAGGAAAAACAAAAGTTGAACAATAAATAAGAGGAGTTACTTGCGTTAACAGTCACGTGTTATTCATTAAAAGAGAAGGGTAGCAGAAATCTATGACATAGTTTGCCCAACATGGCATTTAACTACCGTAACCAAATGGCTGTAACACTGATGGGCATCATTTCACAGTACCTGCACGTAGTAAACTTCTGCCATTGTTAAGTCAGAGTTAGCTTTATCAATGGATTTTTTCTTTTTTTTTTTGTCCTTTTTAAAGTTTGTTTGTTTTTGTAATTATTTGTTTTGCTTTTCAGAGCACTCTTTTCCCAGTTCAGGAATGCGCTGTGCAGCTGGGGGGCAGGGTGAAATGTCACAGTCATCTTTCACCTGTGTGCTTTTGGCTCAACGTTTGTGATGGAGGGTTAGTCATTTGAGCAAAGAACTGGCAGGTTGTGGGGGCGAGTCCTGCAATTGCAAACCTTCAACCATGGGTCATATGGCTCGGGTTTAAAAAAATATTCCACTTTTCCCAGAGAGCAGAAATCCAACACATCTTCAGCTTGCAACAACCGTCTTCTCAGAGGAGCGAGTGATAACAGTTGCAGAACACTGGCTTTCAAGGGCAACCTCTGCTTAATTGCTGTCCTCCCCCCCCCACTCTGATTATGTACATGCATCATTGGGCTTCATGGATGTGGAGAGCGGAGCAAAGGAAGGTTTGGGAGGTACATCTGGCTTTAGCGAGGGTGTGCGTTTCAACCCCGACCTCGTCAGCGAGTTGTAGGCGCTGAGACTCGGCTGCCGAGATACAGTCACAGCCTGTGCTTGAGCAGCGTGGACTTGTATCGAGTCCACTCGCTGTGGAGCTGGCGGCGGGTTGTCGCCCCGGCCGAAGCTCTGATTGCGGGAGAGGTGGGATGAGTTAGAGGAGTTAGTGTTGTTTCTTTTGAGGGTTGACGTCTGGTGACTTCTCGTGAGTGAGTTTGTAGGGTAGCTTCTCTTGTAGTCCACGTTATAAGCAGAAGAGTGCATCTCCAGCCGCTTGCTCAGGCCACTCTGTGACAGCGAGGCGCTCGGCGGCCCGAGGGAAGCTTCCCGCTGTGGTACTTTTGGTGGCATGCTGTCGAGATTTTCCACCAGGTTAACCCCATGGCTGGGGCTTTTGCTACTCAGATGGTCCTTGATAGTTTTGTACTCAAGGGTGGCATTCTGGTCCTCCACAGACATCTGAGCCCCATCGCTCATTTTTGGCTGGTCAACGTACTCGTGCTGGTAGCCTTGCTGGGCTATGGGCAGGACCACAACACTGGGAATGTGACTAGGAGAAGCCCTGAGCGGCAGGTCGGTTGGGATCACGGGTGAGGCCATTGGGGGGATATCTTTTGTGCAGGCATTGATGAGATTCTGGTTTCTCTCCCATTCTCTGCTGCCACGGCTGGGCTTTCTCTTCTGCTGCAGGGTTGGGGTGGACTCAGGGGTTGGCAGTGCGGCCAGGTCCAGATGGTGTTGGTCAGCTTTGATTAGCATCTTGGCAGTGCTGCCTGGGGTAGCCAGCTTGCCATTGTGCATCAGGGGCGTGAGGATAGCTTCAGGCTTTGGCTCCTTGGACTGAGCGTCCCCAAAGAGGCCACTGAGCTTGGTAACGCTGCTCATGGAGCCGCGGCGGGAGTGGGTCAGCTCCTTCTCCTTCCTCTGCGAAACAGCCACATCTCTGCGGCGATGGTCGCAGATGCAGTACACTATGATTCCCGAAAAGATGGCCCCCATGACAAAAGCAAGAATAACAGCAATGGCCAACAGGGTGACCGGCACCAGCTGATCGTGACCCTTCAGGTAACTCTCACGAATCACTCCTGCAATAAACAGCATACAGTGGTTAAACAAACTAAGAATGGGGAAAAGCTACTTATCATTAACTACTTTGTTTGAAGGCATGCCCTGGGAGGTTAATTTGAGTTTTGCAAGGTGATTTTTGATCAGCTCGCCCAAATTTGGAGGCATACTGTACCTGCCAGCTGCATCTTGCATGTGCAGTCTTGGGCTATTAGTACAGCTTTCAGATCTGGAGTTGAAGACTACAAAGTTCAGGAAAGGACAGAGAATTTACTTGCGGGGCAAGTGCCATCAGTTTGAAATCCTGGCCCTGGGCAAGTCACACTGACTTCAGCAGGTCAGAGCTATTATTTCTCCTCCTTTGACACAGTGTTCATTCCTCCCTCGTTCCATCCGATCTCTTCTCAGCTAATACGTTCTTGCTTTTACTACGGTAAACCATTCACATTGAAAAACCTTTAAAAGGAAGAGAGGAGACAGAAGCTCTGCAAATACCAGAGAAGTGCATCCCACATTGTTTAAGGTTTCTTTCTCTGCTCATCATTCTGTTGTCTCTGTCATATGTTTTAAAAGTCAGTGTCACATGCCTGAGCTTCAGGAGGATGCTTAAATAACTATGAAAGATAGAGTACAGTGTTGAAATCTGGTGAGCCTGCTAGATGACTGTCCTTCCTATTTTAATTTTAAAAGCTCTCTCTTGTTCTGAACACATGAACACGTCGACCTCTGTGGTGAAGCCTATGTTTTCTCAGCCGAAAGCCCTGACTCTGAAAGCCTCATCTTGTCATCCTGTGCTGTGGTCAGAGATCATTGCCAAATCTTACTTGGCCCTCCAAGCGCCTGCTGTCAGAGACGGCATCTTTGGCAGAGTGCGCATCCTCCATATGAAGTCCCTACTACAGCATTAATCAATACCCTGAATTTCTGAAGTTGTTTCTTCTGACATAATTGGGCACTAAGCCAGCAGCACTAATGAAAGACAAGCACAGACCCTGTAGTTTGCTTTTCTTCATTTCTGGTTTTGTTCTTAGTGCTTAACAAGGAGCAGCCACAGCCTGACAAGGAGCTGAAGGAACATCTCTCCCACCTCTTTCTCCAGAGAGGGTCCAAGTGCCAGGGCATTAAAAGTTCCACATACTCTAAGGAAATGTAATCCTTGTCCTTATTACAGGAGAGACAGAAAGAGAGAAAATGTACCTCCAAGGCTCTCCTGAGACTTCGTGAAGATACAGAACTTTCATGTTGTAAATCAACTCCTTCTAGAAGAATGTCTTTTCATGTATTTGGCAGACAAGGTATTAGTGGTCCAGAATTAGAATTAAATGCAAAATATTCCTCAGCAAACTATGCTAAAAGAGCACTGAAAAGTTGCCACTATCTCACAGAAGCCTTTGATATGTATTATGGCTAGGTATAGTATTGCTTCTATGGCATATATTTTTCTATTTTTCTGTCCCCATTTAATTGCAGCATTTAGGTGGACAAAGGATATTTGCTTATAAGGTAGGAACTTCATATTTAAAAGCAAAACAGCTCTTGAAATCATAAGCTCCTGCATGTGACATCACAGCTGGTTGCCATGGAAATTATTGTGCTGTGACAAATAGCGGATTACGATTTCATGAGGAGAATAAATCGCGAGAGTGGATGATCCCTTAAGAAAAAAAGATCCTGCATTCATATAAATGTCAATAGTAAAAAAGTAAGGGGAGGAAAGTAAATCTCAGAAAACAATATACAATTAGAAACACTTTTTAAAGTAAGTGCTTCTAAGAGAACCCTCTTTTAAAGTCCAGCAGCTTTTTTAAGAGGCAGATTTTTCTATTCTTTGTCAGCGGAGGTTAACAAGTGGCAGTAGAACTTAGCCCTGTAATTTAAGCCCACATAGAAAATCGCTGTATATAGACCAGAAGCACAGTATACCGGTTATGGCACAATCAGCAGTAACTACATTTCACTGCAAGGGTGTCGGTCTTCGGTGGACCTTACACCTGCTGATATTTACATGCTAGACTCCGCAGCATTTTGAGACCAAATGTATTTACACTTGTAAAACTGTCTGTGGTCATTAACTGAAGAATCAGAAATAAAGAATCTTAAATGGGTGGGAAGGATCGTCAGGGAAGTTTTAAGTCTTATCCAGAAATGCATTGCCGGGTGTTAAGTGAAGAAAAGCTTCAACTTAAAAAGCCTAATTTCATGGACACCCTCCATGCACAAACTTCTCAGAGATATGTCCCTTTGAGCACCTAAGTCCGATGTTTTTTGCATGAAAAAGACTCAAAATCCTTGGTCAGTGCCCACCTAAGGATGTAAGAACGTGCAGTCAAAGCCAACATGGGTTCCTGAAAGGAAAGTCATGCCTTACTAACTATCCTTTTATGTACAGATTCAGGGACAAGAGGCTGCAGTGTGGCCCTGCAGAAAGGGATCTGGCAGTTTTGGTTGATGGTAAGCTCAAGACGAGTCAACAATGTGCCCTGGTGGCCAAAAGGGCCAACCGTATAAAAATATTAGAATGTGTCCAAAGGAAGGCAACAAAGATGGTGAAAAGACTAAAGAGCGTGACTGATGAGGAGCAGCTGAAGATACTTGGTTTGTTCAGCTTAGAGGAGACCTCATTGCTATCTAAATCTTCCTCATGGTAGGGAGTGGAGAGGGAAGTGCTGATCTCTCTCTCAGGTGTCTGGTGACAGGATGAGAAGGAATGGCTTAAAGCTCACATCCGTGCCTGATATTTTCTGCTGGCTAAGTGAAGTTGCCCTCCGCCTTCAGCCTTCTGCTTTAGGCTAAGTCCTATTCTGCGAATGACAGCCTTAAGCACAAACCTGCATCACTGCATACAAACACAACATGGAGTATTCAGTTTTACATTACTAATGGATATTGAATCATTACAACTCACATTACAGAATTGCCACACAATTCAGACTGAGTGAACATGTGTGTTCAAGAAAGGGGTAGCTGAAATGATGTTGCTCATGCTGCAGGTGTTTTATCAGCAGAAATTTATGAGGGTCATAAACCAGCCTGATTCCAGGTAGTTCCTCTCAAGCTCAAACCTCACTGATGCTTATTATGTTTTCTATACTAGAGTTACAGGATATTTAACATTAGTGCTTTTGCTCTAGGCAGGTGGATCTTCTCTGGACACAATGTCAGGTTAATGACATAGTTTATTTTTTATCATGCATCACATTCATGTGTTTTTAGTTACGCAAGCAATCCCAACAAATGATATAAGATGGGCAAGATCTGACCCTGCATTAATGTTTATGGAATAGATACAATTAAATAATGACAAAGTATGAGGAACGTTCAGCATCCTGCTGTCATAACCACCTTGGGGGAAAATCTAATATGAAATATGCTGATAATTGCAGTCATTGTCAATCAAAATCTCAAGCCCCAAGCATCAGTACTAACTTCCTTCCAGACTGGGATGAATAAGCAAGTGTGTGATCCTGACTATGTCCCCACAAGAAGTCAGTTTGAAAGCAAACAGATAGGACAGTGTTTGTGCCACTTTACAGACTGCACTGTGTGTGCTTTTACCTATCCTGCAGTTCTTAAAGAACAACACATTCCCCAAGGCTCAGTCCAGCATCGTTCGTGAGCACTCATTATTCAAAGAATTAAAATACATGGAGAAAATAATCAGAAAAATGTAGGGCCTACATTTTTGAAAGTCAAGTAAAGTATTTGGACACCCAGCTTTGAGGAAATATCCGCTATTGAAAAGTCTTATAGCTATATATTATCTGACATCCTTCCAAGACATTATATACTGGAAAACTGACTGGGCTGTCTGCATAAAATGCTATGGAACCAGACTGTAAAATACAATTGATATACATATCACTATATTATTTTTAACTTATATTTAATAATAAAACAATCATTCTAAATTAAATACTTTTACTTTTAAAATACCATGCCTAGCACTTTCCTGTGTGCAATATGTTCTCTCCAAATGTGAAAATACATTGCTTATTTCATTTAATGTGGTCTGAACTGCTCATCCATACTCGACTGTTTTCTGCAGTACACAGAGACATATTGCCATGGATAAAACCCATCTATTCTTAGCAAAGGGATATTGTTGAGAGAATTACCTGTATTAATATTATACTTGGGAGAGGTCTGGTGGTAAAAATAGCAGTAAAACTGAAAAAGCTTCAAAGACATAGACGAGGTAAAATATTTGCACCTTCAAGCATCAGACCTTACATGCCACAAACATGCTGACACTTATCTATGTCCTTGAAGTCTTCCAGTTAAGTCAAATCCTTCCTTGCAAATCACAGCTGGTCTTATGACTTCAGGGTCTTCCCACATGTGATGTACTATTATTTCTGGCTACTGAAAGAGTCAGGCTAGTCACCTGATTCCCGTAGACAACCTGATCCTTCTTCCCCCACTAACTTTCTGTAATTTCATCCCATGTCCTTTTTTCTGCATCTCCTAACATCACCATTCATTTTCTCAGTCAGTATGCCCTGTACTGTAACAGTCTGGAACATGCAAAATCACCTCTTCTTACTCATCTAATGAGAGAGAAGACCTGATATGGTATTGTATTATTCTGCTATACATAATTCATTCTTTCTTCCAGCAAAGCTTGTAGGTAAGGTACACAGTGTTGGCTGGCTGGTTGGTTAAGAGGACATTAAGAAAAATATTTCCAAACTTTCCAAGTGTTTCAATTCTGAAATGAGCTAGTGCTTGGATAAATCACATGAGTACAGTATTGATCTAGCTTGTTCACTAAAGGTAGTTGCAGAAAGGGGGTGAGGATTCTTCTTTTCATCAATGAAAAAAAAGTATTAAAGGGTTGTATTCAAGGACTGTACCCCTATCTGCTAAAAACCAAGTTAAAAAGCAAGATGTGCACAGTGCTGAAAGTAGTATTGTATGAAAATGCTGAAGCAGCTATTCTAGGCATGTTTTGCTCCTTCTAATTCTAACAGGAAAGAACTTCTGAGGGCAGAAATGTAATTAGAATGAAATAACCACAAAGGAATAGAGTTCATCATTCTAAAGAATACAAGGCATGAGCATAACTGAATAAGAATAATGAATACCACTACAACAAACTTCAATAAAGGAGGACAGATAAGGAAAGACATGAAGACTGAAGCATTTACTCATTTTCCTGCTTCACTTTTCAGCAAAAATCCTCACTCTGATCTGTGATCAGAAATGTAACAAAGTCAGGGAATAAGTGTTGACCAGAACAGAGAAGAGAGGCAGAAGTATTTAGATAATGTAGAAGTTTTCAAGTTGCCTAAAGGAATTTGTCCCCGACTGCTTAAGGAGCTAGCCAAAGCAATTTCTAGACACTGTGCAGAATCTTGGAGAACACTGGAGGAAGTATGAGCATCAAGAGCTCTGGAAAAAGACAAGCATATTACCTGCCTTTGAGATGAGCCACAGCGACAGACCTGCCAGTCCAATTTTTAGAATAGGTATGATACTACAATAAGTGATTAAACAATCAATTTTATAAGCCTCCAACAGAAGGTAAAGTAACTATTAAAAAAATAAAAGCCAAAGCAAATTTGCCAGGATTAAGTTACATTAAACCAGACAAACTTCCTTTTTTTGACAGGATAAATGGCTTACTTTTTATGGGGAAACGTTAAGTACGATACCCTTTGACTTCTGTAAAGTCTTTGACTTATTTTCTCAGAAGCAAATGAAAGTGAGCTAAAAGCTGCTGAACAGCAGCAGTTGAAAAGTATTGATCAAAGATCTACCTGGAAAGGGATCTGAAGTAAGGTGTCTGTCTCAGGAGAACAGCAATTAACAGGCATCTGCAGAATGGAAACCTCAACTCTAGAGGCCCGGCAAAAGAGCTGTCCTTTTAGCATGTACAGTATAAAAAGAAACATCCCATGATAAAGCCTGAATTTCTTTGTCTCATCTGTGATCAGGGGCAGGGATGGCAGAACATCAAGACGAGCCCCACAGTCACATTCCTCTAATTCTAAATTCTGGCCTACGCTTCAGCGGTGACCACAAACTGAAATTCCAGTTTACAATCCTCACAACTGCTTGATGAATGAAAACAAACTGCTTCCCAGAAACGATGTGTGGCTGGCTGTGAGAGGTGCAGCCCGGACCACAGGCCACATGCACCGAGGATGCTCCATGATCACCTCTGCAGGGAGGTGCCATTGTCCCACGTTCCAGAGTCGCCTGCAACAGACGGTAAAGTCATAACCCAAAATGGTGGCACACATGAAACTGAAACACAGAGGTGGGAAATGAACAATGATGTTTTGGCAGGAAAGTGAGGGGATAACTACCAGGAAATAAGGTAATATTTATGCCTAGACCACACATTAAGAACAGTCAGGGAGTGAGTGTCATTGCTGTCTTAACTTCACCTCTCTAATGGGAATAAGCCCACTTCCATCTCCAACACCTACGAAATCACTTGAGACTTCCCACAGAACAAGTCATTGTTCCAGAAATGCACAATGATTTCTTTACTGTTGCTATTTAAGGGAAAAACCTTGCAGGTAATTTCATTCTTCCCTGCAAGCTTCTCTGTCTGATGTACGTCTCCCTCTGCTTAGACTTGCAAGAAATGCTGGTATAGACTCATTATGAATGGAGGTTTTTATGGGCTTCAGAATATCTTTTTTAAATACCACTGAATAGGTTTTCAACATGCGTCTCCAGGTGTTAGAACTGTGTTTACAGGCAGTCTCATGCTGCTAAAAGACTATTTCAACCTGGAAAATCCCTGCAGGTATTAACAAGCATTCTTCCTCCTTTTTAACCAGCAATAGGAATTAAAAAAAAAAAAAATCAGATGATTTAGACTGGACATCCTGATTTAAAGCAATAGCAAATCCAGGAATGACCAGAGTCTATCAATGCTTTCTGAGATCTTATCTCATTTTTTTTCTTGAAGGAATAATTCCAAGGTTTGACATAAACCAACCACATTATAATCCCAATGATTTGATGTTTGCGACTTTATTGGACCTGCTTTGTTGAAAACAGTAAGTACACTTTTCCTTCATCTTCCTTCTGGTTGCAAGGACTTGTTCTGCTGACTCAGTGCAATTCTACCCAATATTCATTTTTCTGGACTCTCCGTGTCACCAGCTAGAATAAACTAGCTCAAACGTTCATAGTTAAAGCTGCCGGTAAATGCTTCTCCCCCCCCCCGCCCCTCGCAGTAAAGCTGTACTGTTGATTTGTAAATATCTCCAACTGTAAGTTTTGCATGACTGTGCTAAGAAGGCGATGCATCTCCCCCCAGATTCTGCCCCATGGCTCTCAAAACCCAGTTGCCCAAGCTAGCAGTCTGAGATATCCAGCAAACAGAAGAGATGAAGAGATGAATGTCTGGTAAAGAAAAAACCTTCAGCTGCAAGAGGCTTGGGGATTATTAGAGGCATAAGGAGAAATCGTACTTCATAACTATGAAAAGAAAATTGATACATAACATGTCTGAAGTAACACGTAACAAAGCCTTGAAAGGAATCTAAACAATCAGATCAGCCATAGTGACCTCTGTCAGGGTTTTTTGGCCCTTACTCAGATTTATTTCAGAAGCAATCCCTCCAGAGTAGGATTATCTGTTGATCTCTAAGGGTGGTTTTATTTTTTCTTTCAACTGGTCCAAATTGTATGACTTCTCTCCACTTTTGATGAATGACTGTCAACTCTCTATAGAAAAAAGATGGTTGTAATTTACTAAAAGAGAGGAGATCAACAGGTGGCTTTGCTCTCAATGGGAAGATGGAGAACTTTCATTCTTGTATTTTTTTTAAGCTAGATAAATTAAGCAAGAAAGGTGAGAGAAACAACTCCACCATGTCCATATGAGATCACCTGTGAGTCCTGAAGTAACATTTTCAGAACCAATTTCAATTAATCTGTTTTTAGTTCGATCATGACCCTGCAATCCAATTATTTTTCTGCATGCCACAGTGGCCATACAAAACCAACACCGTGGCCACACTTGTGAATTTTGAGAAATTAGAAACAAGCAGTTCTTTTTTGAAAGGGTTCGTTATAGATGGAAATTACAAGATCTGAACCAGCGCATTAATGCTCAGACAACTCCCACCCCCACTGAAACAAAGGGGAAGCAGACCTGAAAAGGACTGGAATAGCAAGCTCTTGGAGCTTTTTTAATTGTGTTGCTTCTATGCAGTATCTCTGTAAATAAACCAGTTTATTAAGTTTGCAGGTATGGGAGAAGGTTTGAGGTACGCAGCCCCCTGGATCTGTAATATAATGATGAAAGTCATTACGGTCCTGAAGCCAGCTCAATTTTATTTGTCCCAGCAGCTAGGCTCAAGGCTCTAGGCTCTTGCAGTAGAAAGTGCTTGACAACCTTTCTCCCACTGGCAGGTGGTATGCAGTGGCTGATCATTTTGAACTTTCCTGATTTCAGTACTTTCCTTCACCTCTCGCCCTTTCCCAGTGAGCAATGATAATTTTAGATGCCTCTGTGTGAGAGTGAATAAGCAGACATAGCAGGTCCTTTAGAAAAGTAAAACACAGGCATTCACAGTAGTTAAAACAAGATGTATGAAATCCAAATGTCAAGGAAAGTTAATTCGTTTGTAGCTTGTCTCGGCAGAGACAAACTTTATGCTGCTTTGCATCTTAAAACACAAGTTTCCTTTAAAGTCTGCTGCATTTCCTCTAATGACGTAAAAAAAGCTCAGTGCACATTCTGGGACCTTTCTACTATGCCTGGGATGAGCTTAAACATATCCAGATGCTCTTTATTAGTTTACTTCAGGGGATCTTTCACAGCTGGGTTAAACCAGATTTACATATGTTTGGCTGAATATGCATGATTTCAGGGCTCCAGAGAAGTTGTTGTAGCCTGCAAAGTGAATCTCTCGTCTTCACAGTTCCCATTCCACTGCATGGAGCTCCTCTGATGGCGCAGAACAAATGCTGAGTTTTTGTTGGTTTGGTTTTTTTTCCTCCCCCACCCCCCCACCCCGCCTTGCCCCGCTGCAGGCATTATGTATTCTGGGCAGCCCAGTGCCTTTCTGGAAGCAGTTTTTATGAACAGTGTCAAGGAAAGAGAAGCTGTCACTGAGAAATTCTGTGGCTTTTCCTCTCCTTTTTTACAGCCTGTTTTGAACTATGGCCTTTCTGTACAACAGGGAAAAGTGAATTTTACTGAATGTCAACATAAGCAGCTCTGCTTAGCAGGCTGAAGCTCAAAGCAGCCTTATGGAAGAACTGGGGTTAAATTTCAAATGCTGCACACAACCTAAAAGCAAAAACCGTTTCCTCATCAGCTCTGATCTTCTTTGAAAACACAAAAATGGAAATGCTAGTTTTGAGCCACCAATGTGACCGAACACATTACAGCTGAACTAACAAAGGAGTCATCTATTGAACATCCAAAACATTTGGATAATAAGACTATAACCCATACATCCTACTCTATGAGGACCCTGGAAGTGATTATTAAGCTGTTGAACAACTATGTGACCAAGCCAGCGATGTTTACTCATGCACACAGACTGTATTTCTTATGGAGAGTCCTTCTGCCCACAGCTGGGTTGCTGGTGCACGTTAGGAACATGGCTGGACCCCACCTTAAGTCTGCTTTTACACAGAGGAAGGGTGAAACCTCTGTCATTAAAATGCCAGCACTGTATATTTTCTGACGGAATGCAAACACTGTGGATTAACTCTTTGTTTCTCCTACACTCATGAACACTGCAGGTGTAGTGAAAAGACCTGGACTTACGAATTAAAACATGCCCCCAGTGATCAGTAAGACAAGACTGCTTCTTCTAGAAATATTTGCAGCGCTGGGGCTGTAGGCAAGAAATAGCTTATACACATCTGATGTTAGGTTTATCATTTCCCTCCATATTGCAGTCCCATAGCCTCATCTGCCTTTGAATCTATTAAGTGACTGAGGAATTGCAATGAGTTAGAAACACTGTCCATAACAGTCAGTAAGACTAATT
Organism: Fratercula arctica; assembly: GCA_947846985.1. NCBI lineage: Eukaryota > Metazoa > Chordata > Aves > Charadriiformes > Alcidae > Fratercula > Fratercula arctica. Next base: position 67,329,438 of record CANTUZ010000026.1, on the reverse strand, counting down.
TTACTGCTAGGTTTTTTTCTGTATCTCACGACTTTTCCCACATAAATACCAGGAGCCTTCTTTCCTCTCAGTCACAATCACTCAAATCCGCAGTATCTCCAGTAAAGCAAGCAGAGTTACTCCGGCCACATCCTGAGGTAAAACACAGCATTTCTCTGACGGACTTCTCCTGGTGCTGCTATCATCTCTCTCTCACTTACTTCATTTTCTGTCTCCAGTGGTGGCTTCCTTCATGCATTCTTCTCTCTGTCAAATTAATAGTTCTCTGCATTTTTTGACCTATTTTTTTTTTATCATCTCCCCACTTTGCAGGCACCGCTTCTGCACTTTGGTGCCCTAACTTCATTGATGTTTCCCGTCTGTGCAGTTTTTAATGTGCACAGTGATGACTCTGGCCAGTCTGCTTCCCTGGATGAGATGAACCTGTAGCTTCATCTCAGAGGACATACATTAGGGAGCAGGTACCTGACCAGCTCCAAGAAAGCTGCCCTGGGGTCAGCAGCAATCTAGCCACAGCAGAGTGTGCAGAGCAGTGACTCCTCCAACACACATCCAAAGCCCATACAGACACCCTCTCGACTGTCCAGCAGCAGGCCAGACAGAGGTACCTATGTATTTGCTTTATCACACATCTCACCAGCAGCAGTGTTTCTGTGATACGGCTACTCCCCCAGCTTTCCACTCAAAAAAAGTACTGGATCTGGATCAAATCTGTTTTCTGCATTTCTGCATTTATGGTAGTGTATGTCCAGCTTCTGCTCAAGCTCTTCCTTTAAGCCAGTATTTTCCACTGCTGCAGGCAAACCAGGCAGCTTGCACAGCGAGTTAATCAACATGAAGGTAGGTGCTATAATGAGGTACATGACTGGCTTTTTTCATATCTGCAGACTAGTTCTCAAGATATGCTTACTGATCTACAGATACACAAATTTCCATGTGAGAGGTTAAAGCCCCATTTTTTCCCTAGCATTGGGACCCTAACAAATTTTATCACAATCTCTTTTCTCTCAGTAGTACTATATTAAATAATAATTAAATAAATATATTTATTCTGTTTCCTCCTTTCTAAACACAGTGTAAGTGAGACCAAACCTTTCACGGAAGCACAGCTGATGTTATCAAGTTATCTTGCCATGAGCAAGTAGAAATAAACTGTATTGTCTTTCCAGGTCTCAGTGCTGGGTATATGAAAGTACCCACTGATTTGATATCAGTAATTCAGTTCAATGAGTGAGAACTGCACACTGAGATATACAAATCCCTTTGGGTAAAGAAAATTAATTGGTCGTACTGGATGAGTGCCTCAGGGCATTGCTTGTAGCTTGGTCGTATTTAGACAAAAAGCATATAAAGTGTTGCAGGACTGTAAGACCTCTTTAAGACACTGAATAGAGACTAGTGTTTCATAGAGATAAAGCCAAATGCTATCTGCAAAAAAAAAAAAAAAAAAAAAAAAAAAAGAGCAGTGCTCTTTATGTTCTTTATTATGAGCCGTGATTGCCCAAACCTCCGGGCAGGCTCTGTGGTAAATGCAAGAGCTCCAGTGGCGAGAGCGGGCAGAAGAAGGGACAGAGGGCACTCCTCCTCCGACAGCCTCTGATTGGGATGCATTCAGCAACGAGTACACACAGAGAATTGTTGAACTGTTTGAAAGGAGCTACAAGCTGTTAGCAGGAATTAAATTCCTCCAGCGCTGACCACAGGCTCAAAGAAGCTACCGACGGCCTTTTCTGCACCACATGGCAAGACCACTTCTGTTGGCTTCTTTACAAACAAGCGGTGGATTTACCCCGTGTTATGGCTTCTGTCTTGCTCACCCTGCTTGCTTCCAAACAGAACCCTGTATCGTTTTCTGATTTAAAGGCTAAGGAAACACCTGGAAAATAGGTGCTTCTCAAAAGACTTATGGAATTATTTTAATGAAGGCTTCAGTGTGCTGCTGCTCAGGAGGTGTTTCTGTGCATGCTTAAATTCCCTGTCTGCACTGGTACTGTTTATGTAGTAATGGCAGATCTTTCAGGCTCTCCAAAAAACCCCCTCTGTTTCTTTCTACAAGAACATGATAGTGAATAACAGTAGCTTTGTAGGGCTTTAAAAATGTGCTTGCTTCCCCCCCCCTTTTTTTAACAGCTGTTCTTTTATTTTCTATCACAATTGTGGGTAAGATGGGATGGAGCATGAACAAGATGGCATATTATTGACAGCATGCAGCTGGTGTTATTTTCCAATTAAAAAAATGCTTGTTGGGCATATGAAAGAACTGTCTAGTTTATGCCCAGTTGTGACAATGCTATCAAGCTGCACCTTCATCTGACATTTTATTTCACAGAAGATAGCAGTCTTTTGTTTGCTGGTGGGAGAACTACAGTTTAATATCCAGGGCTAACCACTTTGTAGACGTGGGAGGCTGGAACTGGTCTGGAGGCTATCTGCTGGGACTCACTATTTCAGTGTATTACAGGTATTCTTTGCAGCCAACACAAAGCTGGTGATGAATGCGCTGTTAGCTATTTCCAAATGTTTGCTGTATTGTACAGCTGTGCCAGAAATGCCTCTTAATGCTTCCTGAGCAACTTCTCTATAAACTGCCCTAAGCTCTTCTAATGCCAATGGAGCTGTGAAAATCTACTTCAGCAGGGACTGTGACTTATTCTGACCTGCTGGGGCAGGGAGGGCTGTCAGACTATCAGCTGGTGGTTGAAGTGCTTACCAGTCACAGCACCAATGCTCAATGTACACAGAGTTGTCTGTGTATTTAGTTGCCTCACAGTGACAAGTCTTTTCTGGGTATGAGGGACTGAGATTTTTCAAAAATTTACAGCTTGGCCAATGAAGATCTTTTTTCCCTCATGGGGATGTCAGGATGCACATTTTTGATGTAATAGTAAATTTGCACTATCATCTGCTTCAAAACTTCTCAATAAAATGCCCTTAAGACTCTTTTTTTGTAACATGAGAATAACAACATATTTTTCTCTATCCTCCTTCTCAGCTACTGGCAAAGAAAATCTTAGAACACATGATTAAAATCTAGCAAAAGTCATAGCAACAGTAATTGGATACCAGAGACGATAGTGTCTCACTAAGTGACTATTAAAGAGCTTGAAGTAACACCTGCCTAAACACCTGACTAAACTAAGGGTATTCATAGGAAAGACGACTTTCCAAATGTGACAACATTTGTTATCGGTATTGAATGTTCAATAAAACTAACATGGCACAATCTAGATTATGCCCTTTCCAAGTTTTTCTTTTTTTAATTAACTGCATGCTGTTAATCAGTAAGCACCAGCCCATCCTGACATAAAGAATTAAGCTTGCCTTTTATACAATCTTAGGAAAAAAACTAAGAAAAAAAGGAAAAGAGTCAGTCAGGATCCTTCTTATGTACTGAAATGGATGTTGATACCATTCACTAGAAGGTTATCTATATGAGAAGAACCTAGGTAATGTTTTGTACAGAGGCATGTAATTAAACAGTTCACAGTCCGCAGATCATATTAAAAGTGCCCTGAACCAGGACTGCCAACATTTAGGTTGTTGTAAAATTACTATAGGACAACTTACCTATTAATTAATAGAATTATTGAAACTAGGTATATCCTATATAAGAAAAATGAATTATTCAAATATCTTTAACAGCATATTGACATCTGAATTGTACACTGGCATTAACACCAAAAGGTGCTTTAAGTGTCTTTCAGCTACTAGATTTTCTGCTCCTAAATCCCTTCAAATTTCAAAGCCGTTTCAGGAATCTCTTATTTAAAGGGTTAGTTTGCTCTCCCAATTCAGCATCTTTGTGTGGCACAATGTCCCCCTATACTCGATATAAATGCCACAAAAATGAAACGGGGTGTTACTTAACATCTTGTCCACCAATTATGCTTTGCTATTTCCAGAGAGAGCAGTGGCCCCGTGGGGCCAGCATACCCTACAGCGAATTCCCAGCTCCTGATAAATATGTCAGTGCTACAAGGGTCAAACAAGAGCACGGGGCAGTCTGTGTTCCTCCACCGAGCTGTCCTCACCGGGTGATCGTGGATGAACGCAGCTGGGGATCTAGTCCACCACACAATAGCTCTAGTGCCCTGAACCCTGAGCAGCTGCCTTGACAAATTAGACGTGGCCTCTTTTATTGAAAAAGCAGATCAAGGTCCTGGGGCAATGACACGTTTTCCCCTGTTTTAGTAAGACAAGCTTCTACTGCTCATTACAGCCTGGAAATGGACAGCCTGACTTTAAATCTATGCAGGCGGACAATTACAGGTCAAGGATACCTGCTGTTTCCTACAACCACATTTGACATTTGATGAACTCTATTTTAAACTTCACCCTTCTTCTATTTGTAGGATCCAGTAATCTGGGGACAGAAAAGCTCTGTTGATAGTTTTCATAACCACGGGTTGCACATTGACACAAGCTCTTCTATTACCAATGATGTCTTTTTTTGGCTACCAAATAGCAAATGGCTCTTGGTTCTAATCTTGGTTCTAATCTTGCTACTCACGCTTCCACTTCTGCTAGTTAAGTCCGGAATCTGTACTGTTAGTGAAATGTACAAACATTTTGATTTCTGAAAATTTTAAGTTCATGCCAGTGCTGAAGTACAGGTGTTTCTTTAGGTGTGGCACAGGCAGTCGGTGTGTGTTGGAATATACCCCTTCCATTATTTTGATTCCCTCATCCTTGCCTATCTTTTGCAGTTCCTCTCCTTGCACTTTCAGAAGGTTACTACAGAAAATCTGTGACTAAATGATCTGGGGTTTTCATGCAAGGTTTGAAATGAAGATTTAGTCACAGAGAAGACACGCTAAATCACTGCCCTGTATTCAATTACAATCCCCATTTTTTATTAAAATTGGCTTAAAGATGCGGCCCTGGCCAGGGGCTTAATTTCTATCATCTTTTCTGCATACCTTTTCTTCTTTCTGTCTCCTTGCTCTTGTTCTCATAGAAACTTACAAACACATAATGAAAACAAGTTTGAAGAAAGTCTGTTGTCAGAAACATCCTTCCAGCATTCATCTTTCATCAATTTTATACACCATTTCCATTTTATCCATTAGCATTTGGTTTTCTACTGACACTGTTTGAACTTGAGGATGCAATCGGAGGTGACTAGCTGTCTCTAGCCCTGGGAGCAGAGAGCTTGTACATGCAAGACAGAACAGAGGAAGGATCGGTGTCATTCCTCTGGACAAGCTTGGTGTGTTCCCTTAATCCTGACCGCACAGTCCTCTGGTGCGTGTCACAGCACACCAGAGAGTCCAGCGTGGTGAGGTCGTCAATCTCCTGGCATGTTTCCGAGTTATTAGCCTGGTCCGGTGACACAGGTATATTTGGCCATTAAAAACTCTGCTGAGAAATTTGGTCCCATTGAACAGCTAACAATGGCTTTCTGGTATTTATCTGACACAGAGCTAAAATGGTGCTCCACAGCAGGTATGCCATGATTAGTCTCTGAGAAATTCAGCTTCCAGATAAGTTGCTCATTAGAGCCATTCTAGACATACATAGGGTTGTTTGTTTGTTTGTTTGTTTGTTTGTAAAAAAAAAAAGATGTTTTTAGTATTTTGCCCAAGAAGCTAGTATACGTGACAAACATAAATAAGCACCCCCCCCCACCCCCCAAAACAGGGATGTTTACAGTAAACTGATGCTAATTAACCTCAAAACATTTTAGAAAAAAAAAAATCTATAGGGCTTTGTCTAGCATAGACTCATCCAACAAACCTCTGTTTAAATCCTAATGGGAAAAGTAAGTAGGTTTTAATCTAGATGTGGATCTATAAAAGTTTAAACAGACTAAGTCCTGTGTCATCTTGTCTTGTGTAGGTGAAATCCCTTTGTGAAGCACTACAGCTCTGAGTAACCACACCTCTCACTTCAAATCTCAGCCAAATGCTACAGAATCATAGACAGAATCAGGGCAAATTCCCTACTCCCTTTCTCACAGCACTCTTTTACTAGACTGCGGGGGGGGGGGGGGGGGGAAGACTTAAAAGTATAGTAAGCAAAGAATCTGGTCTGATTAGATCTTCATTGTTTCCTCAGCACTTGAAACTGCTAGTGAACTGCAAAGTACTTGCAATCTGCTTTATGTTTGTGTGTACAATGGTTTGAGACACGAGGAAAGAATAGCAATGTTTGTGTAGCTTCCTCCCAGGCACACATGCTTTGAGTTAATAGCTCTTCCCGAGCCCCATTCAGGCAGAACTGACTATGGTGCAACTCCTTCTCCCATTAGCCTAACACTTTTTTTTTAGTCAGTTCCTTCTGACAACCCCAGGACAATGATATGGATCAAATACAGAGTATTTGCTTCACCTTGAAAATCCAAGCCCTCCCTCTCTGACCTGCAAACACAGACTCAAAAGATAAGTTTTGACAAATTTTGTGTCACTTTAAATCTTCTCCTGAATTATTTACAAAATGCCAGCAAGATAACAAAAACTTCTCCCTGCTTCCTCTGATAAGAAGCGCTTTGAGTCTTTTAGATCCTTGCACATATTGGCATACAACAATATTTTTGTGTAAAAACACACTCTGCAAATGTACTTCCTGGTGCAAAACCCAGCTCTCCCCTGATGAACACTGGTTGTTTAATTTATGCAAAAAAGAGTCCAAAGCTTTGCTTTGCCACAGATTTTTTTTTCTCTCATTTCATGTCTACTTGTACAGTATCTTGTTAAATCAGCACTTTACATTCTTTATCATAACTGTACCTGAAGTTTCATATAATTCTGTCTCACTGCAGCAGAATCTGCCTGAACATTTGCAGACTCTCTGGAGACAAGCATTGTCAGCACTTGGCAAATCTTTCAAGTAGCGATAATCACAGTAAAATTTAGTAACACTGCCACTTGTGTACAATATGAAATATCTTCTGGAGTCAGGTTTTGAAATGAACAGCCCTTGGGCTCCCCAATAGCATAGCCCTCTCCAAATAGAAGAGTTGACTTGCTAATGATGTCTAATTCTGTACCAGAGGAAGGACTGCAGTTATTATTAAGAGTAACATAGATTCTACAGTCTATAAAATAATAGGTGCTAGCAGATACTGTATCTACAGGAGCATTCTTAACATCCAAATACACCAGCAACTCTGTAAACTGTGTCCATCACATCCTACTTCTAATCTGCTTTTTACCATTGTTACATGGATATCGACAAAAGGCTTGTTAAGGAAAGGAGATATCACCTCATAATCTTCACCTAATGAGTGTTGAGACAAGTAAGAATACAAACATTAAGCCTGCTAGCAGCAACACCACACTTTCATCATTCAGTGCCCAGCTCAGCCATGTCCACCTGAATGCTGTGGAGAAGAAGCTGTAGCAGAACCATGAAATCATAAGCCGAATTTGCAACCAATTTATCAAAACTGTGATTAAAAGGCAGGCTCCAGGCATTTAGGGAGCGAGTGAGAAAACTGAGCAGTTGGCTGCATTTGTGCTAATGAACCCAGGACTTGAAAAGCGCGAGGCATTTCTGAAGGGAGGCAGGAAGGACAGGAGGCAGCAGAGAAGGGCAGCAGGGTAATGAGGGGTAAGGCCAGCTACTCCTGAAGAAAATCACTTTGTTTTCTTCACATAGGCCTCTCTACAAGCATACGTGTCTACTCCCCCCTTCGTTAGTAGGATGACTACAGAGAGACACAGCGCTATGGCACTACTGGGGTGTAGAGGGTAAAGCCTTGGAGCGCTCCACAGGAGGAGCTTCACGACGGCGGAGGGAGGGAGACCAAGTACAATGGCAGCAGGGGGGAAGGTTAGATGGCGAGGTTAGAGAAACTCTTTCGAAAAAGGTGAGAAACACACAATTAAATTAACACTAAAACACAGCAAGAAAGGAAACAAAACATAAACATACTCTAGAACACGTTTTTTTTCTTTTTCTTTTTTTTTTTTTTTTTGTCTGGGGAGGAGACGGAGGAGAAGAGGAAAGAGGGGTGCCATTTACCCAATCAGAGCTGATTTTTTTTTGGTTTTGGGCTTTTTTTTTTTTTTTTTTAATTTTTTTTTTGTTCTGCAATAGGAAGGGCAGATTCCTTAATGGCCAAAATGAAAATGGCAGTGGGATGGCAATGCATAGTTCCCACTCTACGGGTTGCACTACACATTTTCATCTTGGCAAGAAATGCGATGTAGCTCAGAAACAACAATCCCAGAGTATATTTAGCTACTAAAGCTGTGGCACACAAATGTCACATTCCCATGATTCAACCCTTTTAAAGAACCCCCTCTTCACGCCCCCACAGATATTCCCCAAGATGCCTGCACTGAATTAAAAGTGAAGCATATGGATGGATGTGACATCATCAAAGCACCCGTGTTACAGAAAAAAAAGCAGCAAGTGGATTCTGTACAATTAGTACAATCAGTAAGGAGACGTTTGTGGGCACAGGAAAAGAAAGAAAACACAGTCCAAAGGATTAGACATAACCAATGAAGAACAACACAAAGCACCTTGCACCACAAAGGGAAAATGTTAAAAAAAAAAAAGAATACTTCTTCTTTGTGAATGTGTGAAAGTAAAAGAAATCACAGCAAAAGTTGAAAACAAAATATTGATAAAAGGATAGTAAGCGTAACATTTTCTGATTTAATTTTGTGTAAGAACTCTTTCCATTGCCCTTTTAAAACAACAAATCAATAGTAATTTTGGAGCCAACCGGCTCTGACTGGGCAAGGCAAGGAGTAACAACACACAAGTAGATGGTAATGGTAAACAACCATGCGGTCTCCTCTGCCGCCATTGTTTTGGTTGCGTGTAGACTGCTTCCAGGTTTGTCAATATTCATAATTAGGCACCAAAGAATGCATGATATTTAAATGACCCTGTCAAGTGCTAATAAGGCTCTTTGGTAACCATCACTCCCTGGGGAGGGAACTATTGAATGTAAGCCACCTCATCAGTCAGTGAATTGAACCGAAAATGATTAGAATCCAACAGCTATACATTTATTAATATTTTCACTGCATGCTCTTCTGAAAGCTGCTACTGGCATACAAGATGCTTTTAAGAGCTAGCTTTCCATCCATTAAGCATTGCTTCGCAGAAGATTTGCGACATAGGGACCCACACATAACAAACAGTGCCATTAAAATGCATACACGTGTATCTCCGCATTCCTCTGGGTACATAAAGGGCCAGATCTTCCACTATCGGTGGTTTCTGACACTGCTCCCCTGACTGACGCCAGCAGAAGAGCTGGGTTCAAGGCTCTCTTCCTCCCTTCCTCATCGAATCTGCTTAACAACATCCCCTCCTCTCAGGGTGGAAGAGAGAAAGATACCACTTCCTTTCAGATGAGGGAACACTGGACTTTCTAAGAAATGCCCTCTCACCTCAAGCATTTTGAATATCTGGTGTTACTAACAGACTGGACAGAAAAAGAAAAAAGCCGTATGTTTTGGCTGTCAGCATTATCCCTGATCTATTGCTATTGAGGAAAGAGGAGTGCTAGGTAAATCACATGCCATCTTTAGAAGGGCATGCAGCTTTGTCTGCTTTCCCTCCTCTACACAGGTGATACCCAGAAATCACTTCTTCTGAATTGCCCTTCTACAGCTGAAGGGCAAGGGCTGAGGAATTAAATGAAGACGATAACTCAAACTGGGCTTAAGCAGGAGTGAGGAATCTGAGCTTTTGTCTTCAGCACTCTCAGTCCCTTGCACCCTAAGTTACGCGTTTGAAATTTTCCTCTGCTGAGGCTCAGGAGCCCACAGGTCTGCAGGGTGCGGAGGAGCTCTGTGCTTAACTCACATGTAAGCCTGATCAGGTTTTAGAAATTCACTTCCTTGCTTTAGATTTGCAGTTATTCTCCCAAAACGTCTACAGGATCAAGGTCTGAAAAAAAATTGTGCAAACAGGGACCACTTCTAAAACTCAGTTCAAAGAAGAGGAGCAAATGGCAGTTTTCCCCTTTTTTATAGGAAAAGCTAATTGCTGGGAAGTGGGAGACAAGTTCGCATCCTCCGCCTGAGGGAATTCAAATCTTCATATTCCATTTCCTGCTATCAAGCCTAAAGGCTACTAGATTAATGTTTGCTGTGGCATCTCAGGAAATTTTACTGCATTTGCTGCCTAATTTGACCAGCCTCTTTGCTGGAAAAGCACTTCAGGCTTTGTCTCTGCTGAGCCAGCCAGGTGACGCCCATTGCCTTCATGGTTAGGAACCATAAGGTTCTTTGAGGTCAATCCTGGGGACTTCAGTGAGAAATCCAGGGTATCCCAGGACTGTGGGAGGCACCATGTATCTGGGGCTGTTGCAAATAACAGGCAGTGAGTTCACACTCTGGGTCCGGACCATTGCCAGCTCTGCTGAAGACTGTTCTGCAATGGTAACGTCCTCATCAGCCTCTGTTGAAAGCCTCCACAGCCAATGCTGTGGAGCCAATTCAAGATTCACTGGGTCAGATGGAGGGGAAGGAATATGATTTAGTAACCTACTAGTTTAGGCAGACAATGCAAAGCAGCAGGACTGGCGTGCCAGTAGCTTCTCCAGAACAGCTGATGCTTTTGTCTAATGAGTTTTTCATGTAAAATGCATGAACAATAGAGGCTGGAATCCACATTTCAATTAATATTTTAAGTGTTTTATATCAAGTATTCATAGCAGAAAGGACTGAAGCTCATGTGTGTTCTTGCCCCTGGTGAGTGCCCTAACCACTCAGCAAGTGAGTTTCGCTCATGCCCATCCTCCTTCTAGCCCACTGAGTACTTAATTAGTCCATACAGAGTGAAACATCTTCAACAGAGAAGAGACTGAAAGAAGGGATCTAAGAACACCCTGGAGAAGAATAACAAGGACTCAGATCTCTCTAGGCAGTGGAGCTATTTGAACTTAAGTCCCCTATTTACAAAGGAACCATTTTAACCTCTTTGAGACACAGACTAAAAGGAGCTGGGAGAACGATGGAGGGCCAAGACAGAATGAGGGGGCACCACCATCCTTACACAGGAGAAAAGCTTCTTCCTCTCTAAGCATGTTCAATTGGCAAATTTAGGCAATTCTCTGCCTAATTCTCTTTATGTATAGCAAAGGGGGACTGAAGGCCGAAGAACAGGGCTGTCACTTGTATTAGACCCAAGCGTGTTTCGGCACAGGGCTGAACACGGAAATGAGACCTAAATCCCAACCTTTTGGTGCTTTAAGAACGCAACACAGGATCTCTCCCCACCAGCAGCCACCTCTGCATTTTTTCAAATATGCTAATAACCTCCTCAGCCCCCACTCTCAAAGGTATTTGATGCTCAGGTCTCATTGAAGACAGTGGGACTTAGGCCCAGTGGCTCTGACTGCTCTCAGCTTTACTTCAATGGTTAAACTAGCGCAGACCTTCAGTATCTCTGTCTGTCGTCGAGAGGCAGAAATAACGTGAAAGTAGCCGAGACCTGCTGTGCTGCCCTGGGAATTCAGACAAAAAGGCAATACAAAAGTGCACCCTTAATAACAATGGGAAGCCACGGATCTTCCTCTGCCAGGGAACAGGGAAGATCAAGTTTAAAGAGAGCTAAATCCCCACTTTTTCCCTCCTTTCCGTACAGATGCACAACACACTCTGCAGAGACACACACTTCTGTTTGTTTTGTGTGGTTTCCTCAGGCAGTGAATTATCTAGGACTGAGCCTGAGATTGGCTGTTTAGTTTCAGGCTTTACGATAAGCTTTTAATTATAGCACAGGAGTTTCATTACATGTTACTCTGAGCCAGCTGGAAGCAGTTACACTTTAGTCCTCCCCCCGCCCCTCCCTCCTCACCACAGGACGTCATTTCCAAGGCCTTACCCTTCTTGTCTTGATGATTATGGGATGAAACTGCCACATATGGATCTGTATTTTCAGATGAACCAAGTGGATCCTTCCAATCCAGCATGCGTCCCCTACCATCATAACCCTGTTGAGCGCGAGAGTCGGAAGTGGTGGTGCTTGGGACTAGGGAACTGGAGTGTCCTGTTCACATTATAAATACAGGTAGGGAAGACAAGTCTCATTAGTCACTTACCACGCTTCCTCACCACGCTCAGGAACACACGCAACTGCTCTGCATCCGTGACGGGCTTGACTTAGGCTGAGCAACGTTTCGGAAGTCCTTCTAAGCATGGCATGGCATGGAAAGGGGGGATCTGAACCTTCCAGATCGGGGTGTGAGGAGGTGCCCGCACGCCTCAGGCTGCCGCTGGGCTGTCGGTTGTGTGCTTTTACTCAACCAAGCTAAATGCGTGTGGAAGAGGGGTGAGCAGGCTTTGTCTGAGTCAGTCCTTCGGCTGGATTCAGTACACAGGCCTGACCGACACTGAAGTCTCAGCCCGTGCTGCCCAGTGCTGGCTTCGTTAAAAAGCAATTTTAAAAACAATTTTAAACAGAACTTCTGACACGGCCAAAACTGAAGCGGAATGCCAGAAGAGCTACAAGACAGCGACAACAGTGTCTCTCTGCCCCCGGGTGAATGAAGGACTGCCCAGCCCCGGCGTGCATCACCTTGCGGGTGGGAAACGTGCAGGGCCCACCAGCAGCTCGCACCCCCTTGCACCCGCGCCATCGGTCCTGCCTGAGACTCCGTCCAAAACGGCTCTGAGATAAGCATGAAACCAAACACCATTTCTGCTCAGGGTGACAGTGAGGACAAAGGCTTACTACATGAATCTGCCCAAGAACCCATGACACCAGCAGCTGTGGGACAGAGGTCTAACATGCCTTTTTTCCATTACAACTTACTCTAGACATTGTTAGTGTTGTCCTGAACAAGGCTGATGAGCTCCTCCTTGTCACCCCAACAAACAGCACGTTCACAGGACATGCCCCGCTGGAAACACCACACAATTTTAACAGTGGTTTGGCTGGGGCAGGGACGTGTCTGTAGACTCATACGTTCTTTGTAGCTAGATCTGAGAAGTATGCCAGCACCCAAAATGCTTGGAGTGCTTGGAGTCTACTGTCTCTGGAAGGTGTCTCCAACCTGGACTTCCCAGTGGCTTGCGCTGCTCTGACGCTGCTGCGGTGGGGGCACTGAAACTCCATCCACATCACAACATTTTGACCTCAAAACCATACACATCTCTGAAAGTTCCCTTTTGGCATGTGCACCAAAATGAATTATTTTCAGCAGGACTGAAGGAACTCTGGGCCCGGTTAATTTGATGTGGTGTAACTGTATTTCCTCTTAACAACTTTCCTGAAAGAGCTCATCAAAAGAGGGGTTTTTCAAACATGCTCAAACACAACCTAACAGAATCAGATTATTCACAGACAGAATGGCAGGTAACACTTTTTCTTCAGATAACGATGGACAGACTGACACCAGCCCTTCTTCTTAACAGCCCAGTACAGTAATTTTTCTTTTTCAGATGTGAGTCCCTTGGAGAGGAGTCCAATCACCAGGCTACGGACTGCCCGTGCAGGGACCCTCTCCCCACTCCTTCCCTTGATGTTATTTCACTGCTCAGAAAAATAATTTGAGACTCACTGGGGCAGAGACAGAGCAACATGAGGAGCCCAAATTTAAAGCCTTACAAAGAAGGCACAGAGCTGGGCAGGTAGAAACTGTGCTTCTCAGTTTATTTTAACAGTCACTGGATAAGCATAAAGCTTTTGGAAGCTGCATCTCAAAAAGGCTGTTTTATATGGCTCCTAAAACCATCAAGCCGCAGCTCTCAGAAGTGCAGAGAGTGCTGATGAACCTAGGTCCCCAGTTCCACTTCAGCAATCAAAAATCCAAATGTTGGCCACCAATACTCCCAAGCTTTTTGATGCACCCATGTGCTTTGTTTTATCCAGCCCTTTCACCAGCTTCATGGGGTTCAACTACCGACGAAGTCAGCAAAAAAGCTGCAACATCTATTAAGATGCTGCTATGATTTAAGGAGCTCCTACTGAATATTGATGGTGTTGGAGGAAGAAGATGTCTGTGCTCCTCCATATATTTTCGAGGACCCCTTTTGATTTACTGTACAGGATTATATATGGCAGCACTTTGGACTGTGTTTTCCATAGGACATGGACACAACTAACCCTTGTAGTACTGACACGCTTAGCAGGGAAAATTTTGGTCAAATTGACTGTGTTCTCACCATGAAGCCAACCTTCTGTTACTATGGCTAATCATTAACACAGTTTAGCTCTGGACCTCAGGCTGAAGGCTTATACTGACAAAGGCACTGGATTATTTTTTACCTCTCATGATAGGAACTGTGGTTTCTCTCAGCCATGTTTCTTTAACATGGTGAATTAAAGGCTGTATTTTGTTGAAGACAGAGCTTTTAATGTCACTCAAATACTAAAGAGAAGCCAAACGTTATCCACTTCTAAAAGGTTTCCATACGCCACAGCATGGCTGGGAGCGTTGGTAACACACAGTTAGATGGATGATGGACTCTGATCCAAACGTGCTGCCTGCTCCACAGCAGTGCTGCAGCAGGGCTGCTTGTTTCCAAAAGGACAGGTAGAGGTCCAGCGACTGAAAACACGTGCCCTCTTGAAGAAGAATATGCTGGAGCATGAAAGCGTTCACCCCTACACCATTTTACGCTTGTCAACTCCTGTGCTCCTCCCCAAGAAATAAGAGAAATAATGGGACAGAGACCAGGCTAGAAAATGGAAATTATGAGATTTCCATGTCTTCTTTTCCCTAAGGACTAAACCACAGTGCCAGCACTCATGGGGTGCCAGTCTCCAAGTTAATACCTCATTCAGCAACCACAATGTGTGCAATATTTGGTCAGCCTACAAATAGTGCTGCACTCAACATAAGAAAGCAATTAGCCATAGCTTGATAAGGAGGTAAAAGAGAAGAAACTCTTGCCAAGTAGCAATCATATTTTATGCCTGTGTTTGATATACATTTATATACCCATATCTCTGTCCAGACAGTTGCACTTTAGGTGTGCTTAAAGGGGGAATTCTAAGGAAAAGCCGTTAAGTATAGTTAAAGAAAAACATTTCTTAATACAGCAATCTAGAGGAAATACATGCCTAAGGGACACATTTTTCTGGAAAAAAAAATATATTTCCTGAACCATATGCTGCAAATACATAGAGAACTTCTTCGTAATGGAAAGCTAAGGCTTTGTGAAGATATTAATGTGTACCAGATGGTTGTTAGGTAGAGAAGGGTTTCACACAAACGCGAGAAATCACTCTATTCGCTCTGTTACTAATGTGTTAGTCTAGTACACACTGAGAAACAACCTTCCACACCTAATCGAGATAAACTTTCTTCCACTTGATTTTGAGGAAGCAGAGCAGCAGCAGATTAAACCTTAATAGCCTGTCCCTCTTGTGTTATAGTTGCTTTCTGCAAACTTACTACTGGGCAGCGGCTGCTCCCGTAAGCAGTACCACTGTGTCCCGTAAGTGCCTGAATCGCCAGTCCTGCTGGGTGAATTTCACCTCTGAGCAGACTGGCACCACAAATACATGAGGTAGTTAAGTTTCTCTCCTAAACATAGAAAAGACTGAAGTGGCAGGCAACCCAGGCCTGGCCCTCTCACACACAGCCACGATTAAACCTGTACAATGTGCTGTAGAGTTTGCAACGTGCAGTGGGCCTTTTTTTTTTCCGTTACAGCATTTTTATCACTCTGACGTTGTAAACAGACATCGCTGCAATATAAAGAGGCTTTAGCATATCTGAGACGTGGCCAGTACCTCTGTGTTAATATTGGTTAATACCTAAATATCTAAAAAAACAATTCTGCCTTTATTTTAAAACAAACGATCTGAAAAACTGCAGACACAGTGCTTTTCAAAATTCTTTGTTTAAAGCAAACATGTAAAGATCAAAATAGATACAGTTTTAAAAAATATGCTTTAGGTGCTTCCATTATTTGCAAAAACTTTTCATTTGGAGTTCTGTAATCAAGTAATGGAGAGTAAAAGCACTTAGTGTCTACGGGCACGGATAATGATTCAGAAGGGCTGCACTTCTGTAACTATAGCTCGTTCTGAAGTGCACTTGTAAAATATAAGGAGGTTTTTTCAGGTTTAAAACAAAGACAGGGATTCAATACGTATTTGACAGTTGCTCTAATATGCACAAGTCATTAGGATCTCAGAGGTTAAGATGTCTGCACACTATCCTATTAACAGCTATAGCAACCTAATTAGACAATTAGAGGGAAAGGCTAAATCAATACTACAGAGGGAGAAGGACTATGGCTGGGGGGTAAAATAAGGGCCCAATTCACTAAGAATTGATGTTTCCAAAGGTAATTGAAGCTGCTTACAATTTTGCAGAGGAATCTAGCCTAATCTCCTTGTTTAAGTATGTGGCTCTTGCATCATTTCTCTCTGACCTTCTGCAGCCAGACCTTCAGCCTGCTGTCTTCTCCTTGGGTGTCAAAAGGGATGCACTTGAATGCACCTGTGTGGACTTTACACTTTGCTTGTTTACACCCGATCGTGTGAGACTGCCCCAGAAAAGGGAGCCCACCTGCCAAATTCTGGAGGAGGCTGATGCCAAGAATACAGAGATTAAGGGCTTGGTTCTCCTTTCATTCACGTTGTTACAGATTGGCAGTAAATCTTTTGAAGTGAGCTGATTTATAGTGGAGTAAATCAAGGGAATCAAGCCTTAAGTCGTCTTTTGCAGCTGGAGTTTCAGATGCCTTTGGATATATTTAGCCCACTGGATCCACAAGCACCCAGAACATTCACTTGGTCGGTATTCTGGTATATCCCAGCATTCTGAGGTTTAATCTATTATGAAATAACCACTTACTTATGCATTTAACGGTATTCATTAACATTAAAATGCACCATTTATAAAATTTTTGTTTTCTCAAGAGGAAAAAGACTTGGAATGGTCACTACAATTAACAAACACACATGCTTACTGAGACTGGTTTACTACCTTATGCTGGAATTTTTTACGCTCCTCATGTGCAAGATCAATAGAGGTGATGAGCACATTTCCTTTCATATTTTGCCATGGTAGATGAAAAGAAAGACTGCAATAATATCGGAACGAGTATTTTAACTAAACCCGTAAAAGGAAGAGCTGACTTGCCTACAGACCACGTTATCAGGATGTACCTGAGGAGGGTCAATGAAATAATCTGTGGAAGACAGGAGATGAATGGGAACCGATGTCAATGTTGGCTCAGCATTTCTCCACTTCATCTAGCTATAGGGTCCCACTTTAAGAGCTGGGTAAATTCATGGAGTCTGTCTTTGGGCTTGGCATGCCTCGGCAGCAAAATGGACTTCCTTTTGTCACCTGTACAGCCTGGGACTGCAGCTGTTTTCACTCTGCTGCTCCCTTGAATCGTTTTTCTGCTTTCTTGGTCAGATGAAACTATCAACTTTTGCTGAAGTCCCTACTAATATGGTAGCTGACAGGGTACAGAACCACAGGCCCACACTATAACTATGCAGCCTAAGAATGCACTTAGAAGCAGGAAACCTAGAACATTTCTGGCACATCAGCACTATGCCCAAGGCCATTTTCTTTACCTTTACATTCAGCAGTACAGATTTTATTATTACTGTTCTTTAATTACTGCTCTGTGCATTGGAAATGTAGCAATTTTCAAATGAAAGAAAGTACAAGCTGTATATGCAGATGAAACCATGAGTCTTCCATACATTATGAAGTCTCAATTTGTCTTTGATTTTGTATATTCCCTTCACTGGTTTTCATTATCATACTTTCAAACAAGTTTCACCTGCACATTTTCCATTTCCTGGTAATAAGAAACATGGGGAATTTAATTTTATTTTTACAAATGTTGAACAGTATTACTGTGCCTCCAGTTATTTATATTCCGCTGTACTGAGATGTCATTGGTTCTGTTTTGTACCTACACATTTTGCAGGCACGAGATGAAAGGATCAATTAAATGTTCATCACAACTACACACTAAACTACATCTTGCTACATCCAGCCAAACATATGGTGAATTTGCCCTAGCTCTGATGAACTGTTAGTCTTGCACAGCCTGAAAGCAACTTCACAAGCAAGCTCCCAACCCACATGGAAATTTGCCATTGACTTCACTGGGAGCAATACCACACCTCCTCTTAGCTTTTGAGTACTTGTCTTTGTTCAGGATGTCTATAAAGAGAAACTATCTCAATACGAGTCTAGGTTTGAATTTAAAGTGATTAGTTATTCTGTAATAATTCCTCACGAAGACATTTATTCTGCACTCCAAGTACCAGCATAATCCACTTACAAATATACAGAACAAGGTGGTGGAAAGTACTATGAGCACAGATTAACAGCTGCCTCATGGGAAACTGCTACTCCAGGCTTGGAGAAATACTTCTCTTCAGCTTAGATCATTTAATTTGCTATGCAAACCCTCCCCCCCACCTTTTTTTTTTTTTAAGATCAGACCCCATTTAGGCATTAAGATACTGCAAGCATGGACAAGATAAATGATTCACCCTAGAAGTGACAGGAACCTTCAGGAATCAAGGCATAACCCAGTCTCAAATCACATGGGTAACAGGTTAATTTTCCTTATAAGAGATCTTTTGGTAACCCAGGGACAGTTCTGCTCCTTCTCCTAAGGTATCTCTGACTGGCTGCTGTAGCAGTCATGACACCAGCCTGGACGACTCATGAGTGGGATGTGAGCTGCTATCTTGTTTTTCCTGGCGAACAGATAAGATGCATCACTGTACCCAAGTGTTGCTTTGTCTGAGTGTTCAGATGAAGCATGCTCTTAATCATGTCTGCTGGCATGCCACTAAAATGGGCTTTATCTGACTGTAATTCAATGGAGACAGTTTTGAGGGAGGACTAGAAAAGAGGGATTGAAAATCAAGAGATATGATTCAATCCTAGTTGTGATTAGTGAATCAGGCCCTCAAAAACAAGACAAAACAAGTGAAAAAGGGTAACAGGTATTTCAGTACAGGAACTACTAGCTAACACAAAGATCTGGGGAGAATTTTTAAAAAACAGCCATAAACTGACCATACACTGTGTCGTAAGACATTTCATGATCAGGTGAAGCAGTTGAAATGTCTATGAACAAAATAAATTGGGAAGAAACATTAAATAAAACAAAAGTATGAAAATACTTAAAAGTTTAGTAAAAAGTGATTCCTCCAAAATGGATTTGCTGTCAATAAATAATGAAACTAAGAACTTCCTTACCATTCAGGGCTACGAAGGAATCTGAAAGACAAATAACAGGGGAAAAATCATTATTTCTATCTCGTTTTTTCTTTTTAATAGTTTGCTGCTAGCAACCTTTTATGCTTCAGCTGATATTTACATGTATGTGATTAGTACCCTACGGACCCAGGCAAAACGAATATTCAGACAAACCCGAAAACAACGTCTGGCTTTGAAAGTGCTCGTGACCAGCCCTGCGCAAGGGATACCAAATGGAAAAGCCAGTGTCATCCCTGCCATGGCTTTCTTTGCAAGATCAAGTCCTAATCTAAGGCAAGGCACTAAGTGATGTAGCCAGCAATGTGAGTCAGTGAGGACAGAACTCACATGATCCAAGACCACATGAAGGAATAAGATCAGCCGGGTTAGCAGGGAGTGAAATCTACCCCTGTGCAGTGTCAAGGTTCAACGCATCCTTCGGGGCTAAAGAGGGATTTAGGCAGGGTATGGGCTTTGTTGCTCTCTGCACAGGAGCAAATCTCTCTCCAGGAGCACAATGTTCTTTTCCTGAATAACTTCCTACGCTTCTTTCATATTTAACTGATATCAGGTACACTCCACTCCTGTCTAACCTCTTTGCCCAAGGAGAGCAGAACTGGCTGAAAAGGGCAAAGTTGCACCAGCTGGGAACTGACCTGATTTTGGTGCTAACCCATTTTACAGGGAGCAGAGGAGGGAATATGTGTACACCTCCTTCAAAAACTTAGAGACAGCCTACGTAACCATATCTTAGGGCAGAGGAAGCTGTAGCTGAGATGGGGGTCATGCAGAGGCTGAAATCCCTGTACTCCCTTAAGCACAGTGGATCACAGTAATAAATGGCTCTTGAACAAGGATGCACAAGGCATGAGAAGGCTCTGGCTTTCTCCAGAGCAGCTGTCCTGCACTGCATCTCACGGCATACTCCAGCCCTCCGTTATTTTGCTCTGTATTCCAAAAGCAATGACTCTCTCACTAGTATATTACTTCCTCAGCTTCAGCAGTTTTATTGCATCTACAGGCATCAGTGCAAATTGCACCGAAAAGAATGTGATTCTTGATTTCATAAGGTTTATAAATAATATTTGGGGCTCAGAATTAAACCAACCTTGGCAACAACATTTGGAACAAGAGCTGTCCTGAACACAGATGTCGGTATTCCTGAAGGCTCAGGAATCAGCATGCAAGGTTTCTTTGCGTGCAGTGCAAGCTGTGCACTTTTAAGCACCTCTGTGCAAAACATAAATGTTTAAAGACTGTGTTTAAGCTTCCAACTGATGCTGTCAAAACCTGAGGATTACCATTAAAATTTCTCAGGCAGAGTCAGTAGTGCCTGACCCTTAATACCACTACATTGTCCAGCCTGCGTGTAAAATCCACTAAGATTCACAAACTAAGTAGTTCCCACTTCTTGATCCAGATCCAGAGCTGAAGATATATTTCACTGTTTCCCTGTCCTGCACAGGAATGTAGTCCAAGTCACAGTCTACAGCAAGAAACCAAGCCACTTCTGTATATCTACATTAACAACCCAACCACCATGGCTTATAAAGACAATGAACACCCAATTTATTATGCCATTGCTATAATCAATATCCATTGGAATTGAGGTTTTCTCACTACATAACTGCTTTGAAGTCCGTTGTTTGTATAAATCCCACCAACTGGGCTATTTTCTTTAAATACATTAAAACAACCTTTCCTCTTCTGAATCTGCATCGTTAGCTGTGGTTGCTGTCCCTGTTGTGGCTTACATTGCCACAAAAGAACGCCCGACAGGTAATGGTGGTTTGAGGCATTCAGAAGGATGCTGTGACACATGGTAAATAGCGGGTAAAAGCTTTGCTTACTTTGGCAGTCACCCAGGCCATCTGTATTGCCATGTTCAATGTCCTGTTCAAATGCCAGTCTAAATAATAGAAAGAAACAAAACAGTATGAATAACAACAGTCACAGGCACTACCAGAGAGAAATTATTACATGTGCAACTGAAATAAAGCCCCATCGTGAAACTGTCCATTTCTTCGCAACTTCCACACAAAGGCTGAAAAATTGCAACATAGACATTTGAGTTGTGTAATGATTTCTTGGCTTCTGATGATGCATTGTCTTTTTATTATTACTTTTTTAAAAATCAACTGCTCATTGTTAAGGGAGGCAAACAGATTCATACTTTTTAAGCTGTTAACTCTATAATATATGATATTATCAGAAGCAATTCTGATTCTATCTTAACTTGTCCATATAGTAGACAAGGTGTGCCGACACTTTGACGTGGGAAGGAAGTGAACCCATTGGGTAGGTATCGTGCTGGGGGAAAACAACCTGCATTTCAACAATCATTTAGGCATTCCACTAAACTCAAGGGGCTCTATTGAAAAACACTCACAAGGTTTTCTAGCTGATGTGCCCAGTTTACGCTCCCAACTGCCTGTGATTTTGGGTAACTAGTGAAGCTGTTCTTCCAACTTCCAGTACAGTCAAAGGTGAATGATAAGAACCTTGGAAAACCTCCAACACAAGCCCTTGTCTATGTTAGTTAGGATCCTGCCCTTGAAGCATAATCATGCAAGCACCGTGCAAGCACCTCATTCCCAACTCCCTCTTCTTAAAACTCCTGCTCAACTGTCACCTACTCCAGGAGGGCATCTAACATCTCCGCTTCCTGTTGGCTATTTTAGAAGCTCACCAGACATCTTCACAGATGACCTGGACCCCCTTCCTAAGCGCTATGTGCTGAACGGAGAATGACCTGCCTTGCTTGTCTCTGGACCGCAGCACTGCAAGCTGTGCTGCCTCTGTCTCGATGGATCTATTGATAAACATGGGAGCTACTTTTATGAGTATGGTACAGAAGTACCCTACAACTTGCCACGGAAGTCCACAAAAAGACTCAAGCATTTTGGGATTGCTGAGAAAACCTGATACAGACACAGGTGCATTTTAACATTATTCTACCAAATGTCCAGTCAGGAACAGTCCACACTCTTGTAGTAAAGCATATACAGACAGATATAGCTATAGTATCCCCAGGGGACAAAACAATTTGAATTGAAATAGCAATTTAAGAACAAGACAAAAGCTCAGGGATGGTAACTTATCCATATACACTGAAGACCTGTACAGAAGCAGGCTTAAGTGGGGCTGGCTATGGGCTATCAAGGTTGTGTGATGTTTGCGCTACACTTCCACCACTACCTTGACAAAGTACCTCAGAGTGGGTAGCCATGAGGTGTGTCAGATGTGGCCAAGAAATGAGAGCTCTGAAGTGGGCCTGTTCCCTGCAAGGAGGCTTTAGTAACCACATTTAAAACCTTCACAGACTTTCATTATTATAAAATAATTAAATTCTACTGTTAAGCAAGGGGAGATCCAGCACTTCTCTGAATCTGCTTTAAGCTCTTACTGTGCTCTGTGATTCCTCTTAGCAATGCACAGTAAATTAGAAGGACTGGTTTTGTTTTCAGTGGACAAATTGCTTCAGTAATTTAATTTGGATTCTATTGCCTCTTTAATCAGCTGTGATGGCTCCAGTGTGGGCTGGTCCAGACATACCCATCCAGTTCCCTCCTTTCAATAACATGCAGACCTTAGTACAGCTCTTTCATTTCTCCTTCCTCCTCCTTCAGCAGTTACCAATCAGCTGAGAGTTCACATCAAAAAAATTTGTGAGACGCTTCAGAGGTGAATGCAAATAAGGTAGAAAACAAACATTTCCCACATTTTTCCTTCCCTAAGAGCCCTGTGTTTCACATTGCTCTGCCCAAGACCGCCTGGCATCACCACCAGAGCTTCATGGCCCGTCCAGCCAGAGCCCTTACTCACTTGGAGCCAAGGACCAGCTGCGTGCACGCCCCGCTCTCCTTCACCCATCCGCAGTAGGGGTCCCTGGACGCTATGCAGGCCCTCGAGAAAGAAAAGCACAAGGTGGCATTCATGAGCACTCCCGCCTTCCCCATGCCTGGTGCACGGGCTTCTGACAGCCACCAGAAAACACGTACTTCTTGCATTTGCCGTGACGCTCACAACGTCCCAAGGGGACCTTGATGACACAGGTGGAGAAGGCGACATACAGAGCACTGCTGGGCTTGTCAAGCTGCATGCCCACGATCCGCTTGTCCTCCACGCCGTCGTAGCTGCACCTGATTTGAAAAAAAGTGAGATAAGTTATAAATGAGTTCTGCTGGGAAACCAGATGAAAACTTCATGATTCCTCAAGCTGGAAAAAAAAAAAACCAAACACAAAAAACTCCCACAAAAAACCCTGAGAAAGGTAGAATTGAATGAGCCAAGGAAAAAGAATATACAATAGCCACTAAAACCACTGATAAACATAGAAGAGGATATTAAAAATGCATGGGACAGGGGAATAAGAAGTGGAGAGCGACGGCACACCAGGCAAGCTTTCTGAGGGCCCTTCATTTTTTTGTGTTTATTCTTCTTGAGCACTCAAAGTAGCTGAAATTTCTGCATGATTATGGCCCACTTCAAAGCCCCCTTAGGCATATTTGAGGAAGGCTGAAATGCAGGAAATTTCCCTTGGAGAGCAGCTTGCTGGTTGTTGAGTTATTTGGAGAAGAATCAGGGTTTTTTTTTATAGGATTAGTAAATTAATCTTCCTTTGCAGAATTTCACTTTTAATTATCCATCAACTGCTGCATAGGATGGGCTATTTTCTACACATACTGAATAAAAAATATCTTATTGCAATGTAGAGACTGATAAGCAGACATCCCCTCCCCAAACAATTTAAAATTACTCAAAAAACTTGGCTTCTCTAACCACTTCCCTTTTCGTGGGACAGCCTACTCTCTGGGAAATTGGAAGTTCAAAGTCACCCATACACGAATACAGAGAATCAGATACACACTTTTCAGGATTGTAAACGTTCATCTCCTCCAGGAAAAGGCTGTCATTTAGGAAACCACTGTTTCCTGTCCGTGCCAAGAACTTCAGGATTATTCCCTTCTCTGATCCCAAGAAAACCACAGTGTAGTTCTGATACGGCCCAGCAGCAGAGTCCACGGCAATTTTGGTCAGGCGGTATCTAGAATAACAATACAGCATTTTGCATCACTGGGGATTAGATTGCCATTTATTTTCTCACTTTTTCCACTTCAGATGACTGCGTGGTAGCCTTCTAGCAACCATGTAACATATTTAAGCACTTTTCCTAGCTGAATAACCCTATAAGCCAACACAGGCCGTACCAGTCTGGCTCCTCAAATGGTGGGGAATTTTTGTGTGTTTGACTGCACATGCATATATCCAATAGCGAGCAGAAGTATTTGCAGAAAGCTGAAGGGGTGCTAAGAGTCTGAGGCCATTTAGGAATTATCCTTTCAATCAAAAGCAAAGTACTAGCCTGGTGACTCCTTCAGGCAGGGAAAGAAAATCAGCACAGTAATTTTTTTTATTTTTTTTTTTTAATTTCAAGCTCTGTCACATTAAAAGCAGCAGTAATGATAACTGATGTTCTACAACTTCTTTTTGGCAGGAAAAGCTGTGCCAGTGCAACAGTGAGATGCTAAACACTATTCTACCACACTAAAAATAATCACACAACCACCAATAAGCAAGTTCTGTGCCGAGATGACACTGAACCTTGGTATGACACAATTTATTGAAAATGAGTACTAGCAATTTGGAACCAGTTATATGGTACTGGCGATCAAAGGAAAGCACTCTGCAGATCTTGCTGCTCTCGTCTTTGGTTGGAAGTACAGAACATGACATAGAAACCTGGCAGAAGATACAGCAGTCAGACCCTTCCAGAGTTAAACACTGCCTGGCACAAAACTCTACCCTTGTACAGAGGAAGAGAGGAAAATACGGCAGAAGTTAGTCATATTATTCTGTTCATGACCAGAGGGTAGATAACTAGTATAGTGACCACAGCAGAGAGTGGGAACATATTTTGATAAGAAGGGGATGGTATATTTGAGGCTTGCTGATTTATGAGTCTTTGTTCAAATCTCTTCATTATTATTTTTCTCTTGTTGCCATAGAAAGGATACAGATTATGTGATTACTTCTGCCTGTACACTTCTGTAAACATTAAAACATAGCAGTACATATCCCGACAGACATTTCCATATCCTGTGAACATATCCTGGCAGACATGTTTGTATCCTGTGTACATATCCCTGGGCTGTCTACTTATCCTTGCCCAAAGTTTTCTACAGAGCTGTCTCAAACACTGACCCATAAGCCAACAGGCGGGTCAGCCTTCCCTGTATGGCATTTCCTCTGAGATCCGGTTTCAGCACAGCATGGTTGGAAAGGACTGAAGTTTCTTCCTATCTTGAAAGCTGCTCAGGGAGTTCTGCAGCATCTGCTCAGCACTGCCATCATTCCTAGCTGGATTCATGCCCAGCATACCAAGGATGTTTACAGAGTTTGAGAGTATTATGAGCAAGACTATTAGCACAAATTGACAGCTATGATGAGGACAAGAGTCCACTTGGAGGTACATACCTGACCATCGTTCTCAGGAACCAGGGTCGATTGACAATGGAAGGTACAGCCTCGTCCATTAGTGGATGTGTTTTGATGAAGTTCAGAGTATCATCTGGGAACTCGTTGGAGGTTACATATTTTTCTAATGATGTAGAGCCAGCACAGCAACCGGGCCTAAATAAAACAAGAGCGTAAAGCCAGAACTCTTATTTGATGCCTAGTGCAAATCTCCTTTTCTAATGAGGCCCTCAGTGAAATCTGATGTGCATTACAAGGGTTTAAATGGAGGACTGAGAAGTCTGGCGGAACCTATTTTGCCCCTCAGGGGACGCCTAAAATCCTGCTCTATCCTTCACTCAAAAGGACTTAACACATCACCTAAAAGCACAAAGACTTTTCTCCAGCAGGACTATGATACACACAGTTTGTAGTTCATCCACTCACATGGAACATAATCACTGCATGTGTGCATTCGGCTTGGTGCTGCCCACTGGCACAGGTGCTTTCTGATTTGTAACTTGTCTAGTTGACTGTTCTTTCATGGAATAAAAGTAGTCCCTAACATACAGAAGGAAGTTGATTTTTTTAGCATGTGTGCAAGAATGCTGCTTTCAGTCCTGTCTGACAGAAAGAGGTCTATTGAAGAAGACAACCCAGCAGTCATACATGTAAACATTGGTTTTACCCTTCTTCCAATTTGGATGAGATGATTTAAGTATGGCACCACATTGAGGACTTTTACTGAAATGTAATCTAATCATTCTTCAACAACTTAAATGCAAATCTGCTCAGCCTGTTCCTAAAATCTACCCGGCTCCTCAGAGGCAACTTAACTTTCCTGCCTGGATGGGTCATTGCTACACAGGAAGCAGCAAAATGCTTTGCCTGTTATTAATATTTTATGGGTTATTTTCTCCAACAAAAGGTCCACTGGATCCCATTTCCTAGAGCATTATGATTCTTCAAGCCTTTAAGCCACTGTGAGATGGGAAGATGAAAGACGGACCACCCACTCGTAAACATGCTGCAGTGTCCAATTTTCGTCTGCTCTGACGTGGGTAGAGCCACTGATATCAATGGAGTAAAAAATATAGCGCTGGTCTTATCATATCCATCGCTCAAATTTAGATAAACTTAGGTAACTAAATGTTATGTTGGAAGGTAGCATAAGACTGGAGGGGACTAGCTGGGTCAACGAGTCTGGTCCCATGCAGCTGTTCAATGAACACTACACACAGAGATGCTGTGCTTTGCTTCTCTGTATCCAAAATATTTCATTTGTCTTGTAACTGCATATTGAATTAGCAATAGAGGGAGAGAAGGAGAAACCAAGGCACCACTGGTCTCCTAGCTTCTTGCAAGGGCACTGATTTCATGAGGTGACATTCCCAGAGAACTCTATGGAGCAGACTACGCTTTCTGGCACTGTGGCACTAGAGTTGCTGTATATCTAAGATGGAGGCCTATTTCCTCCTAAATCCTAATCACATGATTGGATTAATCCTGCTTTAATCTCAAAACTGGTTTAATTGAGTAAACATAGAACTGCGTAAACCCTGCTGTGCACCTCAGCCAAAAAGGAAAGCAAAGGCCCTGAAAGGCTCTGGTATGTTTCTGAGAAATGTTAGGATCAGTAGGAGTACTAATGTTTTTGCACCATACTGAGATATCCAAATAAAAATGACCTTATATTTCAAAGGTGTCTTGTGCCTCACATGCAGTTGCAACATGAGTTAGAAGTAATGGTTATTTCTATTAAGCAGATTGATGGCCAAATGTTACGTGAAACAGTGTTCACCAGTTCAGTTCATGTTATCTCCTGCTGCCTTGGAGCAGTATTACCCCATCTTCATTGTAACTGTTAGCCTGCTATTGGCTCCTCCCGCAAACTCATAATGCAACTTTCTCTTCCTCCTTCCCATGGAAAGAGAAGATCTCTTATTCTCCTTTTCCCCTTTCCTGCCAAAACTCTCTGAGTAAGTTGCAAACAAAGGACCTTAGAGCCCTTGTGCAGCCTTGCACGACCAAGGCAGCCCATCATGTCAACAAGTTGTTGAAACAAACACAGCAAAAATGAGAAGAAAATCCACCAACAGTGCTAGCAGGTGCCTTACTAAGGCTCAGAGCAAAAACAGACACGGATTTTACCAGATTTTCCAGTCACCTCCAGGCTCTTCTCTTGAGTAACAACTTCAGAATAAAGACAGCACAGGAATACTATACTCGGCAACTCTAAAACACGATGGGCCAAATCTGGGTTTAGGCAGAAGCTCAGTTGCCACCACAGAGCTTCAGATGTGTTTTTCTTTTACGTTAGAATATACATTAAAGTGGTAAAGCTTGACTGAGATAAATGAATTTGCTTTATCTACATTCATATCATATTCTCAGAGCAAAATGCCACTGGCGTAAATGAGTTAACAAGTGGCTGTCAACAGCAACTCCTATGAAATGGATGCTTGCACAAAATACAAAGACAGTGTAATAGAGGAGCCACATGCAAACAGGAGTGAAGTGGAAGCAGGGAGAACAACTCATAGAAGGAATGAGGTAAACTGAATCTCCATTTTGATGGAATTCTGTTTTTTCCTCCATATGATGCATCCTCTGTGGCACATAAATTGCATGTTAACTGCAGAACAGCAAATGACAGAACTGGTGCAGGCTTTGTAATGAGATATATCCATTACCGAACCAATTTGCAACAGGTGTGTAACTCACACCATTCTTAAGTGATAAATTATTCTGACCAAGTGAATCTGACTCTGGCCTGATTTATGTTACACAAATCTTGTTAAAGTGGAAAAATTCTCACTTGCATACCTTATATCCAAATGCAACTCAACTTCTATTTTACTGTTACAACATGTATCTTCAATTGTATCTGCACCCTACAAGGTTGCTCAAATTACCAAAACCCTCTGTTCTACATGCAGGAACAGAACAGTATCACTATACATGAAACTTACCTGGGCTTGGGCACTCGTTCGTCAGGAACTGGTGTCCATGTGGAGTCTGGAGACTTTTGTTCTTTGAATCTCCCAGTAAATACATTGGCGATGTCAAGCATGTCATAGGCACAGACTGCAGAGCCAGGGATGCTGCAAAGTGACATTTCTCAGAAATTGTTACTCATTCTGCAGTTATGCATAAAATCTTGAGTGAAAAACATGCTGTATAGAAGTCTTCCTGTCACAGGCTACCCAATCCTGAACTCTGTAACCTCTGAGCATTGACAGGAAAAGCCAGTGCTGTGTTAAAGCCTGAAATATACCAACCAGCAGACAGCTCCTGCCAGCACAATTTGTTTCAAAAGCCTCTACAGAAAGAAATAATTGCAATAATCTTGAAGATGGGAAAGAATCTGGGAAACTCTGGATACCACTGGTGATGCACGAGGAGTAATAGCCAGTCTCATTCAGAGCCCATTATTTAGAAATTTAAGTTCTTGTAAGTCACAACAGATCTTGGTATTAATTCTCGCAGTCCCTGTCATGCGTCAGAAATACACTGCAGACAGTTCAGAAGTTGGTGCTGATCAAACTGGGAGCATGCTGCAATGTGCCATTGACCTGGCATTTACACATTATTACTCTGTCCTCCCACAGCCTGATCTCCACTACGTTTTCCCAACGGAAAGGAGTTAACTATGCTCAGGAATTTGCTTAACTCAATGAGGTGTAAAGAGCTTATAGAAGCAAATTCAATTTTATTTTTAGATTATAAAGTTGTAAATCTCAATGTTTTGATTATTTGCATGCAACTGCACGATAGCATTGTCTAAACGTAATTATATCCTTACCTACATACTTTCTGAAAGGCTTAAGGGTTTCCCATGGTCAGTCACTTGGAAGCATGAATTATTCATTTATCCGCCTTTCATTTTTTTACACATGAACTACTGTATTAGTGTCTGACTTTCACCGCTTGATTTTATGAGGTAAATAGCATGAACCCAGCTGGCTTAGGCTTTCAATCTGGCTTTTAGCTAGTAGGTTATTATACACCAAAGAAAAAACGTAGGAACTATAATACTGTTAACAGAGAATAAAACTAAACTCATAAAGGTACGTAAATTGATAGAAAAAATAACTGCTTGAATATTAAAAGGTTTCAAAATGCTTATTACTGAAGGAAACAACAAGTAGGGAGCCAGTATTAGTCTTACTTTTATCTCCACAGATTGTGTGTTTACTTGGAAAGAAACTTCAAGGCTCTATATTAATGTGATACTACACAGCAAGAGTTTTAAATGGAGGCAGCCATACGTATGTTGATGTAAGAGTTGGGTCAACGGTATATTTGTCCATACACATGACCTCACCCTAAAAGACACCTCAAGACCCACTGCAAGTAGCAGATTTTGCACTTTGCTGAATTAAGCCCTAAAGAAAAAACAACGCGAAAATCTTGAGGTGCACTATACAGATCTAAAAGCGCTGAGAACTGTGCTCAACACATATCTACACAGTGCTGGAGGGATCGCTGTGGTGAGAAGACTGCAACCACTTTTATTCTTAAGGATGGGGTTTTGTGGGTCCACAGTGTGATAAAGCTGTAAGGATGGAGTACTGTGGGTCACAGCCAAGCCATATCCCAGCCACTGGACTAAAACCCATCACCAGCTCCTACTCTGAGTGACCTCAGGTTAGACTGGGGAATCCCTTCCAGCTCACTCTAGGGGGAAGCTTTGTTCCAGAGATCAAAGATATCTGTTGCAGCTTTTCCTCAGTGGAGGAGGAATGACAGAGATGTGTCCACGTCAGAGGTTAATGAGGTGTCTCCAAACCTATGCGCCTTCCTGTCCTCTTCAATGTCTGGAAAAAACTGGGGCCTATAAAATAGTACCTTGATTTTAACACCAAGTACTTAGATTTTAAAACACAGGGTTTAAGGAAAAGTATTATTCATGACACACCACAGGAAATTCTAGCAGAGTGGGAGGACAATCTCAATTTTGAGATAAACTCAAGATACAAACTATTTTCTGATGCTGAATCTGTTTGTTCACTTGTTTTCATTAAGCCAGTTTGCATAAAAAGGGATCATCTTAATTTAAGCCTGTATTCCCCATTGGTGGCATAATTATTCCATTGCAGTTCTTATCGTTTCAATGTCAAAAGCAGCGATTATACATTACAGGCCTGGGCTTACTCTCATTTGAAGTCAGTTCTGTGCATGACCTCACTGAGCTCAGGCTTTGACAAGAGGTGGTGAGTGTACAGCAAAGCCAGATGAATTCAGCAATAAAGTTCCCCCTTCAGCTCAAATGTTACTCTGTGAAAGAGCAATATATTTTTTAATTAGAATGCTACTATTTTTTTAACTTCTCTGGGAGACCTCAATAATTAGATACAGTTACTCTTCTAATAACTTCTGGAGAAACATGTTACAATGCGTAGTGGTAATAAATTCTTTCCAGATGAACAGATGCTTATGGAAAACCTTGCGAACAATGAAATACAGGTGTTCTGGGGACCCTCCTCCCCAGCCAGCGGGACAGCTTAGAATCTTGGCTCCCCCAGGAGAAAATGCAAGAGTCAGTAGGGATGCATGAACTAAAGCAAAAGAGTTCTAAAGCGGTTCTTGGGGGTTTAGATGTAAACAGGACAGACCCAGTCCTTCCTCTGTGAGAAAAATAAATAAATTGTATTTTCTCTATGGAATAACATTCTGCAAGTTATGTGCTGCAAAACTTCTCGGGGGCCAGTCTGAATTATTTCCATGTAAAGACAAGTCCATCCAAGGAATGTGTCCAGATAGTAAATGGCTGAAACTGCTCTAAATTACGAGATACAAAATGCAGTAAGCAATAGCAGCGTATCTTAAAACGAAACGCAAACTACCAGTAGGCCTGTGGTACACAATAATTACATTGTATGAGCAATCGCTTCCTCTACCTTCATAAAGTAAAAAGAAACTGCAGTGAAAAGCAAAACATAAAGGAAACAGAAGGTAAAAGGTTATTGCGCCTATTACCTATTATATGGAGTGGAGAAGGTTGCTAAAACAACATCCCGGCCGTTGAAATGGATAACATCTGTAACTGCCTGCAGTATGTTAAAGTAGAAGTGTGAATCGCCAGGAACTGAGCAGTTCAAACGAGCCTTGAGAAAGGAAGTCCACTGTTTTTCCAGCACTCTCTGAGATCCTCCCATGTCATTTTTGCAAACCTGAGCCACCCTTGGGAAAACTACCTGGAAGGAGTAGAGCAAAAATAATGGAGAAAATGAAATGTTTGTTTGAACTGAAAGACTTTGTCGGAATTCTGCTTTTAAAAGAGTTGGAATAACACAGCAAGGTGCTTAATTTAATCCCATGTTTCCATAATCTGTGACAAATAAGAAACAGAGAAAAATTCAGCTTTGGAACAGTGTGCTATAAAAGATAAGGCTGTGGCATTTACTACACAGCCATAAATCCTTCAGGAGATCTGTTCTCAACCCATATAAAACTCATTTCCATACAGACTGCTTAGCTTTCTATTTCCCCAAACAAAAGCACATTTTATATTCACAATCCCTCCAACCCACACTGCCTGCTCTGACTCCTGTGTTTTCAGCACTTAAAAACTATGCAAATCTTGCTGGGCTTTTATTCCTGCCCTCCACCTTTGTGACCTTGGTCAGCTTTTCTGACTGCTTAGTCAGAAAGCTATTGTATTGTGAAATTAGCAAAAACACAGAAAGTGTTTAATTATTCTTTGCAGAATGGCAGAGCACAAAATTCCTGCCCCTGTTTACTCAGCACTCCAATTCAGATTTCTTAAAGAAAAATATCTCCTTGCTTTGGAATCCATTTTTAACAATCACCTACTACACTGAACTAACTACATTTGCCGTGTGCTTTTTAGGATTTGAGAAAAGAGATTCCAGCATAAACTGTCACCGTAAGAAACCACCCTGCTTCCTTTCAAGACAGTGCAATGTTTCACTCCACCCAACCTTTTGGCTTGAGCGATAGGAATCTTCTCAAAATGATGACCTTGTCATCATGATTTATGGTTCTCATTTCAAGGTCACTCCTAACAGCATTGGTCCAAGAATAGCACATGTTTTCCTCCTCCTGAATCTGACAAAGTCATTCAAGGCAATGTTTTGCCCTTACCTTCCCCATGCTGTTGTACTCCACTGCTATCTCGCGGAAGAAGAAGTAAATGTAATTGCCATAGTCCACTGCCTGGACAAAGTATGGTTCTAGGAAAAAAAAAAAAAAAAAACCCAACAAAAAGACATGCTATTTAGGCACCACATACAGCACATAGCATGCAAAGGAACAGCCACATACATTCACGCTAAACATCCAAAGGTGAAACACCCACATTAGGCAAACTTGTGCAGTTTTCAATGAAAACTAGCAACATCACCACCGCAGAAGAACCACTGTCTGGGGCCAGGATAGCTGGGGCCAAGTCTGTGCAGCATCACTGCAAGGTAGTTAAGTGTTCGCCACTAATAGGTCTGCCCTGTGTGGAGTACGAGGAAAGGTAAAGAGGCAATATATAATGGTATGCCTGAGGGGTCCAAGCAGTGCTCTTTATGGCATAAAGGCTGTGTGTGGAGGGAATAACAAACCATGTAACTGTTTCTGCCCACACGTGTCTTTAGCACCAAGCAAAGTTGGACAGCTAAAGTCGACACCTGGCAAAACATTTCTACGTGCAGAAAAAGACTTCAAACTATGGCTTTGCTCACTGTTAAAATCACTCCAAATGCTAACTATTCATAACGCCTACGTGAAACTAAACAGCACCGGTCTGAACAATGAGGGCATTTAAAGCGCAGAAATTGCCTAATTCAATGGCAGCTGTACAGTCTGTAAGAATCATAAAAGAAAGGCTTTGTGCAATATTCCCATTATTTTATTTTCATTGATGAATCTTAATGTTCCAGGACAAACCCGCTATACTTCACGAAGCCTTGACTGGTACCTAACACAGTCCTGGTGCAGGAATGTTTTCAAATACAGCCCAAGCACAACGAGCCCTGCAAGTTCCAACCTTTACATCCAACAGCTGTGAACCGATGGATTTCAGCTTGGAAAGCTTGCTGGAATATATATTCTTATCTACCATGCTCACAGTTTCTGTCAGGTCCAGTAACTTAAGGTCAGGAGAAGAGGGAAAGAGATAAACAGATCAGTGTTAAGTAACAGATGTAATTTAGTTCTTTCTTTCTGCCAGAAAGCGTTGGTGAAATTAAAAAGACAGAGAGGTCTGTCAGGAATCCAAGACTCTCATCAGAGATGCTGCTTTTTTCGTTTTGTTTGTTTATCTACCTTTCAACCACTTTGAGTCATGTTTAACTGTCCGCAGAGTTGGGCTGTCTCCAAGGCTCCGGTATATGACTGCATCTATTGCAAGGAAGTCGGTCACTGTGGCAGAATACAGCTTTCCCTCTGGGGAGGAAGGAAAGAAGAGGGGAGGAGCATTAGAAATCATATAATTGCTTTCTCTCACCGTCAAAGGAGATGGGCAAACGAAATCACCACAATCTCCTTAGGAACACCGAAAAAATCCAGCTAAGTAAATGGGACTGAGCCCTGAACAAGCAAGTCACCAGTTTTCAAAACAGTAATTTCAGAGGGATGCTGTGGGAGAAGAAACCTTATGGAGTCATTCTTCTCCAGTTTAAGCAGGTCATACTGAACCACCCTAGTGTTTCAGTTTCCCTGCACATGCCTTTGGCTCAATGCTTATACATTCTGCCTATGTATATGAGCAAAATAAATATGGGGAAGCTGTGACAGAACTGTTAGTTTTAACTGGGAGGGCAAACCAGACAGGTCTTAGGGACTGTCAGCTAATTGACACTTATGCAAATTTCTCCCTTTGAGAGCACTTTCTCTTCTGCCAAAGATCACTAGCAAAAAATTAAATAGCGTGCAGGGAGCCCAGGCGAAACAGGGTTGCAAAGAGATGCAGGAGGACTGCCTATCTATGTTTCTTCTCTAAAATGCATTTTAGGCATTTCCTGCATGAATTATGCGTTCCTCTCTCTTAAAGAACTGGAGGACCAAGCGATAAGAAAGGGTCTACAAAATGGCACCCCAAGGACAATCAAAAGATGCAAAAGTACCAGGAAGTAAAAGCATGAGCTCCAACCACGTTTTTAAATGAAAATTGTTTTCTAATCTGTTTGCAGGTCACGGTAACTGCACAGGGCTGTTTTCATGTGTGAGACAGATCCTGGAACAGGATGTCCGGTAGGAGCACAAGCATGGCAGCAGCAGGATGGCAACTTGTGTCTCTGTTGTATCTACATAAAAATCAGAATGGCCTACATCTCCTTTGACAGAAATTATGTTGGTGCTGGGCCTTGAGGGCACCAGCACAGAGGACGTACCCAGGACAAAGCAGAGAGGCTTCTATTGGCCAAGCTCTCCTCATCACACTTACAGATGTTTAATTTCAGCTCAAGATTTAAAAATCAGACTGTTTTTTATTTGCAGGACTGTACTCTTTGTTTTGAGCCCTACAATTCCCATCATTATTTGACTAGTTAAAAATGGCCTTTTTTTCTTAGCTAAAACAGAAAAAAATAATTACAAAAAAAGCAGATACTAAAAACAATTTAAAAATAGAATAAAAAGCTGAATTGTTTAGATATGGATGTCTGAACTCATGTTAATACAATCACACATTTATTTTCTTTCCTGCCAAGTTCCTGAAGACCATGTGACCAATTACAATTCGCACACATCAGCTGTAATAGCTTACAGGCTGCAAGAAGAGCCATATTCATGTAAGTGCACCCAACAGACTCAGACGAGCTGCTGGATTAGTGCACCAAACTGCTCTGAAACTGCTTTTCACTCTGAAAAGTTATCATGGGTATCAATATGTATGGCATATGAAACAATGATTTTCTGAAGCTAGCAGATTTACAGGGTATATTCTACATGTATTTATTTTAACACTATCAAGTTTATTCTGAATCATCATGAAAGAGTATAATCATTTCTATAAATATTCTTTTTATTTTCAAATAATGTGGGGGTTTCTCCAGCGACAGAGTGGGAGTCTTGTTACCAAACTTCAGCTGCATGCAAGGTAAATGTTTACGTTGAGTTGAACGCTCTCTCGGCCAGTACAATGAGAAAGGCCCTTCTGAAAGGTCATTCAGACTGCCCTAAGGACAGGGAATCTGAGACACATGGGATAAATTGTTCTTTGAAGGTGTTCCTCTCTTTCCATGGTTTACAAATTACCTGCTGCAATCAGAGAATTCCTACTTAATGTTCTTTTGACTGTAATTAAGACATCACATACTACTCCCATCATCATCACCATTATTTTTGAAACAAAAGGACCCATTTAATTAAACTATAAAGAGTGAAAAAAAATAATAATATTGCAACCTGCTATAAAATCTCTCCTTTGTGAGGCCACCTCAAACACAGTAGAGCTTAATACAATCCTTTGGCCACAGACACAGTTGAGAGTGGCTGAGTTACTTGCACACTCTTAAATCTTCAGAAGAATAGCTGAAGTATTTCCACGTGAGCACCCAGGCTCTGCTTTCTAGCATGACACCTGCTGAAGAGGACTGACATTATCATGGGTGACTTCTGTATTATCTTTACCACCTATTTTACAGCCAAATCTAAGAAAAGATCAGCAGGGTTCACCCTAAGAGGAGTTCAATAAAGAAACAATTTAATCAGGAATTCGTGAAGAGAGGTACAAAAATAACACACAATCAACAGCCTGAAGTAACCCCATTAATAAGCACTCATTTTTTTTTAACTGTTCCAGTAGAAATCAGAGTTAACTGTATTCTGCTGCCTGCATAATCATTATTAACCAACACACTTCTCCCCTTTGTCTACAACAGCTGGTTAACACCACGTTGAGATGTTTTCTGCTTTAAAAAAAAACACCTTCCCTTTCCTTCTAGATCTAGAAAAGGGCACATCACAGCATGTTCCCTAACTTCCTTTTATTATGAAGGTTAACTTAAGCTTAGAGTTGTTAAAGAGCATATCCTGCCTGCTCCTCATTGAAGTTCACACAAGCCTTGACTTTCCTTGACTTTTGCAGAAGTTGGATGCAGCCAGAAACGGTGCCTCACACTGGTCTGGCATCATATTATCATGAATCCAGGAAATACTGAAATATTAGACCAGGAAACTGAGGCTTCAGGCAATGTTTATGATAGTGAACTTAATCCCAAAGAAGGGAAGGCTTCCGTGCTAGTGATTTCCTTATGCCCCCTATTTTCAGTCATCATTTACTCCCTTTGCCACCTTTTAGATTTTGGCATTCTGGACTCAAGAGACACAGCGCTATGTCAGGCCTGGGCTGTAGGACAGAAAGCAAAAAGTTTATCTCCGTCACTCTACCTGCGAACAACGCAACGTTGGCATGCTTTGCATCATATGGGCACCGGGCCATTCCGCTGAATTCATCTTCCAGGAACTCCAGGGTATCCATCTGAAAAACGAAAAGGAGCTCCTCAGACAGAGAAACAAAAATTCTTATCCAGGATGAGGCTTATGACACTGTTTCTTCTTTTCTGGGCAGGGAGGAAGGTGCTCTCTCTAACTGTGCTCCTGACTATGAATTAAAAACCTAACAAAAATCACGGTGTTAAATAAAACCAGTCTGAAGAGAGTGCATCCAATAAACCAGGCATTCTTTTGGACCTAATCACTCTTACCCTGACACATTTTACAAAAGTCTTCAGTCTATATTTTATCTGTACACAAGCTTCCTGTTGAACTCTAGCAGGCTATGTGGTCTGTGGTTCTGGCAGGGATTCAAAATTTATCCTCAACAGTGATCCAACAGAAGCGCTCTTATACACAGAAAAGACTGCAAGCCACAGCAGTCAGAAGAAACAACACTAGGACAATTATCTGTGTGTGCATTTTTTCTCCTCAAAATCCGGAGATCCTTCTGCTCTAGTCTCAACAGTGGTGCTCTCTTCCTTGATTTGCATACTCAGAAGGATGCTCTCCAAGTCTTACTGCATCAGTTGAGTCTGTGTCACGGAGAAATCCTCTTACCATCAGGCAAGAATTAATCTGTGCGGGAATTGTAAAATCTGAGGCTTAAACTGGGAAATAAATTCACCCCGGGCACTGATAATGATACAAATATACAGATCAACTTTACGCTAAGTTCAAGAGGGTTTAGTGAGCTACAGGGGAAAGGTACAACTCTTATCTCTTTAAGATTCTTATACTACCATATTTTGGGAATAAGAATCTGTCTAGCATATTCAAGTAGCTTGAGCAGCTCATACTGTATAAATCACATACAGTACGGACTCACAGAGCATAAAAAATAACCCACCCGGCACCATCAACTACTCCAATCAACTTTTAGCTCGTGTGTTACAGCACCCAAGTCCTCCAGTGGACTATTTGTCATCATTTGTTTTCTGTCATGTATCCTTTCTGTCAAAACCCACTCTGAAGGGAATTAGTTGTGTTTACTCAAGGGCTGAAAAGCATTTCATGTGATAGTGAGAGGAAACGAGTTAACAGTCCTGAGCAGTTTTTCCCTGCTCCGAGCCCCACACCCCAGGCTCATCCACACTTCCACTGGCAGTGTGGAGGGGCAGCCTGTTTTCTGTTTGGCACATCTCTACTGCTCTCTCTGTATAATGTAGAAATACATGGAGGAAAAGCCAGGTCCAGAGACACCTTCTGCTGACTCCCAGAGGTATCACTATCCACCTCCGCAGCCCAGCGACGGCTCAGGCAGCCTGCAGAGGCCATGCACCACAGGGAATGAAAAACCTGCAGTCAGGGTAAGGAGGGCCATTTATATCCCTCACATCAGGATGCCAAGGAAATCTGTATTTGCATTAAAAGACAGCTTTCTAGCAAGGGGACTAGTTAAGATTTGTTAGCCACATTAATGGCATTGAGAGCTAAAAAATGACAAACCGTGCTGGAAGACTAAATACAGCACTGAGACTGAGAAGCTTCGTTGCATGCTTGGAGCGGGATGCGAGGAAAGAAAGTAAAGAAGAAACAGCTGTTAACAGAGCAGCTACCTGTACCACACAGTTGCCATGACGTAGGCTTGTGTTTTTATTCAAATTTGATTCTTCCTCCATAGACTGAAAGAAAAGACTATGCTGAGCTTCTTTCTTGTGTTTCCTAGACTATAGCCACCACAGTGGCTAAACAAGGTAAAGCAGCACTGCAGAAAAAGCAAGGAAGAGCAGCAGTCACAGCAAATACCACTAAGAAAGTAGCTTTCCTGGATGTTAATGTCTTTACTCTGTTTTTTACAATAACCCTGAACCCAATGAAATGCATGAGAATTGTGCCGTGACTTTATCAGAAGCAGCATTAGCAAAGCTGAATCTTCTTTTTCCTGAAGGATGAGAAATGACCTGTGGGACACAGCAGTGCCCGGAAAAGCAGAGCCTGGATACCAAGGGCCTAAGTGAATTCATTTCAAAGCTACATCAGAGACATCCACTGTTGGGGGTTATACCAAATTATACTGATGCAAGCCTGAGAAAATGGGGAATATTTGAATAAACGGGCCCTGTTAAAATGCAGATGACAGGGACACACCGTGTCAAAGGAAGAAACTGGGATCAAAGAATTAATGTCAAGTATCCATGGACCCGCACAGTTTTCTACACTGCTCTAAATGATGCTTTGGCTTTGTACATCCCCAGCTAGTGAGGAATACATCACCCTCCTGCTGCATCTTCCTCTGGTGAGATGTGCTGTCAATCACTTTTACAGCACACAATGCCATAGGCCCTCCAAAGCTTCCATATCTGTTGAGTCCCCAGCACTAATCTGCCCAGGTTTTGCTGTGCTAAACCCTCAAGTGTCTTTGGAACTGACATTGGGATTGAGAACAGTACAACATTTAAAACATGCTAACCCAGAGGTAACCCTCAGCATCAGTCTATGACTTTATGTGGGTGTCAGTGACAAGCTGAGGAACTTTCTGAGGAGCGACCACATCCACAAGCAGGGATCTGAAGGACACCGTACCTATAGAGGGCAATGCAAAGTGGCAATAAACTCTGATGTGCCAGAGAAGTAGGTAATCAATCCAAGCAATCCTCAGAAATCCAATCAACACTGAGCTCTGTAGCATTGAAACAAGTCAGGATAAATGCTACAGAGTCAAATGATGCACTGCTAAATGATGACCTCATGCTGTTGCCAGCATAGTCACAATAAATCCAGCAGAAAGACAAGGAAGGCATAAATGAAATCCCACAAACAGATCACATACCTTGTAGTTCCTGCAAGATGGGTTGAATGCATTTGTTCCACAGATAAACAATGTATCCTCATTTCTTTTTAGGAGAACCTTAATAAAATTATGACATTCATCCTGAAGAAAAAGAATAAGAAGTATTTCAGCTACTGCATTTTGGGTGTCTGGTTTTATTTTTATGCCATGATATTTCATTGTAAGGTCTAAAATGAAACTGGCTGGTAGCCACTGTGATATTCTGGGCTTTACTTCAACTATGTTTAACTGACAAAAGAGTAAGACGCAACTGATTTATATGTTAGTGGTTTAAAAATGGTTATAATATTCATATTATAGCTCAGATTTTGCTATTGTTCACATAGGTAAATTTTGTTTGAATGCTGCTGGCTTTCCTCAAGAGTGAAAAATCTGATCTTCTTTTCATCTATGTTGCTACAAGACAGTAGCATCACCAATGCAATGTATTGGCATAAAGTATCTCTAACTAGAAGGGGAAGCAGGTGTAAAGAATCAAAGAGTCTGCATCTAATTATGATACCACTGTGCTAGTCATAGGTTACAGCAGGGTAAAAAT
Source organism: Fratercula arctica (assembly GCA_947846985.1). Lineage (NCBI taxonomy): Eukaryota > Metazoa > Chordata > Aves > Charadriiformes > Alcidae > Fratercula > Fratercula arctica. The sequence goes on along the minus strand of CANTUZ010000026.1, from coordinate 67,289,085 downwards.
GGTGTGAGAAACAGTCCTTCTACAACTGTACACATTCATGCTTTCTGACGCTTTACACATAATTCTAAGTGAATTCCTGCAGGAGGAGGGACAGCAGCACTTAGTTCTTGAGGCAATGGTAAGCAAAATCAGTACACTAAGCATTATGTCCAAAATCCTCAGTGCTTTAAGTATTTCAGGATATTGCTGTGGCTCCTGTCGTAATGTTTTATCACATTAAAAGTAAGCTATTTTTGCAAATTAAAGACTTCAGTAAGTTGATGGAAAAAGCAATTACTGGCAAGAAGTGAATGGCATGATCCATTCCACATCGCAGACAGCAGTCTGAGATAATAGTGAAGCAACTAAACTAAAGTGGCAGATGCAGAAGAAATGAAAATTGCCTACCTTATGTTTTCCCTTCATTCTGCATGTGTCTACATCAGCTTGTCTAGATTTCCATGTCAATTTCTGCAAGGATCAAGAAAGAAACCAATTAGAGCCCAGAGGTTGTTGCATTTGATTTCAGAAGCAGAAGTCCCTTAGGGGAGACTAGCTGTTGAACATATATTTATTGAAAGCTTTCTGCACCCTTTCTCCATGATTAATTCACCACAACAATGAAAGATCAGTGATGTGGAGCATTCACTTAACTTTGTGTTGCCATCTATTCATTAGACTAGAAACCTATCCCTTTCTTTTAAAGCCTAAACCAATGGAATTCATCAACAGGCCAACTTTCAAAAATATGTGCACTTTTCTTAAAAGTACTGGATGCTCTCTTCTTTTAATTTGATATTGTTCTGCAAATCAGAATAAACATTTATGGTCTATAAATCCTAACTGGATTCTAAATGAAATATGTATTCTGGAAGATGACATTTTAGATTAGCAAAGAAATTGAATTCAGGTAATTCTTATCAATTCAATTCAGCTAACAGGCTCAGAGACCCCTCCACCTATCAAGACACTGTTTACTTTATCTGCTAACATTCTTCCTCCAGAACAATTACAGTTAAATCCCAGCCTGGATTTTTTTTTGCGGTGAGTTTCAGGAGTGGTCAAATGTGGTCGCCTGATTAATTATAATAAAACTTTATTTAAAAACATGTGGCCTAAGATAGTAGCACCTTAGACAAGCCTGTGCCCTCATTTTTTGACGAGTAATTGGGCATAAACTCATCTTCAGAACCATTCATAGTTACAATGAAAAACACTCTCCCCTCCTACAGTGGTAATTATCCAATGCCCAAATTCATATGATCTTCCACTGGACCAAGGCTGTGTTTGTCACACATTACACAATGTGCATGCAATGCAAAGGAGATGAAGGGAGATTATTTCTAGTATGCTTATGTTAATATACAATATGGTAATGCAGACAAAGCTCTCCTTAGTTTGAATGTAACTTCCCATGGAGATAACATGAATACATCTACAAAGTGATGTTATAATAAGATTTTATTTAGTGAGTACTTGCATGAGTGAATAAAATTTGTGTGCATGAAAATATGTAAATAGCACTTGCTTTTTATGATGAAAGTTTCAGTATACTTAATTGGGATAGTATAGATGTTATAGAAAACTGCTGAATATAAATGAATAGATGTTTGACAGATGTTCCTTCAGGGACCTCACTGTATTTCAGTACAGATTGCTTATCAGCCCAGCTAAATCACTTATCAGAAATTCACAGAGGACATGACTGCTGTTCTAGCTTTCCCCAAATATGATTAGCAATGCCATCTTACTTGCTTATTACAGTTTTTACAGCAGCGCTGGCAAGTTGTTTGAAACAATGTCATCTTCCTATTTATTTGAAGCTTGTTCTAGTGTCCTTGGTTTCTGCATGATGACAGAAGCTACTTACTTTGCTAAAATAAATTTCTTCTGTGTGTGATGCGTCCATATCAACAGTATAAATATGGTCCCTGTAAACAAAGTCAAATGAATGCAAAGTCAAATAGAGTAGTCAGACAGTTCATTTTCTATGAAGAGAGCTATCTATCACAAGATAATCCATAACTCATTCAAAAAAAAGATCACAGGTCTTACCAGGGAACATTACTGGCAGCATCGCCTGCTTCTCCCAGAAAAGCACTTTCATATATAAACTGTTTTCCTTCCCATTAAGAAAAAAAGAAAAATGATACAAAGCTTCAAAGCAAGATTCTTTCCCAAAAGCTATTATTTGAACAAATGTGATTTTGGAGAGGAGATGAGCCTCATATAATTTCTGTTCTATAGGTCCTACGGCAGATGCCACGATCTAGCATGCAGATGTTTTTGCGCATCCAGAAATCAGCTGGAATAGCTCTTAGGCAGCCTTTGCCAGATTCCTTGGCTAGCAGTCACTACGCCACATTTAGCCATTCAGGGTTAAAAAGCGGTTAATCCTTCTTTTTCTTTTTTTTTTTTTTTTTTAAATTATGTGTCTAACCTCAGCTGTGACAATTTGATTGACAATATGGTAGGCAAAAGGCTGACAGCCACAAAACCATTCCCAGAAATCATTCTTCTCTTCACAAACTGGTGGCCAAACTAAACTGTAAAATACTCGTCTGAAAAAAGTTTACATTTCTTGCTTGCATTTACCTTCTCACTTTCCTGAGAACCTGTCCCTCTTTATAGTTATCTGCCAATCTCTCCTTGGAAAGAGGAAATAGACTCAGCTACTCAGGTAAAGAGATATTTTTAAACATTCTCCTCTGTGTAATCTGAGAATAAGGACATCTCTGTATGGAACCTAAAATTTGAAAAAAAAACCCACCAACCCACAACACTGTAGTAATTGCCACATCAAATTGGGACTAAGCATCCCATTTTTCCTTGAAATAACATTGGCTTTTTTCAAAATGCAGGAAGCTGTGCAGCTGGAGTATGATCCACAGCACTGGAGGGGCCTGCTGAAAGTAGGATACAGACTGTTTCCATTCCAGAAACCCCTGCTCTCAAGGTTAGCTTCGTTTTATTGGGTTTGGGGAAAACAGCGCTGGCCTCTTAAATAAAGCAAACACAAAATACTGCTGTAAGAGGAATAAGCAACACTTCTCTCACGTGCAGAAAGAGGCAGCATTGTTGTGGGGAACTGGCTTTTAAAAAATCTACTGTCTGCTACGGTGCTTGAGGCTGTTTGCTTTGTAAGATGCCAAACTGAGGAGTTGTGGGTTTTCTTCTCCTCCAGACTCTGTAAAACCAGAGCTGTCATTTACTTCCAAGATTAGTTTAATGCTTCAGTTTATAATTTGCCTGACTTTACTGGCAGAGCAGTGGTCAGGGTTGGTGCTGGACTAAAATTACCCATTAGCGTGGTATCGGCTTCATAGATTACTGCACGGTTCCCTTTTTATGTACATCACTCTTTGTTGCTGTCACTCCTACTATATAAAAGTGGGAACAAAATCTCTTGAATTGCAAATTAGGTGCGGCTGGAGCTCTAAAAACCTTCTTCCAGCACAGCTCTTGATTTTAATCATCACTCTTGCTTTCCAGTGGTTACGATTTTTCCTTTTTAAACAAGACAATCAGAAAATACCGTGGTGGTATTCAGAACAAGGCTTGAGTTACTTAGTTCCACTCCCAATAAAACTTCAGGGGACTTATTTTCTGGTTCAAGAAACGTTTCAAAGAAAACTCAGATGCTGAGTTACGGGATCATCTGAAAGAGGGTTAGTATCAGTAAAATTAAATATCATTTTCTCATGCCGTACGTGAAACGCAGTTGCTGACAACGTCGGCAGAGAGTGAAAGAGCTGTCAAATTCAGGGGAGGGCCCTCTAACCACAGACAATGCGGGATTGTCCTTGCCCGCCTTTTCCCACTGCTGCCCAAGTCCTACTATCTGCTAGCTGTGGTATGTGTACAGCTCGCTGCTAATTAAGTTATTCTAACACAAATTGACTTAATCCTAGAGCTTCCGTTTTTCCCACCTCCAGTCAGCAGAACCCAGTTTTGTTGCCATGGCATAATCCTGTGGAGGAAGGGAATTTAAATAATGCCACCGGCTGTGCATGACCCTTGGCCACTGCATGCATCGTCTGGAAATGCGTAACTGCAAATCAGGAGGGAGCCATCCCTGATGCTTCGCGGGCTCAATAAACCATTTTGTATGCACACATGAGGGGTGACAGATAATGTGAACAAAAGCTGCCACCGCACAAGACAATGGGAGGAGGAGACACGGCAAACTTGGGAAAGGGTGTGTGTGCGCAGGGGTGGGCGAGTGTGAGAGAGACAGTGAGGGAGTACCCTTCCCACGAGAAAAAAGAAACCAAAGCTGGTCCTTCGCGGTCTGCAAGCCAGATATTCGGACAGCACAGCTTCACGGGCTTTGGCTGAGTTACTCAAATTTATCTTGGCTGTATATCTCTGCCTGATAACGTCAAATACAGTCTTTCTGAAGCGACACAAAATTTTATTTGGTAAAAGCTAATATAGGAGTCACATATCCCATATGACAAGACAAGCAATTGACAAGACAGAAATTTTGCTCTACACCAGTCGCTCAGTAATGAAGTGTTAGCGGTTCTCAAATCTGAGTTAGTTCTCTCCTGCACAAGGAAACTGTCTGCAAAGTAAACGCTGGATTTTCTAAAACAAGCAAATAAAAAAAAACCCAACACAAACCCAACAACCCCAAAACAAAAGCTCTCAATATTTAATCATTTGTTTTGATCACTTTTCAGATAATTGACTACAAACATAAACTTATAATCACTATATTTCAAGGTCTAAAAAAACCAGCATGAAACCAACATCTGATATGACAGCTAAGAGATTTACATGCGCTACAGTTTTCAATGAATCTTGTTACAAAACTCTTTGAGAAACACCCTTGTCTACGCATTTGTTTCAGTCTCTAGATATACTACTACTTCTAAAGGAGATGCAGTATTGCAGTTTTAAACTTTCATTCACACTAGTTATCAAAGGATGACTCATTTTCTGAAGTTTGTTACTTAAAGATAAAAATGACCTCTGAAATTTTAACTTGTATTATACAAACTTCTTAGCCCCCAGTCAGGGGGAAAAGAATACGTTAAAGAGTTTTTGTGTTACCACAGGAAAAAAGTGTAAGAAGACTTTTGGGGCTTGTGTAAGTACAAAACAGACCAGGTCTTTATTCTTTTTAGTAGGTCACTAAACCCTAGGAGTACATAAGCACTCTCATTGTAGTAAACTGCTTTATACAAATATATAGCCACATAATATTTAAGAATGCATATTCACATGCCACTATGCACACTATCCCTCAAATATTAGCCTTCTTTATATAATTTGTGCACACAGTGGTTTCATATCCCAAAATGTTTCGCTGGGTTTTCCTGATGTAATACTGGTTGCTTGGGCGCTGCGACAGACTAATTGCGTCAATCTCAAGTCTGGGAACAAACTACGAATACAGCCCAGCAAAATCCACAAAGCAGATTTACCACCTTCTCACTGCAAATGATTTCCTAATTTAAAGGAAAACAAATAAGGAAAGCAAAGGGAACTCAGCCATGAAAAGGAGGAAATCCTGCCACCACCTTTCAAACCCCTTCAGCCCGCTCCCCCGCCCCACTCATTATCACACTAAATGCAGCAAAAATACTTAGCCCTGAGCTCAGGCAAAGCCCAGGGAGGCCTTGCTGTGGGGCTGCCCACTCTTTGTGCCTTACAACCAATGCCACCGCAGCTCCCCATGGAAGGATGCATGTTCTTTGCCCAGACTTGACCTAAGGGCCTGGAATGAGTGAGAACCCAGAGCTCTGCTGTGCAGATCCCGTACAAACTGGCGTATGTGAGAAGTCCAAAGAAGCTGTGCTGAGCTGGTATGGCTGCAAAGCCTGGGCAGGTCAACAGGCAGAAGTGTGGTCTTCCTGCAGCCAGGGACACGGCTATGTAAAAACGGCACTCAGTGACTCTGCTGGTGTAACGCAACTTATTACTTGGTGCCGAGTGGAGGTCAACAGGCAGATCTCCACGACAGGACACATCCGACCACCCAGAAGACAGGGAGTGGTTGTTTGAGAAGGAAGCCAGGCAGCTCCTGGAGGCTGCCAAGGGCTTTGAGGATGGGGCTGGTGGTGAGAGGCTGCCTGTTCAGCAGCTGTTCCCTCTCACCTCCTGGCCATCCCACCCGCCACTTCTCCCATCTGCAGCAACAGCCTGGCTCTCTGTGGCAATGCAGAAGGGTGTGTATTTCTCCAATGAAGGAGAAGAACCAGAAAACCATCAGGAAACAAGCTGCTACCAGAGGGGCAGCTTGTGGGGAGGATCCAAACAGGATCTGGGTCCAAAAGTTCCTAAGATGGAATACCCATCCTTGCTAATCTGGACCCTTCTTGCATTTATCCTGTGCCCATCGGGTAACTCCCATTCTAAGATCACCAGTCTCCTTCGCCAACAATAGACAGGGAGAGGAAGTGTTAATGTCTGACCTGTGCCAGGCTGGAAGCTGTATAGGTCGGTGAAGCTCCATTGAAGCTGACAGTGCCATAATGGGCCATGCAAACTGAATGGGTAGCTCTATATGCAACTTCTATAAAAAGGCATGTGCTTGTATCTGCATAGTACAGCTCCCAAAAAAAATCCAGACACCAAATTCACTTAACCTTGCTGAGTACATCAAAAGAACAGCAGTAAACACGTTTGCCTCTTTTTTTTGTCTTAACATATTAAAAACATGCCTAAAACAGTAATGTGGCAGTTTAATAACTCTTGTCTGAACACGCATTTGTGTACCAGCAGAATCGTTCTCTAAAATACATCATTAATGGTGTGCACAAACAAAATCACAGGATGAGGATGGACTCTCTCCTCCATGGGGCTGTACAACTTCTGTGGCAACTTCCCTCTTGCTGGATGCAAAGGAAAGCAGAGGTGTGTAGTCCTGAAAGGACTGTCTGAGCACCTTGCAAAACTGAACCTTCACTGACTAACAAGTTTCCAATATGTCTTACTAACAGGCTGCTAAGCTCTCTCTGAGAGTGAGAAAATCCTAAAAATAATACGTCCAGCAGAAAACTCAGAATAACCCTCATCTTCTCCTTCCTCCTCTGAAGCAGCAAGGGAAGAGCGGCCAAGCAGGGGACTACTGACCTAGCAGCAACGTAGAGTGTCCTGTTCATGACCATGACCAGCTGGATGTCCAGCCGGTGCCTCTGCGTGGTGTTCCGCCCTGGTTTGTGACCCACAAACACCGGATACTGTCTTGTATCTGCAGGAAGCGAAAAAAAAAAACAGGGTCAAAAGAGAATCACAAACGGAAACCGTGTTAACATGGCGCACTATGGGGCCAAGCTATGGCCAAAACTTGCAGTTTCTATTCTGCCCTGGCACCACAGCCTGCGGTTGGAAGGCATGAGCACAGAGGGCTGGCAAGTTCTTCAAGGTTACAGTCTTTGCAACTTCAAGGCAGAAAGTCATCACCTTTGTAGAAGACAAAAATTGTAAGGTTTCTTAGACCATAAAGCTATTCTGAAGCTCTTGGCATCGAGGTACACAGTACTTTCTCACAGTTTTTCTTTCACTGCTTGCAGAGCTTAAATGCTTGCTCCTGGCTGCCAAAGTGTGTGTAGCAGGACAAAGCTCTTTCACAGTGGCCCATCAATCACCACAATGACTGGACTGGTAGTGGTTAAAGCAAAAGACTTGGCTCTTCTTTGGTCCCTGGGATTTTGGACTGCCATCCTAGAACAGCTGTGGGGATTTCTGAGAAATGGTGGGAAACCACTACTTGAACTTTATAAAATGAAAATCACTGCATATTATTTTGGCAACCAGTCTGAAACTCCAGTTCTTCTGGCAACTGGATAATCATACTGACTGGAAGCCCTGTACTGAGCTTATGCTATCAACAAGTCATTTTCCCCCCAATGCTACCAGTCAGCAAGAGCATTTATTCACTCTAATACCATGATTTTTTTGGTGAGACCTCAGCATACATGGAGTGTGCTGCTGCTCCCCAGATGATCTGTGTGTACAACCTATAACAACAGTGAACACTCCTGTCCAAGGGCCACCTTGCTGTTAGAACTTCGTATAGGCATGTGATCATGACATCTAGACAGACAAACCAGGGAGCCAGTTAAGTAAACAAAATGACAGTTAGAAGACAGGAGGAGGGTAAACCTCTGACAAGCATCATTATCAGTGCAGAACTGATGCATGTGCATGTTATACAGAGCTGATTAGCATCTAGCTATGCCTGAGCCTTTTCCCCATCAATATACTTTCCCAGAATCCTGGAGCTGATTGAGGGAGTCTGCTTCTTCAGAAACTCAGCTACTGCTGTAGCGTTTTCAGCTATTGTCCTCTGAAAGTGTTTTCCCTGTTAAGCTTGGTAAAAGTATTGATTCACACCATGGCTTCAGCAAAGCACTTAAGAGTGCTATGCGTCAGAAAGCCTGGTGATAAAACTGTATGGGAACAGGAACTTCCCTGCAAATCAGATGCTGAGAACTCTTGGAGAAGCAAATTAAAACAGCCCAGGCAGAATTTATGTTCATAAGCTTAATCCTTCTGACCAAGTCCTACATGCAAAATGCCAAGTTTAACTGTCCAGCTATTCTCTGTCCAATACGGTTTCCTCTGTAACTCATGGATCTAGCACGAGCTGGGGGCATGTACATTCACGTGCATTTCAGCACGCCATGGTGCAGAGGAAGAAGTTATCCCATGTTCCATTTCTCCAAAAGGATCAAGACTGGCTATTTCTGCATTAGCAAGGACTATTAGCATCACCCTTCTGGAGGGTGAAAATGTTGGTGCTGAAGACCTCGTGTTTGCACTAGACATGTTCAGCAGGGTTTGCTTCAGAGCCGTTCTGCCCTGTTCTTGTATTCCAGATGCCTATTAGCATTTGGATCACATCAAGTGCACCCCTGGAGTCTGTCTTTCAGCTTGGTCTTACCCAAGACAGACCAGTTTACAGGTGCCAAGGCCACCCCAAAGCACAGTAAGCAAGGACAATCAAGAGATTCACTTTAAATTCAAATTCATGACCCAAAGTGGGCTTAAACATAAGCCTACTCATTGCTAATTCGCTACTCCTTAGCGTACTTTTACAGACCCAGGTGCTGAAGACTTTCTTCTAAACATCTGAACCTTTAGGATTTCAGAAGACTTTTCTTTGCAGTAATGGTAATTGAGTTGAGGTAAATGTAAAAGAATCAGTTACGCTAAGCCTGACTTCCATGGTGAAATGCACAGAAAGCTCTTCACCTGTTTAGCCAGCAAATCTCAATACTGACTCGCAGCTGTCTGTGTTACCCTAGATTTTGGAGAGTTTGCCAATTACTGCAGAAGAGAGATTCTTTTACAAAAGATTCTTTGTTTTGATTCGGTTTTTAGCTACATTTCCAGCTCAGCAAGAAGTCCCTAATGCTAAACCAGAATCCATCAGAGCTTAAAGAAGCATGTTCAATAATTTGTATTAGATCAACAAATTATGTTTTCAGAGCTCAGTTACTTTAGTGTGCTATGGCGGATACTCTGAGGTGCTTCACTGGTTATCCAGAGCTACATTTTCATAAGTCAGGTAAGGGACACTTTGATTATGGGGCAGGGAGGGGAAGGCTTCCTTCCTTTGCTGCTGGATACAGCAAGATATTTGGTTTGATTATGCTACTGAAGCACCTCTTTTTGAGAAGGAGAAAGGCTATGGTTTTGGAAGATCCAGCAGTTTACCACCCAGTAGTCAAAAGTCAATATCAAAAAGTCATGTTCCTATGTTGGTATCTGAGAACATAAATTGGCTGATTGGGGAGACATGAAGAAAAACAACTTTATTCATTGCAATTGTAACAAAATACTGTTGATTTGAAGTCCCCTGATCAGTGTTAAGCAAATGGAGGCCTCTGGCCTCTTATACTTACAGTTGCCATGCGAAATACTGATTGGCTCAGAATCTTCTGGGAAACCAGCCCCAGCAAAGTGTAGCAGTGTGAAATATAGCAGCAAGGCTTCTGACCTCATAGTAGTTCAGCTGGGAGGCTTCACTTCTTCACTTCACCCTGTGGAAGACAAACAAGGGCTTAAGCGCCTTCTGTTGATTCACTGCATACAGAAAGCTAAAAAGAGTTGACGGAATGGAGGGGGAGCTTTACTTCTCCTCGAGCCTCTCACCGTACCTGAGGAGGTATGTCATGTTCCTAAGCAGACACTGCCCTACCAGGCCAGTTTCCCTTTAGCCCATGCCCCAGCAAGGCAACATCTTGCTTGATGATAGACTTAATATGTGAGTTACGAAGAATTTTCTGCCTCAGCTGCTTATATGCAATAAAGGAACTTCAACTCCTGCATTGATTGTCAGCTGACAAGAGTTTTTCAGGAAATATTTTGTTTTCCCCTTCTTTGGTTTACATCATTAGATGATGACACAATGATACACACCATAAATAAAAAAAAAAACCAACATAATACATTATTCTGGTTAAAAGAGATTAAGGGTTATACTACAGGACTGATTCATACCCTGCAGAGTTGTGAATCAAGGGAAGAAACACTGAGAGAGCTTGATGGAGCATGCAGAACATGTCATTGGGCTTTACCATAAAAATATGTACCTATAAATTTAGGTGCCATAAAACCAATACTCCGACTTGTGATAAAATAAGGGAGAATAGAACTGTCTAAACCCAGCATTTTTTCCCCTGTGTTCCACTGACGCATTCACTCATTCACATTTCATGTACAAAAATATCCCTAAAACTTGAAGATAAAAGGAGCCACAGGGACCTTCGGATACAGTGAAAGAAAACAGCACATAATACAGTAAATAGCTCATAATTCCCAGGCAAATTCCACACAGACGTTGATCTGCAGGGGAAATCAGTGCAAAAGTGGGGTTTTCTTTTCATCCCTTCCAGAGTTTCAAACCTTTGATGCTGCCTGCCAAAGATTCCTTTTGAACAAAGCTATTTTACAGTAGTCTGTCAGTCATTCAAGATTTATGGGCAGAAAGTCAAACTTCATAACCTACACAGTCTTTGAAACTTAATTTGGCAAACAAAGTGCTAACTTGCCCTTCTGCAACACCATTTAATATTAGATACCTATGTCTTCTTTCTCGATGCCAAAAAAAGCATTAACAAATCTTGTGTTGCATTTTCAGTTGTAATTTCACAAACACAGCTGATTCCTCATCTTTTACCCAATTAAAAAATGTCACATAATTAATTTGCCTTATCAGATATTTGCTTTCAAATAAAATTTCAGCTCCTATAACTGGATTGGAATAGGGACTCTGTTGCAGGCTGATGTAGTCCATAAGGACTAATGATTTATTATACTCTGTGTTTGCCTGTTATTATTCAAACACACAAATTGGAAACTTGGCTGATTCTCTATTTCTGTTAACAAAACAACTGGGAGACTGAGTTAGTCTGAGACTAGAAAAAATAAAATTTAATGTAAGGCAATGACTGACACCTTAACTGAACAAAGTGTCAGACGGACAGCAAAGGATAAAAATAGCAAGAATAAATGCAATGCAATGCAGACACTGTCTATTATACCTTATGTGAGAATGCATACTAGAAGATAGTACATACAAGCCCCAAGAGAAGCATTTCCATCTAGCACTGGTTAGGCCGATAGCTGTGTATGATTACTGACATAGCCTGCAGACACTTTCTTTACCTGTTTCCTCCATTTGTCTCTTTAATCACCTCTTACATTTTCTCTTGACTGTTAGCTCTCTGGGGTAGGAACTGTTTCTTTCTATTTGTTTCCATGCCCAGTGAAACATCATTTGGGGCCCTTACGAATGCCCAAAGTAGAAATAAGCAGCAGAAGTAAATACAATACTTGGAAACACAGTTTCCCCCAAAAGGTTTGAATTATAAGTAAGATATACACATTCAAGGGGTCCTTTCTCTCTTTACAAGTTTTCAAAATGTAATTTTGCCACTTTTAAAATTTTGCCCTCGTAAGTACAACGCAAAGTGACAAAGTGCCTTATCTTAATACACAAACAGAATGAAATTATTTCCTTCTTGAAATTGTTAGTCTAATGCAGAAGCCTTTTCTGAAACACACTTGAGGAGCAACAGTTTAATGGGAAGAAACTTATCAAGCAATCCAGTTCTTCCACTTGAACCTTATTCATCCACAGTACCAGTCTGCAGGCTGACAATTCAAGCCACTTGGCTCACAGTGAGACTCTGGAGCATGAGACTGGCTGCTTTCTGTTACTCCCCATCAGCACATCATCCACCATCTAGCAATGTGTGTACGCTACGAGGAAAGCATTACGGTACTGCAGACATATCGCTGCACTCCACTTTAGAGTTTGAAAAACTTTCCCCATGGGTGATTCTGCACCATCATTCCCTACTTCTCATTCAGGCATGTGTACTGCTCCATGTAAATATATACAGGAGGTAGCTTCCTGGAAAATGAACAACGCCCAGCATGTTTACTTTGTCATTTTATTTACGTTATCAGGCCAGACCTTTTTTCTTTTACCTGAAAAGAATTAACTGACAAACTGACATACTGCCTTCTAACAAAGGCTAGATTAGTAGGTTTTTAAGTATATGAAATTCTCTGTCATTCTTACAGGTAGCTTCTGGGGAATAAAAGAGAGAGTGGGAAAAAAAAAAAAGCATAATCCTGTGTTGCTCTAGTGCTAACAGTTTTCAAATTCATACAAAGTAAATGCAAAATGTCTACTTTGACCTGTCAACAATTCAAGTGGACTACACATCTGTATCAATGCCTGTGCCAATAAGTAACATCAAGTAGGTCTCAAGTTGCATCCAAAGGCAGCTTTTTACTAGGAGGTAATTATTCAAACATAATGTTACTTATGCTGTTCTTACAATGGTGGAAAGGGTTGTACTGTTCCACTGGAATTTCAGAAAAGTGCTGATTCGAGAAGGTCACACTTATTTTTAGTACAAATTTCCTTTTCAGCAAATACTCAGCTCTGGTTGGGCTCCTGGGAGTGATGCAAATGTTCTCACTTGCAACTGTGCTGAAACTACTTTCTAATCAAAAATACTTGTGAATGCTGTGTCTGATGAAGCATGAGTAGCCAGTGATGCTGGGTGAGTACAGGCACTGTCTCCAAATAGAAGTTTTGCAAACATGGATGGAGAGATCTTCAGTCAACGTAGACCACTGCAGTTCAACCTGGTCTGCATTAAGCCATACTGGTTGAGAGAGAACTGGCTCTGGGAACTCCAGTTCCCCCTGTTCAAAATATGATTACTGCTCCTTTTGAAGGAAACTAGTGGTGTCAAGAAGAGTGAGTTTTGGTGGTGTTCTTATATTGGCAGAGATGCTAATAAAATACAGCCCTGCCAACGTTTAAGAGCAGATTGTATAATCTATGTCTAACACAATGACTTGTGGCTATTCAGTCAATGGAGTAATCAGATTTCTTCCAAGCTTCAAAAAACCCCCAACTAATCTGCTTCTTGCATGCCTAAAACCAATGCAAATATAACTTTATGCAAGATACTTTGGTGCTCTGATTCTTCTTTCTGAAGTTGATGCTTTCAAATACCTACATAAGACAACTTGTTCTGGTTACTTATGTGTTCTCTCTTCTTTGTTGCATTCTGATTAAATATAAATAAACCACATGATCTCTTAATGTATATAGACATCAAAATTTTGCCTTCCTAGTTGGAAGAAGGTGTTCTGTTTTTACACTCCAGTCCACAGGTGAACTACCTCTAAGCTAGACATCTGGACACTAGTGCAAAATAGTTGCTATTACTATTATAGTTACTCACTCAAAGCCTACGTATACATATAAATACACATATTCATAGTCATAGTCATATTCACATGCCATCCCCCCCCAGATGCTTGACATAGGGGCATTTAATTTTATAAAAACATGCTGCTGGCGTAAAGGAGTTTCTGAAGCTAAGAAAGTAATGATGATTCAAAATCAAGGAGAAAAGTCTGATTTTTCTGTGCCAAGTACCTTCCACTATGGCTATCCAAGTCTACCTGAGCCAACAAGAAGCCACCATCATGAGCTCTGCTTTTTGCTGTGTGATATTTTTAGCGTTTAGTGAACAACAGTCTGGGTGGAAATGCATATAGAATAGCTGCTTGGCTAAGGAAATGATTACATGGCAGCTGCCATAATACCCTAGTAACCAGGTTATTTTATCTACAGCTTGTAAGTTGCAGAAAGGTTATATAAACCACATGAAAAATCCTAAACAGAAGAGCTACCTTCCTGGTGAACTCCATAAACCTGTAAGGTCAGATTTGATCTTAAGAAAAATTCAACAGCAACAGCAATGACTGTGTAGACACATCTATAAATAACTATTGAAAGGGAAGCTCTTCCATGTTAGAAAACCTCCCATCTTGTTGCTTTGGCCTCACTGTATGTTCTGCTAACCCCAGCGTAACTCCAAGTAAAAGCAAAGTACGTAACCATGTCAGAATTTTCCCATGGCACAGTAAGCCTGCTCAGTAACGGATAGATCTTGTTATATTCATTTATTACAAACCTTCTTTATACCATGATGGGTTGTGTTCATACTCGACAGCTGCACTTCGATCCACAAATTACTAAGCTTAATGTGAAAATTACCAGACAAAATTCACTGGTCTGTGTTACGCATGAAGCAAGACCAGAAAACTTAATGGCCATAAAAAACCATGACTATCTTAAATTCTTTTTTTTCTACAAACATGTAGAAATAACTTATTCTTCAAAACGACAGTAAGTTTAGTAAGAAGGAACAGCATTTAACCAAACAGTAAGAAAACTGAAAACTGAAGCTGGATGAATGTGAACTACTGCATAAAGGAAAAATGCATGACCAGAAAACGTAGCAGCCTCCGTGAACTGACCCTGCAAATACTCAGCAAATAGCCCTTCTCGTCACAATCAGCATTTCTTACCCTGGGAAAAAAAAAAAGGACCATAAAAAAAGCAGGAAAGAAACTGATTTGAGTTGCAGAACAGAGGTAACAAAAATATTTGAGATTCTCCTGCAGTAAGAGCTTTAAAGGCATGCAAGTGAATCAGAAACCCAAGTGTCTCATCGAAAGAGACTTACAGAGCAAGATCTACCTACCCATACATGAGACACCACCTATTGATCTACACAGCACATGCTTTGCGATGCTGAAGGCAGAGTGCAGAAATCGGTCGGCCGACCTGAATGCTGTTCCCTGCTATGGTACAGATCTGCCATGCGATCCTGGCAAGCATTCTTCATCCCCTTTGGCTAAGCCTTTGGAAATCTCTGAGTGGAAAATGTCCTTACTGCTATTTACCCCTTTACATTCACAGTTCCTGGAAAGTGAAAGACAGGAGTTCTGTGCAAGTCAAAGAAAGAAATTAGGAATAATGCAACAACAACAACAACAAAAAGAGAGGAATACAACCTGCAGGCTGCAGCTTCCAGAAAACGAGGGAAGTTAGGCCAGCACAGCGGAGCTGTTCAGGAGAGCATCCTTTGTCTACGCCTGTTTGGGTGGTGGGCTCGCTGCTGCTTGGCCACCTCGCACGGCTGCACCTGGCAGCAGAAGGGATAATGCAAAACGCCCAGGCTTAGTGGTGCCAAGGGGATCAGACAGATGTGAGCGAACAGAAGCTCAGCGGGTGCTTGGGGAGCTCAAGAGAGAGGAGACACAAGTGGCTACCAGCAAGACACAACATGGAGTGCCAGACATTACAAGTGAATTGGCACGTGGCAGGACAGTGCCCGGGATGGCCAGTGCTTTTGCTCGGGTTGTCCTTTCTCTAATGATTGCTGCTCAGCCACCTGAATGGTGGTGCAGGTGGCCACAGAGACTTAACGCCAGCTCTGTGCCTATCATCGCTACCAGCCTCCAACATCTTTTTGTGACCGATGGTGCAGCCATCATTCGTCTTTCCTCTCCTGTCCTGCTCCTGTTGTCTCTACAGCTGGCCATTCATTTCACATGGCCAAAAAAGCAGTCTGTCACTCCAGGTAGCTGGCCCTTATGCCAGAGAGGCTGGTGCATGAATGCATTGTGGTAATCACCTGTACTCCTTCAAATCACATGGTAGCAAGGGGTTGTTCCCGAATGCTGGTGGAGGGAGGGAGGCAGTGCCCAAGGGCAGTCCCCACCTCTCCGGCATACCTGTTGACCCTAAATTACGTGTATGAAGCACAGTCTCTCTCATCTTTTATTCGTATCAAAAAAGTTCTTCCCGACCATAAGAAGAATGCATGAATGCCCTCTGCTATATACGCTTTACTACCATTTTAATTGGATTCAGTACTGCTTACTCATTGCCCAGCTGCTGTGGGCTGCACGCCAGACGTGACGATTAGGCCCAAGGGAAAGACACCAACGAGAGCTATTTTGCCTCATGTAGTAAGCAACAGCATCTACCTTCATTAAAAAGAATAATACAAACTTCATAACTAGGTTGATGAAACACAGATACATGGACCACGCAGATCGATGCAGATCTTCCCACTAAGACTTGCAAAAATGCATTTCTAAGATAAAATTCCAGCCAAGATACAAAGTACTTTTCAAGCAAGTTTCAGGGGTACTTGCTCATTTTGTTCAGTTTGTGCAAACGTGAGTCCTCACCAGTTTTCCTCTCTCCTCGTTTGCAACTTTACAAGGCCATATATCACGCCCAATAATGTCAGCTATGATATGTAACATCACTACCTCCTGCTTCAGTAAGCGATAAGCTGAAAAGATCTGGACAACCCCCAGGCAGCACTGATGAGTCTCAGCCTTCCGAACGGTAGTAGCAGGTGTCAAGTCAGTAGGCAAAACTCAGCATGCTTAATGCTGGCAACCTGTCTTGTCAAGATCAACATTACTGCGTGATCCAGTGCAGGGCAAAAAAGAAAACGCAAAGAACAAATGGAGGCCTAAATAGGAGAAACCTTCTGCTGACCCGAGTGAGACATCCCCGATGACTGCAGCGTTAATAAGATGCTACTGTGCAGAGCGGGAACAGTCAGATGGAAGATGAACATCTCCCAGATGGAATTAGAAGCATCTCAGGCCTATCGATTTTGGTTGTAACCTTTACTGTAAACAGTCCACGGGGGCCTCATCAGCCACCTGTTCAGTGATATTTGCATTGAAATATAGAGCCAACGCAAATGAGAAAATGGCCACAGTTCCTTGCTAAAGCATCTGCTCTGTTACATCCCTCTGTCTGTGCACCACCACCAGCAGCAAAGGTACAGGTTCTAGAGGAAGGGGTAACGCCATGGCACTAGCTCTCTCACACAGCACCAGAAACAATGAACGCTCCATTTGTCATGATGTTGATGGTGGCGGTAGTGGTATTATATCATGTAATATTTCACTTTCTAATAATTGCTCAGTTTTATACTGAAATCAGGCTTGCCAAAATTGGGAGGAAAGCCATCTGTGCCTGGAGGATGACTGCCAGAAACATTTGCAATTTTATTTTGGGGTTATAAACCTGCAGAATGGAACAAAGGCAATGCCTAAATAACCCCTTTCACTCACCACCCCCAACTAGACAGATCAACTGACCTAACTCTGGAACAGCTTGGTTGGTCATTACAAAGATGTCTTTATTATTTTTAAAAGCCTCACTCATTTAAGAGATAAAAATAGCTCTATTGATTATTTGTGGGACTTCAGCAAGCCTCCGTCAAGATTCTGAATTGATTTAAGAGCTAAATGTAGCAATCACTGCCTTTTGACAGGAGAGAACGCCATCTCTAATATATACTTTGCTGTTTCATCTCAGCACACTTAATAGAAAACAGATACACTACCAGCAACACCATTACTCTCCCGAGCCCTCACTTTGCCTGGGAGATATCAGTGCCAGTCAACTGACCTTCCATTCTCGCATCTGATGGATGGAATAAAAATTATGTAGCTGCAGGTGACCCAAAGCTGTAACGGGAAAGAAATGTGGCCTCCTTTTGTTTTCCTCTCCTTTCAGGTAACACGACAATATTGACAATTGTCACTGATTAAAAGTTTGACACAGCCCTGCAGACGTTGTCTCAGCTGCCACATGCCTGCTGTAAACATAACATTAGGATCAGGCAGTAATCCTAAAAGAATCCCTACAGCTCAGCCAGCTCTTCAGATTCCCTCGGATACTTAGCGTTTGCTTCCTTTCAGTGCTGGTACATACTTAAATGGATTGCAGCCCTTCTTCACCCTCTAACCAGGAAGAAAAACTTAATTTCCAGTCCACTTACATCTGCGGAAAAAATCAGATCGATATACAAGGGCATAGGTTAACTTTGAAGAAAAAGTTAGGATCGCATAGAACATATAACTGTGTTTAAAGCTCAATGTAATCACGAACAGTTCTCCTTTGCTTTTTGTTGATGCAAGAAATGTTCATGCATTTAATGCATGAACCCCAGCTGTATTCTTCGGGAAACTTGTCCCATCTATTTGAAATGAACGTGTTCTTTTTTTTTGAGGTGGTAAGACAGTAGAGAAAAGCAAATCCTCACGTTTAAGTCAGCTTTTAAGTAATCAGACCATACCATTTAGCTTTCATGCAATTTGGCCAGTTCTGGCCCTAAGTCCATTTATGCAAAAATTGACTCATTAACCTTCATTTACCTTGAGTGAAACAGCAAGTTTTATGAGAGAATTTTTTCAAAAGGCACCAATCAACTTTAGCGTGAAGTGGCTTGATACAGTATCAAACTACGCCTCTACCCTCAAAACGTGAATAAAAGCTCCTGCAGCACGCTGGATGCTAACAACAGACATTACCTTTTACTTAGTAATTACTCCAGCTGTGGACACCGTGCTACCCGAAAGTGCTTTACCCTGGCAGGAACCTCTGGCGAGCCCACCGCTTGTTCCATGCTGCAGTAGCCAGGTCATGGCTGCAGGAAAACTCGGGCCAAACAGCGTCGTATTCTGGGGAAGGCTGCTCAGCACAAGGACGTGCAGACACACTGTGGTCAGGCAAGCCGACTCCTACCAGAGGAAAAAAGGGCAAGGTTCTTCCCTCTAGAAATCAGGCAAACTCATCAGGGTAAGTTCTGTTTGTCCCTGACAGATAAAAAATGCAGGTAAGCAAAGAGTTCTCAATATGTATTTATAATTTTAGCCCCTAATTTCTTTATGAACTCAGTTTTCTCTTGTTTCTCTGCACCTTGCGGAAGAGCACGCAATAGACTACTGCAAAAATGAAAAACGTCCACAAAACAAAAGTAATCCCTGAGGGAAATTTAAAAAATGCCTGTGGATGTGTACAAGCGGGTGGGGGAAAAAACAGAAGACTCAGAGTGCTAAGAAAATGATGAAATTAACTAGGAACGTTCTCTCTCAGCACTACCTCTGACACCTCTCTTCCTCAGACATCCATCCATTCGCATGTGCCCGTAGACTGATAGACATTCACCCACATTTAAAAGGCTCAGATACCACAGGAAAGGTTTTTTATTAAAACTTTAGAGAAATTTCATAGAACTCTATCTTTCATGATTACTCTTTGTTGCCCAATGTTTTTTGCTGATATTTTTGGAAACCTTAAAGAAGTAGAATAAATCTGACTCAGAGACAGAAAATCTATGTATTTTGCTTTTCCTCTGAGATGAGCGTGATGCTTGCAATAATCCAGTTCCTGCAGTTTGCTAGTAATAGCTAGCTCCACGTGGCAGACTCTGAGCTTTGCTCTGCCTAGATTCACGCACAACAAATTCCCAAATTTTACATCATATATAATCCAAACAGCTTTATGGACAAGTTAATACAAGAAAGTACCGTATCCTCAAGAATGCCTTTTGAGTAAAGTGATCACCACAATATACCAACATGACACATTTTTCACTCTTCATTCTGCCTCTTCAGGGTTATGAAGAAAACAGAAGGCAAAGCAAGAAGTGAACAGACACAAAAGAGAAATCCTACTTTGAGGATACTACTGAGACAAATGATATTGTCTGTTAACCTGCACATAAGGTTAATTACTGTAATTCAATTTATTTTAAGGGAAAATGCTATATGCAGATATCATCAATTAACCTCTGAATATAAAAATCACAATTCCTGTAATTAATAGAACAGTGCAAGATCACTTTAATTACTAGGGGTCTGTTACTGAGAGGAAACATGAACTATCTGATGTGATTTCAAGGGCAAACTTAAAATTGAGGTGGTGTGGGTCAGAAAAAGTTAAAAAAAAAAAAAGAATATTACAGTTAGACACAGATGAGCCCCTGCCCCACATAAATACACTACTCTCTTCTCCTGACACACATTCACCCGCATACTGAAGAATACAAGCATCCTTACACATTTGTTCACACCTGCTTCTTAGCACAGCATGAGGGAATTAGAGCAGCATAGAAAAGGAAGTCAAAGCAGCATTGACAAATGCCTGTAGTACAAGTTACAAAAGCAATAGCTCTGTTATTATGTGCTTTACTTCTTTGGAAAAGCTGTGGAGAAAAAGGTTCAGTGTAGCAAGAGAGAACAAGCCCACTGAGTATGACTGCCTGAATGGGGCATGATGGATGAGCTTCCTTGCGGATAGGAAAAGCCTCTAATCCGTTCTCCGGCTCATTGGTAGAGCAAGGCAAAGTCGTTCTCTTCTTCTGCGGGAAACATCCTCTGCCTTTTCGATACCACGTGCAGGGTTTTTGCAAAGGACAATCCAGACTGTCACCCAGATGAGACAGCAGCCTGTTCCCAGGTCCTGCGCTAGGGCAGGCTCAGCTATGCAGCCCAAAACCCCACAGCAAGACAAAGACGTTTCTATATTGCTCGCACTTCCTACGGCTATTTTAGGAATGATTGGCTGCATTCAGGTTCCAACTGCAAATAATGAGATACACGGGAAGAGAAGTCATTTTCATGGCACCAGCACACAGCTAATGACTGATGCTCAAAACATCATTACTAATATTCCAGCTAATTTTGTGGAGTTGAAAAAAGCCACGCTGTGCGCAACAGACAGAATGCAGGCATCATCCCAGCGATGAAATAACATCCACCAGCACCAGGCCAGGAAGACTCTCACTCTGGGGTTTACTGAAGAAAGTTTGGTTCTAACCGAAACACTAAGGTTTTCTCAGACAATCAAAGACCTATTCTGAACCTTCTCCCCTTCTCCTCCACCGCCTGCAACTTCACTCCTTAAAGGTGGGGGATGCGGGAAAAGCAACGGCTCATCAGCTGAGTGCATCTATGTGAATTCAGCAAGATTGCTTGATGAGTAGGCACACAGAGTTATGGGTTTTTAACAAGTCTGCCAGGTGCTTTTGAACCCAAATGAATCCTTCCAAGCTTGCCTGACAGAACAGAAATTCCTGTGCAGGAACAGGAAAGAAGACAGCGTAGCTGGCAAACTGCTGCTGTTATTTCTTACTCTGCAGTTCTGCTGTTTATGTGATTTATATCAAATGCTGCAGAGAGAGTTTCCTCTAACTTTGGGTTGGCCTCAATAATGTGGACATTCAGCTGATCAGCTGCCAGGAGCTGATCTACAGCCAAGACCCAAATTCCCGCCAGCAGATAGAAGAGAAAAAAAAGCACAAAAGACATTAGACCAGAAAATCAAATTACTTTTTAATGAAACTGAAGGCTGCATGCATGGACCGTGCTGAACTCACTAGAAAAGCCTGAAGAGATCCAGGTTGGCATCAAGGTATGACGTTCTCAACTGGACTCCAGTCCGGCAACCCCAGTTCAGGCCTTGCCTACGTGTATGAATGATGTCTCACAGATTATCGTTCCTTGCACCACAGAGCAGTGACTCTCCCACTTGCAGCACAGTCACGCAGTTAGCAGTCACAACTAAAGGGCATCAGTTGTTTTGTATTTATGCCAGTGGAAATGCTGACACTGATGTCTGCAAGGCTGTGGAGTACTGATTCCCGCTGGACTTCAGAAAGACTTGTAGCTGCGCTACAGCTCATACCATCTGCATCAGCTCACGGGTGATGTTGCTGTACCTATTTATAAGCCTTCCAATTATAGAGGACTGTGTGTATTTAATACTTTCATCCTCACAGAAGTACACATCCTTACATAAAGACTCAGTTAAATTCTGCTAAGTTTATACAGCTTTTGGTCAAAGTCTTCCATCAAATGTGAGGAAATGGAAATACCACATCCAAATTTCCTCTGAAATTTGAGGTTATACTTAATCTTTTAAAACAAGAAATTCTTTTTTGGATTGAATTCTTGCTTTCTTAGAGTAACCAAATTAGATGCTCTCGGTCATATTCCACGCAGTATCTCTTCTTGTTAAAATTTGCCTGTGAGCAATATAAAACAGAATCTCCTGGGTGTTATTCTTCTGTGGTAAACATCACTACATCAGCTTTAAGTAAGGGACTATTCTTTGCACATACATGCCCCTATATTCAACCTGTGCTTGTGAAAAAGGCAATTTTGCAGTGTCTATAACTAAATACATTGATAATTTCTGGTGTCCTGAGCAACAGGACCGATATCATCTACAAAATAGGCTGTGATGGCTCAATGAAAAAGCTTTTTGGAAGAAGGCTTCTCTCCATGACTTGCAGCAACAAAGAGATCCAAAGGACATCCCTTCAGGCATTTCCCCTCTTCTGACGGAAAAGTGTAACTTTGAAAGACAGCACTTAACCTACACAATCTCATCTGGAAGCTCTGAGGGACCCTGTTACCTGACATTTGCTGTACCTCAGGGTTGTCAGCGATAGCTTTTCCTAGACACCAGCCATAGAGGTATCTCAGTGGGACAAACAGCCCAGAGCTTCTCCATGCTTTTACAAAACTTCCAGAAAGCAGAAAGACCTTCATTTAGTTCCCTTACCACTAAGCTATGCTTACTGAATGTAGAGTCAGAAACATTTCCAGCCACAGAACAAATGGCACTCTTGGAACGAGCTGAAGAACAATCTTATTTAAAAAACAATAATAATTGAATATTGAGTACATTCTTACAGATTTAAAAAGAAACAGGGGAGAAAAGGTGGAAATTAATTGATAATTTATAATTACCTCCTTGAATATTGGTGCCTATCACAATTCCCCTCCTTAATTTAGAGCTAGAAACAAATTTTTTCCCCACAGCAAATTACCATACCTTTTTTCTGGTGTCCTAAAAGTATTACTTACTTCCCCAGACAGGACAAAACACCCTGCACAGGGTCTGCATGGAGTTGCATGCTGCCGGGAGGGGCAACACAAACCTGTGACTAGCAAGACGAAGTTGCAAACTGGCAATGCTCTACAATAAAGTGCTTTTACAAAGAATGAAACTGGTTTATGAGACCATAACCATTGGAGAGAAAACTCCAATGCCTCCCTGGTATAGGCTGTGAGAAATGCTTGTGTGCTTCCTTTCCAAATCCTAAGGAGCTCCCCACAATCGTTCTCTTCCCGGCACTTACATACAGGGACTGTCTCTTGTAAAAGAACTTGGCTTTCCTCACGCAAGAACAGATTTGGCTTTCCTTACACCAGAACAGATTACACCCCTTACTCACACACACCCTTACGTTCCCCAAAAGCTGAGAATGTTATTTCTGCTGCAGGCTTGTGGGGACAGATGGTTTCTTCCCTCCTTTTTTGGACAGCTTTAAGAAGATCACTAGCACTGCACATAAATAAAAAAACAGCTCTTGGTGATCAAAGGATGACTAAACTTGGAATATACCTCTTAATGTACATTTTAATAAAGCTGACTTGTGACATTATTTGCCCTAGCTGAATGCTGGTAAGCTCTGAAGGCAGATGTTTTATGGAGAAAGCGGGATAGAGAGATGTGGTAGCTTTCTCACAGGGGTTGGACAATGAAGAAGGTGGAGAGCAAGCTGCTTCCCCTTGGAGCTCACCAGGCACATTCCTTCTCTTTCCATCATAGAGACAGATCAACTGCCATGCTCCTTCTCAGTTGATAGAGGCAGATGCCCTCCTTTCCACTGACCCACCAAACCAAGATAACTGTTTCCCTCTGCCAGGAATGAAGTGCATCGCCTTGCTGGGTGTTCCCCAGGGGCGGGACACAGTCATCCAGAAGAATTTTGCCTGAGTGGAAATGAAATGAGGACAGAAATCTTTTGAACATGACTTTCACTTCAGTCTCTGCTCTTGCTACAAATGCTTAGAAATACACAAGGTCAAACACATTAGGACAAAAAAATGCTAAGCCACGCACCCTCCATAGGGTCCTCCTGCCTGGAACTCTCTCAAGTAGGATTAATTGTACTGCTTGAACCAACACAGACAAACTCTATAAAAAACTTCCATTTCCAATATGCTGCTTTCAAGGTATTTCTAATGTAAACACAGACACATGCTCTCTTTTATAACAGGCCTGAAATAAAGCAGCTCTAATTAGCAAAACCAGATACAACTTCAGAGGTAACGCAGTTTTGAATGCAAGGATACGAAACCTTCCTTTGAGCTTATTCAGCAGCAAGCAGTGTTCCACCTTTCCTCCTTCTTACACCTTTTTCCCCTTTGACTCTGCAAGTCTATACAATAGATGAATTGATGATTTCCTGCAATAGCAATTTGATTACTGATTGCTGGCTTGTCACAAACCAACCGCATATCATCTACAGTCAACCAGTGTCCTGCATCAGCTGCACAAAGTAGTCCACTATGCAGCCCTGTCCACTCTATCACTTCTATTGCTGGCTGGCCCCAATTATAAACTAGAGGACTGTAACCTACTTTCTGCCTGTCACCAATGCAATAATAAATTTTGGGCTACAACCCGTATGGCAGAATACTGCTTGGGATTAAAGTACTGCTTCCAAGAGAAAGAAAAAAACCCAACATATCTTCACCAGCAGAAGATCCTACTGCACTGGAGCTCCTCTTGGTTATGTTTTCCTAACTTGTGTTTTACCTCAAGAATGCTAAGTACTGTGAAATTTTTAAGAAGAAAAGGCCTTGTCCTGAAAAGTTTACAATCCACACAGACAACACACACATACATGGATAAAGAAGGTTTTTCTAATTTTTACAGGTACAAGAAAAACTGCTCCCACCTGCAGTTCTCGATTCAAATACACAAGTCTTCTTTGGCCCTGTTCTTTCTCTAAGCAAACATTTCAGTTACTAAACTGTAAAAATATTGACAGCATTTCTACAGCATAACAGCACCCATAATAACTGACTTCCAACATCCAAAACTGCTCAGATCAACATTCTGGGCCCAGACAAATGCATTCAATTGCTGACCTCCAGTCCAGCACCACGTCCTTAAAAATTGAATCACGCACACATGCACACACATGGAATGCAGTCCCCAGGATAGATGGGTTCTTGCTTGCAGTTTCTGTTTCAGCAGGGACATAGCTTTGGAGCACAGTTTTGCAGTTTAAGGAGCACAAACATGATGATTCATCTCACTGCAAATACTCAACCTGTAATCATGCATTTGTTTTGTTTTTCCATCATTACCAACTGGTCAGTCAAAGCTACATTTTTTTCTAGCCATTGCCTACAACAGTTACTCAGATAACAAAAGAGTTGTTAGCAAATCTTTTTCCTAAACTGCAGACTTCAGAAAAACCCTGGGCAGGGTCTGGGAACGGACTGCAGAATTCACCTCTCAGTTTTGGTTCAATAACAAGAGAAATTATGCCCCACGTCTTTTCAGTTGTCTTAGGAAAGTTTTCCTCCATTCTGTCTAATCAATTAAGTTAAAGTCCATTTAATTATTAGACTCCAACAGATGGGCTTAGTGAGAATAATCTAATCATCACAACAAATTCACACTTAAAAGCAAACCTCAGTCACAATGTCTTGGACAAACTGAAGGTTTAACATGCAAACAGTTACCAGATGATAGAACTAAAAGAATATGGTTTCATTCAACAGCCATTAAGTTTACATTCTAGCAGTAGTGAAAAGGAAGATATTAAATATTACCTTTCTCTTTTAAAGAAAGAAAGAAAGACAAAAATTCAGTACTGTAGGGACCACAGTGTCATGAGCACCAAGGACAAAACAGAAGAACAAGAACAGCCATCTCAGCACATTACAGCTTTCTGCTAAAGCCACAGACAAATCTGGTAAGATATAAACAGCAGCAGCAGTTCCCTTGGGACTGCAATGTTGTGTGAAGCTACACACAAAACACTTCACTGATGTCTCTCGGGGACCAGAGGCGGCTGCAGGTCCATTTTAGCTAACTATTCTAATCCTCCCATCACCTCCTCCCAAACCAACACTTACCTTCCTCTTCAACCACAGCAGTGGCTAAAAGCCGAACTATGCAGTGCTTTGAAGATCTTGCACTTAATAAAGCTCTGTAAGTTCGATTTCTAAGTAGAGGTTACTAAAAATAAACTTTATAAAGCCTACTAGTGTGTATCTGTGGTATCCAAAAGCAAAGAAGGCTCCTCAGAGATTAGCAAGTAGCTCTGAAAAAAGGAAAAAACACCACACCTCAGTCTTGCGTTGCTTACTGCTTACTCCTTCCTCTCCTCTTATTTTGCTGACAGCAAGATGGACAATACATGAAAATTTGATTCTTGGTAAGCCGAGTCATGCAAATTAGCTTAATGAAATAGATGACTTTGTGTATGTCCCTTTGATACTGATTAAGCTCAAGTATCCACTCAGCTAATGACTAAAGCAATACCATGAGAGCTCTTGTGGAGGTGTCATAGCTGTACCTTTTTTTTTTAAACAGCCTTTTACTCAGCACTTACTTCTACCTCAGATCCCCCTGGCCAGAAAAACAGGCCAGCTTCCAAACAGCAGACAGAAGCAGTTAACAGCTTAAGACACCACTGACGCAACATAAAAATCTGCAGCTACTTTGCACAGCTTGGGCCTCAACACATAAAAAAGATATGCCTTTATGCCCCCCGTTTTCAAAGCAGATTACCAGTGCACTGCAAGGGGCTGCTTTGACTCTGTAATTATAGCCATCTTAATAATGATCTGTTCGATGGCTGCCTACTGCTGGTGCCCAGACAGTTTAATCACTATGCATTCGGCTGTAGAGAACAGAGCTATCCTTCCTGTCATCTGAAACACGGGACATGTTGTGTGAAGGCGGTGTAAATGAGCTTCCCCTGAACTAGCTGGCTAATATACTTTCATCTTTTAAAGACTAAATTATAAAATAGGTCAGTAACAGTGATAATGCATTGCCTCTTATTACAAAAAGATGTTTCACCTCAGCTGCACTAGATGAGGAGTCGCTCCTTACCAAGCCCACACATATGTTATTTATTGAGCACAAGCTGTGTGCTCGGCACTGTACAGACACAGAGAAATGCGCTCCCTACTCCTGGGAAGCTTTTATACTCGAAAGTAGTGGAGTTTGGCATTCATTCTGCATGTAGAAATCCCATTGACTTCACTATGGGGAGCAGTTGCAAAAGCAGGTATTACGGCATTTGTACAAGCCAGTATAGCATCAAGTGGTAGTAGGTACAGTGAGAAATGAAATGCAAGCGGTGCTCCTACGTCGACTATGTTTTAGGCCTTGTGGAAACTACTGTGAAGACCGACACAGAAGAGGTATGAATATACCTGAGCATATGTGAAGATGCAGAAAGATGATGCAGTGTTACATGTTCCAACAGCCCTCTGTGCTGATGCTGGCTGCATCTCCCCGAATCCCACTGCTGTGTGGTTGCTGTCTTAATCTGTTCTCATTCTACGATGCTTTCAAGGCAATACTGATCCAGTAATGTCCATCAATGGATGAATCCCCAACGTCCTCCAGTGACAGGGATTTGTTGGGACTCCTAGCTAAACACTAGGAGTGGGCCTAATGTGAGAAGGAGGCATGAATCACCACCACAACCTCCAAAATGTATTTTATACTTGAGATGAAATACTACTCTCAGATTCCTACAAAGATTGCCCACACTAAAACCAGAAGTGGCTGAAGGTAGAGTTATATTTACACCGTGGATGGAAGAACCTGAAAAAGAAATGGGGAAGAGCAAGGCTGAAGTGGGGGGAAAAAAGGGTGCAGATCTGAGCACAGGCACTGGGAAGCAGAGAACAAAGACTGTGAAAACCGGGAAGCTGGAGGTTCAAACAGGTGAAGCAGGATGGGGAGGAAGAGCTGTTGCGGGATCTGGGCATGGAGGGAGAGAAATGATCGGCAAGCGGGAAACAGAGTGAAAAATACGAAGATGAGAAGGACGCTTCAAAATGAATATAGCTGTAAAAAGACTGTGAGGCAGAAGGACAGATGCAGATATGTGTAAAGGAATCTTTAGAAGTGGAGAAAGACAATTACAGGCAAAGGGAGAAGAAAGGAAAAAGATTCAGAGATTAGTAAGAAAATGGAAATAAGAGAAGGACATCAGCTGGATGGAAGGAATTGAAAGAGTAAGAAAATACATTGTTAGAGTTACCATTGTGTATCACACTCGTTTTCATTTGGAGTCCATGCTTGGAAATTGGGTCTCATGAGTGTGTGTTATTTTGTTCCTTTACTAATTCATCAACTTTTTAATCTCGCAGAAATAACTCAAGGAGAGGGAAGGACACAAGAAAGCCCTCTGCGTATCAACTGATGCCACGTATTAAGGAGGCAACGATGCTGCCCTCCCAGCAGCTGGCTCACAGGAAGACTGCAGGTCCCAATACTATAGCTACATCCAAACACAGGTTCACAGTTTCTGTCCCATGGGTCACTACTGGATGAAATGACAATTCTCCATCACTTCTGTCAGCACCTCTCTGGTCACAAGCCATCTAAATACATTAAAATACATTAAATACTTTCTTAAACGCGGTCCTCCCTGTCAGCAGTCACTGTAGTTGTCTCAGAGATGCCTTTTAACCATAAATTAAAGAGGAAGTAGCTTTTAGATCATGGGTGGGAAGGCAGGTGGTCCACCAAACAACATCACTCTTGTGAGATCCAAACTAGAAAAACCTGGAGACTTACTGAGCCAAGGGAATTTTGCCTGTGCATGAGAATTGTCCTTATGTTTCAGAGATGAAGGATTTGGAGTCTGGGCCCAGCTCCCTGTGTGTATCCATGTGTGCCTTGATTTATACAGGAATCGTGTCTGTTGCCTGCGGCACAGGGACTTGTTACAAAAGCAGAGGAAAACGTCCTCCTGCAGAGCACTGTCGTACACCTCAGTCAGCGGCTGCGTTGGAGAAGACAGACAAATTGCCCACAAGGAGGGGAGAAGACTTTTAAGCCTCAAGGTGGAATGGAAAAAGAGCAAGATAGGAAGGACTGAGCCGAGAAAGAAGCACAGGCAGTGGGAAGGGAACCTGCAAGAAATAAGAGGGAGCAAGGACATATACAGAAAGCGTAACACAACATGTACCTAACTTGCCTCATGGGAGTTGGGTAGATAAATCTAAACGGAGTAGACCTCATTTTTCATACAGCTGCAAAGCTAAACATCCTTCCCATGAAACTATTATAAATCCCTCATCTTCAGGGTTGATTTAAAAATTGTAACTCAGCTGTTGCAATTTGTATGGGACTGGAATTTGGCAGTCCCAGACATCAAATCAATTCCACATGAGAAGGGGATCTACAATGCTCCATTTTACAGCCTGAAATTGTCCTTTCCATTGTTTTAAATGTTTTCTACAGCACTCCATAGTGAAAGAAAGACTAGGTTAATTTTTAAAATGAGGGATCAGTTTAACAGTAGAGTCAGTGGAAGGATTCCCACTGGATTTAAAGGATCCAGTCAGAAATACACATGACGTGCCATCAGCATTCTTCCTCTCAAAAACAACAAAAAAACCTGAAAAAGCAACAAAGCACAAATATTTAAGATGAGAACATTTAAATCCTAAGCACATACAATAGATATTTGACATTCATATATCACTTAGCAGCCTGCCATGCTGTTATCCAACACATTGTTGTTGCATACACTGATTTCCATGCATTTTTTCCATGCACTTTTTTTTTCTAATACTGTCTTGTTTTAATGGGGTTACATCTCCCGTACAAGGCGCACAAGGTTAGTATCCCATATGGCAAAGATCAGGAGCCGTGCACTGTTATACTTTCAAACTGTTAAAAATATGCAAACTGTGGGTCCGGATCTTGAAAAATGTAGGCAGACAAAACTGCCATTTAATTTAATAAAGTCAATGGGAGTGTAGCCAGCAAGTCAGACCTTACGATATTAATATTCTGCACTAGCTAGTCTGCTAGTTTATGTTATAGGATGTGTCGGGCACTGCGAAACGCAACGTACCAAATTCAGCCTCACACAACCCTACAGCAGGAACATTCTGTTTATTTATATGGAAACGTTACTACTAAGCAAGCACTGGAACCAGTGAAGCCTGGTTGTTAGGAATTTGTGTCCTGATGCTGTTTTCTTTAAAAGGACAGAGTTCCCCACACGCCCTCTGCCTCTCTGAAGCCACACTCTTTCACCTGCTTGCCTGGTTTCAGGAGGGACCGTGGAAAACCACTATCTCACAGCCTGGGCTTAGTCAACCCAAAAACTCACAAGTCACTGGGAGCTGAGAACCGCGCATACACACACAATACGATCCCACAAGTCCTGTTTCTTTAGGATGCCAGGCTAAAAATACAACCATTTGCATTAATTGCTCAGAAGAATTTCAGCCCTGAACTACAGTGGGAATTGCACCCCCGGTTGCACAGAGCCAAATTTAGCACTGGAGGCTGAATGAGGCTGAGGTTATCTCTGACCCTCCATCCCTTCTGTGGGTTTCAGACACTTCCTTCACCCTGTCCTCGCACAGTTGTTTGTGCTTAATTGGAAACAGCTGAATTTCCTGTTAACTCATAAGCAAACAAAGCACCCTCTCCACCAGCACGGGGGATCCCTGCTTGGCTGGCTTTAAATAGATGAGGCTGACCCAATACTGACCATCAGTTCGGCGAAGAAAGGGCTGTTGTGCGAGAAAGCCGCATCCCCCCCACCAGGGGACACAGGCGGCACAGCGCTGCCATCGCCCATCACAGCCCCGCCGTCAGCGCTGGAGAGGTGGGTTTGGAAGACAAGAAACATGGACCTCCAATACATCAGGAACACATCATTGTGCAAAAATCCCGTAACAGATGCTGGCAGGTGGACAAAAATTTGTTACTTATTTACAGAGATTTTAGAACCGGAGAGGCACAGTGGGGAGAAAATACCTCGTCTCTCCATGCAGGGATCTGGCAGATCCCCAAGCCCAGCTCCTCCTGAAAAGCTCAGTGTGCCAGTGTTTCCTGCAGGTACTACTTCAGTGTCGACAGCAAGATGTTCTCAGCAGCAGAATAACAGCTGCACAATACAAGCAGCAACTGAATGGTTGAACAGCTCTTTATACAGGCATGGTGTGATAAAAACCTAGTGTTCTTTTGTGCTGCACAAAGCCCCTACTTTGCTGACTCCAAGTTCAAATCTCACGGGCTATTAAGAGAAGGAAGAAGGACAATGCATGGTAGAAAAGAATGTGCTTTATTCTGGAAACCAAGCCTGTGCTAGTAGCTGTGCTACATCCTAAATACCAAGCCAGAAGCTGCTTTCATGTCAATTAGAAGATATGTTATTTTGGCGTGCAGGGATCAAGCACTTAGTCACAGTGCAACTCAAGCCTGCTCTTCATGATGAGGTCTAAGTGGAGCATTCTCCCCTCACTAGTTGTGCTCCCCTGTAGGGGCAAACACAGGACATACAAAGCTGTCACCAATTCGCGGTCTGGCAGCTTGTTTTTTTAAAGGTTGGAAAATGTATGATTTTTCCCAGTTCCCAATCTTTTCTCCCCAAAGAATAAATCATAG
Source organism: Fratercula arctica (assembly GCA_947846985.1). Taxonomy (NCBI): domain Eukaryota; kingdom Metazoa; phylum Chordata; class Aves; order Charadriiformes; family Alcidae; genus Fratercula; species Fratercula arctica. The sequence continues at coordinate 67,257,473 of CANTUZ010000026.1, read as the reverse complement.
CCAACTAAACGAGAGGTAGGAAATTCCCTTTAGACTGCTGAGTCGAGCCCTATGTTAGCTGAGACAGTTAAGCCACTGCTAAGTCATTTGAATTGCACTGGAGAACAAGAAGAGAAACAAAATAAAGTACCAGGAGACAAAGGCAGAGCAGGACGGCAGGGGCTGTTCAGACTGGCAGGTTACTAGCCAACTGAAACAGGAGGTCTCAAAACTTGTTCTTTTTTGGGGGGGAGTTCTTTAACATCCTCCTCTTAACATTAAAAGCCGATTTCTTCCAGGAGAGGGATGCCAGGCAGCCGTGCCAAATTAAGACAGCACTGCATGGGTGGTTCACTGGTAGACACCAGTCCACGGTATGTTAGCTTGTCTTTACTACCCCTTCCCAGTCTTCTCTTGAGAATATTTATGACTTTGCTGAGACTCCCAGGATTGCACCTGGGCTTTGTTTATTCATCTGCAAATCAGTATCGTAATGCAGTATACCTGCCTCGCAAGGAAGTTATGAGGCTCCATTAATTCTCATAATGTGCTTCAAGATAATCAAATAAAGGATGCTAGGCAAGTGTATGGTAATGTTATTGTTCCCTGGAAATTCCCCCTTTTCCTAGCTGGCACAATTTGCCGTTTTCCCTGCTAAATTTTAATCTGTCTTAGCCCTTGGGCTACAGTTTATTACTCTGTCTCTAAATTGAGGCCAAAAACTCTTTGCAAATAAATTTCCACTAGCAAAGTTGAGTCAGTGTCAAGAGTTTTTAGTGTAAACTATGGGAATTAAAACAATCTACACCAACGGTATCATAAAAAATTCAGTCCTCTCATCCCTGCCGGAAAAGCTCTTTATAGAGCCCTCTAACAGGTGACAAAGTATTTGAAGGTCAACAATTGGTTTTGTGCCATATGGGCTGAAGGCTGAATATCCCTGTGAACACTTGCACAGATTTGGGGGTGGGGGGCAGGTGCAGGGTGCAGTGAGAAAAAGCCCAGAAGTAAAGGAAAGCTTGAATTACATGCTGGCCTCGCTGAAGCAAATTACTAATTAATTGGAATTAGCTTAGTCTAAAAATCCTGAATTTGTTGGAAGTGAAAGAAGACAATGAAGTCCTTCCATCTATCAGCCTTATAAAAACAAGGTGTCTATTCTGAGAGGAAAAAGAACAACTGCAGAGGGATTTAGTTTGAAAGCCATGATGTTCTGAATGAATAAATCATACAAGACGGTGTACTAAAAAGATAGTTGAAGTAACTGCTAAAAATGAGATTGCCACGGACACAAGAAAGGGTTAACAATTATATACTAATGAAGATAGTCCAGCCACGTAACTTTTGTCTGACAGTACTTAACACATTACAGGTTCAAACACTGTAGTAATTCTAGCACACTTGCTGCTATCTTACATGCGGCTGGATATCTAGGACAGGAAAAAGCTCTAAGTTCTGTAAGCCTTAAAGAAGATAGATTTATCCACATGGGAATTCTCTTGCGTAGCTGTATCACGCCCTTGTTCACATGTTTTTTGCTTTCTGCAACCCCCATTACTAAATTAGTACTCTCTCATTTCAGTGAGTTATTTCACTCTGCCAGGTTTCATAAAATCCCTTCAATCACAAAAAGCGCATTGAAAAATGTGCAGCAGACCCTGCGCTAGCAGACTGCAGAAAGCACTTCTGAAGGCTCAGAGACTCTGAGGACAACCTCAGCCCTCACAGACGTTTGCTCGCCGACATGGTGCTCCTTTCAGCGGAACAAAACTAAGCACTTTAAGCTTCAGTTTACCAAAAAATATGCAGCCCGCTAGTCCCAGCAAAAAATACCATGCTAGCAGTAGTGAAAACTATGCAGGAACTCTTGCTGTTTCAATTCTGCTCTGCAGGAAAATTCCATGTTAGGTTCCCACCGGAATAAAAGATTCTTACCTAACTGTCACCAGGTTGATTCATACTCAACAATGGTATTGGCTTCGGTGGTATAATTCCTGACTTCCTCTGCTGTGAGAGCGAAATGAGGTACAACATGCTTTTTACTAGAATTCAATGGACAGCTAACCTCCACAGTTCTCATTAGAAAGCATAAATTTTTAGCCTTTACAGTGCTTAATAGCACAGTGTTTTGCTAAGACAGCTTTGGGGGCCCTTCCCCCTGAAATAATAAATAATAAATAGAATGCACATTGTCTGTTGCCCTCACACTCCCAATTTGTTTGCGATTTTTCTCTTTGCCTAAAGAAATTGTAAGCCTGGTTTAAAAATTACTAAGAAGAACACATAAGTTCAAGTATAAAGGTAGGGTTTTTTTCAAGAATCTCACACATGAATGTCATGGCATTTCCCAAGTCATAGAACTTTCAGGATACCTTAATTTCACTTTTTTTTTTGACAGGTTTTGAACTTCATTCTTTGCTTCTTAAAAAGTTCAGTTATCCAGTTATGAGGCTCGCTTCTGAAGACTTTCTGCACTCACATTTGCTGGCTCTGCTTGTGATGAATAATCAACATGTTAAAACAAGCTAATAAATCTGAGTTTCCATAAATTCCAGCTCTGTGACTAGAAATCTGTTTGAGCCTAAGTGGCATTTTTATTTACTTGAGGATTATAAAAAGTTGTGCAGACGAAACAAGGGGGAAAACATATGCCTTCACCTTTTAGCAAAGTGTTCTTTCGAAGGCAGTGAAGGTGATGACAGGTTTGAATAAGTGCCAGCTGCAACTGGCGCAACTTTAAAGAGTACCAGAGGGTGTGCTCATTATTTTCTTTCTGGCCAGACCTGAGCAACTGTATCTTGGATACACTCCTTGTTAATGCACTGAAACAACCCCCATCACTAGGGATTCCAGCTGGACTGCTTCTGGGATGCACTTGCAAGCTGAACCTGGGGAATGAAAGGTGATCTGACTCTTCCCGTTTTTCTCATCCCCCTTTTCTCTTTCCCTTTCGAGAATTTATTTTCAACCAAAGGGTTACCTCCATCTGTACTTCACTTTTGTTCATCGTTAAAATCAACAGAACAAACTGCAAGCTATGTAAGCACTACTACAGGCTTTCCAAACCAGGAAGCGGTATATACTGCTCTTACACACATCCCCCCCTCCATGCGCACACTTCTTCTGAATTCCGGCTCTCAGAACAGGAGAGAAAGCAGCCTTGATCCGTATGTGAGCAAGAAGAGATGGATCTGCACCAGAGGCAGCTTCGACTGCTACCAGTTCAGAGGGCTGAGAGCACAGACCACTGACAGGGAGTAATGAAGGGCACCCCAGCTGTTTCATCCCCAGATAAATCCACACATGTTCAGAACAGTCTGGCAAGAACCTGGAACAAAATCACAGTTAGTGAGAGTTTTTCCACTGACCTCACAAGAGCAAGTATTTCTCTCTTGCTGGGAGGCTCACACTGGCTCTGATGCCAACAGGAAAGCACCCATTTTTTAAGATGAAGAACAGGAAAGTACCCATTCTTTTAAGATGGAGAAGTGCTGGTGGATATTTCTGCCTATTTTGTACATAAAAGTTAATAAGCTAAACAAAAGCTTAAAAAGGTACAAGTTTTGCAGCTAATCATGTAGACAGACCTACAAATGACTGGTTCCTCTGACACTTGCTCCCAAGCATACACTATAGCTAACACTTTCTGTTGCTGCAAGAACAGGCATTATTTAAAATGATTTAACTACTGAAACAGCTCTGCTAGTGATGATTCTGTTCATATCACCGGGTTATTTACTGGTCAAAGTATTTTCAATGATACAGAAAAATGAACACAAGTCTTTTCCTTCAACACAACATTAGATTTTTGGTTGAGTTAGCAGTAGTTCCTTCTGTCTGGGGAAAAAATAAGAACCAGCTGCAACTGGAACTCCAGCTCAAACCCTGAACCCCATCCGCATTTTCTTCACATTTGCGTGAATAATGCTTGGTCTCTATGCCAAGCTCGCTATTTACAAATAAAGTATGTTTATTAATATAGCATGGGGATCAGCAAACACAGAGTTGTCTGCTTCTCAGGCATCTCCTAAATCTCAGATGGTTCAGGTTTTCCTCAAAGACTGATGGTACAATGCATGAAAGAACCTGAAGATCAGACCTCCTGAGATGTTGTCAGGTACTGGAAGACAAGGACAAACAAACAAGAGGTAAAGAGTCAGAAACTAAGCAAAAGATTGAAGAATACGGAGGAGCAGGCAACACTGCAATCAAGATGTACAGAGAAAGGCAGCTGCAATTACAGAAAAGAAAGGAGAAAGGCTTGAAATACGAATCCTTCAGAGGAAGAAAGGATTTGGTTGAGCTGCGGTGAAGATTAGGAGCTTGTCAATACCGGGATCCTGAGGAAAGTCAAGACAATTGAAGAAAGATGTGAATTCAAAGTTAATTCGTAAAACATACTAATCTTCCAAAGCATGCAGAGTTAAGTTGAGGTAAGGCCACTTCAGAATAAGATCACTCATACAGGGATCAATGCACTTTAATTAAAGCGTAGTTGTAGACAGTGAGTCTTACCTATCTATGTCCTGGAGAATAACGACATGGTGACAAACGGAAAAGAATATGAGGAGATAAAGGACACAGAGAAAATAAGAGACCTGAAAAAGTCTGGTTGGCAAAAAAATGGTAAGACTTTGGACTAGCTGACTGGATCTTTGATGTCCTCATCTGTACTCAGTTTCCCCAAAACCCTTAAAAGTAGGAGTGATATTTGGCATTGCTGCTAAGTTGTAGAAGTTTATTCTGCAGGTTCAGCAAGAGATTACATCCTAGAAGGTTTCTGTAGATGTGAAGATCACATAGCCGGCTGCGGCTAATCAGCTGGATATCCTGTGCATTACTACAGGAAATAATGAAAGCAGCAAAGGCATTTCAAGTAAGAGCACAGGATATTTCACCTCCCTTGTTCCTGTTATTTAAAAATTTAGCTGAGACAGTAACACTGCAGGTCTTTGACACGCAGTGGACTGTTCCTTCACACATGAACCCACTTCCCACCTCAACCCTGCCAGCAAGTTCCCCTGATTCCTTTCCAGCTACCCATATGACATCTGCACACACAAGGGGTTTGCTTCCCTTGCTCCTTTCAGATAAAAGCTTTTTGAGAGGTTTTTCAACTGTAAAGCTTGCTACAAGAGCTCGCTGAACAAATAAAATAAAAGTGCCTCTTCTCAAGTAACTGTTGTTGAATTATCTGTTAAGGATAAAGCTCCTACAAACAACTGCCTGATGTGGGGTAAGTCTTCCCACCGTCTCCAGCCAGCCATGTCTGGAGTCTCTGTTTACCCTGGCAGAAGGCGGCTCCAGCCCTATCAACAGAGAATTCAGTCCTGTGGAGTGCAGGTGTTGTACTCCGAAAGGCATGCAAAAATGCTGAGGTCTCCTGTAATTAGTTTTCAGGTTAAGTCTGGCAGTTCAGTATGTTTTATGTGCAATGACTAACAAAAATAAAAATGGTGTTCTAAAATTACAGGGAGTTGGGAAAAGAAAAAAGGTTAAGAAATATTTCCTTATCCCTTCTTGTTTAAAGGTAAAGAACTATTTCTGCTATTGAACTGCAAGCATGAACAGCACTTTTTTGGCCGGCTCATAGGAGAAGTTTTTTTGTTTCAGACTCTTTCACTGCTGTCATCCCGGCTCCGAGGGTAAAATGGACACAGACCTCTGCAGCTGAGCCGCAAAAAGACTTTTCCAGAGGGAGAGTTGTCTAATGTTGGCACAGAGCTGCCAGGTTGTGTCCTTAACTACTGCTTCCCAAAACACTACTGTACGGGAAATAAAGAAGGGAAAGCAGCAATGAACAATGCATCTCTGCATCCTACCGATTTCCAGAAATAGCGTGGCCAGCCCCTGGCTGTGACATGGTTTTCACACACCTCTCCCCAGCACATCCCCAAGCCAGGCTTTCGAAGCCGAGGGCTGCTCTAAAGGCTCATCCGTGCCACATGCAGGACTCCCGCAGGTTTCTGCCACTCTGAGGGATCTTATAAGCTATTAAAAGCAATAGGAACTTTCTTCTATAGACTCTGCAGTCAGGATCTACAGGTACAGGTTCCTCCCCCCCCCCCCCCCCTCCCTTCAAACCCTGAAAATTACAGTATTGTTACTTCTCTAAAGCAAGGAGTTTCAAAGAGCTGCAAATTAGCTATGTGAGACTGTGTTCAGTAATACCTTCTAACCACTGTGAATTCCAGTAGGAGACTGATTCCCACTAACTGACTTTTATTTCAAAAATGTTCATACACTACAATTGTTGGCTGCAAATATGGTTTCTACATGAACTGCAGAAGTAAGGTTTTTTTCATGATAAATAATTATCAAATATTTGGTGTTTCTGTGAGGGAGAGACATACCACTTAGCATCATTTTAACATATCTACTTTACCTGGAGGCTATATACTGTTTTTGAAAGTGGGTGCAAAATCTTAATATCCCTAACATCCATAAGCCTATCTGATTCATTTGTGACCGTCATCAAAAAATATTCCTGTTCACAGTTTTTATACTCCTTTTCACTTTCTATACAGAAATACTCAAGTAAACGAGTTCGTTTCCTGGAATATTCCACAGGAGCAGTAAGTATTACTTTGTGCAAGCTTCATATATATTGATAAGGTAAAAAAACAGTGAGCCTATACATCAAACAAGGGACTTAGTTTATTACAAGACTCTGAAAAGCAGAGCCCTGTGCTGACAAAGCCACAGGGCTCCTGCACAAAATCACCAAGCACCAATTCGGAAACCTCTGCACACTGAGCCATGACGATGCTCCTCCTGTTGCTACACTCCAGTGCCTACATACAGGGGGTTAAAAATGCTGTTCCTTCCCAGTTTGCTCTACAAGAAGAGCACCTAGCTGGTGCGGGCACAGGGCTGCTGCAAATCCACTCACCAGGCAGTAAGTGTACTTGCAGCAAATTTACTGGACCCATTCCCAGCTCTTTAGCAGATTTTTTTAATAGGGTCATTGCTACATGTGCTGGTGACTGTGGACCTATCCTCAGCCCATTCTGAGAGACATTCACTTTTTATATTTTTTTTCCTCGGTGAGCCCTGATTCAGTAGCTTTGGTTCCTACTTTCAAATACAATAGGATTGACAATCAGATATGAGTGCTGAAAACTGTTCTTTTTTTTAAAAAAAAGAGTTCACTGTAGATGATACTTCTTTTCCCAGTGACAGTCTGATTGCTGATGACAGCCTAAATTTCTTGTAGAAAGTTCAAGACTCAAACTGCAATGTCACTGCTCTTCCCATTCTTCACGAGCTGTAAAAAAATATTTCCCAAGTCACGCTCTTCCCAATTTCCCTCTCGTGCTGCCCTCGCACTCCTGAACTTTTAGAGTTATTCTTCATTTTTTTCTCAGAAATACATTCACTGTCTAAAAGACCCACAGAACTTGAGATGCTTTATTTTGTATTTAAATATGCAAAGCAGATGCAGATGTCTGCTTGCATTTTTCAACCATCTGCTTTAATAACTACAGGACGGACTCTACACTGACCTTGTTTTCCAGTCCCATAGTCTATGAATAAAGCTGTTTAAAACATGACTTACATCCAATGACTGATGTACAAGAAACCCATCCCTAAAGAGGCCTGGAGTCTGGAGGCACACCGTTAGTTCCACACACTGTCTGCTCACAGGGAATATCTCCTTGTTTACTCTGATATACCTGACAATGAATTAACAGTAACACCAAAGATTATAAACTCTTTATTTTTTTACTCATCAAGTCATCTTTTGTGTAAAGTGGCACCTGACAAAGACGCAAACCTTTTTGAGGCTGGAGCACCTCTCCTATGAGGACAGGCTGAGAGAGTTGGGGTTGTTCAGCCTGGAGAAGAGAAGGCTCTGGGGAAACCTTACAGCAGTCTTACAGTACCTGAAGGGGGCCTACAGGAAAGCTGGGGAGGGGCTGTTTGCAAGGGCATGTAGCGATAGGATGAGGGGCAATGGGTTCAAACTAGAGCAGGGTAGGTTTAGATTAGACATTAGGAAGAAGTTCTTTACAATGAGGGTGGTGAGACACTGGAAGGGGTTGCCCAGAGAGGTGGTGGAGGCCCCATCCCTGGAGACATTGAAGGCCAGGCTTGATGAGGCTCTGAGCAACCTGATCTAGTTGAAGATGTCCCTGCTTACTGCAGGGGGGTTGGACTAGATGACCTTTACAGGTCCCTTCCAACCTAACATTCTATGATTCTATGAAGATAACGTAAAAATCAACAGTAGATCATTTGCCAGCCAATGCAATGTGTATTTATACCTTTAAAGAAAAGCTTTCCTGTGTGCCAGTGTTGCTAACTCCTTCAATTTTTATCACAAGGCTACATAACATTGGGTATTTTCTTTGATGCTCTGGTTTCTGGAATCACGATAGCAAATGAATCTCTAGAAGTCAGAAAGCAACTCTTCAGTCCCTTGGGATGAGTTGCAAGCGTCCCTCTTTCCTCATTTTTGAAGACCTGACCAGTAGAGCTTGGCAACATTGTGCCTCTTCGTTTTTCTAGTGACTCCAGAAAAACACCACTCTCCTCTGAGTGTTACGAAAGGCTCGGTGACGTACTTTTATCGCCCCTTGTCAGACCAGGCTGAGGAATTCAAACCACTAATAAAACTCGAGCTTGTCAAGCACCACTTCTTGCAGACAGAGGTGAGCTGCTTGTGGGCCCAGGGCAGAGCTCGGCGCAACCCGGCAGAGCCAGGCAAGGGGCAGAGCAGGCCGCGATGGCGGCACCCGATGGGCTGGTTCTACCCGATGCCAACGGTCCACGGGGATTTTGCATCAACAGAAGCAAAGAAAAGACCTGTTCTGCCTATTCTCGTAAGCAAAAAGTACAGACCTGGGGCCTGCCCTTTGCAAGCGTGCTGCACCTTCCAGTGCCACCGACTGCACCAGGCACTCTTGAATATTCAGCAGTTCTGAAAGTCGTGACATCTCCCTTAAGCCTCCACAGATGCAAACAAAGCTAAACAGTCAGAGTGAACCCCTGGAGAAAATAAAACATTAAAATCTCTTTATTTGTAAGAGATGGAAAGTGATCAAATGCACCTCCAGTAGAACATTCCCTTTAGCATTAACCTTTATTATTAAGCAAAGTAATAAAATGGATTGCTCCTTAGAATTTCCACTAAAAACACAGAGCAGGTAATTAATATTGCACATCTTCTTGTCCCTATATAGAAAATAATATCTTTTTCTGTTTTGAAAAAACTAGATGATGTATTTAGTGGTTAGCACCAAGTCATGATCACTGAAGGGATCAGAATGATAACACCTCTACCCACAGTGCCCTCCCTGACAGTCCAACTCTCCAAAGTACAGCCTGCAAATAGGTCTCTGATAATTAGCTCACATTCCTTTTCTACATAATCAAAGAAAAATTATTTAGCCATATTTTCATTTTACTTTACAATGTCTAGATCAGTTCTCATACATACTGAATATTAATGAACCACCAAGAAATCATTAAAGGGATCATCCCATATAACATACCTCTATCCTTCAACACCTTTCACCTGAACACAAATTTTAATGTCTGCAGATTTTCATAATCTCTCTAATACAATCTATTCCTAATGCCAATTTCTGAACCTGCGATTTTCTCATACGGAAGACACAGACGGAAGCAGCACTTGTTTCCATTTAATGACTGCAAATGAAATGAGCATCTAGCCTGATGGTCACCACACGTTCAACAACACTTAACCAGGATTGCCAAAAGGTTACAAAGAGAACTCTCTCTCAGGTACTACTTGATACCAGCAGACCTGCAGTCCTTTAATTCTTGGGCTGTAAATTAGCACTACGAAGTAACCATGGGAAGTCATGAATCATTCTGCTGTACAGAATGTCCATGAAAATTACTGTGTCACCAAGGTGGCATATGGTTATCTCAACTTTTCCTTTATTATTTTGTTGACCTGACCCTAGCAAAGGGAATTTTTTCATTCAATCTGCATACAAACCTCCACCAGTAACTCTTTTGCTGGACAGCAGACCAAGGCACACATCTGAAACTCTCCACACCACCAGAACATTGGAATGGACATATTGGCCATTACGACCTGAAGTGCACCTACCCTGGTATCCCACCTCTAGCAACAATGGTGAACAAACCTCCAGAGAAGAGCCACGAACAGAAGAAACATTATGGAGCGCTTGTAGCATTTCACCTATTTAAATTGTCTTATGGCTTTGTACCATTTTTCACATATTTCTGTGAATATCCCACTTTAGTGCTTTAGCTAGCTAGCACCTATTTACAGAGGTGGATAGAGAGGGGAAGGAAGGAAGAAAAAAACAGTAATTAATTAAAAATTATAAACCACGATATGACCCTGTCTAGGGTTTTTTAGGCACATTAATGCTTTACATTGTGATACCTATGTAAGTCACACAACTAGGAGGCAAGTAGCGTGTTTCTCCTTGGAGGTATGGAAATCTGCCCTGCATACTGCGGAACACTGATGCTTGATAGGGAGCAGTGAGTGAGCAGACAGAAATCACCTGGGGGTCCAGCCATCTGCCTCTCACCCTGCCACATCAGAGGATCTCAGCTTTAAACCTATTTCCTGCCTCAGCAAAAAAGTGTTTTACCTTTGGCAAACATACTTCTAGATAGAACACTCTTCATTTGCTGGGTAAAAAGGCAACCTTCCTATCCTGGGGTGGGTTTTGGGTTGTTTTTTTGTTTTCCTTTTAGAAAATGGCAGTGGCCTGAAGCTGTTCACGAAGGCTGAAATGGTTAAAGTAATCTTGAAGGAGAATTAGGAAGCAAAGTGCAAGTAAGGTGGTCAAAAGTGTGTAATAAATGCTACTTAACCTCTGACTGTCATTCATCATGGATGTCACTGAGCATGTGTGGCACAGACAGAAACATTACTAAATTTCACAAAAGGCCTTTCCCGCATGGGGTTTTTTTTGCTTCTGAATTGGAAGTTTGGTCTGGGTCAGGCTTTACTTTTTAAATTGCCTTGCATTATCTGGCTTAGAAGGAACAAAACCATATTTTACAAACTTTATCTCAATGTTGATAAAGCTTAATACAAACTCAGCAATTGCTTACCAAATCTCTTCCCTCAAGACCACCCTGAAACTCTAAACAAGTCAAAAGGGCCGCACTGAGAATAAATATCAAACACATTGCCAACTTTGTCTTTCTATTTAATTAGCAGACAAGCTTATTAGCAGAAGAGCTGTATCGGAGAGCCTGCCGGCAGCCCTTGCTCACATCAAGGACTGGGAGAAGTAGGTTGCCGTCACACATGCAGAAAGCCGCCCAGGCTGGCAGCGATAGCAGTAGATGGCAGAACTGGGGACAGGGAAGTCTGTCCACTAACAAAGGCGAAACGCTGGGGCACACTGTGCCATAAAGTGAGATTTGGCGTGTCTGGGGAGAAGCCAAACAACGGATTCAACAGCACAGAGCACAACCGGCAGAGCACATCCTTGCCCCGTTAACCGGGTGTATTTTCTGCGTGAGGGAGGAGCGGGTGGGAAAGGCAACCTGTGTCCTCAGCATCCGAACGCTGTCTTGTCCCACAGAGCACTGCCCTGTGAAAAAAACAACACGGACACGGGTGGTAAACAAACACTGCCATCAGAAAACATATGTGATATATGTGTGTGTGTGGGAGGGGAGAGAGTGTCTGCACCTACTCTGCGTGGGCTGGGGGGGCAAATTCACAATGCAGCCACGGCAGCCTGCTTCCTCGTTCAAACAGCCTGTCACTGAGCAGCAACTTCTGTAACTTAGTTAAGATTTTAGTACTTGTTCAGCATGCAGCAACTAATACCCACAAAGTGCTCCAAGAGCTGAAAAGACTGTCTGGACTACCGGCAGTTCGTTGCAGCCTCTCCAAGCAGGAGCTCGTCCACCTAATTATTGCTGGGATGTTGTCAAGCACATTTTAGCTTAAAATACAAACAAAGTCTTCATTTAAAATAATTTGAGGTTTTATTTCAATTCTTTTCTATTGAGAAAATAAGATTTGGGGGACTTGAGGAGTCACAGCTGTTACTAATCAAATTTATTTAAGAGAGCAACGTGAAACAGTGTTTGCGAAAGTTCATAATCACAGCAGAATTAAATCATTTTTACAGAGCATTTATTTGAAAAGTTCTGTACACAAACTTTGAATATGGCAGAGAGTATTTCCCTTGCAGTTAAGGTTTGATTTCATTCCTGGAAACCGCTATAAAAATGCTGCTCGCTTGCAGCAGGGTTCTTTATTTACACTCGGTTTTAGTTTTAAGACCTGTGACAAACACCAGATTGCTCACATTCATCATGACGTAGGCAGAGCCGCCACACAGACTGCCCTGCCTCCTGGCACTACCTGGCCGGCATGCTGCACTCCTGGCTCACTCCGGAGCAGCCGGCTCGGCAGGTTTTTCCTCTGCGGACATCCAGGTCCGGAGCTGGAAAAGGGGCTTTGAACTTCACAAGCCTCCTGGCACGTCAGCAGTTACAGCCGCAGCGTGACAATCACACCTTAAAATGATGATCCTTGGCCAATGTTATTCTTCCCCTACTACAAAGACCAACCCTATGCTTGTTGCCTGCACAAAGACAAGCTCATCTCAGCAAGCGTTTTGGGTACAGCAGAGACCTGGAGGCCTTCTGTCCCCAGATCCACCCGCTTCTCCCTTTCCCTTCCCCTCCCACAAAACCTCTCTTTTTTCAAAAGGTATAATATATCAAAATCTAACTTTTAGGGTTTTTAACCTCTGTGTTGAGCTAGGCCTTTGCTTCCCCACTGAGGCTACTGACAATTTTCCTAAACAGTGCCAGGTGCAGGCATTTTTTTTGAAGGAAGTTCTACTAGTTCAGTGGAAACTGGCCAGAAGCCACGAACTTGTTTCAGACAGCTGACCAGCCAGCTGCAAAGGGTAATGCCAATGCCCTTCCTTCATGGCTGCAAACATGTCAACTCAACGTTGGCCTGGCAGCAAGATCATACAGCCCATGAGCAGCTTCCCTCAAAACACACACATTGTAAAGCCTTCTTCCACCTCTTTGCCCAAAATTTATTATAACAAAATTGCTTACTGTACTTGTTTTCTGTGCCTCTTCTCTCCGTACTGCTATGTGTCAGTTTATCTTCTCCACAGAAAAAAATCCGTCTTTCCAAGCCAAGCACTCGAGATGCTCAGCAATGATGGAAAACTTTCTTTTCTCTACGAATAGCTTGTGAGAGGAGTCAAAGGAGTCTTGTAAGATTTCCCAGGGGCAAGGAAGAGGGTGTGGGGACAGAGGAGAGTCCCATCTGGGCTTTTTTCCTTCTCCACCTACTGAATCCTGTACGAAGGGTAAAGAAATCAGGCAGAGAGACAAGCAATGCCACTTGCATCTCCCCTGTGCCATCTGGTTTTTCCACTCCAAGCTTCCTATATACTTTAGACAATGACAGCTCATCAGAGAGGAATCGTCCCATGGCATACTGCCAGTTTGTAAGGTAGAGAGAGCAATGAAATAACTGCACTTTCATCCTGCTCTTCCCTCCCATACCTCAGCACTTTGGCTATCCCTCAGTACCAATATGGTTATACACCTACAGCTATTCCCTTAATCCCTCTGTTTCTAGAAACCTTCCACCCCTCACCCTCAACCTTATACCTACTTTCCTTGCTCCCTGTAACCATTTTTTCCTTAAAAATTACTTTATGTATCTGTGTTTGTCCCACTGCTTGTGGGGGTAGTTGGGATCCAGCAAGAGCAGTACGGTACCACAGCTGTATCCCCTCATAATTTCAAGGGTTGTTGACTTACTTGGTCATGATGTTATCTTTTCAAAGATAATGTTTTCGAGAGATTACACATACCAAAAGCACTGATATGCCTCCATAAATTTAACTTGAACTTAATTAGATGGGAAGCACCTATCAAAAACTTCTTTCTCGTCATTAAAATATTTTGCATGAAGCTTCAGTCAAAAAAATGTGGTCAAGATAAAGTGGTACCTCAACCTAGACCATCTTGGTTTTGCTATGGGGGGAAAAAAAATCTGCAAATTATTCATAGCTTTCTTGCAATCTCTCTCACAAGCTCTCAGAGCAGGCATTAACCTGACACACAAACTTTTCCAAATATTATTAACACTTCAAAGACACCACAAATATTGAAGTAGATAAATTCTCTATTACTTATTCTCCTCCAATGTATCCTTCAGCAGGACAACAGAGCTTCCCATCTTTTGCCCGCTGAGTTAATGCTGGAAATATGCATTAGGCATGAAGCACTCAGTTCAAGAAGAAGGCTCCATTTAAACTGATAAAAAGTAAGGATTTTTCCTGCAGTTAAGGGAGACATCTTGTTCTTAATTTTCCATTTAGTCTTGCAGGTTCCAGAAAAATGTTTAATCTTTTTATATCTCACACTATAACATAAATTTGCAATGGAGTTTAAAGCAGAGAACGACAGCAGTGACTTTAAGATGTCCTAGTGTTTTCTAAGCCGAAGCCGTGGACAAAGACAGTGTCCTTGTTTCACACTTGTTGATGTCAATGGAAATACTGCACAGCTCCTAGGAGATCACCGGTTCCATCATGAGCGTAACATAGTATTTTATGGAGTATCCCACCTACTTCTTAAAGGATAATCTGTCTAGTTAGTGTAAGCCGCCTTGTCACTCAATGGCACCTTCTGTTTCATCCTAACTGATTTCACCACAGAGTTGCAGAAACCACCTTTCCTTGTCTGAACCAGTGACACCTGAGCTGGAGCTGGCAGTGTGTCTACAGAGCCAGGGCTGCTGGGACACCACTCTCGGCAAGATGACTTGGTGCTACAACACATTCTCCTCACACCTTGTGTTGGTCACACTGAAAATCCAATGCCCTCTCCAATGTACAACCTCCCTATTTTCCAGGCTATTCAGTGACGATTGAGATGGGCTTGGTGCCTACAGGGTCTGTGGTTTGTACTGAGGAGAACTGGGGGCTTCCACTCTTAACTTCTCCAAACCTGAAGTTACTAGTTCGCACAGAGTAGAAATCTAAATAAACAAATGCCTGGTCTGAAAAGTCTGATTTACCAACGGGTAACAAGTGCGATTGGCAATTGGGCAACATCTTTATTTGCAGATGAATTTCCATGCATCACCAGTGCATTTCCAGTGCATCACCTACACATCAAATGTACGCAGGAAGAGAAATCTTACAGTCTTTCATAATTCTTTTGGGACGTCTGATTTATGTATATATCTACATGAGTTGTTTTTGTTCTAAGTCTCTAGACATTTTAGCCATGACACATTTTAAACACACACAACTCACCTTTTTTAAAAAAAAAAAAAACCACAGTGAGACTTGATCAGATGAGACTGAAGAACTGAGTGCTTTCTTTGTGAATGCATCACCTTCCTTCTACACACAATGCCAGCTGCTTGACAGCAGCTTTCTACCCAAGGCTTTGCCTAAAACCCCCTGCAGGCTTGCAGATCTAAGACTGAGGTGTGGATTGAGCGGAGGGCAGAGGTGTGAACTGGGGTTAGAAGCAAGCATCTGTCCATACAGCAATCGCAGGAAACGCCAGCTTTTCAGAAAGGTCTTCCTCAGATGGGAGTCCACCGTACCCTGGTATAACAGGTGCAAGGGGAGGCACAAATTTAAAGCCACAATGGAAGTCAAGAGCCCCAAAATCAGCACGTGAGCACAGGCGTCTTGATCAGCCAGCTGTGCCCTCCTGCTGATTTCTCAACCTGTGTGGATCTCAAGAGATCAGCAGGAGTGGGAGCAGAATTACCCCAAAACATACAAAACTCTTTCCATGGGTACCTTGCTTTGAAATGAAAAAAAACCAACAAAAAAAACCCCCCAACCAAACAAAAAAAACACAATGCCAAAAAAAAAACAAACAAAAAAGTCTCCAAAACGTGCTAACCCTGGCAAGTTCTTTCTGTTAAGACCTGAGCACTTGGGCTTGAATCCTTAAGGCAAAAGTAACTCTTGGATAGCCAAAAGAGCCACTTCCAGGATCTGCATTTTATCTGTTACGGATCCATAATATGACTATTGTTAAGAAAATGAAGACTGAAAGATGCTGTGTCTCAAGCAAGACACTAGTGAAATGATTTAAAATAAGCACTGAGCTCACATGGGACTGACCTGAGGCAAAATCCACATCCAAATGCACACTATTTCTCAATAACTCAAAAAATACTGGAAAACTGAAAATTAGAATGGCCTTAAATTTGTGGCTCAAACCCATTTTTAGCTGATTTCTAAGTCACTTTAAAATAAAGAATTACTTGCATTACTATTTCTTTATTCTTCTAAATACTGGGACAACATACAGCTGCTGCAGTCTATTTTTTCTGCATCTTGCAAAAACTTTATATAATTCTAAATTCTGGAAGTTCTTTAAACATAAGAGAGTATTTAAATATTCTCTGGAGCTACAGAAAATAGACTTCATGCAAGCAAGGGGAAGTGCTAGAACTACTGCCAAAAACTATTAAATAGCTTGAAGCAATTTCTATCCTTTTGTTTGAACACGAGGAAAAAAAAATGTTTAAAGAACATGGAATCTCTTTCTGTCTTCCCCTCTCTCTGAAATACCCAACTAATTTTCCTTAAATTAATCTGTGCTTTTAGCCTCCCTTCCTTGTGATAATTAAAGAACTAAGCAGTAAGAGAACAGGAGCTCAAGACAGACCAAGCGAATGTTAACCTGGAACACCATTTTGCTAATATACCCAGCCACGGTTTCTGCTCAGTGCAAATTGTATAATTTTGTGTTCAAATGGTTGCACTTGTATAGTCTGATTGTCTTATCTATCCTGTAGGGCTGAGCAAAACAGTGCAACCACTGAAACTAAACATGAATTTATTTTCTGTAAAAGCAGGGCTGAGACATGAAAGCTGTGAAAGAATCTTGTTAGCAATTCCTTGTGTAGGCAGCATGTCTCACTTTAATCATATGCATTACGGCCTTTACCCATCGCTGCAAATTCACTCCTAGAGCTTTTCTGCACATCAGTTTGGCTAACCCACTTTCTAATGTCTCTGTCTCTGCATAAGAAAGCTGAAAACTATTTTGCTTCTTCTACTGCAAACAGCAAGACAACACACACACACACACACACACAAAATCAGTGCCTTTGATGAGCATGGCTTGTGTCCATCATTTCCTGTTTTTGTTCCATGTTTTCCACTACCATAGTTATCATCTGGACGCCTGAAGCGTCTGCACTGAGATTCTGAAACACAAGAGGGCAGGCTACATGCGAAGGAAAAAGCACAGTGCGTTTTCCTGCTAGGTTTCACAATCTTAACAGCCCAGTTGAACAGCCTGTTGGAAAAAATTTAAAAGAGGTGCATTTCTCACTTTCAGCATAAAAACATGTGACCAAGCTCTTCTTCTGTTTCTCTAAACAGTAAACTATTAGTTACAGCTGTACCCTGCATTTAGAAACTGTGTCAAAAGGTGAAAGGTCTTTTTCTCTTGAAATTTGTAGCAATTTCTAAGGCTGCTATGTAAAGGCAAGAAAAGTTACTTGCCCTCTTCCAGGCTTTGACATGCAATGTAATGAAAATGCAATGGATTCTCTCTCTTGGTAAATTCCACTGGTTGAAAGCTTTAAGGCCCTCCCCCCATAAATGTATTTTGGTAAATGTGTTGTGTTCATTCTTACACAACCCTGTTTTTTAAGTGCGGGTAGCTGTGAGAGCAGGCTGTCATACGACGTTTGTCTGGAAGTAGGCAGCGCAGCTGTGAGGTAGCACTCCAGCCCCCCTACTAACGTGTTCTCTGATGGTTTACTGTTGAAAAATTTCCAGTACTAGACTCTTTGAAGCAACAATATCAATTCAACGTGCAGATGCCGTCACAACGCAATGCCTTCTTGATGTTTTTGATATTAATTTGCTCATGAGTTAATTTCCTCCACAAATTTTGTGTTTCAGTAAATAACAACTCCTACTGAAGTTGGCAAGATTTATGTCGCTGATATGAACAAGTCCGAGGTTGGCTTTTCTAGACAAATCCCATGCCTGGTGAAATAAATATGGACCTGCAATCTGAAGCAAAACTGTGCCCTCATTTTTCTGTTTGATGTTAACAGATCAAAAGTTAGATCCTGCTAACTCATATTTTTGTGCCTCAGCCCAGTTCCTTTGCACTTATCTACGTGAGCCACGTAATTGGTTCTGATGCCCTATTCATGTAAGCTAAGGCAACTTGTTTGAGTAGAGGTTTGCAGCTGAGAATCCAGATACTTGGATTGTGGGAGCCTGGCACAAAAGAGGTCAAGATTAGCCCTTCTAAAAAAACAGTGGTGTAAGCATCCACATAGGTGCTCCAGGTTTTGAAAAGTTCTTTAAGTTCTTTGACTGGGACAACAATGAATTCTTTCATCTCTTTCAAAGTAAAACAGATTACTGACCATTTATAGCAAAAAAAAAAAAAAAAAAAAAGTCTAAAGAACTGATTTGCTATTCAAGGTAAATCAATGCAAGCATTCTTACAGAACCCTTCTCCAACATTAACAGTCTTATAGAGTCTACATTTTCCACCCTTCAGCACATCACTGCCATTTAGTTGCACCAACATGTTACCAAAAAGGGCCTGGCTGAACTCCCTCTTTCACATAAACAAAACTTGAGTTGGGTGATACTTGGGGTTTTTTTTGCAAATACTGTTACCTCCAGGATTTTAGCAAGAGAGGTTATGACATAAACACAGATGAACACAAAACCAGTTGGTCAAAAATGTGAAGGATGCACTGAAAAGGAATTAGAATTCGTGCGTCACAGAACTTACTCTGTTCCACACTTTGCCTTTTATTTTTGAAGATTTTCAAAGTTTTTCTCTGTTACATGCTTTAACGCATGTACGTAGTACTCTAAGAAAAATATTCTGACAAATCAAAACTGCATTATTCTCACAGTCAGCCAGTCAGACACTAGCCTTCATCTCACACCTTCAGGCTGTTCACTTCAGGATGGCTAAATTTGACTTTTGGACTATACATGATGTTGAGCAGGAACAGGATCTTTTTTTTTTTTTTTTTTTGTTGTCTTGGGAAAGGAAGTGTTCTGGCAGTATCTCTAGGTCTTATGCTTAGAACAGGATAAAGCAAAAAAGACGACACCACCCTACAATATACGCGTCTCGTGACGGAATTAATCGGTGTATCTGAACATGCTGAACTTCCCCACAACATAATTAAAAGGAAACACCTTGCAGATAATAATGAAAAAGTGTAGTAGCTCATGCAAAAATCTTTCCTCTTCCCACAACAGCTCTTTAAGGACTCAGTTCTTCATTTCTTTTTAAAGAAAAACAAATTCCTATCCAAATTCAAGAATAATTTCACCAGTTGAGAAAAAAAGCATCCCAAAGAATCCCTAGAAAAAAGTTTGTATTCTTACTTCTTCATGAAAGCTGAAAAGACTCTCCTCTGTAGTTCCTTTCCAAGAACAAAAAAAATTCTGCACAATGTATTTCTGTAGAAGAAGGTCTAACTGCATGGACACAGTTCTTAAAAATATGTTATATAATCCTCCTCCTCTAACAGACTACAGCAAATTTAAAAAATCCATTTAACTTTGGTCATTTCTGATTAATATGCTTAAGATCAGTAAGTTGCAATTGCAAAAGCTTTGCGTTTATAATTAATAACTACAAATTATTCAGAAGCAGAATGGGTTGAACACTATTAAAAGTTTATACACATAGAACCAAATTCTGTTCATACAAAAAACTAAATTCAGAAGCTGATTTTAACACATGATGCCCTTCTTTCATTAGAGAGCTATGATGAAAAGCCAGTACTATGAAGACTATGACCCGAGGTTCAAGATTGCAGTTAAAACAGCCTGTGATCCTCTATGTAATAAAAAAGACATTTTGAATCAAATACCAGGCTGCATTTAGCCATGCTCATGGCGTGAAGTACTACCCAGGAAAGATGATCCCGTGGGACTCAACCTCTATTTTCCACCAGGCGACAGACACCAGGCTGTGCACCGCATACAGGGTAAATGGTGGAAAAGCAGCTCCAGACGGCACAAAGGCACCCCATCCCATCTTCTTCCTTGCTGTGGCGTTTTGGGACAGGATGCAGTAGGATCCTTCTGGCCCCTGCCGATTGCAACCGCAGCATTTCCCAGGCAGACCCAGGCACAGGGCTTCGTCTGCCCTCCCATCACTCCCTCCCATCCAAAGGGCCAGCGGGCGGGGGTGTACTCTGCCCACACCCAGGGACCGGCTGCGGGCACCCCGGAGCTCTGAGGCCAAAGGGGGGACAACAGGTTCCTTCGTGAGCTTGCAGCCCAAGCCAAGCTTTAGCCTTCGAGGAATATTCAGGCAGTAAGACGCTAATTCAACACGTGCAAGATTTGCAAAGCAAACTCCGTGACACTGCCAAAAAGACACAAGTATAACAATTACTTTCCCAGAAATTATTATTTTCTTTCCTTGATGAGATGAGCACATTTGATGCTAAAACTCGGCAGCTTGCGGATGCAGAACTCCTCTTATGACCAACCATAAATAAACTGAAAGAACTATATTGAACTATAAATGGAGTGAGGGCTTGTTGCTGAGGTGTTCAGCAGAAACTCTTCACTCTCCAACAGGAACAAGACTGGGCCTCCACACTGACTATGCAATCAGTATTACTCACTTCTCTGTATCTTAGAGGTAAAAACTAAGTAATAAGCAATAAAAATCATTAATTAATGTTAAAGAAATTACAAACGTACCTTATGGAACTGCTTAAATTAATGTCTATACAGACCAATGCTACGTCCAACCTGAAACTAAATGGTGCAAATTTCGAGAAGAAAAACACAAATGAATCTGTACCTCTACAGCTTTTGCCCTAAGATACTTTTTCACTGCAACAATCTTCTTATGCCATCACCAGCTCCATTCCAAAGGGAACTACAAAATGGCCAGGGCAAATTATTTTGTTCTATCAGTCTGCCAATCTGTTAGATACACTGTGAGTTTAACAGGAAAAAGGCTGGGATTAGCTTCATCTAAAATATGCATATACAACAGAGTACACACAGGCCAGACTATAAGACAGAAACTTCCATACAATTACAGATTTTCTGTGCATCTACCAGCAAACAAAGCTTTGTCATCTTTAAAATTCATGTGAAATATTTGGACTTTAATTTGTTCCATTGGTAGGGCTCCTGAGGGTGGATTACAAGTAACAGGCACGTGTTCTCAATCTGCTTGTTGATCTCACTTGAAAAATTGACAAGATTGGGTAGTAAAGACCCAAGGTAAAGCTTTAAAACTCATCTTTGAATGCAAGTTAACCATCTGAAAGTAAAAAAGTGGCTAATTTTCCAGATTAGTTCCAATTATACTGAATTCTTTAATCTAAACTGCACAGCTTTTAACACGATTCTTTGCTTGATGTGAATATTCAAGGCTTTTCTTTTTTTTTGTGAACAGAAGATACGTATGAAGCCTATCTGTGTAAGAACCAAATTGGTTTATTAGAACTGGAGGGAAATCACTTAATTCTGGAGACACTGTAATGTAAAGTGCAAAAGAAATGGGATTTAAATATCTGCTAAAACATATTTCTTACTCCTGCTCACACAGAAGTCGTGAAATTTTTTTTTTCTCAATGGGAAAGTAAAAAGGAGACCATGATTTGCTTAGTGAAAAATGTTTGTGCATTATTTTATATTACACATACTGATAAAACAATTACTATTCAGCACTACATTGACAAGTCAGTCTTCCAGCTACTTTCCTGTTAGACCTATTTACTACTTTACCGTTCTTCTCATTTGTCAAAAAAGCTATTTCTGACTGCTCATAGCTCCGCATTTCTGAAAGTATGTTTTAATGCTGAATTTGTGAACAGATATTGAAACATTATTTTAAAAAAATACTGCCAATGACAACACAGTGCTGAAAGAGTACTAGTTGTCCCTGAAAAAAAGTTTATTTCCCCTTTTCTACTTTGCAATTCAAGCTGCTTTGCAGCTAAAAAAAGGGTACTTATTGTCATTTTATTAAATTTAAGGTAACAATAAACATTAACTCAGTCTCAAACATGATGTCATGCTGTATGTAGCTAGGTTAAAAGAGAATGTAAAACAAATTACCTGGATTGCTTAGGAAACCCTAAATGCCCTAATTTACCCAACCATTTATCAGCAGAACTAATGAAAAGCCTTTCTTGCTCTTGCAATGGGAAAAGGTAGCCATTAGTCTCTGAAGTGTACAATTTTACCAGCAAGACAAAACAAAAAGCAAATCTTGGGAGTAAATATCAGCTGGATGTTCACATAACAAGGTCCAGAGAGACATATCCAGAAGTTTCCCCTTTTAATCCAACTCTGAATAATGTTGGATGCCGTTCTCTGTTCCTTCAGAGCTCTACTACTGCCAAAATAACTGCAAGGCTTGCAAGTCCGAATATATCTCAAGCCTTTCCCAAGGCACCCCAACACTATCTGAGGCACTGAAACTATGGCAACCGAATAAGAAAGCAGCTTCCATGATTAATAGATGAAGATCCCAGCGACAGTGCCTAGCCAGGCCATAATTCAGGAATGCAGGAGGAATTAGCATAGAATCCATCTCAATCTACCAATAAAAAGTAGATTTTGAACGGTACCAACAAAACAGCAATTTTTTTTCTGCTAAAAAAAAAATATTCTGTAGAACTATAAACTGTTCAAATTCTCATTACCATTTCAATGAATGGCTGCCTCGAGTGCAAGAAACGGATAAATGTTCGTTAACAATGGTGAAGGAACCAACATACCAAATCTCCCATCTGACTATCAAAGCCATATGCAGGAATACTCAACATATAGAACATCTGAGTGAAGCTGAGCAGGCAGAGATAAGAAAGTAGAAATGATGTTTGCTGCAGTCAGGAATATATTTGGACACAGTTTTCCCCATTGTGTTGGGCATTCATATATAAGAGTACTTTTTCCATCCGCTGAACTGGAACACCCGACCATATCTATTATATACTCTACACATTTTCATTACTAGAAGGCCCTCTGAGTCTGTCAGGGTCATTGCAAAATTGATGAGGGTTAGGAATATCTTTTTTTAAAGTGCATAATCAAACTTCCGCTATTATCTCCAATAAAAATACTAGTATTACAGTCCTCATCCACTAGATGGTCTCAGACTAAGGTGAAAGGGCATAATAAAAATATTCTTTATTTCTTCCCACTTTCATAAACATAAAGTTCTCACAAAAGGCAGTTGGCTGCAGAGATCATAAAAGCTCAGGAATGGGTTTTTTGCCCATATCACACAAAGGGTATAACCCTGCAGTCAAGGCATGGCTTTACCTGGGGAGGGTGAGGGAGAAGGAACCAAAGGTTTCCCATATGGAGGAGAGCACACATGCTGCCATGTCGCACGATGTGCTGCAATGCTGTGCATCTGCCCCTGGAAACTCTTTGGCTCCAGCATTGCATGAATGTTGTAAAACTGTATTTCCATAGAAAGTTCCTCAGTAGCAGTTTTGTTGGTAGCTAAAAAAAACTCCTGAAAAAATGGCACGGGTTAGTCCATGATATGTGAATTTCAAGTATCTAGCATAAATACTCTATATAGAAATGCCTATTATTAACAATACTTTTAAAGGAAAGGTCATCACTGAATGTAGTGAATTACCATATGTCTTCACTCTAGAGATACAGCAACTGGCAGTTCTGTTAATAGCTGGTTTATCTACTTCATTTTACATCTCTATTTCAGCCACTAAAGAAACACTTTGGGGCTTGGGGAAAAATTCCTTTCATACAAAAATGACTCTGTATTGACACAGAGCATAGTACACCCCTCCTTTTCGGCTGATAAATAACTACAGTTCTACACCGGGAAAGACTTCAAGAGGTTTTACAGTCAATTACGGGATAATTCATGTTGGGTTTTTCTCATTTTCCTCTTCCTTTTTTGAAAGCTGTTTTTTTTATCTACTTCTTTTTTTTATTAAACTATAGCTGGAGCTAAACTTTAGATTTCAGAGGGCATGAGTCTGGCAGCCTGATTTATGTTCATCTGCTACATGAAAACTGAGAATATGATTATTTTATGGGGGGATGGATGGATCTCTCATGCCCTTCCCTATTGCCAGTGGCCCCACTGCTAATAGTTCGCAGTCTTTAAAAGTCTGAAGCAACAAAACTTGCAAATGCTTCTATGCCTGTCTTTCAACGAACCCCTCCCCTTCCAGAATACCCTGATGTTGTAGGTGCATATCTGTTTTCTATTCTTTTTCTCCCTCAGTTCCCATACCACGTTTAATTTTGAATCCTTTCACGTCTTCCAGCTGCTAAAATAGGATAAGCAAATGAGCGGCTTGGGAACTCCAGAAGACACGCGGGACATGCAATATGTATAATTATAACACAGTAGGTGGCACTCTTCCCTTTAAATCCTAAATCAGTGCCTTGGAGCTGTGCTGCCATACTTGCCATGTTGCAATCAAGACCCAAACCCAAAGAATTGTTCACCATGGACAATTAAAGATCCCTTAATGCTGCATAAATGTGAACATTCAGTTATTGCCACGGCCATAGGTAATGGTTTAGTTGTCTCAAAAGACAGCACATAAAGAAAACAAAGACATGCAAACTCTGGTCTGCCAGGTTTGCACCTGAACTGGTGAAGTCCACTTCTGCCTTCACAGACCCTACGCATATCTAAGCTGTTCCTCACTCGAGAGACTGGCGTCACAGGCCAAAAAATAAAAATATTCCTACAGAGAAGTGTCAGGCTCAGGCTTGGGCTTTCCCCCAGCTGCTTGTTTCTGCCTTTGAACACTGCTCATGGTTGCTGTACGCTGTTGATCAGCAGCCGGACTCCATGCTACTACTGACTGTATCTTACTGCCAAAATGATCTCTGTGTACACCTCATCCATCTCAGAGTAATCCCGATACACAGAATTAATGAGCATAAAATGCTCAAATGGTCACCAGTGAAAAGCATTGCTCACGCCTCTTATTTTTCTGTTGCCCCGTCAAGACAAAGCTTGTCACAATTTGTCAGACGCGACTTGCTCGATAACACGGAGACCCGGGTCTGACTTAACAGTGCAGGTCAATCCAGGGTGAATGTACTCCCACCATACCTTCAGGTCCTCAGCAAGTGTTGATGGCCAACAGAGAACAGTATTTTCAGATTGGGGCCTAAATATGAAAAAAAAAAGTCCCTGTTTGAGTAGTAGTTCAGCAACTGCCTTTAGTTTCAGAAAATTACTCGGGCAAGCCAGGCTTCGCTGGGTGAGTAAAGCTTATCTGGGCGAATGAGACTGGGAAGGATAAGGGCTAAAGATTTACCTCCTTGATAAATCAATAGTGAGAGGTAAAATACTTCAGTATCTGTATCAAATCAGGATAGTGAAAAATTCTGGTTTAGTGTGGTTCACCTTTTCTCTAGCATATGCTGCGTGTAATAGAGCTGAATATTATTTTCCAGAATTTACCCAGTTGTTTGTTTTCATCACTCTGCTATAGTGTATGGGAATCAGGTACTATACACAAAACATTTGTTTGGGTAGTATAACAATGCGTTCTTGCAAACAAGTTGGATGCGAGGCATGTATTAGCTCAGGTCAATTTAATCCTAAAACATTTTATGTCTCCCCTGCTGTAAACCATGTGAACTCCTTTCATGTGTATTTATGTATGGCTCTTCAAAACAAGATGACAAATTTCCCCTTCCCTTCACAAAACATGCACAAGCAAGTTCACAATCACCTACTTCCTTTTTAATGCAAACAGTTCTCATCTGGATTTATCACAGGTCATTAATTTGATCTCCCTCCTTTTCTTTTTCTTTTTTTTTTTTTTTCTTTTTCTTTTCAACAAAGAAGTCAACTCCTCATCCTTAGCCGGACCTACCTCCTTCTTCAGTCTTAAAACTCCCAATAACTGCGATCCTCTACTTAGAAATGCTAAGAGGGGACTATGGCTAATACTTACTTTCATCTTCAAGTAGCTAGAGATGTTAGCTAGCCATGTTTCTCATAGATGTTAGTGCTCAATTATTTTTTTGTTTCAAGTAGTATGAGTTCAGTTGATAAGGTTGCTTTTGCCATTAAGTAAGAATATACAGTTTTAATCTACACTAATCAAGAACACATAGAACATCTGTGACCATATGATTCATCTTCCCTGAAAGTATTCACCCATGCTTCAAGGATTTGATTCCTACTACATGAAAAGCAAATGTTGCACATATACTTTACAGTATTACCTACTATTTTAAAATTCATTTAGCAGAAATGTCATCTGGACATTCTGCTCCTGAACTAAACTTCCATGAAAGCCAGAGATTTTCTCCAGTGAAGAGTGGTGGAGAACAGACATCAATGTTTTTATGCATAGGAAATTGGCTTTAAAACAGTTACTATATACTCTCTTTGTCTTATCCCTTATGAGAAGCTACTGTACTAAAACCAGGTTCCTTTTAGATAAAATTATACCTTAGACAGTGAAATGCCTTAGCAACTGTACTTTTTTAAGAGTGACAAACCTTCCTGATCTTACCGAATCTAGCATTTGCTTTCAACCACGTACAAGGCAATTCCATGAAGAAAGGGTTTTGCTGAAGGAGACCGAAATTTCCTCACAATACACTAGATTAGTCTCATTAAAAAAAGAACAAAAAAAAAAAAAAAAACCCACAGAAGTTAACCAGAGCAAGATCATTTTGCTTTTCTGATCTGAAAACAAATGGCAAAGGAAGCCCTAAACATGATAACAGCTGTACAAACCTACTCTGAGAGAAATGTCACAGACTCCTCAAAATCTCCCGGAGTTTTGTGATTAAAAGAGCCTGACTCTGCTGGACTTTGTCACGTTGATGCCAAAGGATTTACCCGCCAAATACAGATTACTTACATGAGAATGGCTCACTGGATGACACTTAGATTAAATGAATGCAAACCAAAAGCAGTCACTGAACTAATTTTTTGCAAAGACAGGAAAATCACGCCTCTAGCTACTATCTTTGAGGTTAGCTTAATAATGAGTATCGTTACTGGATGATACTAAACAGAAGTTAGCAGAATCTATGTCAAATAATAAGCCACCACATGCAGCCCTGTGACACAAAACGGTTGTGGAGATTTAACTCTTCATTACTTACAGCACCTGCAAGCCGTGTGTGCCCCTTTGGAAGATCAGGCATTCACTTTGCAGAGTCAGGAATTAGCGTATTTTACAATTTATTACACAGCCCACTAAAGCCTTTTTTTTTTTTTTTTTTTTTGGCCGTTCTATTAGTGAAATAATTTTCTGCCTACAGCAGCTGGAGATCCGCGCTGCACAGACGCTGGCACAAACGCGCATGTTTACAAACTTCAAAAGCAGCAATTAGCTCGGGAGAGGAACAGGAGGGTGAATTTCCCTCTGAACAAGCGGTCAAGGTTAGAAAAAAAAGAGCAGAGCCTTTTGCCGACAGAAAACCCAGCGGTTACCGCCTTGCGACTCACCCTGGGAAGAGCCAGGCAGGAGGGAGGTGGTGGCGGCGGGCAGAAAGGCACCTCCGCTGCGACTGACCGGCCTCCAGCCTCAGCCCCTCTTCCCCCGCCAGCCCCCCACCCGGAGCCACCCCCGGGAAACGCCTCCCCCGGGCAGGAAGGAAGGAAGGGAGGAAGGAAGGAAGGAAGGGGCTGGGGCGGCCGAGCCCTCGCAAGAAGCAGGTACTTTCTCCAGGCGTGACGAAGGAGACCCCAACTTTTCGGCGGGGCGGTGCTGACCCTCCGCCGGCCCCCGGGGGCTGCCCGAGCCCCCACCCCGCCGTCCCCCGGCTCCGCATCTGCCCCTGCACCGCTGGCAGCACAGCCCGGGGGGACTACGGTGGAGCCGCAGCCACGGCTCCTAACGCACCTTGCCCTCCGCCGAGAGCCTTCCCTGCCCGTGCGTAGACGGGGGACGGGGTGTGTAGGGGGAAATCCCTCCCCTCCTCAGCATCCTTTCCCTTCGGCAGCATCCTCTCCCCTCCTCAGCATCCCTCCCCACCTCAGCATCAGCGGCGCGAAGGCGCCCCGCTCCCGGCCTTCCCGCCGGCCCCGGGGCAACCCGCAGCCCCTCCGGGAGGGCTGGCCGAACAGTAACTCCTTTGTGCCGGCCGGCCCTGTTATTCCCCCCCTTAGAAAAACTTTCTCTTTTCCGACGTTTCGCCCGGCTCTCCCGAGGCCGGAGGGAGGAGAGGGTCTGAAGGAGCGGCAGGGGGAGGGCGCGGGCGGAGGGAGAGGAGCTGGGCCGCCCCGCGATGCTCCCCGCCCGCTGGGCCTCCCCGATGGGTCCGGTCTCCCCCGGGCTCGGTGCCGGGGCCAGCCCGCCTGCCTGCGCTCCCCAGCCGGGGGGAAGCGGCTGGCAGAGCCACCGGCCCGCGGGGGAGAGGCTGGCGGCACCCGACAGAAAGGGGCGTGGAGCATCCCTGGGAGAGCCACCCTTCTCCCCGGGGCTGCGGGAAGGCAGCTGCCACCCACCAACCCGACCCTCCGCCGGGGCCGGGGCGGAGGGGAAGGCGGCCGCTGTCCGCGGGGAGCGGGTGGGGAGGGGAGAACGCGGCCCCAGCCCGCGATCGCAAACAAAGCCCGTGGCAGCGCCGGGGGCTGCGCCACGGAAGAAGTTTTCTCGGTTCCCGGACCCTTCCCCCCCCTCCAAACCGCAACCCCAGCCTTGGAAAAAAAATAATAAAAATAAATAAATCAACCGCAACCCGCGTGGAAGAGCGGAGACCGCGGGGTTACGCCTCTGCATGAAGCGCCCACATTGTCCCTGTAACAAAGACACCCTCCCCCCGACCCAGCCCCACACGATGCCCGGCGGCCCCGGGGGGAGCGGGCGCTGGCCCGGGCCCCGTTCCCGTCCCCGTCGTCCCGCGGCCGCCTCGCTCCCCGCGGCGCCCCGGCGGCCGCGACCCCCTGCCGCCGGCCGGCTGCGAGCAGGGCTCGGGGCCGGGGAAGCGGCGAAGAGCCCCAGCACCCCCCATGCAAGCCGTGCCGAGGGGCTCGAGGAGGTGGAGGAAAGCTAAGACGCTAAGCAGTTCGGGGGGAAGGGGGTTAGAAAAAGAAGAAAAAAAAGAAAAGAAAGGCGAAGCCACGAGATGCCTGGAAAGTGGCAACAGCAAGCGTGTGCACTTGCAGGCGGCTCTTCTCCTCCTCCCTAGGCGCTGTGAACGCTGTCGAGACAGAAAGCAGCAGCCAGCCTTAAACCACACACCATCCTCGCTCCTCCCGAGCCTGCCGGGGCGACCCGGGAGCCTTCCTTTCCGAGCAACCCCAAAACACCAGGTAGGGATACGGACGGGGGAGTACTGTACCTTTTCGGTGCATGTATCTAGGCAGCTAGAGGACAGAACTAGCTGATGTAGTGTCCCATTTAGTAATCCATTTAAGGGGATCGCTCTGGGAAACTGGAGCCACTCTCTCCTTTGCAATCCTTTGTCATTACTACGTGTGTGCTTCCCGTGGGATGGAATATTTAATATTTCTACTTTCTGAATTGCAAATGCAATTTGTTCATTTCCAATGATGGGCGAAAAGAGGGGAGGGAACAGGGAGAAGAAGAAGGGGGAAAAAAAAAGCGTTAGCAACTCCTCTCCAGACCCAAATTCCACTACGGTTCCACTCCAGAGAGTCCCCTTCAGTCGCGCCTCGGGAGGTGAGTCATTTCGGGGTCTCCTCCTGCTCCCTCTCTACCAAAAGTGCTCCCGGTGTGACGGCTGCTTCAGGAAAACTCCTAGGCTGGAGGCACTCGCCGTCCCACGGCAGGAAAGCGCAGTCGCTCCTCGCCCCGGGCTGCCAGGCATTGGACTGTGCGCGGCGCGGACCGGGGAACCGCTGTCTCCCGCTCGCTGCCCGCCGCTGCCCGCCGCTGCCCTGCCTCCCCCCGCCGCCCGCCTCCCCGCCGCCCCTGGGACGCGGCTCCGCCGGCGGGAGGCGGAGACAAAGCCCACCCCGCCCCGCCCGTGCCTGGCAGCCCCCGCCCCGACGGGGCGGCGGGCGGGGCCTCCGGGGGGGCGGGACCTGGGCGGTGGCGGCGGCGGCGGGGCGGGGGTCGCCGGGACTGGGGAGGGGAGGGAGCTTTTCGTTCCAGTGCTCTCTACCAGTGCCCGGTGCCGAGCGTTACGCGGAGCAGGTGGTAGCGGAGGGGACCCTCCGCCCCCGCCCGTGTCCCTGCAGCTGCCGCCGCCGCCTGCCAACCACCGCGGTCGTTCCGCGCCCGCGGGGTGCGGAGACGCCCACCAGCGGCCGGACAGGCCCAGAGAGGCGGCGGCGGTGGCGAGGGCACGGTGCTGGGCAGCCGCCCGCAGCCCCCCGGGGGATGCGCGGCTTTTGCGCGGGCTGCGGGCGCGACAGCAGGGGCCGCTGCGGAGCCCGGGGCGGCGGCGGGGACCGGCAGACGCTGCCGCCGGGCAGGGGGCGCCGGTCCGGGCCGTATCCCCCGGGAGCATCTCCGGTACCCCCGGGGGGAGCAGGGTCTGGGGCCGCAGCTGGCGGCTGGCGCGGGTCTCGCCGTCCGTTTGTCTTCCTTTCCCCCCTTCCCTCCGCCCAAATCCCGCCTCGGTGGTCGCTCGCCGCGTTAATCCCCGTCTCGGAGACGATCCAGCCAGGAGCAAGAGCAACCGGCGCTAATACATTAATCCCCCTTTCACCGGCCCCTCGCCGAGGCCCCCCGCCGCCGCCGGTAATCCCCCCGGCCCGGCCCCGGTGCGGCGGGGCGATGCGGGGGTTGTACGGGGGACCGCTCCCCACCCCGGCTCCCGCGCCTTCCCCGCGCCCCGCCGCCCCCCGGGGACGGCGTCCCCGGGAGCGGGAGGTGCTGCGGGGCCGCCGGGCTCGCAGACCCCCGCCGCGGCCGGCGGAGTTCAGCCGCTGTTCCCCGCGCCCCCCCCCCCCCCCCCCTCACCCCAGCTCCGGGGCACGGCCGCCGTGGGGTCGGACCCGACCGCCCGTGGGGGCGACCCTCGCGCCCCGCTGACCTCTCGGAGAGTCGGGGCTCGGACGGAGAAGCGGCGGGAGCGGAGTACGGTATAAACCCGACAAAATAGCCCAAAGTCGGTGAGCTGGAAATCCGCGTGCACGTTTCTTTGGCGGCGGCACGCGGTCCCTCAAGAGTTTTAGCAGTAATTTCCACCCTCTAGATCTCGCCGGAGTAGCGCTGCAAGGCGAGCCTCTAGTTATTTCAGCGCGAAGGTATCTAGTTTCCAGAGGATTAATTTACATGTGCAATTGCTTTAACATGATTTATACTTTTTTTTTTTTTTCTTTCCCAAACCAGATAAGTGAAAGGACAGACTGCAACTAGGGGATTTGCTGTCAGGCCACGAAGTGTGGCATTAAAATTAAAATAATCACTTGTTTATGACAGCTGTTTTTCTGCCTTTTATTTTCAGATAATGAAAGGACTCTGAGGAATTGGTTTTGGTTTGGTATTTGATTTGGGATCTAAAATTACACAGACATTCATTCAATTTCTACTTGTTAGATTACAAGGGAAAACATGCATCTGTATCAAGGAAAAGTTTCTTCTTTCCTTTCAGACAGTTTAAACTGAATGTATACTTAGGGTAATTTTCTAACCTAAGGAACTGAGGCTTAATATATATTTTCTTTCTTTCCCTGAAAATCTAAACCAGAAGTAAGTTCTGCACCAAACAGAATAATTGCTGGGGACAGATAAATCTTAGTGAAACAAACTTACCCTAGATCTGAAAGCAATTAGAGAAACTGAACTGGTACAAATAATTTCTGGGTACCCATGCGTGTGTCAGGGGGGTAAACCAGATGAATGTACCTTGATTTGCCAAGACTCCTAACCCCATTTCCACAAAGAGGCCCCCAACCATCTCATGCTACTTCTCCCTCTGTCAGGAAACGAGAACAGAGAGACAACGCAGTCAGGAGTTGTGGGAAATACCCATTCAACAATACTAAAGGCTGACATTCCATCATTACATTATACTCAATCACTACATACGTTTTGAGGTGTTCAAAACTTCCACTGACTTTGTTGTGGGTTTGAACTGTAAGCAGATCTAGATTGGGCCCTTACTGTGTGCTTCAGATACTTCACAAATATTTCCGCAGCACTGAATGGTTTATTTTACACTTGCATTTCTTCATTAATCAAAAAAGACTCTCTGACAGAGGGCATTTTTCCCCGTATATTTGGGGTTTTGAAAAATACAGACCAGATTTTTGTATTATGAAAGCTCTACAAGAAGCAGAAAGCACTTAAAAAATCTTGTTTTCCGGACACTGGTACTAGCTGAGGCATCAGTTGCTAGAAGTTTTATATTCAGGTTCTTTTACAAAAGTATTTTCCATTCATTTGCTTTCTTTCCCTGTCTTTAATTTCCAAGCCTGCACTGCCTAATTTCTTCGCTTGAATCACACATTGTAGCCCTTTTTCATTTAGCCTTCTGCCAAAACAAAAGTCAGCTCTTCTGTCCTTCATTCCCTTACTGCTCCTTCTGCTCTTAACTTACTAAGATCGATCTGCAAAATCAGATGGGTCTTCATGGCTTAAAAAACCACCCTCTTTTCTTTTACCTGACTCGCTGTTCCCTTTCTCTTTCTGTACCCAATCCAGTAAATTATTTTCCTGATCTTTTCTCTCCCACCAAGGTTTTTAGGCTATTTTCGTGGAACTTTAGTATCAATCTCAATTCTCCATGCTGTCAGTTTTTCTGAAAACAGTAAGACACAACCTTATTTGTTTTGCCCAGACTAGTTAACAACTGTGGGCTACTCAGACCGGCTTGGGGAAGGGAATTATTACCCTTATTGATGAGAAAAGGCATATTTTTTTCACTGGCTGCTTCTTGGCAGCAGCAGAAGTGCAGTGGGTTTTCCAGTCAGGAATTCTTGGTAAGGTCTCCATGGAGCTGTGCATTTTAAAAGCCTTATCTGAACAATTCCCACAAGCTACAGAAAAGTTCTCCAAGTCACTCCAACCCCTCTTCAGAGTAGGTGTCTACCAAAGGATTTGACTTTGTATGTAAGTGTTACCTCTACCCCTCCTTCATAATCACATACGAAACATGTTGACTTGAAGTTTGTGGGACACCTGGCGTGTGTGGGAGAAGGACACTTCACTGGCAGCAGCTGACTCTTGCAGTTGGGTTGTGGATGAGTTTGGTGCCAATTGGCGTGCTGAGCACCACACTGCGTATGTATGTATTTTCTACTTTACCAGCTTCCCAGAGCCATGTGATCGCAGGAGCAGCATCCCATTAGATACAGTTCTGAGGAGCTGGGATACGGCAGGGGTGCAGTGGCACCTTGTCATTGAGCACATCCCCACTCATTATCTTCCCATGTCAGAATAACCTGTGCAACGTTCCCCAATTTCTGTATTGGTTGTTATTGTTAGATTCAGTTCAGTTCATTCTGGCCCCTATTTCAAAGAGTCAAAGTGCAGCAGAGTTCTACATTGACAAGAAACAACACACAAGAGTGGCAGAGCTGAGGATTTTGACAGCTGTGTGAGAAACACTAGGGGGTTTTGCCCCAAGGAAGGTACGAGATGGTTTTGATGTCCAGGAGGCACTCGAAGCCTGTAATCTTAGGAGGGGTTGTAACTCATTTTTGCCCTCTCCCATTCTGGCATCAGAGGAGATGCCTTTACCCGTGTGGATGTCTCACCACAAATAAAAACAAAATGTTGAGTGCAGGGACATCTTAATCTTTAATCTTACAACAATAGTGAAAGCTCGTCAAACTGTAAATATGATTTTTGTCAGGACAACATTATTGAATGCCTGGCAAAGTAATTACTTCTACACAGAGAAAAATAAGATCTTTCTTTTAATCGCTTCGGAGGAATTCACCAAACTCAGCTCTACTCTGAAAATGTGTTTGAAAGTGGGTAGGTTTTTAATCAGCACATAGCTGTTCTTGGGCACAATGCAGCTAAAGGGAAGAAGACTTGTAAAAACCAACATGGACCCAATTCCCTGTCTCTTAACGTAAAATAGCAATGGGTCTTCTGCCCAATTAACTCCCGCAGTCATGCACATAGTTTAAAATTACGAGCGCTAGACATTTTACACAGCACTGCAAACATGTGAAATGAGATTAGATTAAGAACAGGTAAACCATGAGTTTCGTCTATGGATATGATTTTTAATGGTTGGTGAATCCCTGCAAAATTCCTTCCATAACTAGGGACCTTGCTATAAATGCCACATTTTCAGGTTTCAGGATGGCATATATGGATTTGCTTTTCTTAATCACTTTGTTCAGACATCTTCCAAATGGATACCCAGATGACCATAGGCTGACCTGGGGTGTGCTCAGCAGGGGAACCCAAAATATTCAAAATTTAGGAAAGTAGTTCAAAAGTTCAAAATATTCAATAGAAATACCAGGGACACCACTGAAGGATTTGCCTCTGCCTGGGAACCCAAAGGGAGTCTCTCTGTGCCAGTTCTGTGCAGGTTGGTCTTTATTACAACTATGGAGGATTTTGGAAGGCAAACAAGGCTGCGGAGCAGATGTTTTATGCAGGAGGCTGCCCTGGTCAGCCCCTGCTGTACGGTGCCAGAAAAATCAGCAGAAATTCATGTTGCGCTGTGAGCAACATTCACATGTCACTGTGTCATCTAGTTCCCAGAAGAGGAGAGTGTTACATGATGGTGAAATAAGCAGAGAATACTGTGGATAGTGGCTGGACCATATGGTGAAGGGAGTGGTTCCGTTAAAAAAACAAAACAGCAGACCATCGAAGATCAATATGGGGAAGTGATGTAGAATTTAGCAGTTGTTAAAACCAACAGAAATTTGCGGAGAATCATTATCAAATTACTCTAAATACATGAGCCAGATCCTCCTCTGGTGTAAATTAACATAATCTTATTAATGTTTGTGCATCCATATCGATTTCACCTACTGATCACCAGTTTTGTAAAATTTCACCAGGAAGGGAGCATATGGTAATTTTTAACTAGGCTATAGAGCTCCACAAGAGGGGTATAACTGATCTGTTGTATGCCATAGACAGTTGTTTAAGTCACTAGAAAAATTATTTGCTATTGAACTCTATTGGATTTTCCATAAAGCGAAGCTTACTTTCTTCACACATTAGATGTTGATGATCTCACATTAGTCTCTTCTAGTTAGAGTCTCTGAGAGGAAAATTAATCAGAAACTGTAGAGCATCTGAAGAGAGTTTTCAGGGCTTCTTTCCCATCGGTTTTATTATGGGAGAAGGCAGGATGGTCCTCAGTTATTTCATGGTGGTTTAGTTTGAAATATTGTGCTCTACATTTGGAGTTCACCATTTCATAAATTCCTCCCCACCCCCAGCTTTTCCAGCATTGTGCTTAGATGTTGCATCCTTTTTGAGCACAGTAGAGGAACTGAACAGACTAAAATATGTCTCTCAGCTGCTGTTTCTCTTTATATGATTAAGATTTGACACTAAGTTGCTTGGACAGCAAGCAAAGAGCTGTAGCGAGGTGCTCAAAAAACATGCAAAATATATTTTGTTTGGAAAGTTAAGTCAAATTCACACAGTTTTCTTGGGATAAATCATCTGTGCTCATCAGGACTTCGTAAAATCAGGGTCTTGGTCAAGAGCTTAAGGAAAACAGTGAGAAGAGATTTATTTGGGCTTTGCCTGTGTTCTTGCAGTGGATAAATATGGTCCAAAGTCAACCATTGCAGTGGCTCGCAAAAAAGCAATGAACATTTCAGATCTACATGGGGGAACTAAGTGTAAAATTATCATAATTGAAAAGACAGCACTGAAAGAAGTCAATATTATAATAAAAAATTGTTAAATACAATTACAGCATCAAACTGAGAGCAAATCCAATTTAAAATAATAAGAAGTGGTTATTTTAGTAAGTCAAAATCATTGCTTTCAGTGTCCCTTCATCTGAACTGAACCCTTAGGAACACTCAGTAAACGGAATTGCCAGGGAATACAATATTACCAAAGAGAAACCTTTAATGGTTTCACTTTCTAAAAGAAAGAGGCTTTATTCCATCCTCCTCCCCAACACACACACTTTAATTCAT
This sequence comes from Fratercula arctica, assembly GCA_947846985.1. NCBI lineage: Eukaryota > Metazoa > Chordata > Aves > Charadriiformes > Alcidae > Fratercula > Fratercula arctica. The sequence goes on along the minus strand of CANTUZ010000026.1, from coordinate 67,221,491 downwards.
AACATTAAATCTCATCCAGCTGACTTCTTTTTTTTTTCTTTCTTTTTTTTTTAACCCTCAAGTTGATGGCATTGGGGAGAAAAATGGGTCTGCAACTGACAGACAGAAAAAAAAAAAAAAAAAGAGGAAGGTGAAGAACATAGGGGAAGAGAGCAGCCAGGACAAAATGGAAGAGTAGAGGACAAGGCTCCAGCTGAGAAAATTTGTGAAGTAGAGTGTGCGGGGAGGGGGAGAGGGAGGGAAACCAGAGAGAAGTGATGGGGGAAGAAGAAAGGAAGAAAGAGGACCAAAGAGAGAGGACAGCAAATAGTCTGCATGTGAAGCAGAAGATTAGTGAGGTATGGCAAAGCAATGTAGGAAAAATGGGATTGGTTAAACCTTGACAAATGAGCAGTTGATGGAAAATGATCATTTAGTCAGGTTTTTCCTTTGATCCTGCAAGACTACTGAATTAAAACAGCAAGAAATGAGAGGCTGAGTTGCTCTAGGTTTACACTTGCTTTTAAACAATATGAATATTTTTACATACTAAAGGAGAAATTAATGTCAAACACATTATGGCCTGCTAAGATACAGAAGAGTGACTGAAAATGTGTTGAAAGACATGACAAAGTATTTGGGAAGAAAAGAGCGTGTCCTGCTTTTGGCAAAGCAGTTTTCATCAGTGTCAGTCACCTCCCCACGCAGCCTGGTGAGCTATTTGGACCGAATTCTGTGTGGAAAAAGTGACACAGGATAGCCAGGAAACAACAGGGACGGGGGTTGGATGGTGGATCCGTCTAGAAAAGACACCAGGGCAGCCAGCGGCCATCACCCCTGGGTGGGCTGGATGGAGTTCGGCTCCTCTTGGCTCACACCTGTGAGCAAGGCGAAAACAGGAGGCGAGTGGAAGCACTCCTCTCTCACGCTCCCCGCTCACCTGCCCTCACCACGGGCGAGTTTATATCCCTGGTGTCTCGTGGGAGAGAGCAGAAAGCGATTCCTCTCCAAGGGAGGACGTGGGATGAGCTGTCAGTTTGTAGCACAGTGTGGCTTTTATGGGCTATGGTGGGGAATTGGCAGAGGGAGTTGATGGGGTCTTTTTAGTCATTTCTGAGTATGCTTTATCTAGCAAAGATGTTATTCCGGCAAAAGAGCTGAAATTGATATTTTCCTTTGTCTGCTTGTCCGTAATCCTTTTCCTAAGAGGAAAACTGTCAGGATGGCTTTTCTAGCACTAGTTCAATTAACTCTTGCAGGCAAAGCAAGAGTGTAGAGTCTTTTGCCTGTATTGTATTGTATTAGGCCAGGAAAAGTAACAATAAGAATGCTGAAGGCGCAAATTCAGTAGTCTAATTTTTTCCAGGTAGCAATCTGTACTCTGCCAATGGTACTTGTATTTAAAAGGGTTTTTACTCCAGAAGAAGTTGCACTGAAGCTAGCATAGGTAGTTGTGGAGTCAGATGTTTCTCACTGTGTGCAGAGGTGATACCTTCTGGCCCATCTGAGGCTGATGATGACAACAGCATTAGTGCCACGTACAACCCCTCCCTCCCTCTGGGCAGGTTGTAGTCTGGAGTTTCCTGGTGGTTATTAGAGCCGACAAGCATTTGCTAATGAAGCCTGCACTATTACCAGGGAATGAGGGAAGGGGGGGAGCAGAGACTTCCCGTGTTTGCTCATTCCTGGTGATCATTAGCCAGCCCATGCTCCTGGGCGTGACTGTCCTAGGTAAATCACAGCCCAGACATTCCAGCCCTGCCTAAATGAGTTTCAGTCACTCCGCTGTGCCTGATACTAGTGCAGCAAAATTGAGAGGAAGTGAGTGAAAGCCATTGGGAAGGTTTGTCACTGATCCAACAGAAAGGGCAAGAGACCACGCAGAAACTGACTCTGTTTGACTCACTGTGAGAGAGGGGTTTCCATTGCTTGGAGGCACATATTTGATTTCTGAGTCAAACCATTGTCCTTTCCTTAAACCATTATACCAAACATAGTATATTAGCGTGTACTTACCATTGTGTGCGTGGAAGTTCGGTAGATAAAGAAGGATACCTCATAGGTGCAGAAGTGACAAGACTACATATAAAGACGAAGAAATGTGGAGGAAAACATCAACTTGCATGAAATAAACCACAGGCATCCTCATTTATGTGCTATCAGTGATGAAACTCCGACTAGCTGAAAAATAAAATCATGTATTATTGCCAAGGGTATCATTTATAGCAATATTCTTGGTGACTAACTCTTTATTTGGGCTGTCCTGAAGACAACATTATTCCTCACTTTTGGCAGGGACTTCCTGTGGATGTTGCTTGGATTGTGCATTCATCCCTGTGTGGAATATGCATTAGTGTTCACAAAAAAATCAGCAGAAAACATATGTGCATTTTACTGTCTGCTTACATCCTATGTCAAAGACACAAATAAAACTTGATTTAAGGGTATTAAGTTTTTCCTTGGGCCTGTATTGTATTGAAATCTTTGAGTGTTCAGTTAAATAAAAAACAAAGTAGATTTATAACTGTGTTTGACGTGGGCTAAAATTCTTGGGGTAAAGAAGTAGCCTTACAGCAGTCTTTGGGTGTTTTGTCACTGACTTTCATGAGACCAGAACATCACCCGAGATGCAAAATCCGTAACATTAACTAGTTTATAACCATGCCTCCTAGCTCAGTGAAAACAGAATATTCAGAAGACCATACCTGTAAAATAAAATAAACAAAATAAAGTAAAACAGGCATTAAACTGGAAAGTCGCGTTCAATTCTTGGTCTCACTGGAGTCAGTGTCAAAGCTGTTGCTGACCTCATTGTGGTGAGACACTGATTTTCAAGTCCAAATCCAGATTTTGGCACGGTCTTTGTGTATGTCAGATAAGGCATATACAAGCCATCTTTTCCCACAGTCTGCTTCATGTTAATGAAATTAATATTGCATTCCTGCCTCTTGGGAACTGGTTTCACAGTGACTTTACCTGTACTGTTTGCTCTCAAAGCACTGTCTGACACCAACAGATAGGTGTTTGGTGTGGCTTTTTTTGTGTGTTTGATTTGTTTTTTTAATGGCGTTTGTGTTATTCTTTTTTACTTTGGCCTGTCCAGGATTTAAAATAGACAAGACTACTGCAAAAAGTGCTCCTTGGTTATCCTTAAATTTTCCAGCAGAATTATAAAACCGTGTAAGTAGGGGGCTTATAATGAAAACTCTACAGTGACCTTAATGATGGTGGCAGATTATAATATGCAGGTTACTAAAATGTCTAGTTAATGAATGTCAGTAGGATTAGAAAATGATTGAGGCAGTTTTTAAGGTCTCCATGCTGTGATAGATTTATATCACTAATAACAATGAAAGGTGCACAGGAATCTATGGACACTGCTTCTTTCCTCCAGAAATCAGCACCGTCTCTTATTAATTAAATTGAATACAGAACAATATAAATCTCCTGGTGCTTATTCCACTCATTTCATACATACTAATGAGGATGAGCTTCTGAAGCTGGTGGTTGGGATCATTTATTCAGCGGTGGGAAAAATAACATCGAGATTCAGACCCCCTGCTGACTTTGCACACTGTTGTGCTAGATTTATATTGGCCTACTAATAAGTAACTGAATACATTAAACGAGGCGCTCGTCACTGCAAGGGTTACAAGGGACTCCTTGTTTTTCTTCCTTGTGTATTCTTTGGTGAGGAGATTAGGGGAGATGGGCCCATTATGTAAGTCTCTCCTCTTCGTATTTCACCCACCAGTTCAAAGCCCTCTTTTCCAAACAGAAACTATGCCAAAGCTCTCATCAATCATTAAAAGTCCCAGCAGCTACAAACTCACTGATTTTGATGTGAAGTGCAACAGTCCTGCCTTTTTTTCACATAAGAAAGTGAATCACACTACGCTTAGCAGTTCAAACTCTACATAGCACAGTATGCATGATTAGTGAAGAGAGAAAATACAGGGCATTCAGCAGCCATAGAAATGTCCCTTTAGAGCTCTTCTTTGGGAGGAAATACAATGGAACAAGCAAGCTGGATATTCCAGTGCTGCATATGTGGCCGCAAAAAAAAAAACTGGGGGAAGTCTCATAGATCCACATATAATTATGAACTGACAGACTTAACTTCTCAGCCTTCTAGATTTAGGATGAGAAAACAGTATGCGCTGTGCTGCTAGACAAACGGCTGGCGTTACAAACCTAAACCGCAGTGGTAACACCACACTGTGTAGTGAGTGCCCTGTGCCTGTGTGTGTAAGCTTGCTAGGGAAGCATTGAAAACAATGCTGTATGGCAACCGGCAGTAAAGGAGGACTTCTAAAAAATCTGTGACTGCTGTGTATTCTCTGTCCAGCAGTTGTTAGAGCACAAGCAAAATGCACCAGTTATTCAGATCAGCAGACTGATCCCTTCTACAGATGAGTTTACAGTGGGACATGGGAAACTCAATTAGCCTTATTAGCTCAGCTTGTATAACTGCACAGGTAATTAAGTAAGGGTGGCCACCCCTTTGAAAAGCCCCACACTACAATAGCTATGCTATTTGGCTGTACATGAGAGTGGGAGGCACTTTTAGTGTGTTTTGCAAGCAAACTGATGGAAAGAAGACAACACTTTCTAAAGAACAGGTAACATATAGGATGCAGATTTGTGCAAGTGGGGCTCCTACGTAACCGTTGTCTCCAAACTGGCTAAACAATTCACTTTTTTTTTTTTTTTCCCCCCACAAGTTGAGCAGAGAGTTCCAGTAAACAACTAATTGCCCTCATGTTATGTGACTGGAAGATCAGGAATGAATGAATTCAGAGGCTAAAATAAACATAATGAAATAAATTAAAAAAAAAAGTGGAAATTAAATGCAATCTATTCCTTACTGGTATCGTATGTGGCAATATATAGGTGAAGCTTTGTAAGAGATTTTATTATATGTTCCAGTTGATTTTGCACTGTGCATAACCTCTCTGAAAAAAATTAAAAAATTAAAAAAAACTGTAATATTTTTTTCCTTGTTATTGAAGCTTCTGTATCCAGTGTTAGAAAAGCAAGGCTATAAAATTCTCCAGGGATGAGAACAGGTGGGGGTTCTCCTTTGTATATCATGAAGGAGATTTCAGTAAATTTACTTTCCATTTTTCTGTGCTTCTTGCTTGCTATGTTTCCTTCCATCTGACAGCTGTTGTTGGTGACCCACTTTGTGAATGGAGCTACTCTTTTTCCTTTGAAGTTTTAATTTGTCTTGGAAGAACTACCTGGGAAGCACTCTTTTATTGCTAGACCTTGAAGCAGGGTGGGGATTGTTAGTCACCTCTGAGCATGTGGGTAAATCACAAATAGTATCTTTTACCTTAGGGAACTCAGTTTTACATTACAGCTTTTTCCTTGAGAGGTGGTGCTCTTGCACACACTTTCTTGTTAATGAAACTTACCATTCTAGCAACAGCGCTAAATATGATTTATTTATAACATATAGCATGTCAAATGCTAGTGTGTGTAAATGGTAACTAAGAAGCACAGCATCATTTGGAAGAGTTAGGTAAAATATAGGCAACAGTCAAAATCATTTTGCGATACTGATGGGAGAAAGGTACAGAGCTTTTTACATAGAGCGGATCTTATCTCACTGAACTTACCTCCTGTATCTCTCTTCAGTTGTTGGGGGTTTTATTTATTTATTTATTTATTTATTTATTTATTTTATTGTTACCTTTTAGAATCACAGATTTTATATGTGTTTAACTACACAGAGGAGGCACTTGGTAATAAATGACTTTTCAAGACCATGACCTCTTTGTTCTGGCTCCAGTAGCTGTAGGACAAAGTTTTTATAATGCATCAGTTATATGCCCATGAGAAAAGAAATAAAAGAAACTCAAGAAACCTCTGTTACTTAAAGTATGTGTACTGAATATGGAAATAGATCCTTAGCATCTTTTAGTTCACAAATCCTTTTTTTTTTTTTTTTTTGCAATCTTAAGAGTCAGTTGCCCTGTGTATTTACTGGAAGTATCTATGAGTGCATCCCCACAGTATGGGGCAGAAGAAAAGCAGTGAGCTGTATGGGTGAAGCGGAGATGGAAGTTGCTATGGTGAGTCTGTAAGAAGTTGTAGGAGCCTGAAGATCTTCTCTGGATGATGTCCAATGCTGGGATGCAAATTTTCCTGGCTGCAGTTTACAGCATTGAAAGTTTAAAATTATGGCAGATACTTAGTACTCTAAGCTACTTCCTACTCGAATGTCTGATTCCTAGACTTTTGGACCACATCTAAAATTTCACCATTGCATGCTGAAGATTATAATCCATTCTCCATTAAAAGAAGGTCCATTCAAACTACATGTGTTATCATTATTCACTTATACTAGAAAGTCTTCTGCATCTGTGCACTGTTTACCTTTTGCATTACAAATGTAATGAGAAAAATTACACGTAGGGATTTGCTTGGCAAAATATTCTATGTAAATGGCAGATAATATACATAGGGCAGTCAGGCGGAGTCAGATCCAGAAAGGGATGTGGGGATCTAGTATGCAATTAAGATACCATATACACATTGTAACTTGTATTTGTGACACTACTTCTAAAGCAAGGGACTTAACTAGCCGCAATGATACTGACTATTGCCAGTTACCTCTACATTGAGGCTGGGACTTAAGTCACAGTGTTTCCCTGGACAAACAAATCATGCAAGGGAGGGGTCATACCTAAATACGTAAACTTATAAATCCTGGAATTCTGTGGTTTAGATCAGGATCACTATGAAAGAAGGATTGAGCAGCAAAGCTGGACCCAGATTCAATGCAAATTTCCGTAAAAGAATAAACCTATCCGGATAAACAGCTTCGAACAATTTGTGCAACTCAAATATGTTGTGATCATTGCCAGACCTGTTTTTATATGGATTTGAATGCATTAAATTCCTTGGCATTGTTCCTGATTTCCACTGCTAGTAATATACATGATATTGTTAGTATCTCATATCGGATAAATGCTCAGTTCTCTCTGCCTTCTTTCTATTTTATGTTTATGCATATATTAAATGACATCCAGGAGATGACTTCTTATCTGTGGCTGATAGAAATTCAGTTTGACTGAATTCACCCATTTATTAAAGCAGCGCATAAATGTCCCTCTGCTGATTTAGGTCTTCTCCTTTGGCTGCTGTTTTCTGCCCTTGCAATACTCATACACCTCCTGGAAGGATGAGATAGGCAGCTCCTCTCAGGGCCCCCATCTTATTTCTCCTTTTATTAGGAAGTAGTAAGGTTAGAATGGGTTAAAGCTGCAGCAGGGTAGGTTTAGGCTGGACATTAGGAAAAAATTCTTCACAGAAAGAGTGGTTAGACACTGGAATAGGCTGCCCAGGGAGGCGGTGGAGTCACCATCCCTGAATGTGTTTAAGAGTCGTTTAGATGTGGTGTTAAGGGATATGGTGTAAGGGAGAACTTTGTAGAGTGGAGTTGATGGTTGGACTCGATGATCCCAAGGGTCTCTTCCAACCTAAATGATTCTATGATTCTATGAATGTGTCTGTGTGTGTGATCAATAGGCCTTGCGGGAGGTGAGGTGTTCAGTCTCCACGATGCGTGTCGTCTCAAGCAGCCCTAGGGGCTGGGATGATGGGACTGTTCCTAACATTTGGATATGACCACAAGGTAAGTAGGCTGGACTGACCTCTAGAAAATTATTTTTAACTGCAGCTAGAAACAAAACACTGTCAAAGTTTCAATGGGTTTAGCAACATTTCTGTAGGAAACATTTAAAGGGTCTCCTTAAATCAAACATGCCTATCTAGCTCCAGAGACTTTTGTGTCATCCAGGTCTGCAATGTTTGGTTGCACTTCTATTGTTTGATGTAGAGCCTTAGATCTTCAATTAATATGCAATTCTGTATTCACTGAGACAATGGCAGGATCTACTCAGCATTTTGGCAGCTTGTGAAACTCAGATAAACTCTAACCTTTGCCAAATACAAAGGATGATAAAAGCAGAAGTTGCTCTTTCCAGCTGAATTAAAATAAACTGCCAATGACTTTGTAGTCCTCATCTTTTTTTTTTTTTTTTTTTTTTTTTTTTTTTATGCTTTACTGTGGTAACCTTCAGCTGGCATTGGATGGTGCCTATAAAATACCCACTGCAGAATTAATAAATAGAGCTGCAGCAGGAAGCAAGAGATGTGAGTCTGCCCTCAACCACTTTTCATCCCTTAGATTCAAAGAAGTGAAACATATGTTGCTAGATTTCTCTAGGCTGTCCCTGGAAATACCTAAGGAGCCCAATGCTACAGCAATCTGCCTTAAAATGCCTTTGAGTTCAGTGGGGCAGGATTTCACTGCACTGAGGCTTAACTGGGAGTTAACTGGGAGCAGATCGAGGTAGCATCATGAAGATCTTTTCATGTGCGTATCTCAGGGCTGAGGTGTTGAAAAAGTCAACTACAAAGGCTGTATGAAAACCTGTTTTCCTGTAAAATTATTTGAAAATTAAGAGATCACTGTTTTCTGCAAGGAAGGTAAAATGTAAGGTTATTCTTTACGTGTGAGTCAGCAGGCAGTACAGAGGCAGAAAAAACCCCAAGAGTAAAAACAAAGACCTTAAATATTGTTGAGGGTTTTTGCTTTGCATCTTATGAAAACCTGTGTGTGTGATGTGCCAGTTTATGACTATATCTCAAGGCTGAGATCTAGTGCTGTGTAAAACAGGACAGCATATTTATGATTACTTTTCTCTCATTTTACCAGACGTGGGTAAAAAACAGATGTTCCCATGACGTGCTATTTTTAGTCACTCACGAAGTCACAACAGTTCTACATTTCTCCTGCTTAATGCAAGGTCTGTTTTGTCTCTGAAATATTTTCAGGGAGAATAGGTGTGAAAGCCCCTCGTCTGCCTCTTTAAACAGTGTTTTATCTGACTTAAACAATTCAAGTGGTAGGGTTGTGCCAGCCTGACACGTCCAGATTGAAATGTATTAAAGAGAGAATCACACAAACAGCTCCCCTGGCAGATCGAAGAGGGTGATAATCCAGGAGAGCTGCAGAAAGCCGATGTCGGAGGGCTGGGGTGGGCACTGGGTGATGGAGTTTTTAAAAGACGAGGTGATTAACCACAGTCTTATGGGACTGTGCATCCAAAGGTTAACACAATGCGGGTTACAGCCTGGGTAAGCAGATCGGGAGGCTGAGGGGTGAAGAGAGGAAAACTTCATCCGCTCTGCTTCAAGTCAAGCAGAGTCCCCTTTCATTGGGAGAGTTTTTAGTAGCAATACGTTGGCACCAATGCAGTTGCAGTGGCAGCTTCCTCCATGTGATAGTCTGGGGACTGGTCTGTTCAACGGCTTGGGCAAGGCTTGGGTTCGATCCTCTCCTCTGTCTGAGAAGACTGGGAGCTGGGAAGTGCCGGGGGACTGCTGCCGCTGCCATGCCACCTGGCCTGCGGGGATGAATTACTCCCAGCCTCGTTCTTGACACTGCTCCACTTCACCTGACCGATCCGGAGAGCCGTCGCACTGAGGCAGCAGTGAGGCTGACGAGATATGACTGGGAAGATTGATCATCCTGGAACAAATTTTGGCATGTTGATAGAGGCAGCGGGCTGCAGGAGATGTCGACTGAAATCCTCATCAGGGGGACAAGGGAGCTCATCTTGGGTGAGCACACATATCACTAGCCCATGAGATGAAAAGGGGCATAGGTAGCATCAGTATCTCTTCCTCGGTTTTCTGAAGCCTAGTTTGAAGGCTTGCTTTTCTTTCTTTTTCTTTCTTTCTTTCTTTCTTTCTTTCTTTCTTTCTTTCTTTCTTTCTTTCTTTCTTTCTTTCTTCCTTCCTTCCTTCCTTCCTTCCTTCCTTCCTTCCTTCCTTCCTTCCTTCCTTCCTTCCTTCCTTCCTTCCTTCCTTCCTCTCTTCCTCTCTTCCTCTCTTCCTCTCTTCCTCTCTTCCTCTCTTCCTTCCTTTCCCTCTTCCTCTCTTCCTTTCCCTCTTCCTTTCCCTCTTCCTTTCCTTCTTCCTTTCTTTCTTCCTTTCTTTCTTTTTCTTTCTTCCTTTCTTCCTTTCTCCCTTGCTTTCTTTCTCTCTTCCTTTCTCTCTTTCTTTCTCTCTTTCTTACTTTCTCTCTTGCTTTCTCTCTCTCTTTCTTTCTCTCTTCCTCTCTTTCTCTCTTTCTCCCTCTTTTTTTTTTTTTTTTTTTAAGTCAAAATGATTTAGCAAGTTTTTAAGTAGTTTCAGGACCACTGAATCAGGGTTATGGCTTAAATAAATGGGCTTGTAACTGGTTTCAAAAGAAAAAAAATATGTCCAGACAGAGTTCTCTTATTGTCTAATTCCTGTTAAGTGATCACATCAGAAATCATGCTACATGGAAACCAGTTTAGACATGTAGCTTATCCTGAGTAATTTCACTACAGGGATATGAAGTCAAATAGAAGCATTTATGGAAAAATATTTTAAGATTATTTTTACTCATAGTATGTGTCTTAAGTAGCTGCTGCACCCCTAGTGGTCTTAAAGAATTACCAGCAGGAAGCAGGGTGAAGTTCACACAACGTATCCATGATCAGAGGAGATGATACCACTTACATCACTGGCCATTTAATTCTGTTCACCTTTTCTCTGTTGATTTGCAGCTTTAATTTCCTACATTTGATTTCTCCAGTGATTTTAAATTAGCTCCTCTTCAACTTAAAAAAAAGGCTAGATTGTCAAGCTTTCAAGTGAGTTTGCTGACCAGAAGAATCCCTTAAGAGGTTCACAGTAAATCCAGTGGAACAGTGCATTTTGTTTAAGTGCTTGTCTTTAAAGGTTGGAGTGCACAGTAGACTTGAAAAGAGTTTGGAAGACTGATTCAAGTACCAGCATTATTTTTCACATGAGCGCATCAAGAAAAAGCATAAAAGGTTATAAGAAAAATTGCGGCCATGTGAAACAATTAATTCATGTTCTCATCTCTTTTTAATTAACTTGACTTCTTTTTAGTCTTCTTCATTTACACATAGCTAGTATGGCATACCTTGGGTCCCACTGTTTTGACAATAGAACAAGGATTTCATTTATAGCAGTGATTCTGCCTATATAATAATTATATTGATGAAACAGATAAAAAAATCTCCAAAGACTTGAACAACAAGGAAAATAATTCACCTAGAATAAAGAAGAAGATATTGCCGGTTGACTGACATGAATGTGAATCTTCTCCCTTTCTCTTGGTTTACAGCGTCTGAAATTAGTCACAGAGCAGCATCTTTTTCTTCCTTAGGAAATCTTTATGATGAAGCTGTGAAGTCTCCAGTATAAAGCTTTACTCACAGAACTAGCACAAATCCTCCCATCCAACATGACACACTTTCACTGACGCCGATGATTTCTGGCACTAACCTGCGTACCCGAAAGACCATAACTCCCTGCACAGCACAGCACATCACAGCACTCCACATTGCTGCCAGGGTGATTGGAGGAGCTTAAGCTGTTGCTCTGGTGATTTAAACGATGGGGTTGCTAGTGGGACAGGCTCGACATGTCCTCACAGGCAAGAATTTCCTTCCTCCTCTCGGTCCACTGGCTCTCTGACTATTTTTTTACACCTACTCGATGGTACTGCGAAGCCTGCCTTCTCCTTCAGGCTTGTGGGAGTGATAGATGTGAGCAGCACGAGCAACCACAGTAGCAGCTAGAGACAGAACCACATCAAAACTGACACCACAGCCAATGGTTTTCACACCAGTGCCTTCAAGCTGTGCTTTCTGCCTCCCCAGCGGAGCTCCTCATAGCTGACTGCTGCTAATAAGTTGCTTTTCTCCCTCTCACCACCGCTCCTCTTGCACTTGGAGCAACCATCATCTCCTCCTTTTCTCCCTCCTCTCTCTCTTATTCTCACTCCTTTGCTCTCTCTTCCTCATGCTCATTTTCTCTCTCTCTCTCTCATGCTACATGGTGACTAAAGGGGATAAATGCTGCATAGCCATACCAGCAGGTAGTGTATGCTATGTCTCTGGCTGTGCAAATACACAGTCTTCCATTGCAGCACCTCTTATCTACCTTTCTCTGATGGTCTGTTATTGCTACTTCTAGCCTTAAGCCTGGCAGTAACCATGGGGATTAAATGAAAGGCTTTCTGCCTAATATGAAAGGCATTAAATATTTCCCTATTAGTACATCAGCTAGCTCAGCGGAGCCCTACACTTGATGGGAAACACCGAGCAACTGGTGACTGATGCTATATATTTGCACATATATTTATATAGTGGCTATTATGGAATTAAGAGATAGTTGCCTTGTATCTAGGTACATACACGGATTGATGCTTCAGATTATGAACCTTTACTACATGACAAAATGTTCAGAGCTTAAAGACTGTAAAATAGGTGGATTTGTAAATCAAAAGAAATAAAAATAAATTTATCTCAACAGGATCATAATCCTGCTTTCTGAATAAAGCAATACCGGATAATACATATTTCTCTATTTCAGTATTTAGCTGAATTATTGTTTACCGTGTCTATCTGACATGATTCCCTGCTTTGCAGCATTTGGTTCACCCAGTGAGTCAGTCAGTAAAACACAAATGATTCAGTGGGACAGACCCTCATCCAAAAAAATGAGCTACTTTTGTCATGATGCCACATCCTTTCTTGCTATCCAATGTAGATATATGACACCCTGTATGTGTCTGTCTAATGGGTACTTTGTGCAATCTAAAACAATTTTCAAAAGCCAATTTGTGCGTTGCAGAATGGTACTGTTATAGCAGTGGTGATAATGATAAAGCTTGATGTACTAGGAACCCTTATCAGAGATTTTGTCATTGTAAAAGAGTCTTAAAAAGAGACTTACACTGTTATGGGAGACTAATAATGTCTAGGTGCTTGGTAAGTGTTTATGGAGGGTAAGCTACAGCTGGGAACTTACTGAATAGGTGCAGATTTTCAAAAGCTGAATATCTGGAGCTGGTTTTATAGACAATGGCACACCTATTATAAATCTTTTGAAACAGGAGCCTATACACAGCCAAAGGAAGTGTAGAGGGTGTTGTGAATAGGAGTCAAGAATAAACCTTGCACAAATAGCTCCAATAATGAAGAAGGATATCTGCTGCAGCTGAATCTTTGATTTATGGATATTTTATCTTATCTCTGAAAATTAATTACAGAATATCCTATTATGATCTTCATTTCTCACATCTAAAGTGTAATTTTGTCAGGATATACTTATTGTCAGGGGCAATTGCCTAAAAGAGAAAAACAGAATGGAGGTACACCCACAGCAGAATGGATAGTGGAGAAGGTACTCATAAACCATATACTTCTACATTATGCTTCAAAAAATCCCTCATAACATGATAACCTAATGATTCAGGATGCAAAAATCAGCCATTTATATTCTCTTCTTCATGAACAACCATTATCTAAAGGATCTGAATATATCTCAAGAAAACCCGTTTTAGCTTCAGATATTATCTTTAAAAGGTAGAGATATTTCTATTAAAGAGTCAGTGCTTTTTCATAGATGCAGATGTTTGGGTATTCTGAGGACTAGTAAAAAATACCATAAAAGAACTCATAAATGAACTCTCTTTTATCTCTGAGGGGTCTTGTGAGCTCTGAATTGTAATAATTGCCATCACAAATTCAGTTTGCTGAATGCCAATTATATGCATTTCCCATTCCAAGATCCTTACTCAGTTTTATGTACAACCTTGTAAATCAAAAATTCCAAATGATTATTTTATTTTCCTCCCTGGGCTAAGACCAAAAAATGGCTTGGCTGTCAACTGTGAAAGGGACAAATGAGGGACAGGCACTGTGGGAACAGGTGTGAATGCGGGAGTGAGACAAAACGGCTTACCCAGAACTTATGAAGTGTCATGAAACGCTGTAAACTCATTCTGTGGGTTTCATGAGATGAACACCTGCAATTAGCTAAGACACCTGATTGTTTTAGCTCTCACCCCTGTATTTCAGTTCCCTCTGCCAAAAAAACAGGAGATTCTCAAATGTTAGTGCAGAAATGAGGTATAACAATGCTTTTGTGGCAGAAAGCCTGTCTTTCCCGGTCAAACGACGCAAAGAGGCTGCTGTTGCTGTGCCACACATCCCAATGTGAGCTGACCTAACAGAAATATTAAGTTGCAAAGATGCCGCTGTGCCAGCATAACTCATATGAGACCATCCCCCAGAGTCTGCCCAGGCTCCCATGCAGAAGTTTGGTTCCTTATTAGCTGCTCTCTTTGTGAGCTTGTGGATCCTGAGGACCAGGGAACACAACACAGAACAAGTTTTTGCAACAGAGATCTTCACAGACTACAGGGGAAGGCTTGCTCAAGCATCCTCCCTATTTCAAGGCACAAACCTATTAGCAAACCCTGACTGTGTTCTCGTGGTGCACGCATGCATGTGCGATACAAAACCTCTGTTTCAAGAGTTGTTTTTAAAGATGATTACTGTGGAAACTGAGGAGAAAGACAATGTATGAGACCATTTGGAACTAGAAGGAAAGCAGATCTTAAAAAACAGAATAAAATGAAGGAGGCAGTCTTGCATTCACAGCTCTGCAGACCACATCCATGGTATCAGCAAATTTAATACGGCAGGCAGTCCATAAGGCAGTTTTTATGGTCAGGCAAAACTCCTGACAAGAGATGCGGCACTGAAGTTACATAAATACACGTGCATCATGCCCCAAACTATATATGAACGTGTGACTTTCAAATTGCTGTTTGTGAAGATGTTGAGCAAAAGTTTAAATTCTGACACCTACTCTTATTTTGAAAATGATCAATTTCTTTTAAAATCGGGTATTTCACAAGCAAAGTCAAAATTACAGGTTTCACAATCCTCGGGTCTAAAAAAATTAGAAATCTCCTAATTCCCCTGACAGTTCCAGAAAACATTCTCACTCTCTGCCTAACACTACAGATGGTCTTACCTCTTTATAAGCCTTCCACTGATTCAGCCAGGGAGCTGAACAATGCCATGCGAGTAAGCAGATTGCTTCAACAATGAACAAGGAGAAAGGTATTCTCTCACCATTTTCGGCAGGAGACAGCAGCAAAAAGGTCCAGATATCTTGCAAAAAACTTTGTGCTGCATGCAAAATATCTGAAAACATCAGTACTAGCAGTGGTATAAGTCAGCTAGCCAGACATTTTGAAGTTATCTGTTGCCATAATATCCATGCATCCTTTTTTTTTTTTTGGGGGGGGGCAGGTGGAGCGGCAGGGGGAGGGCGAGGGGTCATGACAAAAAGGGTAGAAAGTAGTATCTCCTTTTAAGTTTGAGGAATGAGAAAGTTTGCATGATATACTGTGAAACATAAGGGTGAAGTGGTAGGTATTCCTTTAAGCAAATAAATAGATTAGATGCAACCACACAACACAATATATATTACCAATTAACAGCAGAGTTAGACCGTGCCAAAGAAAATCATTGATTTCTCTTTAATTTGCAGCATTACTCTGGTGCACTTATTGTTTAGGAGACTGTGAGGCCCATCAATTTTCACACATATGGCATTATGCTATTCAATCCAGTGCACATAAAGTAAAATATAAACCCCAAACACTTAAATCAGTAGGCAAAGAGATTTCACTAAGAGAGAAAGCGGAACAGCAGCAATATTTTTTTTAGCGGAGTTTGTTCAAAGTTAGCAGACAAAGCCTGTGTGATTTGATATCTGCAGCACTGGTGAAGCTAGTGACAGGAAATGACCAGGTGCTTGACAGTTTCTGTTGGCTGCATCAGGTTGTCTTCCTGTAGGATGCAGCTGTTCACCTATTCTTTAGAGAAAGCAGATGGAAAATTCATGTAGCTAATTGGTACTACTGACACGGGAGTCAAAGAAATGTTGTTACTTTTTTTTTTTTTTTTTTTTTTTTCCTTTGACTTCCTTTTCTTCATGCCGAGTATTAACATTCCAGATGGGGAACATTAAATTATGTGGGATTTCAAACAGAAAATGTCTGAAAGTTGATGAAAAATGTCCATAAAATAAATAAAGGCTGCTGAAGTGAAGACACATGTTATCTATTTCTTCAATTAGCAACAAAATCCTTCTGGTATTCTTAAGGAACTGTGGGAGTTCTGACTGAAACATTCATTATTTTTGAGGATACCATGGTTGGATAGGGAAAATAAAATCCCTAAACTGAGCTGTGGAAAGATGCTGCTTTGTAGATGCAGAGGTGCTGGTAGTGAAGCTTTCTGTAAATGTGCTTAATGAAGTATTTGTAAAATTCTTTCTTCATAGGACCGTAAGAGATTATTTTAATCTGCTGAGCGGAAAATAAGACAGATCACTCGATTTCACTTTGGGAGAAAATATGATTTTATAAAAAATTAAACTTTGTAAGTGTACTATGTCTAGGGCTTATTTTTATTGCCTTCTTCAGCTGAAATACGTAGGATCATTAAGAACTGTTCTAGCAATAAAATGATGTGACTTGTCTACCTTTCCATATGATTTAAATACTCAAAAATATTAATATATTTTGTTTTCTCACAATGCCTAGACTTTTGATTTCCTACATATTCCTACAAACAGAAACTGAAATTTGTGGAAAGCTTAAGATCCAGCAAAGGCTGCTGACAACTGAACAATGAAGATAACAAATTTCAATGTAAATGCTGCCTTAGCTAAAGATGCTGAAAATTGATAGACGTACAAGATTTCCTTACTTTAACAACCATTTTTAGCATCATCATTTTTCACTCAAAAGCAAAATATTTCAGTGTACTAGTTGAACGGCTCAGACTGGGTTTTCCAGGGCTGCTATGTCTCTCTCCACTGTTCAGTCAAAATAAAGTTGAATGGGATTCAAACAGAAAAAAAAAATCCTTAATTTTTCTTGTATTTTTCCTTTTACTAAAGCCCGGAGAGAAAAATCACACAGCCTCATTTTTCAGCGAAGTGCCTGATAAAATTATTAGCTTTACTTACATGCTGTATATTTCTTCTAATTACTTGGAATTGCCATCCAAAACACTGAGGTATCTTAGAAACCAGAATTCATTTGCAACGGGGGTCTGGATTGTTCCCCTGAGAAACCTGTAATGAAGTGACCTTTCATGTGGATGTGTTTTTTGGTGGTGGTGTTTTTGTTTTTTTTTTTAACCTCGGTGAAGGGGGATGTTAATCACCTCCCCCTGCCTTCCCCGACCAAATCTGTTGGAGGTGTCTCTACAAGAGAGGAGTATAATAACAAGGCAGGACAGGGCAATGACTAAGAATGACAGCATTTTTTTCCAGGCTTTTCTTGGGCTGTGGCTATTCCTTGAAAAGTATCGTACAGACTAGACTTGTACTACTTTGATGTGTTCCTGGGAATAAAGGGACAATTCCAGAGTTACTCTTCTGAGAGTGAGGGAATGGGAGCAATAAATGGCTGGGAGACCTCTAGGCAAACGCACGTCTTATTGGGTACCTATACAAATCTTGGAGAGGGGTTTAGTGACCGTTTTCTGCAGGTGGGCAAGCTGTGTGGTGTGAAAGCCTTGGCGAAGGCAGGCTGGCAGAACCACAGGGGGATTAACTGGTGTAAAGTCAGAGTGAACTTCTCTGACGTGTTAGTGCAATACTGACAATATTGGAGGTGGTAACGCCTTGCCACAGAGCTTTAGCAGAGTTTTATATTTCATTTCAAAGCTTAATCAAACTTGCCTAAACATCTTTGGATGAGAAATGGGCCTGTAAATTTCTGGAACAGTAACTCCACTAAAGATTTTTTCTTTTGCAATATTTTTCTGTTTGCTTTGGCTGAGATTAGAGAAAAAAGGGCACTTAAAGAAAGGAAAAGAAAAAAAGTAACCAAAGGGCAGAATCCTGCATCAGAAACACACTTTTGTAGAAACACCAGAAGTGAACTGGGTCCAACAAAACCAGGGATGCTCCCACCCCCGCACAATGGGTGGACTTCTGATGAAAGACTGGAATCATCAGACATCAAACTCGGACTAGTTTTTAACTAAATATACATTCAGCTCCATTCAAAAGTGAAAGTCATCGGGGAAAACAGTCCAAGGATACAAAATACCTGCGCTACAAACAGAGTAGTAGGCCTGGTACCCTGTCTGATGTCACAGTAATGCTCTGAGAGCATGACTGAGATCTATCTTTCTTTCTCTTCTTTCTTTCTCTTCTTTCTTTCTTTCTTTCTTTCTTTCTTTCTTTCTTTCTTTTTCTTTCTTTCTTTCTTTCTTTCTTTCTTTCTTTCTTTCTTTCTTCTTTCTTTCTTTCTTTCTTTCTTTCTTTCTTTCTTTCTTTCTTTCTTTCTTTCTTTCTTTTCTTTCTTTCTTCCTTTCTTCCTTCCTTTCTTCCTTCCTTTCTTTCTTCCTTTCTTCCTTTCTTCCTTTCTTCCTTTCTTCCTTTCTTCCTTTCTTCCTTTCTTTCTTTCTTTCTTTCTTCCTTTCTTTCTTTCTTTCTTTCTTTCTTTCTTTCTTTCTTTCTTTCTTTCTTTCTTCCTTCCTTTCTTTCTTTCTTTCTTCCTTCCTTTCTTCCTTCCTTTCTTTCTTCCTTCCTTTCTTTCTTTCTTTCTTCCTTCCTTTCTTCCTTCCTTTCTTTCTCCCTTTCTTTCTTTCTCCCTTTCTTTCTTTCTTTCTTTCTTTCTTTCTTTCTTTCTTTCTTTCTTTCTTTCTTTCTTTCTTTCTTTCTTTCTTTCTTTCTTTCTTTCTTTCTTTCTTTCTTTCTTTCTTTCTTTCTTTCTTTCTTTCTTTCTTTCTTTCTTTCTTTCTCTCCCTCCCTCCCTCCCTCCCTTCCCTCCTTCCTTCCTTCCTCCCTTCCTTCCTTCCTTCCTTCCTTCCTTCCTTCCTTGATTGAGTGGCATATTGGAAGGCAACGTATGGCACCAACCAGACATCCTGTAGTGCAGTTTTGGACCGATGTAACTGAATATACATCACTATAATCAAATTCCTTTAAGTTATTCATACCTTGCAAATATGCCAGCAGGAATTCAGAGAAGACAGTCTGCCTTATTCTTCCTACTCAGTTGTATTTTACATTAAATGGTCATTTGATAAAATATCTGATATCAGTACAGCAGGAACTAAAACCTTAGTACGACAGATGGACACAATCGCACTCATTATCTGTCCCCACTTTGTTTTGACATATTCAATAGCAGGTGGATCGATAACAGGAAAAACTGACAATAAAGGAGTCCCTCTCTTACCATGGCAGGTGATAGGAGAGGAAGGCAGAAGGTCTGCAAACTTCTCAGGTAGGGAAGATAATCACAATAGATCTTCTATAAGCAGGAGGAGCAGTGGTGTACCCTGTCCATTATCTGACACATCTGGGAACAATGCAATGCCCATGCCTTCTGCAGGACCCCACCTGGAAGATGCATTCTCACAATGTGGATTGTATTGAGCCTCTCAGCAGTCAAGAAATGTGGACTGTGGGACTCAGTGGGGCTTGCATATGAGACAGAAAGTGCTGCGTGGCGCTGTCAGGGCTTTCCAGTCATTTTGGGAATGACCATAAGCTGAGGTTTAAGTCAGTGTAATGCTGAAAACTTGAGCACTTTCCAGATTTAGGCAACAGCTGAGTGACGTTTCTGAGGACTGCAATTTGTATTTACGCAGCTAAAGCCTATCTTAGATCCCTAAAGGCTTTTCTGGATCCTGGCTTATGGTCTGTGAGACAGGAAGTATTTTGTACAATAGGGCTTTACAGAGCAGAACCCTAATCCAACCAGAATAGTAGGAGGGACTTAGTCAAGTGCGTAGAATTTCCTTAGTGCCTGAAGCCAACAGCGTCGCTTGCAGACTACTTTTTATTTATTCTTTTTTCAAAGAGGAATAAATCATTTCATATTGTTATTAGATCTGAAGGAGAAGGAAGACTACAGGGAACATCTAAAAAGTGAAGCTTTGGAATATCCCATCCTTTTTCAGGGCTGTAATGTCTTTAATTGTTGGCGAGCTTCTGTGGACTAGTTATAAATGAAGCTCAGTCTGTCATAAAACTTAATATGCTCATGCTCAAAGTGAGTTATGCTCAGGCACACCTCTGAGATGATTTTCATCCAGTTTCCTTTTAGCTCTAGGGGAAGGTATTACAGAGTGGATTACTGTTGTAATAAGATTTTCTTATGGGGATTTAGAAATAAAATGTGCATTATAAAAAAAAAAATTATTAATGGTTTTCTCACACTAAACTGTGTATCATATTAGTAATTTTATTTTTATGCTACATGCATATTTTAAAAACTTAAAAGGGAGGAACTTAAACATTGAGGAACACTCAACTTGAAAGGCCAGTTTAAACTGAAACTGAACTTTCAGAACCAGCTCTTTATGCCACTCATTGCTACTGAATCATACAAGATTAATGCGAAAAATGCCTGCCTCTCTTCATATGCATCAGTGATGTTTGGAGGACTCGCCTCACAATGGCCACAACTAACAGTTTAGAAAGCATGAGCACACTGTGGCAAAGAGGAACTTCCAAATAGTTAAAGGATGAATAATTTCACCCAATACCTTACATTGCATATGCCCTTCCTGAAATGATTCAGAAGCAACTTCAAGGTTGCTTAAGGAAAATCTTCCAAGGGCATTAGTCTCAAGCAGGTAGATCAACATGAAGTAGTTTCTGTTTCATAGGTCTTTGTAAGATGTAATGCATGCACATTGTATTACAGGGAGAAAAACAATGACATAATTGCTGGTAGTAATTTCAAAAGCTGTGCAATCAATTGCCCTTTAGCTGTGATATATTTAGCACATTCCCTCTCACCCTATGTGTAGACATACAAGGACCTCCATATTTGATGGACTACTTGGGGTTTCTATTTGAAAAACATTATTAATGTCCCCCATCCCTTGATTAAGGAGTTATCATCAGGAAAGATGCTGAAGAT
The DNA here is from genome assembly GCA_947846985.1 of Fratercula arctica. Taxonomy (NCBI): domain Eukaryota; kingdom Metazoa; phylum Chordata; class Aves; order Charadriiformes; family Alcidae; genus Fratercula; species Fratercula arctica. Next base: position 67,200,670 of record CANTUZ010000026.1, on the reverse strand, counting down.
TCCTGCCTTGTAGTTATCTATATTTAAGAAGTCTTCAATTCTTCAGTTCTTCAACATTTATTCTGGAGCTAGGGACAGAAACTGCGTTTGCTAAAGTGACTGTTCTTGAACCTTCCTAAACACATGTGCTGCTGAGAAAGTAGGTTTTTATGGATTCTGGAGCAACCTATAGTGGCAATGTTGTTGGGCTCTCATGCTCCCTTCCTGTAGTTCAACCTCATTTTTCATCTGTTATACTGTTGTACTGTTACACATTTATTTTAAAGTGATGGAAATTTTTCTTTGGCATGTGATATGCAGGGACACGTGAAGTAAAGATCTTGTGCATCTATGTGATTTAAAAATCCCTTGCATGCTTGTCTATACTTGATGACAGTCCTTTCTAGGTTCTGTGTTTCTGTGCAAAACCAATGCGGGCATCTTCTTTGATAGGCTAAGGTGGGAAATCCTGGCAAGTCCCTTCACGCTCACATAACAAGGTCCGTATCCACTGTTTGAATTGCTTATTATGCAGCCATCAATATTCCGGGACAAGATAGAGCTGCCTGAAAGCTTAAATGAAATTAGCACAGAGTAGGTGCTTTTCTGTGTGTCAGCTCTCACTTGCATCTCTTACCTTCAAGCCTTTGTCCAGCCTCAGTCTGAACTCCTGAATAGAACATTTCTTCTAAGCTTCTGAAGGTGTTCAGGTTCCATGGTCCTCTACCATCCCTATCTTTGGCCTAATTCATGAAGACCTTACTTGTTTTTCCCATGAGAAGGCAGGCCTAACCTACCTGGAAAGATGAAATACACAGATATTAGACAACATTGCCTGTTTTCTTACATTTTTAGCCAGGTTTGGGTTGTTTGGTGGTTGGGTTTTTTTTCCATTTAGTATTTGAATTTTACTAAGGGGATGACAGGAGAATATACCAAACAACATTAACTAATACTAAGTCCCATGACAATGCCTTTCAGCCATATTCATCTGAACAACCAAACTCACAAATGCTTGTCCTAATACAAATCTTCAGCAAGAAGTTCGCATGTCATGTTTAACTCCACTTTGGCAAGTTCATCTGCAAAGATAGAGCCCAAAGCTCACTGGAGATCTGTTGGTCTAAGAGACCCTTTGGACCTGATTGCCAAACCACAGCCCCATTTAGAAATTAAACTATTTCGCGGTGAAAATTATATTCCATGTCATTATATCATCTGAAGTTACTAACACAGAAAGTCTGCATCTGGCATTTATGAAAAAAATCCAAATTTACTGTTTCCACACTTAGAATTACAATCTATATTTAAAACTAGAAGGTGATTTGTCATCAGAAACAATATACCAATACCTAGTCTGATTTGCTCTTTTTAAATGATTGTCAGTTTTTCCTAAAAGCCTTTCAAATTGATCATCCTTTTCATTCTGTAAAAACACAGCTGCTTTCTCACCTTTGAACACACCAGTATTTGACAGGCAGTGGGAATCCGCATTTTTGGACAGGCTTTTACAATCCCTGTCCAAGGCAAAGGCAAATGTTAATTCCTCTGCAGGATTTTTCCTTATCTAAGTTGGTTTTGAACTTTTTTCCAAAGGTGGCCTGCAGTTGCCTACTGCATGTACACTTACTTGAAGACCATTAAGACCACCTAAGGAGAGGACATATACAGGCTTGCCCCTGAGAACTGTCAGTATTACTGATGTATTAGCATATGTTGATGACCCAGCTGTCTTCCTACTCATCCATAGCAGGCTGTTGCTCGCCTGGCTACAAACTGACACTTCCCCTTGTAGTCCAGGCTTCACAAGAAATAACACTAAAAATCAACGCTGCTGCTTTTAAAGACAGCCTCTCTTCTGACGGCTATCATCATGTGCTGCTGTTGACTCCAGCAAAGGAAAACAAAGAATAAGACTCTAAAATAGGTTTGTCTGTTTGCAGGGTCCTGTTATATCTGTAAATCAAAAAATAGGCAGCTTTTAATACCTGAAAGTCAGTGTTTCAAAAAGATTAAAATTAGAGTCCATGAGCAGGGAGACAGACAGTTGCACCTGGGCGTGCAGCTCCTCTTGCGTTTCCATTTTCCTTGGCTCAAACTAGGCAGATTTTACTTGACAGTGAAGCTGAACCCCAAGAATGCTGTTTATTTGTTTTCAAGCAGCGGAGAAGGCACCTTCATGGAACTCGTATGCAGTACAGAGCTGCTGTTTCATTTTGGGGTAATGCATTCCCTATTATACTTATTGTTCTGCATTTATTCTATTGCCTGGTACTGTAATACACTGCTCTCAGTATGCTAATGGGATTTCATGGGGCTGCCATCACCAGCTTGATTTGTAACAGGAAGCCAGGACAATAAAGGCTTTGAGAAGATTAATGTGAGAAATGCATGCCTCTGTAGAGAGGCATCAATGCAAAATGAAAAACAACACTGTCTTCCATTGCTTGTTACTGCCATCTCATTTTCACCAGTAAATAACTAGTGCATTTCTCTCCACAATGAACACCAACAAAAGGAAGACAGCCTTTATCAACAATGGGCGTACTCTAGGAGGGGACAGAGAGGGCAGCGTTCCTCCCGGGCATTTCATATAGTCACCTTTCATTCCTCACCACCCACAAGACCGCTGTGTTTAAAGAAGCTCCCTCAAATTTTACCTCACTGAGCATTTCCTGACAACCTGCACCTTTCTATCAGAATATTCACAAAGGGTTAACACAGGCGCTGGCAGTGAAGGAATAGGTTTTGATGATCTGCTCATGAACATGCTCTATTGAAGCTATTTTGTTTGCTACCATAGCTTAGGTGATAAACTGCATTTGGTAGCACGGAGAGCACAACTGTGCTGTTGACTTAAAAACAGACAGTGAACAGCAGAGTAAGGTGGCCTCAGGAAATTGCTTCCTAATTTTCACTGGACATACATTATCATTACATACACTGATCAAAAGCCATTGGCTGTTTTCTGAGTCACACAGTGTTCTTGCATTAATTTGGAAAGTCAAAGAACTAAAAGAAAATAGGTATTTTTATTAATTTCTATCTTATCTATTTGCATTTCAATTATGTTGTTATTTCAGGTAAAAAACTACAGCAGGGGATGGAAAAATGGGAAGAATGATTAATATGAGGTTGTTTCCCTTGCTGACGGCCAGATTAATCTTTCAGGAGCCTTTGGCAGGCCACACATCAGGTGTCATCTGAAAACATGAAAACAGAACCAGCTGATATGGCAGGCATGCAGAGGCAGTGCAGAAAGTATATGGCCCACAGGATGCCAGGAAAAGGTTGCATCAATGTGCCAAAACCAACATTATCCGGGATCAGTAACTCAACAGTTTAGGTAGCCCTGGAGTCTTTTACTTTACCTTCCCCCTTGGCGTCCCACAACCTTGGGGTAGTGCAACAGATAGCCATGGTGCAAACCGATTGATCCGGACCACAACTGCTCCTGCTTACGTCCCTCCACAGCTATCCTCACACTCTGTTATCTCCAGGTGGTGTGTTATTCACTGCTTCCAAAGGCATTTTTACAGTGCTATTTCTGTGTTAAGCTGACTTCTATTTAGCTTGGGAATTTCTTAGCTCATGTATCTTCTATGCCATTTATCTAATTCTGTCCACATGCGCTGACTTTGGGAAGCTGAAGGAGCCGTGTGTTACCAGGAGGCAGCAGTTGTATCTGGTACAGATCCTCCTGGTTTCCATATGTCCAGCAGTGTCAGAATTTATTGACCCGAGACACACAGCTCACAAGGCAGGTCAAGTTTGCTAGAAGGAGGGCTTGGCTGTGAGAAATACAACAGCATTTTTGAACAGTGCCTGTCTGTTAATAAATTAGCATGCAAATAAATAAAAAAGTAATGATGATTTGGGAGAACATTTCTGCCCCCTATCACAATAAAGCGTGCTGGAAGGCTGTTGTGGGTCCATTTGCTATTTCTGGTAACAATGCAGTGCGTTGAGGTGTCACATTTCTCATGCACCCTGGACAAGTATGCACGGTAGCAACACCTGTAATCTACTATAGTAACTCTGCTATGAAAGTAATAACAAACAGGCTACTTTTTGTGATATATTTCTTCTCTTAAGTCTGCTAGAGGGGTTCTAAATTGATTTAAATGTGACTTATTTAAACTGGATTAAAGTCTACACTCCATTAAAATATAGTCAACTGATGTGCCTTGCAGGAGTTTTACTTTATGAAGAGGACTATGCTTTAGAGATGACTTTTTCCAAAAGATTGATTTTTGTCTCATTTTTAGCTCGTCAGCCTCCTGCAATCCAGATTCAAATGAATGCATGAGCAAATAATTCAAACCTGTGGCTGTTTCACTGTTCTCCTCCATAGCTCTGATATCTCTGTAGCTTCTCTCCCTTTACTGCATGGGTGTGCAGATGTGCATGACGATTGACTGCCACAGACCTAGGAAACCTTTTTGATTTGATGAGGGTGAATAGAGAGGCGACAAAGTTTGCTGACAAAACCAAGTTGCTGAGGGTAGTGATGATGGAGCTACCTGTGCAGAACTGCAGAAGAACTTTATGGCACTTTCTACTTGGGGATTAAAGTGGCAGGTGAATTTTAGCAAGATAAAGACAGACTGGTGCACACAGAAGCTTGCCTTTCTCTCCCTTTCCCCATGTGTTTGTGGGGAAAATAAAAAATACATAATCTATGAGCTGACTGTAATGTGTCAGGAGTGGTATCTTGAGTTTATAACAGACAGTTTCATGACAAGGTCAGCTTAGTTGTCAAAAAAGCACACTGTTGGGAATTATTGGGAAAGAAGTAGGAGAGAATGCAGAGAATAGAATTTTACCATTGTGTAAGTCTATGATGGGTCCTATAGTTTTTTGCTCACAAAAAAGTTGTTGTAGATTTAGAAAATGTCCAGAGAAGGACAAGTCAGGACAAACAGAGGAGGTGGATCTTAAACACACAATAGGTAATTACACAGTGGAAATTCTTGACCACAGGATGCTGTGAAACCAAACATTTCATGCAGGTTCAAATTAAATTGAACTAGCTACTGGAAGATGGATACCTGAAGCCGTCTAAAGATGTGAAAAATCACCTCTGACTCAGGATCCCTACAACCTGCAAATTCTGGAATCTAGAGAGAATTTAGGGGAAGTCTACCTATATCCTTGCTTTGCTCTGAAGTCACTTCTCTGGGAAATCACTTTTGACCCTTCTTAGACAAAATATGTTAGGCTAGAAGTTCTGACCCACTCAGGCAATTCTTATAATCATATGATGTAAAATGCCCTAATAATCCTCCCAAAACCCCTCCAGAGAGGGATGGTACAAAGTTAATAGAAAGGCTCTGGCTCCTGCATCTCTGGCTGTGATAAGGCTCTGAAAATGTATAGGAAGGAACGCACATGAAGACTGAAAGTCAAACTGGTCATAAACTACTGATAACATCTGAGGTTCTTTGGACATGAATTTCTCTGAGTGACAAAAGTTGCTTGAATATTGCAGTTCTAGTTTAGATTCGTGGATCTTCTGTGGAATCTAAATGTTTATCTTTGAAAATACTAAGTCATCCCAGAAGATCAAGCTGGCAAGGATTTGTCAAATGCTTGTGTTTAAATGAGGAAAAAAGTACATGATGAAGAAAGAATAACCGTGTTGAAAGAGAGAGTTTTGCTGTTTTTCTTTTAGCCATGCACATGAACTCAAAGTTGTGTTAATTTCATTGTCTCCTACTTGCACTTGCAGGGAGCTTTGGTTTTCTGCCAACTTGTTTCCAAGTGTTATTTGACGTATGCCTGGCCAGGAAGTATTAACAAATAGAGCTCCAGTGATTGCGTGTTCCTTTTTTTTAACCATGTATTCATGGGAAAGTTATTTTTAATCTGCTAATAATTATTTATGTAACTTCTATTTTCCTCTGTATATAACATTTTGCTCAAAGACTGCAAAATTTATGATACTGAGGTACTGAAAATAATAAATAGTTTGCATAAAACCGAGAAGACCATTTGAAGAATTCTTTTAGTGCAGAGCACTTTTCTGCTCCCTTCTCACTATTTTTAAAGAGACAAAGCGTATTTCCCTGTATGTTCCTATTTTGACATAGATGCTTTCTTCAGTGAATATCCATCTATGAACAACTCACCATTTGGGAAAGACAATAGCTACAACACCACCAAGACATCAAAGGTTACTTTTGTCCTAGAGTTCCTGGTAGGTTTGAGTAAGCATATAAAATGTACATCTAATATAAACATGTCATATTCTCATCTTAGCTTTTTCTTGGTCTTACTTTTAAAAGACCAAACATCTGGAAACACATCAGACATCTGGAAAAATCGATGATTCAACCACAGTTCATCCTAATTTGGAGATCCAGTTATTTGTGTCAAGATGAAAACATAATCTATACCCAATAAAGGGCTTTGATAGCTAAACCAGAACTCGGTGGGAACTGTGGCATGAAAGTGTAAAATCAAGGTCCACATTTACCCTCTTCCAATTGCTGCTTAGTCCTGGGCACATCTTTCTTTGATTTCAGAGTCCCTGGTGTGCCCTGAGCTCTGTTTCAGAGATCCTAGTGCAGTGTCAGCTGAGCTCCTTCTTTCTGCCTAATATGACACAGTCCACCCATTCTCTACCTTCCAAATATACGTGACTGCTTATTGGCTGGATCAGAGTCTCATCCAAGTGCTGATGTGATCAATTTGCTTGTCTCAGGAGAGAAAGCCACTCGTTAGATAACAAAGGTAGTCAGCCAAATCGCGAGGGTCTTTGGTTCAGTCCTCACTGCAGCCTGAGAAGGCTTGCGTGTCATTTCCCAGTCCTGTGTGTACAAAGCAAGAAGGAAAAATGCTGATTGTCCTCACAAAACAAGAAGGAAAAATGCTGATCATCCTCGTTGTCCTCCAGTCTTTTAGTCACGAGAGAGGAGGCTGCAACAGCAGAGCATTGTGCTGGTTGAAAGCACAGCGTCCCTGTGTCTGCACCACGTTATCTCTTCGATATCTGAGGCACTCAGCACTGGAACCAAACTGTGGCACCATGGTGAGAAAGTTTCCATATTACTGTAAGGAGCAGGAAACAAGAAGTTACAGGGTGGGGCAGGGTTTTCTCAACCCTCTTGCTTTGCCTTACCTCAGTAAAACACAAGTGTACTTTCACCCACTCGCTGAAGCCAGCCGCTGAGCTGCAGCATGCGGAGGGTCATGCCTGCAGCCCTGACTCTGACATCTGCGTCTGGATTGGGTGAAGTTTCAGGCACACTGGTTTCCTAATTGCTTGCTCAATTTACTAGATGCTCAGATTGTCCTCCCGAGGAGACTCTGTCTCCCTTGGCAGCACATACGGAGCAGAAAGCACCTAATTCAGAATTCTGGATCCCATTCCAGAGGCCTGCATGTTTCATATAATTTATTACATCTAATTGTATGTGGCCTTATTTGGTGATTCATCACTCTACATATTGTATAAATTTGTGTTTTCTGAAAGCTCTCAGATGAAATGCAATTGCACAGCAGAAGTACTCTGCCACGTGGACAGTGTGTTATCATTGTTGGATGTGCATTGCAAATGCATGAATTATTATTTTTTATTAAAACTACATGACATAGCGGTTGTAATGAAAATGCACTAAAAATAGAAAAATACCAACACTAGCTAACAGTCTTCTTGTGTGCCATAATGTAGCAACAGTGTCTCTAACCTTTCAAGGGGATCATTTACACCAAAAGTGTTTGGTTAAAGTGCACTTTTAAAGCTTCTGGGTTATTCATATCTATGGAGTTGGCTCTTCTTTCGCTTATGTTAACAAGAATTGAACTCAATTGACAGATGTAAAGCAAGTAAAAGACGAAATAAAATAAAGTTCATACATATATGCACATACCAACAAATGTATTAGACCTAGTGCGTAGTTCATATACAAGGCTGCTATGCACCACTAAGTTGTGATGGATGATAATATGCAAGGTTATTTAAACAGTGAGGTAAAATGTGTTCTCCCTCATGAAGACCAAAACTTGTAACACTATTGCATTTTACTGCATGTTTGAGACAGGGTACGAGTTTGTATGTGGTCAGTTTTCCTAATATAAATTAGACTTGGCTTAATGTGTTGAGTGAGGGTAACATGGGCCGTGGGCAGTCATTGCTGCTGGGTGCTGGGATAGCTTCTGGGAAAGCCGGATTCATTTTGCAGAAACCTCAGGGCACCTTCTCTACTTTGCCACTTAGATGGTGCAAGAATGTTGTCCAGCATAGCCATCACCTACACCTCCTTCTCTACAGCTCTTCTTACAGAGGAAGTACTGAGGGCATATTAAAGGAAGTGAGAGGTAACTCGAAGGGATGACTGGGAAATCATTCCCACTTGCCAAGGATAACTCCATATCCTGAGTATCTGTTACTCTAGACAACGTCCCAGGCTACAGGCAAAGGGAAAGGCCAGGCTACCTCGCTGGTGCTTAACAGAGGTTTAAAGACTGTATCTAGTTAATAGACAGTCTATGATACACCTAAAGTAAGTTGGAATTAGAGAAGCCTCAAACTCTGCAGATACGTCATTGTAAATATTAGCTCCTTCTTAATTTCAGACACGAGGACTGTCATTGTAAGAGGTCAAGCCCAGTAGTGTAACAAGTTTCCCAATATTTCTCTCTTCAAGTAATAAAAGGCCTGAAGTGGGACTGCCTGCTCCACGCTGGTGTAACAATCAGATGCTGTATTCCGTTGTAGCTGCTTTCATCCTTGTGAAATGCCCAGCAAATAACTGTTTCTGAATATTATACCTCTTTCTGGAAAATCTCCACTCTGTTCATTCAATCCATGTGTGCAGCTGCACGATCAGCACAAAGCACTTGTGCATCCACTGCTCCAGGAACAGTCTCCCACAGCCTGTCCTGACACTGCCGTGCCTTACATTGGCTGTTTTTTTGGGATGTAATCTGCATTCTTCTAGTAGTGATAGACACATTGGTACAGAAGAATTAGAGAGCATTTCGTGATTATGAAATCTAATGACAAAACTAAATCAGCACTTTGGTTCTTGTGCCTTCAAAAAAGTCGGTACTAAAAGGTTGGCAAGTCTTTGGCAGAGGAAGGTTCTTTACAGAGCTGGTTGTGTAGGGCAAGAGTCTACTTAATTTCAGTTACACTGAGTGGCATTTTACTGTGTGAGATGGTTGTTTAGTTGTTTTTGACTCTTCTAATTCAAGAGAAGATGAAGTCATGTGAGAATCTGTCCTTTAACACTGCTCTCCCTGTGGTGGGTTGACCTTGGCTGGCCGCCAGGTGCCCACCGAAGCCCCTCTATCGCTCCCCCTCCATTAACCGGACAGGGTGAGAAAATATGATGAAAGGCTTGTGGGTCGAGTTAAGGACAGGGAGGTCCCTTAGCAATTACTGTCACAGGCAAAACAGACTTGACTTGGGGACATTTGTTGCCAATTAATTGTAACAGACTAGGATAGTGAGAAATAAGAATAAAACTAAAAAACCTTCCCCCACCCCTCCCTTCTTCCCAGGCCCAGCTTCACTCCTGCTTTTTCTACCTCCTCCCCCCAAGTGGCACAGGGGGACGGGGAACGGGGCTTGTGGTCAGTTCATAACACTTTGTCTCTGCTGCTCCTTCCTCCTCACGCTCTTCACCATGGGGCCATGGGACACAGTCCTTCACAAACTGCTGCAGAGGGAGTCCTTCCCACGGGCGGCAGTTCACAAACTGCTCCAGCAATGTGTCTCTTCCATGGGGTGCAGTCCTTCAGGAACAGACTGCTCCAGCGTGGGTCCCCCATGGGGTTGCAAGTCCCACCAACAAACCTGCTCCAGCGTGGGCTTCTCTCTCCATGGGTCCACAGGTCCTGCCAGGACCCTGCTGCATCGCTGGTTCTCAAAGAGATCGCAGCTTCACTCAGGGCATACATCTGCTCCAGTGTGGGGTCCTCCACGGGCTGAAGGTGGATATCTGCTCCACTGTGGATCTCCGTGGGCTGCAGGGGCACAGCCTGCCTCACCATGGCCTTCACCATGGGCTGCAGGGGAATCTCTGCTCTGGTGCCTGGAGCACCTCCTCCCCTTCCTTCTTGGCTGACCTTGGTGTCTGCAAGGCTGTTGCTCTTGCGTTTTCTCACTCTCTCCCGCTGCTGTTGCACAACATTTTTTTACCCTTCATTAAATATGTTATCACAGAGGTGCTACCAACAACACTGACAGGCTCAGCTTTGGCCAGCGTCGAGTCCGTCTTGGAGCTGGCTGGAACTGTCTCTGTCCGACATGGGGACAGACATGGGGACAGCTTCTGGTGTCTTCTTGCAGAAGCCACCCCTGCAGCCCCCCTGCTACCAAAACCTTGCCACATAAACCCAATAGACTCTAACGTATAAGTACACCATAGAGGTTAAAAGGAAATGCAATAGCATAAAGTCATGTGTTATAAATGAAGGATGGCCATTTGTCCTGTAACAGTGCTGTCATTTTGCATTTGACAGCGATGACCCAACCTCTGCAGGAATCACTTCTTCACCGAAGTTCAGACCTCACATTTTCCTCAGAGGACAAAAAGAGTGTGCCCTACACGTTTTACCAACTCATTTCACACAGCAGATGATGCTATGACAGCTATTGGCAATACTTCTAAATCATGTAAAAAAAAAAAGGTCTGTAATGTATTATCCATTCCAGGAGCAATGCTGTCCCTCCACCACGAAGAATTTCCTCACAGACCTCATTCTGTGCTTACGTGCATCATATAATGCATATTCCATATTAGATTTTAGCACTGTCTATCCAATACATCCTCAAGGATCACGTTGTCTTACTTCTCTGTAAAACAGTGAATGCATTATAGATGGGTCCCATGTCTCAAATCAAGCTCCTACTAGAACTGGAGCAAAACTTGTTTGCTGACTATCGTGGTACTGGCTTACTTTCCACCTTCCTAAAGTCACCTAATTGTCATGAATTACCAAATGAACGCGTAATGTAGAAAGCTTAGCAATTCAACGACACAGATTCCTTCCTGCTCTTCAATTCCTGAATTTTTCATACACCATTTCTTGCTTGAACAGAAAAGTTTAATCTCTCTTATACAAGACTCTGGTGACATTCTACAATTTGTGTGTTTCCCTCCCACCCCACACACTTTTCCTCTGTGTAATCTGAGTGAAATATTTTTTTTTTTCCTTGCTGAATGGCACACACTCCAGTACCAGGATTTGAAATATGTGTTCAGTTACAATTTTAACAACAGTGAGGGTACTGTATTATTTCAAACCTGGTCTCAGCACAGTATTTGCACTGGTATAATTGCATAGAGTGGTGATCTTCTGACATATTCTCCTACAGATTATGTTATAGTAAGGTATAAAGGTACTTTATGTACCTTTACCTTTCTGCTATTCTCTTACAAGACTAAGTTCCATATACTTAGGTTTTGCATACTTTTATATCAAGCTGACTGCATCTGTCCTTGAGGGCAATGTTGCACTTTAATGCTATGGTTAAACACTACAACTTTTGTGTGTAGACAAACCCTCAGGGCTCAGACAGACGCTAGAGTTACTGCAGCTCAACAAGTTACTGCACATCAGCAGAGCCACAGTAACCGATCGTATACATGCACTTAGTCTGTCCCAAATGTGAGGTAAAATATAAGTGCTTAAACCTCTCTTGCCGAGTCCCTCTTTTTTTCTTACTTAGCCAATACTAAAAGTATGATTAACTGCTGTACAAGCAAGAAACAAGTCAGACTGAATCTATAACATAAAGTAGATCACCATTTAAAAAGCTGAAGAGGACAGAAGTTCCATGGGACAGAGCTGCTCCATTTAAAAACAGATACTGGAGGAAAATAAGTAGAATAACAGTTGCCTTTAAAATCAGTTTATTGACCTTTCCCTCCTGATTGTAATCGACTTTAAAATCTGTGTCTGGGTTGCGCAGACATTACAGCATGAGGATGCTGTGACTCCAACCTGTACTTTTGGTGAGGATGTAGATGTCTCATGTGGTGCCTAGGCTTACAGGGAGGGACAAATACTTTTTCCCCAGTTTATTCCCCAACTATGTAAGTCGTCAAAGGAATTTTAAAATCAATTGTAACTCTGAAAATGAGCCAACATCATCCCCTCAAGATCAGTGTGACATACTGAGACTGCTCACTCTGAGTTAGGACTCTGACAGCAGCACTTTTCACACGTTAGAGTTTAGGCAGCAGAGCGTAGAAAGCCGCGAGGTAAAGCAGTACGATAGTCCATTTTACAGATAACGACTACGTGTACACCATCCGTCTGTGATGATAGCTTTGGCTAAACTCCACCTGTGTGCTGGGAGTGACACATCAGACAGACAGGCTGAGCGTAGCCTTGCCCACTCTTTGCAGACAGAAGGAGTACTCCGCTCACACGCAACACATTGAGGAAGGGCTTCCATGCAGCGATTCCAAACAGGGAGCAGGAAAAATTTGCAGCAGTTGAAGCACTAACTGTCTCTGAAACTTAGAATGGTCCTCATGGACCAGTGATTTGGATAAATAAACCACCGTGCTGGTAGCAACCTCCCCTTAGGCTGGTATCAGACCAATTCTGCTGCTGCAGAACCCAAATGTCCCTTTAGCTGGCCCAAGTCTTACAGTAGCCTTTCTTAAAATGGACCAGAAATGTGCTCAGGAAAAAAGACACTTCCACAAAATTATTGTTTTTACACCGTCTCCCTCTGCTTCATGTTCAGTTTTCTGCTTAAAGCCTTCTCAAGCCCTTACTGCACTGCCCTGTGATTGAGCTTAAAGGAAACAGTGCAGGTTATTACTACCACTTGCAGTGAAGCCAAAACTGTGGGCTGCAGGGTTGGGTTTTTTTTCTGTGTCTACTCACCAAGCCTGTTCTACATATTTTAGGAGGATTCTTTAATAAGGTACATTAAGAGCTGCTGACAGTCTCAAACTGATATGGGGTAGGAAGTAATGGCACATCTTCAACATACAAGGCTCACTGCTGCTGTGCATTCTCAGTATGCAGTGCAGAAATGTCTAGCCAGAGTTTACAATCAGTTGAGCCTATTTTTAAAACACTTTAGTTTTTCTTCTCTGTTCTTTTTCATATTTATACATTCAGACATTCTCAGGTACTAAAGCTTTACAATACATATTCATATGACAGCTCCAAAAATTATGATGGCTTGTTTAGAAATTGAAAAATGCAGTTTTGAGACTGAATGATCAGTATTATTCAGAAAATGACTTGAAGATGTTATTTGAGACTGGCACAGCATAGTTGTTATTCTCGCAGAGACATAAGTCTGCTTAATAGCAACATTCAGTACTTCTAACTTTTCCTAAATATCAGGGAACAGTTTCTTGCAACGTAACTGAGCTCGAGTAAAGACAGTAGGGTAAATACGGTAGGATGAAAATGTGATAGAGATATCTATTGACTATGTGGACAAGTCTGCACAGTTAGAACCAACTATCAAAATAATTTCAAGACTATCAGGCATGTATTCTGTGATGGAGAACAAAGAAAGTGTCACATGAAGTTAAGCCCTTCCACAGAACATGTGAAATATCTTGACAATTAATTTGTATCAGCATCAGTGTGGAAGCTGAAAAGCATTGGTATCAAAAGAATAGAAGACTATAGTTTGCATAAGAATAAAATCTGATCATTCTTATATGAGCCTAAAGGACTTCAGGCAGGATTGTCACAGATATGGGAATAGGAATGAATTAATATTCAAAATTACATGGGGACATGTGGGGATTATTTTACAATAAGAATAATTTCAATCTATTAAAAAATTATAGGCATGAGAAACATTCCAAGCTAATGACGATCATTACTGGGAAAAACGTGGCTGTTGATTTAGAGTGAAATCATTTATGTGCAGTATATATTTACCCAGTCTTAATCAACATCGCAGTAATCTAAATCATGATTAAATATTAAGGTGAAAGCTTGAGGTCACGGAGGGCTCTCTTATGTTCTCCTTCAAGAGCCCAAGGGACAAACAGGGCAAATTATGGTAGACAAAGTCATGCGCTGCTTGCCTTCTCCCCTCCCCTTCCCACATGTCAATATTCCCCTTGGGGACTCTTCCCACAGAAAAAAACAGTGTGGCAGGTGCTCTCCACGTTGCTCCTGCAATTGCTGTGATCTCGGAGGCAGCGAGCACCAGGCCGGCCAGGTGGCAGCGCCGAATCCAGCATCCCCTGCCCCACCTCAGGTGCCCCTTGCCTCTGGGGGTGCGAGGGAAGGAGGAGCTCATCTGAGCCTGAGGAGGAGAAGAAACAAATGCTGTTTGCAAAAGGAGAAACCAGAAAGAATTTCCTGGGTTTTAAAGGCAGGGGAAGCCTTTCTTACTAGTCGGGTCTTTCAGCGATAATAGAAAGCACAAGCCTAAGGGTGGTAGGAGGAAGAAAACATCCCCCTATGGAATTACACAGGATAAAAATAAGGGGTTGAATCTGAGACCGTGGTTTCTTTTGCCTTTTTTCCTACCTCCCACAGAGAAATGGGTAAAGCGCAATGAGCAGAGTGAGCGTATCAGCGATTGCCACCAGAGAGCTGCCAGATGTCTGCTTTGCAATTGGAAAACAAGGAGAAAAAAAACCCCAGCCCAGAGACACGGGGGTGGTGGAATTTGATAGTTAGTATCAGAACCCAAGGAAAATTAGCTAATGTGTGTGTCGGAACAAGAAATTCTTCATTCATTGCAATTACTCAAAATCTTGGCTTGCCATTGAGAATGCATTTTAGAGCCTGGCGTAATTAAATGGGGAGCAGGAGCCAAAAGGGAAATTGCATCCCCCTGAAAAGGAGAGCTAAGAGACTAAAATCATACCTCATTTACATATTTTGCCATAATTTCAGCAAGTTTAGCCAAATTGTATCAGGCCAAATTGATACTGATGTTAAGCAGCAGTAACTCTACTGGCTTAAAAAGTTACTCTGGACTTGTGCCGTAAAACTGAGATGAGAATTTGGCCCAGCGTTTGAAGAGTGCTTTGATCATACGTAAGTTTCCTGGTATTACAGAGCTGGAATTTGCTGAAGAGTTTGTGTCTGAGCCGCCTTTCAGGCGGCTGTCCCTGCAGGGAGGAGCGCTTCATTCAGCAGGCATAGTTTGACTTCACCCCTATCTTCCACCTACCTGCCTGGTGACCATCATACCAGCCCCAAGAGTAAAGAGCCGCCTCACTTCAGGTCTGCATTGCACTGACTTTTAACTTTCTCTCGCTGACTTTTAAGCTAGTGCAAGCACTTGGAAGGCAGCGCAGTGCCTCTGCATCCAATCCTGACACTTTGGCTGGGAGAGAGGAGGAGGAGACTGGGCTCTCCTGTCTACCGGCCAAGGGCTCCCCAGGCCTGCAAGAAGCCTTCTGTTTGCTTCAAGTTCCGTGTTTAGCAAAGAGGGCTTGATGGAGAGGAAACCCAGAGAAACTGCAGGTTTGGGGTGAATCTGACCCCAGCCTTGGTTTCATGACTCTGGTGCCGAAGCTAGCCAGAAAACGGTCGCTTTACCAATGCTTAGACGTAAGATTTGGTGATTCCTCTGAAACTCCCACAAAGATTAAAAAAAAAAAAAAAAAGCCTACCAACTCCTGCAAGCTAAAAGCCTGGCATTTCACACAGCTGTATTTAAAAGTCACACTGAAGGACCAAATTGCAGGGTTGCTACAAGGAACATCATTCTTTATATTCTTCTGCTGAAAAGGTTAGGAAAAAAAAATCTTAACCAGGTTCTTTGCAATACAAAAGTCTCAGCCTTCACCCACTGATGGTTATAGCAGCTGAGAGTTAAAATTAAAATTTACTACTGGCATTTTTTCATTGCTGTTTTCAGTGGTAGGATTTGATTTCTTTCTGGCTTAGCAGCGGTTCATATTTGTTTATAGAACTGGGAAGGGAAGTAACTTTCTAAATATTAAAAATGATTAACTGATTGCATAATGTATATTTTCCAGCCCCTCTGCTTGCTGTTGAGTATTGAAGAGACACTACAACTGACAGGCCTGTCTCTTCTTTCAGAAACAAAATGAGTGAGATAAAAATGGCCCATACTGTGAGAATCTTAGAGGGAGAGGGGAAGGCACAGACAAGTGGTCTCACCAAGGACTGAGTATAAGCAGAAAGAATAAGATGCATTTTTATATCACACAATGAAAGCTCTCCAGTCCCACACAGTATTTATTGTTTGTGTTACTATTAGTTAAATGGACTGATAATTTTTCCTTCTTCTCGTCTGTATCCACTGGATTTTTATTTTTGTTCAGATGCAGTTTCAGAGCATTTAGTGATTAAATCTCCCCTAAGGATCTGTTTTTGCAAAGCTTAGCAGTCTATGCAGTCTTCCTTTATAGATTTGGTATACCTTGGCTGTGTCTGGGCTAATGGGAGGAATGCTTTCGTGTTATTATTGTGCACATTAAAGTACACACATATGATCTCCAGGCCGGGGAATTAGTAGGTGAACTATTTTAGTGAAGGTACAACTATTGCAATAAAGTCTTTTGAGCCTGGGGCCTAACCCCAGTAGCATTTAGTCTGCAGTCATGAGACTATCATCTGTATCAAAAGAAGTTACAACGGGGAAAAGCTGGGAAAAAAAAGAGGTTGGAATGTGGTCCTGCATGCACCAGAGCCAACACCCATGTGCGGGGAGTCTCCATCCCAATGCATGAAAAGCATCATCAGGCTTTCACAGGCAGAGGAGAAGAGGTGTTTGAATGTCCCAAAATTATCCTTTCGTTGCAGGGCACTCCAGCTAATTACAGACAGATCTGGGGAGTAGGCGGGCAAAGGCAAAAACCAGAAATATGGCGAAGTACCATCTGCACTGTCATTCATAAAAGTAATTTATAACTATTCAGAGTACACAAATGCCTGGTATTTGCTGCGTACTTGGGGACCCCAAGAGCCCCTCTGCCTTGAGGGACTGCTGCAGCTGGGCAGTCAACCTTCTTCCTTAAAGTTTCAACGCATGTTTAGTCACATATGTCAGCTGGTGCTGGTTAGGACAAGAAACTCTGTGAAGTAGATCCCTGCACCTTCCTCTCCCATTAAACCTCTCACCTATAAGAAAGGAAAAGGGCTTCAGCATCATTCAGATAATTGCAAAAAGCTTCCCTATAATTCAGTTATAACACAATGTACAAACATGTAAGTAAAATGATACTATTTCATTTTGATGCGTAAAATTTCTCAAGTAATAGCTGGGATGAAACAGAATCAACTGTAGGTTAATCACCTAAATCTGTATTAACTACAGCATTTTTCATGGTTCCTTTAACTGATGCTTGCAATACTCAGTGCTGTTCAGGAGACAGGATGCCCGAATACAGAGCAGAATCCCTGTATTCCGCTCTGTATTTTGTACCATCCCTCTTTCTCATGATGGTTGTGCAGATCAGCTTCTTACTATTAGATTTTCCACTGAAGTGGCGACTGCAGTATGTAAGACCCTTTTTATTCAGATTACATGGAAACAAAAACATAAAAAGGATATACTACGCAGGACCAGATCTTTACAGATGTAAGTTACCATAATTATTTTGCAGGATCTGTCCCAAACTCTATGGGATTCACATTCATTTAGGCAACTCAAGGAAGATAATCTCCCTGGTTTGGCTTTAAACTGGCTGTGGGGTACCTTTGTCTTTGAGCTGATTGTTTGGCTGAGATTGCTGTGACTCCCATCTAAGTTTTAGGCTTGGGTTTCTTTTCTGTAGAAGCATAGACAGAGGTTTTGGGGACTGAAACAACATATACTTGGGATAAGCATTTGGATGTTGTACCTTTTAAGTTCCCCGAGAGCCCACAATTAGACCCAGCCTTGTCTTCTCTCAAGTGAGAGACAGACCTTTTCAAGGAGTGGTTTAATAGTGCTCTGAATTGTTCTCTGGAAGAGCTGTTTCTCTACAGAAAAACTCAGGCTTCTTTGCTGAATGTGTAAAATCAGGAGCTGGTTGGTCATTTCCACCTTCAGCGCTGAGAGATTTCAGGCCACGCAGAGTCAGGCAACGAAGACCACTTGACCTGAGACCTGGTGAAGCAAAATGACAGAGGATGAAGTGCAAGGAGCAGAGCAGTTCAGGTCCCCTACCATGCTCAGCAGAAACCTATCCACACCTGCCAAAGGCTTGGATACGCTCCTGAGAGGAATGTGGCTGAACAGGATGGTCGGAAACAGCGGGTGTGTGCACTGGGTCAGAATAGAAGCTGTTGCATTACCTCAGCAACTAGGGAAAGACGTACCTGTGTCGGAAGGAGACATCCTTCCATACTAGCATCTAGCTAGTGGTCAAAGGCAACCGAACCTGGCTCCAGTGAAATGGGCTACCACAAAGCTGGTGCTGGCCATGGGAAGACTGTGCGGATGTGGATGGGACACCTCCTGGGGACTCCTTCCCCACCAACCATTCTCCTCCCCTCTCAGGGTGGCATTTACCAATGGCAGGACCGAGGTGCTGCCACTGGACGGAGCCAAGCAGCAGGTTGCTGAGACGCCTCTTGAAAAGCAAGGCCTGTGGAAGTAGCAAGAGGTGGTGACGACTTTACCAGCTGTCCCACTCAAGTTCACAGGTCAGGGAAAGGCCATTCACTCTGGTAGAGGGCTTGTCTCAATTCCCTCAGAGGAATAAGGGCCTGATTAAATCTGGACAAACTGAGGATGTATCCAGGGAAGTGATTTTCTTTCCATGTGCGTGCTAGCAAAATTTGGCTAGCCTATGCTGCCAAGGAGACTTGACAAACTAACCGTTTTGTGCTTTAGTGCATGGTCTGGGAGAAGTGCAGGCTGTGGACCAAGTTCCCAGCCATTTCTGATGGGTTCTCAACCCATTTTGAGGGATGAAGCAGCAAAGGTGATGGTGGCAGCTCCTCGAACTTGTAGTTGGAATTGGTTCTGCTCTTTCCCCATCTATCTTCAGTCCAACAGGCTCAAAGCTGGGAAGTCAAGTAGGGGTTGCTGGAAAGCCACGGTGGCCCAATAGCACAACCTCTCTCTTCATTGTGCCCCAGCTTCTCTTCTGTACCATAGGTTTTGCATGACTGGGGTTTGGTATGAGCTGCTTGGCTGGTGTTGTGACATTCTGGTGCCCTTAGGTGTGGTGAAAGGGGTAGGATCATGGCCAGTGGGTCAGCAAGTCTGCACAGAAAAATGTCTCCTCAGAGATGGCACACCTGGAATCACTTTCAAGTGTGATGTGGAACTGTGATCAGTAGAACCATTTGTGGTAATTAAAAACCTCTTGGTTTATGCTTGTGCCATGTTTAGGATATGCTGATGGAATTACTATGAGTTTTTACTGAGTTAGAGCTGGTCTCACAGGCAGCATGCATTAGTGTGTGGAAGTTCTGGTCTAAACCCAGGTCACTCCAGTGGTTTTGGATAAGGCTAAAAGAAACTTCCAGCCTCTGTAGGCAAGAAGTGAAGAACACCATATTGCATTAATTTTCCACAAATTGCTCAATATGGAATTTGTCTACAGAAGGACAAAAGTCCTTCCTTTTGTGGAAAAAGCTACAGGACCACCAATGAACTCTATTTTACCACTCATGAAAAAATTTAGCACTGCTGTGCCAACCATAGTAGTACAGCTGCCATAGGCAAACAAGCACATCCATGTTTACAACTGGCCAGCCTTCTCCCACAGGCTTTAACAGTGCTCTGATGATTCTGAGAATCAGCATCTCACATCCACATCTCCCATACGAGGAAAAGTCACAGCTCAGTTTACGTCTGTATGCCACGTCTCTATGGATACATCCAAAAGCTCCCAGGAGGAAGAAAATAAAGATCAAGTATTTCTGATAGAATAAAGCAACAAAAATGTTTAGTTTGCTATCTAAGAAGAAAAACAAAACCCACACATCCTTTGCAACTGTAAGTACACCATAAGGAAATAATACCAAGACACTGCACAAAGTGTAAAGCTATTGTTAATGGACTAGATTCCCAGTAATTTGTGCAGTGTCATGGAAGAAGATGATGGAAGTTATTACTGCTTGAGGTATCTGGTCTGTAAGTTGTTAACAGTGCCAAGCTGGATCTTGCACTGTCACTGTAATGAAAAGGTGCTCGTCCAAAGAGCTTGAAAATGAAGCCTTCTGTGGTCTGCACTCCATGGGTGAGACTGCACTGGCATAACTGGGATACTGAATGGGCACACTGGTGTTCTAATATGGATGAAGTTGTGGAACAGGGATCCAAGCAGACAGGAAAGGTCATGAGAAGAAAAATACAATGAACAGCTGCCTGCATGTTTTATTAGCCTGGCTTCCTAAGGAAATAAGACTTGCATTACAGTACTGCTTGCCCATTTGTTTTTCTGTCCTGCCCTCAAATAACTTCTGATTCTCTTGGCTTATTTCAAATGAATTTAACAGAGAGGTATCAGCTTTAGATATATTACGTTCCTCCAGGTTTCATGAAAACTGGCAGCTGGACAGGGAAAAGAGAGCTAAATTAGTACTCCCAATGAGGGGAGGGTTTCAGCGTGAATTAAACAATTACCTGCTCTGTTTTGCCTGCCAGCTGGCCAGCCAACACGGCCAAACAACTTCAAGGCCATCAGGGAATAATGAATCAGGCTTCTTTTCACTTGGTGTAGAAGAAAAACGGAAAGGAGGCAAGAGGTAGGTGTTTGGTGCCCGAGGGGAGGTGTGGAAGATGCAGGAGATATTAAGGAGGGAATGGGGCAGGGGGATACATGGAGGAAGAAGAGGGAGCGTGGGCTGAAGGGACTCTAGGAATAGAGCGAGGTCAACTAAGGTTACGGGGGTTAGAGAGGGCCATGGTGAAGGGAATGGGAGTTATTGCAGGGCAGGCAAGTATGAACATAGTCTTCCTGAAATCAGGCCTAATTAGTGCTGCTGCTCACAGGAGGCTTGTATATACAAAACCTGTCATGAATACATTACTAGCCTACTTTCAGAAGTGATGAGCACCCTTAGCTTTTATGGATTTCAGTGGGAGTTGTGGGTGCTCAGCATCAATAACTCTCAGGTCCTGTCTATATAATTTTAGTTAAATAAATTTGCAGCAGCTATACCTGACTGCCCTGCAGCATGAGAATTATTAGATCATTACAGTTTCTTATACCCATCACAGTAAAAGCAGATCTGCAGAGGCTATTAATTTACATACACTAGTTAAAAAAAGAAAAAAGAAATATACCATATAAAGTGTCAACCTGATTATCAGAGGTCCGCAGACTATGTTGTACAGCTAAATACTCTATTTTTGTTTCCTTAATTGCTGTAAAATAGATATATAGTTCAAATCAATTAAAAAGAAATGTTTGGGCAAAATCAATAGTAAGTCAGCCACATCAAGATTTAGCAGCCACAACTGAGTTGAAAGCATTACAGAATCATAAGAGCTGATTCACACCTGACTCAAGTTTTATGTTGGAGTAACTTCACTGATTGAAGCATAAAGTAGAGCAACAGAGAGGTAAATAAAGCCAACAGAATGAATGAGCCTGGCAGGAGACCTCTAGAAAGGATTTTATCCTCTGCGTTATTGCTAAAATCCATTATCCCTTGTGGTAGTTGATCAGGCATCCATACCAAGGTTTCCATACCTAATCATTTTGCAACGTCTTTTGTAGACATGCAATCCTGTGACCAACTCCACAGTTCTAAATGAAAACGTGCTGGAAAAAAAATTGCTCAGGACTTGGAGACCCTCGTTACAATTTTGTCATCAAATAAGTTTGGACTTTCCCTGAGCTATTTCTCTCCCCCTGCCAGAGTTCATCTCACTCTGGTTACAACTAAATGACTTCTCCCAGAGGCTTGGGTTCTTGCTGTTGGAAAAGACTGACTTTCACCAAAAGTCACACGCATTACCACATATTTCACAGGTACAATATTTCTGTCTTGGAAGATTGACACTCAAGTCAGCCTTTACCTTATGTGTTGAATGCTAGGCAGTATAGTTTGGTATATCTTAAGGAATATCTGTCATCATTTTCAGAAAGTCCTAATAGGGCTACGTTTTTCAAAGGGCTTTGAGGGATGAAAAAATGAGTTATGAACAGCTCTCTGTACACCTCTTTCTCTAATTATTTTAATTGTCCCTGTAATTAAACACACAGAGGAGCGATTTTTCTGATTTACTTTTGTACTTAAATTGCAGGTGCAAATTCCTCCCATGGCTGAATTTTGAAAACGATGTAGGGCTGAAATTAGATCCACCCGTGTTGCTTGATACGCTCATATTGCTCTCACAAGAAAGAAGCCTCTGCCTTCAGAAATTTTACCGAATTGAAATGTTGTGGTGCCTGCTTTTTGCTTGAGAGAAAGTGTTTTTGTTTCTACTGAGTAAGTTCCCCAACGATACAGCTCGACACATAGGATATGCAGCCAGATAAACATCGAAATGCATGGGAGCTTTGTCAAAATATTCATCAACATGCATCACTGTTTCAAAGTTTCTCCTACCAAGACATGTATGTTATCAGATACCAAATACAGAACTGTAATTTACGCTCAAGATTGTTTTGCAGTTAATATAAGGATGCATTATTTTGTCAAGCAGCTTAATTAAAACTCTCTGTTCCACAATTTTTATTAGCATGCCAGTCTGATAAATTTTTACTATATAAACTCTAACATGCTGAAGCAATAGCAGTGATACTGAATTCTTCTTTGTTGGCTCTTACGGGTCTCAGAGAGTTTGGGAAGATGAAGTCATATGGGACTTCTCAAGGGAGATAAATATTAATATATACATTTTACAGATGAGTAATCTCTAAAAGGTGAAGTGGCACCCCCCCAGATGGCAGAGCAGTTGATGGACAAATATGGTTAGAGAACCAGTGACTCAGTCTACACTGTCTTGTGTGACCTGCAACACTGTGCTGCCTCCATTAAGAAGGGAAAGAAAAACAGACCAAAGAAATGCAGCTGACTAAAGCTGCATTGTCATCATTTTCAAACTGACTAATGCCCTGGCAAAGCACAGGCCAATCTGGATCTCCATTAAGTTTTCAAAGAAGAGATTGTAATCTTTATTTACACCCAGTTTAAACTTCTAAAACTCTGATGTATTCTTAGCAGTTCCTGCCTGAGCATAAGCAAAATCAGAATCAGGTGCAGAGCGTGCAGCTGCACCGATCTCTTCTAAATAATTAGGAAGCTGGTCAAGAGGCAGTGAGGTATATCAAGGGGTGTGGATGCCCCACACAGTATCCTTAAAAAAATAAATCTGTCTACCCTGAAGCAGTGCTCTTCTCAGGCCTAAAACCTGCCTAGACCTGAGCTAAGAGCTAGGACTAAGATATCTGTGAGTAACTTCAGTTATTAGTTTGTTACTTTGTTGGGAAGACTGTCACAGAGACACATGCGGATCCACTTGCTGTACTGCCCACCAGCCATGAAAACCTGCACTGCACTCCTTGGAGCACGTTGAGGAAGATGCAAATACAAGCTGACTTGATTTGCATAACTCTGAAAAGTGGATTTAAATATACGGGCCAGATTCCCGGCTCTCAACAGAGGTACCCCAATTTACATCAGCCAAAGAGCTGGTCCTGAAGGCATGTGCGTGTGCATACACGGGTCTGTTACTGGAATACATGCAAACACGTAACTCGCAGCAAGTTTCTATTTGTGTCTGTAATTCCAAATGACTAATTTTACACTCAGATTGCAATTTGAAAATCTTCCTGTTGCCACTTAGCTATCCAAGTCACCCATTCAGGCAAAAAGAAACAGTATCGTGTAATTTATCTAACTAAATGACACATCTTCATTTCTGAATATTTGCAGTGAACTATTGCTGAATGGGCTCTAGATTAAAAAATGATTCATGGAACACATCGGCAAATACCTTTGCCTGCTTTTGAGAACATAGCTCTTTGTAGACAACATCTGAAAAGAAGAGAAACAATATTAGTGAATTAGGTAAAGTTTTTAATTATTCACCCTTGTTTATCAAATCAATGCTTGTGGAAGATTTTTTGAAAAATATCTACTATGGGTCAAGAGTGATTTAGAACGACACTTTCGGGATTGCTTTAAACTTCTAAGGAGTCTGCAGATAAGGGGCCTGTTTCTGTTTTCAAAAACACCTACATTCCTACTTTCCATAGAAGTTGGATGCTTATGTGTGTTTGAAGATGTCTTGAGCTTTTTATATGCAGTTTTGATCAGTCAATGAATGGATTACTGAGTTGCTTCTCCGATCCTGAATGCTCTCTCAGTCAATATTGAATAATAGCACCTTGAGTTGGCTTAGGCTAGAAAGTGCTAGCAGTGCATATGCAGAAAATTTATTATGCTGGTAAGTCTTGATTTGTTTATTCATAGCAATCTGTTTGTGTATCTGAGATCATGTTTTTGTTTCTAAAACAATGTCTTAGGCACTTCTGAAAACTTTACTTCATGGCCAGGATTTTCAAAATAGCTCAGTGTCGACAAATGTTTTTCTCATCATGTTAAATATTGAGCTCTTTTGAAAACATGGCCACAGACACCATGCAGGGGCAGTGTTAAGCACTAAATGTTTTTGGAAAATTCAGCTTTCATTTTGATGTCTGGCTTTTCTGAGAATTCTGGCCTTAGTGGGGATGCTGAGCTCCTGCAAATGTAATCATGTTAAGACGTGTGTCTTAAAATTAATGGGAAACATTATGACAAATTTGCTTCTGGTTAACAAAAATGTAATCTTTGTAATGTCATGAGGTCATACTGTTCATGATACAATTAACTGTATGTGTGTGGTTATGCTAGTCTGAAAGTGATGGATGGTGGTCTTATCACTTTCTTATTGTTCAATTATTTGTGTAATTGAACCAAAGAGCATCTTCTGTTTAATCTGGAGGCCTATTGTTGTTGAGTTACTCATGAATAGTTTTTACATGGATCTCAGTAGGATGACTCACATAGTAAGTTACTCCCAGCTGTCGTAGCACAAGATGTTGGAAGAATTGTACCTAGGGGGATTATATGGTTAATTGTGGCCTGTATCAGATATAATACCCACCTTCTGCAAACTACAGATTGCATGGAATTTACATAGAATTAGACTAATCCCAAGCAAATTGACAATTAATTTCATAGGACTTGCAGATATGACAGTTCCTGTCTAATTAAAGAGTAAGGGCATCTGCGTATGGCACTATACTGCCATATCACATTTTCATTGAAGTTCAATGATATGCTGTTGGATTTGTTTTCCACACTACTTTTTTTCTCTTTTTGAATCTTTTCGGAAATCTTCTCGGTATATTTTTATTGTCAGCAGATTTCCAGCACACGAGGGAGGGAAGAAGATGAGGCTCAGGCATGATGAGGGAAATTCCCACGCACATACCTAAACACCAATCTGAATTTTTAGCCAGTTTAAAACCAAATAAAAATATTTTACTTATATGTCCTAAATTCCATGGTTACAGAAGGAAAGAAGACAGACGGAAAAAATGTTGTATCTAATCAGGACTTAAATAGTTAATGGCTGTTGGGTGTACTATGTGTTGCTCTTTTTACCTCTGTGGACTCTTATTAATTGTTGAGGGTTTCAGACACCATAAAGTGAATGATCCATAGACTGCTATCTTGAAAAAGAGTGGCACAAAATACAGGAAAAAAAAGACTTTCTCCTTGAGCTGTTTGCTTATGTCGAATAGAGAGGCATTAATGCTGTGAGACACAACATACTGTCACTCCCTGACATCTGATGTGAAAGGTGTGGTTCTGTGCTGCAGCAAAGAGAGCAACAGAAAATGAAATAATCCTCCTAATTTACGTCGTTAAAGTGGCCAAATGACTTTTAGAGAGCTGCAGAGGAAATAAAAATCTTAGTGATTTTCTTTAATTAGAAAGTAGAGGGGGCAGTAAACCACTTGCCAGTGGTGCTGTCGAGCACACATAGCAGTCTGTTGCCCTCCTCATGGCCAGCGCTTAACAGTAAGCACTGTTGCAAAGACGCAAAAAACAGGTTTCTTAATTAGTGTCTCAATCTTCACCCTGTTCGCTGGGGCTCCAACGACGGCTTTGACTCTCCAGGCAGCTGTATGGGTCTCCGCAGCTTGTGCCATGTGCTCCAGCTGCCGCGGGGACTCCAGGCTGGACTGCGCGGGGCGTGCAGCGAGCACAGCAGTTTGCAATTCATGAGTGGTGGAATACGTCTCGCTTGCCAAGAAGGCTGTCTTTGTCTGGGACTGCCAAAGGATACTACTGGCTGAAGAATCACTCTCTGAGGCAGAGGCAAATATTCACTTGAACAATAAAATAAACAAATGATTATAAAATGTCTTATCTGTTATAGCGCAGTATGTCATAACGTTTCACAGTCTAATTTGCTATTCATGCCAGTAATTTATGGTGTATTACCTCATACTCATGTCATTTCATGAGGTACAGTACCACAGTGTTACAAGAGGGAAACCGGGGAGAAAAAAAGGCATGCCCTAAACTGATGAGATGCTGAAATGTCTGTGTTGCTTACACTCCAAACAGCATTTCCTTTTTCCCACGATGTTACCCATCTTGGCACATAATTATGCTGTCTTTCATTATTTTTTTTCCAAATGGAATTAAGTATCATTATTATTGGTATTGCATAAAATAAAATATAGCCTGAATAATACGGAATTACTGAGCTCTAGAACAACTTGGTGACAATGAAGCTAGCCCCCACATACACAGCAAAATACTCTGGCATTTGCCAGGGAATGTCTGAAGAAAGCCCCTGAAATCACTAGAAGTCTTTCCAGTGAGTACTGTGGATTTTGAGTCGAGGCAAATGTTTACAGCAAAATACGGTTTTACATTGTCAAATATATGTCATACTAACACGATCTCCTGAATACTTTCAAAATCCAGTACTACAGTTTTAGGGTGAAATATTAAAGGGAGAGAGAAATGCAGAGATACAGACACAGCAAGATGAAAATTTTTTCATGTAAGTTTTGAACTTAGGCCTCCTTAAAATGCAAGCACATAAAGGGCATGTTGTATCATGTGTACCTGCTGTGAGTTCCAGTGAGAAACGCCATGGACCTCAAGCTATGTTAAATTAAACTGCTCCTGAAAGCAAGTAAAAGAGGTATTCCTGGTGAGGACTAGCTAAATTGTATTGTGCAGTTCCTCCTAACAAGAACTGTCTTTTTGGTAAGCGTTTGTGCAGAGGACAGCACATAATTTATGAGTGAGCCCTCAGGCTCAATAATTTGCGGAGCAACGTCAGTTGTAGTCAGAAATGCTTTCTAGGCCAAAGGAGGTGCAGAAGTGAAGCTCTTTTGCTGCTGGAAACCAGTGTACACATTATAGGTTAAGAAAAAGGGAAGGTAATAATAAATATCTTATGACAGCTGGAAGTGGGAAGGTTTTAGAAAGTTTTATGTTTTATTTTTTTCAAAATGAGAAAGGCCTATTTTGCATAGCATCTGAAATCAGCAAAGATGCAGCAAAAATTTGGGTAGGGTATAGGAATGCCAATTTGCTAGTTTGAAAACTCCACTAGCAGAGATTCTGATGTTGGAGCTGGATCAGTGGAAACAACAGAGAACAGCAAGCGAAAGGATTGCCAGTAATTAAAGTTGTATACTAGAGGTGAAATACTAAAATCTTAGTTTCTTGCCTCAACTTCTTAGTCTGTAAAACAGAGATAATAAGACTTGCTCCCACCTCATAGGCAGTGCTTGTAGGGTGTTTTCAGGATGAAAAGGTGGTAATATTATGCAAGTACTGAGGATTATTATTTTTAGTTTTATTAGGTATTATTATTTAGGTGAAAAAAAATAGAAGGGACTCTTTCCATGAGCTGTGGCTTTCATAAGCCTGAAATCTCTACATTAATAAAGCAAAGTTAATGGAATCCTCTTGAACGAATAGTAGTTATATATGCAAAACTCTACCTGCATAAAAATCTTCCATTCCAAAATTAAAACTCTTGCACAGGAATAAAGCTTCAGATACGTGTATTATGAGGGGGGGTTTGTAAAGCCAAGTGCTCTTGCCTTCAATGTGTTGAAATCTGTTTCCCATCTGAGCTGCTGCAGTTTGACAAAACAAGACAAGTTGGCTTTTACTTGGGTGCAGCTCATTAAAACCCGTCATCCAGCTTTGGTGCCCAGAAGCCTTCACAGGTCCTTTGAATGCAGGGAAGCCTGGTTTGGTGTGTGCTGACCCAGCATGCTGACTGGCATCAACATCAGCTTCGGCCCAACAAATACCTGCTGCATTTTTAACACCTGAATGTTTTACAAAGCTGAAACAACTTTGATGCAAAATAACTGGACAAGAGCCACTGGAGCAAGTGGTTTCAACAGTTTGGGTGGGAATATGATTTCCCCTTCCCCTGCTTCACCTCCTTAACTTTCGCCACTGGGTCTTTTATTATCCTACTACATCTCTCACAGAGATATGAAACTGCTGTGAAAGCGCCTATGTTTGTGTATAAAAACTTAACATGAACTAGTAACTAATTACATGAGAAAAAGCTGCAAATTTGTTTGCTTTTCTAAGGTCAGGGCTCATCCTTTTCGCTTTGTTTTCTGTTGTGTGTGGTTTGTTTTTTTTTTTTTTTTCCCCAGTGAAGGAAAGAAAACCAGGATCGCATTTAATTATCCTGTGACCCCAGGTGGCCTACACTTCTCCATGCCTGTTAGCCACTGAATGCTATCAGAACTGCTTAGCTGAAAGCTGCCTTTTGCATGTTGATGGGCATGGCAAATCCTCCTGCAGAGTTGTCTTTCATGTCAAGACAATATCAAGCACAGCAAAACATCACCATATGTCCTTCCCTCCAATTCTCCCTGTGCTTTGCAGGTTGTATTCTCTTTCTGCCACGCGATCAGTTTGCTTCCTTAGTGATGAGAGTGTGTGTGTGTGCGCGCGCACGCGTGTATGTGTGTGTTCACAATGTCATACTGTGATGGGGGGGGTGGAGAAGCACACTGCCTTCACTCAAGATCCTCCTTTTTAGCTAAAAAGAATAGCCACATCTGCTGCTTTGTCCACAGAGTGCCTACTCTAATTGCAAATTCCAGTTCTGATTTATTAATATTAAATCCTTAGATACAGAAATCCTTCTTTCAGACCAGATGAGTGACTATTTCCCACCTTTTTTTCCCTGCTGATTAGCAAGCGTCATAGCATTCTTGTTTCTTGACAGCAAGAATTAATAGTGCTACAGAGCCTGATTCTTTGGATGGAGGAAGTTCCTAAAAACATGAAGGAAAAGGTGAAGGGAAACAACCTTAGATTGCTTTAGAATCCTATTCTTATTAACATCATCTAATTTTGGATGTGAAAATTTTCTACAAATTCTGATTTTCTCTTAGTACTGGAATTATGAAGATTAGAAGGAGGAGAAAAGAGATCTCATTTGGGAGCCTTTAAATGCTTCTATTGGAATTGTGCTGAATTTTTCATTTCTGTCCATTTGATTGAAAATTTAAATCATTTTGCATTTCATAATATTGGTCGCCTCATAAGATACAGATTTTGACAGTTTATGGCCTCGATCCACACTGTCTTTAAAGGAAAGGCAGTAAAAATGAAATTAAGGAAAACAGATAAATGCCAAAATCCTATGATGGTGCATCTTGTAATTATCACATCTGCTGCAAAGCATCTGAAAAATAGCTTTGGAAGCCTGCCATGCTGCAAACAGCTCACAGAATGAAGGGGAGCAGGACAGTAAAGGACAATTGATAATGAGATTTTTTAAATAGATTTTTAACCTTGTAGCAGGAGCTTTTACCCGTTCTATCTTTTGTTGTGGCTCCTTTTTTGATTTTCATCTAAAAAATATTTTCCCCTTTCATGATGCCCTCTGATGTCATGTTTAGAAATGTGGCATGGTCACAAATTCATCAGTGACAACAGGAATGGAGGAAGGGGGTGAGGACTGAAGAGGGAATTCTTGAAGTTCTTGCCTTGGAAAAGTGTCAGCTACTACCACTGGTGACCTTTGTCTTTTCATTCATCTTTTTCCTATGGGTTATAAACTCATCTGCAAGTGAGTTTATCTCATAAGGCACTGAGTTTCTGGGAGAAACTTCATTTGCCTTTTGTTACATGATGTTTAGGGTCTGAGTTTCTGCTGGTAATGCTGTTTTGTGACTTAGGAACCTGCAATACAGTTTTGTCCTGAAAAGTGTATTGGAATTGCTAGTTGAAAAGAGCTGGATGTGAACTTGAAGGAAATTTGTGATCTCAACCTTTGATCCTCAGATTAATTCTCTGTGGGGAAGCATGTATATTTGCACATAATTGCATGTTCAGAGCATCACTGCAAAGCATCTTTGTTCACAAATGACTCATCAGTGATTTGGCCTCATGCTTATAAGGCTTTTCAAAGGAAAAAAAAAATATAAGATAGTAAAAATAATAATTAACTTCCCCCCAAATAATCAGTTGTTTTCAGTAAATTTTTCTACACAAGACTTTTACTTTGTCTTTCTTACTGTCACCATTCTGGCACCCTTAATATATGAGGAAGCGAAGTACTGCTTCTTTCTGAGTAAGACTAGAAAGATTAAGGCACTGTGGGGGGCTGAGAAGGAAAAAAAATATAGAAGGTATTGGCAGAAGGGCTACCAAGGCATATGAGTGATATTCCCAAAATCTCCCATTACGAAAATTTGTCTTCTGACCTCTTGTGCTCAGACATGTTGAATTCATTTCCCACGGGCTGGGAAGAGAATGTCCCTCTGTCAACCCAGAGAAAACTTGTAAGCCTTCTGGGACAATACCTTTGTTCTCCTGGGTAGAGAAGAAACAGACTGTGCACATTCCCCTTCGGCTCCTAATGCTCCCAATAAAAGGTGAGGAGCAGCTCCTCCTTCTCTTGTTTTACTGGCCACACTGAAAGAAAGGATTGAACTCTGCTCCTTTCCCCAAAGTGAGAGGAAGGTATCACAAGCCCTGGAAGACGCGGACTCTGAGTGTAGGGAGGCACAGCCTGTTCATATTGACTAGGGCATCATAAGCCTTACAGAGGAGCAGGACTTCCTTTTCTCCCCACTGATTAAACTTAGTTACCTCCTTGTTCGTGGGGTGGATGCTGCAACTCTCGGTATTTGTCCTTCTAGGTTGCCTTTTGCAATGCTTTCCTCACTCCACATGTTATTCAGGGGATCCAGCCAACCAGCTCTGCATTTGGTGTGTCAGGCACAAAACCTTTTGAGGCCAAAACACAAAATCCGTTTCTCTTTGGTTCTGGCACTAAATTTTTATGACCGCCTCAGAAAAGCCCATGAACAAGTAAGGGATCCTGAGAACAGAGCAAGGCTTTTCCACTGCAAGCATCTAATAAGGCCTGGGACCACCTGTGGAGCAGTGAGAGAATATGGAAAAGTTGTTCATCAGCTGAATACTAGTCTGTTCACAAATGAGACAGGGACCAAGTGGAAAGCTCTGTGAGATCATACGACTAACAAATTTATCACAGTGACCACACAGGTGAGAGGCTGACAGCTGCTACTTCTGAAATTTGGATTCTTGACTGTCCAGCACTGAGCTCCCCCTCAACATAACCTTCGTGTGTTTTTGCATACACAGCAGTTGCATATATGGCCATCCCCCTGCCTTTGGAAATCGAATGGGAAAAATTAGTGTTTAGTGAAAAAGAGAAAACCAAATCCCAGTGTACCATATGGACCACAGTTCTGCATGTGCTTCCTTCATGCATCCCAGGACACCATTCACTGCAAGAACGGTTCCTGTGATTCCCTGTCTGCAAATGTGACAGGTTCATTCCAATTCATGCAGGCACTGGCTTTTTTTTTCAGAAGCCTCTGTGAGGTCTTGTTAAATTTCTGACCCAAATCTTTTAATATACATTTGTACTGTAGACTTCTTCTAGGGCATCTGAAGCTATTACTATTTCTTATGTTGCTTCAATAATCTGCAGTTGGTCTGTAGCAGATTTCTGGGAAGGAGATTTGGAAAACAAACTACTTCTGTGTTGTGTTGGTCTCTTTCTATTAATATCTTGGCCCATTTTGGCAGTATTTCTAAATATGAATAAAATATTAATCTGCAGATTAAATACTAAGACCTACTTTGAGCTCATTTGTGCTACAATAAATCAAGTAGGCTGAAGAACTGCTCTGTATCTATACCATGTAATTTAGATTAGAATCCTTCCAGCTCTGATACTCTTCTGTTGGAACTAAAGCTACTGTATTTTCTCTGACAGGATAACAATGATATTCACGATAAGCTGTCATATGCAATTTCAAAGACTTTTTTTTAAAAGACTTTGCTCTTCTCACAAATGAAATAAGAATAAAGACCAGACTTCACTGTTCTTACAACGTAAATATCTGAGGAGTAAATGCTCTTTGGCACATGCAGCAGGATCAGAAGTCAACCCAGAAAAAAACCAATATAAGAGAACCCAGAGACCTTGGGATGTGAGGTTCTTATTCTGTTCTTGCCCATCGTATAGAGGTGCTATGGGAGCCCATGAATAGCCTCCCTTCTTGCAGGCGCGTATGTAAGTGCATGACAGGGTACCATGACTGTGATGGTGTGAGTGCAGAAGAGCCGTAACTATGAATGAACAGGTTTTGTGCAGAGTTAAAGCAGACACAACAGAGCCTCAGCATTTTCCCCTTATTTAAGTATTAATTTCTATTTAATTATTAGATAGAGAACAGATGTGACAATGTAAGGAGCAGATCTCAATACAAGCGGAAAACGGGGTGTACGATCAAACCCTGCATCTATTAAGCTCTTGAGGTCAGGGTCTGTCTTTATACTTCACACGTATGCAAGGTTTAGTACAAAAGAGCTTCAGTCACTGGCTGGGGCCTCCAGGCAGAACAACATGAATAATAAATGGTAACAGCAGCCAAGCAGTGTAAGGGTTAATTCCTAGCCCCAACTACTAAGGCCAAGGTTGCAAAGTAAAATCAGGAAGTTCCATAGCTGTTGGTGCAGGAGGATTATTTTCTGCCGTAATTGTTGTGGTAATCTTTATTTTTCCTGCTCCTTCAGCTTTTTTATGGGAAATCCTAAA
The DNA here is from genome assembly GCA_947846985.1 of Fratercula arctica. NCBI lineage: Eukaryota > Metazoa > Chordata > Aves > Charadriiformes > Alcidae > Fratercula > Fratercula arctica. Next base: position 67,167,726 of record CANTUZ010000026.1, on the reverse strand, counting down.
AGCTAATTCTTTGAAGCTGGAGACTTGGCAGAAAGACAGCAGAAAATGTTGCCCCATTCCCATCCAAGCGGTTTCTCAGGAAACAGCCATAGGAGTCTTTTGTGCTCAAGAAATGACTGAACTTACTACGTTAAATCAGAAAGTAAAAATCCTGGAATGAAATAAAGACAACTCCATTGTTACTTGACTGCTGGGAACACTAAGCACCTGTGTGCTAATGGTCATGAATTTATACTAAAATTTAGTCATGAATTTAGACTAAAGCGGAGAGGTGAAAGCATGGTCAGCTCATCGATGCGATATGAGAGCCATCCTTCCACTTGTCAGGCAGACATCTTTTCTTAATTCTGAGGGTGAAACCATAGGAGATTTTCAGAAACTACTCTCTCGTCTTCTTTTTCTACAAGAGAGGCTTGCTGTAATCACACAGTGACATATAGCTGCTCCGAGGAAAATTGGCAATGGCGCAGCACTGAAAAAGTGCTTGAAGTTATTTGCTGATAGGAGTGCTCAGGTTTCCAAATCTCAGCTCCTGCTCTAACATTAGTTACTGTGATGTTCTCTTTAATGTGCCCAACAAATAATGAGAAACAGATGGTAAGTAAAACCAATGATGTGTTTGGTTTTGGAAAACAATCATCATCATCATCAGGAAAAACAGTTGAAACCAGTCAGGTGAACGAAAATTTCAAATACAGTAAAAAGTTTTCCTAAAATGAAGGAACATGAACGAAGTTGACAGGTTCTGTAGAGCTAATGTTTTACACTGAAGTTATTTGTTCCATGTAGTTGGTCCCTTTCACCCATCTAGGATGCAAATCACAGATGCAGGCACCTAAGTGTTTTTGAAACTGGGGTAATCTACCAGAGATGTGTCAGTAAAAAACGGCACCTCGGATTGCATCTGTGACCTGTCTGGGTACTTTGTAATCCCTCCCAACTGCTCCCATAGTGATTCAGTTCTGCTGGTCACTGTCTTGTCTCTGCCTTTCCCTTGGTCTCAAAAAGCCAGAAGCAGCACTGATTCTTCCCACCATAGCACACCTCCTGCGGACTAAGTACATCCACGCCTTCACCTGTGTTCCCATACCTACTCTTTCTGTTGCCTGAGTATTCCCAAAGAGCTAGAGACAGCCAACAGGAGTATGGACAGTGAGTTAAGATGAGTTACTCTGGGCTTATGTCTCTGAAAATGAACCAGCCTGCCGTGCTTGCCATCCTCTGCAAGGAAGGGCCAGAGATAACACTTTTTCTCTCTGTGTTGCAGCTCATGATACGAGCTGTTGCTCAGGGATTAAGGGCGTCCCCTTTACCTCTGCACACCAGCTGGGGCTGGCGTCTCCCGCAGCCTCCTGCCCATCCATGGCAGGTGGGGAGACCTGGCTGGGAGGTGGGGAGCAGATGGTCAGTGGAGTTGGGGCTGCCAGGAGAGCCTGCAGGGTAGCATCAGCACAGATCAGTTAACAGCAAACAAGTATTGCCATTTCCTAACTTTTATGAAAATGAAGCCCGAGGGCTGTATGCAAAATTATAAGGACTAATGACGGTCTCTGCTCACTGTATGTAAGGGAAGTTCATGGGCACTTCAGGACCCTGATTAGCTTAAGTGAGTTCATATTGTGTTCACTAATATGAGGGTCTAAACTTTAGTAGCAGGATAAAGATCTGAGGATCAAATTCATCAGGAATTTGAGGGGGTAGGATGTCTTCAGGAACCTAAAGGACAGGTTAAACATTGAAGGAAACTCTAAACCCTTGTCCATTTTTTCCACCATAAAGCCATTAGATTTTAATGAAACAAAATTTTTAGAATAGTTGCATTACTTCCTTACCCAGGGGCAAACAAGAAATCTAAACTTTATTGTCCAGCTAGCAGACAGAGTTTTTGCTCACATTTTTCATTAAGCCCAGTAAATGTGCATCTATCTGTGTTTCCTCTGCACCCACATACAATTTCACAATCCTATTTTAAAGGTGTTCTAGATCACCATCCAAGTTAAATATCCCAGTGTCTGAACTTGTGGCCTCTTCCTAGGGGAAAAAGCTGATGTTAAATATCTTCTCTCTGCCCTAAAACAAGGCATTAGTCTTACCGAATGAAGAAGCTGAATGACTGATCTTCAGTTCCTGTGACCTACCGTCACATCACATCAATCACATGTATAACATCTACATGTGTGTGATTGTGAAATCGTACTTGTTCAGTCTCAGTTTCAGAAGATTTTATATGGGATTAGGAGAATACAGAGGTTTCATTTTAAATAATGTTTGAATTATTACTGCAGCATTTGCCCAACTTTATCAAAACATTTAGTAGACTGTCAGAAAATAAAGCTGACGTTTATTTATATGTAAAAAAAAATATTCCATTATGCCATAGCACATTTCCCTCACCTATGATTATCAAACCATCTTGCCTATTAGCATCAGTTATGTAAACTCTGATCAACAAGGATATTTAAGTGCCAACTGCTATTGAAATATAGTTGGAGATATGAGCCCAAGTTTATTTTCCTTGCACCTATAAAAAAATACAGCTCCTCCAGTGGCATGTCATTGCTGACGTATTTATTACGAATCTCTAAATCTTCCTTCTTACAGCTTTTGCTAAAACCTTTTGGACATGAGACAGCAGAGCAGAGGAGCCACTGACCTACTATGCAAAACTTGTATTTTTAGCACCCAAGAAGCTTCAACACAGAAGCTAAAATCCAGAGCTGTTTTCTCATTCACAGACTGTCTCCCCCCCAGCACAGACGTGAGTCACATATTGGCAGGAGATGATGCAAAGTCTCCCTGTGTGTCTCCTATCTGAATTTGTGTAGATGACTTTCACAGCCTAACACCACAACTGAAGTTACACCACTGGGATGGATCATAAAACCTGGGAAACACTGAATATGGTACCATAAGCGAATACTCTTGGTGGAGAACAAACAGACTCCAAAATCTTGGCTGCTCTGAGATGTACCCCTCCTATGGAAATGAGGTTTCTCTGCAGTAGGAGTCTTAAGTTACGCAGTTGGAAGAGACTGAGACACCGAAATCCCCACTCCCTTTGGACAGCTTAGTCTTTTTCATCCGTTTGCATGCCTCTGGACTTCTTCATCTGCCTTGGTAGCCAGGTCATGACACCAAAGTCTCCTCGCAAAGTGGCCGACTTTGAGAGCATAAGCAGCCAGCACGCTGTGCCCCACACTGCCTCTCCTGCACTTGCGTCAAAAGCCTAATGAGCTGGGTGGCTGGAGGGGACACCCTCATGGCCACCTGTGCCACTCCGCAAAGATTAATGGAATCAGTCGAGGCAGCAAAAATGTCACGAACAAACCTTATGCTTTCACTACTCAGCACTGTGTCATTTAGCCTCAGAAAATGTAAATAAAGGAGAGAGATAGAAAGGAAGGAAATAGATCAGCCAGTTAATAATCCCTTCTGTTTTGAGGACAACAAAATCTTTCCCCTTCACCTCACTTAATAGGACCCGTTTGGTCCAAATCTTTTTTAAGAATGAGAATAAATTTGTCATGATCATTTTATTTCATCCCAGCAAAGCAGAAATGTTTCCTTGCTCATTTTTATTTATATAGAATCTTCTCCAAATTTATTTATATCAAGAGGTGTACTCCAGGCACCCAGACATGCATCAGGTTCTCATGCCTTTCAAGGTACATATTTTGATATAAAAATTAATTACATAGCAGGTTAAGCCTGTGATGTGAAATTACTCGAGTCTGCAGATCCTAATTTTGAGATCCATTCGTTAAAAAAATGACCTTACTTCACGCAATACCCGTTTTCCTGAAAAAGCTCCTGTAGTATTGCCCCTTAGTGTAGGGTTGCTCAACTTGTCTTATTTTTAGACATTGAATAGCTCTTCATTAAAGCAAGTTATTCACTAATATAAGGCAGCAAACAACAGATTAAATGGAAGTATGAATAATCTAAAATGGATGTGGGGAAAGGCTTGAAAAATGACCCTGTTCCTTATGCCAACTTGGTCTGTGTGTGGTCTCTCTGCTCTATTTCTTTCCTCCTGTTGGTGAGAGGCTCTGACAACCCTTTTAGTGATAAACATCCGCATAAACCAGTGTGTCATCATCATGCATAGACTCCAATCCCTTTCCCATATTGCTGTACTGTGCACCCTGTACGGCAATTTCATTTTGTCATTCTGCACTGTATCTGATACATAATCCCTTCCTATGGAAGTTTATCAGCCTTTGCAGACTGATTCCAGGAGCCTTTTGGCAAGTTTCGGTCCTATGCTAGCTCTGATGATATGGCAACACTGTACAAAGCATTTTTCTGGTATCTTCTGACTAACCATAGCTAATTAGCTACAAACTGAAAAAGCATTACAGTAATGAAATGGCTAATCAAGATGCAACTAAAAAAAAAAAAAAAAAAAACTCTCTTTCTTCCAACATCCGTCATTGTCATGTTTCTTCCAATAACTTGTTCAATGCTTCAATTTTCATATGTATTATTTCTGTTTATTTTGCCCTAATCATAGAAACTTTTTGCTCGGATTTTTTCACTAGCCATGTCCATTCCCAAGCATGTCTCTACTTATACATAAGAAATAATCAGTAGATGTTTCACTGGCTATACTCTCATTTTCATGTAAATGTAGCTCCCAACTGCCTAAATACATTAATTAAGCTGAGAGCAAACTCAGAAGCCAAAAGCTAGTTAATGAACGTCAGCTTCATTCAATACATGGGAATATTGGAAAAGCACTTACAGACATCACAGACTGTCAAAACAATGACAAAATAAACCTTGGAATGTAGATACATAATCTTTTTCATTAGCAGGAGACATATTGTTAATGGATACTACCCCCTTAATTTACACCATTAGGAAAAGACTCTTTTCAAAGCATTTCCCAGTGTCAAATGAATATCCGTTCCTTCACACACTTCACATAATTGTCTCAGGCAGTGATTTCTGCTGGTTTTCAGCTTGCTATGTCTAGCACCAATGGAAGTTAGAGAGTCTTAACTTTTCTGACTTTGCTCCCGTGCCTCACTCTGCAAACCTTTGAATAAAACAAAACCTGAAAGGTCGCCTTAGAGGGAATTGATCAACCACAGCTTTACCAGAAGGCAACATGTGGATGGTTCTGTGGTGGATGGGGGGGGGATGGGACTAGCACAATAAACAAGCTACAATAAAAACTGAGTAATGAGGAAACCCTTCTGAGCATCACAGTACATAGAGCAAAAAAAAGGCAAGCAAAAAGAAGACCGCAGCACACCTGAAGGAAGAATAATCCCATTAGGGTGATCTAATGTGACCATTCAGTTTCTCTCCCCAGCAAAAAATTTTGCTCATTGTGAGAAAATATTAAAGAAGATGATGCATTCCCTTGAAAGTTTACACAGGGGTGTTTTGTAACTGTCCTCATTAATAGTTTTCTTTCTCTCATCTTGGTTTAGCTCTGACATACAAAGAAAGCTTCTTGCAAATTAGCCAATGCTGTATTTCCTAGACTATTTCAGGGGTGATAAATTATATATTTAAGAGTTTACAAGAGCCATGTAGCAGAAAACCAATCTGTAAGACTGATTTTGGGTTTATAGGTTCTTGTGCTGTAAAAAAAAAAGTTTGATCCATGGGCTAGGTGTACAACTACCTTATGCTCTAGCAAATTAACACATTTTCTGTTAAAACAAGATGGAATTTTAATGAAGGAATTACCTGTGCATTTGTAACCACCTATAGCAACGAATGGATCAGCCATAGGCCTGGAAGCTAGGAATTCCTCTGTTCTAAGCTTGCCACTGATTTCACAGACAAGCCTCAAAAGATCATAGTTTTAAAAACAGACGCTCACTGGTCTGCATATTTTCAAAACCAGCCTGTTCAGCTCTTGATTTGTGGAAACTAGATACATACTGAAGTTGATGATAATTATGGGTTCTCAACAACTTTGATGATTGAGCTATTTGTTTATGTACCATAAATCTGATTACAGAAGTCTAAATATAGGCCTTCAGGTCCAGAAACTCTGGACTTAGTTCTCCTTTAAAGAATAGTTTCAAAAAAGAAAAAAAAAGAAATTAAAAAAAAGCAAACACACAAAATCTAGAAGAAATGAAGAAAGCATTAAAAAGAGAGTTGAGCTGGAAATAAATATAAAATAGTAGAAACATAGAATAGTTTGGGTTCAAAGAGACCTATAAAGGTCATCTAGTCCAACCCCCTGCAATGAGTTACTAAACATGTTACTAATGCTGTGAAGAACAATAACTTTCCAGCAGAAAGTGGAACTGGAGTGAGAGATCACAGGTAAACACACCCTGTACATGAGATTCATCAGGTAATGATGATACACATAATTGGAAGAATAATAACATCAGTCTTATTCAAAACTCCCCAGCCCAGTGGTTTAGTGTCAGACACATTGCAGACATCTCTCAGTGCTGATCACAGCCCTGTATGTTTGCCTATGTAATTACTGAATTTGCATTTACATATTACTAAGTACATATGTAATTACATGCAAAACTATGGTTTATACTTGCAAGTATATTTTAAAGGGGCTCTTGGTTGTGTAATTCTTTGTGTGAAAATATAATGGTGGTAACTATGTAGCTTTCAAATACTCAGGGAGCTTTGGCCTTTACAGTGTCTAAGTAAGGTAATGACAAAAAAATGATAACGACATTGTTGCACACGAACTGAAGGAGATTGTGAATCCCTGACCAAAGTCACCACCAAGGCTTCTTTTTAAGAACTGCATTCACCTGGCATGAGTAACTGGTACATGCTCTGCCCTACAGTGTAAATTCATTACATACAAGGTGTTGCAAAAATGTGCTGTCCCCTTAAGTGCTTTCTGACTGATGATGATGTACCTTCTCATCTCTATGGATCAGCTAGACAGTAAATAGGGTGTATACTCTATGATCCTGTCTGCTTAGCTCTTATGGTGGCTTGGGTACCAAAGAACAAGCCTATAGCTCTTTCTAAATGGACTGGTGACAGCACCACAGTCTTGGCCAACGTCCCTTTTCTCAACAAAGGCAAGTTCTACTGCCTACATCTCTGTATATGGTAGAGATGTAATTATAGTGTACACAGTGAGCGCTCAGTTCCCCAAGGCAGTTGCATGGCATACGTTTGCACACCCAGATCTCACCTTCTGTCCTCTGCCATGCACCAACACAACGCCACGTGAGACGTGCTGCTCTCTTACACCGAGCAAAGCACGAACAGAATCATGTCTCTGTTGCCTAATGCAAGAGTGTGGAAAGCACTGCAGTGCTTTACCCTTCTACCATACCACTATATGTGCTTTATACACTAGATAAGAACGAACATTTAGTGGTCAGAAGGGTGTAGATGGCCCTAACTGGGTTGTTACTGATGGATTAATGGTTTTACATGTCAGTGTAACAGCCTGACTAAATAATTGAATGGAAACCAAGATATTTTTACTGGTGAGTTTTTAAAGTGGACTTGTGGAGATTTTCTTGAGTCAGCTCGTAATGAGCTCCAGTATATTATTTCTTTTATGAGAATAATGAATATTTTGATAAGACTAAAACTTGTCTACTTTCCAGTTTTCTCAAGAAACTAGCTTCTCAAGGGGATCATCAAAAGATTACCAAACCAGCCTCTAAGCAAAGTATGTGTAACTTCCCATGATGTCTACACAAAATCAGGATGGCAGCCCTTAGCAAACACACATCCCATAACAAACTTGTTTCTCAGGCCAATCAGGTCGAAGGGAGTTTTAAAAGCAGCCATAAAATAATTAACAGTGGTCATCAGGTAACAGTACTACAAAAGTGGTGATAGATTAACAACTCACATTTTTGCAGCCCGTATGGGAGTTACTGCATGCCGTGCATAGTCTCCTCTTTCCTTGTTGAATTGAGCTCTTGCAGTTAGACACAAAGTGTGGGTGGTTTGGGATGAATTAACAGAAAACAAGTAATAAGGATAAGTAACAACAAAACAATGTTGTCAGTTATTAGAACAATTTGCCTAGAGGTGCAGTGGAGTCAAGGGCGGATGCCTTAGCTCAGAAAGGAGCTACAGATGATGAAAAATGACTGGACACTGTAAAACAGTTTATGTCATAGAGAGGCAGTGGTGTCAGGAGAAGCTTGACTAGGTAATCATTTTGCTTCATATCATTTGATTGATTTCTCAATTTCAGTTGAAGTTAGGTAAATTAGAAAGGAATTGGAACCTTTTTAGACACAGAGAAGTGAAACTAGTCTCCTTCATGAGGCTCTAATTGTAATTCTTCAGGTTTTCCTGTAAGTTGTTTGGGAACTGTTCACATGTATCTCATAAGAAAATCAGATCTATAGTTGCCCAAATACATCCCAAATATATTCTGCTATTCGCAAAATCTTGCCAAATATTCCTCTCCTCTTTGGTCCTAAGTATAACTGAAAAGAGAGTGGAAACAGCTGGAAACAGCTGCAGAGACAATTCCCTGAGCTAAAGATGTTAGTAAATACCCACCCTGTCCTTTTCTCTCTTCCCTCTGTGCTATATTTTGCTCTGTGGGTTCTGAGGTTCAGTGCCAGAGCATACATTAGCAGCGTACTTGTCCTTCTATCCTCTTCTCAGATTTATAAGCTGAAGCCACCACAGAGAAAACACTTGGATGTTGGCATTTTTGGACTAAACCTGGCACACATCCCACTTAAAAGGTGATTTGTATTTTACTAATTAATTCATCAGTGGTAAATGTGCTTTAATGACAAATTTTTTGGATGAGGTTCAGAGTCTCATTAGCCTTAATCATATTAACCTAATACAGTTATTTATATCAGGCAGAACAAAGTGCAACACTTCACCACAGGATGTTCTTCTTTAAGGTTAATACCGGTGAGGGAATTAAAGGAACCTGTAGTACTTCTTGCTGGTTGAGACGTATGGAATGATAACGTCACACTAAGAGGAATTCACCATCCCTATTCCTTAAGGGTTTCCATGAAAAAAATTCAACAGGCTGGTGAAGTGGTTTGTCCTTAAAATTTCTTAAAGGCAGAAAACACAGGCATTACATACTTGTATAGAAATTTGTAAAAATCCTTACACATGGTTGAAGGTACCAAGTAGGCAATGCATCTCATAATATTTAGTTTGAGTTTGGATCAGATGATCTCCCAGATGTCTAAGTGATATTATGATTTTGGTTTCCCAGATACTAAAAGAAGGCTGGGGTGGGGATAAAGGGAATAAGAGGAAGGTCATTCTTGATGAAAAAGAAGCAAAGCTGGCAGGAAACACCCAAGAGCAAGCTAAGCTAAGGATTAAGTTTTGTAAAAGGCTGTCTCTCATTAGTAATGGATTTGTTGCAATTTGCTCACTCAAACATCTGATAGGCATAAACATATCATTTGTTCTTCATCTGTAATTTCTTCAGAAGTTGTTTCTCAGTTAATCAAGTCTTACTTAATTGTTAACCCTTAAGTCACAAAGCTAGCCAATTAAACACTTTTAAGGACTACTCTTAAGAAGTAAATGCAAGCTTCAGGTAACTGAGTTTGCAGCAGTTCAGTGCTGATGTACTGTGCAGTGCTGTTTGCCACCAAACTTCATTTTCAAGCCATTAAATCTATGAAGCCCAGAAGATCTGTAACACAAGCATCTTTTAATTGTCCATCATAGTGGTCTCATTTTGCTGGGTGATGCAAGTAAGCTCCAAGTAATTAGCCCATTCCCAGCAATGTTTGGCAGCTCCTAGGTTTGGCAAACTCAAGGAGTGAGAGCTGTCTTCGTGACCTGCTTTTTATTTAGCAACTGCCATTACACCAACGCTTGTTTTTGTGTGTGTGTGTAACTCACTACTAATAAGAACAAAGCATTCATATTGGGAACGTCAGTTACAGACTCAAATCCATCTTTAACCTTCTAAATAAACACCTTAAGCATGAAAAGAAATATATAAATCAATAAGCTTAGCACTGCAGTCACCATTATAATGGAATTTAACATACCATGGGTGTCTGGCTTTAAACACTTAGGATAGTTTTTTTAATTCCAGCAGGGGTTGAAGTAGCCAAAATAAGCATTAGGCATTCACATTCTTCCTGCAGCTTTGAAAATCTATTGCTAAGTTTGTAAGCCCTGGTCTAACAGTTGTGAAACATCCAGGTGCCCAGAAGATGAACACTATTTAAAGGTTTTGAAGTTCTAAAAATTAACTGAGCAATTAGGAATAACGCAAAAGTGAACTGAAAATAACCTTCATGTTTCTCAGCCTTCCTGTTTTCTCTTTCCCTGTTATACATGCATAAATTTTTCATTTTTCCAGTTGCAAAAAACCCAAGCCTCTAACAAAACTCATTTTCTCAATCAAAATCTATATTGTTCTATACATTTCTGGAAGAAGGAAGACGAAAGAGGCTAATTTTTCATAAGGAATACTGAGGTTTGTAGTTGTTTGACTCTGCAGTACAGAAAGTGTTTAATATAGTTTTGAATGTGTTGAATGACATTTTATGAAAGTTTTCCCCATTAAATCTTCAGCAATGCCTAATGTTTCACCATTTCATTTTGTTACTATTATGTTACTAGTGTTCTGTTTTTCATTTTAGCAGGTCAAGAGACAGACGGATAAGTGACAAGGTACAATTGACACAAACCTTCAGGCAAGATGATTGAAAAACAGAGCAAAATAATGGGCTGGTAAAACTGCATTTAAGACTAATACAACAGGTCTGTTCTTCAATCTACCACAATTATCAGAGGTCTAATTATCATCAGTGTCTTTGCTCTTTAGCAAGATCCTGAAACAGATTTGCAGGGAGGATGTTTCTCAGTCTTGAACAAGAGAATATTTTGAATAAGTTAGTTCATCACTGACTCCTAAAGTGATTTTCCACTCGTCCAACGCTGTGCTCGTTCTCATAGTGAAATGTCATGGGAACAAAGTCACGGTGCCTACTGTGCTGGTCCCTAAACTAAAATTATGAAAGAAGAATTAATGAGGTAAGCTGGAGACTGTGGTTTCCTGCTGTTTTCACCTTGACCTCCAGAGTCCCCCTCACTCTGAAGGGCATGAGCACCCGGTCAGACTCCCCATGTTCTTTCATGTTTTTCATGTTTGGAAGGCAATGACCTGTGTGAAATGGGAGCGAATCCAACTGCAGTGTGTCAGAGTGGAGGGGAAGGAGAAGGGAGCTTCCCACCCCATGGACACACTCTGTATACAGCCCAGAGCTGCAGGCTGGTGTGCTCACTAAAGGACAGAACGTGGAAAGCTCAGTTCAGTGGCAAGCTTTCAGGAGACCGAGCAGGAGGCATACGTGAGCCATGGCTTGCTCTCCCCTTCCCAGCTCCTGCAGGGATCCTCAGAATATTTAAGTTACCAGTTTCTCCCTGCTCCTCTCCCACATCCCTTACTGGGATACAATACCCCCATCTGGACTGTCCCAAGCTAAGGCCGGTGGCTAATTGCAGTTTTGTCACCAGTAATGTAGTGTATACTGCAGCTCTCTGCAACATGCACACAACATGGCCATGCAGGCTTGGGGGGAGCAACCCTCTACTTTGCAAAGGGAACTATTCACTGGTTCAGACAGCGAGCCCCAAAAGTAAGCGGTCTATTTCTGTAGAGATGACAACGCTCAGGCAAAGTGAACGTGAACATTAATCTACAGACTAGCAGCCCTCAGCCAGTGACCTTTTATACCCAGCCCTTCATTCCCTTGAGTGCAAGAACTGGGCTTCTTTTTTGTGTTGTGCGAGAATTTGAAGTGAAACAAATGTACTATTGGCCTGCACTGAGGCTTAGAAAAACAGCAGGAGGCTTAGAAACAATAGCAAGCAGCAGCTAAAGCAAGCTGCCCCAAGAGCCAAGCTCTTCCGCAACAGCATTCAGAGCAATGGCAGTCCAAGTGCTCAAAAAGGATATTTAGTTAGGAGAAGATAAAGGTATTCCACAGAAATGTCTGTTCATAGTGCCAATGCTTATCTCTCACAAGCTTTTTCTTGCCTACTATTGTTATTAGTTTTAGTCACAAGGTGAGGGAAATGCAGTTGCTGCATTTTATGTAACAGAGTTTCTTGAAATTCTGGCTTAGGGGAGAGGAGAGCACAGCAAAGAAGATGCAAGGCAGCTCAGACACAGACATTCAAGCATGATTTGATTTCTTTCTATATGAAGCTTTCTGTGATGTGTCATGCCATGCTATGAATGTGGTTTTAATCATCAGACTGATGGTAGAGAGAAGTGTAACGAGAATCGGTCCTGGGAGGGCAGCTGCGTTGCTGCCTGCTCCATGAGCTCGTACCCACCTGGCAAGTTCCAGCATCTCAAAAATAAAAGGCAGACAGCTGTAACAAGCCCAAGCCCCAGGTGACCTGAGTCTGTTTCATGATAACCACTTCTCTGAATCCAGGCTTTGGTGGGCAGTCATCAGCCGCATGATGTTTCTAAAAGCATGCCTGCTTTTTTCCCTCTCCTGCTGAGATGGGTGGGTAGGTGCAAGGGATGGCAGTTGTAATATTGCTCTGCCAGGTTGAATTGCACAAATCACTCTGATCCAGCCCTGCACTGCCTGCCCCAGGCCAGCCTGGACCACCTCGAATAGATCAGGCAACAGGGACTTCCTAAGGGCAGCAATGCCAGCTTTCAAAAGTCTGGGAGGTCTCCAGTGCTGCCCCTGCAGGAGTCCTGTTGTCCATCAGGGTAGCTTCTATGTGCCTTTGGTACTGACAGTTGTCCAACATGGAATTAGTCAAGCAAAGATTGTAGCCATTCTTTGTGCTTTAGATTAAGTTTCTTTTTGATTTTGCAAACACCCCACTCCTCTGTGCTTTATATCTGGACAACATTACATCTTTCCCAACAGGAGGTGGTCAAGGTGGTTCTGACCAAGGAATCCAGGGATATTTCTGCCTTTTCACCCCTACTCCTTTGGAAGGAAAATCCAAAAACATGCCCTTTCTCACCCAATAAACCCTAAAAATGGAAAATCTTTCAAAACCAGAGTAACTTGTCAGTGTCCACTACATACAGAAATTGTGGTAAATAAGGCTCCATGGTTAAAACATACAGAAGGATTACAAAGCAAGACCTTTATCATCTCTGATAATAAAAATCTAAATTCCCTGCTGGCTCACTGACAGAGTTACTTGGTGTACTCTCGTCCTGAGTGTGCCTTAGTGCTATCTAATTGCAACTTATAACCTTTGTGAATCATTGCCACCAGTCTCACTGAGACCAGAGGCTTAGTAGGATTCAAAAAGTAATTAAACATTTATGTAGATAATTATACCATCCACATTAGATAGGTTAAAATTGTAATTAGGGGTAACTCTTCATGCTTTAAGGCATGTTAAAACCAGCTTCCAGCCTTGATCCATCTGATGGTGTGTGTTTAGGCAGGCAAACAGGTGGGATGGTTGAGGCCCTAGATTGAAAACCAGTTCTTAATGACTGTGCCACTGTGTTTCACGCAGGCAGTCTCAGCTTGGTTTTCATGATATGTTTCACAGCTTCTGTCTCCAAGGTTGTAATCAATAGTCCAGATGCTGCCTCAAAGCTGAGAGGGAAAAGTAATGAGTCTTTCAGACAGACCGTCCACAATAGGCCAGGTTCTGATCTCAGGCTCACTGATTCAAATTGAAACAACTCAACAGGCTTTAAAATTCAGAATTATTTGGCTTCAGAGCCAGGCAGCTGAGGGTTGACTCTGGCTAAAAGGATACAGTCCTCGGGAGCACTGAGGTTCCAGAGCTCGGTGCCTAGAGGACCCCGCTCTACCACGGGACTGCAGAATCCCTCTCCCACAGCTGCCAGCACAAAGTTTTCTCTTTAGACCCACACTCCTTTGCCATCCCAATGGGCACATTCAGGCTGCATGATAAAGAGTTTTTCTTCATGGGAAAACAGCATTCAGTTTGTGAACTTAGAGGGGATTGTTTGCTACATTTACTGTGGAGGTGAACAGTTCACTGGAGCTTTCATGCTCACCCAAATTCACCCACATGGTATTACACGGATTACTAACAGCAATTCTTATTTTTTTAATTGTGTATGCACAACCCAGGCATTAGACATTCTGCTATAAATCCGAGACTGAGCAGAGAGGCGACATTTTTTAAATTCATGGTGGGAAAGGTCAGAAAAAGTGGAGCATTTTTCACAGAGAGGATTCAGACTGACTGTAAAACAGAAAAGAAATAAAACTGTTTCCTTTTTTTCCTCCCTCATCTCTGTGTGCTATAAACCTAAGGAAATGCTGAGTCTTATTCAATTTTTTTTATGGCTTTACAGTTCAAGAAGTAGGAACCCATTTGACTCTCAAATATGGGAGAAAAAATAATTCCTAAACTTGCCACCATTCTTTCCTGTCTTTTGTGTTTGCAGCTAAGGCACACTGCCAGCTTCGTGCTCATGATTTTCAGCACTTTATCAAGAAAGATAAATATGCAGATTTCTACACAAAACAAACATGGCTTTTGGTTACACCTGTGTAAATGCAGTTATAACTCCAGAGAGGTAAATAGCGGAACCCCGGCTTTTCGCCACTGTAAGTGACACCAGAAATGGAGCAGTGCAAACCTACTTGAGAGAGAAGTGATTTATATAGAAGATCGTTTGATGTCACCTTTCTTTTCCTCCCCAGAACTCACATGTGTGCCTATGGATTTACAAAGCCCTGGAGGAAGAAGCAGAGACTCCATGACAGCTTGCGAGGAGACCTTCTGCAGAGACACATCCAGCTTGGCCAGTGAAATCTATCTGTGTGGCACCTGTTAGTTACGCACAGCGGGACTGTCCATCATCCTTTGTAGTGGCTCTGCATTTCCATAGCACACTGCGGTGCAGGCAGAGGAGAAATTACTCTCTAACTATGAGACAGTGAATGAAAAATTTCTGTCCCTGTTTAGGCTGTCAGACCACCATCCGGGATGCTGTACATCAGCCGGAGAGGGGGAAGGGAATGTAGTTCATTTCACAGGCAGCTGCCAAAGCTTACTCTTCAAAACAAGCTCTCAAGCATTTATCTTTGCTTTCTACCTTGTAAGATCCTGTAAAAATATTGTTACTGAGCAGAAAAATGTTTAAAGAGGAATATGGAGCACCTCATGCCATTTAAAAGGGAAAATCACCACATGGTGTAAAGAGAGATTGAGGTAAAGCAAAGAGCCTGGATCACAAATAGGTAGACAGCAATTTCCACTGCTAAACTGCAGCAAAATGTCCTTGGAAATGCTTGGATTGGCTGCTCTAGCATGAGGAACAGAAGGAAAAAAGGAATATCAAACACATGGAAATGTAACAGAAGAAAACACACCCAGGACCCTGTGGCTTGGAGAACTTCAGTTTAGTATCATAATAATCCTGTGGAAATTTGAAAGTGAGACTTCATGTGATTTTATCATTTTTTTCAGATGAGAGAGGGACGACAGTATTCCTCTCAAAGACCTCCACCATGCCTCACCTACATGAGCACCCAAAGAACCCCAAAATTTTGCCCATCCCGCTAAATCGTTCTATCTTCCATCTTACACTGGTCTTCACTGGCTTCTGTAGCTCAGGCCCTCTGTACTGGCTTACAGTTCTCCCTGACCATAATGGAGTGTGGCTGCAGCTCCTATGATGAGCAGAGACTCATGCTATTGTGTCATCTCCAAAACAGGACACCAGCTACTTTTCCTTTTTGTGACCTGACCAAAGAAACACAGAGAACTGATGACTTGTTGCTCTGTTTTCTGTGGCAAGTGACTCATGGTTTCAATGTCACTTAGATGCCCCACTGTAACTGGGTGATTACTCCATCCAAAAATTAAACCATGAAGGCAGCACTTGTTACTGCTATGTATATTTTGAGATTCATGTGAGCACTGTACTGTAAGGCTTAAGGCTTAAGACCTTAGTATGGTTGCATAGCCTGAAGAAAGAAACAGAAGTAGGATGGGTACAAATGGCATAATTTAGGGGAGAAGGGTAACCTGTCCCAAATTCAAGACAAAGCACATGTATTTTGAGGAACTGCCTTGTTATCCGTCTTTCATTCACCCTCGTGACATCTTTCTTAGGTAGCAATGCAGTATTAATATGGGAAATAAAATACACTTATCAGGGAAGTACAATATTCCCATTTACCATTGGGAACTGAAGTCCAGAACAATTTATAAAGTTAAGCAATATATATGCCCTTCTGTAGCCTTTTCTTTTGGCCTGAAATGATGGTCAGAAGGTGGTCTAGAATAGAAATCCTAAAAGCTGTGGAAGATGTTACTGAGAGGAAAACTTAACTTCAAAGCAGTCTTTCTAAGCAGTCTTTCTACTTTTAGCTCTTAGGTAACCCATATCTCATGAGCCAATGCAAACCCAGTTGGTTCAGTTATTTGAAGGACACTGCATCTGTGTCACTAGGAATGTTAACTGCAGTGAAATCTCTGATTTTCTAACAGATAATCAAATAAACAAAATGACTAAAAAGAAATGGATTACAGAAATGATCTTTCTACTGCTAACTGGTAATTGTTAATTGAAGTGTAGCAATTCTATTAATAGCACACATAAAAGACAGCAAGAAGTAATGAAACACACAAAGCTTTATGGAAAAACTAAATGTTATGATCTTCTAAGCTATTTATTCTGTGACTGCTAAACAAGATGATGTGATCCTTTCAAGTATGAAAGGAAGCATACAGCAGGACCTAAAATGCTGTAAATATCCACTCTGTGTGATTCTGATAGAAACTATCAAGTTCTAACCAAAATCTTGGGAAAAGCTACTCAAATTTGCAGTTATCTTTACATGTTCAAAGCATTGCTGGGGGGTTTCAGTGACATGATACCATAAGGGAAGGGGGCATGTGATGTAACTCACACAATGTTTCCCAAATCCAAACGTTCATCTCTGCTGATTCTGTTTTTCCTTCATATCTTCTCTGAGCTATATAAAGAGACTACACCTAGGATGCATCATCAGAATGTCTGTGTGTCTTTTTTATTTAGCTGTGGATTTTAGTTGAAACTATATCGTCTTTGTTCTTGTGGCTTATATTGACGCTAAAATCCCTTGATCAAAATCCAAATTCATACTGTGCTGTCGGGCATGGTTTGTCTGAGGAAACCAAGAACTAAATGAGTAACATCCTCGTGAAACCACTTGAATGTTGTCGATTAAAAAGCCTGATTTATGCATTAAGGAGGGGTGGCTGTTCTCATAGACCTTGTCCAAAACTCTTACTTCTATGCTATATATTAGTTTGGAGGGATAAGTTAGAAATCAAGACAATAAACTTGCTTAAATTATAGGAAAAAGTATTTGTAAAATCAAAGTGAAAAAATACTCTTAGAAATTCAAATGCTTTTAGCTCTTCAAATTTTTCTCAGTGTAGTTTTGTTATTACGATTGCTGACTCTTCTCATGCATGCACTAGGCACTTTGCAGTACAATGAAGACATGGTCTTTCTCTCAAGGGACTGCAATCTAAAATCCACCAAGTATCAGTTAATACAATCACTGAGGGCAACAGGGCAGGTACCAGGCATTTGGGCTGAAGTTGCAGAACTGGGACCAATTTGAACCATGCCACATGCAACATAGGGTAAAACAGAAGAAAAAATATCCCTTCCTCCTCCCCTGTCTCCTCCATACACATAGCAGGAAGAAGCTAAGAGCAGCAGAGCATGAGTGAAAACAAAAACAAGATTACATGGTCACTAAGGACAGGCTAGTGTCACGGAACAAAAACCAGTGTTGGTAAAATGGCATCTTATAAGCATTATAAAAAACAAGCGGCAATTTAGAAGATATATTTGAACACGGAAAAGGATCAGTGGAGAATATTTAGTCAAATTGATAGGTAATACTTTTTCACTTGCGTTCAACAGCTGTGAGGGTGCATGAATGAAGAATCACAATCTATTTACCAGGGATTTTTTTAAATCAATTACCCTTAAAAATTCTTAAGATATTTAACAGAGTTTTCACAGAAAACATTTGCCTGGTGAAAACGATCTGCCATATTTGTGCTTATGATATACGTATTAACCAGGAGCACAAAGGACATCTTTTGCTTTACAGTATCTTTCCAATAATGAAATTAATGCCTAATTGCATGTGATTGATTTTATCGTCCCAAGTTACACAAGGCACTGAGGACAGGCACGGCAGGCTGATCTCTATCAGTCTCCTTTGTGGCTCTGGGCACTCCCATAATGATGCAAGGATAGCCAGCTGTAGCTCAGTTACAGCTCAATTAGATGTCACCATTAATCTAAACTCAGAAAACAGGTTATCAGCTGTAGCAATTTTTAATGGTGAGATTTAATATAAAATACTTTAATTATATTTTGTTCTGGCATATATACTAATTAGCAACCACACACAGATACACACACATAGACAGCATAGAAAACACAAGAGAATTCACAGTATGTCATTCATGCATATAAAAATACTAGGTTTCTGTCCTTGGTTTAAGTGTATTTCCCTGTTTTCAGTAGAACTCACCTACTGCCCTTTTTTTTCTTTTGGTTGTCAAACCTGCTCTCTGCAAGATGGGCAATTCTATACCCCTTTTGCCTTAGCTATGCTCTTTGTCTCAGATGCTGTTTCTCAGGACTGAGAGAAGCAACACATCAGGTCTATCCTTGTATCCACACTCTTTGCAGCTGTTATGATTCTGACCCAGAGTAGAACAAACGTTTGACATCTGAGCAGCACTTAATATCACCTATAATTTTAATGACATGCTGTCTTGGGGATGTGGGGCCTCCTCCCTTCTGCATTACTCTGTGGTACGCCACCAGATTCTCCAGTTCTTCTCAACAGATGTATCACTGAATTTTTAACCTTCTGGTCACACTAGCCACCTAGAGTGTGTTTCTCTGGTGCTGCCAAGGGGAGCAGACTGGAGAAAACTCTGTACGCCATTGGGGTTTGAAAGAGTTTAGCTAGAGACTCTTGGAAACATTAGGGCTCTGTTAAAAAAAGTGTGGGAGATGTGAATGTCACTCAGACATACTGGTGTACCTAAGCTGAAAATAAGTTGAAAAGCCCCTCTTCTAGGAGCTTGATTAAATAAACATAACATTAAAGAACTCACCACATGCCTACAGTGAATATAAACACACACAAACCTATGTAGATATATATAAGTATATATATTTGCTCCATGGGGACACTGTTACAAAATATTTTTGAAACAGTGAAAAAACACATCAAGCCCAACACCCCATTAATGTCACCTCTGACAAATATTTACTATTAAATTCAATAAAGAGATGAATGAGTGAAATTTCCTGTCCTATGTCTTGGTAGAGGTCAAATTCCACGATGCAGAAGTCCCATTTGGTCTTAAAATCTATGATTTGACCTCAGTAAGATTAGAGTGACTTACACCACCTAAGGATCCAGCCCTCTGCCTTTGTTAGAACTAAGTAAATAACTTGCTATAAGGTAATCTTTTAATTTCAGCTCCTTCCTTCCCGCATGCTTGTGACAAGTCAGAAGACAGCTTGCTACTTGCTGTGATTTACTCTGTACTCAGAGAGATTCATCCTGAGAATAACTCCAAGGCTGGCCCCGGCTTGCTGCATAGTAAGCATTTGCTATTCAGAAGCACACTGGAGTAGCTGGTCATTTAAATCGCACGGTGAGTGTAAGTTACAGGCCCTGGGGAGATGACAGCTCATGCATGCTCCACAGAGCATGGGCAGGACAGCCATTTCTCAGAGGAGCCCCTCTGTGCTGTGCACGCCATAGCCCGCGCCTACAGCCTGAAGTGGTTGAATTTTCCACACCCTACGTGGGTCTGTCACCGAGGAGCAGGGTAGTAACAGGAGCTATGCTTTAGAGGGGGAGGGACGTCTGTCCTGTCCTGTCCCTGTAGATGCCCAGGCATACAATGCTTACATCAAGGAGAAAAACATGCCACACCAGCTGGCAGGAGGCTGGAGCAGCTTGGATCAGGACAGGGACTTTCTTGACGTAGAGACTGGAATCAGCTGGAGATGGGATGTGGAGTGAGAAATTAGGGGCTGTAAGATAGCAGAGGACTGAAATCAGAGAGTGGCTGATGCTGGATGAGGAATGTTGGGCAGACCTGGCAGAAAAAGGAGAGAAAGAAATGATAGCAGTACGAGGTGACTGAATGGAGGGACGGACTGGCAAGCTGGGTGTCGGGAGCCTGGGAGGAAGACAGGCAGTGGCCTGGGGTGGGAGATGGTCTTAAATTCATCCCTTCTTAAAGCAACTGAAATGGCTTTAATGGAAACTTGTTACCCTGTATCAAAGTGGGAAAGGAGGGTGTGATACTGAAGCAGCCCGGTACGCACCTCTGGGAAGACTGATTCTCCATGGTTGCTACCACACAATGAGCATAAAGTAAAGGCAAAGGATTAAGGTAGAGGCAAAAGGAAGAAAGTTGCTTGCTAGCCTTGTACTCTGCGCAGGTATAAATGACCACGTAACAGCACACAACAGTGAGGAACTGACTCAGAAAGATACATTAGAAGAACATGGCATTTCCCATTCAAGTGAATTATGTCAATGTGTTTTTCTTGCTAGTGTCAATAAAAAAAGTTTTTTTTTTCTTAATCCATATTCTTTTTTTCTGCTTTCTTGCCTTGACTTTAGTTCAATGTTCATATTCTGCTTGCTGTTTCAGCTGGAAGTCTGCAGAAGCCCTGATGAAAGAGGTTTGCTCTTTCTGTACGCACCCGTACACGCACCCACCGAGACTGCCACGCACACACGCCCTGGGACACAATAGTTTTACGCACAGGATGCTCTGCGTGAGGAGGGCAGGTCACACAGCCCTGGGCTTGGCAGCATCGGCTTCAGGGGACATTTTAAGGAATAGGTTAGCTGCTATCGGTCAAAGTCAAGTATCCTGGAAAAGGAAATCATAGTCCCTAGTTTTGCATCAGGAAGGAATCTCCCATCCTGAGGAAGAAAGATTAGCTTAACTGTGTGTGCAATTGCTCAGGAACAACTTCCCAAATTACAATGCATGAAAAGATCCCAATTTAGTACATTATGGGAGTAAGAGGACAGGGCTGCATGCAGATTAAAGCTCACATTCATTATTGTTATTAAGTAGTCTAATTTTAGAAAAAAACTATTTTACATGAATCAAAAGCACAGCGATGTTAAAATACATTAAGCCAAAATTTGAATAATAAAGGTCATATCTGCGTATGTCTCAGAAATAATAATACGGTGTAATGACAATATGTGATTAAATATGAAAATGTTCTGTGTTGACAGAGCTAGCAACTAAGTACATTTTCTTAATATCTTCATTTGATAAATACACATACACGCACATACATAATGACAAACCATATACACCCGACCCTTTTTACAAGAAAATTTGACGACACTTTTTTTCTTGCAATAATGGGTGATCCTGTTAGATAAGAATCAGGTACCCAACCTCTGTGAATGTGAAAAATTGTAATAAGTTGGAAAATTTTGAGAAAACTGACCTTGAAAAATTTTAAAAAGAAGAAAACAGAAGTAGTGGATAGTATGGAAGCAAGTTCAATGCATAAGGAAATTCCTGCTCAACAGAAATAGAAACACTGCACAATGAAAGAGGGCACAATACTTCTTTGTATTTTAGTCCAGAAATATATTGAATCTTATCTTTGTAAGAACAATGATTAGGCTGTGCTTCCCCACTGCCAAATCTCCTTCCATTCAAGGGTGATTATTTATATAGGTTAACTAGAAATGAACTGACTGAAGAAAAACTAAAGGCATAAACTCTGCCCCATAGACTACTGTGTAGTAGTACCTACACACTCATGCTCCCTTCCCGTAGGTGTAATTCTGAAGAGAAGAACTGGAAGTGGCCAGGCTAATGTGAATGGGCACACACCATCAGACAAAGGGTGAAGACATTTCCTCAATAGCCTTCCATTTTTATTTTTTTTTCCCATCAAGCCCAGTTTTCAGCTAAGATTTAGGAGAGTCCAGAGGGGGCACGACAGTTCCAGTCCACCCAACCTGGCAGGGTCTGGTATAACCAAGCACAACCATGCACACATAGGACCACGAAGCCTACTGTACGTGTGGCCAGGCCTGGGGGCGGACAAGATCTTTAATGAAATCTGTTGGGATTACTAGCATATATTCACAGATTTTACATTAACATTAACTCCCAAAAAAGCAAGAAGTGGCATAAACGATGGATTTATAGCCTTGCCTGCAGTATGCATTTTCTGAAGCACCAGCATCCTTATTTCAATGGTGAATTTGCAGGTTCCTGTTCTTATCCTTCAGGGTAATGGGCCCTGGTCACAGAAACAGGGAACCAGACCACTTGTCTGACAGCTTACTCTGTTTCTGGTGTGATTATTACACTGCAAAGGCTCATCACAGCCCTCCTTGGGTTTCAGTCACTTGTTTGTTAAATGTGAGCAATAATCATAATGTGTCCTCCTTCCCACACTTTCCCCCATTGCCTGTTCAGGTGGTAATTTCTGCCAAGCAGTCCCTTACACATATTTTTAGAGAAACCAGCACAAAGGGTCCCTGATCATGGCCACAGCTGTCTTAACATAAATAACAATATTAGATTTGTAAAGATGCTCCCTCAGGTCTATTCAGATAAACAGTACGAAAGCAACTCCCAAAGGTATTCAAGGTCAGGAATATTCTCTCCTTCTGCTGGATAAATGACTTTTTTTTTTCAATGTGAGTTCAAAATATCTCATATAGTCTCCCTTTCATTACAGAAATTGTCTTTTCTCTCTGCCTAATTAGGGAATGTTAAGACAAGCACTTTAAGATGGAAGGTATATACCTAATGCTTGTAACAGAGCCAATGGCTATTAGGGTTGGCTGATTAAAGAAGCCATAGTTCTCGATGATAAATGACTTCAAGACTGAGATAAGGCAAAGGCACTTCCAAAGAAATCTTTCATGTCATGGAAGAGGAAGCAAATTTGCGAGTGGGCATTAAGGATTGTTATTGGATGCTCTTTATAACCAATGGTACAGGAAATTCATTAGTCGTTTTTTCGTCTGTGCTCAGTGAGTTAAATCAGCTGGATCTGATAGGAAATAGATGCATGGGAGTTTGGCTCAAAACACTAAAACAAAACAAAAAAAGGAAGTATTGTTACTACAGACAATGATGTTACAGTATGCTACCTGTGATGACTGTGTGAAAGCAAAAAGAGAAAAACAAATGCAATGGCCAAACAGTGCACTCGTATTTCATTAAAGTCATTGAAAATGTGCTTTCTGTTACATTACCTTTGGAAGGAACATGTATTTTACATTAAAAAAAATTCAGAAATTGGATTTAAGCTACTCTGTAATTTCAGATGGAAAGAGGGGACAGTCTAATGGTGATGATGACACTGCAAGTTATAAGAAATTAATAAAAACGGTTTCTATCATAAAAAGTAAAAACTCTGAATCTATGTTGGACTGCATCAGAAATCCTTCAGAGAGATGAATGAAGAGGGCTAGAAAAGGACTTAGCTCAGAGACTATTTCTTACAATTTCATGCATCATTCATTTTCTCAAGAGAAACAGGTAAGCAATACAGTCTTTTCTGTGAATAACTATATAGGGGGTTAGCTTCTCCTCTACCTTGCATAGTCATTTATACCTTGACAAAGTGTACCCAGGTCTGTTCACAAGACAAAAAATGCAAGGTCTCCGCTCATGTTAATGGGAGCATTTTATATGTGCTTTGGAAAGGCCCAAATAAAGTGAGGCAAGAGATACCCAGATTCTTCACATGAAAATTTCACTTCAAATAGCAAAAAGTCACATAAACATGTTTAATTTCAACCATGCAAGATAAAAAGTTACAGAAGTACTATTTATCCTGCTGGTCCTTGTGTGGTGCCTTCTACCAACTGCTGCCGGTGTTAAGGAGTGAGAAGGGTGGGTATAACCAATCTGTTTCTCAGAGCTGCTCCCTCCATAAGAGAAAAAAGACCCTGTTCCAGAAAATTCATCACCAACTGTGAGCACACCAGGTTATCAGCTTTCCATCAAACATCCTCTGAAAGAACAGATTCAAGGTGTATCTACTGTTTGGGAGAGTTTCTCAGATGATGAAAGCATTGTTTATTTGAGTAATTTCAAAGCAGGAGCCCTCCTAGCACCAGCCTGGGGGCTGCCAGGCCTCTTCTTCAGAGGGTGGCGGCCCCCCGGGCTGAGCACTCCCTGCCCTGGCCCAGAGCGGAGTGACCTGCCACCTCCTCCAACTCCTTGTTGGGATCTGGGAACAGGGACAGCAGGAGAAGCCAGGACCCCCATGAACAGCCAAGGTATCTCCTGAGGAGCTCCTCTGCAGCCTGGCCTGCAGACCTGCTGCAGGGAGGCTGGGCCAGGAGGAGGATTCCCCCCCAGAGAGGCAGCAGGGCAGGGGTCCTTGACAGAGCAGAAGATGGAGACGAGGAGGCCCTCCATAGCCACCAGCTTCTACCACCAGGCCCAAAAGCACAGCCACACAGCCACGGCTCCCATGGCTTCCAGGGCAGCAAGGGCTCAGGCATCTCCAGGTGCTCCCACAAAAGGGACATCCAGATGCCCTACCAGGACACTCTGGCCATGGCACAAGGCTCTGGCAGAGGTTTCTAAGAGGGCTGTTTAACTTTGAAAGGCCGCACTGACTGGAACTATTTCCAGCCCCACAATAACTCTTTCCACAAAGTGACATATCCCTCAATATATAAAAGATCACTTGTTTTTGATCCCTCCTCCCCCCTCAAAAAAACCCACCACATGTCAGCTGTCATGAAAATGGAAGAACTTAAAATGTTTGTTTCTGGCTGGAGCTTTCTGTCTGCACTTAGTGAGTTACAAGGAGGCTTGTTGGAAGGAAACCTTTGGCATGACCAGCAAAAAGGCTAATATCAACACCTCCCTTTTACTCGGTAGAGCACTGGTAGAGACACTGTCTCCTGATGTGAAAGGAAGCATCTGCACAAGCATTACTTCTCAGCAGTGCATTTTGCACCCCACTCCATCTTCAGAACTTGTACCTGCTAAGACACGCCCACCCTAAAGTCAGCTGTCATGCTTTAGGAGTATGTGACTACTATTGTCATCCATCGTTAGCCCTGTAATGGGACAGAGAAGTCATTTCTGTTCCAGTTCTATTCCTTTTCTATTCCTACATATGCACCTGCTTGGTATTTATTTTAAAAAAAAAAAAAAAAAAGCAAACTTAAAGAACTGTATGATTATATAGATCAGAAGGGACTTTTGGAGGTCAAAGTACCTGCTGAAATCAGGGCCAACTTACATAAGTTTGCTCAGAGTCTTGTCCAAGTGAGTTATGAATGTCTTCACATGGTGCATTGGGTGAAACAAAGAAGCAATGAATTTGCAGGCAGAAGCAACAGTAGAAAATAAATGTTTTGCTTGATTCATAGTCAGATAGTGCATCTATGTTAGTATATACTTTGACCAGCTCCATAGATAATTTTTTTTGGCTGTAAATGAAAACATTTAAGTATGCAGTCAGCTACTGATATGCACTAATTGCGTAAACCAGCATGATATTTACCTCAGTACGTCCACATTCCCTAGAACCAACTCTCTTTCATAATCTTTGCTGTGTTTGAGGCTGGTCTTCAACTGGCATTTTCATGAGGGTAAAAAACCCCAAACAATGCCCATCTGGACTATCTCCTTCAAGTAGCTCATTGTTATAAGAGACAGTGGGTTACAAGCCTGGTCAAGATGGGGTAAAAATGGGATGCATTTTGCAGAATTTCAGTCTTGTTTCCCTGGAAAGCTGCCGAGAGAAATGCAGCCACAATATGTCCCAAGCAAATGAAAGCTAAGTATTTTCTGCAAAATTCAACTGATTTGTGAATACATCAGTGAATTTTTAACGTTGTTAAAGATTCCAGATAAGAGAAGCCATTCAATAAATCAGAATAACAAAATGTTTCAAATGGGAATATTTTGGCTCAGAAATAGCTTTGCTTTTGATGAGATTAAGGAGCTTAAATTTTTGTCTTTCACTTCAGCTGACACTACATTTTATTCACCAGATCCAAAATACATTCCATTTAGACGATGTCTAAGCAGTAATATTTAAAAACAGCACAATACTTCTTTATCAGAACTCCTATAACAAAATACATTATTGATCTCCTTCAGCATTACATATCTGCTAACATAAAGTAGCTGCAAGAATTAATTTTCTAGATTGTTGTCATTTTTGCTCTGATTCTGTCTTTGAGAAAATGATCTCTTTCCCCATGTAATCATCTAATGATGAT
Organism: Fratercula arctica; assembly: GCA_947846985.1. Classification (NCBI taxonomy): domain Eukaryota; kingdom Metazoa; phylum Chordata; class Aves; order Charadriiformes; family Alcidae; genus Fratercula; species Fratercula arctica. Next base: position 67,141,510 of record CANTUZ010000026.1, on the reverse strand, counting down.
TGCTAGGTGGATCTAGCACACCCTGGTAAGACACGTTGCTCACACAACCCCATCCTTTCTGTGACAATTAGAAATAGACCAAAACAGCAGCAGGCATCCCAACATCATCAAGCTCTATGAAAACTGATTTCTGTGTCTGTGATTTGTTCTTACTTCTGGTGACAAGTGAGGGATGTCCTGTGTGTTCAACATGTTACCAAGCGTTGCTCAACTAGAATGAAATGCTTACCTGAGCAGAGAGCATAAACAATAAAAATCCATCCCTCTTGAGTTGTACTTGCTCCTCAAATAAAATTATGTGGGATGTAGGTGCCACATGGGCCTTGTGACCAGTGCTGGACTGTATTTCTAAAGCAGCTGGAAAGAGCCAGGGTTTTCTGCGGAAAAAGCGCCATGACTACTTTTTTTTTTCTTTTTTTGAGTTTTTATTTTAATCCTGTTTTGTTCCCTACTGCTTTCACCAAGGAAATGAGACCTATGTAATCACACCACCTTTTTGCTTGCCTGGCACCCTGTCCCTCCCCACCGACAGCTCTGAACCCATTAGCCAATTTCTATCAGTCAGGCGTTTTGGAGTTAGCACACATAAACCACCACAAATTTCCAGAAAGACAGTGACTGGACTTTCCCAGTTTGTGCTTGCTCACTTAGTTGTCTCTCTGCCTCTTTCTCATTTTCTTGCACTCTCAATTAGTAAAACAGCCAGTCAACATGCTTCATAGGGCAAGTCAGCAAATGCAGATACCTGTAAATTAAGTGTGAGCCTTCCTGTCAATTTGGCAAGCAAACAGGCAAGAGAGTCCTAGCAGGGTGTAATGTGATTTACATCATGAAAGGGCACAGTAGGACTACTCTGCAGTGAGGAGGAACTCCAGTGGTTCAGAAAGAACAAGCAGAGATTGAATGAGGAAATTTTCACATTAAACTACTGCATCTCCCACAGGAATTGACTGCAGTGTAATATGTATTCAGAAAACAGGTTCTTGTTATTGTGTGGGGATTTGGGGCATTTCTACAGGATCTCCTGTAATAACAGTAGTGATCTGTGACAGCAGAGTAATGGTATTGGCCTCAGGATGGATCCTACTTTCTGTCCCTCTCTGAGCATGCTGACCTACAGGCTGCTCCCAAATTGCAGCTGGGGCAAAGATTTCCAGTGCTGGGTTGCTGCCAGCCACTGTTCCCTTATGTTTAATAACCATGAGACAATGAGAAGCCGAGAATGAGTCACAGCAGCAGCAGTGGTGCCATCAGTAAACAGTTGAAGGGCATTCTGGTGATGATGCAGCTTTTGCTCTGCATCCTCAACTGTAAAGAGCAAGCAATGAACTCATCATAATGCTTGCTTGTGAGCTTTCACTCCTCATGATCCTTCATCAGAAGATCCTCCCCTTTTCCCCCGACTTTTTCCATCCTCAATGAAGGGTTTGTTCTGATTTTTAGGGAAGAAGCCAGGTAAACTCCAAGCGGATCCTCCTGTTCTTGCTCTGGACTTGACCATAAAGGTGTCCTCTTCCTGCCTGTGAATTGAGCACTGTTGCCCTAAAGTTCCAAAGCAGAAGTAGAACAAAGCGAAGCAAAGCTAAGCTAAGCTAAACTCTGATTTCCTCATGAGCCTGGTGAACCAGCACATGACTTTGCAGAAAAAAATTATGTATGTGATCAGTCTGTATTTTTGTGATAAAGGTAACCAATCTTCTTCGTATCCGCAGTATCAAAAAAGACAGTGTTTCAGCTGAATTTTCCGTTATGCAACAAAACCCCCATACTGGTCATGAATACTGACTGTATAAACCCTACAAGAATGTGCTGCATAATTTTCCTTATAGCTTGATTAAAACTGCTAAAAATATTTCTATACCTCACCTACCCTACTTTGCAGAATTACTTCCTTTTTTTCCTTTTCATCTATATATTTTTACTGTGCTTTGCACCTTTGACAGCTCAGTTCCCCACAAATCCAAAATGTAACATTACATAGATCTTTTTCAGCAGATGATAGTTTTGGTATTTCATTTCACTCATAACTGCACTAAAGGCACAAGTATATAGGACCTTATAGTCCCCCAAATATCTGCCTGTAGGAGCTGAAAGTTGGCAGGTTAGCTACCTACACAAAGGCTTGGGCATTGTTTGTGCCCTATATACTAGTAAGCCCCCACGTATTTCTTACATCACATGAGAACTGTATAAAAAGTAGGATGGACAGGCTATAATGAGACAAAGAAATCTAGTTCACAAGAACAGGAAAGCTCCAACACGTTTCAAAGACAGGTGGAAATTCTGATCCTACAGTATTCAGTAACTCTAAAAATATCCTTCACTCAGTAGAACAGCAGAGCTTCCTTTCTCTCAGATTAAAGAAAAGGTATTAAGTTGCTCAGGTAAAAGGAACTATAGTGATGCCTTCCTAATCAGAGATAAATATCAGCTACTTCTGATCTGCTACATTGTCTGCTAAGTAATGACTCATTTTCTGCATTGTGCTCGGTATGTGAAGGACAACAGGAGAGCAAACCTTATCCACAGTCTCCTGTTACACTGGCGCATTTCCTTCAATCAGGGGCAGGCATTATGAAACACAGTTAGTGCAGTCACAAATTAAAAGCAGAAACACAGTCAGCAATTACAAAGGCTGTTGACACACCTAACTGATTGTTCCATAGCATTTCAAGGCTGTATGGCCTTGATTGGCTAAAACAGGACAGCCATGTAGAAAGTAGGTCTGCAGGTCAGTTTAGTGCCTGAAAACAAGTTCTTCTTTTAAGATGGCTTCTTTTCCCTTTATTCATACACATAATTTGCAAGATTTCTCAGGATAGGCAGGACAGATTTTTTCAGCAACCTTTTGTTAACCCGTGCCTCACCTGCTTTTGACTAGACTGCCAGCTGTTTCCCACAGTTAATGCACGCATGCATCCAAGCTCATACTCATTCAACTCAGAAAAAGAAAAAACTCAGGGTGTCTTCTCTGTCTTGGAACAGGGACAACTGGAGAGCCTGCCACTACTGTTCACTTTGGTGCTTGGAAAAGTCAAGAAAAGAGGTTTACTGGTCAGCTGCTATGAGACAAGTTACTTTTGGATCTGTGCTACCCATAAAATGCTTTTATGCAGCACTTCTGGCACCTGAATAGGAGATTAGATTTAGGGCTGAAATTCAAGGCAAATGTTTCCATTGCATAAGAATGCAGCAGTAGATATTCCTTGTGGGGATTCTTGAAAAGGTGTTGTCTTTATCAGGTTCTTACCTATCCTATGAGGGTTTCTTCTAAATGGTGCGAGCTAAAACTGTGAGGACTATCTGCTATTTTCTGGTAAATGCCAAGAGTTTAAACAATACCTTGCATTAAATGGTCTGGTTCCACTCCTCACCTGGCTCACTGACTGGCAAACTATGTCCTTGACTGATGCTCTTCCTATTTGGAAAGAGAACAGCCTTCACAGACCTACCTGATACTTTCACCTTTTGCTTTTGAAATCAGCCCGGGTGTCATGTCACCTCCCGAATTACAGTATTAGATTTCAGGTTACCCACTGTTTTGCTTCATTTAAACTCTCTGCACTGAGAACTACATATTACACAGATTTTAGTAATCTGGTATGTGCACTGTCATTCTGCTGTCGTATTGCATTATACCCCCTGGTTGTAATGCATACCCTGTATAAGATGAGTTTGTGCCGTGGTGTGATCTATTTCAGAGATTCACAGCAAACTAAGCGTACTGCTGAATCTTGTCCTGCTAAAGTATGGAGGGTTTAAGACTGTGACTGAAAGCTCTTGACAATATGTCTAGAAACCGTTTTATCCTGCAGAATAGATCATTTCAAAAAGGCACAGTAATTTTTGAGCCACTGAGTAACTGATGGTGTATATTCCATCAATTGGAATATGTATTGCTGGCAAGAAAATGGGTTATGATTATTTATATGTAAACATCCATTTGTTTTCATTTAGAACAGCAAACAATTATTCAGATAACCAATAGCGAGAGCAAGTAAATTTCCACCCCAATAGCTTTTGTTTTTTACCTGAGAAAAAACAAAAAACAATTCTGATAATGCATGATGTGTCTACTGAAATAATGTCCCTGTCCCTGGCTTTCAATGAGGATTTGCAATTAAATAACTTCAGAAGAAGGTATTAGAATAAAAAAGTAGCCAACGTAGTTGCACATTCATTTGCTTTGGGAACATCTGGAATGGCCACAGAGGAAACAATGGCTTTATCCTGACAGGCTGTGAGTGCTCTTCCTAAGACCTTTGCTACCTGAAGACTGAGGACTGAGAAAATACTTGAAGATGATCTTTCCAGGCAGAAATAATAGTCCTGCATAGGTCTAGATAATCTGTTCCCTCTTCTTCTGGAAGGGCCAGGTTTGACTACTCATGATCTTGGAAGCTGTGCATGCAGTTTGGTAGGATGACCAGGTCAAGTTGTGAATTCAATGAAATACTTTTCTTATTAAGGTAACAGTGTCCTTGGGAAAATGCAAATAATTTTAAAAAAGGTATTCATGAACATCTGAAAAAAAAAATGCATCTAAACCCACCTTCCTTCTAACCCTATTTGCATATATCATTAAGAACAGCAAAGGCTAGGTATGGACAGGAGACTCATTAGTAATGAAATACGATCAAGATCAAGATTTATTGCAAATGATGCAAAGCTTCAGGAAGCCATCTTTAGTGTGTGCAAATTAAGGGCTTTTGTTCTGATGAACTGACAGGACTGTACCATGCAGCAGAAAGGCAGAAGCAGAACTCCAAATAGTACCTACCACTGCTCATTCTTGCCCTCATTATAACATGGCCTGAGGCCTGGAGCATGACTTTTTTTTTCTTTCTTTTTTGTTTTTTTTCCTTCCCATACTGTAACGAGCTTTGCAGATTTGTACTGTAATGAAAGTGTTTGAAATTGATTTGACTGCTACTGTTATAAAAGTTCCAGATCAAAGAATTCAGCATCCACCCAAAATGGGGTTAAAATGCCTTTTCAAAATGGCTTTGCGTAAGAAATAGAACCCCCATCAGGCCCATTGATCCCATCATGTTTATTGTGGCTAACTGTAAATCATTCATAAACTACCAGATGGTGCTGGATGAGTTTGAGAATCATTATTTTGAGGAATATTGTGAGTTCGGATTTAATTTCAATCTCATTCCACAATATTTTTACATCGCTCCTTCTATCACAGTCATGGGCACCCTCCCATGCTAATTTGTAAAATGAATTTTACTGAATACCATCTAATCTTATTGCCATAGTTACAACCAAGAAATTGAAGATTGCAACACTGAGCTGAAAATAGCTGACTTGATACAAGGAAGGGGACTAATTCTTATGCAAATCTCTGTACTCAAATACAATCTGTTATTCAAAGAACAATGGGAAGTTTGATCTCTGGAAGCACGGACTTCTACTGTCTTTTCATTCTAGCAACAATCTGCAAAAAAGACTGAATGAAATGCATAAAAACGATAGGAGAAATACAGCGCTGGGGCCGAATGTTTGTCATACATGTTATTTGCCAATAGGAAAAAAAATGAGTTAAAGGAGCAGAAGTACTTATTTTGTTAAAGCCCACAGTTGTTAACAACTGAGCTCCTGCTGGCTGGAACAGCAGTCACACAGCCTTCTTCCCCAAGTTCCCTCTGCAGGATACTTTAAACAAGTAACAGGAAGGGTCTGATTGAATTCAGGACTTTCAGTATTTGAGCTGTTGCAGATTTCTACACCATCTCTTTATGCTTGTAGATTATGTAGTTTTTTGGTATTATGAGAAGAGGATGCAAAAGTTATATCACTTATTACTCCAAATATCCTTGAATCAAGTGGGGGAGTTCCAAGATATGGACAAAATGCCATATATCTGTGGCATTTTTCCCCTGTGCATGGGCTTTCTGAGGAGATTCTCTGTGGTGACCCCAAGGTATGGTGAAAAGATGCTGTACCTGGTCTGTGTGCAGGAAGAAGCTGGGGCAGTAGCTTGTATGACAGCAGTAACTCCTGAATCCACCATAGATCCTCTCACCCCAACTCTGTAAGTTGTGGCAACTGTAAATGACCCTCATTACTGTCCTCTGCGCTAGTAAAGCAAACTTAGGATGAGGGAAGAACATATAATGAAAAGGAAACAGAGGGAAAACGAGAGGAGTGTTTAAGAGAAAGGAAAACGTAGAGTAGAAATTCAATCTATTTTAGAGAGAGAGAGTAAGGGGGAGAAGTCCTAAAGAGATATCAAAGTGATACTGAAAACCAAATAATAACAAACAATTGAAAGTAACCAGAGTTTTCAGGAGGACAGGGGGAGGGTATGATAAACATATGACACAGAATAATAATGAAAAACACCTCAAACCCTACAGTTGGAAGAAGGAAAATAAATTTTAAGTTGTCCCTACAGAATTACAATTTAAAATCCGTTATCATTTTCCTATGCAGAACATGACACACTTTTTCTGGATGAAAGAAATCTCATTATAATGGATGTAATAATCAGACACATTAATAAAATGTTACCTGCTTTACTGGTGAACAGTCAGGATAGGAAATTTTACAGAGTCCTGCGAGCAGGGAGAGTTGGAGGAATACAAACCTTCCAAGAGGACATCGCCTCATAAAAAAAGCCCCATGTGTTACATTTACTTTAGTCTTCCACAATACACTCTGGTCTATCCATTACTCTTTTGTTCCACTCCCTTCTATTTTTTGGTGAGACCACCACCAGTCCTCTCCATGCCTCGCAAACATGGCAGCTGAAAAAGAAGGAACATTTCAGCTCTTCATTTTAAGCTAGCTTGATGCCACCTAAAATAGCAGGGTCTGCACAATTTAAAGTTTAACCTAAATCAGATCTTTGGACGTAAGAGAGCTCATACAGGAGCAGCTCTTCCATGCAGAAATGTCTAAGCAATCTCTTGCTACTGTTTCCTGCAATGTGAAGTGTTAGACCGCCTGAGAGTCTGAACAGCAATTACGACTGCAGAGGCGAGAAGCATTTGGGCAGTTGCTCCACACACATTCCCAGTGCAGAAGGACAGAGTACAACCAAAAGTTGACCTCAACTACCCACATTCATCACCACAAGAGGCATTTAAAGTAAAGGTTTTCCTTTTGTTAGAAAGCTTTTTTCTTTGTGCATGGCGGGGGTGTGTGTGTGTGTGTGTGACACTCATTCTTGCTCACACAGAAAATTATCAGAGCATTCTGAGCACATATTAAGAACTGGGAGAGCAAATATCTGCTAAAAGCTTTTCTGGAGCATAACCCTATATAAATCTTATTTCAGATGCTTCTGTCTGGTACCACTCAAAGCAGTGCAGAGAATCCCTATAGTAGCACAGAGGAGAAGAAGGGCTGGTTAAGGTCTTCTCAGAAAATAGATTTCCTCATCCAGATGTCACTTTGTTCCCCTCTTATCTATTTTGACCTGGACTGTCCTCTGCCACAAGTGCCCTGCAAGGACAAAGCAAAGCCCGGGCCCCTCACCAATGTAAGCTTTTCTCCTCTGGTAGCATTGGCCCTGGAGCTGCAGCCTACAGCACCTGCAGGGTCAGAAGCCCTCTTCTCCCAGCTGCCTCTTAGCTCATGGCGAGCCATCCCAGCAGTGCCCTGCTCCCTGACGGGTGGCTTGCTCCTGTCAAGCGGCTCTTCTACCTCTTCTCCCCAAACTAGTGGCAGAAAGATGGAAAAAGTGGCTGTACAGGGATCAAGTGCCTTTTGCTGCAGCAATCTGCTACCCTGAGCAACACCCGCAGGCTAGCACTGGCTCTGGCTATTCCCTTGACATTTCTCTCACCAGCCATGAAACTTAGGAAAAAGGACAAATTTTATCCAGGGGACAGCAGCAGAGTCAACTAAATCAAAGATGCTTAGAAATGTTGTAGTATTTGATGTATGCACTGGAAATTGACTAAGACCACTTTAACTTAATGAGAAATTAGCTAAAAGCTCAAGATCATGGATATTTACATTAACTGCAGCTAAAACTATAACATGACAGTGAAAGCATATCTGAAGAGACACATCAGCTGTGTTTCCTTATAGGTTTATTGGCCAAAACAAAAGTTACAAAAACAATAAGGTTGCCATAAAATATATCAAATTATACAGAACAACTGAGTAGCACAGTATAATTTGGAAAAAGCTACTGCAGCCAAAGAGAGAGAAAGGGGGTAGAAGTTTTTACAATGCTAGGGATGTGTGGAGGTCACAGATTAAGGCAGTTTGCAACCAGTATTTAATAACACGCTATATTATTGGGTTTTATTACACTGTATTCATTCCAATCAGCATTAGAAGTGTTTGCTGAAAAAAAGAAAAATGGTGTTCTATTCTTGTAAAGGGCAGGTTATAAAAAATACTTCCAATATTGTGTCCTAAATTGTGCAGTGCAAATGAAATTCCTCCTCTGTCTTCTTTTCCCTTCTTCCCTTATAAAAAAAAAAAAAGAAAAATAAAAAAGCTAAGAAGACTCCCTATTTCAATATATTTTATTTTCTAAATATTGAATGTTTAAAGTTAAAAAGTGGTGTACAGTTATTTGTACCTAGCATTTTGGCAATAATTTAGTTCTATAAATATTTATTCATTTGCTTAACTTCTTACAGCCATCAGTCTCTTACTGCAGTAGATGGGACTATTCACATACTTGGAAGACAGGCATTTGGGGAAATGTGTGGAGACTCAGGTTAAATGTGTATACCCATAAATGACTTAATCTGGGGAAGCTGTTTTATTTCAATGGCTTGTTTAGCAAGTTAACTGTGGGTGGACTGTCATTTGGAGTCTTCTTTTGCATTTGGTCTCCTAAAAACACTGGGAAATTCTAAACAAGGTAGAGTCAAGGTAGTCTTACTAAAGTTTTTCAGACTCTAATATCTCTGGTTGAGAAAACAGAGCTTTGCTATATGCTTGTCAGCTCTTCTAGTTGTTACCGCATAGATAACAAACCTATATAGAAACAACAATTCTTCAAAGGTTTAGAAATGAGATGTCTGGTTTCTTAGCTGAGTTCCATTGCTCAAAGCAACAAATATGCAATATAATAGACCTGCTTGGGTTGGGGGGGGGGCTCTGAAGGTCCAGTTCCTCCTCAAAGAAGGACCAACTTCAAAGTTATTTTAGATTGATCTGTGCTTCAGTTGTTTCCGTAAAATCTTTGGAGCTTCCTGCAATTTTAGGGTACAGACTTTGTCCAAATGTTTGTTCAAGTGTTTTGTTCAAGTATTTGTTTGATTGGAACTTCCTTAGAATACAGTATTACAGAATCCAACTCCTGCCTGTTTTACGCTGTTCCTACAGTTGTGTTTGCTCAAAGGAAAATCAGTTCAGTGACTGTTAGTCTTTGTGGCTTCCTGTGTAAAACAGCAGGATGTTCTTGATTGGGCAATACTTAATGTAAGTGGAAGCACTTGGTAGTCTTTGAGGAATGGCTGATATTTTCAATAGAGGCATTTAAGCCCCTTTTGAAATTTTGTGCACATGTATTTCTGTGTAGGACTTTTAAGCATGCTGACAATAAAAACAGTTAAAAAGCACTGTGTGCAAAATAACTCAAGGCAACATTATGTGTAATTGCAATTTTGTTCAGGGAGTTTTACTCAGCTGAGATGCGTTTGTGGTACAAAGTGAGTAAATGATGGCTGTTTCACTGTTTCAGTAGTAATACTTGTCTAGTTTATCTTGAGATTTCATCCTCATTATTGTTAGGGCTGAACACAAATATTCATGTAAGAGTGCAATCATGAAAAGAAGCTTCAAGATGATCCTGGTAGTAGCTGCTATGTCACGTTACTCCTTTTTTGTTTTTAGCTGAACTGGACAAGAAGTTCTGAGTTCACTTCAAGCATCAGTCCACTGTCTCTGGCTGATCCGTCATGGTGTTACCTTAGCTGTTAGATTGGCAAGATAGCTGTCATTTTCTGTAAATAGATTTTGCATCCAGTCATTGTTACTCATTTCAGGGAACCACTACAGAAACTGACATCGGGATGTAACAATGTTCTTTTATTTTGCTTTTTTCATAGTCAAGTGTCAGCTTGCTCTCAGCTAAGAAATTGTTACGGGTTCTAAGTATGTCAAAGGTATTTTCTTTTATCTAACAAACCTAGAAGCTTCTTGGTGAATGCCTCAATTTTGTACTAGGTATGTTCTTTCCTTCTGAAATTGTGGTTATTAAATGAGAAGAAAGTATCAGAGGTCAGCAATCCGGCAAATCTATGGCTAATTTATGGTTACATTTCAAAATGACATGACAGTCAAGAAAAAAAAAAAAGATAACAGTAATGAGAACTACAACAACAGACAAGTACTTTGCCTCCAGAAATACTCAGAAAACACCAAAGAAGAGCTTTTGGGAGATAGTTTTGGGGCCATAAATAGTTGGTGTTTGTAGGGTTTCTTTAAAAATGGGGGAGTACTTATGGCATTTCAGAAAGACAGGACAAAGCCAAGCCTCAGGGAACTTACTTCTAATTATGGGACACCTGAGTTGGGGATACTTGCCTTACTGTCTAGCTATTGTGGATCCTTTCAAAGTACCCAGGCTGCCATGGGTTCACCAACCACATTCTGAAAACACTTCAATTGGTTTGAGAGTTTTTTACACTTAATCTCATTTTTTCAAAGATTTATTCCTTAATGTTCCCTGAATTTTTGATTTATTTTTTTTTTTTAAAGGCTACTTCTAATCTGAAAGAAGTGCCTGTGGAATGTTCTTATATTCTAGTGGCAGATCCTTTCAAGGAGGCAAAGCAAGGGGAAGTCTCAACACAAAATTTACAGAGATGATATAATTGGCTTCCAGTTAATGTTATATTTTTGTTCATACTACATTTTTGTGCCATCACAGTCCGAACAGACGTTTGATGCTTACTATTTTTAAGGTGTTGATTAGTTGCCACCAGTCAAACATAGTATTCTTTTCCATATTCCATCAAGTAAAACTTCCCAAATACTTTTCTTGTTGTGACTGATTTGTATATATACCTATTTGAAAGATTAATCTTTTTTGAATCTGCAACAAATAATCATGACAATAAGACTGTTTGAATGTCTCCAGATGGTAAGGGTTAAAGAACCTTGAGTAAGGTTGATGCAGCATTTTTTTTTTAATTAATATGTATATTTGTTGTTTAACATGGTTCAATCTAAGGCTTGCTGAACATGTCCTATATCACCCATTATGTTTGAGCAGTGTCAAGTACACCACGGCACTGCTGTAGATATTAATAGTGTAGCACTGTAAACGTCACTAAGTGCTTTCAATCCTCTGTGATACATTAATTAACAATTTTGATAAAAGATGAACAGCTGTGTTGGAAACTAACCCAAATGCTTATTGATATCTGAAGAAGGAAAAATTGCTATTGATTTGTATGGGTATTGGACAAGACCTTTAATAAATGCTAATAGAAACTGGTAAGTCTGTTAAGATTTGCTTTGCTTTCTCTGTATGATCAAAAGGAGATTTTCTCTGCCAGCAATGTAAATCCAGGCTTATGTGCAGAGTTAGGCACAGGCAGCCTAGATATTGCTATGCTGCCACATGTTTGGAGACTTCAATAGATGAATAGAACGTTGCCAAAAACATACATCTGCCCAAACGGAGAAAGCATGTAAAAATGAAGATACACCCACATCAGTGAAATGCTGACAAGCACGAATCTAACTGTGTTGAAACAGTGTTTCAGAGGGCAATGGAAAGTGAGAAGTAATTTTAGGAAGCTGCTTCTATTTGTAGTAATGTATTTCTGCTCCAGTGTTGTATTAGCTGCTTCCTGTAAATATGTGTTTACTGCAGTCACTCTACAGTGAAAGAGAAAGGTCACACAATGCACGCAACACTTTTTATCCTATTAGTTCTGCTATGGAGATGCAACAGAGTAAAACAAATCGAAGATACGCGAGTATGAGTGTTTGAAGGGTGTTCAGTGAACTTACAGGAAAGAGCAGGTGTTGGTTACAGTGATATGGAAAGCACATTAGAAACCTTTTGGTTGTGCAATTAACTTGACATCTCCTTGTAGCATGAAGTATGGACAGTTTTTCAGGATTTTGTATAACTTTACTTTGAAGAGGTGATGAATTATTTGAACAGTAGAATCACTCACTGAACTTCAAAGTGGTGACAAAATTTTGAAAGGGATATTATCTTCCGTCCTCAAGATTTTAGTCAGCCTCTATTAGCAGAGATCAAGGGACAGTTTATTCAGCTTTGGCCTAAAACTTTCTCTGAAGCATCTGACATAGATCACCACCAACAGGAAACGTACACTCCTAGATGGACTTCAGTGTTGATTTGATATGATAAATAGTGTCCTTCTGTGTGTCTGTATCGAACAGGAAACTAGATAGGTGCAAAAAAGGAAGATACTTCCACGTCTATAAGAGACCTAAATGAATATTGCAAAATAAAAGGTCTTTTAAAGATTCCTTTTCATTTTCAAAGGAATTTAACTCAAATGTGTTTACAGTTTTGTGTATCTTACACAGATACTGAAGAATGTTTGTGAGAAACCTAAGTACATTCACTGAAGTTAAGTATCATCCCTTTCGCTTCATAGATGAAGATTCTGATGCAGGCAGACTACTCACAGAGCTGTTTCAAATGCTGATACAGCAAAGTGCATGCACTTTGACCTACTGGATAGATAAGAATGATGCAATTTATTTATAGTCAGTTAAAATTGTCAAGACCATTTGTCATCAACAATCGCATCAAATTTCTCTGATTCCTTGACTAATTCTAATTCCACCTAATTCTAATTCACATATACAGAAGTGAGATGCTGTATTTTAAACTATGCATAAAATCACACTTTTTACAGAGGACTCAAACTAATATCTGACAGAGAAATGAAGAAGCTGAGGAGATATTCGCTGGGGTAAATATTGAAATTATATAGATTTACTGAAATAATTTAATTGATAAATGCATTTACTGCAGGTAAAGGCTCTTTTTCAACAATATCTTACTCGTTACAGAAGAACTTTTGGCTTGAAAATATACATTCCAGCTGTCTGTACTTTTTAAAAAAGACATAAGACACTAAAGCTTGAGGTGTTCATATACATTTTCCCTGTATCAGACAAAAGCAATAATGATAGTGACCCGTTCTACTAGTCTACTGGGAGCAATGCAGAAATATGAATGTATAAACTCAGAACTGTTAGACATGTAGAATCAGTAACCTTTGCTTTTCAGTGACTGTATACAATTTTGATCAGTATAAGAGGAAATAACGCAGCTGTAGAACTTCACTGTTTGAAGATGATGTCACTAAAGAGACTGTCACTAATGGATGAAGGAAGCCAAGGTTTCCTACAGTACTAGGACAGTAGTTAAAACAATCTTTTGCTGTTTCTTTGATGACTTGATGGTAATGCTGAAGAAATGAAAGAAGCTGTGTCCCACTTGGAAACCTGATGTCCTGGCAGGCAGTTCACCCAAAGAAAAAAACGCTTTGCTGTCAGTGTAGGGAAATGCTTCTCTGACCCGTGCAGGTGCAAGCAGTCTACTGATGGCACCACTGAAGTGCTCTTGGTAAGAGTTAGAGGGGTGGGTAGAAAAAATGTGCTTTTCCTGTCACCATATGGTTTGGGAGTTTGTCTCATTAGGAAGAAACTGGCTTAAGCTTCATAACAATTGTCTTTCAGAAATCCTTCTGACTGATCCAAATGTCAGGGGGTATCTTATCCCTCTTAGGCATTACAATACCTTTGTAGAATAGAGATTAGGAAATTAAGCCCTTGCAGTTTCTTTAGCATGGGTATTTTTTCTGTATTTCTTAATCCCTGTCTTTTTCTTTTTGCTGTGCTTTTTGCAATATGGAATTTGGTGCTCCATGATGTGAAGAATGACTCCTTTGTCTCTTTCCCACTGTTTTGTTCTTGGGCTGAGCTGCTCAAACGTGCTTTCATATGTTGACGAGCTCATGGGTTTAATGCCTTAAATAAGTCAAAAAAAAAAAAAAAAAAGGAATGGGCTGATGAACTTGATTACACTGAAAAATCAAGAGAGACAATTTAATTTAAAGGTTCCATCATTACAGATTCATTGGAAATACTGCTGATCATAATGAATTTGTTTAGTATTCATGGGACGCTACATACATTTCCATAGATTATACTCTTGTGAGATACAGCCTCACTTAACCATTGGCTATTCCTACTGAGTGTATTAGAGTAAACAGTTTTATCAAATGGTGAATTCCACCTATTGCCAAGTGTTCAGGGTACAATTGTTATGCTTGACTAGCCAGATATTTAGCTTCTCTGTGCTGCAGAAGTGACTGACCTCCTGCATAACTGTGTAATTTACTTCAGGATTACAGCTAATCAGGAGGTCTCTGCACACTGCTGCTTTTTTTTCCATGATGTTTTTCTTGGTCATTTTGGCTGTATTAAAAATTATGGTGGAAACCTGTGCAAATGTTTAGGAAGTCTTTGTAAGTACTATTAAATTGTGTACTTACTAAGGTGCTTTTTCTCTCCTTGCTGGCCCACGGCACAAACATTCCTTGAAAAGCTCAACACAGCATCCTATAGCAAGTCATGCTTCCCTAATCCTAACTCCTTCCGCCTGAGGTCGCGTGCTTTTTCCTCCTTGGTTTTACTTTATTTTTATTTTTTTTTTTCTCTGTTAAAAAGTATATGTTTGTCAGTAGCTCATATGCTAAGATTTAGTAGTAGAAGCACAGTCTTTCATGAGTCAAAAGTCACAACATTTTGCTCCCTTGATATGTTTTTCCTTATCTAAAAGCTGTAAGCTCCAACAAATTCTCCAGCACCATTCCAGTATGAGACAGAGATAGAGGAGACTACCAATAGCAGGAAATGGAGAGCGTAACTATAAATTGTGTAACTGCTGAGAGGCCTGTTTTTGCAGTCCTGGGACTGTGGAGTATTTACTTCCAACAGCAACCCACTACTTGTTTGCAGTGTACTCCTACTTACAGACGGCAAAGGTTGAATATGTAACTTTAAGTCTTTATTCTCTGAGTGTTGTCATTCAAGAAGAATTAGAAAAGAGCTCATCTTTTGCAATTTAAGTCCTTTATTTGAACTATAATGGTGACAATGCTGTGTGTCAAGAACGTACTTACTTGTCTATATACTTACAATACAAAAAGTATTTATGTTTATGCTGCGCTGCCCACTGCAGCTGAGTGCTCTGCAGAAAAGCTGCAGCGAAAGCAGGAATTCTGTTAACTGTCCTAGTGCTGTCAGCAACAATGCTACTATTAACAAAACAAGTTAAAATAAGGCCACTCTGCCAGCTGCAAGTGGTGGCATTGTCAACCTGCCTCAAACTTATGTCATCAGTGTCCCGATGACACTAACTAAATTTCAAATGATTAAGGGGAGAAGACTGGCAGAGGTAAAATCCATCTCTCAGAAAAGGATAGTGAGAATGGCCCAGCTGCTGCAATGGAGATATTGCAGGGACACGGGCTTAACACTGTAAAACCTTGAAATTACACAAATGTCAGTTCTGTGTGTCCTTTCCTTATGTTTCAAGACTCATCCACGATGGCCTAATTTCTTCATGGTATATGTAAATGAGAAGTACCAGCAGCCTTGCTTAGCTATCTCCTGATGTGCTACAAAGCGCAGCAACTGTTTGGGCTTCATTTGGGTCTTCTACTGAGTTTCTCTTCCCTTTTTATAGATATCCTTGCAGAGTGCTATCATACACATAAAACATTTCATTAAGCTTGCTCAGTCAGTCAGCAAACATGAATGACTTAGGACAGATATTCTCCTAGAACAGCTGGAACAAACTTGCATAGCAATGGTAGCATCCTATCCCTCTCTCCTTCAAGGATTTAGCATAGTGAGACAGGGAGTGTGTATTCACTCATTGGCCCCCAGTTTGCACAAAATGAACTGTTTAACCATTCACTTATTGCTGCTGTAGATGATCCTGCTGTGAAAGTCATATTCTCTGCTTAAACATGTAGCTGTACAATGCAATGTCAAAGAGATTGCTTGGGATTAGTAGCCACAAGCATATGCTGAACTTTAACACATTATCTGTCTCATCATGGTTATGATTGTTCTTGCCTAAATAGGGAGTTTCATGAATACCATGTAGGCAAGATGATACTTGATGGAGTACCTGGTATTCTGCTGACTAGAGGGCATGGCTTTGTATGTAGTCCAAACCAGCATTGCTGGGGCCATCCATAACACTTTAATTTTTCCCAGGCAACACTCTCTGCTTCTGGATATTAAGAATGCTTCTGGTATTTTTTTATTAGAGTAAGTTCACCTTGATCTGCTGGGTAACTTCAATTACCTGTGCCAGGAATCTCATGTCTAGAGAACAGAATAGTTGAAGTGAGTAATTCAGATTCCTAAACACACATGCTAAAGATCTATGTAGAAACAGGATGTGGGTAAATTACCCACAGGGATCAGAGACACACATCAACACACTGTTTGTCAGGAATATAAATTCTTATATCTTCAAAAGAAAACTTTGGAAAGTGAAATAGCACAACATCCATATAGGAAAAAAACCAAACCCCTGCAACAAAACCACTCACAGACAACAAATGTGTTGGTCTTACAGAAGACGCATAAACAAGCCAGGATATACATGGATGTATACTCTTTTCTAGGCCCTAAGTGTCATCTGACATCCCGGCGATAATTCATATTTAGATGTGAACTTTAATACCAAATCTTAAGTATTAGTCCCTTGATGGGCTTGCACAGACTCAATCACTCCTGTATCCCAAAGTCACTTTATTAGTCCCATCTTTCTACATAGATTTATGGATTGAGTATTAAAGAAGTATGTAATTAATTTTCAGATCACTTTTTTCTGATAAAACAAAACAGTAGATTAGCTTCACTTTTTATTACATTTTATTTACATATAGAGTTATGAAGTAAGGAGTCAGTTTTGTTTGCAGTCAGCATTTACAGCTGACTTTTAATTAACTTCCCTCCATAATTTTTAATATAGTTCTTTTGCTGAATAATATTTCTATTCCACAATGGCTGAAAGTACAGCCAGTACAGCAACAGAGGAAAAAAAATGGCCCCACATATTACTGAACCATTATATTTGCAGCAGCTCTCTGCCAAGAGACTTTTCAAAGCAGTCAAACAATAAATTCATTAGAATGCCAAAATAGGGCACCAGGGGCCAAACCTTGATCCTGTTGAAATCAGTAGCTGATGTACTGAGCAGTGCTGGTATTTGGCCCCTAAAACTATTCAAATATCTTTGGTTCAAGCAAAATAACAGACTATTACTGCAAATCTAACCTTCATTAAATTTTCTGTGCACTTAGATCTTCATATGAATTGGGGAATAGGTTTTGTTTGAACTGAATACTACTTATATTTGATTTTTAAAGTGAATTTTAATGTTTTATTCTCTCCAGATTTCTATTATACTCAGGGAACAAAAGTGCAGCTAGTAAACTCCCATCTATCTATCTATCTATCTATCTATCTATCTATCTATCTATCTATCTATCTATCTATCTATCTACACTTCCATGGAGACCAGGTAGCTGAGTGAGTAACAGCCCAACTTCTTATTTCAAAGGTTGCAGGTTCAACCTGATTGAGCTCTGTTTTAATTAAACTTTTTGTTTGCTTGTCCACAAGCTATTACATGTAAAAGTCAACCATGGTGTAAAAAAAATGTCTATTTACACTTACAGTTAGACGGAGTCCATTCCTTTGTGCATAACAGACCAGAAAAAGACTAGGAATAGTTAGCACAGACATGTCTTTATCTCAGTACAAAACCACACAATTGCTTAACAAAAACTAGGCAACTTTCTGGTTCCTAAACTATGTATTTATTGGAAAAGAAGAGTCACAACATGGGTTCTGTCCTTCTGCTTACTGGCTTAAAGCATCTATGGGCCAGGAAAGCTGAAAGAAATAATTAATTCATATCTACCTGTGGGTTTTGTGATACTAAAGACTGGAATTGCTGAGAGTACCATCACCAGTAGGCAGAGTAGTTTGGTATTTCTAGTGCACAACACCTTTAAGAGCAGTTTCAACAGACTTGTGTTTTATGGGGTGTTGGAAAACTCACTACATTTGGTCAGAGGTGCATACCTGAAACTTTGTGCATCTTACAGTCTTTGGGAAAGATCTAGGTCTGTGGCAGATGACAGCAGACGAAGAGTGCTATTTGGTCCTGTCATTAACGTGTTCCAGTAAGGGTAATAGTGATGACTCAGAGGGGTGCCAAACACAGTTAGACCTTCATATGTGTGCAACTTCTACGTATCTTGTCAGGAATACCCAAAATTCAGGTCAACATTTCAAGCAATTTGCTTGCTCTTCCCTGAAGGAAGGGTATATAGGACAAAATGTAGTGCAGCTTAACGTGCTTCCTACCTTTGTGTTATTTTAGGAGTATGAGTGGACAGGGGAAGTAATTACTTGTGGAAATAAACAAAAGCTATTGGCTTTCACAGGTTCATTTCCATGGGTCAAAAGAATAGACTTCATTTTACAAGTAAAGACATACAGAAAGAAATTTTCCATAGAGCAGAATACTCTGTAGCAACAAAGACCAGAAATTATGAGGCACACACATACCTCCTTGCAGAGTATTCGTCAACAGATGGATGTTTTCTGTGGTCTGAGACACGCTCTCAGTGGAGAAAGCAGCCTGTCAAAAATGATAAAGATGCAATGTATTTGCAAGTGCACAGGAAAGTGATGTGTCTCTGTGAAGAGTGGAGGTGAAGCAAATGAATATTACCCACTTCACTGAGAGAATGAGGACTGATACAGAGTACAATTAACCTATGTTAACATTCAGATGGAGTCTGTCTAGTATACCTAACACTTCTCTAATTAAATGAAAACAATCTGAGCCAGAACTTACCGTATGCAAAAAAGATTGAAATGATCAGTCAATCAATTTAGCCATCTAATGAACTCTCTTCAAAAGAGTGGTTAGTTAAATGGTGACATCAAATATGCAAAGTTAAAAATAAGAAACTTAAGCCATTGATTGAGCTAAAGCCCACAAAGTGCAACTGCAGCTTTGAGGAGACTTGGATGGGGTTTGCATGACCAATTCCCCACATTTCTGAAGGTCAAGGCTATTTTGTCAATATTTTTTTAAAAAAGAGTATTACGAGAATCAAAATTAACTAAAACAGTGCCTGTGAGTATGTTGGATGATGATTGCTTTTATTGTAATCTATGTGCTGTGTAAGATACTATGTTTTTAAACCACATGAGTTTTTTTAAGTTCTGGAAGCCGTGGTCTTTCAAAGCATATCTCATTTAAGAAGAGCCAGGTCTTGCAGTTTATATTTACCTTACCAGCTTGAATAAAGTACTTTATTCTAATGATGATTCTATCTTGCAACTACATGAAAGATTTTTTTACAAGGTAGATGCTTAATGCCAGTTCCTCTTTCACACATTGTAAAATTAGGTCCAAAGCTAAAATATTGTAATCACTAAATATTTTGGGATAGTTTTGAAGGAATGAGTCATATTCTTGTTTCTTTCTATATTGTTACCCTAACAAAAATTTTCAGAGGGAAGGTCACACTTTTTTTCTCTGACCTGGCTGACTAAGTCACTCATTAGGATAAGAGGCATTTGAATAATACAGAATAATCTGAATTTACCATTTATAGTCCAGGGTCACATACATTGAAATAAACTGTAGCAAGGTATAGCTATGCACGCGGACCATTTGATCAGTGTAGGAGCACAAATCCTTACCCCCTCTATGTTGTGTTCAAGTAAGGATTGGACCAGGAACAGGTGACAGGCTAAAGGAAGGGGTATTGCCAACAGGCCATAGAGTGGTTTACATGGAAAGGCTCTTCTGTTCTATCCACATGCAACATAGTAATTTGTATATCATATGAATCTTGAAATTTTTATTTGCTAATTATCTGTTTCTTGGATCATAAAATTTTACTCTTACAAGAAGTTTCATTTTGGCTGTTCGTTTGACACCTATTAATGTAAGGACAAGAACATCCCACCTGTTAAAATTTTTGCTTTTTTTTAGAGTAATTTTGGCTGTTAGAGATTACATCCTGAACTCCTATCCATTCTTTAATTTTTTTTAGAATTAAATTAGGAACAGAGATGTTTTAAACTGCTTTGAATATCGGAGACCTCATCTGCTTCGGAGAAGTTCTCTAGCTGCCCCCATCCCAGGCAGCCATAAAGAGAAGGGCATTTCAAAATACAGCAGCAACTTGTATCCCAGACGCTGGATTCTGCATTGCTTTATTTTTGTTACTGCCTTCTTCTTTTATTGCTTTTTAAGGTCTTGATGCTATTTCTCAATAAGAAGTGGAGTGCTCACCCATTTCCGAAGTCAGATGCTCATAACAATGATGTGCCAAATGTGTGTGTCAGGTGCAATTCATGCATGTTGCAGATGTCACGCAGGTCTGGAGGCAGTTCAGACAGGACACCAGTAAGTCCAAAGATAACGGGTCAGGTTAAGTCATGGTACAAACCATGAGAATAAAAACTGCCAGCAATGGCCCGTCCAATCAGAGTAGTTTAGGTTTTAATGCTACAAAAAGCAGATGACTTTCAAGGGACAATTTTTTTTCCCTGTGTGTGGGCTCTAGTGTTAATCTGAAACATGTTTAGTAATATATTTGTATTGGTTTTGGCTTCAGACCACTGGACCAAAAGGCGAGGATTTGTTCTTTGTTTCTTTGTTTGAGCAAAAATCTCCTACCTCTTTTCCCAGCACACAAACCCAAACCAGCGACAGATAACTGTGCTGGACAGTGAGTAAATGTGTGCATGCATGGGATGACATGAAAAATAACTAAATTTATTTGACAGCATATATCAACACCTGTGTTTTCTGCAGTGCTTATTGACTCACACCGTGAATAACTCTGAACGCAGCTTTGATCATATTCCTCTAAGATACTAGCTTGTTCATGCTTTAGAAGGATTAAGGTTCCCCCCTGACAGCTAAACAACAACCAGTTATGAACGAGGTGCTCATATAGACGTGAAAAGAAAAAAATAAAATTGAAAAGGTTTGCCTGATGTTCAGATCTGATCTGGACTGTCTGTGTTTCACACAGGTTACACAGTGTTTGCCAAGTTACTGGGTTAGAAAGCAACTTCATCAAAATGCCTGCTGCCAGTGAGGCCGAGGCCGCAGCAGCTGCCGGATGACTCACGCTGGGGCCTGGGGGCGGCTGGGCTCTCACATCCTGCAGCGCCCCAGACCCTTCCCTCCCAGACCAGCTGAAGGACGTTTCTCCTGGCACTTCCTTGCCACAGATTTGGCAGGAACTGGGTGCCCTGACGGTGGTCTGGAGAGGGCAGAATTATATGGGCACAGTTTGGGACAAGACGTATCTTTAAACTTTAGGATGAAATCACATTTGGTTTTGTGCCTCAGGACCAGATATTTGCAAGGGGCAGGAAGCAGTAAAGCAGTTTCCACCTCCCTCAGATATCCCTGTTGTCTTTCAACTTAATTATCTGACGTGGCTGACACAATGACACATAAAATATTTTGAAGTCACTTTGGAGAATGGACTCCGGTCCCATAATGGGTCTTAGGCTGGAAATGAGAAAGTTTTGTTCTTAAAGACAGCCAGCGCTCAGTTGCTTTTCCCAACTCTATTGCAAGCACTTGGGAGACAAATTATGTGCTTTACATGAGCATAGTCATGGATTATTTTGTTCATTTCCTGAATGGAAGGGAAATTTAAACCACATTTGGCTTAGAAGCGCAAAACTGTTGGTACATCTGGAAACAAAAATGAAGACCACCTCAAAGGGCTCCAAAAAAAGTGTGAAGGAAATGAACTTTATCCTATGATGATCAGAAAGGATATCACAGGACATACTGAAGAATTAATGAAACACACTTCAAGAACTAAGGCTGCGTGACAGGAGGCTGGCTGTAACCAGGTTTGCTCAGTAAAATATTAAAGGCCATTTCTCCCTACCCATTTACTTTGACTTACTACAGAGCACTTTAGGAAGGGTAAGAGACTAATAGGTACTGAAGAGGCTGTGACTGCAGAGTGCAACAGAGGGTAATAGCATGAAAGTTCTGCAGAGAAAATCTGGTCAGAAAGTGTAAATCAAACAGGGTTGCCCTGGAAACAGACATTTCAGTAAAGCTGACATCTTTCAAGCAGCATTTTATAGATCAGCATTTGTTTTAGAAATGGAATTATTTAAAAAATATCAAAATGGCATATTGCACCATTTTATTTATTTTTACTTTGAAAAGGCTTTCAGTAATGTTAAAATATTGCAATGTTTATACAAATGTTTTGAAGATTGGAATGTGACCACAGCTTTTTTACCAAAACAGTTTTCCCTCCTAAATTAACTTCATGAATCATTTCTGAATGTCGACTTTTATTCCCACTCTGTATTAAGAACTACAGGGGGAAAAAAAAAAACAGTTGGGTAGAAATCCATTCTCTAACAAGTTCTTCTATGTGATTTAGTTGCTGGTCTTAAACATGTACTTTGTTGTATTTTGTAAGTACCTCCAGACTGTACCCCGCTGCTCATCAACTACCCAGATAGAAACAGGGCACAGAAAAAGTACGCAGATCAGCAGCAAGGCTTAGTCATGCTGCTCCAGGTCTTAGATGACCTTGAAGCAAGGCTGAGTCACTAAAACACTCAATGGAACGCACACAGCAAGGTCACTGCTTCATTCTTCAACTAGAGCTGAGTTCTGGGCAACTTCCTCGCTGCTCAGAAGATCAAAGGAGAACTCTGCCTCTTCTTCAGGCGTGGTCCTTCCCAAGGCTGACCTGAGATGAGTCAGGCAATCACCAGACCTGCCAGAGGGCTGTGCATTGCCTGTGAAGGCGGAACACTCAAAAAATTGATATTAGGCTTGCCTGAATAACTTGTCCCAAAGTTGTCATTATTGTGAGTATTAACCATTTCTTCTTAGCCCCACATCATAATGATCAGTATATAATGTTGAAATAGATGGATGATAAATCAAAGTCTTAAGTGAGGTGAAATCTCCTGGAAATGTGAAATAAATTTTAAAAAAAGTAATAAAAATCATCTAGCACAGCATCTGTGGGTTTTGCTTTTATAGCTCAGAAACAAGAATATTTTTACAATAATCCTTTGAACTCACTCTAGATTAAGGCTGGGAAAGAAGTGGGTGTTCACACACACAGGACTGTGGCATGATTTTTTTTTTTAAAGTGTAGTTATTGTTTTGAAAATGACCAAACTAGAGAATAATATACGAATCACTGAATCTCTCAGTCATTCAACCCGGAGCAAGCACTTAATTCTCCATTCCAGACAGCAGATGTCCAGATTTTCTGAATTCTGACCTGTACTGAAATGTTGGAAGACAATTTTGCTAATCTTTGCTATATCAAAGGTTGTTGAGCTACCTCAGGGTTCCTTAGGTTATCTTTTAACTGGTGATGGGTGAACTGTGATAGATTTAGAGATCTGTGTGACCATCTGGAATGGCTAAGGTGCTCTCTGAACAACTTTGTTGACTGCAAGATATGTAAAGGAGCATTCAGGAGGGTGAATTCAATGTGGTGTCATTGCTCACAAAATGTGACATTGTGAAAGAGCCATAAAAGTAAATCCTATGTATTTCTGCTTAATTCTATTACGTATTATTACACTGGTTATTTTGAATTTAGTTTCAGTAAATATATGAGATTCTATTCAGTGGTATAAAAGAACCATAGAAGAGGGAAAAAGATGTCGAAGATCATTCTAGAAATCTCCAATAAAAAAGCTAGTGATAAGAGCGACGTACTTTAAAAGCAACTATTTTATGCTTGACCTGAACTAGAAACTAATCTTCCTAAACTTGGAGTCTCAGCTCCCCAGTGGAATAATTAAACGGATGTTTCTAGCTAGAATGTTTTACATTATATCACAATTGTTTAACAGTTCACTATGTCTAGGATTGACTCTGACTGTTCCTAATTTGTCTTGAAGGAGGAAATTGCTCTGTTGTGTTTTTTTGGTTGTTTTATTTTTTTGTTTGTTTGTTTGGTTGGTTTTTTTTGTTTGTTTTTAAATTGGCTCAAGCAGGGTTGTTTGAAGCCACCCAGGAGGTGTAGGATTTTACAAGCAGTCCTCCTATCAGCAGAACAAGGGCGAATGATGATGTAATTGTTGTGAAGCAGAGAATGTATTATGTGAAGGTGCTGATAGCATTCACTGAGCCCACTGTATCACAAGGCAATGCATGCCTGGAGGGGTGGGCTGGGTGCAGAAGAACTCCCAGGCCTCCCTCCCACCAGCTGCTCCAGCTGACAGGTCCTATGCCTGATCTCACAAGCGCTGATGGTGACAGACAGAAAAGGACAGTGAGTAAGATGCAGATCTGGGAGCTGGAGCCTCCTGAGCTGCTGTGATGCTGCGGTCCAGGCTTGCTGCTGTGTGAGCACAGCATCCCTTCTGCATTTCAGTTCCTACGTCTTCCACAGCAACTGGAAGGAACTACCCAACTAAAAGTCCCAGTCTACTGTCAGGGCCTCCTGTTATCACTTGCTACTGTTACTGACATAGTCTCTACAACCCTGATGCACTTCTTCTGGCAGCCCTGCTGATGACATCTTTAAAAGGGAATCCTTTAGAGAACCGCCTTTTTCATTCTCTGCTCCCACTCTCAGCTCTCAGCGCTGCCAACATCAACTAGAAGTTATTATTTCTTCTGTAAATCCGCTAGTTACTCCTACACTACTCCCACAGTCTCACAGTTTCTATGACTGCCCAGTGCCCCACAGCTCTGAGCACTGACCACACAGACCATTCCTTGTGCACGATGTGAAGCCCACCACGAAGGGCCATGACCTTAGAAAGGAATTGTTTTCATTTAAGTACAGTCTTTCATAAGTGGGTTAAGAGTCTAATGGGTAAACACAGGTCCTGGCCCTGGAGATACTCTTTAAGATCTTCAAGAAGCCTGTTTATCAGAGCTTGAAAGAAACCTCACTGTCGCCTTACAGTAAATCAAACGATCCCTTTCCCTGTGCTCTCATTTGTGGTTTGAATCATTTACAATAAGCCTGTTTTCAGAGGCAGAAACAGGTGGTTGGGTTGGGGGGTGGATAAAACTCAAAGCTCTTTTATGAATGCAACTTCAGAGGAAATATGGTAAAAGGGCTATGATTGACCTGCACGTGAAAATATGAGATAAAACCAGAAGGTGCAGCCCAAGCTGGCTTCTAATTAGCTTGGTCTGATAGTGAGCACAGTCTTCATTTAAAAAGGTGCAAAAAGGTACAAAAAGCCACAAACGGTGACCCAGAATACTGGCTGTGTTGCAGCAGCTTCATGCTGACAGATCAGCATGTGGGAATCATAAGTCCAAACCCAGAGAGCTCTGCCTGCAAAATCAAATCCTCAGGTGATGCTGGCCTCACACACCACCTCCCAGAACATCTTTCTTCCAGCTGCTGGGAGAGCCAAGGAAAAGACAAATATGGATTACTTTGGTGTCCTTTGGAGGCCCCTGGGCACAGACACAAAGCAAAGATGCTGTACGTCTTCTCTGCTCTGCCCAGGGCTGTGAGTGAGAAGCCAGGCAGTGACACTGCCGAGGAAAGGTGAGTCCAGGCTGGACTCTGCCCAGGATCAATTCCACAAAGTGAATTTTTCTCTTCAGTGCAAGGTATTTGCAAACATTTGGCACTATCAACTCAGGAATGCGAGAACACAAACAACTGGCTGTGTCCCAGCACTATTGGAGAGTTATCTCTAAGAAACTAGCAACAGTGATAATGTTCTATATCTTCTGTGACCCAGAAAAGGCAGCACACCCTATTCAGTGCCGGGTATCTATGAGATGCCAGATCCATCAGGTTACTGAGGAATTCACTCACATGTTTAATAACCTTAAAAATTAATCTCATTCGTGAAACCTTCCAAAAGCCATACTATGGGCTAGACCTTGCTTTTTAGGTCTTCCCTGCACTCTCCTGAAAAGCCTTTTTTTTTCACAGCATAACGTCTTCAGAAGAAGCAATGCTTATTTTTGCACTGGCCTTAATATTAATTGCCCTGCCTTTAGCAAAGATGTTGGAATGTATAAGCAATGTGCCTTTTAGTAGGCTTAAACTTTTGAGATAATTTAAGTTCGAAGCTAGATGACAGAGGTTGCCAACAAATGATCTAGCAAAAAGAAGTGCAGAAGATGAAAAAAACATTCACAATGCCTGAAGACTTCTACAAGTTTAATGCAGTGCTCTTTGTAAAAGTAGTTCATCCTCAGGAACAACACCAAGAAAACATGAAATAACATATATAACATTAAGCAGCACTTTCACACATGCATGCCATTATAAGAAAAGGCTGCACAGAAAACTCAGAGGAATATTTTCTTTTCCAAACTCACTTTAAGTTGCTGATAAAGACATGTGAACTTAAAGGCTGGATGGGATTTGGTCTAGAGAAGCATGCAAGGCAGCACAAACCCTCTGGTAAGTCCCAGCATAGGCTAGCTGCACCTCAGGCCTGAGTGTGCAGGATAAGAACGTGCCATATATCTGCAGACTCCCTTCCAAAGCAAGCAGATGGTTGCCACAGACAGAGAACAAATGGAAACTCAGTTCGGTTGACCTCCACAAGCAACTGTGGCAAATCGCTTTAATGCTGATGCTGGTGGTATTGCACACATTTGTCTCAAGCAACAAGCAGGACTCTGGTTTTGACTGTGGTGTTAGGGCCAGATGTCTCCCTTCAAATATCCCTTGCCAAAGTCTCAGTCCATCCCTGAAAACTGATGCAAAGAGGACAGGCAATGCCTAACTGAGAAAAATGCTGAATGTGCACCAGAGGGGCTGCTGGGTGTGGGATGGATCCTGGGAACTGCATGAGCCAAGTGTCACAGTGCTACACAGAGTGCAAACTTTGGGACACTACATCCCTGACCCACGTGGCAAAAGTCACAAAGCCTCCAGTGTTTTCGGACATTTACAACTGAAGTTACTAAAAGCTTCTGGTTAGTATTTTGCATGTTTTGAAATAAAGTGTTCAGCAGAGCTGAAATTTATTGATTTTGAAAACTAAGCCATCTGGAGCATTAGCTGCTTAATTACAGCAGAAAGAGTCATGAATGAACGATGTGAAACACTTTCTATTTTCCATTTCAGAGTTTGTTTGAGCCTTTTTGTTCCTTGATAAAAAAAAAGAAACATGCAAGCAGTCATGTTGTGCTATTCCTTCAACATTGTCTTCTTTTTCACAAAGTAAAAAAGCCCAGAAAACTTGTGAACAAACCCTTCCACCCAAAAACCAAAACCTAAACCCTAACTATGCAGTGATAAAGTTCACTCTCTCTTTACAAAGCAGCGATGACAACAGTCACCACATATAGATGAATATGGAAGAAAAATAATCAAAGAAAGATGTTTTGTTTCTCATTTTATTATTTCATTTAATGTAATTTTTCCCCACCGGGTTGCAAATCACTTGCCTTTTTGTGCTTTCACTCATTCTAACCATTTCTGAACCTAGGGCAAAACCCAACTTGAAACAATGTGGACTTGATGAGTTTACTCTGCTTGAAACAAGCAAGCCTTTGTCCCATATGCCCTAGGCAACTTAAAACACAATGCCTCTATCCTCTTTTGCCATGAGACCTTCAGTCAACATTCCCCATGGTTTATGACAACTGAACCAACAATTAGGCCTGAGGCATTCAAACATGACATTTGAAATAGAGGGTGCATTGATCTGTATGAACCCTGTAGTGTGCTGCCGTTGTCTCCTGCAGTATGAAGGTACAAAGGTAAATTTAGAAGTTGCAGCTACAAACAATTGTTTTTCACGGCTGCTTTTTCTCTCTTGCTGTTTTATGAAAGAGTGAAATTTAGAAGTTGCTCCATCAGTGTGAATTTTCCTGCATTTTTGAGAGGGGAATTTTACCACACATTTTTACAAATGTCTCCCTTCTCCCACATGTGATGCCACAGCGCTAGCTAAAGCACTCTTCCACAGTGTCCCAGGGCATGTCTCAGCCCCTGAAGCTGTTCCCTGTTGCATGCTGATAAAGAACGAATGCTGCCTAACAGGTTTGTCCTGAAGAGAAACTGTCTGATACTGCAGATTCCCACAGCCTGCAATGCCTGCTCCACAGAAACGCAGAAGCCCCAGGTGCCTGTGTGACTGCCGAGTCAGGGGCATTCAAGGTGGACTCCGAGATGTTCTGCATTTGTGCCACCCCTCAACGCGTGGGAGTATCAGAAGGAAGGAAGACTGAATTCAGGTACAACTAGCTAGTTAAAGAGGAGCTAGTAAAGAGAAAGCAGGATGAAACACATTTTCTGCACGCAAGGATCTCTGGGTGTACCTGAGGGCCACTGAACAGACCCTGGGGGAAGGAGGTGGTGATGCTGTTGCCAGCTTCTCTGTGCTGGCTTTTCCATGGTCATTCCTGCCATGTAGCAGTGATGACTGCCAGTAGATGAAACAGCTCTCCAACTGGGAAGGCCACACCTGGATGAATGGTTGCATGTAGATTATCAGCAGTATCATTTGGGTGGTTACCTTCAGAAACAATAGTTTTCTGAGTGCCAGAAAACCATATTGCAAGACTCCAAGACCGGATGGACTGCTAATAAGCAGTATTAACACAGGACAGGGGAAAAAAAACAGCAGCCTACAGTTTTTGTCAACTGACACATTGACAAGAGACGATTATTGCCCAACATCGTAGGGGACACTGAGGCAAAGGAAAAAAGCAAATAAAAGTTATTTCAGTCCATATAGCTAATCGGTAACAGAGTAGAGCTAAATTCCCCACTTCTTATGTTCAGACTGCTAGGTCACAGTGCCTTGTATCCTCTCAGGTAATAAATTCTTTGGAGACCTCTGCTTCCTGCCCATCTGGTAATAGGCCCTGCCTGGTTTTGAAACCTGTATAATGTGACATGTATTATGTAGTGTTCTTCAAAGGCTCAACTTTACATCATTCTAGCAGAGTGACTGAAAGTCCCTGTTGTTTGATAATGGTGAAAAATACTTTTGCTGTATTCGTACATCGCTCAAAAAGGCAAAATTTCTGTATTTTTCACATTGGAACCCTCCTAAATGTTCAGATACCAATTGTGTGCTAACTGTTTTGAACAGGTTAGTGCAAAATTTAATTTGCACTCACCCATCTGATTCAAGGGGAGTGTAAAATATACTTGTCGTACCATTTTCACATGTTACAGTAATTCACTCAGCACGACTTCCTGGAGTGGAACCAAGTGGCTGAAAACAGCTAGCATTCAGGAATCTTACCACAGCAGACAGTAACAAAAAAACTCCCTAGAAACACTGGAAAGAAATAAAACAGAAAGAAAAAACAGGCTGAATAGAAGACAAGGATTTCTTAACTCTTCATTAGCTTTTCTTTAACATGTCCCCAAAACAAAGCGCCACCTGAGATGTGGGGAGCTGTATTGCAGAAGTATTTGGCAGACAAAGTACTTCAGCAACCAGATATCCTGCAATGATTTCAGTTTTGTCATGGTTTGCCATGGGGTGTTCCAAGAGATACTGAGCAAACTGGCTGACACAAATCAACTTCACAAGGTTTTACTCTCTCTGTGCTCCAGTTTATTCTTCCAGTTGCTAAAGCTGTGTCTCACTAAAATGATGTATCATTTTAATCAGTGTAAACGGGGTGACTGAGAATGCAGTGCATTGCTTAAACACACTTCATGCAGCATAGCAGACAGGCATATGCTTATCTCAATAAGGTGAATCATTCCAGTAAATTAAGCATGCTGAAACTGATCGCCTAAAGTCAAGCTCATGCTTTCGTACTTGGAAGGACCAAGTTGCCACATCTATTTTTCCCTTTTTGCTCTCCTGTGAGGCTTGCGCTTAAATCACCTGCGCTGTTTGCACACCAATCTTGTGTACATGAAACCTGCAGCTGTCGCACTGAAGTCACTGACAGCACCTTAGCTCTTCAGGGTACTGAAACAAGTCTTGGTCTTTTCAAATCATTGAATCTTCAGGAGATGACAAAGAAAAGCAAAACAATCCCTTTGTAATACTCAAGAGTCTCTTTGGTTTCTTAGGCTGGCAAACAACTGCTGCTAAGCTTTTTTTCAGCATGTGTCATTTTGCTGGATGGTTCCCAAGTGTGAGTGGAAATAGCAGTAACAGCAGTTGAGGTTTATCTGCAATAGGATTACCAGATTTTCTACGACAGTTCTTGGAGGCAGATTGCTCCATTGTGTTCCAGTGGAAGAGATCTGAGACCTGCTCGGGAGAGGGAAGTCTCCACTGCAGCTTCTATTCAACAGCATCCAGAGATTTTTCCTACTGTGTTGCACAAGCTACTGCCTTTGCCTTCTCACCTACTCTGTCCTCACGTGCCTCTTTCCCGTTATTCTGGCACTGGCAAGGGACCTGCTTAATCTTCTGTACTGAGGTGCCAAGATGCTCCACCCTTCCACCTACCGTCCCACAAGACTGTGGCTTACACTTACAGTTTTCTGCCTGCAACAGCTAGAAAGCCATTTCTTATACCCTCCTGTCTTTTTCTGTTCCCCATCTTCTTAACCCATGAATTCAATAGGGGATAGAATTCAACCCATTCTTTCTCCATGGTTAGGTTTATAAAATAGGTCAGAGCAGAACTGATATTATATTAAAAAAGAAGAGATGAAGAAGTGTTTGCAGGGGAGAGAGCACAATGTCCCTGTACCCCTTATACTCACTCCATACACACCCATGGCTCACATGAGGTGTTCACTGCAGTGATTTGGGCAGCCTTCATGCCTGTCGTAGCACACAGACCTCCCTTCACATGGCCCTTCCTTCCTCCTCCTTGACATGTCAACCAAGTGAGGGGCAGCATGGTTGTGGTTAGATCCTACTACAAGTAGTCATCCCAGCCAGCAGGCAGCTGCCAGATGGAACGGATATGGCTGGTTTTGCTACTTTTCTCTCTAAAACTGGTGGTGCCAGTATTAGGATTACAATTCTTTGCTTAGCTGTCAAAGGTATTAAATGTATGGGAGCTTCGTTCCCTTATGACCTCCTCTGTCTGTCAAATTCAGTGAAAGCTCACCAAAAAGGAATGTTATTGCGAACAGTGGGGATGATGAAAAGCAGAGCAGTTGCCTTCTTGTTTCATATGAAACGTACAAACACACAGACACACAAACACACAGACACACAGACACGCACGTACAGACACGCACGTGCTTACCTAAACATCTCCAAATTCATTTGACCTCTCGGGGGTTATTTTTGGCCTTGGTGTATAGCACTCTTCTGTAATTCAAAGTCACACAGTCCTTGCTGTCTGAGTATCAGAGGTGACATTTTATGTATAAACATAATTTAACCCTTCGACATCTGGATGGAAAAAGTTACATGCAATATGTTAATATGAAAGAAATAACTGATCCAGAAGCCATGGAAGTGAGATTTGACTCAACTAATACCCTTTACAATGTAATTTTATTTAATAGCCAACTACATTTTGACATTTTAAATCTAAAGTTGAATGTTGAAAGGAGGAGGAGGTCAACTGCACTTTAATCTCCTAGCAAAACATAATGATACAAATTTTGGTAAAGTACAACAGAAGGACTGAACCCTACATTGTATTAAGCTTTGCTGACCTTTGGCTTACAAGTGCACATTCCCGCTCTTCTCACTAGAGTATTTATTCAATTTTTTTTTTTTTTTAAGTTACTGCTTTTGCAAACAGTCTCTGGATGATTGCCTCAAGAGGTTACTCAATTATTTATAATGCTGATGCAGAAAGCAATGTATTCTGAGGAAGACATAACATTAATTAACACGTCTTCTTCCTTATCACTGCCTTTTTCACATTTTAATCCCATTGTCAAGGATATTCTCATTCATTAATAACTTGGGCAAGTGAGTTTTGCCACACTCCAAAACACAGCGTTTGTTGACTTGAAGGGCTTGTGTGCTATCTCTGCTTGAGCAAGAAACTTCACTTTAATGTCATGTCACACACCTTAATAGTTATTTTGGAGTTTATATTGAAATACAGCGGTCACTTAGGCTTTATTAGTGTTTTTTCCAACATTGTATAGGTCAGTAAAGTAAGTCTAAGATAAATTCACTCCCTCTGCATTAACTTATTTTTTTTTGCTGTAGGGAATTGCATTATTGATGTTGCTCCCTCTCCCTAAGTCACAAATCACTTATTTCATTCAAATCTGCAAACGGATTGCTCAGAATAATCAGTCCCAAACCACCAATTCAATCATTGATGCTGAGATAAACTCATTGCCCTTGCATGCTGAGCCAAACAATTTGTCAGGTTGCACTTGATAGATGGTTCCCTAAAATCTTTATAAAGTTGAAAATGTAACGTTCTCATTTCCTATATTATAAACTAACACGACATCAAATGGGCCTTCTAACTCCTTAATTCATTTACATTGAATTCACTGAAGGTACCCTAGAACAACACTTGGACTCAGGTGGACAGTGTCTTCTTCATACTCTGTAAATGCTGCACAATAGGCTCTAGCAAAATAAAATGTTAGTCAGGATGTCATGATGAGCAGGCATGGAGAACTTTTTCTTCCCAGCATCTTCCTGCCCTTCTCCCTGTCTCTGGCCAGTAAAGTTGATCTGAATGTCTGTCTGTGTGGCTGGACACGACAAATGCTCTCAGTGTTCCAGTCATTTACTGTGGGAAAGGGGCTAGCTGTGCTCCCTCCTGTCCTGTGTTTCCCTGAAGGAGGAGTTTCATCCCCATACAGAGCCAGACAAAATTCCTTTGAGAGAGGGGTGGTAAAGGCATCCTTTGAAGTCAGGTATAAACACAAGACTTCTATGCAAATATTATGCAAAGGAACCAATTCCCTCTTCCTTTGGTACTGATAAAGGTTTCGATCTCTGGAGGAGTAATCTAGGGGAAACTCATGAAAGAAGCCATTTTAGCATATTCCGTCAATGATGTATTGGTCTTCCATATAGAGATTAGTATTTCTAAAAGTATGTTCCAAATAGATATAAACATTTTGATTACATGTAAGACATTAGACACATTTTAAACCTATGTTAAGTGATGGCAGAAAAGTGACAACAAAAGAGCCTCAGTGAAAAAACCACAATGCAATGCTAAGTGAAAACTGGTGATTTTCACTAATTAATACTTAAATTTATCTAGGACATCGTAATACAATCTCTGAATTCTCTCACTAAGCATTTCTTATGTCTCAAGGGCCAGGGATAATGTCTGATGATCACTGGCACACTAAGACACAAAAGTATTAATGAAGCATTTAGGAGCAAGAATTTTGCCAGGATCATTTAAAAACATTAATAACAGTAAACTGCACTGTTTTTTATTAATTCCTTAAGATCGACTGTGTCAGAAATGACTGGGTAAAAGGCCATGACTCAGTTCAAGGAACCTTCAATAGTTCCATACCTAATATAAAAAAAGAAGTAGAATTAAAAATATGAATGATATCTGCTTTTATAAATGAAAGAACCCAATCTAGTTTTATATATTTTCCAAATGGGAAACATTAATTCATTTCCATTTGGGAACATTTGACTGCAAATGTTATTAAAAAAATTACAACTGTTTTGGAGTTCTCTAAGAAGAAAAAGTACTTGAAACCATAAAATTTACTTTAAATGATTCAAAAATAGGCCAGACTGACTGAAATTCAATTCATGAAAGAATATTTCATCCATATACTAAAACCTTGGGGTCTATTGTCTCCTCTATAGATTTGTGAATCTCTCAGCAGCACTACTTGGGCATAAATGATGAACCATATGCTCTTTCCAGCTTGTCTTAATGACAATGGTGCTTGCTAGAATGTACAGAGCTAAATGGATTCCCAACTTTGAGGTCAGAAACAAATTTTTCTTCTGTGTCTATGGGCCAAATTTTTCCTTCCCTCTCCCTCTCCTCTCCCTCTCCCTTTCCTTCTCCCTTCCACCCCTCCCCCTGCCCCTTCTTCCCCTCTCCCTCTCTGTCTCCCTCTCCCTCTCCCTTCTTTCTCTTCTTTCCCTTCTTTCCTGTCTTCCCCTTCTTTCCCTTCCCCCTTCCCCCTTCCCCCTTCCCCCTTCCCCCTTCCCCCTTCCCCCTTCCCTTCCCTTCCCTTCCCTTCCCTTCCCTTCCCTTCCCTTCCCTTCCCTTCCCTTCCCTTCCCTTCCCTTCCCTTCCCTTCCCTTCCCTTCCCTTCCCTTCCCTTCCCTTCCCTTCCCTTCCCTTCCCTTCCCTTCCCTTCCCTTCCCTTCCCTTCCCTTCCCTTCTTTTCCTAATTCTCCTCAGTTTTATTTATCAGATTTCCATTTGAGTATGTCGGTTTGTCCCACACAGACAATTTTGCACATATAGAAGGGGAATGTGGACACCCTCACACTTTGGTTTTTCCTGTTTTTCTTCTCCATTTAATTCAAGTAGGCATTGTATGTGTGTATCAAAGGAATTGCACTTTAAAACATTTCTCCAAAGGACAAATCTCAGCCTCAGAAAAACATGAGCAGTTACAGTCTTTGAAATAATAGATTCAGAAAGCTGAAAGGCTTGTGTCATCATGGCTTGGTGAGGTAAATGGCAGTATTGGTAACATGACCCTTGAAAAATGAATTACACTCTATGTCCTGCAATCACTGCTGCTATTCCACCTGTACCTCCTTCCCAGGGAAAGTGGTACATTAACATCTCCTCCCTTATGGGAGCTACTGCAGTATGGAATACAACAGGAGAACTGTGTGGGAAATGCTCCCTGCACGTGTTCATGTGAAAGACCAGAAGGGTAGCCTGTGAACTGCAGAAGGGACCTCAAAAAGTCTTTGTGAATGTCCCTGTGGAAGGTGATGACCAGGAAACCCTATTCCAATAGCAGTTCAATACCCTGAGCATGAAACACAGCCTGCTCCTCTGCCGTGAGCTCAATAAACCTATGCCCCCTCCAAATACCATGCTGCACTGGATTTGTGTGGCAAGTTTTTGGTAGTGGGGATGCCACAGGGATGGCTTCTGTGAGAAGCTGCTAGAAGCTTCACCCATGTCTGATAAGAGTCAATGCCAGCTGGCTCCAAGATGGTCTCACTGCTGGAGAAGGCTGAACCAGTCAGTGATGGTGGTAATGCCTCTGTAACAACATATTTAAGAAGGGGAAAAAAAACCTCCTGGGGTGCAACAACAGCAACTGAAGAGGAGAGGAGTGAGAATATGTGAGAGAAACAACTCTGCAGACACCAGGGAAGCAACGGGGAGAAGGTGCTGCAGGTGCTGGAGCGAGGATTCCCCTGAAGCCCATGGTGAAGACCATGGTGAGGCAGACTGGGCCCCTGCAGCCCATGGAGGTCCACCGTGGAGTAGGTATCCACCTGCAGCCCATGGAGGATCCCATGCTGGAGCAGGTGGGTGCCCTGAATGAAGCTGTGACTCCATGGGAAGCCTGCGCTGGAGCGGGCTCCTGGCAGGAGCTGTGGCCCTGTGGAGACAGAAGCCCATGCTGGAGCAGATTTGCTGACAGGACTTGTGACCCCATGGGAGACCCACGCTGGAGCAGTCTGTTCCTGAAGGACTGCACCCCATGGAAGGGACCCACACTGGAGCAGTTCATGAAGAACTACAGCCTGTGGGAAGCACTCACGTTGGGGAATTTTGTGGAGGACTGTCTCCCATGGGAGGGAGCCCATGCTGTAGCAGGGGAAGAGAACAAGGAGGAAGGAGCAGCAGAGACAAAGCGTTATGAATGCAGCTCCCATTCCCCATTCCCTTTTGCTGCTTGGGGGGAGGGGGTAGAGAAAATAAGGAGTAAAGTTGAGCCCAGGAAGAAGGGAGGGGTGGGGGAAGGTGTTTTAAGTTTTGGTTTTATTTGTCATTAGCCTACTCTGATATGCTTGGCAATAAATTAAATTAATTTCCTTGAGTTGAGTCTGTTTTGCCTATGATGGTAGTTGCTGAGGATCTCCCTGTCCCTATCTTGACCCACAAGCCTTTCCTCGTACTTTCTCTCCCCTGTCCAGCTGAGGAGGGAAGTAATAGAGCAGCTTTGGTGGGCATCTGGCATCCAGCCAGGGTCAACCTACCAGACATGCTATTTCTACTTTGTGTGAAGCACACCTAACTCCTCAGTACCATCAAATATATTTTTGCAACATTTCACTTCTATTTAAAACTTTTACTTCATCCTTCATTCTGACTAAAATTTGCAGCATGACGTTTATATGAGAGTTTTAATTAGCTCTGTTTTATTTTTGGGACTTATTAAACGAATCTTTTTAGGCATCACAGTGCTATGGGGCTAACTGCAGCTTCTTCCTAGCATGTGATAAACTAAAGGCTGCAAATTACTTTTTCCACCTATCCTAACAAAATTGCGGCTTGAATTTTTTTGCTGCTGATACTCAAAAAGCCAACTCTGTTGACATCTGCTGATGTCAGGAGGAAGAGTTGATGCAGACAGGGCACTCTGTCTTGTTTGCCTTCCCTTACTGCTGTTTCTAAAGCTTTTTTTATTGTAAGTCATATATAAACAAACAATTTATATGTGCTTTCATTTCTAAATTATTGCTGACATTTAAGGATGAATCTCACAAGCAGGAAGGGCTTTTTTTTCCTTCTCCAGTCTTTGGACATAATCTTTCCCTCTTCTTTTACTGAGTGAAACACAAAGTGGTTGAATAAATCCCAAAGACTCCCAAAATTTCCCAAATACGTTTTGAGTTCAGAGTCCATTTGCGGTGGTGGTATTTACATATGCATCCTGTATGTACACAAATGACAAAGACAAAGGTTTGAAATTTCTCTGTGAGGTCAAAGTTTCTGCACTATTTTCCATGCACAGTGAAATAGCAGTGTGTGGGCCCTCCAGTGACACGACATGTTGCCGTCTCATTCCGATAAGCTCATTTGGGATCCCCGGCTTGACCCTCCCCGTCCGAAGCCAGGGCTTCTTGAGATCTGAAGCAACTCTTTCTTGCTGACCACAGTAAGGTTTCAAGAGGATAAAAGGACAATCACTCTGCCTTTCTGTAGCTTTTGACAATATAATCCTATAGAGTTTCCGCCTTTGTAACATCCTATCTTCTTCAGTTCACAGGCTGGACTGCAGTCTCTGAATTGGTAGTCACCAACCTTGCTTTTTATTATATGCCAGTCAATCCTTGTGCTCAGTGCAGAATCACTGTTTTCCTCATAGATTTTCCTATAATTCTCCTCACTACATTATCCGAGAGCTTTGTAAGTACTGCCTTTATCCTTATAATCTCCATTAGATGAAGTGTTGTTATTTTCCTCATCTTAGATGGGGAGAGATAGGTCATGGTGAAATCAAAGTGTTAAGAAGAGTGCATTAATTGTAGGTGTCCATTTTAAATGAGGGAGGAGCTGACTTTCTCAAAGGGATTAGCTTTGCTAGAGCATGTTACAAGGTGCACAACACAGATCTCATTGATTTTCCTAGCAGCGGAGACTGCTCAACCTTTCCTTAGTTCCTGGCAGCAAAAATATCTGTGAGTACTCACCATCTCTGCAAGTTGTCCCATACTTGATGGCAGGTGGTCACTGAGGCATCTGTAGCTGAATTTCTCTAGAGAGTATTTGGAGAAGGTGAGATTTATCCATTTCATGGCAAATGTGGATGATCTAGTTCTTTCTCTCTCTCTGTTCCTCCTTCCACTGAAACAACATGTCCACTAGGAGATAAATGAGAGGTCTGTCCCTGCTGGCCATATCCACTTAG
Source organism: Fratercula arctica (assembly GCA_947846985.1). Taxonomy (NCBI): domain Eukaryota; kingdom Metazoa; phylum Chordata; class Aves; order Charadriiformes; family Alcidae; genus Fratercula; species Fratercula arctica. The sequence continues at coordinate 67,103,822 of CANTUZ010000026.1, read as the reverse complement.
GAAATGTTAATCGAAATTTCAGTGTAGACTCTCTACAATTGCCTTTGAAAACCTCCTAATCTATTACCACAGGAAGAAGGAAAAAAGCAGCAAAATTCCATAATTAAAAGACATTTCTAGTACTCAGTACTGCAGAGACATACATGAATAAGAAAACACCCATTTCCAGAAACTTCTGCAGGAATTTTCTTGCCTCCAGTAAAGTAAGAATGAGGTTCATTACAGCTTCCACTTGAGGCTTGCTCCCTCTGCAGTATAATAGATATTGTTATATCGTCTCTGAATGGACAACGTCTCCTGAGGCTAATACAGTCCTAGTGGAGCATAAAACACAAACAGAGAAAAGTATTTAGAACCACTTCTTAGAGTTTCTCATGTTGGCATCTTAAACAGTGAAATCACTGAGTCAACCTTCCTACAGCAAAATAAGGACTATGCAGAAAATGTTATTATTGTCTGTGCTTGCTAAGTGCTGCTGCCTTCCTTCTCCACAATGAGGCAGGAGCTTTGTTTAAACTGCCAAATGCTCAAATGCCCCACTCTTATCCCACAGGAAGAATATGTGGGACCCCTTCCTAAAAAAACCCACCTAAACAAACAAACCCCAAATCCCCCAAAAGTTTCACTGCAGCTCTGAAGCGCTGAGGTACTCTAAAAAAACAGTACTAACATCCTAAGGTTGCACACTGGATTAGCATTTTGATTTGCTTTTGCTCGTAGTGGTATTTGTCTAGTGGCTATAGCAATGCATTAAATGATTACAAGGCAGCCCCAAGAAGTTCTCACGATGAATTGCAAAAGATGAATGGAAAATCTGAGAAGGATGGACAGTAAAACCAAACAACTAACTCCCAGAAAGAGAAAAATATTTGCATAAATTTGTGGCTCTAAAGAAAGTCTATGGAACCTGAATTTGCATAATCTAAATGATGAGAAAAGTCAAGGACACTAAAGAGTATTTAGACATGTTGGTGCCAGGGCTAGCTCTTAACTTGCACAAATCACTTTGTGAGAAGGAATCCCATGTGCCCTGATCCTGGAGCCAGAAAAAGCACTAAGACAGATTTCCCAGAAGAAAGGGACAAAAGGCTGCAGTCTACTGGGAAACAACAGCAAAAAGAAAGACTCTGAAGGTCTGTGTAACAGTATCTAGTAGGGTCACTGGACACTGTTCTATACTGAGGAATGAAAATACAAATTTTGGTACCCTCGATCCTTATTGCATGTTTAGGGATCAATAGGTGAAGACAAGTCTGTTATAGTCAGGCCTCTCATAACTTTATTACAACTGAAATGCCCAGGAACTGCTGAATCCTCAAGCTGGCGGCAAAACTTGGACAGACAGATGGAGTTGCACATCTGCCAGAAGCAGTAAGGCAGACAAGATCTGCAACCATGGCAATGTAGGCTGAGATACCTGACACTGCTTCAGTGGCTCTCTGTCCACTGCCTTCTGCTGCATGCCAAAAACTGAACTGCAGTTTCCCTAGCAGCGCTCTGAAAATGATAGCTGTGCGAAGGAAGGAAGCAAGGAAGGGTCTCTTGAAGGAGAAAGAGGCGATGCTTCAGAACTGCAGACATCATCCTCTGCCCTTTGTTTTTCACTCTCTTTAATTTCGGCTCTTTAGATATAAGTATGAAAAAAAGGCAGCACTGGCGTTAGTAAAGGGTATCAGAGGTTTAAAATCCACAGTTTCTTCTCTATTCCCTTTAAAAATAATCTAATAGTATTACAATTCAAACATTTGAGTCAAGTTTGCTCTTTCTGTGAAGCATGTAAATGCTTCAAACACCTTACAAATAAACGGTTTATGTTTTCAAGGTCTACTCTGTGTTGAAGCATATGAACAGACAGCATAATTCAGCAAACAACATGCTGAGTTGCTTTTTAAGATTTAGAGCCTATCCAAGGAATGCTGATACTATCTTTAAACAGAATCTCCATTTCTGTCAGTATTTCATGTATGGGGTCATGATACAAAATATGCACTGAGGCTCTTTGCCAAGGCTGGTAAGTGGAAGGACTCTGCTTAAGAAAAGTCTTCTGCTTTACTGTACTATGCTGTTTGTTCTCTTTGGTTTGCAGTTACTTGTGTCACATACTACACAGTGACAGGAGAGGACTCCTTGTTTGCAAAAATAAAACCAACCACTCCCGAGTTGTTTATTAAGAGAGCAGTTTACAGAGACAGTGGGATGGCAGCTACCGTTCCAAGGTGCGTACTACCTTCCTTCCTGGTCCCATTCACAGTCTGAGTGCCTATCATCCGAGTGTCCTGCTTTCACTGTTCTCAGCAACGTCTACGTTTCTCCCTTAATGGCTCTTATGGCTACTTATTTTATGATGTTTGACAACTTGCTTGTTCCCCGCTCAAGAACAAGAACCTGGAAGAAGCCACACTTCAGGCATCTCTACAGTCTTAATGCAAGTAAGGATATGTCATTGTATCTTAACGTGAAAAGTGGTAGGTCACAATTTATATTAATTAATGGGAGCGTGTTTCTAAGGGAAAGCCTGCTCTGCATGAAGGAAAGAAACTAATTTGGCAAACAGGAGCTGCTATCCCTTCTTCTATAAGTAAACTTACCCAGATTACAGGACTTCCTTCTACATACACATGGAGGAAGATTTTAAAAGGCCTTATATGAAAAACTGTTTTAATCAGGTGCAACTGGGTTAATGGAAAGTCTTTTTCCCAGTGGTGATTAGTTTACCATCACACCAAAGTAGTCAGTACTATGTACAGCAAACTTGAAATCTGGAAGATGCACCCGTTGACATTTGGCCAAAGAAATTTAACAGCTGCCTGCGCTTCCAGAGAGACGTTGAGAAGAGTTTCTTCATGAACAAAACTGAGTAACTACCAAAGGTAATTTTGCAATCTGGAATGGGAATGGATTTATATTGGTAATCTGTAGACAGGCGTGATCAGAGTGAAAACCGTGGCTATACTTCATTGCCACAGTTTTTTAAGTTCTATTGATTATTTTTTTTTCCTGGCAGAAAGTTAGAATTTTTTTTTTTTTTTTTTTTTTTTTTTTTTTAGCAAGCCTGGTAATTACAGAATAGATACAATGGTAAGTCAGTGAATTTTCAGGGCAAGGGCCAGAGTTACAAAAACAGGGATCCAAATACTTTTAATCAGGTTTTTAATAGGAAAAAAGTAATGTACCACTCACTAATACAATAAAAATCTCACTATCTTTATAATCATGTTTTTTCATAAAGAAAATAATAGAATAAGAGAGTAGATTTTATCTCAAATTAAAACAGTTTCCAACTCTAGATTCTTTAAGTAAAAAGGTTAAAAAGACAGATACCTTAGAGGGATAAAGGTTATAGGGTCACATCACACATGCGTTTGAAAGCAGAGAACAAAATCAGGCCGAAACTGAATTATTTTAGCATACATTAAAGGCAGCTTGCCTTATCTATTTTACACCTTTAAATTGAGTTAATTGGCCTGTGCTAGTAACACATCATGTATTCTGTGCAAGCCAATGCCACAGGTACATGTAATTTGTAGACATAATAAATAATCTGCATATCCACAGTATCTTCAATAAGAGGATTTCCAAGTACGTCACAAGCAACTAAAGTCTTTATTTCACAATGCCACTGTGAACAAAGCAATTACTTTTCCTCATTTGGTAGGTGGAGAATTGAGATGACTTTGATACAGCCTGTGTCTTTGCATGGGCCACCACCCTCCGCTTGCACCCTTTGTGTGGGCTCCCTGAGCAGTAGCCAGCTGCACCCTCCTGCCTCAAGGCTAATCAGCACTCGGGATTTGGACGTGGTTCTCATATAACTCAGTCCAATGCTGTCATCTCCATCGTGCCCTTTTTACCAGGTAGCAAACTTTAGATTCCAAAGACCCATTGAACGTGGACTGACTGGTACATGCACAGAATAAAATGTTTATAGTCACCTTTACTAGGTTATTAGATAAATGTCAGTTATTGAGTGTCACCTAGGTGACTATAATGATGTGGCTTAGTCAAGACACATGGCAGAAGCTAAAATTTTGGCTCTTAGTTTGAAGAATATTGCAGAATAGTGCACGTGGTTCAGTGAGCAATCATATAAATTACATTCAAGTACATCTGAACACTAGGCAGCTTCAAATTTGCTCTTTGGGAACTGAAACCTTTGAGAAAATGTTTACTTTGCAAATACAGTTCATTTACAATGTCAGACAAGGTGACTCTTTAACATCATGGCAAACACTAGAAATTCCAGTATAATCACAGCACCTCATTAAACATGAAAAATAACCTTCATGCACAGGCATGTTTTGGGGTTGCCAGCAGTAGCAAAGGAAATGTTACAGCATCTGACTGGATCAGTGAGTACCCCTGGGGATGCAGGGATGTAAAACGGACGGGAGCATCAGGCCTTCAGAAGGATTCTGAAGAAAGCCATGAAGCTGGGAAAGATAACAAGATTCAGAAGAGAGAAAGAATTTACTGAGAAACTCTGATCTAGAGGAGCTCTTATAACATTCCTGAGTTGAAAGAACTGAAGTACTTGTTTACAGACCATGAGTTTGTTTTGATGGCTTTAAGTTGATGATAGCGTGGTAATTACTTCCATGTTATTGATATTTAGTTAAGAGAAATATTAATATATATAAGAGAAATTATACTATACTATACTATACTATACTATACTATACTATACTATACTATACTATACTATAAATATATTATTTTCAGACCTTACAAAATCCTTAAAATAACACAGAAGAAATTAAGACATCATGAGTAACTTCAATTTGCACTATTTAAAGATGACAGTTTTTACGTTTCAGAAATTTTAAAAGTACTGTTTAAGTAGCATTAATGACACAACATTCTAGCAGGATCAAGCTACGCCTCTCATCATCAGCCTAAACAGAAATATTCTGATATGACGGTTTGTTTTCACAAAGATTCCCTGATCCCACATAGCAATCCTGTCCCCACAGGAACAAAATATTAAATCCAAGTCTTCAGAAACACTGCAGAGTGTGCCATGATGAATAAAGAGAGAATACAATTTTGTCCACATTTGGATAGAAAAAGATAGTCTTGCAATATTTATATATAGGTTGCACCCGTGAGTTAATATTCAGAGCCTGTCTGAGCCTGCAAAACATGTCCACCCTCCTCCACAAAAATGTAACCTATTCTTGTCCACAAAGCAAAGATCCAGCCTACAGATTTGGAGAAGCAATCAGGAAGATTACTTTAGGTTAACTGCAAATATAACTGGTTTCTGGCTAAAGAGCTTGTGTGCATTCATTTGTGCATAGTTGTGTATAAGTAATTTACCGGCCTATTCCCCTGCTCTCCAGCCATCTGTAAGAAAAATGCAGTAAGAGAAATAGCCTACTCTGTGTTGGTTCACATTTCAAGCCCTGTTTTGACAGGGCAGTCAGCTAAAACTACTCTTTCAAGAAAAGTGGAGATTCTCACTTATTTTTCTAGAACCCTGTCATGCAGAGAAAAGCAAAGGGAGTCCATGAGCATGAGAGTCCAAGTGCACAAGGTAAAGTCTATCATCATTAAAGAGTTCATGCTGCATTAAATATTAATCAGCTATTGTGCTGTCTATATAAAAGAGCAGATAAAAAGTATTTCCTGGTAAAAAGGAAACAAAGTTAGAGCTCAGACTCTATTTAGACTAACTGTAGATGTTTTTTCACATGAAAGCTTCCTGGTTAATTGTTTCATTTACAGTTAGGCATATTTCAAGCCATGTAACATCATATGACACTTTCTCCTCATCGTTCTTGAGAGTGGTCTGTCTCTTTCATAGTGCTGTGAACTTTGTCTAAAGGAGGTTATTCAGACACCAGAACTGTCTACACTCCATACACTGATCTCTGTTTTCTGCACAGGCATGAAAATCACTTTTGTGAGATGTGTTATTTAGCTGTATATTTATTTTACAGTCTTTAAGAAAAATTTTGCATTTAGAAAAAAGAGATTAGAAGCACCATTAAAATGGTGCCCTAGAAACCTGTTTTGCTTTTCATATTGTTTCTTCTCTCCTTTGTTTTGCATTTTATTACTAAATTTCTTTTGTTTGTAGTGAATCTCCATTAAACATGCTCAATATCTTTTTATCTCAAGATAAAGAATCTATCAGAGAGTTTACTAGGCTGTAAAATTTTAGAAACTTGAAAATACTCATTGTGGAACTTTAGGTTAGAGCAGAGCTACCAAAGAGAAAAGGATTAGAGTTTTAAACAGTAAGTCCCAGAAATAATCTTACACTTCAGATTTGTCTGGGATCTTCTCCACAGTTAAATCTAATAAGCATAAGCACTCTTATTCTCTCTGCATCCTGTGAACAGCGTAACATAAAAAGAAGTTAAGATCATGAAGAAGAAACTGTAAGGGTAATGTTTCTAATGTGAAGCATTCAAGCTGAGAAAGTGAGAGGAGCAGATTGAGAAAAAGCATGTGGGAGCATGGGTAGGTTTTACTTTCAGAGTAAGTGGGTATAACATCTTATGCTTGGAGGAATCTACCAAGAAATCAGCTCCCAAGTGCTGAAGTAAACAGAAGTTACATGTGGAGATCAAGGGATCAGGATCCATCCTGTACCCTTGATCAGTCACATTAGCAGATGCAAAAGTACTGTATACACACATTTATTTTTTTTTAATGGTCTATTTCCTGATATTAATGAGAGGTGTTATCAGATGTAGGTGTAATGATTATATCATTGCTATACATGTCCTGTGTGTATTTACACTATTTGGACAGAAATGCCTAGAAATATTGTGATACAGTGTTTATGGTATGCAGTATGAAGTTCTACAATTTCCTAGAATAATCAGAATGAGTATCTCTGTATTAACCGGTGATTGTTCTGATTTGCTTTTCAGCCACCCAGGACTCAAGTGGAATGTGCTCAAGGACTGTACATTTTCTAATTAAGAACCTCATTAGATCATTACCATTTATTTTCATTAAAATTTGAAATTAATCTTGCAGCAAACTGTCTAGGGACATGAAGTGAGCCACTGGATGCTTGCCTCATCCATTCAGTCGGTGTTCTGGATGCTACAGAGTATTTTCTAGGAAGAGGTCAGCACCTGCCATCTCTGCTGGACTTGCTGGGAGGTGATAGACTGCAGACCTGGCTTGGAGGCACTCAGCACCTTGCTGGATTCTGCTGTACACACCAAATATAAAATTGTACTCTTTCTGTGCAACAGAGTTTTCTGATTTACTTCCCATTTAAAGTACATAGTAACTAGGGAATTGTGGAGTAGATTTCCACCTTTAAATGAGAACCTGAGCACATACTAAGGCAGAATTTGGGTCTAGATTTGAACATAATATGCTCAAATGGCATCTATTCCACAGTATAATGGCACCATTCATGTCCTGCTCACCTTATTCATGTTGAAAAGTGTCAGCATGAAGTGGAACAAGCAGGTTTTGCCCCAGTGGTTTCACAATCACAGTTAAGAAAGTGATGAATCAAATTAAAAACAGGGATTAGGAGCTCTGTCTCTGTAGATGCTCTCTTCCCGGTAGATCTGAGTCAGGGACTTTGTTTAAACAACTCCTTCCCCAAAGAGATTAAGGCTCTTTCCCTCTCCTTGGCCTACAGCAGAAAATATTTTCTGGCACTCAGAATAATACTTCTGAAGAGCTGGTTTCTGGGGTAGTATCACATCTCACTGATTTAAATATCGCTGTTTTCAGTGGAACGCCTAGGGAAAGACACAATGAAGGTCTAGCTTTGCGCTTACGGTGAGCTTTCAGTTTCAGGTTCAGTCAATGGGGACTGCACTTCCTCGTCACCTCCAAGCTTCACAGTCGAAAGCACACAACTCTCTTGCCACTCCATCTAGTCAAGGTTTTAGAGAACAAAGTTTAAACTCTAACAGGTGCCATTTGATGTATGTGCTTGTGAAATGGTACTGCCTGCTGTCTGGGGGTCGACACGGGGAATTTCTTCATATATGAATAGATTTCCCAGTCACGCATCAACTTTGTCAGAGTCTTAGGAGAAAAAGAGGAGGAGGAGAAACATTTGCTAAAATATTTGCAATACATCCCCTGATCAGATGGCAACAGCTGCTTGCAATCAAAACGTGTCTCTCTCTATCGGGTATTCATGTTGTGAATACAGAAATAGATTCTGCTTATAGTAAAATGAAGACAATTCCTTCTGAAAGTAAGAGCCACAGAGAAACTGAGCCCTTCAGTTGCACCATGAGTGACACAGAGATGGTCACCATTCCTGTTTGTATTAGAAAGAGTGAGTTTGCTTCTCCTAGGACCATGAAGCTACCACTGTTATTACAGGATGCACTTGAGTCTCAGGGTACAAAGAAGCCTTGTTCCTTCACAACAGCTCCTATATTTCTTGGGTCTCCCTCTCTCTCCTTGGCAGAGAATATCACTGGATTAACCATGGCACTTTCCATGCAACTGCTGTGTCTGTGTCTGGCAATAACACACAAAAGGAAACTGTTTCAGAAGAAATGCTGATCTTGGATAGAGCTTAAAGACTGGGACCCTTTCTTTTTTTTCCCATGTGCACCTCTTAGTTTGAAGAAAAGGTGCAACTTCCCCTTGCATCACAAATGCGGAGGGCAGGAGCTACCTACGGATGGTTCTGTTTGCATTGGGTTCCCAGGGGAATGATTTCCCTCTGCACATAAAAACTGAATGTTTAAAGGAGCACTTCTATCAGACTGCTAGGGATACTTTTAGGATTGGAAAGTGAGAGGTGAAAGTACTTCAAAGGCAAAACATATAGTCTCTGGTTCATAGCCAACTTCATCATGGTGGGACTGTTTCTCCGGCCAACTAGAGTTCTGAATGTAAATCCTAGAGAAAGGTCTTTAGTAACAGTCAACAGCAAGGCAAGAAAGAGGCAAAAAATAGGGTTTGAAGACAACACAGGCAAATGGATATTTTATGTAGGAATTGGAATTTTTTTTAGAAATGTTCATATAATTAACACAATCAAGCACAGAGCTTGTGCTATTGTGTTGTTTGTAGCATTGCAAAAATCTGTTCTATTTAAAAATAGAATTATTATGCTGTGTTCTGTCTTATAAAGATATACCAACCACGAAGAATTTGACACAATAAGTAGGAGCACTTCTGAGACTGCTGTTAGAGAAAACCATAGTGGCACATTTTGCCAAGATGCAAGAGAGAAAAGCAAATGAGCAAAGTGAAACGGCAAATGTTATGTTTGTGCTGACTATTCATAAGTATATGTGATTGTTTGCTCAAGTGCTGAAGAAAATCAGTTTACCTTTAAAAATCTGAGAAGTGTCTTCAGTCAAATAAGCTCTCAGGGAGGAAAGACTAATTTTCAACTATGCTTAACCTATTCATCAACATTAAGCTTCCATAATAAGTGAGCCCAGCCATGCAGAAAGTTAAAAGAAACACATCTCATTGTTATTATTTCAATTTCCAGGTCCAAAGGAGAAGTACAAGACATGTTACCTTTGATGTTTTTGAAATATAACTGAAAACTGCTGTAGCCACAGAGCATGTACCTCGCAGTTTCACTGCACCAGTTCAAAACAGCCTAGGACAACAGGTTTCTGAACAAAGTCTAATATTCACTCCCCTTCAGCTTTTATGTTTTTAACTCCACTGATAACTGGAGGCAAACTAATATACGGTAAAGCAGGCATTCTTCATTTACTAGCACAGTGAGGATCCCCTTTGCATTACAAAGGAAGGCAAAACTCACATGATTTATGTCTTGCGCCTTTTATGGCCACAGTACCCAAAAGCCCTGTTCCAGATTGGAGTTCTGCTGAGGAAAGCCAGAATTACATGTACCATATTCCATGCTCTAAGGAGCTCACTGTGCAGTAGGGGCTTTTATGAACTGGCCTAGATGTTTTGCATCTGCAGCAGGAGAACATGCCATTTGTAGTTTTATGTGCCCTACCATTTTCTGGATTGTTGGTTTAGGATTTCTGGACATGCAGTCTCCCATTTGAAGCACCAGCACAATCGTAGGTAGTGAAACACAAATCCTTCACCTTCTGAAATGTAAGGATTCTCATTTTACTGAAAATGAATGGAAAATTCTTACTGCTAAAAGTGCTACTTTTGTTGTAATCATACACCAAAGCTGCTTTAAACCCACAAAGACAAACGGCTACCAAATATTGGATTAAGTAGACTAGGTCTGTATTGCATGCACATCAAAGAAGTGTCCAGCTAAGTATATGGCTATATTGCCATACATGTATATGTTTAGGAAAACCTTAGGACCTGTCACTTCTTGAATGCCAGATTGAGAAGTCTAAAATAGAGCAGCAACTGTTTCTAGAAGATAGAAGTGTGTTGTATAAAAAATTCTGCAGCAAAGATGGATTTACAATCTCCAGTGGAAATTGCATTCCACTTTCCTTTTGAAAAGGAAAGATGCTGATTAGAAATTGGGACTTTAAGAGGGAAGTGAGTAAAAATAGAGTAGAAAGCAGTACCTCAGTGAAGAAGAGAGTCCAGGAAAGAGGAAAGGGAGAGGTCTGTTAAATGTAAACCTTTTGATAAGGTTTCTTTGTACTCCTGTGCTCCCTGCTCTTCACAGATAGCAGCCACCTTCTTCCAACTAGGACTATCAGTTTATTGGATATATGGACAGTGCACACCATGGGGAAGGCCTCAGTCCCCAGATAAAGTACTAAGGTGCAGAAATAGTTGCATGGGAAGAACAGCTGTAATAGCAGTTTTATTATCTGGACTACTACCTCTATCTCTTTAGCAGACTATCTGACTCAAAATCTAGTAGTGAACGGATAAGACAATGTTCTTTTTAAATTAAACCGTGGCACAGAAACTTCACCACCACTGTAGCCGGTCTTTTAGGCCTTCCCAGAAGATAAGACTCTTTATTTCCTCTCAAACTATTCTGTTGATGGATTTTGGTTTAATACACAATGTGTCAAAATAACAATTGCCCAGTATTTGGCAGATGTAAACGAATTTGTTCAGCTTGGAATACTTGGTGACTTTTTATGATGGCTGTGACACTACATTTGTTTGACTAGTGCACTGAACATACAGTAAGAAATATGGCAAAAGGTAAATTCATGATGAAAGAAGTGATCTGAAAAGAAAATAGTTGAAGAGGATTGTTTGTATTGGTATTCTTTACTGATTGAGCAGTTTGAAAGACTCTGTAACAACTGCAGGCATGAAAGCTATCCAGCCTGTTACAGACTAGATATAGAAGGTTTGTAATATACTGTGTCTCTGCTCCTCTCTACAAGTTTTTCACAAAACGTAACATTAAAAGTTTTTGTTTTAAAACTTAACTATTTTAAAAATATTTAAAATATATATATATATTTTAAACTAGTTGTTTCTCTGGCAAAATTTTACAGTTTAGTAAGGTGAATTTCATACCTCCATAGGCACTAATCAGTGATGTTACTTATATTTTCAAAGAAGTTCCTTGCTTCTCACTTCACATAGTGCTCCAAGACAGGTTTTGTGAGAACGATATGTGTGTTAAGAAGCATTAAAATATTGTACAAAACCCTTTGAGAATTCTTGGCCAGCTAGAGTAAACAGGTGTAAATTTAAATCAGTGACACATGCTAATTTACACATATGAGTCTTTTTGTTCTCAGCTGAAGGTCTATCATTCTATTTCTCAAAGTGACTTTACATAAATTTTTCTAACACTGTGTTTAAGTTTCCAGACACATTCACTTGCACATCGTGTTAGTACTGCAGGAATCTTTTCCCCAGTCTAATTTTGATATCCTAGTATGCTCTCTTCCATTAAGATTTAAATCCACTTTTGATATTCTGCATCGAAAGATTAATGTCTCACAGCCTCCAATGGATCCTTCTTTCCTCTGGGCACAAAGATGCTAAGGTTGCTTCTTGTAGCAATTGCCTAAATGCATTCACTGATATGGCAGCAGGTCCTGATAACAGATGTGGCAACAGCTGGAGAAATATTTTTTTCGTATTTGAAATTGATGCTTGAGTCTATGTTCAGCTAAATAAATCTCTGGCATTACAACCATGTAAATTCTTGAGGATGCCTTTGACTGCACTGAAGATATATTTCTGTTTCTCTAATAATGCCTATTTTCTCTAAGGATTGATAGGCATCAGAGCCATTTAACACAAAGCACACATTTTTAAGAACTTTATAAAAAATCAAGGCACATGTTTACATACAGAACATCTTCACTTAGGGGTTACATCCCTACAATGAATTGGCTACCCGAGCCTTCCTTTAGCAAAAGTGGAATTCTCTACATTTTAAATGACTATGGGTAATTTTCAGTAAATTGAGAAAGCACACGAATACACACAAATCTCTGAAAACCTCAAGGACTTGCTTGTCTTTGCTGGATGGTGACGAACTGGATGCTATCTCAGGACATCCCTGAAGCAACCTTAAATTTTCTCAAGTTTGAAACACCTCCAGGTTATGCAGCAGAGTGCGAGGTGTCCAGGATCTATGCAAGGCAGAGTAAGAATTTATTGTACGTTTTTTATTTTTTCCTTTTTTAATTCATTAAAAAAAAATGAGCTTCTACAGTGCCTAGTCTTTTAATGATAGTTCAAACTGAGTAAAAAGTATTCAGAAAATCTTCACTTAAGACTGTATAAAACTTACATCTAGCTAATTCTGTGGATGTTATCCCCATTACAACTCTTTCTTTCAAGCATGCCCTCAAATTTCTTGTTAACTTTGGCAGGTGAAATTCTAATTTCAGCTTCTCATTCCACACTACGAAGTCAGGCTAAAGTCTGTAAAGATCAACATGTTCTGATGAAACAGGCTGCCTTGTTATGTTTTATAATGCCTAATCCATACCAGGGCACAGACTGGTGTGTCTGTGTGCTGCTGGAACACTACCAGGAGTTATCTTTTACTATCTATTACTTCACTTTGTACACTCTCTATTACTTCACTTCTGCAATACACATGAAAGGAATATCCCCTCAAGAACAGCAATTCTGATGCTCCTCTTACAGTTGGTATGGAAGAAATTCTGAACAGCCTCTGGTTTCTTCAGGGCCCTGATTTCCTGCAACAGCTCCTCTGATGCCCAAACTTTTGTGGTCAAGCCTAGGCCCTTCTAAGTGTTTTCTAGGTGCTACTTTGCAGCAGATAGGCACTGCATATGGGAGCTAGAACCAACTCTCTAGCAGAAAAAGAGGATTCCCTTTGACCAGATAGTTCCAAAAATCAGTGAACTTCTGGCAGTATAAAGCTTAACCACAGGCAACAGATCTTTGACACCTGAAGTCTATATAGAAGAAACTGATGCTGTTTCCCTTCCACCTGCCACTCTCCTTATTTTACCTACCCTCCAGGGAATCAGGCATCTGGAATCAATTAGATGAGCCCATATTCTGAAAGGGTCTCCCAATAACTATTAAACACAAATGTGGTATTTCAGGTAGCAGCTGCAGATGTTCTGGCTAAGGATAACAAGATTTTAACTCTTTTCCTTTTGTTTACCAAGCTGGAGAAATTCATCCCTTTGTGAGGTTATTTTAAGTAAATAGGCTTGTATGTAAGTAAATGGATGACTCTCTACATAGTGTATAACAAGGCATTTCACCCAGAAGTGTTGAAATCATGTCTTGTGCTTTCTTTTCCAATGCATTCTGACATCCAAGAGTGAAAAGAAACATGAAAGAACTAAAGTTGAGGCATAGCCCTGCTTGAGTCAATGGGGATTTGAATTAGGTAAGGATTTCTCTCCAGTCAGTGTTTTATTGCAATACATGACTTACCATTATATATTAGGCAGTGTAAGTGAAATGCGTACGTGAAATCGTAGTTGGGATGAGTCCAATCAAAGTAATTATATGAAACTGATGATTTCCGAAGTTAACCAGTTACTTTTGTTTTTTATGTCCTGAGGCATATGCCTTCAAAGGCATATGACATGCTGAAGCATCACACAAGGTGGTCTAGCACTTAGAGGACAGCTTTCCATTTGCTTATTATGTGTGCTTTTTTTTTGTATTTTCATGATAAATATAAAGCAGATAAAATTCTGAGGTTTTAATCTTTCTTTTCACTATCACCTACTCTTCTACCTTCTAAATCCTGAAAGATTCACCAGGTTTGAAGCAAGCACATGTCTGATTTTTATTAAATCTTGGATTAGTTTCTAATGAACACAAAACTCATTTCAGTGTACTGTAATTATAGAATCATATTTTTTTTTCACAACTTTCAACCCACACTGGACAAAACACAAGGTCAGACTGATTTTTGGATTACTTGTTTGAGCGTTGCTAAGTGTAGGCCCTTTGACACTCTTATGAAGCACATAGAAATTCTTATCTCTGACTTTTTTATTAAAGATCAAGAAACTGAGGCACATACATGTCATGACTCATTTACAGATCACAAATATGGGGCCCCTATCATAAATGCCAGAGCTGCAAGCTAAGTTTAACATTTTAACTGTTTGATCATGCTTCTTTTCATTTAACTTCTCCTCTGAAATGAATTGCCTAAACTGAGCAAAGTTCATACAAGGTCTGTGACATCAAAGACTTCATAAGAAATTTATATTTCTGCAAATAAAGATTGTTTTCAGGAATAAGAACTGCCTCCTACATAACCCACTGTTCTCTGAAATGTAAGAGAAAGCATCCTTTGATCAAGAAGTACAGAATTTAAGTCCTGAAGCAAATAAAAAGGGCTATTATAGTAGGGCAAATGACACTAGAATTCTGTTGTATTTGAAAAATCAAAGACCATATAATTAAAGTGAGAGTTGTGAAAACTGTAATAGCCATTGTGTGACATTCTACAATGAATGGGCAGTAGTAATAATCAATACACTCAATGGGATACTGCAATATTGGGATTCATTATCACCTTGTCTAACAAGCAGATTTTTTCCCCTGATTCCTGTTTTCAATTTCACAAGGGAAAATCAGGGGCAAACCCCATGGCTTGGTGGGAAGGGAAGTATGAAAAATCTATGAGAGGAAATGTATGAAGTGCCCTAGATAAAAGAACTCAGCTAACCCTGCAAGCGAAGTTCAATGAGAACCCCACTTCAGCTGCCTAAACTCATTGGTTATGTAGTAATGTGTATTTGCATTCTTAGAGAGTGACCCTCATATGTTCTCACATTATGCATGAGTGATTAAGCTGCAAAATATTTAGTATACTAAAAAAAAGTCTCAACAAGTCATAGGCTACATAAATTCTCCATGTAGAGAGATACTAACTAACTCTGTAACATTTTTCTCATAGCTGTTACTATAATAATTTAAAATACTAGAACTGCTGTAAGGAAAAGTAAATAAAAGAGTCATCTTCAGGCATGTTTGTGCGATGATCTTAACCACTTATGCAGCGAATAAAACAAGTTCACACAGAAAACGCAAATATCCTGGTTCATGTCTCACTGATGTAATTTTTTTGGCTTCTCTGGAGGTATGCCTAACTGGGGTGAGACAAAGCACACATCCAGCGTAGTCTGTTCAGCAAATGCGAAGACACACTCAAAGGAAAAAGAAGGACTCAGTGCAGTTAGTGCTGTGACCTCTTGATCCAGGGGCTGCTAGGAAACTAGCGTGAATTAGGGAAGTGTAGTGGCTGTTCTACTTTACAACATCAGCAATAAGCCTTGCTGGGTCTGTACAACAGGCTGGGATTGCCAGGAACAGATTTTTTCCAGAAATGGCTCAGGACACAGGAGACGGAAGCTACTACTTGAGTGATTTAGAGCTCCCTAGTGAACTTCTCCTACTCATGGATAACTCCTCTCCTGGCTAGTGTCGCTCGCTTCGGAGACAGAGGGCAATGTAAAGCTTCACCGTTTCAGATGAAAACTGAGACCAAACCGCTTAACCTTTTCTTTCTTGGAAGGAAGTTCTCCTAGAAGACCAACTCTCATTGTTGATAAAATTAAGTCGGAGATGCTCCGCATGGCTTACAGAGCAGTGTTCAGGGATTGCTGAGATCTGAGGGATTACATACTTCCAGCTCTTTCTCATTTTAATGAAATCCAGCAGTTTTTTTTATAAGTAATTCTCTCTTTTTTAAAAACAGCTCTTAAAAAAAGTTTTGCCATTTCTAAATGGAAGGTCTGGTCTATGTGGCCATGAAGGGGAGAAGTGTTGGCAAGACAACTTATATTAAAAGATGGTCTGTACCTTAACAGAGTCTGAAAGGTCCAAATACAAAGCCTACAGGCTTGCATTTCATAAAATGGGACTGCCTTGGGAAGCAACAGCTATGAAGCTAGCCGTGTGTTACAGGTCTTTTAACAACTTCTGGTATTTAAGGTGGCCATAGCAACCTTTAAGGAGTTTGAAGGAAGAAGCAGAGGTTGCAGAAGCAGTGCTTGAAAAAAGCTGCATGAAGTCAATTCATAGCACACATAGCAAAATCACAGGCATAGCCTTGCTAAGTCCAGCTAATACACAATCACTTTAACTTCAGAAGTACTCAATCCCTTCATGTTGTTATGTCAAGCATGGCACTTGAAACAGCAAACATACTATTATAGATTTTATAGGCATAACATATTTCTATGACATACATGCTTAATATTTACTGGCACTGGTACTGGGAGGGTCCCTTGGAGCCATGTGATCTCCAAAGCTACCTGCTGAGCATGTTTAAACGTGAACCCTTCAGGCTGCAGGGCTGGACACAGCTTGGAGTCCTACCCAGGGATTCACAGGCAAGTGCCTGTGGCTTTCCAGATGAAGAACTACAGCAAAGAGAAGTGGAGGGGGAAACAGAGGAAGTGAGTGGGAAGAGGGAAAGAACTGGGATGGAAAAGTGCAAAGGCAAGAAGCTGACAAAATGATGAAACTCGAACCTTTTAAAAACAAAAGTAACACGACTCAGACCTTTTGTTTGTGTACCATTTCTGTTCTTCTTCCTGCTATTTTCTCCTGCTACATGTTCACCTACAAATGTCTGTACTGAGTATTTAATTCCACTCATGCAGATTAGCTGATGGAACAATTCATGGTCTTTTCTGATGTCCTCATCAGCTCCTTTTTAGGCAGCAATTCCTCTCCAAATGACTGACAGGAAGATCCATTTCTAGGGGAATCCAAACACTTAGTATTTGATTACCTTTTTCTAAAGTATTAAGGCAGTCCCACAGAACGTGATCTTCATTCAAACACTAAAAAAAGTTTCAAAAGAGTAGGCTGACTAGGTGACAACAGCCATGTGGCCTTGACAGTGCTGCTGTGAACCACCCTCAGCAGAAAGTTTTTATTCATTCTTTAGTTGTTACCGCAATCAGAAGACCAGTCCTTATTTAACTATCATTGGCAGAAGAAACGGGCAGGGGAGAAGGAAAGGCATTTTTACCTAACAAAACAGTTTTCCTTTTCTGGGTTTAGGGACACATTAACTTTTATCTGTTCCCTGTAGTTCCCAAGGGACCATGTGGTCCTTCAGCTCCTGACGTGCCGTGGCCACCGCTGGCGGGAAGCAGCCAGCACAGCCCTGTGACCCACAGCCTCCAGCGCCTGCTCCAGCAAAGATGTTTCTGGGTCACTGCTCTGCAAGCAGCTATGTGAAATGGCATTTGCGTGCTGCACAGGGTTGGAAGAAAAGGAATGAGAAATCCACAATCAAACTGAAACTGCCACCAGCTATTCCCTGAACCTCTAAGGCTTCATTCTCCCCTCTGATGTGGAGGAGGCACATAAAACACTGATGGTAATAGCAATTAATAGACAGGTCAAGCAACGAATGTAGTTGTTTTGCATTTTGTTCAATGTCTTTATTTTTTGCTGTATTTTTTAATTACAGATGAGCAGTCCAAAGCGATAACAGCCTTGCTTTCTTTCTTTTAAATTCTGTCTATTTACATACATTTATATTCCCAAAAGTTATCAAGTGGCAGATGATAGTTCTAATTACGTCTTCAGTGTGGCGTGCTTGTCACATCATGGTTAATGTTTTTTGACGGTTCTGACCTTTTAATCAGTTGATCAAGAAAATAAGATGATCCAGGGTGCTTTGGCATCATCTCAGTAACTGCTCTGAAATAGTTTGGGTGACTGCAAGGGTAATTAGAAATGTAGTGACAATAACGGAGGAACTCATGAAAAAAATTATAGGTCAGTGCTGCTTCTGTAATGCCATTTCCACAGTGATAAAAGAAATTACTGTTAATTACCAGGTTATTACCATACTTAATTCTGATAATTCTAGGCTATCCAAACAATGTAGAGAAACACAAATCACATTATTTTGTTCCTCCAGCAAGGTGGCAGTACTGTTCCTGTATCATTCGTTCTAGGAATGCTGTATTTTTGTTAATGAATTAGATTTACCGCCTTAGAGCTGGTCCACAGAGGTTAAAAAGTTTGCTGTGAGACATTAACTGTTCTCTTTCAGGGTGATTCAAGCACACATACGCACTTGAAAATGTTACTTCTAGTGTTGTGGGGGAGTTCTTTTTTTCCTTCTTTATGACAAATCTGGCTAAGCAGGAGGTTGTGCCAAGCAGAAGTAGGCTATATGGGCTACAAAACCTTATAGCTCAAAAACTCCAGGCACAAAATCTCACTAAGACTACAGTTGGGAGGAAAATATAAAAACTGTGACTCTAGGGGAATACTGGGAAGTAGACCAAAATTAATTCATTTTCATTATGACTAATTCAGGAAAATGTCTCTCTCCTGGAAAGTGTTTAAGCACGTGCCCCTTTGATTTCAATGGGAGTTGAGGGAACCTTGCAAGAACTGAGTTGGCAAATTTTCATCTCAAGGGTGTATTTTAATGTTTTGAAAGTATACATGTATTTTTCTTCCCTTTAGAAACCATATAGGTGTCTTTTAAAATACTGATACTGATACTAAACACAAAGTTAGATCCTGTCTGCATTTATGTATATGATTTCTCACTGTTTTTTGAAAATTTTATAGAAAATGAAAAAATAAGACTCTCTAAAAAGTCATATATCTGCTTTAAAGCCTACCTAAGTGAAACCGTACTTACTGAAATTCTCAGTTGTTATAGAATCATGGAACATTTCCCTGGAAAAGAACTGGTTTTATTCCTCCAAATGGCATTGGAATTTTCCTAGAATAAATGTGAACAAGATGTGATCCTCAGCATTTTTTTTCTGTAAAATCAATAACAAATGCCCTTTATGTTTCACAGTGCAAAAGCAGGCATTTTAGCTATTGTCCTCTACACTTTTTGTTACCTTTCCTAAACTCTGAATAGAATATATTTTCTGGTCAGCAGTTTTCCTTGGTAGCTTGGTAGCTCTCTTCACCAAAAGCTGCTGAAAGTTGGATCCCCCCCTGCTCAGTTAAATTTTCTTATTATCCAGTGCAAATGATAGAGCAGAAACTATTTCTCTCTGTGCTATTCTCCTGCCCCTGCTCTTTCTGCATGCATGGACTGAACAATTCCTGAAGCAAGTATGGCAAGGAGCAGGCAGGAGGTGACTGTCAGGATCTGTTGGTTTGTAGTGCCGAGTGGTACAAAAATCAGAGGCATGACTGACTTCCAAGCATCCTGGCACTCTCACTGTTCTTCGCTCTATGTACGGCTCTCTCACATTCACGAGCAACTGAATTAAAGGTGCTTTTCACACTAACTTACACAGAAGAAAGTCTTGGGTACAGTCTGGATCAGTCCAGATCCCATATTGCCTCTCTTGCAGCGCCATACTTTGACTAACTGAAGTCAGAGAAGTCTTTCCATTCAGTGCAGTGGATTTCAAATTGGGTCCTAAAAGATTCTGTGGCCTCAGGTGGCCAAAGCATTAACAATCTTCTTCAAAAAGTTGTCATCAGGTTGTAAAGGAAGCTACAGCACTAAGATTACTTTTATATGGTGTAATAAAATGAAAATAAAAGTTACAATCTGTGTGAAGAAGTAAGGCTTGATATTGAAAAAATGATCTGTAGCATAGAGTAATTCCTCTCACTGTTAGTGTTGACCAATTTTTTGTTCTAAAGGGCCATAGTTTTTCACTATTGACCTCAATAATGTTTAAAAGGAAATAAGCTGAATTACGAATTCCTGTTTTAGCACTAGAATGTAATGGCCCTTCAATAGGTGGGATTCTGGGTCTTAAAAAAAATCAGAAATCTAAAGCTGTGATGCTACAAGAGAGTTGAATTCTTCCTCCCAACTCAGTACCATGAACTACGTAGTTTGAACATTTCCCTGCATTCCATTTTAGAAAATATTAAATAAAGAGATAGTCTTAAAATGTCTGAAAGATGTCATTAAAATGTATTGACCTGAAAACAACAACAATAACAACAAAAACATAGACAAATAATTGATCCCTGAGAAATTTTGTGAATGCGTGTTTGGGAACAGCAGTAAAGTTGAAAGCTTAACTAACATCCAGTGTAAATTCATTAGATCAAAAATTTCATTATTGCTGGCTAGAGTTTTGTACACTTCTTGCATTTTATCTAAAGATGGTGTCAGAATACTGAGCTATATGCCCTGGGCAAAATACTGTATCTTCTCTTTTCTGGTGATTTTTAAATAGATGCTTAAAATTCTTTGTTATTTTTTGAAAGAAGTAATAGATAACAAAGAAAGCGTCCTTGCTTATATTCCCTCTCTCAGCTAATACCACTGAAGATTAACACAGACTGCACTAAAACAAATGATCCTCGCTCTAAGCTGCCACTTGCTGAATAGGTGAGCTGGTGCATGTGTCTCTGCATGCAACTAATTTATAAGTAGGCTAAAAATACCCACACAGAGCTTTGAGATGCCGTATGTGGAAAGCATCATAAGACTCCATAAGAGAGTGCATTTCAGTCACGAATGACCGAAATTAGTCCAGTAACCCTTAAACACACAACCTTAATATCCATTGCTTCAGTGTGCCAGGCGTGCAGGCTGTGGTGCAAAGACGTGGCAGCTACGCTGCTGTAGCAGAATGATGGGTTGACTTACGTGAGTTGGAAGATGGTTTCTTCAAGCGCTAGTGCTTCAGTAAACCACGCAGTTATTATTTTTCGTTATTGAGTTGGTAGTTTAAATAAGTTGGTATTTTAAATGAACTAAATAATCACTTCGTTGCTAGTTTATCTTCAAATTCAGTTCAAAGGTTTAGTTCAAAAGACAATCAGTTTTGAATAAAATACAGGTCCCGTTGAAGTTGGTTGCAAACACTCCACATTTTCAGTATGATCAGGAGTGAATGCTACTCTTTGATTAAAAAATATCCCTTTTTCTCTTGAACCCAATGATCTCTATGGGCCTGACCCAGGCAGTTTGTGCTAATTATTCTACATCTTACCTAACTAGCATCAGTCATTCTGTCTAAAATACTGAGATAACTTGCATGGTGAAGAAAGGCACAATTCAGCTTTTTTCCTTAAGCTCTTTTGCCAACTGACTGAAACTATTAAAAATATAAAATTTGAAAATCTGGTTAAAACCCAAATGGTTTTATATTTCCTTTCCTGGAAATGTTTAGAAAAATACAGGCAGTGTATTATGATTCCATTATCTGGCTAACAGTCCATTTTATTTCACAGCAAGTGGACAGAATTTACCTTTCCATACATTCACAGGTTCTTTTTCACAATTTATGTCTGATTTATAATCACTCCCATATGCTTAAATGAAGTTAGGCTATTTTTCTAGCTTTAACCAATTTTAAAAACTCTATGCTCATGTATAAACAGTTTTGCACTTCTGTAGAGTTTGCTTGTTTTTGTTTTTGTTTTTGTTTTTTTCTGAGAAGGCAAGAGTTTGCAATTAATATCTGTCAATGAGCATGTATAATTACATCCTTCCTTATAGCTGAAATATTTGCAGAACTGGCATAGGGTATTTTGAAAAGTGTGCCTTTTGCTCATTAAAATGGTGAAAGTTTATCTGGGCATAGGAGCCATGATTTCTGTGAGAGGAAGCAGGGCCAGCCCTGAATGGCATTACTCATTCAGGAAACCAAACAGGCTTTGGGGGCTATTTGCATGAGAAAGGACTGCTCCTTACATGGGGAAGGATTGTGGAAGGAAGTCTACACAGACTCAACTCCTGACATGTCTGACATGTTGATTAAGGCCTTTTATGAGTGGGGAATTTGGTTTCAGCCTCCCACTAACATGTTAGGCGTTATTAGCTGCTCTGCAGTTCTACAAGCAAGGTGTTAGGAAAAAGGGGGGATATTTGCTTTGCTCAGTGTCTTTTTGCAGGGAAAAAGCATGAGGACTATGTAAAAAGCAGTCCGTAAGCTCTACTTCTAATTAAGAGAGTCCTCCAGTAAAGGCAGTGTGTGAAGGAACTGCAAAACCACTACCTGCAGATCCCTTTGGATCCCCTTGGCACCAGAACAACTTTGCCTTGCCCATGCTGGGGAGCTGGAGACTGAGCGGCGCTGTACCGGGTACAGCAGGACTGTTGTCCTTTCAGTATTAGGAAGCAACGCTCCCTCAGCTGGGAGGTGGGCATGAAAAGCATGAAAGCAAGTCAGAGGTGTCTGAGTCCAAGCAAGGACTTCTGTGTCCAAGCTGAAGTGGGTTTAATGTTTTGTCTGGGAAGAGTCTCCTGCTAATCCAAGTGTGGGCAGTGTGGACCCAGAGACACAAACACAACCAGAACAGGGCTTGCTGAAGGCAAGCTGTAGCTAGCACGCTAGGAGGCAGCTGTGATTTCAACAGATGGTTTGACTTGATCTTTCTGAACCACCTCCAACACAGCCATGAAAAACGACATGCTTGGCAGACTACTGTAACTGAGACCGGTCGCTCGGGGCTTTTCGGTTATGCCACAAGCCCTGCAGCAGCATGGAAAGGGGAAGCTCAAGAAGTGGCTGGTATCTATCCTCACTCATCTTCTCTCCTTGGGCTACAAGTTGTGTGTTGTGCAGGTGACAGCGCCAGCACAGAGTTTCACCCTCCTGAGCAGGCACCCTGAAAAACACAGGCACTCTGGTCTGCAGGATAATGTTAAACAAACTTATCTTACAGCTAGAAAATACAACTGGGCAGGTTCCCCAGAATGTTTCATGCTATTGAGAGTGCTAACTTTTCAGGAAGGCACTTCAGGAAGAGGAAACAGGATAACAAAGACTGTATGCTAATATTCTTCTGCCTCAAGAAGCCTGGTGAAAAGCGAGATGTTGTAAAGCTCAAGGGCTCTCATATAACTAAGCTGGTGCCTTGAGCAGACAGGCCAGAGTAGTCATGTTTAAGAAGCCCATGCACAGCTCACTGGTTAATATACAGCTAGGTTAGTTGTACATATGGGCTTATGGCAGCCTTTCCTATCAGAGAAATTTACAAACTCTAATGAAAAAATGCCAGCTCTAACAGACTATGCACAGGCAAACTAGAGTTTCAGTGACCCATTATTCAGTGACATCAAAACTGATGTCTATGGGTATAATGGAAGGCATTTCTTGTAAATGAGGGATAATTTCCGACCTTCAACCTGAAGCCAAGAACCACTCTCAGCAATGGATTGAAAGTATGATCTTCTTTAGAATATTTGCTAGAAGCATAAATAAAGAGGCAATGGGATGACAGAGTTCAAGGCTACAAGTTTTTAAAGGAAAACCTGCTTTGGTGGCCTAATTTGAGTTTGTGCTTTTGTCAGCTAATATTAAAAAGGGGATTCAGGACTTAAGCTTGAATGAAAAGTTGCAAATGGCTGGGCCTCACTGCAGCTTAACAGAAAAATTGTATGCTCAAATACCAAAGACTTCTAAATATTGAATTTGTACAATCTCAAGCACAAATACAGGCTGGGCAGGGAATGGATGGAGAGCAGCCCTGCTGAGAAGAACTTGGTGGTGTTGGTGGATGAGAAACTCAACATGAGCTGGCAGTGTGCGCTCACAGCCCAGAAAGCCAATTGTATCCTGGGTTGCATCAAAAGAAGGGTGGCCAGCAGGTGTAGGGAGGTGATTCTGCCCTTCTACTCCACTCTGGTGACACCCCACCTGGAGTACCGTGTCCAGCTCTGGAGCCCTCATCACAGGAAAGACACGGACCTGTTGGAGCGAGTCCAGAGGAGGGCCATGAAGATGATGAGATGGCTGGAGCACCTCTCCTATGAAGATAGCCTGAGAGAGTTGGGGTTGTTCAGCCTAGAGAAGAGAAGGCTCCGGGGAGACCTTATAGCAGCCTTCCAGTACCTAAAAGGGGCCTACAGGAGGGATGGGGAGGGACTCTTTATCAGGGAGTGTAATGATAGGACATGGGGTGACGGCTTCAAACTGAAAGAGGGTAGATTTAGATCGGATATTAGGAAGAAATTCTTTATTGTGAGGGTGGTGAGGCACTGGAACAGGTTGCCCAGAGAAGCTGTGGATGCCCCATCCCTGGAAGTGTTCAAGGCCAGGCTGGATGGGGCTTTGAGCAGCCTGGTCTAGTGGGAGGTGTCCCTGCCCAGGGCAGGGGGGTTGAAACTAGATGATCTTTAAGGTCCTTTCCAACCCACACTATTCTATGATTCCATGATTAGTTAACAGTTATCATATTGCGAAAAGTGTCACAGTGTCATAATGTAACACTGTTAGCCAATGTCACTGACAGAAGCAACCCCACCTCCTTTCCATTGCTATTGCCTCCACACCATTGTCTCCTCCCAGGGGCACAAATGTTTGGTGTGGTTGGGTGGTAAATGGGATCTACAGGATGATTCAGATCACAGCGAGATGCCAGCAGAGTAAATGGAGCCATGTCTCATCATTAGCATCATTACACACTGTTTCTTTCAATCCTTCACAGTGTCTAAAGAGCAATATAATTGGTTAACACAACTAGAATCAAATTACATTTGGAATTTCACTCCAACGCAAACTCAATAGGATGAAAAGCAATATGCAAGGAAGCAAGCTGCAGTGGGACAAAAGGATAAAGTGGTGACGACGCAGTGTCTCATAATAAGAGTAGGAGACTACTATCTTTATTCCAACAGCAAAATTAAGCAAAAATAAGAAGGTTTACAGTCCTATAAAAACACATTGAAATGTGCCAAGATAAGAAATAACAATTTTTCCCCCAGAATATACAGGGAAGAGTTTTGAGACAGAGAAGACATTGTGAGTTGGCATCATAGGTTCTGCTAAATTAGAGCCTGAAGTCTGCTTTCACTGAAACGGGAACATGAGCAGACCTTCTTTGACCAGTGACCTTCATCTGGCTGTGGCCACCCAAATGCACATGTTGATTTGGACTGAGCAGAATTTAAGCGGAATGTTCACTCGGAAATACTTGAATGTTATCCATTAGGAGGAGAGCATTGCAAAGATGCTTCATATGCTGGAATATTCTTGTTCCAAGCAAAATCCAAGCTTGTTCTCAGAAATCTTCCAGATGGAGTGAGAGTGCTACATTCAGATAGCTCTGCACTGTGCATGCACATTACATGGACTGAGAAAAACCCTCTCTATTCCTTCTGTTTTTCCTTCACAGAACCCTCTACATTCCTTTTGCTGTTTTCCTGCCCAATAGGAAAGGATAAGGGCCGGAGAGGGCTGATAACGTTGCTGACTTGAGCATCAGCCTCCTATCTTTTAAAGAGGGCTGTGGTGTGAGGGAGGGGGTCAAGACTGTGACAAAGACAGAGTTTTCTCCTTAAAAGAAGAACGCTGAGGCCCCAAGTCATTCTCAGCATACAAAAATATTGATCAGACTGGTTTTATAACCCTCTAGAATGTATACAATGACATTGACACAAACCATTGTTCTGATCCTATACGTTTCTGTGAGAGACAAAACCAAATCCTAATACTTCAGCTCAAACTGTGAAATTCTTCATAGCTTTGACACTCGCGATACCTGTAGCCAAGTGAGTGAACCAAACTCTGAGGACCTGATTCTGATCCACTGCTCACCACTTCTTCAAACCCTAAGTCATTTATGGAGTTACTTAAGAATACAGCAATATTGAGGGAAGAACTTGGATGCAAACATTTGTAGCTAATGGTTTTGTTTTTAAATTACGAAGTTACAGCTAACTTTTTTGATAAATTCTCTCACACTTTTCTATTTTTTCCTCCTCATTTGACAAGCTAAGGAACAGCTGCTTGCGTCCCTGAAAAGTGAGATACTGACAATTTGCTTCTTTCCTTTTTTTTTTGAATTGTTATGATCATTGCTAACTGACATGAGATACTTAATCAACTACAAATACGGTAGCAGTGACATCTTAACAGGTAGAAGTCTTTTTACATTGGAGTAAGACACTATCTACACACATGTACAGAAACATATAGGCATAAATAAAGCCACATACGTGTTGCAATTCCACTTCTGAGTGAATAAATTGCTAAAGTAGCCAGTAGTAGTATGTCGTTCGACTAAAGACAGGGGACAAAGAACAAGCCGTTACAGCATAACTAATAGCAAACGTGAATATTTTTGAAACACTTAGCCTCCCAGCATTTCCTATGGAGATTTAATTTTGACATTCCACTGACATGTTTTTCTTTTAAGGTTCTCTACAGCTAAGTAAAGCTCACACAAACATCTGTTCACCACTATAAAAGTTTATAGTGACCTGTGTATTTGAAATGTAAATCAGGTAACATTTCAGGTTATAACTGTTAGATTAAAAAGAAACAGCTCTGAGTTGTAAATGAACTAACGTTGGCAGAATGCTTGGAGCGTAACTACCTTTTCTTTCTTTTTTTTTTTTTTTTTTTTTTTTTTTTTACCTTAAAACAAAAAGCATATGGGATTGATGTTAGCCAATGCCATTTTTTTCAGGGTACGATTATATACATCTGTTATTGCAATAAAGAAAACAGTTCCTTAGCAAGATGCATCTGCTGGCAGAAATTTTTCCAAAATTAATATTAACATATAAACCTGCTCTTTTACTGATACTCATTCTTTCTGTTCCAAATGTCCCTCATATTTTCCAGCTACCTCCTGCTATTTTGCTCCATTCTGCTTATGGCTCCTTGGATTGAGAGCCATACGGAATCAAATCCTGTTCGCTCACACAACTAGCCCCATCTGTCTTACTATGTAGACTTAGGCTATGTCTTCACTATCAAAAAGCATTTTATTTTATTTTTTTTTTTACAATGAGATAACTGGCTGCATTAGCTAGCTTTCTGTCAAATCCTAATGGGAATGAAACTTTTGACCATAATGTAGGTAGGTGAGGTCAGGCTGTAATGTTAACCTTGCCTAGTTACACAGTGGTAGCAAAAAAAAATTACTCATGCCTTGTCTCTGTTAGGATCTTAAATTGAGACGGCTAATGTACATTAGTTATAGCTATAGGATAAACACCTGTTTTTGGAAGAGAATTGAAATAAAAAATGGTAAAAGCATTATTTTTTTTAATATCATTGCAAATTCATTGGTATCATACAGCTCTTAATCTTTGTATCTGCCAAGTTATGAGATTCAAAAAATTGAACTGCTTCCAACCGTGTATTTCAGTTGTATTCTGACTCCATGTTGGAGAAGAAGAAATGTACAAGAAAGGAAGTCGTAATATGCTTAGGCCATTAGTACAGAGTACAATGTGGGGCATACCAATGGAGAGAATTACAAAGCATTTTATGTTTTTGCATATATATTTTTCTATATCCCTTATTTAGCCTCTTTCTCATGCATTTGAATCTCAAGAAGTTGAGCTACAAGGAATCTCTGTCACATGAAAATTAATGTAGGATTTTCCCTGGCTTGATTAGTTTGCAGACATATATGTGAAAATATTTACAATTATTTCACATGGGCTGTTGACTGAACCTTGGGAATAATCTCTCTACCAAAACTAGACGGCGGGAAGATGACACCACATAATCTAGAAAATTTTTTCATCACCATTTATTAAATGCTTGTTAGTCCTAAAAAATTTCTTGCTGCTGCTCTAGCTCAGGCTAGGCCCTGGTCAGCTAGCAATGTTTTCAAAGGAAAAATATTTAATCTTCAAATGCATTGTTGTTAAATTATATGTTATATAAAGAAACAGCTAGGCAATAGATAAAATTATTCTGAAATCACTTGTCAACATGTCTAACTGCCATTTTTTACCCAACTGTCCAACTTATCAAGACTCTTACAAATCTTTCCAAAATATTTTTGATATTTTACAGTAATATATATGAAAATTCTATGTGACTTCTGCCTTTTGAAAATATGTGATCAAATAAAAAAAAGTTGTCTTTTTTCTTTTTTTTTCCCCATTCCAGACTCTATTCTGGAAAGTCATGCAACATAGCCAGGAGTTGCACTGTAAGATGGATCCTCTTTCCGATCACTATGTTCTCTGGAAAATGACACGCACTCAAAATTACTCAAATTTGTCCTACTTCCTTGCCCTCTGATTCTCAGGCACAACTTGCCCAAATAAAGCATCCAACTTCACTTTCAGATTTTCTCCATCCCTTTTTCAAGCTCTTTCTTATACTCGTCTTTCACTTTTACACTTATTCAAGACTACTTCTTGTCACATACTCAAAAAGGAGGAATAAAAAATGTAGACTTCATCTGCTTTCAAACTTATCCAAAACAGAACAGCCAGAGTTCAGGTGAGGAACAGTAGCTTCTTGCTCCAGCAGAGAAGTCTAATGAACAGGACTGTAAAAACAGGAGGTTCACTGCACCCATGGATGGAGGCAAAGAGATGCTCTTCAATACCTGTATGTTCCCAACACACTCTGAGAATACAGTATGAAGAATAGCAGGGCTAAAAGGAAAAGATTAATCTTTCATAAATTTTGCAGATGAACTGTTTGAAATGATTTGGAATATTGATGGAGTGTAAGACAACTGAATATGATTAGGAATATTGATGGAGTATAAGACAACTGAATATATTTTTATGTATTTCTGCATGGTAGTGGAAGTGATCATTCAGGTTTAGCACATACAGCATACTGCATGTTAAGCTGAATGACCCAGAATTATTGCTGTAGCTGGAATAATACAAAAGACACTGCCATGATAAACTGTATAATAATCACACAAATCTAGCCCAGTTTAAAAATGAATGTTAATTCCAAAAGTGGACAGTATTTTTGCACAGACATGAATTCCATAAAGCTTGGATATATATGCATCAACTGCCATATTCTTTAAAGGGATAAAATTTGAAGTAAAGTACTTTCAAGGCTGTTGCTGTGGAAAAGGGTGAGCTTAAGTAACATAACAGTCCGTGAAAAACTGGTGCCAGTTGCAAGAGGTGACAACTGTTCTCAGTTCTTTGAGTGCTAAAAAGAGAAATCCACGTAAGGAGAGGAATCCTGGAAAGCCAAAGGCACGGGCAATGTGCAGGCTTTGTCTGGACTCCAGAAAGCATGAAGACATACAAGTTCAGCATGGCAGCTTGGCAGGTATCCAAGAGCTGGGGGCAGGGGGGGCTTAACCATGGTTGTCTTATCCATACATCATGTATTATTTTTTATGACAATAAGCCACTTAAGTAGGCTATATGTCTGTAAAGACTTTAATTCCCTTAAGTTTGCATACAGTAGCACATTAAGTTTATATAATGTGTACTTGCGGAAGAGGCTTTCGCTCTACCTGGCCTCTCACATTACCACTATGTAAGCATACTGCAATTAGTCTTGAATGACTGAAAGTACCTTTCAAGAACTCTAGATCTCTGTAACAAAGTGGGAAATACCCCACAATAACTAATAACTAGTTTTACTAACAGTCATTCTGCTAACTTTAATTTCCCACTCCCTGAACAGGGATCAAACAAGTATCCTTGCACAGAAAATTGCAGCATAGCTCCCTATACGTCACAAAAATGTACACAGGACTGCTCAGCCCTTTTTCTGTTTGCAAATTCTGTCCTACCACAAGAAGTCTGCAGGTTGCGTATCCCTAATTACATGTTTCTCAAATCTATGTAACTTGAAGAATATTAGAGTACATGTTAAGGTGAAATAGTAAGTGATACTACCTTTCGATAATTAAAGTATTTGATTTGAGAGCTGGGACGGACTCTGAGATCTTAAGAAAACATGGACTGGCATTTTGAAATTCAAGAGACAGAAAATATTCCTATATTTATCTTACTCGTAAGATCCTTCTAGTTCCTTCTCAGAAGAAAAAACATTATATTCCTTGCAGCTGAGAAGAAAGGGAGAGGCAGGAAAAGAGGGAAACTGATGCATACAATTGGAGAGACCTAATACGTAATTACTGCAGGAGAAATTTCAAGTTATCTAATCTCGTTTGAAGATTTACTTTTTTGACCTTGCTTAGTCTCTGCATTAATTCTGTTTATGTTTACTTCTAGCATTAGCAGCCTAATCCTCCACTTACACCTGCATGCAGCACTGACAGGCACTAAGTTGTACCTTGACAACATGTTGAATAAGAGTTTCTTACTGTGCTACATCTTAAACACATAACAATATTATAACTGTTGTCTTAAATCTTGTGTTAGGACCTGATTAAAAATAATTGCAATAAAGAAGTGAGATGGGTGACAGAAAAATCAGCTTTCGTTTTTTTTTTTTTTTTTTTTTTTTAAAAACTGTATTTTTAGTGCAGCTGGAGAAGCTTAGTGTGAAATGAAAGGACACATGAAATAAAATTCAGTGACAACTGGCCATGTGGGCATGTGGCAAGAAGTCCTAAAATAAAAAGTAGGAAGTTGGACAACTATTTTTGACAACATGAGATATTTCCTAGCCCAAAATAGGAGGGTAATTTGTATTCTTGTAAATCTCTGCTAGAAATGGTAGTATATTTGGGTGCTTTTCAGAAAGAGTAGACTACTCTGATAATAAAAGGAATAGCAAAGAAAGTATTCCGTACATCACCAGGTTTTCATCAGAGATAAATCAGGCATCCCACCAACATTCTCTAATTTTATTGTAGATGTAAACAGTCTTGTGATTCTGATGAATCTGTTTTTAGTGATCGTCAGTGATCCTGTATCAACTCAAAAACATATGCACAGTCACTTACTCTGTGGTAATTCTGCACACCATACATATATGTGGATTTGTCACAATCAATTTTTTTCACAGTATCAAACCATAAACAAATATATAATTTACTCTAGATGTTATGGCAGCTCCCAGAATTTGGTGGACTGTAAAGATTCATGAGAGTGAAATATAAACTGCAGAAAATAGATTCACAGCCTTAGAGACAAAACAGTGGTGTAATGCCTTAAGAGAAGACTGCGTTTGAATCAATGAATACTTGTACATAGAATCATAGGGTTGGAAGGGACCTCTGGAGATCATCTAGTCCAATCCCCCTGCCAGAGCAGGGTCACCTAGAGCAGGTTGCACAGGAATGCGTCCCAGGGGGCTTGGAATGTCTCCAGAGACAGACACTCCACCACCTCTCTGGGCAGCCTGTTCCAGTGCTCTGCCACCCTCAAAGTAAAGAACTTCCTCCTCGTGTTTAGATGGAACTTCCTACGTTCAAGTCTGTGCCTGTTACCTCTTGTCCTGTCTCTGGGCACCGCCAGAAAGAGCCTGGCCCCATCCTCCTGACACCCAGCCTTTAAGTGTTTGTAAGCATTGATAAGGTCCCCCCTCAGTCGCCTTTTTTTGCAGACTGCAAAGACCCAAGTCCCTCGGCCTTTCCTCCTAAGAGAGATGTTCCACTCCCCTAATCATCTTGGTAGCCCTTTGCTGTACCCTCTCCAGCAGTTCCCTGTCCTCCTTGAACCGGGGAGCCCAGAACTGGACACACTACTCCAGGTGCATCTCACAGTTAAGGCAACAGACCTACAAAGTTTTACTTACAAGAGCAGTAAACGTCCCTCCCTGGTACTCAGCTTCAACCTGATCTACAGGAAACACAATGCTTCCAGTCAATCTCTATTCTCAGCGTTAGCTGTGAAGAATCTATTCTTGCTAAGCTGTGCAACACTGTAAGGTGGGCACAGGAAGCACTGCATATAGGCCACAGGCTTCTCATGTTGGAATCAGTATATATCCTAAGGGAGCAAATTAGCTGCCTACGTATGGTTTCCAGTACCATTTTAAAATTGCTAGTGCACTCCATTTGGACTTGTGCTGCTGCTCCAGACAGATGAGGAGCTCTTGGTAGTCCTGTGTCATACTATGTTACCTTGCAGATGTCTTAGATACCTGAAGGCACCTAAATTGGCACTAAATGCTTACATTTTGTTTAGGCACGTGAATGACTGTAGGTAACTGGAAAGCAGAATGTTTCCAAAGAGCCTTTTCCATTTTGAAATGCAGTGCCCCTGCCGAAGAAAAACAGTCAGCCTCATTCCTGGTATAACTTCATCTCTTTCCGTTTTGAACTGTAAAAACTTTGAAAATGGAAAAACCAAGTAAACCAGGGAGGAAGTTATTGCTATGACAAAATAAAGACACAAAATCATATACAAATACGGTGTGAAGAAACAGGAACTCTGCTGCTTTTAATGATCTTAGTGAAGTCTTACTGAAGCTCTGCAAAAAGGCTGTAGAGTTGCTGTACAAAAAACATCTTGAATTATGTGAACCAAATTTGGAAAGTATCTTTTACTAAAACATATATCTGAAGTTCAGTTGTGTTTTACTGCACGCTTGAGAAGGAGGAAAAGCAACAAAATAAAGTGCTACTTACTCTCATAAATACGTAGAGGAAAAAGATCAGATTGTACAAACACTGGGGATGTTAGCTTCGCACCATCACTTGGGCTATGAAGAAAGTCTAGACACTCATGTCTCATGATAATATTGAGGGATTAAATGGACAAAATCTTCATCACTTTTAGCAGCAGGAAGCTACTAGCTGAGCGTTCTTCTTCACTTATGGAAAGCTATCAAAGGGATGCTGGATGGACATACAAGTGTATGAGGATACCCTGCTGCATCCTGGGGAGCTGCTGCATATAGCTGAGAGAACTCACCACCTTTTCAAGTCTCCTGAGTGTGGTCAGTTCAGTACTGCTTATCTTAGAAGCATAAAAAGCTAAAAGAAATAAGTTCAATAGAAAAAAATAGGCAGATGGAGCTACCTCTGCCTCCTAAAGCAGAGGTCGCTGAGAGACTGCTTGGGGTTGGGATAAGAAGACACCTGGGTTTTAGTCCAAAGAACACTTGATATAAAATATTTAAGCATGCAGTCACATCATGAAGGTATAGATTACAGTAGATGCATGTTTTAACGTATTTTTAGCACAACAAGGCTAATAATAGAGTTATGATCCGGAAAAATGGAGAAGCCACATATATTGATGATTTTCAGGGACAGTTCCTTTCAGAGAACAACATAAAAGCTACTACATCAGACTTTTTACAGAAGCATGTGTCTGTATGGCAAAAACTTTAGACAAAAGGCTATGTGACTGTAGGCAGCTAGACAAAAATATTCAAATGAGCAGTACATCATTCACAAGATAACCTCAACACATGGGAAATGTTTTACCCTGAAGTATACTGAAGAGCTAGATGATAGAATTGCAAAATCCCATAGGGCTGGACACACTAACTTGAATGAAAAAGAAAAAAAAAAAGTGAAATAATTTTTTTGAGAAGTACTAAGTGAAACAGAAGTGAATTGATGTGAAAAGTGAAGATATGTAACTTGTAAAGTAAAAAGTAAAGAGTGACTAAAATGCCAGGAAAGGGAATTCAGAAGAAAAAAATAAGAATTGTCTATTCCTATCCCAGACGATTGTACTATCAAACAGCACTAGCAGTTTTTATTGAAGGTGCGGCAAAAGACCAGTTCATAGCTATAGAACTTAACACAAACTCATGAAGAGCATTCTACCTGAAAACAAACCCAAAAATCTCCATAGAGGAAGTTTGAAAATAAAACTGCTTGAAGATGTGGGTGAAAAACTAAAAATTCTGGTATGTCCAAAAGCGTCTGAGATCGGTACTGAACTATGTAAATTTGTGTCAGCATTACAAAGTCATGTAATCTTGGCTCCTTGACTGGCCACTTAGAGCTGTTTTCTGTCTTCTGAAGTTGCATTAGCAGAAGGTTAAGTCTGTATAAATGGAATACTGCTACTCTTACATTATGGGGGAAAGTCCTGACCTCAGTGGTTTCAAAATTTTACACAGAGCTTTGGCAAGGAAATAATCACAATGCTCACCTATGAAAAGAAGAGACCTCACAGGTGCATGCCAGATAATATGAGGCAGATAAAGACAAAAATGGGGTGCCAGGATAACATGATTTCAGGATGCAGAGATGACTGGCACGTATAACAGCTAGCAAGTGATGTGTAAGCAGTACATCAAAAGACAGTTTTACAGAGGATAATTAAGAAAACTATCACAGAGAAAAGGCACAAAGGTGCTTGCTTCTACGTAACTACCAACTGCTGGTGAAAGTATGAAAAGGAACTATTGAAAAATAACTGGTGATTTCCCATTAAAAGTTTTGAAACCAAAGACCAAACTCCTCATGTTGGACAAAGAAGAAAGCAGAAAATAACGGGCAGGAAAACATCCCCTGTGGCTGTATTCAAGATGGGCACTTATGGGTAAAGACAGCATTTGTCAAGAGTAATGAAAAGGAAGCTGGAATAATTGATCCAGGGCTGCAAAGAACCTGAGATTTTTGCGTTCACATACACCATGGAAGTGAGAATTTAGTGATATTTCTAAGAAGAAAATTATTGTTTGGAATAACGTGCCTGAGTGATAAATTGCTTTGCAGAAGCACCAAGAAAGAAAAATTAGACAATAGGAGTGAATGTGAGATGTTTTTATGTCATGCTGGGCCTGAGGTGAGCACAAGTTACCATTGTGGAAACATCAAAAAGACTGCCTGAACTTCTGGTTTGAAGGCAAAGAGGCAGGCTGTGGAGAAAGAGGACAGCTGGTACAGAGACTGTGTCTGTGTTTATGCACTAGGTGAGATGAGGAAGGAGAACTAAAGGGTGGCAATGAAGACTTTTGTGGAAAAAGAAGAAAGTAATGATGAAGACCAGTAAAACTCATTGAATTCACCATACGGAGGTACACAAACACGGAAAGGGAAGAAGGAGGAAAGTATAGGACTGGCAGACAATTCACATGTCAAGAAAAGATAAAAGCAATGACTCTGGAATTTAAGGTGAGAAAAATGGTGAAAAAGAATACATAGCAGGTAATGGCGGGGGTTTAGAGGCAAGGAGAGAAGGAAAATCAGATCAAGCATCCGTGTTTTCTGGGTGCTTTAAAGATGCTTAACACTGAAACATATGTAGTTCATTTTATAATGTGAGTTGAAAGAAAGAAAGCAAAAGCCGAAGAGGACACCAAGGGAGAGAAGAAACAGTAAAAGCATAGCTGATGAAAGATAATGGAACCAGCAGGAAAGAGGGTTAGATGCTAAAACAGGCAAGGCGTGGCTTGAAGCAAGAAATCTTCAGCAGGAAAGTGGTAAAAATGGAAGAAGCACAATTAAGGCTATATGTTATATTACTCTGCATTCCTAGGTTATCCAAAACCATGTAGTATGCAAAACCAAAGAGAAACAATGCGATTCAGGTTATTTTGGAGACAAGAATTTAGTCAGAGCTGCCTGCTCAACTGGTACTACTCCAAGATATAGTCATCCATATTGATAAGCATAAATGAAAGACCTTGCCCTTGTACTTAACAGCTAGATCTGAACTGTTTGTGTGATCCATACAAATGGCAATCCCTTAAAGCCTCTCTGCTATGCTATATATCATCAATTAATCTTTTAATTTTTCATTCATTATTATGTCACCATAGGCACTTGTGTCACTGTGAGGCTCTGCCATATGGTGTAGCTTTGGCACCAGCTGTTTTTCCAGTTATTAATAGATAAGGATCTGAAAAGTCTTCCAGTAAGACACATACAGATGATTTAATGACTGCTGAAGAAGGGCTAACAAACTCATTCAAAATTTGACGTAGTTCTGAAATATTTGGATGAGTATGAAAAGATCATTTAAAGGAGTTCTTTTTTAGAAAACTGATGAATATTGTTAGATCTGCAGAAATGCAAGCAACCCACTTATGTCTACCCTCCATGAGGCTCTAAGAGAACCTAAAAAGGGTACAAGACAAAAGGCTGAGAGAGGCTGTTCTAACTATGAATCAGGACATCTTGGTAATCATGAACAACAGAGACGTATGATGGAAAGGGAGGACTGAAAAGAGCATTTTATGGGTCACTGTCCTGGTACACGTGATAGTTCAATGCCGTGCTACCAGTAAATGTTAAATACAGAGTTCAGGCTAATTTGGAACACTCTGGACAATTCCAGACTCCCTTCCCCCTCTCTTTTATTAGTGTGTGTGTGGATGTGTGTGTGAGAGAGTCACATAACAAAACCAAAATGCATTTTGACACTGCAGAAAGTAAGAAATGGAGAGGAAAAGGTTAAAAGTTAGAAACATCAGCATCTATTTTGGTGCAGCAAGTTGACTTAGATAAAAGCAAACAGTTAAATAGAATTCAATTCAATTCAAACAGACAGTTTTGACATTTAAATGAAATTTCCAAAGCATGTACTGTGGTTAAACAAGAAGTGTGGCTAGCTTCCAGATACATATGGTAATTGTGTGGAAGCAGTTTTATTGATGACAATCAAAGCTGGAAAGAGAATTTTGGGCCCATGAACGCAAGAAAAAGCCATGGCCCTTTGCATAATCTATGTCATCTTCCCTCTTCATCTAATAATTTTTCCTTTTCCCTACTTTCCATCTATGACTTTCTGTAATGCTCCCTAACTTTCCTTGTAAATGCTCCTCTCCTTGATTGCATCCTCTCTTTGATTGATTGTTTCAATCTCCCCTTTCCACATCATTCTCTTTCCATCATGCTTCACTCTAACCTTCATCATTTTCTGATATGCAGATAGACTAGAAAAATACTGCAATAACAACCTTGCAAAGATCAGTGGAATATCCTTGTAATCTCTGTACTTGTTGGAGTTAAATGTTAAATTCACATTTAACAACTACAATCAATAGGACAGCTGTCAAAAAGAGGCCACTGATTTATATTTACACCTGAAGAGTTTAGTCAGTTTTTAAGTATTGACTATTCGCAAACCGTATGTGACAAATGCTTAATGATTGCTGGTACATGAATACATCATGCCTTTACCATTGTTACAAATGAGTATCCAAATGCAGCGTAACTAAACAGAATTCCTGTAAAGTATTTCTTCTCTTCCTTTTCCTTTCTGTGACGGCTGTCACCACTTTCATATTATACATAGAAGTAAAGTTCAATATGTGCCCCTATAGTGCAGCAGCTCATTTTAAAAAAGGAATAAAACAAGGCAGTGTCCAGAACAGTGTTGCTAGGAGCAGTCTGCAATCCAAGATGGGGAAAGGCAGAACAAAGAGATGAGCCTTTTATCCTACCCTACAGGAGTCAAGACTGGCTCAGATGGATCTCCAGCTGCAGTGAATCCCATGTTCAAGGGCTCTCTCAACAGAATGCACCTTGTCCCTGCTAATTCTGACCACTGAACTGAAAGCCAAATCCTCTTTTCACTGGAAAGAGAGAGGTATTACCAGAAAGAGCTGCAGGGATGCGGATCAGAAACTTGAATTAAATCCCAAACTGACTTAGTAGCAACTAGAGAGTTGGGCACAAGAAAAAAATTCTCTTTGGTCTGCCCTGGCTTTGAAGTCTTAAGAGTTTCTAGGCAACTCTACAGCAGTAATAGGTGGAGGGTTTTTTAACTGCCTGCTCTGGAAGGTATTAAATCACAATTCTCACTTGTTAGATCTGGAAGAAAGAATCAAGTCTTAGAATCACTTGGTGATACAGAAAAAACAAAGGTGTCAAAAGAAATCCAGAATGCTTTGAGATTACTCTCGTACTTCACAGAGAAACGAATATGCCCTCATACAAAAGGAAAGTTAATACCCATGTAATTTCATCCACTTCCTGGCCAACATCACCTCATTCAATTTCAGACTGAATACAATGCAATCAGTTGTGGCCATCCACTCCTCTTCACTGAAATCAGCAGTAAATGTTTTGATCACATTCAACAAAGATCAACGTGCAACATGGAAGTTAACAGGAGACATTGTTTTACCAAATTATGACATTTTGCTGGATATTTTACAACCTATAAAGTGATGCCAGTTGAATTTCAAGAAAAAAAGTCTCTTTCTGGAAATCTTGAATTAGTTTTGATGAAGAGTAATGAATAACTTCAGTGAAATAAAAGGACACTTAATTAAGAGAACACATTGTAAATAAAAACAATATGTTGGTGAACTTAAGATATTTTGTATGTCAGACACTGAAGTTGATGCTGGAGGGACTGTTATATTTCTCTAACGAGAAATATTTAGCTACCATAATCGACACTTTGAACAAAATGGCCCAATAAGTCATATACTGCTTTTTGTAAAGATGACCTTATGTTTTCCTCAGTCTTTTCATTATGACATCCTGGCATTGTTGCTAAGTTTGTTTGTTTGGTTTTTTTTCTCATAGAATGAGAGAATTATACCATATTGATGCTGTGCAATGTGCACGTAGCTTCTGATTCAAATCTATTCTCAAGACTCTCTACTGAACAATCTTTCAAAACTGAAGATCCTCTCTTTTGATTAGAATTAGACTTTTGAGACTCCAGCTCAATCTGTGATTTTATCTGAACACAATAGCTCTCTCTAGCAAGTCATGTTCAGATATCCATCTCCTTTCCCAATTGCTATTAGAAAATAGTTTCTACATAGAAATTTCTTCCTCACATTTAATCCACAGACATCTGTAATTTCTAGGTGGGCTGCCAAGGTACAATTGGTGTGTACTTAACCTGCGATCAGCCAAATAATAGCACACAGATTACATGAATACGTTATAGTTGTTGCGGCTAGAATCAGATTCTTTAGTTCATCCACCATCAACATCAATTTCATAACATGCTGTTTGAGCATGTTCTCATGTTCGGCTTGTCAGTGTAAAGACTCAAGTGATCCTTCCATGACTATCAAAGCTTCAGAAGATGGGAAATACTAATATACTCCATTAAAATACACAGAGAAAGCTGGAGCATTATTGCACAGTTGTGAGTTTAAAAGACAACTGGATTAAATATATAATAAGTAAAAATCAAAGAAAACTTGCTAAAGCCTAGAAAAACATATTTCCGTAGGTATACCTATATGACTGACAGAACATATGGAGGAACAACCTTAGAACTCAGTGAGACACGCCTACATTTAAAACCTGAACATCCATAGGGTAATTTAGGACAAAATAAAATTATTAAGTCTTTCATTACATAAGCAATAAAAGATGACATTGAAAAATTCTGAATACCAACACATAAAAAGTGAATTTTGAGAATATTTCTGAAGAATAAGGAAATATTTCAGAGAAAAAGAAAGAAAGAGAGAGAGAGAGAGAGAACAAGAAATGTATGAAAGCATTTTTCCATTCAACTGAATTCCCAACTATTTAATGGTTACTTGAGAAACTGTGAGTTAGCCAAGGGCAGGAGTTGCAAGGTAAGTGAACCAGCCAGGCTATTTCCAGCAGAAAAAAAAGAGGCATATTTACTTCTGACTTGTTCACAATGTTTATTTACCAATGCCCCAGCCCAACAAAAAGATACTTGCTTCCTCCATTGTCCGTGTTGGGCCCTGAAGAGTATGAGAACCATGGTACACCTTTAATAATTCAACTACACAAGCAAGAAGTGCCTAGTTAGCCAGCAACTCTATTTATATGAAAACATTTTGATCTATAAAGTGTGGGTAATCTTTTCAATGATGTAACATCTCCCTGAGCTGCATGAGGTCATGACTTCCATCTTCTCGACGCTGACACATGCTTTACCCTGCATATAACTGACCACTGCATCACTACTGCTGAGGAAGTTTCCATATAGCCTACAGCCTTCCTGGTTTTGTCTTATTTTCCTTTTTTATTAATTTTATTATTTTATTAGTTTGATTCTAACTAATTAATTTTGCATTTTTTTTTTTCTAATTCAATATATATCTGGCAAAAATGTATGGCTACATTCAAAACCAAGAGGGTTGATATGCTTAGAATGCACACAATACATTCTGTAAAACAAAGCAAGGTATTATTGTCTTTTTATTTTGTCAAGGTGCTGGAAAGATGCACACAGAACACAGTTCTTTTTCAGTCATCTAGATTTTTGATAGATTGTTTCAGTGTACATTAATAAAAACTATTAGCTTCTCAAACAATTTGTTTTTATTTCTATCCCTAGATCATCAAAACTACAGCAGTCTGCCACTGAAGATGAAATCCTTCACATACATAAAACACCTTTACTTTCACATCTGTGTATTTCACACATTTGTGTTTCTGCCTCTTATAGCTACTCTGCTTTCCTAGACTCTACCAGCACTTAGCATGTAATTACTGCATTATTTCATGTGCTTTAATAGAACTGATAATTGGATTGGTAAGAGTCAATATTAGCACAGATTCTTTAACTTTGTATTTATTTGAATTGTATTTCACTGCTTCATTATTCATCCCAGTATGTTAAAAAATGGGAGTATGGGGAACTCTATATCCAAGTCAGATCCAACCTGGACATCGTCTGTTGGTGGTCTACAAAACCACTGTTCTGCAACACCATACTCATCTGGAATACTGTTGGTGTTCTGTGGGGGTGATTTTCTCCTGTGTGACATATATCACATACTTCAGAGGCTTCTGACTGTTTCATGAAACAAGTCTACACTGCTAAAATCTGGTATCTCTATGGCAATATATAGAGATATGATCCTGGGTAAAACATCCTTAGCGGTCCTTTCACAGAAATAAACTCTTGAGATACATGATCTGAGTTTGAAGTCAACTTTCCTTCAGCATCGCAGCGTAGTTTTTGTAATGACCCTCTGAAGGGTCCTGACACACCAGAATATTGGTTATGACCATCATCTCCATAGAAGTTGGAGCTTTCATTAATTGTCTTCCTCTTTGCTTGAAAGATCTCTATGATTTATATGCCAATCTTTAACTGTTATTACTAGATTCTCTCATTATTATGGGATTTTTCCAGCTTTTGAATGCTTTGTCTGGTTTATCATCTTCTTTGGAGTTCTCTTACCTCAACATACTGGCTAACTTGCAAAAGTGCAGATGTGGGGCATAGCATGGGAAAAAGGAACACAGACACGACATATTCCCACAGAAACTAAAATGGAATTAAATATCTCTCTTCCTCTACAGCCATGTTCTCCAATATATGTAATTTTTGGCAGTGAATCAGAGAGAAATTAGGCCCCAGTAATGGTGTTCCTCTTAGCCCTAGAGAGGTGAGGGTAGTTCTGTTGAGAGACATCACTTCAAATGAGCTACAACCAAAAATTAAATAGTGCACTGTTTAACCAAAATAGTCTACCATACAACCAATACACTTTAAGCAAGGAGAACACAAAGTTTCCTCTCCAAATTTTACTTTCATACAAAATTAAAAAGTTTTCTTTTACTTCATTCAGAAGAGTCAGTTATTCTATGCCTAAAGCAAGTAACTATTTATTTAATGATATTCCTTAAAACATCTGTATTTTTCAATGAACTTTTCTCAAGATCAGCTAGGTAACAAGTTAGGTAATACTTCTTATGTGCAATTCTAACCTACACAACACCAGGGTGATTTTTTCAGCTGACAGATTAATGAAAAACAAGGACTAATGTACATAAAATAATTAATCCTTACATGGCATTCTCCACAAATATTAATTTATCAACTCTTTGAGAAGTACTGTGGAAAAAGGTGACTGCATTATGTTTACACCTCTGCAGCTATGAGAGTTCACAGTCGAAATAGTGTGCTTCTCTGGTGCAATACATCATAACGTGTACTACACAGTTAAAAAAAACCCCCACAATTTCAAGAAATATGACACCAAGCAAATGAAATATTTTGAGAAGGGAATCCATATAGCCAAAATTATTGCCAAGGTTACACCACTGGAACACCATTTTCAGAGAGACAAAAAGATAAAAACATCAGCCTAAAGCAGTACATAGGTGCAGCATATACTAAAGCAGCAAAACCAGATGAGCAAGACAGTTGTTCAGCCTGTCTATGGTAGCTTTGTAGCTAAAATATGACAATTAGAGACCATGAGAACCAATACTAGAGAGATGTTTAACTGACAGATACAAAAGCATGAAAAATAAAGATAGATGTCTCTAACCTGAAAAATCATGCTATTCAACTCTTTTGCAGTAAGACTGAAGGTGTCTTTGCTCTTTAAAGCATTTCTAATCCAGTGCTGCAGAATTTTCATTTTTTATAGGAAATGTGTAAGTGGATTTGAAGCCTTTCAATTGGTAGTGAAAGTTTGTACCTGCTTTCCTTTTTATATACATAAAATAATGATCTCATTCATTCTATGGATGTTATACATAAACCATGTAAAATATTACCCTCTCTTTCTTTGGCAGCTATGCTGAAAATTCAGGAGAAATAGTAAATTTTATATACTCTTCTCCTCTTGTTGCAGAAGAATATTCTAGTTGGTGCTTGTCAGTATTTTGTAAAGTATCTTCCTCATTTTGTTGGAGAGATTCAAAGATGTCACGTCTCCAGCTGTTATACTGATTCCATATTGCCTCCTTTTCTTTGACTTTAAAACTTGTTTTATGAACAGATTATCCTTACTTTCTAACATTTCTCATAAAGATTGCTTTGCAGGATGTTAGAAAAGAAAAACAACTGAGGCCGTAAAACAATTTGATCTGAACGGTTGTAGCATAATCTGGCAGTAATACAAAAAAGTAATGCATTAACATCTTTAGCAGAGTTTATATTTACTAGATAGGATACCCACTTTACAGTTAGTTACTCACATCCCAGCCAACCATTATGATCGTACAGCTGCTTTAATTTGTATATATTCAGCAAATTTTTGAGAAAATATCTTCTCATCATGCTCTGTTTCTGAACATAAGTCAGTCACATGCTACTATTTATTCTCTCAAATTTGATACATTCTAAAAAGCTATATATAATTTCTGGTTTGAATTTTGATCAGTCAGTAACTACTTAATGCTAACCTGAGCACAAAAGCTGGAAAATTTATATAGACCTGATTGCTGGTAGGGCTTCATAAATAATGAATAATGTAACATCACAAAATATAACAAATCACACTATTTTGTATACAACAATTAATGAATTTTACCGCTTGAACAGCTCTAGTAAAAGGGTTGTTGTTACTAGCACAAACAGATCTTTAGTTAGCCTTTGTGATTATTATTAAATGTATGTTAATTTCTTCTGGATCCAAAACAAAACCACAGATTGAAACATTGCTAAATTTGGAAAAGTTTAGATCTAAACCATTATCTGGCTGTGGATTTTTCTCCTTTGGACCATTTCTACCATTTACAGAACTGTTGGTTAATGATATGACAAACAACTTAAAATACAGGACACCAATTTATTCTCTAGCTAGCCTCCTGTTGGGTTGAATTTCAGACAGATGGCAGAGGCAACCGGGAAGCTGGCCAGTGAGTACCCTGCAGCTACATTTCCAATAGCTTAAGGTCATTTCAGCGGAAAAGGGTGCATGGTCTTCTGCATGCAGTCTTGTGAAGTTCCCATTTTCTGTCAATGATCTAATCCAGTCATTCAGATTTTGAGTCACTTTCTCAGGTAATCTTTATTCCACTTTTAGGGTAATCTCGTTGAACCACTGTTTACAAATGGCAAAATTGTCCTTTCCAGGTAAGGTAAACAGACTTTTTTCTTTATACAAAGCTATGGCATTGGTGTTCACAGAGTTGTGGGTTTTTTTTTGTTTGTTTGTTTTGTTTTGTTTTGTTTTTGAGAAAAATGTAATGTATTAACAAAGAATACATAAAAAAACCCAACACAAACAAACAGAAAAAACACCCAAACCCTTCCTTCCCCCAAAATCTCAGAAAAGATTGAATAAAATGACATCTGCAGTACCTAATAATGTACTTAATCTAACAGACTGTGGATAATTAACTCATAAAGAGATCCACATGGATACTTGTGTAAACAATACAAACTAAACACCAAGGCATTTAACTCCATAATCCTGATGGAATTTCTAAGAATTGGTATAAATGAAGAAATAAAATTAAAAGATTCTGTATAAGTAATACCTGAGATGGCAAGAATAAAAGCGTGGAGAGAAAGAAATATCTATTAAGGAGCTTAAATCAGATTTACACCTTCATGAATGGAACTGTATGTGTACATATATGTGAGTATGTGTGTATGTGCATGTACAGGTGCGGGCACGTAGAGAGTAGAAGGCAATTTGTATTCACTTGCTTGAAAGTTTTGGATTTAAGCTCAGACACATTCTATTGAGTTAGACCAGAATCAGCCTGTCATTCAGTCTGAGGGTCATGGTACAGACAGGCTTCAGATTGTCTCCCACCAAGAAGTCTTATAAGCACAATGATTAAAATGGAAAGTACTTTTCTGCAGGCTGGGAAGAAGTGGAAGAGGGTTGTTCAGAGCAGTTTTTGTCACCTGGACTCATTAACAATCCCAGGGCTAAAAAGGACAAAAACTGACTCTCAAAATAAAATGCTGAGCTCTGAGAAACTTCCTAGAGAGCAGATAACATGCCAGTAAATAAATAAATAAAAATATAAGCTAGTAACATTTGAAAACCTCAAAACACTTTCCACTTATAAGAACTCTGCAACATAAAGCAATAAAAAAATACAAGTTTTTCTTACATGTACATAGTCTCTTTCCAAATGCAAACATTAGAGGTAAAAAGAAATAAATATACCAATAATGCGATGATGTCCATGTCCTAGCCAAGAGCCACTGTTTTCCTGAAACGTCTTGAAAATTGTTTACCCACACAGAATGATGTTTGCTTTACCATTTAAATTTTAGACAAGGTTTAAGCTTGAAGTACCAAATCTTGATTCTGTAAGTGATAAAGGAGACGGGAAAGGGTTTGCGCTCATCACCTCTCTGGGATACTTACTCAGAAGATAGCTGCATGCTAAGTGCTGCTGAGTTAAAATTCATCTCCCTGCAGAGCTGGAAATAAAGCCTATGGTACTTCCTCAGACAACTAACTGTTCAAGAATGAACTTTTGCCTGCTCTGCTAAAACAGAGGGGCAGAATAACATAGTATCTGCTGTGTATGTTCCCTG
Organism: Fratercula arctica; assembly: GCA_947846985.1. Lineage (NCBI taxonomy): Eukaryota > Metazoa > Chordata > Aves > Charadriiformes > Alcidae > Fratercula > Fratercula arctica. The sequence continues at coordinate 67,058,848 of CANTUZ010000026.1, read as the reverse complement.
AAAAGGCAGCGACAGACTAGTTGCAGGTAGGACTAGGGTGATACATCAGTTCGGTGTCCTACTTTTGTGCAGAGGCAATACCACGCTGCACATTTTTTTAAGGTATTATTCTACTGTGACCAGGAGTTTCTATGCCCAATGCCTACTTTTCCCTACTGTTCACATCAACCTGCTCTGCTGCCTTTGCTAAAGACGTTTCTTGCCAATACTGTCACTAGGCTTGTTCTTCATTCCCCCATCCTGCTCACACAGTGCTCAGCCATTAAAGCTAACCCTAGGCAGCCTGAGTATTAAACTGAAGATACAATTGACCACAGGTGTGTCACTGATGTTACAAGCAAGTACAGTCTGCAGACTACAAGCAAAATTTTCATGGGATAGGTGAGTAGCATCCATCGCAGCTTCTGCACAGCACTGCACAATATATGCTGACTGAGCAAAATGCTGGGTCCCTCGTCATGTGCCAAGACGCCACCTCTGCTGGGAAGCTTTACTGTAGAGAAATCTGCCCCATAAATGCTTCCTTGCAGTGAAACAAAATTTCACCAAGGTCATCAACTAGTTATTGTTTCAGCTTCGTAATGTAAGTTTAAGTCAGCGCTGGTCTTGGACTGGTTTAAGTGAACTGACTTCCATGTAAAAGGTTTTGATCCCATTAGCTTTTTTTTATTCAAAAATTGAGTAAACCTACCAGCTTGAGAAAACACTACATTATATGTAATACTAAATTCGTTCCCTTTTTAGGAGAGCACAGAGATGATATTACTAAGGTTTGTTTGTGTGTTTTTCCTTAGGCAATTACTTTATCTTGAAGTGCAGAATGTATCACCACAAGACAGCACAGAGGAAAAATTCATGTAAAGTTACAGAAAAGATTTTAGGTTAGTTTTCGTTTGTTTTTTCCCCCCTCTTCTCTGTAATAAAGAGAGCACTTAGACTAAATAAAACAAATTGGAGGAGCCACCTTGAAAATAGTCATCATAAGGAAATGTCTCTTTTCTCTCTGCTACCAGTTCCTCCCTGAGAAATTACAGTATTAAACCTTGTATTTAATTTTTGGAAGAAAATAATATAAAGATCCTGGAGTGTATTTTCATACAACCTTCAGAATTTGTAGATAGATTGCATTGAAAATCACCCAGAGAAAAAACTGAAAAGGAAAACTTAATGTCCACAGTTCACTATATTTGCTATGTTTTACTGTCACATTTTTTCCTAAGCCTATAAATAAATATTCTTAGTTTCTTTCAGTTTGTTGTGTGAAAAATTTAGCTTCAGAGAAGCATTGCTCCTCTCCATGAAATAAAATTATTTTATATTTTACATGGCATTATATTTTCATGATGAAATAGAGAAACTGATTATTAGAATTTTGGTGCAGGAATTACTTCACCTTTATCTTTTTCATGATGGATTAAAGACTAATAGCTCATAAACAGAGAACAAGGAACAAAAAAAAAAAAAAAAAAAAAAAGAAATTTAATTGAGCTTTAGTTGTGAGTCTTTGTTTTTTTCTGAAAGCATTTTCAAGTGGAAGTTTCCAAACTGATACTGATTTTCAATTGCCCCTGCATTTAAAAAGCACAAACATCACACAACCAATGTACATTTCTAATAACAATGGATCTAATTCCACACTATGTGTAGATAATTTTGCAATTTCATCAGTAAACATAACTCTTCTACAGCTATTAAGGAACAAGGAACATCTGTTCCTGGCTATAAATCTGTCATGTCACCAGTAAATCCCACCAAGAAGACATTACTGGCATATAACTCCAAAAACCACAGTTACATAGACAAAAACATTGTGTCCTGCAGAACAGCTGCCGTGTCACCTCAAGTCTGTCTAAAATAGGACAGTGTGCTAAAACATACTTACCTTTCTCATTTGGAAGGGCTATATCCTTACACACCTTACTATTCTTACTATATATGTCAGGACAGGAACTGCTATAAGGAAGGATTAATCTCCAGACATCATAAAATACTATAAGAAGGTGAACTTGGCTGCCTGTGTAATAGGCTGCGCTTAGTCAACAGCCACTCCACTATTCCAATGTTGTTTAATATTACATTGTTTTAACATTGGGTTTTGATCTAACACACGTTACATTAAAATCTATATTCTGCTTCCATGTTGAGGACATTAAGCTTTCCTTTTCATTTTGTCCTCTTGGTGATTTCTAATACAATCTATCCATAAATTCTGAAGGTTGTATGAAAATGCACTCCAGGATCTTTACATTATTTTCTTCCAAAAATCAGATACAATGAAAAAAGGAAAAAAAAAAAAAAAAAAGCAGATATCCATCGAGGCAGTTAATTATATTTCATTATATTTCCTCCAGAAAAAGGGACCTAAGAGAAATTTCTGTCTGGTGGGAAGAAAACAACCCAGATGTTTTCCTCAATTATCTTCTTGTTTCACACAACATACTACATCTGAATAATTTTTTTCTCAATCTCTGATTAGCGTGGGGAACGCATTAGAAAAAAGGTTCTGCCTGTGATACTTGCTTCATGTGAAATTTTAAAGTGGGTTATGTTTAATGTTATATTTAGAGTGGTATTATTAGGGGGGGTAGGACAACTAGTAATCAGCGTAGTTGGTAGCAAATAAGGTTGAGGCTAGATATTAGAAAAAGGTTTATAACTGTAAGGATGATTAATGCCACAACAGACTAACTAAGGCAGCTGTGTGAAAAAACACATGTAATGTTTTCAAAAACAGGTTAAGCAAGAACCTGTGCATGTGTATCTCATCCTACCTCGGAGCACAGAGGTGAGCTATATGACTTTTTGAAGCTCTCTTCTGTCGTACATTTCAGCTTCTTGCTGTTGCTGAAAACCAAGAAACATTCATAGACCAACAGAGGGTTGTTGTTTACAACACCTTCTGTGCACTTGTTTTCTCTTGAATCTATGTTTCTGCATAGCAGGGAATGAACTAAAATGTTTTCCTTTCCTGTACTCTAGTTTGCAAAAATTGTGACTGAAATTCAGGAAACGTGCATGTGTCTTACCCTGCTGAAAAGAGTTTATCTCACTAATTCCAATGGTGATGTTAGTGCATGACTGCTAAATTGCCAGAAGATTACGGAAATATGTTCTAGCGTCTATGGTCTGGATACATCTGTGTCACATTTTAAATTACATTTATTTTCAGCTATGGCAATTAGATCTGTGGCTGGTTGACTACTTCTGAAGATGTTTCTGATGTTAGCAGTCATAGAAATCTGCAATATTGGAATGGGCTGTCTCTGGAAACTATTTATCCTAGAACCGTTATTCATAGTTAAGAATATGTCTTCTGTGTTCCATATGCAAAAATAAAGAACTACACGACTCAATGAAGTCTCAAATACAGTCCTTAGCTTGACTATTTGCATTCCAAAACTCTACAAATCAAATTTTTAAACTCACAAAACCATTGTGTTTCGATACATAAGACAACGGTGATGCTACTTTTGTCATCCCATCTCTCTTTTCTTGGTGGTGTGCATTTGTGAAGGACCCCTATAGGTTTTGAAGCCTCTTAGAAAAAGACAAGTGTCAGTATTCAAAGGTTTCAGAGAAATAACAAGGTAACGTGCTTAGCTGATGAATTCAAGGTATCTGAGGCCTGTTGGAGCTCGTGCATGTGCAGTCACTCAATTAATTGCATGTAGACTGAATATCTATTTAACACTGGCAAAGTAGTTGCAACCTGTCCCTGCCATGGGATTGACCATGTGTGTGCTATGTGATGCATGTGTCTGTATTTCTAACCAAGGCAGAATAACAGCTAAAAGCACATGTTCCTGCAACACGGAGATCACAGGGTGACACCCATTCATGGTTCAATGTATTGTAAATAGTTAATTATGTATTTATAAAACAACAGCAGTTCCCTGACATTTTTTTTTTCCCTTTTCATATTTAGGGTTCCAAGAAGTTGAACTCACAAAAGGGTTGTGTCTTAGAATGCAGGAGCATTAAGCTTTTACGCACTTTGCGCCCATTTCAGAAGGCATCGTTGTGCATTCAAGATGCTTGTGCTTCCTTTACAATGCAGAGGTAGTGCTAAACACCCGAAGAGGGGCTGCCTCCCAGTCAGCCTACTGAGAAGTGAGCTCTTGGAGCTATCCACTAGGAATTGCCACCAGGAGGGCTAGTCCTTAAATATTGCTTCTGTGGGGGTTTTGTGCCTTAAATTGAAAGAGAAGGGAGAAGTTCCTTTACTCATGAGGCATAGTTCTCTACCTTTTTTTGCATTCTTTCTTTCTCTTTGGAAACCCCAGGAGCTTTTCTCAGAGGCAACTATAGGGAGATGGAGATGAAGCTGCCTCTCTGATCATTTTCCTGCAGCCAGTCTCTCTGCTGATTTCCCCTATACTTCCCATACAAGCCCCACTCACTGTTAACAGCATTTAGTCAGAAGATCTGAATCCTGTTATCCCCCAAGCTGGAAAGGTTTCAAAATCTTTTCCCCAAAAGTCCTAACCTGAGTGCACTGTCGGTCTCTTTGCTCTGGGTGAATTGGTAAGCATTAATTGAGTTGTGACTATGACCTTACAGTGCTGGGGCTGTCACTGGAAAGAGGCTGGGGTCCCGGTCTCACTGCTGGGAAGTTTCTGAGAACTGCTTAAGATGTATGTCATTGCCTGTGCTCTCTTTTTCCCCTTCTTGTTGACAAGGTTGCATGGGAAAGGAACACAGCCCAGTGCTGAATCAGCTGCAGTGCGTCATGAGACTGAACAACTGAAGGGAAGATGACAACCCTCAATAAGTAGGTTATTACGAATTCTTGTCAGTCGCCAATATACATGATCACAGATCAATTAGACTTGGGCAGAGCTTTAAGACAATAACCAGCAACTCATCGTGAGTTTTTTTTCTTCCTTCAAAGAATTGGCATAGAACACAAAACAGTTTCAAATGAAATAGGTCACAGCCAGACAATCTGGCGCATGGTATGATCAATGTTAGTGCGGTTCTTGTAACGACCAACTGTTCCCCTCCTGGAGCCACTGCACATGCCAAAGCAGTAAGTGCCTAACACTGTTGAGAGGGGGATATTAATGTCCCCAATTTAATCAGTCATTGATTTCTTCATCAAATGCCTCAACTCTGCTAGTCTTTCCAGCTTAACTTTGCTTTTGCAGTTTTTGCTTCTCAAAACAGAAACGATCTTTTTTGTAATGCAACATCTACTGTTTGGCAGCATATGAGGCATGGGCCTCTGCACCTGCTCAAACAAAGGATTTGCAGAATGGGAAAATAACATTCATACCCTCATGTCTGGGTCACTGACTGGCATCAGGAACAAAACTAGTTCTCTTCTCTATGCTAAGTGTAGTAAAGATTGAGCTGCAATATGCTCCTGTTTTAATATGCACACTGAAGGTGTGATAAGTCCCACAGAAGTTTCCTGTGCTCAGTCATGACAGAAATCCCTTTAAGATCTCCCTTTGCCTTTCTGTCTCTCTTCTGTTTTTAAATAAAAGGACTTTTCTGAAGTAGACCAAGGTTAAAAAAACATACCATATGTTCAAAAATTTTTGGTGTGTTCTTCAGAATTTTTAGCAATTAATACAAGTGTTTTTAAGCTTTTTCAATAAATAAGGAAAAATATTAGAGCAAGGGAATGAAGACAAGTACCTCCAGTGAATTATGCCAAAATCAGAGGTTCAAAATTCCACTTACATTTTATTTCCTTCAAAACTGGTAGTTTGACAGATTTTGTTTGACCCTCTTTTCCCTCCTTTAGATGCACATCCTCAGAGATGTTTGTAGATACATACTGCAGCAGGGTGTACTAGGCTCCCAAACAACCACTGAGATAAACATGGCCAGTTTGCCTCAAAGAGGAATGTCTTATTGTGCTAGAAAAGGAAGGGAAGAGTTTCCAGATTCTCTTCAATGGAGAGCAAGTAATGAATTTGGGTGATGAAGAGAAGTATTTCAAAGGTCAGTGCAACAGCTCACTCGATCAGTCTTAAAAATATAATTTGATAAGAGGCTTGACTTACCAGCCACAGAAAGACTGTCAGCATCCCACTGCTTTCAGCAGATGGAGGAAAAAAGTAACACTACTCACCTGCAACTGTTGTGCCTGAGTCAGAGGTTTATGAGAGAGAGATGGCCACTGCCATGATGATCTTACCTGATCATCACTGCCATGGTGAGCTTACATAAGCTTATTAAGTACAGATGCACTTAAAATCAGATAGGGTATCTGTGTGACTAATTCAAACAAAGAAGAAACTGAAAAAGCAACAAAATATAATCAAGAGAGAAGAATTACCCTGGGAGGAAAGGTTAACAAAATTAAAATGGCTACCTTGCCTGTGATTAGCTAGAGAGACCATTATATTGGAGTCACGTACAAATATTTGACTAGCATTACATGCAGAAGAATAGTAGAGATTTGGGGGAATCGAGGGAATAAATAGAATTTATCAGATAAATATGAAGAACATATTTGGGCAGGGGTTTAGCTTTTTTTCATTAAAACTTAATCATTTCATGTGTTTTTGTCAGTATCATGCCCAGATTTACTAGAGGACAGATGAGGGTGGTTGCAAATCTCTAAGGTGAAGCATACACAATATATAAGTGGATTGAAACTCTGTGGAATAAATCAGCTGTGTTGGGGGTAGTGGGGAGCACAGAGACCTTGCATCATGGTGTCTGCAATCCGACCCCCTACTGAAGCAGGTTTTTGCCAGAGTTACGTGAACAGCTGGTCATCCTGCCTTATCATGGCTCCACAAACAGCAGTTGAAAATGTGTTTTGGGTTAAACCGAAAACTTCACTTTGTTGCAAGTTTTTATTTTTTAAACTTCTATTTCAAATTTACTTAAAAGAGATTAATTGTAAAAAGAAGCTTTGTTTTTCAACTGAGATGATACCATTTTGTTTTGAAAAGATTGAAATGAAGCATGGAGGGGTTTTTTTTTTTCAGTCTTCCTTCCCTTTCTGACATAGCAGGGCAAAACCATCATGCATTTAATTTTTCCATGAACTTGAGCCTACGTTTTTCAGTAAAGGTAGTTTTAGCCAAAAAACATTGGGGCTTATAAAAAGAAAAACAGAATAGGTTGTTGATCCATTGGAGAACATGCTTTATTCTCGCTGATGTCTTACGCTGAGCTTCCTCTCTATCAGTATCTGGCATTTTTCTGGCTACTCTTACAGTGCAGACATTGCTGCTTACCTGCAGTTCTGGCCTGCAGTTCCAAAAAGCCCACAGGCTTTTTATACACGCTGCCCTTCCTGTGTCAGCGAGAAGTACTGGGAGGTGGTGGTTGTTTCACCACAAGCCAAAGCAGACTCTCCTATGTACTGCAGAAAATGAACCCATTCTGGCAAAATGGAAGGAAGGGAATGACTTAATGGGCTTTTCTATCTCTAATTTCTGTCTCTTGCTTCCTACCTGAAGATGAAAGTAAATTGTACTGGAAGTAGCTGTGATCAAAGAATCTAATAGCAAAGGGGTCTCCACAGGAAGCAGCATTTCCTAAAATGCAGCATACATGGTGATTCCCGCAGTAAGGCAAGATCAAATGAATAAATCCAAAGCAATGAAGAAAGATAAAAAGTATGTTGACTGCACCTACGAAATTGCTATTTCTGCATAAATGTCAAGTCATTTCTAAACAGAAAACATCAGGTTGCTTAATTAAGATTTTCCAAGTTTTATATGTTACACTAATGTCAGTCTCTTAAACTCCAAAACGGTTTACCTCTTAAGGTTTTCTTTTTTGGTGTACAACTAAGGACTTTTGAAGTAATACTGAACTGAAGAAGAAGTACTACAAAGATTTCAGTAAATTTAATTAGCATAGCTGACGATCATCCATCTTTAAAGAAAATGCACGCATCTCAACGCACTGCATGTATCTTGCTAATAGTGACTTACGCAAGAAAGTAACTTATACATGACAAGTGGAGAACAAACTGTTGTTTGTGACTGTATAGATCATATGAACTAAGACCAATGCTAAAAAAACATATTAGTGTAATTTAGCAGGACATTTGTTCATGCCAGTCATAGTAAATGTGCAAGATGTTAACTCTTCAGTGATACACATTTTATCAGTAGAAGCACAAGTAATATTTGCTTAGAGAAATGGTTAAATGATTATTTAATAAACTAAGAAAACTTAAATTGCAATCTATGAACTGAATCTCCAAACAAAAACTTAGTGATGGAGCAGCTATTATTTAAGTGTTTTCACAAGTAATAGCCAAGAAGAGCATAGTTAAAATTACTTTTTCGGCAGATTTTAAAAAGTTAAAAATAATAAAGCATGAAGTTCTAATGAGGTAGAACAAATGGATCAGTCCTCTCTATTACTCTTAATTGCTTTCATATTGTCCATCATTTCTATTGTCTTCATTTAACAATGATATAATGTTTAACTTGGGGTGGAGAATCTGACTATTGGAAAGTGAGAATAAAAATAAACAACACATGGAAGCTCAAGTTTCAATGATAATTTAAACACATTTGGAAAGACTAATCGTCTTTCTTCACCTGTAATACCTTGTCCCCAGTGAAAAGGGAAACATACGTTAGCGGTCATCCAGAAAAAGACTCGATTCACAGATACGTTCCTTCTCTGCATGCATGACAGTAGTAGCAATTAGCAAGAGAAGGGGAGAAAGGATTGATGAAAATTTGGTGTTAATTAAGAAATTCTCAGAGGAACATGTCCCAAAGCCAAATAAATTTTGGGCCAAATCTGCGGTTGTGGCAACTCGATATAGATCTATTGAAGTCAGAGACACAATACTAATTGATACCAGTTGAATAGTTGCCTTATGAAGTTAAAGAAAATATCACTAACAATGACAACTATAAAATCTCTAAGTCCAAAATAAGCTTTATAGCAGTAGATGCGAGAGGGTAAATTCCAAGTGTGGAGAAATTACCCCAGAAGTGAGACCTAGAGGGAACATCTGCAGCAAGCTGTGTCAGTATTAAGGGTTGAAAGGAATGAAGCAGGGAACAAATGCACATACCTCATCACCACGCATCCCCAGATGAAAATTAGCACCAGTAGTGTGGATTTTTTTTGCCCTTCAGATTGCCGCTACAACAGCAATGCAATGTCTTTATTTCTATGTGGAAGGGTTCAGTAAAGTGGACAGGGAAGAAGGGATGCAGGAATTGCCACACATATGAGAATATGCTTGATAAAGTCATCTGCCCTCCCCTCTCACACCCAGTAAATAAAAATTAAAAAAGCAAGAAAAGAAGCTGAAAAAAACCATACAGGTATGTTTACCTGAGAAAATAACTTCTACTGAACAGATCATTCTAAGTGAGCTATATGGAGGGCAAAGACGGGTGAAAATGAGAACAAAATGCATCAGGGGTGAAAAACATCGCATGCATCTTCATATTCATTCCATCAAATCTCAGTTTTCCATCAAAAATAAGTCAAAGTCTGCAAAACCAATCCAAGTGAGAGGATTTCATCAGTTTGCATGAGTGTGCATGCAGCACAGTTCCTTTCAGAGGTCTGAGGAAACTCAGGATACTTCCTTACGGAATAAGAAATAACATCACTCAGGTATTCATGTGAGTTAAATATTATAAAGGCAATGACAACACTTTTAGGTGTAATATATAAAGATAACTTTTTAGGTATATGGGAAGGAATTTTGGATTGGATCCTTCATAACATTCAGCCGTCAGATGACAGGAGTGACCTTTTTTTTCTACAGGAGATCTACTCATAAGGAAACAGACATAAGGTAAATCACAAGAAAAAACAGCTATATTTGTGCCAACAGCTTTCTCTTAGTATAAAAACAGATCACGGAAGAAATCGGAGCTGGCGATGAAATAACAGACTAAGACTGCAGAACCATCCCAGCATTCAAGGTCAGGCTGGACGGAACTCAAAGCAACCTGACCTTGTTGAAGATGTCTCTGCTTATTGCAGGGATGGTTGGACTAGCTGACCTTTAAAGGTTCCCTCCAACCCAAACTTCCAACCCAAACTATTCTATGACTCTTTGATTTGGAGAAATGGCAGGCTGCAGAGAGCCACTTGCCTGCACTCCGTCTCGCAGTTAAACTCAGTTGGGATTGACTGCCACTTCCATGTATTTCCACACAGTTGTGTCATTCTATTTAATTAATAATTTCAGAGTCTGTCTAAATATTATTTCAAAGACTACCTTCCCTTCACTATCTCAGAAAAAAAACTTGTGAAAATACATGTGGAATATTTATGATATATATTAAATAACCCAGCAAAAATACATGCAGAATATTTATGATATATATTAAATAACCCAGCAAATACCTGTTGAATCTTGTAGGAGTTTTTAACAAGTGCTGTAAGACGGTGAATTTGATTGCCAGCCAGAAGGCAGGGTAGAATAATTACTAAGTTTACTGAAAAAAAAAGTTGGGTCTGAGTACCAAGAACCTAATCAGTTCTGAATTATAGTTGGCCACTTAATGTGGAAAAGTAGAATTTCTAGACATTTTAAACTATATATTATGTTGCATATGAATTTTCTTATCTCCATTTGAGAGACTAAAAAGGCAGGAAATAAATTTTCTTCCCATCTAATTCTTTACCTGCTTGACCAGCTCCAGTGTAACTTACAATGGACTCAGATCTTGGTGACTAGCATTTTAGCAGAATACTAAAAACTGTCATTCTGAATATTCTGGAGAGGAGGACGGATTTCACAGTTTTGAAATGGCAAAAGAAAGTTAAGGAAGTCTCTAGAATGACCACATGTCTGCGCGGGGAGAAGGCTGTGAGGACTGGGGGACTGTTGCAGCGATGCTACTGAATAACTCTGGTGTGAAAAACTTGTCAGCTGTCCCACACCAGCAGGCAGCCTTCTGGGAACCTGCTTCTGTTCTGCAAGGTTTTCTTTTTGTTAAGGAGTAACTAAAAATTCATAAAGGGTCATATGACCTACAGCCACTCCTAACTACTGAAAGTATTTTCTTTGGATGAGTATAAAAAACATTAATTTGAATATATCTAAACAATTATAAACACATTTGTTCCTCTACTAAACGGCTGAAAAGTGGTTCCTCTCTTGTGAGGCCTTACATAATTGTACAGTAAGCAGAAATCATCACAAAAATTCAGAGCTGTGCAAAATTTGCTACCCTTTTACTGTTAAGATTAACATTGGGCAAACTACTGATATTTTATTGAATTTATCAAAATGTACCAATATATTCTTGCCTTCCTCAGTTGCAATGAAATGCAGCTTAGTTTAAAATCTTTTCCACTGGAATTTAACTGAAACTACACTGCCTCAAAATTATATAATTAAGAATGAGCATACAATCCCAGTCAGTCAGCTGATAGGCAATACCCCACAATATTTTGATGAAATTACCACATCAACTTTGCTTGGTCTTTTCCTTTTACATCTAGAATTATATGTACTTTTGAAAGAAAGTCGGAATTTTGCAATGAAAAATCTAAATATTTTATTTTGAAACAAAGCACTTCAAACCCTCTATTTTCTTGGTTTTGATGAATGCAACACAGATTTGATAGAAAACTTTATAAGTCCTTGAATTTTCATGTCTATATCACATTTTAAATCACATTTAAAAACCAGGCAGTCATTCGAGCCAACCAGAGTGTTTCGAGTTTCTTACTTAAGAGATATCACTGGATGTCTATATTCTTTATAGTCACTCCAATGTCCCACCCTCACAGGAATACGTGCTCAGAGCAAACTTTTAAGAAAACCTCAGTCCCACCCCTGTCTTTTCTCCCATGTCCCTCCCTTCCCCACAATTTTGGAATTTTATGCATTCACACTCTCCAATCTTTGTTTGTCTTCCAGTTCTTTAAAACTACATCTGTGATGGTGTCTGACAGCTTGTGTCTTCATCTCATCCTTGTGTCCTTTGAGCCTGAGGGAGTATATGCCTGCCTGAACTTCACCATCACTTTTTCCAACAGATGCATTTAATGCTACACCCTAAATTTATTCCTGCCTTCATCAGAGGATTCTACTAAGGCTGCCTCTGGCCCCAAGGTATTTCTAAAGGGACTGAATATGACCTGTGTCTCATCAGGCTGAGAGGTAGTATTTACCTGTTTCTCTTCACAATGTACAAAATTCTCTTCACAATGAGACACATCCCTGAAGAACCACCTGTTTTATTTCCTTTCCAGATCTCCTAAAAAAAAAATTAATCAAGATTATATGTAAAATATTTATTTTTTTTTTCTTTTAAATGCCTTTAGTACTTAATAAATGTCATCAGTAGTTGTAACACTTTCCAAAGGATGGCTCCTCTCAGCAATCATTTATGCCGGTTCTCTCTTTGCCATGTAACCTGCCAAATTTTTTTATATGTATTAGTAAGCTTCCACATCAATGAAATTTCTCTACTAGTGTCCAATACAACCACTTTACCAACACAGTATCACAAGGCTATTTGCCTCATATTCTTTAAAAATGCAGTGTTAATGCCCATTATTGTTTAACAAATATTCTTTATTGTTTACTCCTTTTAACTTTTAAAGCCATGGCATGCTCTCCTTTACTGATAAAGACGTTTCTTCTGCTGCTAAATTTTTCTGCATATTTGGTCACCTTTGTTCTTCTTTTGAACTTGGTTAAGTTCAAGGCTTTTTTTGTCCACAGAATACTCCAGCTGATGATTTTATTTTTGCTGATTTCACTTCAATGTTCTCTATATCCTACATCAAGGCAAGTATGTTCCCTAGGTGTCTGTAAATCATTATTACTATTTAACTGTTTTTCCCATATTGGTACCCAGAAGTCAATCAAACTTTGCATCATCTATGCCTGGCACAGTATTAAACAAACAAGAGCTTCATATACGCAACATCTTCTGTAGTTAGTATCCATATTAACTACAACACAAGTTCTTTTGCGTTCATGTTAATTATATGCATACACAAGTCACTTTGTATTAAACAGATCTGCACATATATGCCTGTTTTATGTATCTATTCATGTGCCAATTTCATGATATATCTGCATTTCATTATTAATACTCTGTATTCTATGATAATATGAATATAATTTCCATATGGTATCTGCAATTTCCCAGACCAAACTATTTGGCTAACTTCATTTTAAACATTTCTCAGCTGACACAGAACGCTTCTTCACCAAAATAACTAGAAATTCTGAGCAGCTGGCTAGTGTGCAGAGAAAAACACTGAGTGCTGAGATTCTCTATGAAAAGCTGCCTAGGAAACATGTGAAAGAGATGAAGTTTTAATCCTGTGGCTAATACACAGCTATAGCGGGTGTCCCAAATTTGCAAATAGTTTTACAGGAAAACTTTTTTTGCACATGTACCATTTTCCAGCTACATTCAGAAATTCGTTAAATATTCCATGATTTCATCTAAGACTTTCAGAAAAAGTTAGAATATTCCATGAAGAAAAGTTATGTCAGATATGTAGTACCCATCTGACAAAGGCTGGACATACAGAACTGTTTTCTTCCCTCAGATCTTTACAGACTTCTTGCTAGTTCTCATATGACTAGGTATGCACCAAGATCACAGGTCAGAAGAACCCTATGATATGGGGAGGCTGACACACCAAAGGTATTGTTTGGTTGTGTTAATGTAAAGGACAAAGCACAGGCTGCTGTTTCTACAAAGAGAGCAAAGCACAATGAATAACTTAGATTTACAGACTTTTAAAGTGTTCTAGAAATTGCTAATAAATTCCAGTGGAGCCAATAAGAGGAGAATTATTCTTCAAACAGTAAGAAAAGTCAATGAGTTAGTATCAAAGCCTCAAAGCTGTGAGTAATTCGAAATAGTTTAGAATTCTAATATGTTTACATGGCAAAACATACTTTTTAACCTTATCAGGCCAATGCACATGTGCTTATGTGGTACAAGTCTTGGATTAATGAGAAACACGCTATTTGCTAATGCCCCAAGGCAGCATATAGGAACTACAATGGGCAAGATTAGCATTCATATATTCTGTGTATCAATATTAAATATTAATATTTTAATACCTTAAAGTGTCTTAGCAAGTTTCTGTGCCATTTTATTAGCATAGCACAATGCTGTGAGAGACAAGACTCTTCCCATCAATACTTTCATTGTACTATTGCACTAGACAGATAGAGGAGTAAGCCGCTTATACAGTATGGAGTCATATCAAGCTAATATTTTGATAGTAAGTTAGTCAAGCATTATGCAAATATGATTCACTGCGCTGAAAACAAATGGTACACAGTAAAAAGTTCACTTGAACAGAACCACCCACTGTACTAAAGTTAGTGTAGGGGTTGCTCCTGGAAGTGTTGCTGGAAGAAGTCTGGAGGAGGTGTGGCTTTATTATTTTGAAACAGGAGACAGATTTTTCCCATTAGAGTTTCCACTGTTGGAAACTGCCACTGCCTGAAGACTACACACCGGCTACACATTTGTTCTAGGTAAACTACTTCAGGAGGCCCAGCCCATTTCTGTCATCACACTTTCTCATGTCCCAGGAACATCTGCCAATTTTCAAAAACTGGCAGCCTTTGCTAGGTTTCTAGGCTGGGATAAACACGAGAGTCAGTGAACATCACTAACTATACCATAAATTGTTCTCTGCCAAGACATTGATACTGATAAGGTGATTTTGGACACAGTACCAGATCATACCTATAATCATTTCAATTCCAGTGAAAGAACAGAGTGAATCTAGGGAGCAATAAATATAGCTTGCAAACTACTATAACACTTTATGAAAATGTGTACATGTAAGAATTATTATGTGACCGAATTGAGTAATTAAATATGTTATTTATTTTTCCTGTTATACTGGCAGTTTTCATACTGTGCTGATAAATCATTAAATGTACATTCTCCCTTTCACAAATTATAGAAAAGCAGAGATTTAAGCTTCTTCAAAAATACTTCTTCAAAAATACTTTCCTCTCCCCCTCATTTTTTAAAGTACCTAAAGACACAGCTAAGTGCTTGACTTACTTATAACCAGAAGTACTGAGCTTTACCCGAACACCTCTACTGATGCTGCATACATAAAGTGAGTATAAATAGATAAAAAGACTCCTACACTCTTCCCACAGTGATACCATTGCAGCAATCCCACAGCAGACAAGCTTTTTTTGTAGCTGTGGAGGAAGTACAAGGATACGCTTCACAGGAAACAGAGCCAGAAAACACGCATTTGGTCACACTAGAATTTCCAGGACAATGCCACCAGCAGGTTCCAACAGCATTATCTTTTTCTTTAGGATTTCTAGTTCCCCATCCTGCCCTCTGCCAGACCTCTTTGTTGCTCAGTTGCCTTGCTTGAATACTTGCAGTCCAAACTTGCATTGCTTGCTCTTCCTTTTTTGGGCCTAAGAACTTCTCTTTTATTTGTACAATTACTTTGAAGACATTTTATAAGCTATCATCATGCCATCCCTCATCCCTCCCTCCCCTCGCCGTGAGACTTCTCTTTTTCTAGGCTATAAAGTTTTATGTTCTCTCATCTTTTGGCATTCTTCAAGAACTTTAAAATCTTTGTTTTCCTTCTGTATATTTTTCATGTTGATCATATAAACACAGAGAAGAGTGAGGATTTTTGCCTAGTGTATTCCAGTCAACACTTAGGTGGGAGGCATACAGAAAATAGCACAGATACTCTGTACCCCCACTTCAATAGTACAGGCAGCCATGCCAGCTGTTTCTTGGGTGCTGTGCAGTACAACATTTCTCCAGAGAAAAAGTGTGCCTCTTAAAACAGTTTGCTGGTAGACTATCGATAGAGTTAAATTTAAAAATAATTCTACAGCAGAAGCAGCTTTCAGTAGTTAACTGATCTTATAGTCACTTATACACTTTACAGTTATAGCTTATTCCATTAAGCAAACGGATTTAAAGTATATTTACAAGGGGCTTTTTTTGGATGGTACCTATGCCCATACCAGAATTTATTTAAATGCTACAGCCATTAGTGGCTGTATTTTTTCATAGCTGTGTGATCAAAACCTTAGACCTTCAAAACTACAGGATAAACTTTGTCTGAGCTTATACTTATGTCCCTTTTCAATTTTAAGAAACTTGTTCTAGAGATACTGTCATTCACTACTGGGACATTTCAGTGAGCATAGGCTTTCTGTTCCCACTACTTCTGCTTCAAATAACTTCACATGCTTCCACCTTCATTAATTGATGCCTGCCCCTATGTTACTAAGACACTCCTGCAAAACTTTTCAGATTTTCAGCCAGAAAGGCAGAAGAAAGAAACATGATGAAACCCTGTACATTTGTAATCGTAAGCACCATAAAGGAAGGGTGGGTGAAAATTTTCCCCTGATACACTGACACAACATAAGAATTTTTTTAGAATAACATTCAACTTGGCTTTCATCCCAAGAGGGAGTTCATCTGTTTCCTTCCAGTGACTTTGGCTATAATTTCCCAAAGCTGAACAGCAACAGCACGGCTTCCAGGCAGAATTTGAACAGCTGAAACTGGGGTGTCTCATTACTTTTGTGGAATTTCATTGCCTTCAATCTTATTCTGTGGACTGAGTTTAGTAAGTAAAAGAAGACTTACCGAAGCAGATATTATTATCTTTCATTATCTTATTATTATGAAAGTACTATTTTGTAAATTATTTCCTCACGTTTATTAATAGAAATTCCTATTATAGTTCTGAGAATAACACTGACCTTTCTTCATCCTATCTGTTAAAAATGTACTTTGAACAATGCCTCAATGCCATGATAACTGTACGTAATAACTGCATATAACACACATAACAAATACCACAAGCCTCAAGTCCAACCCTCTTTTCTCCTGCCTAATAGGCTTTATTACATTGCCCAACTTACTGATTTGTGCATTAGGTTTTGAGTTACTCCTTCTTTTAACACCATAATACACTTTCCTAGGTTTGGACTCTCCCATCACCCAGCACCTGAGACCAGAGCACAGCTCTGGATGGTGAACAAAACTGCCAAAGAAGATGATGCAGCTCCAGACTTAGCTTCAGGATGCAGAAAGTTAATTTATTCCCATCGGTGTTGTCCTGAGCCGCCTGTAAGTACCTTCTAAAGACATCTTGGCAGTGTTAGTAATATTTTTAAATTGCTAAAAAACAGGCTAAGTCTGTCTAAACATATGCTATTCACCAGCACTCGTCAAAGCAATTCTGATTTTTCTACATGACGGTTCAGCAGACCATGGAAACCTGCTGCACAGACTATTTGTTTTAGTCCAAAGCTAGGCCCTCAAGCTATGATCAAGCCCATCCGAGCAGTGGCCACAATAAATACTGTTTTACTGTCTCGTACAGTAACAGGGCCTCTCTTTCAGGGAGAATTTGTGAGCTGTGTCAGCAAATGCACTCCTGGCCAGATCTCTGGCTGCAGCTTAGGAGCTCCGAGGTACCCACCGAGAGATGGCCCTCTGCCTTCATCTGCACCCTGACAAAATCCAAGCACAGGGTGCAGCATCCGCAAGTAGCTGGTGTTCAAAGCAGTATAAACCAGAAGCAGATACAGCTACTTATATTACTTTATCTTCTTAGTGAACCAAAACAAAGAGGCACTGAGGGGAGCAAAAATTGAGCTTACACACAAAAATAAAACAAATGCAGCCAAAGGAACAGAAGTTGCAAATAAAACACAACTGTTTTAGTGCTGATCAGCAGGGTCTGACGCAGCTCACCAGGGAGTGGGGTCGTGGTAGTGGTGTATGTTGTCACATGCGCCGTGTGTAGGGTAACACACCAGCTGTTGCCCAAGGAGCAAATTCAGTCATTCTGTGCCTTTTGCTTCCTTCCTTGCTATGTGCAAGTGACACATGGTGCGTTGCCACTCTCACTGGCGCCAGGTAGCTGCCAACATGACTGCAGAAGGAAGCCAACGCTGGTGCGCATTCACTTAGGTCCCCCATCTCCCCTGCCGTGTCAGATCAGGAGCAGAATCCTTCAGCTACTCCTTCTCTTGGTGACCTGGATATTTGGCACAGAATGGGAAGGGAAGGGAAGGGAGAATTATAGAATCATAGAATTGCCTAGGTTGGACGGTACCTTTAAGGTCATGGAGTCGAACCATCAAAGTAACACTGCCAAAGTCACCATTGAATCATGTCCCTAAGCACCACATCTACACTTCTTTTAAATACCTCCAGGAATGGTGATTCAACCACTTCATTCTGTGCGCAGGCATGCATGGGTACTAGTGTGATCCTGCACAGGCATCTGAGCTAGTTTCCCACTTGTTGCTGCCTTTCCTTGCACAGGTTTGTCCTTCCTGAGCAGCAATAAAAGGTAAGACGCTAAGACGGAGGCCTGGGAGATGCTTGAGGGAACACAAACACAATGGTATGATTGGACGCACTTAAGCTAGCACAACTAATTGACAGGCAAGTTAAGTATGCCAACAAAGGACTATATGAAATATTTCTCTCATCTGACACTATTTTCTTACAAGTAGCTTTGTCATAGAGTAATAGAAGAGATAAATCTTAGAAATCAGCATAAGTAAATGTATCAAGCAGTCAAATTCACTTTCCATTTGAATGGCACAAACCTTCTTGATGTATATACATTATTGAAACTATTACTTTGTGGAAAAGATTAGACTGAAATTTGGTTGCCTGGAAGAGGTATCCCAGTGCCATTTCAGAGGCTGTATTCAGACAGATCGGCAAGGTTCGCACATACGACACAAGGACTTCTAGGAGACCTGCGTTGCTGGTGAGTGGCTTCTGGAGGACCGACAGGATAATTTAGAGCTTTTCAAATGACTATAGACTCCTATGTTTAGGCAACTGGATGCCATCTAAGAGTACTTTGTCAGATAAGTGCAGAGGTAATTACCATATGGTTAGGAGCACAAGCAAAACCTTGCAATTCAGTTTGATATTCCTCTCATTAAAAGTTCACACAGATACATATCTGTGTAAATGTTTCTATATACATGTACATGCACATACATACATACATATGCTGTAACTATCTGCCTACTGAATATTCTGCCATAATAATTGGATCAGAATGGTTTTATTGGTCATTGATCCTTACCATTTGCCAAGTGATTTTATTTGTTTAGGCAGACCTCCAACCCTGCATGGAAAGTTAGAAGAAGCTTCATTCTCTTTTCTAGAGTCTATGAGAAAGAGTCAAAGGGATTTAAAAAGTCCCAGAAGCCAGAGAAAACTAAAGGTTTTTTGATTCCCTCTTCCTCCTCCACAGAAAAAGGGTCTGGGGGTAAAGCATAGGTAGAAACAGGGACAAAACAACTGGGATATAACAAATACAGTGTATTTAAATACTCATTTTCTACTGTACATATAGAATATGGTATGTATTTTCTATTACTATTACCTGATTAGCAAAGAAAAATTAAGGCAGCTTCCTTGTTTTAATTATTTCAGGTAGTTTTTGTTGCAAAGGAGATCTTTAAAATGAATTGGGCCTGCCGGCCCTCTCTACACAAACTATTTCTTTGCACTGGTACTTTTTAATAGGTACTGGTGGCTGTAAATATGGTAGACATACCTCTTACACCGAAACAAATGTGGACACTGATGGTAACTGAGCATTTCTGTATGCAAACAACTTTAGGTCTTTAGGAAAACACTTCCCAGTTTCAAATGGAACTGTACTCACTGTTTTGTTCTTCCCACTCTCTAAAGCTATAGTGGCAAATAGCAATAGAATATTGGAATGGCAATCTATCTCACCTGAGGGATACGTGCTACCAGGTCCAGAGACCACTGAAACAGTGTAGGATAATCAGAAGGAAAAGTAATGCAAAGCAAAACATTATTTATAGAGAAAAGCTTAGCTTTCAGCAAAATGGCTTTGTACTTCGCGACTGTAAGACAAAGAAGGCCCATTGATTTTTAGCTGAAATTCTACATGTGTATACATTGAGAAACTGATTTCAGTGATTATTCTGGCGATATAGCATGTCCAAACAATCTAGACAATTTTGATAAGGAAAACTGGCAATGAAGAATTAGATCTGCCTTGGACTACTTTTTCACAGTGAATTTCTATACCTAACGTGAAGGGTAATCAGATGACATTAACCTTCCATAATAGCTGACTAACATCAGTTATCTAAATGAGTGACAACAGGTAGCATAATTTTTTTTTGGCATACTTTAACTTCAGAAAAGATTTTTGCATTACCCATAGAAATATACTTAAGTATATGTACATGCCTGAATAGAATAGTAAGTGGCCACATATTGCCCAATTGTGTTAAATGATATTCTTTCCATAAAGTGGATCAAAATATAAAGAATACATTTGTACTCTTTTCCAAATTTATATGATCTGAAATATGTAGAATATATATAGTTAGCAAGCATGCTTTGAGAAACCCAAAACATTGATGCACCAAATATCATTACTATGATTCAATAAATGGTACTTCGTGATGGGACAGATGCATACTAAGCTAAAACATGTAAAAATCTCATATGGACTAAACTAAAGAAATGACACAAACACAAAAAGGTTACTCTTCTGTATCGGTAAATAAAATTTCATCTTTCAGGAGATCAAGTATGTCATATTTTGAAATGGCTGATTGTCATGTACAATTTGATGACTTTAGGCAATATCACAAGTGCTTGGACAATTCTTTATGACTAAAGCATTCCAAGTAGTTACATTATTTTATTCTAAGTGTGCTTTTATTCAAAGTAGGATTTTATAACATAAATTAAAAAAAGATGTGCAAAGGTCACTTCCAAACATGTAAGAGTACCTGAAACTTTGGATTCAATTTTTTTTTTAATTAACAGTGTCACCAGTACAGAAATGATAAAACAGTTTGCTCTTTTGTGTTCAATTAGAGTTCAGCCTGATCATAAAATGTAATAGTTCATATGTAAATAAAGTGACAGCCCAAATGAAGTCTCAGTGGTTACAACTGTCCTAATAATGAAAAGAAAGGTGTAAGAAGGAGACAGAATCTCTGCTATGAAAGACAGCTTACACCTAAAAAGATAAAATAGACACGAAGTTAGAGAGTAAATGAAATAAGCAAGGTGGCAAGATTAAAAATATCAATAGAGAAATATAGTGTTAATTCTGACCAGGATTTTTCAAAGCTTCTGAAGGAACTGAACACCTGCTACCACTGCAAAAAAGGGAAATTTTAGTGACTAACATTTATAAACAAATAAGTTCTGGTACATCTTTCAACTTATATCTACTGTAATGAGACATCTAGTGGTGTCTAGAAATGACAAGTGTGTTTTTTATGAAACTGACTCCCACAGTTCCTGGCTATTTGGCAGGGAATTTGAACCAGAACTGCTCTGTCTTGATCTGTTGATTACCAAAGGGTACAAAGTTCACCTGAAAAAGTTTCCAGTTTGGTACAAATCAGATTTAACCCAAATGCAGGTCCAAATTTGAAAGTATAGCCAAATTTTGGATCACATCCAGCAAGAAAGAGGAGACTGTCATCAAAGCAATGAAAGGAGGAAGACACTAAGGGAGTTGAGTAAATGATAATTTCTTGCTTCACTGAGAACACAAGTTGTATCCTAATGATAAAAACCCAGTTTCTTTGGAAAGTAAAATAATAATTTGGATGGCAAAAGGGCAAAGGTTCAAAAACATTTCATTTGATCTGAAACATAAATCACTCTGTTAAGGTGAAATCAGTAAAAGACCTTAAGCCTCTAAAGTTACTGCTTTTTTTGATTAACATTCAAAGTTTTAATACAAAAAGCAGGCTGTCAAAGGAAATCAAAATTTTAGAAAGACCTATGCTTTAAAAAAGCCCTCGTGACAACAAAACATTTCAGTTCCTCAAAATTTTTGAATGCCCTTCAAGTAATTGCTTATGCCAACAAAAACAGTAAAGCTGAACATCAGAGAGTATTTCACAAATTGCTTTGGTGCCATCAGATCTTAACCTGAGTGTAACTAATATTTTACACAATACTGTCAGAAAAATGTCATTCTCAGTGTTCAGCTTTCTTCACCAAAATCTTGAAGCCTTTTCTTAATTTGTATCTTCTCAATTGTTACAGGCATCTGCCTGATTACAACGTGATCAAAATCGAGGCAAAGCACCACCTCACAAAGCAGTGGATCTTAAAATTTTTAAAAGCCACAACAATCTCTTTACTAGCAGAAACAAGCCACACTTGGTCCTTCTGAACTCATCATGAAGGGATTGATTTTTTCAAAAAGTAATATTTTGTGTTACCATAATGCTTTCTCACCTTACATCTGAGTCAGATTTTAATTACATGCGTCACATAGGTTTTCCCAAGTTGTGATAACTGTGGTGATGACTTTCATCCATCCATAAGACAAATCAATACTAGGTTTCTGAAGCATCTGGGGAAACAGAATATTTAGATAAAAGTTAATTTATAGTTTGACTAAATCAAAGCGATCATATTCCTGTTACAAATATACAGTACTGCATGTGTAAGTTTAATTCATGATCCTTCCCTGCTTTTTTTTTTGCTGGTAATACTAGTACTCCCAAATAGGCCATTTTGCCCTCACAAAAAAAACCCTGTCAGGAAATAATTTAAGATTAATATTAATTATGTACATTATAAAGAATATTTGATCAACGCCCACATGGATTTACACTTGGATAAGCAATTGGAATACTGAATTCACTTCCGCTGAAGAAAATTAATTAACAAATTCTTTCTTTTCAGTGTTTTAGATCTAGTGTGTGTATTAAAATATTAATAAAGAATGTCATCCTTTTCTACTATTGACTTTCAAACCCTTATTCATTTTGAAGCAATGGAAATTAAATGCAAATGTAGACTGATATAACGGAAATTGAACCTCCTCCATGCAAGACTGCAAGACCCCTCTTCTGTTCCCTTTTTCAGGAGCGCAGTAGATTACTTTCATGTGTCACACTGCTTTTATACATCCCTTTTCTGATATTTTGGATCACACAGCCCAGGTTGGACCTCTCTTAGAAAGCTCAGAAGACTTGCTCTGGAGCAAGGTGAGGCTCACTACCCGTACTGGCTCTACTTGCTACAACACTGAACTGCACCACAGCTGTCAAGAGCCAAGTTGACTAATGTGATACTGACCATGACACTATTCAGGGCTGCTGAGGATAATTTGGATTCATCAACATGTCAGTTAACATAAGTGTGTGTGGTTTTACCACAATTTGCTCTCACAGTATGGTATGTGATTTGTCCTTGTCGGCAGTCCTGCAGCTGATTCATGTCTTCACAGCTATGCTGCAGCTACATTGTACATTGTATACTGTAATTCATATCAAAGGAAAAGCAACATAGACTGATTATCTTCCTTATCCAAGTACTACAGTTTCTAAACACAGAAACAAGAGTTGAATCCTCAAAAAAACC
This sequence comes from Fratercula arctica, assembly GCA_947846985.1. NCBI lineage: Eukaryota > Metazoa > Chordata > Aves > Charadriiformes > Alcidae > Fratercula > Fratercula arctica. The sequence goes on along the minus strand of CANTUZ010000026.1, from coordinate 67,035,512 downwards.
TAGTCAAGTATGTTCTCAGGGATGAAACAGCAGTCAAAGCTTTGTTGGATGTGATTTTTATAAGTTTAAAACTCATTGAGGGCAGTTACTAGATGAACAGAATGAAGCTGAGAGACTTGTTTTATTTTCTGAGTCTGAAGAGAAAGGATTAGTCAAGCAATTGCCTTCTGAAATTCTTATGTACTATCCGAATGTCCTAGGCTGCAATCCCACAAATTTGCTAGCTAACTTTGCAAAAATATCTCTCCAGATCAGGAAAGTATAGGCAGCTCCTCTAAGACTTACGGAAACCACCTACATCAGGAAGCAAAACCTCAATAATCTAATAGTTCTCAAGGGATACTCAAGAACTAGCTTGTTGATCAGTTCTCTCAATTATTTGTCATTGCTCAGATTAAGCAGTTAATGATGCAGGAACTTTACTAAATAAATCTCAGCAGAGCTCCTTTCTACTGCCTGCTTCCTTGAGATGATTCCTAGCAGACAATTGGGAAACTGGCTGATAGCATTTCCTGGTTACCCAAACTTAATATTTCATTCACAGCCCCTGTTCACAAAAGCCGGATCACGTTGCCAGCCAAAGGAAGAACACAGGACTGCATGATAAAACAAAAGTGTTTGCTCTTTATGATTTCCATAACCAAAATGCTAAAATGAAATGTCTGCTTCTGTGTTTGTTGGTAAGACCAGAAAACAGTATCAACTTTCTGCTTCTGCTGCAACCTTAATTTCTCCACCCCATAATTAACAATTTAAGTACTTCCTGTAAATTCAGATTCCAACATGAACTATTATCAGCTACATGTTTACGGAGCCAAATGGATTTGAATCCATTCCCAACAGATGGAAATACAAATCCTGATAGCATAAAAGCTGTTCCCAAACCAGTTGTTCTTTCCCATACTGCATCCATATATACTACTTGGTCAATCTGGTTGCAGCAAGCTTGGACAAGCTTAGCTTTTGAGGTATCAAAACAAACTTCTTGTGATAAACTGAATTTGGTACTGTTGGACTATGTTGGTGCATTGGTATAAAGTGGCTAAATTTCACCTCCAGATTTTGAATGAATTAAGTGTTTTTTCTAGGAATTCATTTTGAATTATGTCATTATATTCAGAGTAACACCTCCTCCCACTTCCCTTGGAAAAACTACAAATACAGTTTCTTCATCACATATTTAATTTACAGTCTTCAGTTTTTCCTCATTTTGGCTAACAAGTGAATATCTACCATTCCAAGATATTACCTACTATAAATGGAGCATACATTTAATCTCCCATTTTATATTACAGATGTGTAATATGCAGTGACTAGTAAACCATTACACCATAAACTTGAAACAGATGAAATATTTACTACTTCCTTTAAAATTATATGTTTGCTGTCAATAACAAATTAAGTTTGGGTTTGTCTAATTAGAGATCTAATCTGTCTGAAGACTTTCAGAACTGTGAGAGTTTCAGGTTACATGAGGATTTGACTGTACAATACGAAACCCATTGTAGGTTTCATAATAACACACCCTCCACACCTCGTCTGTTCAAAGATCCATTCATTAATATTGAAATAGAAATTAGTATTACCATAAGAGATTGTAGAAGAACCACCACTTAGCCTGTACCACAATGCCCTCACTAAGCCTGTTTCCACAGTTTACTAAGCGCCCCCAGTTCATTTGGTCTACATACCAATTTTTTACTCAACGAGATATTCCATTCTGAAGAATATCCAAAGCATATCTGCATCTGAATCGTATACCAATTATGTTTCCATACATTCAGATTTACACGCAAACACTATGAGAGACAATACTTTTTCCTTAAGACAACTAGTGCTTTCCTTTCTGACATTCTTGGACTACAGTGGGGGAGAGAAGCTGGACTTGCTTTATCATCTATTTTAGCTTCTGACTCGGGTTTGTATTCACAAAATCATCATAGACTCTGGATAGTGTTGTATGTAATTTTGACCTTTCTGAAAGCTGAGGAATTTGGACTCAAGCCCTTCTATGTGAAAAGATCAGTACTACAACTACTAGAGAACTGTCTGGAGCCACTACGCTGCTTGTTTTAACTGTATTTAATCTTGGATATGTTAAGTACGAAAAAATAAGAATCCTCTGGTCTGATCAGCTGATACTTAAAAGTCATGTTAATTTTAGTTCATGAATTTTGATAGGTGTTTATGAAGTAATTCTGGAGTTATCTGGTGATGACACTTTATCAGCTAACAAGTCCCTCAGGCAGAGCAAGACTGACTGCTAATATTGTGGTTTTTGTTTTCTCCTTCTTGTTAGCTTATATGAATAACGATGAAGTTATATCAGATTTCTGTGGGGTTATTACCTCATAATATTTACAATCATCCTATAAATGTTTATGTTTTGAAAAACAGTCATTTTTTTAGGAATAGATTTTGTGGTAGAGTAATTAAAAAACTCCACCTGTTTCTTAAAAGAAATCACAGTCAATCTTTCAATTTATATTTAAAGAAAATTTATGTAGAACAAGATTCATATTTCTAGACTGTCCTTTAATTAAGTATTTTTAAAGACATAGACTTGGAAAATGTAATATTAAAAGTCTGTTATTCAAGGAAGACATCACTATGAAAACATTGTTTTTACAAGTCCAAGAAAATAAATACATGAATATTTTTAAATAAAAGACATTTAACCAGCATGACAGGAAGTATTGTGAAAGTCTTGTCTGAGCCCACAAGAAATGCAGTAACAACTTATAAGTTGGTTCACTCCAAACATACTTGTAGCATTGAAAATACTGCATTATAATGCTTTGCAGTGGACTTGGTAGTGTTAGGTTACTGGTTGGACTCGATGATCTTAAGAGTCTTTTCCAACCTAGATGATTCTATAATTCAATTCTACGATTCTATAATCTAATTTTCAAAGGATCTTCAATAGTACTCAGTGGCATCTGTTTTTGTTAACCTAAAAACTAGAGAACTAAGTGGTGGGTTAACTGAAAAATTAAAGGAAGATCAGGTGGTCAATGTTCATGCTACTTAAGCATAGATAACGCTAGTTCATTGCAGCATTACAGTTGTAAGCTTCAGCATATGGAAAGGACATGAACTGAGGGTCATAAGACTTACATTATTATCATTAAATCTAGTGAATATTTTAGGTCAGTTAAGTAAATTATTCTCTCCTAAATTTACTAGAAGCAATCAGAGCCTTTTTATTGATGTCAAAAGACTTTGGGTCCAAAATGAGTTTTCAGCTGATGAAAACATACCTGAATATAAGGTGGGATATTAGTGCACATGATCTTTTCATATTACATCTTTTACATCCTCTCCTCTCGCACAGTGTCAGCACTAGTTCAGCACTTTGCCATGACACACAATATTTTTAATGACTATACGCTCCCTCCCCAGACATTTTCAAAGTCACTAGGGGTATCTGTTAGAATGAACTTTCTCAATCACAATTTTAATAAATAGCAATAAGAAGATGAAGGAAGGAAGGAAGGAAGGAAGGAAGGAAGGAAGGAAGGAAGGAAGGAAGGAAGGAAGGAAGGAAGGAAGGAAGGAAGGAAGGAAGGAAGGAAGGGAGGGAGGGAGGGAGGGAGGGAGGAAGGAGGAAGGAAGGAAGGAAGGAAGGAAGGAAGGAAGGAAGGGAGGAAGGAAGGGAGGGAGGGAGGGAGGGAGGGAGGGAGGGAGGGAGGAAGGGAGGAAGGGAGGAAGGGAGGAAGGAAGGAAGGAAGGAAGGAAGGAAGGAAGGGAGGGAGGGAGGGAGGGAGGGAGGGAGGGAGGAAGGAAGGAAGGAAGGAAGGAAGGAAGGAAGGGAGGGAGGGAGGGAGGGAGGGAGGGAGGGAGGAAGGGAGGAAGGAAGGAAGGAAGGAAGGAAGGAAGGAAGGAAGGAAGGAAGGAAGGAAGGAAGGAAGGAAGGAAGGAAGGAGGGAGGGAGGGAGGGAGGGAGGGAGGGAGGAGGAGGAAGGAAGGAAGGAAGGAAGGAAGGGAGGGAGGGAGGGAGGGAGGGAGGGAGGAAGGGAGGAAGGAAGGAAGGAAGGAAGGAAGGAAGGAAGGAAGGAAGGAAGGAAGGAAGGAAGGAAGGAAGGAAGGAGGGAGGGAGGGAGGGAGGGAGGGAGGGAGGGAGGGAGGAAGAATTTTGATAGTAAAAATAATTTTGATAAACCTACAATTCCTTTTGTGCTCTGTTATGTTAGAAATGGTCAAAATTACTGTTATCTGAAGTTGGGTCAGAGCCATGTAGTTATTGTTTTGTATAAACCTGTGTATGCCCTTGGACAGCATTAGATTTCATGGACAAATGAAAAGAAATATTTGTCTCTGGAGTGGTTAATGATCTCACATTTTCTAATAACCAAGAAAAAGTCTTACATCTTGCCTTCTTGTGTGGAGGACACAGTGCCACAACATCAGTCATGAAAACTGACGAGCCTGGAGGGAATGCAAGTTAGTACTGCTTAATTGTTCAGGAGCTTTGTAAGACCTGTAGCAATTCAATGAATTATAGATTTCAAGTGAGAATTTTCTTGGTGGCCACAAAATCTAGATATAATGTATAGCTTCATCTGAAAGTATGATATATGATACCACACAGAAGTTATTGACAAGCTCCAGCCCTATATACTTAAACAAATAAGGCCTAGGAGTTCAGGAAAGACAGATTGTCTCCCTCTGTTTCGAGAAAGAACAGACAAAAGTGAATGATGAAAGGAATTACCACCTTTAAAACAAAATGACCTCTTTCTAAAGCTGAGAGGCATTTCAGGACAGCATAGAAGCATTGAACACCTGTAAAAATCCATACTTGCTGGATGAACGCATTTGTTTGCCTTCTGAATGCTGCTTGTTTGTTTTTACACTTACTTTCAGTTGTAACAATTAATGTGGCTGTTCTGCCTCAATTAAAAGAGATCATAACATGAATTGCCAGCCAATTGAATAGGGGGGACTTATTAAGGATCCTTTGAAACCTGACATACCTATGATTCACGCTGCATAGCAGGCATACAAAGCTGACACCTCAACCTAAGAAATCTAGCAAACACTACCTAGGCTGCCAGCCAGCTCAACCAGCCCAAATGCAAAGTGCAGTTTTGGCAGGCTCTCCAACTTTCTTCCAGCTGAGCTTCACAACAAAAAATGGCAGCTTTCTTTTCTGTGTAGATCCAGATCTGCACCATCTCAAACTCCTGCTGTGGCCACTGGACTGCTTTCATTGCCTACCTCTGTCATCTCTCCCAGGAACATCATGAGCTCAGCAGAGCTTGTCATACTGAAATTTAACTTCCAACGTACTCAGCTGAGTGAATGAATCCCAAGGAATTGTTTCCGAGTGTCGGGTGTTTTACTTTGTGACTGAGTGAAGCTGAGGACACCCCCACAGTTGAGATTTATTTTAGTTGCTTCCTCAGGCTACTTCTCAGGGCATAACAAGGGTGACACTTGCCAAAGCCCTCATCACACTCCGCAGGACACCTTAACAGAACTTACATGAGTGATCAGCATGTCGGATTATTTTGGTCACCTCCAGCAAACACTAATCACGTTGTTACATTGGGTAAAGTCACTCAGCTCTAACCTTGAGGGGTAGAAGTAAACTAAGCAGATAACTGTAACTTAAGGTGTCATAGTGAGTGATTCCTCAACAACCTACCCTGCACGTACACAGCCTGGCAAAAAGCTACGTGCTGAGTAGCCTAGAAGTTACCTACCTAGAAGTTACCTACTGAGCAGCCAATTTTAGCTGCTGAGTCAGAGTGGACAATCAGAACAGGAGTATTAAGGAAGTTAATTTACAAAGGATTGCATTGTAACATAAGCGAAAACCTACATTCCTCTAAATTATGTGGTCCTCAGTGCATTATATAGAATATCAGTCTAATTTAAGGCAAATTGAGTGTTCTTGGCTAGGAAAGGGAAAGGACACAGGGAGAATAATACTCAGTTTGGGAAAAGGACACAGAAACTTCCAACCTTCTGATATCGAGGAACAGAGTAGATGCCATTTTTTTTTCCTTTAGCCAAAATAAGAGAAACGTGCATGTGTAGAGATGGCATTCTTACATTGCACAGTAGCATTAAAGTTGCATGCTCTTAACAGATATGTAGATAATAAAGCTAAATGGGATAATAAAGCTAAATGGGATCACTCTGACCATCTTTTCTGGCCTCCTATCCTACATAACAGGACTCTACTGAATTAATGCCTCTTTGAACCAGAAAAAGCCTTTTAGAAAAGCTGCCAATCTCCATTTCTGTTTTCCACTGATAGAAAATTTGCTACTGCTATGAGAAAATTCCATTTAGAGCCCCTATTGAAAGTGTGCCTTCCATTTGGAGCTGATGTTCCTTAGCTTTAGCTTTTATCCAGTGAATGCTATTTTCTCCTTGTCTGCTTTATTGAAAAGCCTTGTTCTGAAGTTCCTCTTTCCCTTCTAGATTATGAACAGGCCATTTCCTTTTAACTTTCAGTTTCAGCTTAAGGACTCTTCCATTATAAGGTATGCTGCCTAATCCTTTAATTATTTTCAACTCTAAGAAAACACATTTTTTCCACATCTTTCTTCAATTGGAACATCAAGGAATTCGCTGTTATTTAGAAACATGTAGTTTATGAAGAAATAGATAGCAAAACCAACACAGATAAGACACCTATTATTCAAAACTCCACTGTTTTTGCATTCTCAAATTGTCCTCTGTGCTCCCATGTCAGCCCCTTGAGCTTGCATTAGGAGCTCAAGATTAGCAGTCTATTTACCACAGTCCCATTTTTTTTTTTTCAGAATCCAAACCCAAAATCCTTTAAATAAGATCTACAGATTTTCCACTTAAATGACTTTACATTTGCTCACACAGAAACACAGTCTACTAGGAATTTAAAAAGACAATTCAGACCATTGTATACACGGTACTTTTTACTTACTCTCACCTACACCTTTTCTTCTGGAAACTGGATTAGTGATAATATTTTATTCCACATTGCTGATGAAAATGTAAGTTAACGTGAGGCCAAGGGAAAGATCTTATTTTACAGAAAATTCTGAGTACTGTTGTCTTTAAAAACCAACAATACAAATCAACAACAAAAGTGTCAAGATTGCTTGAAAGGCACAATTTCCATAGTCACTGTTCATTGGAATTAATTATTTATGTAATTCTTTATTAATTGAATCCCATTTAAGTCATTCCGTTATTTTGCCCAGATCAATGTCACACTGACAATCCAGTAATTATCCAGGTCATCCCATTCACCTTTTTACGCTATTGATATATTAGCTTTCCTCCAGTTCTTTAGAATCCTTCATTTTCTGCAAGATGCTTTTAAAATTAAAATTAACAATACAGGGAGATACTTGACCAGATCTTTGAAAAATTCAAGGACACAAATTACTGAGAGTATGCTGATTGAAAACACTGAAGTTTAGCAATTACCTTTTAATGGCATTCTGAACCAGCCTTAAAATGGTAAATAATTCCTTCTTCCTTATTCCACAATGAGAAGATGTCATCTGAATCTTCCCCAAACTATTTATTGAACATGGCATTAATGCAACAGAATATAAAAAGGTAATGAGCAGCTTGCAGCTAGGATGAGAACAGCAACTAGGAATAAAATAACTCTTGAATATCCAACAACTTGATTCAGTCTGTCTCTTCTTTCTAACATCTTTGCCAAAAATGTACATACTGTGAAAGGGAAAGATATTTCATGCACATGCATGGGCACACACAGGCACGAAACAGTGGGACATAGGAAAAAATAGCTAATCTTTAATTGCAGAAGCCAGCTATTTTGACATGGTGAAAGTGACCATCACTTTAATAAACTAACATAATGCAAAACCAATGCTGCTAGCACTTTATTGTGTGGCATACGCTTAATACATTCAAAATTATACACACATTCTACTGAACCTGCGATTTGTAATCAAATTGTGTTCTTTTTTTTAATTTCTGTTACAGTTGGAGTTAACCTTGATAGTCAACTTTTGCATACCACAAAACTTCAAAGTAGTCAGGAAGAACATAATCATTCTTTCAGAATAATTGATGTGTTGCTGTGGGGAATTTGTTTTTTGTCATTTGAGGTTATATGGAAAATAGCTGTGACCTGTTATGTCATTCAACAAAATGCAAGTCAGAGAAAACAGGGTATACTTTGAGGCACGACTACTCAGTTAAAATGATTATGCACAAAAATATATAAATTAGTAGTACATAAGGTGAGCATAAAAGGGAAAAATAAATTTCCTTCCAAGTATCTTATGGAACTGTTCTTTGTTAATTCTTTCCTGGTTTAGGAAAATCAAATGATTTCATCAATAAGGGTTTCTTTACCAATGAATCTATTTTTAGATGGCTATGGTATTGCAAAAATATATGGAAAATATTAATCATTTTGTCTGCATCCAGACACCACAAATTATTCTCCAATGTACTTACTTGCTCACTGGAGTTTTAGTTCCACAGCTGTACCCGTCTGGCCAAAATGACCCAACAATGACTGAATGAAATGTCTGTCACAGTGTGAGACTGCTGCTGGTCCTGCACTAAAGGAGTTTCTTATGTGGCTCCTCAGGAAAGAATTTAGAACTGTAAGGGAAAATATCTTGAAAGTCTGGGACAAAGAGAAGACATGTCATGAAACTGCAATATGCTTTAGACATCACAAACCACCCACCCCTTCCTCCTTTTGTTTTTGGTTTGTTAAGAGACGTAGATGTGGAAAATAAATTTGGCAAGCTAAGCATCAGAGAGATTTTTAAGGTTCTAAAGAGAAAAATTGTATTTAATTAAGTATAAGTCATGCTAAAATTCAAGCACTGATTACTATTAGCCAGAGTCAGAATTAAACTCATGCATATTAACAGGGAAACCTATACTAATGTTTATACTAATGCTCTGTCTCAAGTGGAATGCAAAAGAAACACTTAACTGAAGAAAGAGTTATGGGAAGACAATATGGGAAATTCTCTAGATTTGAGTGGGAACTTAAAAGAGGAAATAAATTTTATACATCTCACATTAAAATTGAAATGTTTTGTAATATGATGTCTAGCCTCTAAATACAGTTGCCCAAGAACAGCTTCCATTACAGTTTTTACGGACAGAAGAGAATTTCCTACAGCAATAGGCTTTAGTGAACAAAGAATGCAAGCCCTGATACAGCTAGTTTTTGTGATCTCTTCTCTGTTATTATCTAGAAACAGGCCTGAGACTACGTGAATTCGAGCCTTTAAAAGAGTAAGACAACCACATGGAGAAAGGATGGATGGCTTGCTAGTTAAATGACTGGACCATCACTTCCTCTTCTAAAAGCTGCCACTGTTTGTTCAGTAAGGATGATATCCTCCTACCTCTCTAGGCACTTGAATCAAAATCCAGTCAGGATTTTGATAAGATTAAGTAGCCCTGTGAGCTACATATACATAAAAGCCCACCACAGATATGATTTCCAACACTGTAATTTCAAAAATGTTTTGGTTCTTTCTGGAGATGAGGATTTAGTGTATTTTAAAAACAGGTATTTTCTGGAGTTTCTAAGCCTTGCTCATTCTTTAATTCAGCCAAAAGAATAAAGTTTGAAAGAACTCTGGAAATGATTCTATCAACTCATGAAAAAGATAAGTGACTTTAAACACAGGAATCAATAACAGTCTTAATAAAAGACACTGATAAAACACACATATGGAACTCCAAAGGAAATAGATAAATATTGCTCTCCTTTTATTTTATTTGCCAGCCAGCTTCCTCAAAACTTTGTGCTTTTGAAATATTGAAAATAAAAGAAGTGGGAAGCTTCCAAAAAACCTGAAATTTAGGAAAGAGGAAATTTTAGTAGTAACTATAGATTACTTCTCTATAAACACTAGCCTTAAGAATAAAGAAACAGAGGCAACACACACAGAAAAAATGGCTATGCTCCAAGGAAAATGTTTTCTGCCAGTACATACAGCTGAAAACATTCAAAACTAAGTAAAATATTTAGCTAATGTTTGTATCATCTCGCAGGATGTCTTACATATCTAAGTATTGCATTCAATGTTAACTGCATTGCAGAATAAATCGGGACACAATTCTTCAATGTTTGTTCCTGCGGAAAGTGTAACTTTATATCATAAAACAAGTGAGATCAACAGGACTGCATGCAATTTAGGAGTTACTGAACACAAGTAAAGGTTGGCAAATCAGCTCATGAGTGGCCCTGGCTCGTAGTCATTGCTATTTAAAACATGACCTTAATTAAGCTCCCTATATTTATCAAACACATTTTTAATCAAAACCCAGGTTTTGCAAATGAAGAAGTCTATGGGAAAGTATATTGTCAAATTGCTTTCTGTTGTGAAACTTGTTTTCTCCAATTAAGTCTGTCCACCTCAACAGATTTCAGTTTGAATGCTTTGAATGCATTTTGTTTTTTCCTAAGCACTTTTAGAGCCTCATTAAAGTAGTACAGTATGGGTACTTCACACTGCTTCAGCTTGGCTAGGCTATATTTCTCATGATAGATCACAGCAAGTTTATCCACAGAGGAATACTCCCAGCTAAAGTACATTTCCCTGGCAGTTGAAAAGTCCAATTTTTAAAGTATGAGACAGCTGTGTTGCTTTTCCTGTAAGCCACAATACTGGCTTATGTGGATGTAAAATAAGTCTGAGCCCATTTGAAATGAAAAATGACTTCACTGTTCAATCGGCCTGTCTTGAAAATGTTTGTTCTCTGGGAAGTTTTGCAACTTAGATTTTCCTTGTGAAAGAAAATAAAACATCAAAATATCAGATCCCTCACAGAGATAAAATCTCATTTTCGGTTCTACCAGATAGGGTATCCTTGACTTAAGATAAAACAAAACTTACTAAGTTTATTGTATATGATTGCTGAGAAGTCCTTCTATCTTTGGCATAACTGGCATAGTTTTACTTTCCCCACTATGTACTACAGTGTGTGTGAATCTCCTTTTGTTCACTGTGTGAGGGTGCTAGAATGTAACATAAGTTACGATATTTGTCTGAAGCAGTAGCTAATGCACTTATTGAAAACAGTAATTCATCTCCCCAGTTTCAAATACCAGCTTCCTTTGCTAGTGTAACTATGCAAGCCAGAATGCCTAGAATAGAAGAAAGCAGACAAAAAAGTTGAATTCCATTTATCTGCTGAAATTACATGCTTTTGTACTACCTATTTTACACATTGAGGATTCCAATGGGTAAAAAACAGCTTAAATGGAAAGAAGCTAAATGAAATGGTGTCAATACTCATGGGGGTCTGTGTCATATACAATAAGCCTTGTACTCCTCTGCCTTTCTATGCAGAGGCTGGTGATAATCAGTACCATCTTTATGTTCAGACCTGGAAAAAAGAAGAAGTCTGTGTTCTCACCCCATTCAATACCAGCAAACCAACCCTTGCCTCTGTACAAAAAAGCATCAGTAGCCTTTGATATTACAGCAGTTCACAGAGGGGCAATGTCTTCAAAAGTTCCTTATTTGTGAGAACAGGTTCACATTATGAGCTCCCGCTGGCACCATCTGGCACAAAGTTAAAGGGAAAATTCAAAGAATACACATAGAATGAGTGTATTTTAAATGAAACTACAATTGTTGAGAGTTATGTCTGGTTATATAGGGAAATGCTGTATGTCTTGCAGTGATCTTGGGAGAGCACGTGTATGTGTGTCTGTGTGTGAGGGGGTTGTTTTCACACAAAGATGGCAAATACAAGTCCATAATCCCATAAAAGCCTTTAACTACTTTAGGGATAGACAACTGGACAGAGAAGCTACTAAATTCTGTTCATGTTTTTCTATTACTATGTCACATTGTCTATCTTCTTTTTTCAGAGAAAGAGAATTCAACTATTTCAGACCCTAAAAGATCTAAGTCAAATAAAACCGCTGCTCCTAGAAATCTGCTGTTTAACATAAATGATTTATTGATTTCAATATTGTAAGGGATATGGTAAAGTGAAATATAAAAATGCATTTCTGTTGGTTTCCGGTTTTATTTTGTTTTGTTTTGTTTTGTTTTGTTTTTCATAAAAATCTACTAAACCAGGGAACATTCAAAGATATGTTAAAAAAAGTGGCAAATCCATTTATGCACTTAAGTGCATCATTTGCATGTACATATACAAATGCAGAATATAAATACATACTTAGGTAACGCTACTGAGTGAGACCAAAGTTTAGCCTTGGCCAGAATGTCATCTCAGAATGCAGGCAATATAGCAGATGCTCTGTGTATATCTCCACAGATCGCAACTGTGACTCAGGGTTTCGTGAGTTACAACTCTTGCTTTTGACTAGTCCTTAAGACTTTTCTTAATTTGTCCAGATCCTTTTTGAGCCTACATAAAGTCTGAGCGTATACAACATCCTGAGGAGCTGTGTGAAGCAGTATCTCCTTTTATTTTTTTCAGTTTACTTATTTCTTTTCATGTCCCCAAGCTCTTCTACCGGAAAAGAGAGGAAATAATCATTCCTTACTCTCTCTTAATTCTAGTAATGATTTTATAGACTTTTATTCAGTCCTTCCTCACTCACCTCTTTCCCAAGTTGAAGAGTCCAAGTCTATTTAGTTACTCCTTATACAGATGTTATTCTTTGACTTTGAGCATCCTGTTACCCTTCTCTGCACTTCCCTCAATTCTTGTTCTCACATCTCAAAAATAATATAATAGAAATGGAAGCATTCAAAATGTAGTTGAATGATGAATTTATGCAGTGGCATAATAATGCTTTCCCTTCTGTATTCCATTTTGAATAATTTCTGATGCTCTATTTGCTTCTTTCACGGTTCATGATCTGGTGTTTTCGTAAGACTATATTATAACATCAGCATCTATATCCCATGCCTACTGCTCAGCTTGGTTGCAGGCTGAATCCTTACTTACTATGTATGAAATCATGTTTTGGAGAGAGAAATTCACAGCTAGTTTTGCTTAAGTGTAGGCTTAGTCCGCAAAACAGTGTTGTGAACATCAACAAATCTTAAAGAGAACATAGTTTAAACTTACCTACTTACATAAATCTGTAGATCAAATGATGGGGTTTTTTTTTGCTACAGGAAGTTTGAGTAGGTCTTGTAAATACCTGCTAGTATATACTAGCAGTTCTGCTAGTATTGTGATTGAAAGGTTAATATTAAGAAAAGTTTGGGATTTTTTCCCCTCATAACAGCAGAATTTATGGTTAAAACTTGAAAACTCCTAGGAATGTTTTTGGGAACGTTCCACCAAAGTTTTTGGATTATAATAAGGGTAATTTGCAAGTTCTGATGATGTAGTCCTGTTTGATTTTTAATGTTGTCAGTTTCTGCAAGTTTGGATCTTGAGCCTTGTGCTCTGCTAAAAACTAATGGGGAAAAATAATCTTTTGCAATAATGGGTCAGTAAATTTAAGTTAAAGAAATAGCCTCATGCTCTTCATCCCAACTTCTGAAAAAAATAAGAATAATTTTTACCCAATTTACCTAAATACTGGAAAACTCAATGGGAATGCAAAGGCTTAATGTAAGTAGAAATGAAAAAATGGTGATAAAATCAAAAGTTTCTCACAAAATAAAATAAAAAATGAAATCTCAATGGGAGTTTGCATGAGAAAAGGTTTTATTATTGCCTTTTTCTCACTGTTAGAGTGGATGAAAGTAGTTTCTGTGGTGTTTTATTTTCATTCACTTGTCACTAGGAGTTGGACCTTCTGCTCTAATCATGGTGCCTAACATTCCCAGGTATTTCATCTTCTCAAGAAAGGGGACCTAATTGGGCAAGTAATCTTGAAAAATCTTACGGTGCACCTCTATGCACTTCAGCTTCGTAAAGGGCTTGCAAGCTCTACTGCTACTATTTACATATACTAAACTAAAAGCCTGTGGAACTAAAAGCTATGGAAATCTGTGGTTGTTTCAATCTCTGTGATGAAGTCAGGCGTCCTGTAACTGGAAGCATTAAATAAAGCTCACAGAACTTAAAAATGTCGGTAGAGAATGAAGTGCTAGTGAGTGACTCATGTCAATAACAGTACTCTCATTCATCCCTGACCAAGATTGCTACTTATATTAAATGAATACTTGCAAGAACTTGATTTTTCACATCAAAGCCTGATACTGCTGTTTTCATCAGTAGTACAGACCTTCAGAAATTTCAGAAAACTTAAGTAAAATTAACCTCTTTATCCTATTGCTTAGCTTACAATAGTTTTCAGAGCATAATATGAAATAAACTTCTGCAAAGTATATATGAAAGATTAAGATATTTTTGTGTCTGGACATGAGCAATCTCTTTCTAGCTTTGCTTTCACAATTTAGGGTAGCAGTCAAACCCCTTTCTAGTACTGGGTCCTCAGGAGGAACTGGTGCAGCTGGGGATATGTTAGTGGTCTGTAGATTAATTTTGTGACTATAGCACACAGTATCCTCCAGATTTTTAGATTAAGAAAAACAAAGAAATCAAATCTCACCTCTTGCAACCATGTCATGTAAAGAAATATGCATTTCAAATGTATCTTATCACCAAATCTCTCCTTCTTAGACACTCAAAATACTAAGAAGAAGGAAGAATTTAAAGGAGTCAGCTGTTTCATAAAGAATCTGCTTACTTGCAAGCCTTATTAGTTCCCGACAAAAAATCTGTCAGTGAACAGTAGCCGAGATCTTTGAGTTTGGTATGCCTCTTTTGCACTGGGTTGATAACAGTTATTGGGAGGCTAGCAGAACAGGTCAACGTGAGGCCAGGATAAAGGAAATTTGGCGTTTGCTTTCCTCATACTGCCCCTTACATTCCCCAGCTCTACTGGTACAATGGTTGGCAGCTGGAAATGGAGCTACTTTAAGGAACCATCTTGCATAATGCTAGTCAAGGGACTGTGTCAAAGTGCTGATGTTAATCATTAAAAAAAGCACCCACAACAAAGCAGCTATTTTTAAAAATACCTTTTTATAGGTGTTATTTTGTGGTACTCATGTGGAGTCTGAGGCTCGTTTTTTCACTCTATTATAATGGATACAACATTTCTGATCCCACAATAATGGCTCCATTTAAAGATACGTCCTAGTGAAAGCAGCAGAGAAGATAAGGTATGAACTGGAAATTTCTAGGAAATTTTAATTAAACCTGATGGAAAGCACTTTTATTCATAAAGCTTTACTGCTACACATTGTAAGTTTATATGTATTTAGAGCTTCCCAATAGTCACTTATTTACAGAAATATTAACTTTGCTCCAATACTCAAGTTCCCTTGGCAGAGACTGTGAAATCACCAGGACAGATGTTACACAGAAAGAGAAAAGACGCTCTCTGACACAAGTATCTTACAGATTAACTAAAAGATAAAGATAACATATGGACATAGAATAGATGGGAGTGCACAAGGAAACACGGAAGGTAAAGTTGGTAAGCCTGACTGCCCTTGTAGTAGCACCCTACTGTCAAATTTTGCATAAACACCACAGTGAATAATAATTGAATTCAGAGGTTGATAATAGTGCAGCTTTTTGAAAGTTTGAGAGGAGTTCCTCCCAAGCAGAATGAAATACAAACGACACAAACACCTCTTTAAATTTAACAAGATGTTGACATCATGATGGGTCAGACCTGGAGTTTGGGGTGAATGAGAAGATCGCCAGGGTAGAGAGGACTGAAAAGTGTTTTTAAATAAAAAGATACAGCTTACATTTCATGGCTACAGGAAACGGCTAGCAAAAGGACAAATGAAGAGGCATGTCTCTGTCAAAGAATGTGGCAACATAAATGAACTTTACAATAGCATTTCAGGTGAATATGAACCAAATGCAGAAGGTAGTTTAAAAAACCTCCAAACAAAAGGATGAACATCACAGCCAGAAATATGAAAATACAAATTAAAAAAATGTGAGTAAACTTGTCCTTTTCATTCATAAGTAAAGAGTATGGTTTTACAATATCCCTGATGTATTTTAGGTGACTGAGGCAGTCCATCAGTAAGGTGACTTGTACTTCATACAGCAAGTGAAATAATAAAATGACGATTTGGTTTCTTGGGGAAACACATTGTGGTATCACACTGTCTGTCATTTCTACCAAAACCTCTAACTTTGCTGTCCAGTTTCAGCCAAAGTTGAAAGAATTCTCAGTGACAACTTCCTACAAGTTTTATGAAAGATCAACAAAAAGGTAGAAGAGAGAGTCTGTAATTTGTGCCCCAGAAGACATTTAGACAAAAAGCAACCACTGTGCAGATTGCTTGGGAGCAGCCAGCTGACCACATAACTTGTTCTACATCACGAATGCACTGACTGGACAACCAACACATAGATAGTTTGCTAGTCACAGGATCTCCTGTGGGTCCCTACAAGAGAAGTGATGGAGAACAACAATGGGACTTGCTGAAATATAAAGGGACAAAGGAAGAAAATCCATAAAGAAGAAAGCTTCATTAGCACTGCTCAGGGAAAATGTTTTTTTAGGGTCTTAAGCTGAAACTCAGAATTTGAAAAGGCAAACCTATAACTGAAGAGTCATACCCTGGCACTGTTAAAAGTATCACAGTGTGTCATTCCAGTTACACTATAGTTCAGAGGCTTTTTAAAAATTAATATTTTAAATATTTTTAAGTACTGTAATTGCAGTGCCATAAAGTCAAATTTCTGCTCATACTGTTGTAATACTGAAGTTAATTGATCATATATGGTAAATATTGACTTTTTTGGGACAAAAATAACACAACCCCTACACACAGACAGGTGTACATAGATGGCAATTAGTAACTGGGTTCATGTGAGCATAGGGTAGCATCCATATGCACAATGAATATTGCTTCTTGTACCCAGCTCACCAGGGCTGCTGCCAGGGTCTCCAGGCTCCTAGGAACTGCTCCTCTTCCCTCTCTCTTTATTCGTGAATGCTTGATGTTTGGACAAAGGAATGAAAGCAAAACAGGAAATGTCACAGAGGACATTGGTATGGCTTTCTGGTTCCACAATTAGATACTACAAATTTTGCTCGTGATAACTAAGACCAAAATAAAAGCTAGGTAACTTTCTCAGGGTAAGGGCACCCTTTTACTCAGAGGAGTAAAAGCTTTTTTTTTTGTCACTTAAGTAAAGCAGTGTGAATTGGAATGTGGATAAGAAAATCTGCTAAGCCACAAATTTATTTTGTTACAGCTACTTCTCAGAGTGAAATGGCATGTTAAAATTTATATGAAACTGAAGTTAGTAAGGAGAATGAAGAATGGAATATAGCAGTTTTCTTCTGAATTGGAGAACTTGAAATTTCAAGTTACAATTCAAACTTCAGAATAGCAGGATGAGAACTGCAAGTCATAGATCTTAAGATGGCACAAAGCTGCCTACTAGAAGTATCTTAAGGCACATTTGGTCCAAGCCAAAGACTATATCTGAGATTCTAAAGTGATATCTTGGCAAGAGTTGTTAATGTTATGCCAATCTTAAGAGTAACACACATTGAGTATCTTTGATTTATATTCTTTTTTCCAGAATTATAACCAAATGCAATGAAGAAAAAAAATCACACAAACTCACGGGTCCCAGTCCTACCAGGCTACATTAGAACTTTCCCACCTATGGAGCTAATTGACAGGAAAACCAGAGAGAAAACACACTACTTTACAGAGTAGACATTTTCATAATCTTTGCGTGGAACTAGTTATGAGCAACCCTCGTCTTTTACACTATGTAAAAATAAGGTTGTACATATTCTAGGCGGCTTCTAATTACAATGGGAATGATACTGCTTTATGCCACATTTTTCCTAAAGATTATCCTTAGCTACGCTGATTTGGTGAAGTAAATATATTTCAGCGCTCCTTATGAAATGTCGTATTTTATAATTGTTTTATACTTGAATTTGAGTTATTCCTGCAAAATCATCATAAATAAGGGTTCTATATTGGTCAGAGTTCCTTAGCCATTGGGAGTTCATCAGGAGTGGTCACCATGGATTCACCAAGCGTGCTTGACCAACTTGACAGCCTTCTATGATGGAATGACTGGCTGGGGGGAGGAGGGGAGAGCAGTGGACGTCGTCTGCTGTGACTTCAGCAAGGCTTTTGACACTGTCTACCATAACATCCTCATAGCTTAGGAAGTGTGGGTTGGATGAGTGGACAGTGAGGTCGTTTGAGAACTGGCTGAATGGCAGAGATCAGAGGGTTGTGATCAGTGGCGCAGAGTCCATTTGGAGGCCTGTAGCTCGCAGTGTTCCCCACGGGGCAGAACTGCACACAGTCTTGTTCAACATATTCATCACTAACCTGGAGGAGGGGACAGAGTGTACCCTCAGCAAGTTTGCTGATGATACCAAACTGGGAGGGGTGACTGACACACCAGAAGCAAAACCTGGACTGGCTGGAGAGTTGGGCGGAGAGGAACCTCATGAAATTCAATAAGGGCAAGTGTAGGGTCCTGCACCTGGGGAGGAAGAACCCCGTGCACCAGTAGAGGTTATGGGCTGACCTGCCGGAGAGCAGCGCTGTGGAAAGAGACCTGGGAGTCCTGGTGGACAACAGGTTGACCGTGAGCCAGCAATGTGCCCTTGTGGCCAAAAAGGCCAATGGCCTCCTGGGGTGCATCAAGAAGAGTGTGGCAAGCAAGTCGAGGGAGGTCATCCTCCCCCTCTCCTCTGCCCTGGTGAGGCCGCATCTGGAGCACTGTGTCCAGTTCTGGGCTCCCCGGTTCAAGGAGGACAGGGAACTGCTGGAGAGGGTACAGCAAAGGGCTACCAAGATGATTAGGGGAGTGGAACATCTCTCTTAGGAGGAAAGGCCGAGGGACTTGGGTCTTTGCAGTCTGCAAAAAAAGGCGACTGAGGGGGGACCTTATCAATGCTTACAAACACTTAAAGGCTGGGTGTCAGGAGGATGGGGCCAGGCTCTTTCTGGCGGTGCCCAGAGACAGGACAAGAGGTAACAGGCACAGACTTGAACGTAGGAAGTTCCATCTAAACACGAGGAGGAAGTTCTTTACTTTGAGGGTGGCAGAGCACTGGAACAGGCTGCCCAGAGAGGTGGTGGAGTGTCTGTCTCTGGAGACATTCCAAACCCCCCGGGACGCGTTCCCGTGCAACCTGCTCTAGGTGAACCTAGAGGTGACTAGATGATCGCCAGAGGTCCCTTCCAACCCCCACCGTTCTGTGATCCCGTGATTCCGTTTCATTAAATAACTGAATAAGTATTTTAACAACATGTGGGAAAAAATGGCTTTCCTCTTATTATTGGACAAAAGCGCTTTCACTTGTAGCATAGAATTGGTGTTGGTGACTATTCACTCCTTGTAGTACGCGTTGTCCACAAAGCCACAGGTTTTTGGTCAATACGATAAATACTCCAAGCGTGACTGAGTTTGTCAAAGTGTTGGGCGACTTCCCTGGTGGTGATGAGCGCTCAGCATCTGGTTGGACTTCACCCCACAACTGGTAAAAGCTCAAGAGTTGCTGCATAACCACTTCAGTATCTTACTAGCTCTGAAGCCAGTTCATTTTCCCGGGATTTCCTTGTGAAGTTATGCACCTTTAACTTTATACAAACAATCGCTACATTAACCTTCTTTCTTTCCCTTTCTGCTAGCAGAGGGAAAAGCTCTATTTCAGAGCCTGTTCCCCAATCAACACCCTCCGTCCTCTTTGAGGCAGAATGCTTCCCAAAAAGGCACATCTGGTTGGCAGAGCAGGAGAGTAGTGAAGGGGTTCTTTCTTTGGCTTTGCTTAGGCGCGTAGCTCTTGCTTTACCTACTAAACGGTCTGAGCTCAGCCCACGCGTTTTCCCACTTTTACCCTTCAGATTCTCTGCACCACTGTCCCACTGGGGCAAGGGGTTGAGCAGCTGTGTGATGCCAAGCTGCCCACTGGGATTCACCCACCCCACCTGGCAAGCCAAAGCCCAGGGACTCAGGCAACCAGAGCCCACTGCAGCGGCTCTTCTGCAAAAGGCCCCCTGACTCTGCGGCAGCTGCGCAGCCAGCAGCTCGTGCCCGCCTTCCCCAACAAAGTGATGCATGGCCACTCACGGACACAGCGTTTGTTCAAACAAACAAGTGATTTATTGCCATCCTTGTACGGGGTGAAGTTCCCACAGGGAATGGACTGCCTGGAAGAGGGAGGTCAGTCATCGTCCAGGTGGTAGAGGGAGTCTCTGTCGCAAGGCTCCTTGCAGCGGTCTCTTCCTACTGGATGCTCAGGAAGGCGTACGAGTCACCTTGCTGCACCCCAAGCATCATGTGAATGAAGACGGTACTATTGGAAGCATCCGTCAGCCGGAGCTTGCAGGAGCGCTCGGAGGGCAGCACCCTCAGATGGCAGTGTCTCGACTGAGGCAAAGCCACCCAGGCGTCTTTTACCATGTCCTGGAACCAGCGGGCCGTTTTCTCTACGTCCAGGTAGGGGCCGGTGCAGAGGGTGTCGAGGAGGCTGGGACCCGGATTGTTCCCCAGCTGCTCCTGGTGGCAGTGGAGGAAGCACGGTGTGTCCTTCGCCACCCGCTCCCTCTTGCAGCTGCACTCC